>OY978022.1:6098412-7560220 GCA_963854515.1 Pandemis heparana | reverse complement strand
TTACCTGACGGTAGGGACCTGAGTGATCACGGCTGACAATGACAACCGCAACACCGAAGCATTAGAGACGCGTGTTGCCAGCCCAGTTGGTTAATATAAAATATCTCATTTGTCAGTAATTTGGCGAGCTGTTCTACTACAAGCCGGTACACCGCAGCACATGTCAGCTGCCTGGTGGCTAAATTAGCTTGTAAAATGGTGGTAGCAATCTCAACGGACCCGGCAAAAGGTCATATCATCTGAAGATTCAAATAAATTTTAAAATACCTGATGTAGGGTAACGTTTCGTCTTGGCAGCACTATCTCGAAGATGTTGGCTAATCGCTGCTGCATGTAGGTAGCGTTGCGTTGCGCCACGTTGCTACTCGGAGATCGGAGACACTGACTACTTCTAACCTTGAAAGTTATCCTCATTGAAATCTATATTAAGAAGTACAACTTAAAGTTGAAAAAACTAAATGAAAAAAAATGGATATCGACACCAATCGACCTGGGGCCTTACCATGACGTCTTAATGCGATTCAGTTTAGGTTTGCTCGCTGTCAGGTTCATACTAAAAGTGACAGCTAAAATTTGAACTGAGTCGGAATTTGGACGTCATGGTAAGGCCCCTGGTAGGTACGAAACTAAGCACAGACACATGTGTAAATGTAGATAAATGTATACTAAAAAAAATGAAACATCAAGACTCGGGAGCAAACATATACAGTATACATATTTAATCATAATATCTGCCTCAACCGGGGAGCCACCCCGGGACCTCAGGCAATCAGGCTATTCCGTCGCAAAAACTCGACCGCAAAGACTTTTGACCGAAAAGAAAAACAAGTCTGTCCTGTAGAGTTTCGGTTTGATTAAACTAAATTACAACAGGCGGGGACTAACCGGCCTTTTTATTGATTTTTCATTTTAATTTGTCCTCGCCTGACGTTATTTTACTGGGTCAAACTTATTTTTGTCGAAATTCTATTACAGAACTCTTTTGTTCCTTTTCAGTTAAATGTTTTTGCCTCTAGTCTTTGTCCGAAACCGCAGCTTTTAGAAAAAAAACTGCTTGCGTACCATGCATTTATTATTATTATATTTGATCTTATACCTACACGCTTTTCAAACCTTAGCCTGTGGATCTCAGAGCATCCGGATGCAGTCCGCTCGTAATCGTTCGCTCATCGGGTGTCATCGGCGAACCGGTAACAACCGGTTAGAAACCAGCGGACATTCCCCACTCACGCACCTAAACTTAGCTTCACGTATAATTAAGCTTCGCCTTCGAGAAAGAATAAAAAATACACTAGGAGTCCCCTATCCCGTGGGAAATCGTAAAATCTGATTCAGTTCAGTAAAGGATCCTTTAATATAATTTTTACGGCTTAATAGTCGTAGTAATTTTGGCTTGTGCGTTGAGCCGTTAGATTTATAAGTTAGTTAGAATATAAAATAAACTGGATTACACCGGTTATAACCGCTGCTGTCAGAAATGATGATCAAGGTTTTACAACATACAGACGATAGTTTGAAGTACTTAATATGTCTGATCAATTTCAATTTTATAGCCTAACCACCGCGCATAAAGACATTAACTGCGATTTAATTTTGTAAAAGAGCTGAGTTAAGTTTTATTTAGTTACGTTCAGCTCGCGTTGATGTCTTTTGTACTAAAATAGCCAAAGCCGAATAAAGGTCGTTATGTAAACTTGACGGGTCAGGGTCAAAAAATTATAAGCGAAATTTAAAAAAAAAAAACTTTTTTCAACACAAACGAGTGTTCATTAACATACTTCAACATAACTTTACATAAGACTGGTCACAAAACTATTTCGCGTTAAGTAATTTTTTTTTCAACACAGTTGCTCGTAAATTGAGTCTTATTGCACCGCATTTAAGCTCATAATTCAGCTTATTACGCACAAGTGCCGTAATATTATTACCGCACGAGTGCGGTAATGTAAACTTTTTTTTAATCTCAGCAAATAGTTCAGTTATGTATAGGAACAAGGAATATTTTCGTGAATATTAAACTATATTAGGTTAAAGAAGATAAATAAACAGTTAATTTCGACAAAGTATTAATTTTTATCTGAAAAGTGACCATAATTTGCATATTTAAGACAATGATTAATTATTTTATTACTATTTTAATATTAGGCTGTTTAGCAGTCTTGTCAGTGCCTCGTCGCCCGCGTGCAAAGTGCACAGCGCCCATGCGTGAGTGCTGCGCGCGGATTGGCGCGGACAAATGATGTCTGCCGCCATCTTTCACACTCACAGATTTTGTTGATTATTTTTACCTTGTTATTAGTTTAAAAATTACTAGTTGAAATAATAAAGAAAAACTAAATGTAAATAGTGTCCGTCGTCGGAAATACTAAAATATGTTCGGGCAGGTTATGTCAGTAAGAAATCCAAGGTGTTGCCAAATGACAAAGAAAAGTTCTAAAGCCTCCAGTAAAGCAATGTTTGGCAACAAAGGTAAAGTAAAGTTTTTTTATACTTACTTATTAAGAATTTCTTTTTGTTTTTCCTCGCAAATGTGTTGAAAAACGTCGTATGAAACGCGTGTGCATTGATCATTACCACACTCGGCCCATTAACGCGCTCGCTCCGCTCGCGCGTACAATCATGCCTCGTGTGTAATGATCAACATAGCACACTTGTATCATAATGTACTATTATAGAATTCTAAAAATATGAAACTTGTAAATTTATTATTGAAATCTATACTAATATAAAAAGCGGCCAAGTGCGTGTTGGGGACGGCCATGGCGAAACTAGGGCTTCCAAATACCGGACTTTTTCAATACCGGTATTAATACCGGAATTTATTTTTTCAATACCGGGATCCCGGGATCCCGGTATTGAAGTGGCTATCAAGTTTTTTTTTTTTCAATACAGTTAATTATCAATTTTTCTCAATCTTTTCGATGAAAAAATCAATCGAAAGAACAGTTTTTAGTTAAAAAACATATTCAATTACAACAAATTTTATTTTAACAAATCTAACCAGTCACCAACTCCGTAAAGTAATCCTAATCATAAGCAGTCTTTTATACCAAATGCCTTTTTACCATGACTTAAAAACATAATTAATTATATTAATATGTACGGTAAAATGCATGCTTTTATTAGGTATTTTGAAAGTATTGTGTACAAAAAAATAAAACAAAATAACCAACATAACTAAGCATCATATGTAGCAAATTACAAATACAAACATAACATCACCTCTCGTTGGATTGGAATAGAATAGTATTATTATGTAAGAAACTAAAATCACGTTTTTTATCACAAATAATCACAATCTTAATTAAATGTAGGTTGTTTGTTATTTTACCTACATGAACGATGTACGGCGACGGCAAGTGATGCCGAATAGCTAAGAATATTGAAATATAGGTTTATTAAACTTAAAACTGAATAGGTGGGTGGGTTGGATAGGTAAGGTAACCTATTCGTATTTGAAATAATACTTATGAAGTGCATTAAAATGTGAATAATTACTTTAAATTGCTATTTGTAGTCCATTTTAAACCTGTAATAGTGTAATAAATAACATAAAAGTCATAAAATCACTAATACCGGGATCCCGGTATTAGACTTTTCAATACCGGTATTGAAAAATGGCGAAAATTTTCCGGGATCCCGGTATTAGCCAATACCGGGATCCCGGTATTGGAAGCCCTAGGCGAAACCATAAGGGTTTTGAATTGTAGGGAGACCCAAAAAGCTGAATTTTGTTGATTTTTTTGTAGAGAAGGAAGTTTTTAATATATCTGGAAGTACTAAACCGATTTTTGAAATTATTTCACCAATGAAATGCTCTCTCTGATTAACAAAGCCCACTTTAATCCCGGGAAAGTGCGACGTTCCCGCGGGACGAAGGCAAAATTGGCGGACAAAAGTTAAAATTTGACATATTTTTTTTTTTGACGTTGACATTTTGTATTTTAACTTTTTTTAATTGAAATTTTAGTAACTTGGCTATAAATGTTTGGTTAGATGCCTTAAGCACTAACTAGTGTTGTTTAAAGCCCGTAATTTCTTGCGATAAATAACTATGCATGAGCTCATCATTGCGCAAGCGATTAACAAAAACTCTCTGCTTATAAATAATGATTTAATCAACATGTAATTTGCGTTCAAAGTTTATGATTATGAAGATGGATTAAAACGCCAATGATAAGTTGTTGCGTTTTTTATTTTGAACTATTTGTTGCCCGCGATGTCTGCGAAAGATTCGTCAGTTGCTATCCTGCGGGAAATATGCTATTTTCCGGGATAAAATTATCCTGTGCCTTTTCCCAGGACTTTATCTCAATACCAATAAGGGTTGAAAAAAGAGTAATAGTTTATGTTTATTTAGGATTTCTTTGTGGGTTTTTTATTGTTTAGTTTAGTGCATATTTTGTTATAGGCTATAGGGCATCTTGCGTGTTAGGAAAGTGTGTGTGTGTATGTATTACAGTGTAACGTATAACAAAAGATAGGAGAAGCTATAACTTTGAATAACTGGGACAAAGTTAGAGCTCGGAGCGCGTTGAACTCTATGGCAATCCGACTTTGGTACTGGTACCTGATTCGAACCTGTTCCCAGGTTACTTTTCAGTCCCGGTCTTTCCAGGGCTCAGTCCTGATCTTGGTCTTGAACCCAGTATTTGTTTTATAAAGTTTCATTCAATCATAGTAATTAATTCATACAAAATATTTACGGTGGCGCGGCACATATATGACACCTCTTCGTGCGAATCCGGCCCTTTTCAGCTTTCAGTTTTTTTCAGTCTATTACAGTGTCTACTGCTGGGCAAAGACCTCCCCTTTCAGTCACTCGTCTTTGTCAAGAGCATGCTCCTGCCACCCTATTGGATATGCATCCAAATCGTCCCGCCATCTCTTTGGTCCTCCATATAACACTAACAACAAAAGCAAAGACAATGTTGGCGACTGGCTGGGTTGGAACCTCCTTTTAGTATATAAGTAAACTATATTTCTTAAGTTAGTTCCATTTTTAAAACACCTTTCCTCTGTGATGACATCAACTCTTGAGACAGCTGCTCTGTTAGGTTGTTGGCGTAAACAGCTGATTCTTATTTATTAGGCTCCTAGTTATTTTGTTTGTGTGTTAGTCTGTAGTTTATGTTATTAAACCATTTGAACCATAGCGGAAACGTTTTTAAATTCTGTCGTCAACAGACAAAGCAAAGACAGTTATTATTTAGTTTTTTTTCTGGATGGCTGTACATATTATAAAACTTGACGTTGACTGTACATTGCTCTAATTCTATTTACGTTTTACTTAAATTATACATAAGCTTCTCAAGACTATTGACCGTTGTACCGCGTGGGACAAATCCGCCCACCACTTTAAACTGTGCTTTTTACACGACCCTATCACCAACCAATTAAAGCCCAAATTGGCCCAACTAAGCTGTAACACTAATTGGTTGACGACACCCCATTCACCACCTTAATTATTCACATGTACAAATCTCTATGACCTACGTGTTAAAGATCACATTGTCGTACTTGAGCGGTGATAGTAAATTGTGGAAATCTTTCAACTAGTTTAGAACTCTATATTATTCCATATCCAACTCTATGACTTGCGAATTAAAGCTAATAATTATTCTGCTTGAGTTTACAATGCCTGGTAAGTATTCACCTCACAGAGACGAATCTTTGCACAATCGCACTATAATAATATTATATATGAAAGAGACGTAGGTACTGTAAATAAATTTGGAAATTCGTTGATATTTTAATATACAAATACAAAATACTTTATTTGTTCAACATAGGTACAAAAGTAGGTACAGGTCTTACATTAATATGTGTAGCATCATCATGTTGTGCCATAAGGCGTACAAATTATATTTAGCCATTAGCATTTCTAAGCCCAATATTATAAAGCTAAAAACTCTCGGTCAACCCAAATGAACAAATCGAAATAAAAACAATGTCACATCATCATACACATGAAAGCCTACATGTCGCTCAGACGTAGCTACGTCTTACATGTTGTCGTGCAGTAGAAAGGCAACTGCTTGGTTCACATTGGAATCACTAAGCGGCAGCAGTTGAATTGGATTCATCTCTGTAGAATTCTTACTCTGTGAATCTACCCAACTTAACCACTCACCCGTGAAAACCTTATGTCTTACAAGTTAAGGATGCATTTGTTTCGATCGAGCGGTAACGGGCAGTGTACGGAGATGACAATAGCGCTGAATCACGATGTAAACTAGTGCAGTGTAACTGTTTGTATAAAACTGCTTTTTTGGTAGGGGAGCCCAAGGGGGGATTTCGGGAGTTACTAAAGCGCGGCAGATTAACATACAGGGAGATACCTTGTACCAGGTAAAGTACCTCCACCAAATATGAGCCCCATATATATGGCCGCCTGTCAAGGATAAAGGATCAGATTAGTAAAAAAAAATTGATCATCAGAAATTCTCGGGCGCGTCAGATTAAGGTAGGGTGAGTTAATTACATGCTAAAAAGTGTATATTCCACTAATCTGACAATTTTCGAGCGACGTAGAGAAGTAGGAGGGTTACAAACTTGTAAAAAAAAAACGTCATCTCGACTTTCTCGAGCGTGGCTAAATTTTTTTTTATTTTGAAGAAAATAATTCAAGGATAACGAAAAATATATAATCTGACGATTTCCATAAGCCGAAGTAAGAAAAAATAATCGATAAAGTTTAATGCGTGCAGCTATGCGTCGCTGTTGCCATGACGCCATGACAGCTGATCACACAGACTCGTTCGTGGCATAATATTGTTTACAACGTATTTCCAGCTTCTTTACTTATTTTGTGATTTTAATATAAATTATGTGAATTAAAGTTCATAAAAATTTACTATGAGTGACATTAATATAAAGTGTGTGTTTTGTGGTGAAACTAATTTGCAAAAAACAGTTAAATTTACATTAGAAACATTACAAAAATGTATAAATATTTTAGAATATCGTCGGAGCAAACCGATTCTCCGAAAATCACGAGCAAAATACGAAAATCTCGAACTTTCGATAGAATCTTCATTGCATCAAGTATATCACGCACAGTGCTATAAATTATTTACAGCAATAAAAATACCGCGAGACGTTCAACAGCGGCAAAGTGAAGTGGAGTGTAGCAATGCATCGGAAGTTGCTGGGACTAGCTCCGAATTACCTGCTCCTACTTCTGGAGAATGTTCAGAGTCACATTTTTCTGTTTCTGGAGGGTGCTCCAAATCACATGCTACTGTTGATTCCACGTCTAGTGAGGTTGCTAGTACATCAACTGGCGAGTAAGTGTTAATATGACTTCATACAGTAAATATTTCAAAAAATTTTATTTTATTGAATAAATGTTTTAGCTAAATTTTTTGACAAAAAAAATGATTATTTTGAAAAAACGACATTAATTATTTCTTGCATCGACAAAACTATTAATATCGTTATAAGATATGACAGAATCTATTTTTTTACCAATATTTTAATTTCATGTTATAATCATCAGCTTTCTTATATTATTGTTAAAAAATTTGCAGAGCGAGAGAGTACAGCAACATTCAAAAAGACTTTGAAGATTTCAATGATTCATTCAACATGGATGAGCCTGTCATTCACAACGATTCAACATCGCAAACGTGCATCATTTGCGAAAAACAACGCAAACGGTATCTTGGTCGTGAAGTTCGCTTAGCTGTCAATAGATTAAACACTGTAGAGAATTTAAAAAGCGCGGCCACAGAACAAAATGACGTATCGATGTTGGAAAAGCTTAGTTCTTTCTCAAATGATTCAGATATTTCTTACCATAAATGTTGCAAGGATCAGTACTTACGTGAAATTTATAAGGATGAAAATAGCGAATTTATAAGGAAAAGAAAGGTTTACAATACTGCGTATACTATTCTTTGTGATATGGTAGAAGACAGAGTGGTCAAGAATAATGAATGCTTCTTTTTTGACTACATAAAAAAAGAATATCAAAAATTGCTAGAACAGCAATACAGTTTACTGTCTGATTCTGTAACTATTTCTTCGTTCTCAGATCGCCACCTGGAAAGAAAATTAATGGAAACTTTTGATAAAAAGATTAAGATTATTTACGCTGAAAAGAAAAAGTTTCTTGCTCCATTTTCTGCCACCCTTTTGACCTATAAGGATTTATTCAAAACGATGGCAATTAAAGAAACAGTTCGTTCAGTTGCAACACAACTTCGCGAAGAAATACTTAACTCAACCAAAAGAAATTTGCCTGAAAATTGTACGGCTGAAGATTTGATGACGGGAGAATGCGATAACGTGCCAGAGCTTCTTACTTGTTTTTTGGAATCACTCATTTGCGGTGATATTTCTCATAAATCAAAAAAATTACGTGAAAGTTGTAAAAACAAGAATGAACTTTCTATTTTTTCCATTGGACAAGATCTGATCTACGCAGCTTCTGGTCACAAAATTAAAACATCTAAGCACATTACCCTAGGTCTGACAGTGAAGAGCTTATGCAACAGTAAGAAAATTATTAACATACTGTCAAAATATGGACACTGTTGTTCTTACACAACTCTAGAAGAGCTAGAGACTGAGCTGACATTTTCAACGGTAAACAGTGCTCACGTATGTCCTGAAGATATTCTACGTCGCCCGGACTTGAATACAGGTGTCGCATTCGACAATTTCGACCGTTTCGTTGAAACCCTAAACGGCAAAGATACTCTCCATGATACGGTGGGGATAATTTATCAGGATATCGTGCAAAATCCGGATTCGGTGTCTGTGGAATCTTCTAACCCTTGTGTACACGATAATTCAACAATCGATGAGATTGCGAGTGGAAGTTTTTCTGAATTGCCCGTTATCACCACAAAAACAAAAACCCGAAAACGCAGGGCTTTTGAAGAAGTTACTTTTGAAATGCATCCATTTACCAAGAAATTAAAAATTACCACCTGGAGTCAGCTAGACATCTCAGAGCTTAATAAAGCTCCAGAGAATTTGAGTATGTCAAAACGGCTGGACGTTACGTGGATGTTAATACATAAGTATCAAAAATCGGATGTTCCAATGTGGGTTGGATTTCACAGCAAGATTTTGATAGACGATTCACGAGTTCAAAAAATTTCATATCTTACTCCCATAAATGAATCTCCTACCAACAATTCAACTGTCTTGAAAACTCTAGAATTAAGTCAGGATATTGCCAATGAATGCCAAGCTCCCTACATCCAGATCACCTATGATCTAGCTATTGCTCGTACTAGTTATTGCATTCAAGCTCAAGAATCTCCAAAATTTGACAATGTTTTCATTCATTTAGGGGCCTTTCATATTGAAATGGCTTTTTTCAATGCACTTGGCACTTTTACTGAAGATTGTGGACTGAGCAATATCATGACTGAATGTGAATTGATCGCTAATGGTTCAGTCTCAGGTTTTATTGGCGGAAAAAATTACAACAGATGTAAACGGTTACATTCTCTCGTGTCATTGGCATTGCAGCAATTACATTTCGAAGCGTTTTTGGAAAACAAACAATTGACGGTTGGGGAATCAGTGTTAGAATATCTTACCACATTTTTGGCTCATCAAGATATCTCTCCACGAGTTGAGCACGCAGAAACAGAACGTCTCATTCAATCTTATGAGGAATATACAGAAGACACATTAGATGGCAGGCATGGAAAAACAGCGCAATTTTACGCAATGTACATTGATTTCGTAAATCTTTACCACTTATTCATTAAAAGTATTAGAGTTGGAGATTTAGATTTGTACTTATACACCATTGCGAAGATCGTCAGTTTATTCTTCTATTACAATCAACCCAACTATAGTCGATGGCTACTGTACTACATTAATTTACTTCAACACGTAGATAACACACATCCAGGCCTCCGGACTGAAATTGCTAAGGGTTCGTTTGGAATCAGAAGAACCACCAAGCCTTTCTCACGAATTCCTGTGGATTTAACGTTAGAGCAGACGATAAATGGTGATGCTGCTCGTCGTCTTACTGGAATAGTTAACCTCACAAATTCAATTGCTGCTAGACAACGTTGGGCTAAAAATCATGGGGCGCGAACAAGAATTATATCTCATGTGCTTACTCGTGCAGGACTTGACAAAAACTACCATGATATTGCTGCGGATCTACACCCAGATAGAATGAAAAAACAGCACATTCAAATTAAAGCATTTTCGAACAGTGTCCTACAGTCCATTAATCCATTCTCTCCTTCAGTTGATAAGAATCAGTTATTTAACATTTCAACGGGGCAAGCTGCCCCTCCAGACATTACAAACTATTTACTAAAAACAGTGTCTGGAGGAACATTTCTGCGAGATCAATTTATAATGGATTGTAATTTAAATTCAGACAGGTTTCACCAGGCAATAAAGAAAAATAAGGTGCTGACTTTTGCAAGCCTCAAGAAAAAGAAAAAAATGAAAATTGGTGGAAAAGTGCACGAAGTGAAATTGCAACGGGATTTATTCGGTAGGTTGTTAGCTCTATCTCTTGACACGAGTATAGACTTGGAGAAAGTTCTTTGTTTTCCTATAACTCCTATGCCGTTATCACTGTGCCATATAGATGGTTCTTTAAACAAGACTGATAAATCAGTACTAATTCATGAGTTAGAGAAACAACTCGAAGATATGGAGCAACCGCCATCTCAAATTGATCTTAAAATTGTAGATGGCTTCTTTTTTTTAAATACCTTTAAAGAAATACCCCGTACTTTTGGAGGTGTGTCAAAGAAGATATTGCAATGCCTTATTAATAACGCTGCAAGTAGAATTGCCATTATATTTGATCGCTATTTCACACCCTCAATCAAAGATTATGAGCATTCTCTTCGAGGCAGCGTAGACGACAAGGAATTCCATATCTCCGGTCCTCAACAAACAAGAACAGCAGATTTTACTAAAGATTTGAAAAATTTAAAATTTAAGGAAGCTATTGTTAAGTTTTTGATCGATCATTGGGCTGATCAGGAGATGGCAGCGATTATCGGTAGTAAGGTAATTTATATAATACATGATCTGTGTTATGAATATTCTGTTACTGATAATAAAGTAACACGCATCATTAATTATGAGTTGTCATGCCCTGACCACGAAGAAGCGGATACGAAGATAGCATTTCTTGCTTGCCAACAAAAAGAAGATTCTACTATTACTATCAGAACATCTGACACTGATATTTTGATCATAATGTTGGCGAATATGGAACACCTGCAAGCAACAGTAGAAATCTGGATGGATCTTGGAGTAGGCAATGCACGCCGATACATCGACGTATCCGCTCTCTATAATAAACTAGGCCCGAAAATTTCAAAGGCGCTTCCAGGTTTGCATGCATTCACTGGTTGTGATTTCAATCCAGCACTGTACCGACGAGGGAAAAAGAAACCTTTGCAATTCCTTATGAATTCAGAAAATTTCCAAAAAGTATTTATAGATTTGGGATCAAAGGAGCAGAATGTGCAGGATTCTTTTAACATCATACAGTCTTTTACTTGCCACTTGTATGGGCTAAAAAATTTAGATGATGTCAATCTAGCCAGGATTGTCATCTTCAATAAGACGTACAAGGTAAAAGACAAATCACAACCCTTCTCTTTGAGTATCCGGAATTACGATGCGTGCAACTTGCCACCCTGTCAATCGGAGTTACTCCAACAAGTGCTACGCACAAAATTCATTGCATGCTTGTGGAGTAATGCCCATAATGCAAAAATTACTGATCTTTTACCAACGGACTATGGGTGGAAAGTTGTCGACGGAAAGTTCGAAATGATCTGGTTTGCAGGTGATCAATTGCCGAAAGCGTATGAAGATGTAGTCATAACACCGGATATTCTTGAGGATACTCCAGAATTAGGTATATTTTTTTTCATTAATTAAAAAAAACGTTATTAATAAAAACAATATTAAATATTTTAATGATTTCTTCTTACAGATACGCAATCTGAGGATGAAATCGAGCCAGAGGAGGAAGATGATTCTACCGATGAAGAAGATGATAATTAAAAAAAAATTACGCAAAAAAAAATTAATTATTTATAATTATTTTCTTATAAATACAAGTATTTTATTTAAAAAACCTGTACTTTTTTATTTGCACGCTATTTCTTCAGCTTTTCAATTAATTAAGTTCAATGATTTGAAAAAATAAAAAAATTTTTTTTTTAAATTGTCAGATTTGGCGAATCCCTTTAGATAATCGTCAGATTATGAGACAGCACGTCTAGGGTATTAAGAAGAACCATATATATCTTAATCTGACGCGCTCGAGTATTTCAAAATGGCGCATTTTTTTTGCACATTCTAATAATGGCCGCGAGTTTGCGTCACATCCAAATCGTCAGATTATTATATAAGAGCTTTTTTTTAGGTTCAAATAACATCCCCTTAGAAAATCTGACGCGCTCGACTACATTTTTTTTTTTTTCATTTTCAACCCTTACGTACGACCACCCCCATCAAGGAAACAATCAGATTAACATACGTACATTTTCAAAAATACATAGGACATGGATGCTATCAATATCTGACGCGCTCGAGTATGTCCATGCAACAGTTTTTTTTTACATTTTTGAAAATCTATAGTCGCTCCCCCCACCGATGAAAAGGTATATATTATATGACATTTTTTTCTTCTTATCATCTAAACTTCGTAATCCAATAGGTCTCTATGACGCTCGAGTAAATCCCGATTTAGCATCTTGGGCTCCCCTACTATTTGTAGGGTAGAAGTTATGCAACATAGTTATATTTATACATGTAACAGTCACCCTGGGCGATAATTCACTGTAGTGCATAGAAAGAGCTATAGAAGATATAAATCATTTTAAAAACTTCATACGTAAATACAAAAATATCGTTAATTTAAGTTCCTCACAACTTATTCAACCAAAGATGGATTATCAATTTAGCTATTCAACGTGCCTTAGAATTATTTTGAAATACTTGAACAAGTGCTTGGATTAGTTTCATTGTTCACTCATGTGAAGGATTTCCATCGTAATTTTTGATTTAAAATTAAGTTACCCTTTTGACGTCGTACACTATAAAAATCGAGTAATGTATGGAAACATTTTTCAACCACAATTATAAAAACCTAAATTACAGGGGGGCTACTCCGAAATTTGATTTTCGAAGTTCGTATCGTGCCGTTCCGCTCTCACTAATATTATGTAGTTACTAGCTTCTGCCCGCGACTTCGTCCGCGTAGAATTAAGACTTAAGAACTGATGTTGATAGTATTATTCTGCAATAATTATTAACGTCGCGACTCTAGGTAGCTACATCCTTTGACATGATCATCGCTATCCCGCGGGAACTATCCAGTTTTCCGGGATAAAAGTAGCCTATGAGTTAACCCAGGGTACCAGCTATCTCCATTCCAAATTTTATCGAAATCCGTCCAGTCCAGTCGTTTCAGCGTGAAAAAGGAACAAACATACACACTCACATCGTTACATCCATCCATTCTCACAAACTTTCGCATATATAATACTAGCTGTTGCCAGCGACTTCGTCTGCAAAGACTTCGTTTATCGCTATCCCGCGGGAACTATGCAATTTTCCAGGATAAAAAGTAGCCTATGTGCTATTCCAGACTTTTCTCTATCTATGTGCCGAATTTCATTCAGATCTGTTGGGCCGTTCTGGCGTGATTGAGTAACAAACAAACATCCATCCATCCATCCATACTTTCGCATTTATAATATTAGTTAGATTAGATTAGTAGGATTAATTTGAGAGAGGGACGGGGCCAGGGGTGTTCAGTTAAACTAAGCAAATCATTTCAATCATCCATCAAGTATTCCAGATAAGTTTAAGACAGTGTAGGTGGAGTCAAAAGTGACACCTGTATCCATTCCGCACGCCACTTATTCGCCTATTAAGCCGCTATCTAATAACAAGCTATTGTTTTCCACGTCAGAACATTCGGAACATTCGCGCATATTCATGAGGATGGTTGGCGTATTGAGAAACTCGGTACAGAAGACTTGGAAATAACTTTGCCTATTGAATATCTGAGGTCAGCCAAGGCTGATAAAGCTGAGTTTTGAGGCGAATTACTTTCTGATTAAATACTTTTAATCTATATTAATTGACTAGCTTCTGCCCGCGACTTCGTACGCGTAGAATTAGCAATTGTAATGTTTATCGCTATCCCGCGGGAACTACAATTTTTCGGGATAAAAAGTAGCCTATGTTTTAATCTAGGGTACCAGCTAGCTTCGTACCAAATTTTATTCAAATCCGTCCAGTCGTTTTAGCGTGAAGAAGGAACAAACATACACACTCACTCACTCACTCACATCGCCATATCGTCATGTCGTCACAAACTTTCGCATTTATAATATTATAGTAGGATGTATCGTAATGTAAGCACCGTAACCATGGAGATCACGGCTGGGCAAGATAAGTGTGGGCAGACCTGCCCGTTGGTCAGAACCAGTCTGGAAGACAGAAACGGACAACCTTCGGTTCGGGATGGTCAAAGATTGGAGAGGCGTATGCCGAACGGTGGACGATTATGAGTACACGCTGGTGAACAAAAAAAAGAAACACCATCACTCATCCATAGTGTTAAGTCTTAACAAGCTGTTGCCCGCGACTCCTGCTAGCTTATTACGTAACTCCCTCGCAATCGCCATCGTGTTCATTTTGACAGTTCTTGTATGAATGTGACAGCTAGCTGATTCCGATGCCAATTGTCAGCCAGTACATGAACTGTCAAAATGAAGACGGTGGTGATCGCGAGCGAGTTACGTAATAAGCCTGCAGGTACAGAATTAGCTTATCGATATCCCGCGGTAACTATGCGGTTTCCGAGATAAAAACTAATTTTCAACATGAAACTACCGTGAGACTTAATCATGTTTACAAAAACGGATAGCTCACGTGTAAAAGTTGAGTAATGCTCGAAATGTTTCTTACTAGTTCGTAGTCCTTCCTCTTGGAGCGCTCGCCCCGACGGCAGCGAAACAAACACTGAGAAAGGATTACGATATAGTCCGAAACATGTCGAGCATAACTCGACTTTTATACGTGAGTTATCCGTTTTTGTAATTATGAAAACTAATGTTGTACTACGAGATTATAAGGAATCCAACTTCAACCTGTGACTCAAGTTTAAGGTATGCCTTAAAAAGATGTTTTTATAAACTTTCCCATAGCACATTATACCTGCCGCATAGTTTTTGTATTGTCAAAGTGATGAGACACATGTTCATGAAGCAAATAAAGCTTAGGGATTACGCAAAAACAGGTTACCTGCATATTGAAATCGAAAATACCGGGAATTGTCCATTGTGACTCTTAACTGTAAATCTTCCACGGTTTGTCGTGGAGGGGTTCTATCGCTTACCATTTCCTCTTATAGCTGCGTTTGTCCTATAGATAGATCTATCTATCGATCTACATCTGTTCGCAGGGACTTATTTCGTTCCTCACTTTTCGCTTAGGGTGTCTCTCTTTTACTGTAACTTAAAAATGAATGCACTGAGCGACAAAATGAGGAACAGTCTGTCAGGCTAGTAGTTAGTAGTAGTGTCAGCGATGCATAGTTCTACCGGCCACACTTAACATCACATCTCCGGCTTTAGGTAATTGGGATTGTTCATTATTATTAACCCCCCCTTTTTATATTTTTTTTAGAAAATATGGAGCATTTTAAGAAACTAATTTGAATATTTCGTCATTTCATGGCTTAATTTAATTAATATAATGGCTTCAAAAAATGAGATACGACTTTTCGTAAATTATATACGGGCGGCTGAAATAGGCAATTTTCCCACAATTCTTTGGAGATTAAAAAAAAATAGTTGTCATAACTGTTGTGACTGTCATCTCAATGTCAAATATACTGTTTACTTTTGGTTTACCTACAAGATTATTGTATGTTGCGTTAAATCCTGATGGTTATAATGAGTTGAAAATTTATGAATGTGGAAGTATGTGGCATTGTGTTTTGGTACCGACTTACATCGAAATGATCCTCGCAACAATATTGTGTACTTATAAACTTTGATGTATTCAACATTTACTTCGCGACACCACTTTTCTCTTAAATCTTCTCGGATCCGTGCGAACTATTGTTTTGGAGCTGTTTTTAGAGTCATTACTTCAGGTTGGAACGAAGCATTTTCTGTAATTTCCATTATTTCGTTTTAAATCGACCGACAATTTTAAGTTTTCAACAAAACAATATTTACTTTACTGACATTGGGTGACACTGATAACTAGTTGACATATAAATTTAATAGACAAACTAGATATTTGCCGATTTATTTTTTGGAACTACCAACAGCCGCTCGGTAAAGTCGAATAAAGATCAAATATATTTTTTGCAAAATATCCGTAATCCTATTTTTCCGTAATCCGTATTTTTGAACGCCAGTAAGATTAAAACAGTTCGCAAGCCCCATACTTCGAAATGGTTTTCAAATCAGGGAATGTTGTAAAAAAATGAACAATCCCAATTCTTATTTGGTCTGAGTTTATGATATGTTCGGAAACGATGGGGGAAACACAAGGATTTATATAAAGAATTCAAACCCAGATTTCTTAGAAAACGCTGTTTAATGACTGACATCCGTCAAAGACAATCTAGAACTGGCGTTGAAAATTCGGAAAAAATCAAATGATTTTTTCGGGAATATATGAAATTTTCGTTTTTTCCGTTTTTATAGGATTCTTTACGAAAAAAAACATGAAGCGTAATGACACAACTGCGGCAACTGAACTGAACTGACACCGATGTCAATGGCAAAGTAAGTCTATAATCAATCATCTATCCAACAGTATTAAGAAAAATAACCGATTGAAACAGTTTTTTTCAGAAAAATTTAAGCGGAAAATTTCATGGTTTTTTCCGCAAAAATCCGAAAAAAACAAGCTGTTTGGAAAGGAACGGGTTTTTTTCCGGAAATTTTCAACACTATCTAGAACACATCAGTTTGTCACACAAAATATGTGATCGCGATGCTTGGAGGTTCCTACATCCCTGATGATATCATGGTCTTTTAAAAAACAGTGGAAAGTAGTTAAACTCCGTTAGTATCGACGAACGTCTATATTAAGTTTGTGCCACATAACAACGGTGCGTGTCGCAGATTTCGAAGTTCAATTAGCGTTAGCGGGCTGTCATCGAGACTGTAATCAAACTAGCGGCCAGTAATCGCATGGTAGGGCGTCACAGCCATGCTTCGTACAGATATACACTCTGTTCAATTTTCGACCAATTGATTGGTTCTTGAGTGGTGACCGCGCGTCGGCAAACGTAGTGTGGGGCGTCCTGTAGGTAAAGAACGAAAGAAAGAATTGTTTATTCGCTTAGAACACGTACAAAAAATTTTTAATTTACCTCTATGCTATTTTTTCATCTAACTACCAACGTCACATAAGATTTCAACGCGCGTCAAAATCTGTAAGATTTCATTATCAGCATCTAAACCACGATCATTCTCCGTGCCAGCCAACGGTTAACGTACTATGAAGGTTAATAACTTAAACCAATTAAAAAAGTGATAGAGTTCTACGAAAACCTACGTGAGGCCGATTTCAACTACGCCTCGTCATTCGCGTGTGGATAGCCAGTGTCGTAACTACATAATAACGTCTGGGGCCCGTGGTAAATTCATCAAGTGGGGGTCCTTCCTCAATGTATAGTAGTGCATCACCGTCCCTTCTGTGCTAAGGCCAAGCCAGTTCGGGGACCCATAGGGCATTTTGCCAGTTCTGCTAGTCGTGCCACCCTATAGTTAGTTACGCCACTGTGGACAGCTTAACTAGTTTGCTTGGCAAATTGATTGATTACCTATATGTAGTATGAATCTTCCCAGGTGAATTTTTCGCTTCGGGCCTTGGTCGAGCCCCTTTTAATGTCACTGATATTCTAGTCATTATTTTTAATTTGAACCTTAATACTATGACGATACCGTTTGTTTTTCAATTGATTGTTGTAGTGGCACGTGCGTACGGTAGCTTGCGCTTTTGTGATAATAGTGACAATGGCCTTTGTTTCAAAGATTAGGGCTCGAAGCAAAAAATTCACCTGGGAAGATTCATACCTACTATATGTACACCTATGTGAACTGTATGCAGTTGGCAGAACCCAGACATTACTTTTTGTTTGGTCTGAACCCGAACTCCGACAGACGCAACTCGTTATTGTTTTGTTTTCTTTGTTTCATTAGCTTCACGGATGGATTCTTCGCGCCATGAAATGTCGTTACGCGAGAATCTGCTAACGACCGCGCCTGCGCGTAATTATGGCGCTGGCGAATAAATAAAAATTGATAAGTTGCAACAAATTGGCCTTAGTTGCGAAAGTGAATACGTAGAAAGTTTTATGCGTTGATCAAAGATATAGTGTTGTTAACATATACGGGTAACTCGCGTAATTACAATCGGGAATTGTTTGACAAGTTTTGGACTATTACGAAGTCCTTCTAACACACTAGTTTTCGTGTCGCGGTCGCCGAGCCTAACGCTCTTGGAAGAAGGACTTCGTAATAGTCCGAAACACGACGGCAATTCTCTATTGTAACTACATACGTGATTGCTTTATGTTAAATAATAGTCCTTGAAATTTTCACTTCAGAAGGTGACCTAAGAATTGTTACAAGGAACGAAGACTATTGGATGAATGGATGGGAGGCCTTTGCCCAGCAGTAAAGTAAAAAAAAGTACGCTCTGACGTTTCCGCATCAATGCATGCGTTTTTCCCACGCTTAATTAAAAGAACTAAGCGGTCGGATTGAAATGTTAAACAGTAGTAGGTACATTGTGTTTTCAATTAAAGTCAGTAAAAATATGAAGCGGAAATTAGTTTAAAAAAACTGTGATAAGTATTGTGAATGTCATGTTTTAGGGTTGTTAAATGAAACCGGATTGCTTTCTTTATCCCTTTAAAGCAATGTCAAAATTTGTGTATTACTACAAAACTACAGCATCAATCAAAATTTTCGTCAACTTTACAAGATAGACAATTAGTTCTCTATATTAGCTGTATATTTTTTCTAATCAATTCCTATTTCAAATTCAGCACAATTTTTCACCACTTCAAATGATGCTTTAAAAATCCCCCTTCAGCAGGAGTTAAGTGCGAGTCAATCAAGTTTAATTGTTTTGTTAGCGTGTAGAAATGTTATGGTGGTTGCTTTCCCATTAAGATTTTTTTTTAGTTTAAATTCCTCTTTTTATGTTTTCCACACTAAGACCACATAAAAAGCGAAGATTGCGTTCGTCAAAGTGGGACCGGTATAAACTATACCATTATTTTTCTATGTTTATTACCTACCTTTCTTCTGTTACAAGTACACTCGCTTCGCTGTTCCCGATAGGAATATGTTTCTGAAGCAACATTGCTGTGAAATTAATCATTACACAATTTTTAAAAAGTCCTCCGCTTTGTCTGTTCGTGATAAACTCAAAACTACATTCATGATTCACGAGGAAGGTTTTAGGTATAAAATATAATTTGTAAATTGGTTGAAATGTGTCGAAAATTGTGGCAGTGCCGAGTTATTATCTATAGCACCCGTGCAAAGCCGGGGTCGCTAGTTGTTTATAAATGCGTCCAGCCTTGTACATATGTGTACCTCTCTGTATTGGAGCTTTACAACTTTCATATACTTAATTAATATAATTATAATAAAGTTGACCTTTGATCAGCTGTCCTAATTATCAGCTACCTGTTCCAAGTTTCTCCACATCTTCAATGCTAATATTACCCCTTTTAAAGAGGGTTCTTGTGGAGCTTTAACTTTAACTTATGATTTAATTTTAATCATGACTTTTCAGACTTCATATTTGGCCATTGATGATTCTAACTATCAACAATGTAACAATTGCGCGTTGCACTATATTCCTGTTTTTATGAAAGTGCCTATTTGAAAACTGGATCTATCTAGTTTCAGACTGCTTTTTTCAAGACAAATCCGGATCTTGTTGAGTAAGGCCGGGAAGTCCGGTGACTCGCAGCCTAGCATGATTTTGGATTATAAACTCAATTCTAACTAGCTTAAAGGCTATTTTTAAAAAATCTCCTTATCGCGTGTGTAATTTTTTGTGAATAAAAACATAGGGTACAAGTTCTGCACTCTTAAGGTAAATGGTAATTAATTACGATTTAAATAAATAATTATATGTTAAGAAACGAAAGTGTTGTCTCATGTTAAACATGAATCAGAAGGTTCACAATCTTGTTTGTGTATGAATAAAATGAAATAATATGTAGGATAGAAATGTTCACTGTGCCCTGAAAACACACGATTAATGGTAAATGATTATTCACTCTCCATACTGGTAATAAAACGAAAAAGGTTAATTTGGGCAACGTATGGTAAGGGTAGATACATATAATATAGCATTGCTTCCAATAGAAAACGGAGTCCAATGTAATCGTTGTGGTTACTAATTTTATACGCATTCCCATGAAAGTTATTTACATATACCTATCTAATTTAATCGGCGTGCAAATGCACTCCTGCATAAAATCGCTTTATGAGTGTTATTTGCTATTAAACAGGTTTTATTGCTTTTATAATAGTAAATAAGCATTAGAACAACAACAGAACTACCTAACTATACTTCATTTAATTTAGAATGAGAAACCACAATAACGTTATATGTATAGCGTCTGCTCAACTATTTCTTACCTAGTAGTACAGTACAATAGTTTGGAAGCCGCAAAATAAAATTGTTTTAATGTCACTTTATTTGCGTGTCGTCAATTGTTACTCTTGTACAAATTGTAAAGAGATAACAGTTCTCGAGCCGCAATATAATGTTGTGGTTTCTCATTCTAAATTAAATGAAGTATAGTGAGGTTACTCGGCCTCCCTCCCCTAGCAGGTAAACAATATTCCTTCGTCTACAATTCGCAAGCGTTAATTCGTCCGTCCTATCTTCAGGTTAGTAATAATATAACGAAATATCGCATTCGCGAATATTCGCATTCGTGAAATTCCTGCGAATGTTTTGCGAATATAAAATACTAGCTGTTGCCAGCGACTTCGTCTGCAAAGAATTCGTTTATCGCTATCCCGCGGGAACTACACAATTTTCCGGGATAAAAAGTAGCCTATGTGCTATTCCAGTCTTTTCTCTATGTATGTGCCGAATTTCATCCAGATCCGTTAGGCCATTCTGGCGTGATAGAGTAACAAACAAACATCCATCCATCCATCCATACTTTCGCATTTATAATATTAGTTAGATTTTTTTTGAGGGTACCTAATAGTTGTATAATTAAGTATATAATTTTCACCGCCCGGTAAGGGAGATAGCCCATTGGCTTGGCGCTAAATTAAATAGCCCTATCTGGCAACACAGAGCGGAATGTCACTTCAATCGGATGCGTTCGTATCCACTCGGCTATTCTTGGAACAAAAAACGCACTTAGTTCGAACAGGACTGCCACCGAGGTCACCAAGCCATAGAAAAATGGTGCCAAAACCCAAAAATTTAACAAAAACTTAATATTCGCATTCGCATTCGCATGAAATTCGCGAATGTCGAAAATATGACATTCGTTACATCACTACTTCAGGTACGCGCCGGAATCAGCTGATGAGCTTGCTCTCACCATTAGAAATTATTACGCTATAGTTTTATGTTCATGTTCAGGTGGCAAAGTAGTCTCTGCCTACCCCTGTGGGAAAGAGGCGTGACGATATGTATGTATGTATGTATGTCAGGTGGCCTATCACGCTAGCGTTTGAAGCAGGCGTAGTAAATTTAGGGGCTGTTTCACCACTCTGTTCCACCACCTTTGGGTCGAATTCTAAAAGAGGAGAAAACTGGTCTATGCATCAAAAAACCTGCCAGCCAGTACTACTTTATTTAATTATAAGGGTGCGACCACAAGGCCGCGTATACGCAGTGACGTGTCGTATACGTCACGTTTTCTCATCGTTTCTTCATACATTTTGTTACGATTCCGTAACGTCACCGTTTTTTAAGCGGCGGTGTGGTTGCACCCTAAATACTTAAATAACAGGAAAAAATGCTTCAATTGAAAAGAGGCCTTCATTTTCCTTGAAAGTGTAATGTTACGAACCTGCTGGAAGGCAAGACGCAACTGAGATAGATAAACATGTCTCTTTCCTTTCCATCTGTTTTAGAACACTCGACATTGTTTTCTCGACACAAAATCGTCAAAGCAGCTGATAATTTTGCTAACACAGCCGTGAAAGCTAATTCGGTGCGCCTTAACGACATATTGTTTGAAATTCTATGTGCGTTGGACAATGTCTTCAGTTAGCTATGTGACTCTTATACCACCTTACACTTAATTAGTACTGTGGCGAACTAGTGGACTGTATGTATATTGAATGAAAACAAATTATGATGATTAACTGATTTTTAATGAATATAAGAAAATAACTACATGAAATAATGGGTAACCTCGTGGCAGCAGGACCTCCTACAAAGGTTCGTATGGAACTGAAGTCTAGTTATAAAAATGAGATGCTGCTGTCACGAGGTTTACAACGGCCAGCTATAAAAGAGTTTATCCTCCACAAGTAAGTACCTTCAAAAGGACTTATATACGAGTGCGTGTTGCCATGGTGACGTTAGGTACTAAATTATACCATTTTCATTCTTACAACAAACAAAATTCTAACCTCAATATGCAAATTTTTGTAAAGAATAAGGTGTA
The DNA here is from genome assembly GCA_963854515.1 of Pandemis heparana. NCBI lineage: Eukaryota > Metazoa > Arthropoda > Insecta > Lepidoptera > Tortricidae > Pandemis > Pandemis heparana. The sequence continues at coordinate 7,537,542 of OY978022.1, read as the reverse complement.
TAATGTTATCAAATAAACCTGAGGTAATATTTTGTACATAATTTTGCTGATATTATATTGCAGTTAATTTATTTACGATGAAATAGTTAAAAAATAACAAAAATGAGACGTTTTGAGGTTAGAATTTTGTTTACCAAATAGGACAGGTAAGAATGAAAATGGTATACATGTAATTTGTATTATATTGTACTGCAGAATTAGAGTAAAGGTGGCAGGACTGGTGGTAGGACTTTGTGCAGCGTCTGGACCGCTACCATCATTTTACTCGCTAATTTAGCCGCCAAGCAGCAGCGCTGTGTTCTGGCGTGGTGAGTAGGATAGCCGGTGAAATTAGTGACACGTGAGGTATTTTGTTGGCTCTGGCTCCAGTGTTGCATAAACCACTTGCTCGTTTGCCGTCCTTGCTGTCTAAAAAAAAGGTTTAATGTTATGCTCACGACGTACATAACAGTTTATGATTGCGGGCATGCAAAACGGGTGACTCACCTAAGAAATAATAAAAATAAAACTTAAACAACACTTAAGTCAAAGGATGTTGAAGTAAACAATGCTAACCTTCCCATGGAATTACCTAATTAGCAAATAATGGAACTGTTTTTCATCATGACATTGGAACCTTTGTTAACTGTTCTGTTACATTTTTTTACCATTGTTCAGCGGAGTTTGTGTTTAGGATGGAACTTACAAGCTAATTGGCTCGTTTTTTCTTTATTTATTCTTTTCGGCAGTTGCATTTCCTATTCTTTACGTTCAAATTGTTACTTTACTCTTTAAAATCTAAATATTACCCACCCATTAGGTACATACGTTAACCCTTCCCCTTTCGACTCTTATCAGTTCTCTTTTTAACCTTGATTTAGTTCTGAACATCTCTTACTTAGTGCATTCAGTAGCTATTTAAAATTTACTTATGCTCGTTATTTGTTTGTTAAATAACATCATCAAGAGAATTCATCCAGAATGTTTTTAACATTTAATTTTAAGATACTAATTGCTAAGTAAATCCATCCAGCTAGCATTCATTTCAACACTTCATCTCCATAAAAAAAACTTAATCAAACTCTATGGTTCGTGTTCTAAGTTTGAACGATTCGCTGTCGCTTTCGCGCGCATGGCGTCAGCTGGGCCCGGCGCGTTGCAGACGGAATGTGGAAGATTGCGAAAATTACATGTGTTTCCTTAGTCGAGTGGGCCGTGTGTTAGAATTGCAGCCAGTAATAAACTTAGTTATAGCTGAACAGTCCAGAGCGTGTGAAAGAGATCGACGAACAACTCTTCGAGAAAGAACGAGATGTAAAATGGATAAAGAAAGAAGAAAGAAAGAAAGGAGACATTTATTCATTTAAGAAAGAAATCAAATAAGATAAAATAAGATAAGATAAGATGTTTTTTTTAGGAACAAGAGGTAAAAAAGAAGTGATAAATGCATAGCTGGGCATTAACTCGTTAATCCGTTAATCGTTAATTAACGAAGTTAACATTTTGATTAACGGATTAACTTTTAAGTTAACTTTTAAAAATGTTAACGGACACGTTAACTTCCGTTAATATGCAGAAGTCCGTTAATCGTTAATCCTATGCCCACTATTTACCGCATGGCACTGCGGCGCGGCGCGAAACACAGGTTCAGACAAGTATGAAAGCACAAGTGCCGGGCCGCGCGTGGCAGCGAGTGAAATAAAGACAAAACTAAAACTAGACATATTTTGCCGGTGCGTGCGAGTGAGAAAACTGTGAAGAGATTTGTTTCATTTCATCATTTTATTACTTAGCGCAGAACCTAAACCAACAGGTTTTATAAGTTCACTAACGCAACGATATAAAAATGCAATTTTACATAAGTATATTAACGGATTAACGATTAACGTTAACTTCCGTTAATTCTTCCGAAATGTAATGCTTTAACGTTTAACGAAGCTAACTTTTTTTGTAGCGGATTAACGATTAACGAAGTTAACTATTTGATTAACGGTGCCCAGCTATGGATAAATGTTTATTCTATTTAAAAGAAAAAAAGTTTAACACTTTGAATCAATCATCGTCGGACGAATTTAAAATAGCCTTACCGGCTCTTATTTCGAGTGCTAGGCTTTACGAGAATCAAAGACTGTATACTTAGATGAAAGAAAGGCCTGTCCCAGGGTAAAGCGGTGACGAAAAGATCGGTATACGATGAGGATAATTGCTGTCATTAATGCTGGCTGGAAGAATTTTTATTACAAACGAAGAATAAAATCACCGATTTAAAAACACTGATAAAAAACTTGTTTATAAAGATCCAAATCGTTGTGCGATAATATTATTATAATCTTCTTTAACTCTGCAACGCGTTAATTTACGTTTTAGCTAGGAAGATTCCGAATTTTTATTGAATAGTTTTTTAACGTTTTTGAAAATGAACAAATGCTTTAATGATCTGAGTTTTAATTTAATCTAACATAGTTTTTTGTTGCTTTGCGTATAAAATTAATTTTAGCATGAAGTATTGAAGTAGTCGTAATATATTAGATACTAACCACTAGCATTTAGGGATGTGACTCTTGATTCGGTTGAATATAAAAATCGATATAAAAATCGATAGATAAAAACTTTATTTCATTACCGTATTTATTCTAAGAGAATAAAATTAAAATCGCTAACTATGCGTAATTATAGTCGTCACTATTTAATCGCATTAAGTAATTGCCTCATAAATCATGATTCGTCGATTTGCATTAAAACTGCAAACATATTAGGACTTCTGCATCACCTGATAAAAAAAGCAAAAAATTATGTTTCTTTCCAGAGATAAGATTATTTATTCATTCAACATAAAATTACATCATAACATAAATAAAATTGTACAATGTCAAGTTACGAGAACTATATTGAAATCGTCAAAGAGTATACAAATAAAATAAAAGTAGTCTATGGTTTTTTCACAACCCTAGAACTAAAACCTGTTTTGCTTGTGCATGGTTGCTTAACTGAGGGTGCATGTATCAAACCTCAGTAATTAGGTGCTGGGGCATTAATCTTTGCTATAGCTGATAGGCAATAATTATCTGCAATCTATGAACAAATCGAGTAGTCCCTTGCTTGATTGGTTTATTCCGTTTTAGTTCGGATTTTTAGATACAATACAATACAATACAAATACTCTTTGAACACCACAAATCAGTACAAAACAATACAGAAACAAAGAACAAAGTATACAATAGGTTTGTCATTATCATTAATCGAATATGCTAATATAGAAGGAAATAATAGTAAAAATTAAATTATTAACATCATCATGTCTTCCTTGACGTATCTGTCAACGGCGAGCCCAGCTAGCTAGCTCCGGAGGTGAAAGCGAAAATTTGGTTAAATTATTGTATGTAATTACGTATACGTATTACGGAGATATTTTGCAATTTATTGAGATGTGTGTGTGTGTATGTAGGTCAGTGTAATGTAAACACTTTAAAGTAAAAAAATAAAGTAGCGAACAATTGATACCTAATTATGTATTAAGTTAAGATACATGTACAAATACAAATTATGAACCTTCTAAAGATTTCTTTTAAAGGATCTCTACTCTACCAGCGAACCGGAGGTGGGTATTTGAATAGAAGACCCTTAGGTACTAATATTTTTTGCAAATCTTGGCTAATTTAAAACTGAAGCCCAACATTACTCTTTTGAGCAATTCTGAGCAGGTGTTAACCGCACTCGTATAACCTCACACTTAATTAGTGTTCCGAGTTGGATTCGCTCAAAATTAAAAAAAAAATATTCTCTTGTTTTACATATCCCGCTCATTAAAAGTGGCTATAAGGCTATATAATAATAATAATAATATATAATAATAATATTCATTTATTTCGGATAACTAAAGATCCATACATAAATAAATTACACTACAGTCAAAAATTACAATAATATGGGCAATAATCACAATATAAATTGAAATTAAATTAAATTTACATTATTAAATTAAATGACATTATTAAATTAAATTACATTATTAAATTAAATTACATTATTTTTACCAATTAATTAAATTCAAATGTCACCAGCTTAGATATAAATTTAGAATACAAACATATGGAATAGAAACAATGTCAATTAAGTTAAAAAATAAAATAATAATAAAAATAAAAACGCAAAAATTATAAAAATCTTTTAAATGGAGGCACTGGAGAATGTAACAAATGCCAGTGCCTCATAAAAGGGCCGTCCAATCTCTCTGCCACCACCGCCAGCAGGCTGTTGCCGCTGTCCCGCGCCCTGCGCGCCATCGAGGCAGCTCGCTTGCGCATGGTGGCGTGAAAACCATCCACATGCATTTCCGCGAACATGCTAGACGCGCTACAGAAACGGGGCAGCCGCAGCAGGGTTCTAAGCGCATCGTTGTATTGCACGCGGAGAGCGTTGTAACTGATCTAAGTAGCAATTTGATGACTAAGGGCTTAGCCTTAGCGTCAGCGCCCATGCATTTTTAACCAAGTACTACATATCTTGCGCCCGCGCCGCGCGATGCAAATGTCAGCCAACCAGCACGGCGGAATGCGGGCTTGTGCCGTTACAACTCCATTTGAATCAACCTTAGAACGCTGCTCTTAAGATTCAAGTTACAACGTGTAACAGTACAACGAATATTTCAATAGCTAATAGATCGATTGTAACCTTTAAATTGAATGGATGAAGGTTTAGGTTGCATTAGTAATTTTGCTGACCTTTGTTTTTTATTAGCGGTAAGCGTTTATGGGTGTCGTTAGCCAATATGAATCGCGTTGACACGAATAATTAATATATTCATAAACACCTATGTTGCATGGAAACTATGGAAAGTGAATATCTATGAAATGATCCTTAGATGTCTTAATGTATTTCAACTGTAATTTTTTATGTAACTCAACAAGGCAGTCGTTTTTTACCCGTCTTTCTACCATAATATTCATTTTGTATAATAATTAACCGCAAGCATCAATTTTTCGTAGGTTTTATAGGTTTGACTGATTAAAAAAAACGTTAATCTATACAGCGATCAGGTATTCTGTTTACAGGAAAACATGACGTTAGGTAACTAAACATTACAGTCAGAGACATAACGAAATATACGTGCGTTCTTAAACACAATTAGTGAAGAAACTAAGTGAAATGAAAGAAATAAATGAACTAAATGAGGTAGAAAACTACGTAAGAACTATTTCTCGCAGCGATTTCCGAACGCAGCAGAATGCAATTGCACTCGTTGAGAAATATTTCGTTTTAAATTTGATGAAGTAATGCTCTACACGAAAGAAACCATTTTATTTCACCCACTCCACTGGCCTACTTTGACACAAGCCAAATAATTTCACTTAAGTATACTAACTTTAATCACAAGCTGTTAAAACTATGCATAGATATATAGTAGATAGGTACTCAATTTTACAAAACTTTACATATATTTAACTTGCAATGCTGGTTTGGGTCAAATCTTGCAAATGAAATTTTACTCACTTCTTGTGGTTGGATAGACTTGTAATCTGGTATAATTATGTGGGATGGATGACAAATGACAATGCAAGTATAGTTAGCCAAAAAGGCAGGATAATAATCCTTCACAATTATTGTATCAGGTAAACATTGATATCATTATAAATTAAGAAGTGGCAAAACATTATTTTTTATTGTTAAGTATTTTGTTCTTATTATTTTGTATTTTAAGAAATAAATGATTTCTACGATGATTTTCGATCAGCTCCGTATGTGATCTTATTCTTCTTAGACATTTATAGAGCTTCTAAGTAGAGCATTGGCTGCACTTATTATTTCGACGCAGTTATGGAAACAAAAGATAGTAAATGGGGTCAATACGCCGCAGTAAACTCATGCGTTGTGAAAACAAGATCGCCCTTGCTCTTAACTTTCGGAGGAAAATAACTAATTGTCATTATATAAATCAGCTTTGACGCATCATAACCTCAATTTCGTGTCTTTTGATTCCTTGATCTGTTTAAGCACTTAAAGTACTTAAACAGATCAAGGAAGCTTCCCATCCTATGCGAAAAAAAATGTTTTGCCTTTGCTAAGACGAATCTCAAAATGGCAGATTGTTACGTTGATCGATTGTTGTGATTGTCGTGTTATGAGACAAACTAGTGTTGTTTACGTTTAACTGATATTTTATGAATGGAGGGTAAGGGAATTAGTAGCCATTGAGCCATAACTTTGGTCATATTACCTATGTCCACTGGAAACGCGACCCGAAATCGGCATGACCCTCTTAAACTAGCACGCGGTTTGTATTATCTTAATAACGGTTACGCCGCTTTACAAGATATCTCGGCTTTTCACACAAAAGTACACGCGTAGCCATTATGAAACTACCGGAATAATCGGTTTAGCGTTCGCCGAAACGTTTGCCGACTTTCTTCTGAAGAGCCGAATAAACATTTAATATTAACTTGAGCACCGCACGGTTGCGAATTGCTTTTACTGGTTTTACTTTCGCCTTTATTGATTTACTTAAGTACCCACCAATTCCTTGTGCGTTCATCTGTATAGAGGTTGAGGTTCCGTGGCTATGTAACTCCTTTAACTAACTCGTAGACAAATATTTGTTAGCTAACAGACTGAGTGGGACGAAGCGATACGTCAAAGAGAAGTGTTCAACTATTTTAGTACTATATCAAAAAACTTCGTAAATTCTAATCCTAAAACTGTAGTGATTATATTATTTTTGATTCTGATAGCGAAGTTTGGCAATTTTTTTTTGTGACATTTGTGATTATTAATTCGATGCCAGCCAGGTATATCACATTATAAAATAACTCTGACCCACGGCAAACCCGTTCCTCGTACATCAAGCCTGTACCATAAACTATAAAAATTACCATGGCCATAAAACTAAACAAACGCTTTAAAGTACCTTACGTCGTATAAATAATGTAAGATTTCGATTTATATGTAAATTCGGCACACAAACGCCAAAATACCTCGTAACGATGATTTTTTTAATTAGCAACCTACATACTGGATAAAAAAATGGCATTTCATCATTTTGTCGATGGTCCGTGCCTTGTCGCGGTGTGTGAGGCCAATCGAATGTCAATCGGTCAGTGCCCTCGGTTTTGGCGGGAGAAACTCGTCGTACGACTTTTTTGTGTATTTTACTTTCTCGTGGCCTGAAATGTTGGGAGCTTGGGAACGCGCCTGTGGTAATAAATCAAAGAGTTTTAAATTGAAAAGTTGCTTGTAGATGATATCTGGCCATTGCCAAGTTAAAGTTACTTAAGTATTACTTTTTTTTTGCCTATACGCCAAGTACGGTATTGGTTGTCATTTCTTTTTTTTGAGCTTTACTTCTTGAAGTCCTAGACTGATGATCTATCTCAGATCAAATAAAAGATAAGACATAGCAAAACCACTTTACTTGATAGAGTTTGGTTCCACATATATTTTATTGCCCTCTCCTTGACGTTCGTAGTATTCCGTCTTTACTTTTTATTTGGTCTGAGGCTAGAACTAGTACAAATACAAGAGAGAGATTAGGAGATTACGAAAGAGATGTGACTTCTGACCCTAAACTGAGTATGTAAGTAGCTATAGTGGCTTATGAAAATAAATATAGGTGAAAAACTTAAGTAAACGACCTGTTGTACGTAGTAGTGTACAGAACTGATATGGGACTTAAGTCATTTTTCTAATTTGGAACGTCAATTTGTCTATTCGCACACATTACTCACACATACAACAGGTCATTTATACTTAAGTTTTTCACCTATAATTAGCTGATTGTTGCATTAGCATCGTCAGCCGAATAAAATAAACATAACCTGGCGCGACTAAAAGTATTTTAATCTCTTAACTATTTTTTTGGTTAGTCCGAATACCTTGAATATTTAATTTCAGTCATTAGACATAAAAACGACCGTTTATCGTAGCAATTTGCGTGCTCCTAAACTTGACCTCTAAAATCTCCATATTGAATTTTTCTACATGATTGCATAAGTATTCATCAAAATGGAAATTCACTTAGAGATATATCGTAAATAAGATTTTTTTATAAATTAATACAAGTTGCAGTCTGTAACAAAGTCCTGCCTACAATTTTAAGATAAAATGATCTGTATTGAGTCTAAAGTTTAAACAGACTCGTGTCTGTTAATTGACAGCTAAAAGTCAGTATATGGTTGTTACCTTTAACCACCCTTTTCTGACTTTTAGCTGAAAATTTAAGAGGGTGCATTTGCATTTCTAAGGGATAAAATAATATATCTCGTTTAATAAGAAAATAAAAGTCCATCACGATCAATTATTGCATTAGACACATTAATACACTAAAAACGAAGTGCACTACAAACGCACATTTGAAACTTTCATTCAATTTCCGTGAAATAATCGTAAACAAACACCAAAAATGAGACGTTGCCAGCTCAGTCGGAATAAACTCTCTTAACATTTAAATTTTGTACCGTATAAGGTCTAAAGTAACCCTTACACACTTTGACGTTACATCAACTCAAACGTATCACGAAACCGGGTTATTAAAAACGTAACGTTGCTCTAGTTCACAATCATATTCATTTCATATTTTGTCAATGAAATTAGAATGTTATAATTTGTCATCTCTATCGTCCTAATTACATCAGGGCTCTATTTTATAAAGGTACAATTTACAAGCGGAAGTCTCTATCTAACACATAGGGTCAGAAAGAGACTACGCTTGTAAATTGTAACTTTATAGCTTTATAAAATAGGGCCCAACTTTTTCTCCGTTTTTAGTATGATAGTGAACTAAGAGATCGATAAACAAGTTTTAGGGGCGTTGAATGTCGAAAAACAACTTGAAACGCCTCTGTTTCATAGTCCTAACCTGCACAATACGTCACATCTTTCCAACAGGGCCCATAGTTACCTTTCCCGTGTGTAAACCGGTTCGACTCAGGAAATGCCCGTTTATTGTAGAGCTTTATCGGACAAGCCGTAGCTTTTATTCAATGCTCGGTGCAGGAAGCTATTTGTGGACGCTTTATATTGTGCTGCTGTCCGAAAAGGTATTGAGCTTTTGTACTTATGTGTCTATAGATGTACAGTGAAGAGATATATACGTAACAAGCCTACGAGATCTAAGTGTGGATGATGACAATTCTGAGAAATGTAGTTTTTTTGCTACGTTTCTTGTACTCGTATTAAATCCTTGTTTAAGTCGGAAATCGGCTCCTGTTTTGGTGTAGTCCGAAGTATAGGCTTTATACAGTAAAAACTATTTAGTTAGGCTTGTTAAGTTTCAACCGCAAGTACCACAACATTTCTGCCCTTCAAGCTGACATTTCCGCCAATGAGTTAAATAAAAGGTGAGACAAAAAATTCAATGTAAAAGTAAAAACTCTGATTTTTACGGAGGATTTAGATCGTAGTCTGGCAACACTAGACTCACCCACCACAATAAAGTAGGCGGCAAATAAGCAAAACGTGGAGGGGATAAGCGCTATATGAAAATGATGTTGTTTTTCATACTGCGCATATCCCCTCCACGTTTTACTTATTTGCCGCCTACTATACCCCAATTATTATAATGGCTAGAAACAGTATCTTTCTTGTCCAGCCAAGGAATAAAACGATTAAATTTGTATATTTTAACGATTCCTACATATATACTGATAAAATTAAAAAAACCTAATAGCCTAGCTTAATAGTGGTTTGACCTAAGGTCTCCCGAGTAGCATTGCGTGAACACGAACTAAAGCCCACAGCCTCAGATTTTTTTGGAATTTATCTACCTATCCACTCAAAGTATGTCCGTTTCATTTGTTTCCTATAAGCTGTTCGGTGAAGGAAAAGCGCTCTAATTCTAATAGAAGCTTGTGCCCAACAGTGGAGCGTAAGGGTGATTACAAAAATAAAAAATGCGACGAAGCAAAGGGGAAAAAACCACAGGAAAGGAAGGCGGAGGAAGGGCTAAGGGAAGGCTTACCTGGGGTATCAAAATAATGAAGATTTCTGACTAATGTAGCTAACCGAGATCTCCAGGCTTTATGTAAAGCCCTCATGAGACAGCTGATTGTGTGAAAGCAGTAACCTTGACTGGCGGCGGCGCGTCACGGCGAGCGAATGACCTACAAACGTCAAACTGTATTCGATAGTTCTAGTGCGAGTAACGTTTGACAATGCTAATCGATTCACGGTTGTATCGATCCTGTTATTGTAATCGATTAATCTTTAATTTGAAGAGAAGCAGCTCGAACAATAAATTATTATATCTAGAGTTGTAGAAAGCAATGCAGAATTGAGTTGTATGGAAATTATGCTATTGTAGTACCTACGGTAAGAAGAAAAACTTAAATTAAATCTTTTTGGTATCGAGCGTAGCTTCAAACCATGAGTAGTATAGGTAAGCATGCCTTTTTAGCAGACTTCCTTGTATATAACCTGAGGCGGTTATAGTCTTAAATATTCTGATAAATAATATTGGTTACCTTTATGCAACGCTAGAGCGATTACTTTAATAATTTTTCAACTTGAGTATTTAATAATATGTATATTGCTAGCTGTTTTCTGTGGCTTCGCCCCCATTCCTGTATTTTTTAAATATTGTGCCGTACGAATTTTATCCTGACATTTACTAACACAACAAAAAAAAAACTATCCAATTTGTTGCAGCCGTTTGGAGGTTATGCGCGTACATACATCAGCGATTTATTTTATTAATTAATCATTATCGTTATATATTGGGCACATTAATCATTATACACTGGGTAGGTACGAAATCCTCTAATCGCGAGTACGTCTCGCATTTTGCCGGTTTTACCTTTACATTCCTAACTCATGCAAATAGAAGGAAATCCATAATTATTCGACCTAGGAAAGCAGCTGATTACCGAGCATGTCTTCCTAGTGGTTAAGTGTTAGTTATTTGTGAGTCAAGGCGAATTAGTGCGTAGTCGAGTGCCAGGGTCAGTTGCTGACAAGTTAAAAAAAATGTTACTATAATCGCATACCTATCAGCAATGTCAGTACATACTTGTTGCAATTGTATACGTAAATTATGAATATGTAAATAATTAATTGGTAGATTATAGACCAAATATTCGATTGGACAACACTTACCCGCCTATTCGAGCTTTAGGGTACGGACTTAACTTAGGGACCTTTTACATCCCTTTTATAAAATGTATTAATTATATTAGGTAAGTTAAGTAGAATTTAAGTACTATTGTAAATCTATTTTATTTTGAAAAAATGACTTTCTGCCAAGTTTCTTGCGGCGCATTCTTCTTGGCAATGATGGTCTTTCCGAATGCGCTGGTAGATTCAAAAAAAGACATGTAAAAGAGCCCTCGGCGGCCTATTTGCAAAATAAACTTTTGACTTTTGACTTTTAGTTTATGTTAACTTTTAGTTACATGTTACTTTGGCATAAGCTTAAAACATTCGTTTTCTAAATAAATACCTAAAAATACCTACCTATCTTGGGACAATTGATACCAATTGACCTAGCCCCAAACTAAGCAAAGCTTGTGATATGGACACTAGACAACGACCCAAAAATCCACACACGACGAAATATCTCAGACTCATTATCATCTTCATCTCCAGCCTATATACGTCCCACTGCTGGGTACTGGCCTCCTCTCTCCTTCTGACCCATTAAAACCTAAATGACTTCACGCTTATCATCGTTAACTGATGAAACTCCAACCTCTGACTTACTCAATAATCATTATACTCAACTTAACTATAAGTATATCCCTGCACTCACGACCGCAGAGTTACCTCATTAAGCACATGCACTGCACGAACGACACGAAAATGTATATTTAATGAAATTAAGTCTCCATCAATATTCAGTGGAACTGCCTTTCTGTTGGACCGTTGCTGGTTAGAATAGCTATAGGTATACATTTCGTAGCCGATGCGAAACCCATTTTATCACGGAACTTTTCAAGCCCGCGATGTATTCCGAATTGTCATAGTCACTTGTCGCCTGTCACGTTTGTCAGATATAAAGTCGGGACCCAATTGAGCGAGCCGCCACGGCGAGAGCTGCATCAGGCATGGTTCCGTTTGACACGAGGCTCAAATTAATGGGTTTTATGTACAATAAAGAGTTATACATACATACAGATCGAGGCGAAAATGGCTGCCTCGTGAGGCGGCTCGCTCAGTTAGGACCCGGATTTACATCTGACAAACGTGACAAGCGACAAGTGACTATGACAATTCGGAATACATTGCGGGCTTGAAAAATTCCGTGTTGAAATGGGTTTCACATCGGCTACGAAATGTATTATGGTCACTGTCAGTTGTCGTCTGTCACGTTTATGAAATAGGGGCCAGGGCTCGAGACTGTAAATCAATGGGGTGGGTGCACTCAATTATTGTGAATTCATTCATGTATTCGTAATATATTCATTCGTAATCAATATCGGCTTATATCGTTATTGATACAGGTTCATTCACATATTCATGAATGTATCTAGTTTCTCTTCTTTGCTATAAACCTGCGGGAGACAATTGGACGAAGCTGGACAGTACTTACCCCGCAGACAGTAAAGAACGATGAAAGAAGAAATGTGGCATAACGTAGAACCGTGGCGTGAGATATTCGAAGGGCTCTATAATTCAGTAAAATTAGCATGTGTTATGGAAGGTTCGTACTTAAAGACTACATTAAGTATTATGCAACGGTGAACTGGGCCGGAACGAAAAATCGTATAATGTTTTCATCATCTCCAACGTGTATAAGTCCCACTCAGAAATGTTTTAGAAATTATTAAATATAGCTTCTGCCCGCGACTTCTTCCGCGTAGAATTAGCAATGATTTAACATGTTTATCGTTATCCCGCGGGAACTATGCAATTTTCCGGGATAAAAAGTAGCCTATGTTTTAATCTAGGGTACCAGCTATCTTCGTTCCAAATTTTATCCAAATCCATCCAGTCGTTTTAGCATGAAGAAGGAACAAACATACACACTCACTCACTCACATCGTCACAAACTTTCGCATTACATTTTGTTATACTCGTATTGCTATCTTATTATTCCCGTGTATTCACCGTCTCCGTCTTACCACTCGCCGAAAATACTAAGAAGCCACATTGTCGAGACAAACGTTCAAATGCATAGATGTTAATATATTGAGACTGCATTATTTATCGCTCATTCACCATTGCACCCTTGTTTTGATAAGAAAAGCACCTAACTTTTTTCATTTCGTTGGAAGAGCATAAAAATAAGAGTACTTAAGTCCCCGGTAACCATTTATAAGCACGTTAGGTAATTAGATTAGAGTGTTTTACAGTACTTTATTGGTGGTCATAGGTTATACTTAGAACACACCTACGCGGAAAAGAGCTACACTCTACTTTAGAATAGGTTATCCTGGCGACAGTTGTGATTAGATCAAATTTTACAAAAGAAAGAACGTCATGCTTGAGCTAAGCTCCCACGTAAACTAGTTGCACTTAACATACCACATGTTCCCATTCATCATCAAATCATTTCCATGACATCAAACGACAAGAAATGGACAAATCCCGGTCCCACGGCTCGTAAATCTTGCTGCTTCACGGTCGCCGGCATTCTGCTGACTGGGAATGAGGAAGGAGGCGAGCGCGAATTAGAATAGCTTCCGTATGCAAGTAACAGATTATTAAGACGTATTTAACTGAACAACCCATCACTATTTTGATGCCCTTTTCCACCTACAGGGGCTCGATTTTTGAAAGCACATGTGTGAAAATACCACTCGAAAGTGGTGAGAAATTGTGCTGAATTTGAAATACGAATAGCTTAGAAGATACTTACGGCTCTCATTAATCATGTGGACTAGTCAAAATTTGATTATAGTTGTAGTTTTGAAGATATAAGCAGTTTTATACCACTTTCGAGTGATGTGCTTTCAAAAATCGGTCCTCAGGTACGCCCACAATCATGCTAAATCTGCGTACTTCGTTTGCGTTGAATTATACATATAAATCTTTCTCTTGAATCACTCAGATCACTCTATCTATTAAAAAAACCGCATCAAAATCCGTTGCGTAGTTTTAAAGATCTAAGCATACAGAAAGACTGACATCGGAAAGCGTCTTTGTTTTATACTACTTACTTAGCAGTGGCGTGGCGTCCATAGAACTCGATTCCCACCGGCTTGCCTATTTTAAGGCAGTTGGGCAATTTATTGTGCAGAATTAGAGGAAAAGGCTAGTTAAGTTCCCTTCGGCTTGCCTTCTGATATACTTGACGCCACGCCACTGCTACTTAGGCTCCGTTTACCCCGTAAGGGATAAAGACGTGATTTATGTAGGTATGTATGTGTGTGACTGACTTATATTGAGGGTCAACCGTATCTTTAGCCTTATAGTGTCACTTTGTTTTCCGTCCGTACGTTTGTCGAGACCGTTATTCTCAGGATTATAATCCCACGACAATAAGTGCAATGACTACATTAGATTTTATTGACTTATCAGCTATTTCTAGGTTAGCATGCTATCAATTTGCGTGAGTAATTCGTCATTAATATTAATAGATACAAGACAATGGCTGACCTACAAAACTTAGGCTCTGTATTTAACAGAATTCAATAGAACAGTTGTCGTCCTACAAACGACTCAGTAAATACATATGTATCAGTAAGTACCCCCAACCCGCATATAAATAATGATGATGATTATGATTCAGTATCCAATCATTTCACCGATTTTGTGACCCGTTATTATCGCTAGACAGTACATTTCGCAAAAAAGACGTAAGTACTATCGATACATTGTCACTATCTGAAGAACAACATATTTCGTTTATAAAATATACTTATTAAATTAACTTACCTAAACTCCTATAAATTGAAGTCGAACTAATTAACATAATTTTCTCGAAGCCTTTTAAATGAAACTGGGCTCATTGAAATCGATACGTGACCGGCGCGTACGCATAGATATGCGACTACGCGCCGCGCAAACTCAAATAGAGACTGTTTGCTTAGTTGTCACTGGAAAGTAAGACGTCTCGTCTGTATCTGTTAAGCAACCGTACTAATATTATAAAAATGTCTGTCTGTCCGTCTGTTACATCTTCACGCTTAAACTGCTGAACCAATTTAAATTTGGTTTGATTTTGAACTGATTATAAAGTAAAATATGAATTTGCCTACACACATGGCCATAGAATTAAAATTTTAAAAATTTGACTAGCAATTGACTTTTCTTTACACAAAATTTTTCATTATTGATTATAATTATAATTTCATTATTGCCTTCCTATTCGTATAAAAAATATATATCTTGTATGACGTATACCAAAGACGTAACCGTACCTATAATACGCGTTACATCAATAAAACTTAAAAAAATATATGAATAGCGTTAAAGAACATATCACTCGAGGTTTCCTGATGATGAAATCAAATATTCATATATCGGTTACGATAAGTGTTAATTGAAGATTGTTCTCATACTGATAGCAGTGGTTAATTAGTGAACTATCGTGTGACTACGATGCATTTCATGCTCGCACGCAACCCAACGTAAACACTTGCAAATGTTTGTAATTATAACACCTGTGCAGTTGGAGCTACTAGTAAAGGTCTCTGCATCCCGTGCAAAGTATTCAGATGCGGAGTTAACACTGCTGAGTGGATGCCCAATGTTAGTGCCATGGACGCTGGGGCGTTCTTTGGTGTGGGACGCGACGTGTGTTGACACCTTTGCCGCGTCCCATATACGTGGTAAGGTTCAAAAGTTTCCGGCCTAATAATGAAAATTAACGTTTAGGTTAAAAAAAATATTTTTATTTTTCAATGTAGTCTCCTATTGTTATACATTTTTCAGATCGTTTGATTAACATTTCTATGCCTTTAAAATAATATTCGGAAGTTTTGTCTTCGAAATGCTCGAAAACTGCAGCAGCGACCTCATCATCGGACGAAAATTTTCTCCCCCTTTAGTCCGATTTAAGTTTAGAAAATAAAAAATAGTCGCTTGGGGCTAGATCAGGGCTGTAAGGTGGGTGACGGATTGTTTTAAATCCACATTTAGATATAGCCGCCTTTACAACTGCAGCCGTGTGGACAGGCGCATTGTCATGAAGAAGACGGACACCCCTGCTGAGTTTTCCTCGACGTTTAAGCTTTATTGCTTCTCGCAACTGGTCTATAAGGCAAGCATAGTAACTGCCGTTTACTGTCTGATTGCGTTCTTTGATATCTATAAGCAATATCCCTTCGCAATCCCAAAATATTGTGGCCATTATCTTTTTGGTAGATTGGCACACCTTTGCCTTTCGAGGGGGTGCTTCCCCAGAACGACGCCACTCCATCGACTCTCTTTTCGAAAGAGGATCATAGTATAAGACCATAGTTTCGTCTCCGGTAACAATGGACTGGATAAATTCACTCTCACATGACTTGAACTCCTCTAAAAGTTCCTTGGAGCACGCCACTCGTTCAGCTCGCTGAGCACTCGAGAGAAGTTTCGGGACCCATCTTGCACTAACCTTATTCATGTTTAGATGGTCGTGTAGAATCCTAAGGACTGTTATTTTCGTAAGTCCCGTTCTTGACGCTATTTCCTTCGTCTTTAGTCTTCTGTCCTTCAGTACCTCTTGTTCGAATAAATCGACGTTATCTTGCGTAAGAACCTCAACAGGGCGGCCTGGTCGGGGTTCGTCATCGATGGACTCACGCCCTAAACGAAACTGCTTACACCAATCCTTAACAGTCGAAAACGAAGGGGAGGAATTCCTGTACACGTTATCTAACCTTTCTTTGATTATAGTTGGACTTATGCCTTCCTTTGTCAGAAATTTTATCACTGATCGATACTCCAATTTGAACATTGTACAAATTACACCGCTTTTTATATTTAAATCAAAGAAAATTTTATGAAAACGAAAGTTACAAACCACGAAATTATCCACACAATAGCTGAATAAATGACAAATAAAATGACATTCATTTGTTTCTTGTTTTCTTCTTTTAAATATATACGGCCAGGAACTTTTGAACCTTACCAAGGCACCGCACTAAGGGCCGGGGCTAGTGATGGGCGACTTCGACTAATTTGCTGATTCGAATGATTATTCATTACTAATACCATAATTCGAATTTGAAATTAGTAATATACTAATGCCGATAATCGAATAACGACTACTAATATTAGTAACTAATCGGCGGCTGGATGACAGCTCGGACCGAATCGGGAATCTTCGTGTCGACTCGGCCGCCGAGTCGACACGAAGATTCCCGATTCGGTCCGAGCAGTCGTCCAGGCGCGGTGCTTGCGTTAGTTGTTAGTTATATCAACGTCAACTCGACTGGACTGGATTTTGAGTACTACTAATATTCGAATGATTTTCGAATTAGTCTACTAAGTCGAATGATTACAATAATCGACTAATCGAATTAGTATTATTCAAAGTCGCCCATCATTAGCCGGGGCAGCTGCCGAACATGCCCAAACGAGCAAGCGTCGCAAATATTCTGCATTAACGAACTACCATGTGTTTGCGGCGCTTGCTTTCGAAACAATGGGACCTTGGTTGGCGGACACCAAAAACATAATTTTCAACACGTAGTGCTGGCCACAGGTGACCCTAGGGCTGGCGCTTACCTCTCAAAGGCTAGAAATAGCAGAAAAGCAATGCGGCCAGCGTCTTGGGGTCGATGCTTGTGGCGGAATATTTTGACGACGTATTTACCTTATAGTTTTATTTTTAGTTCGTTATAAAATCTTGTTGTTTTGTTTTAATGTTTATTAAACATTTCCTTGAAAAAAAAAACTAGTTGATACTATGTCGATATTTGTTTATCGCTCTCCCGCGTGGAATATACCATTGAATGTAGCTCGGTATTCTCCAAATTTGTCTCCGTCTAACCGATGCGTGAATAAGTCGGAATGCACAAATACGGAGAATGGACGAGCCTATATTTATTATTTTTACTTTGCCTAATGTTGTGCATAAATAAACTAGTTGTTACTATGTCGATATTTGATTTTGTTTATCGCTCTTCCGCATGGAATATACCATTGAATATAGCTTGGTATTCTCCAAATTTGTCTCCATCTCTCCGATGCGTGCATAAGTTGGAATGTACAATTACGGAGAATGGACGAGCCTATTATTTCTCCTTGCCGAATTTTAAATTTAGATGTTAAATTCAATTCATTCAGGATGTCGGATAAATTCTGCGCAGTGATGATCAACCGATGGAGGCCTAATTTATTGTTATGAACTAATTACATTGGATAATCTAATCTCAGATTACACCGACCTAGTGGCCGATTTTGAAAAACAAATCACTCGAAAATACATTTAAAAGTGGTAAAAATCTGTGTAACACCTGCCGAAATTAATTTTTCAATTAAGTACCTACCTAGTTAACAAAATTTATTAAAACCTGTAATTTTCTACTGCTGTACTAGTAGGTACTTTTGTAACTATTTTGTGGATTTCACTAATATTAATATATTAAACTCTCTTTGTCGGTCACTCGCTTAATACTCCTCTCATCTATTCAAAGGTTAACTGGTAGAGCTCTCTTATAGGGATAAGTTCGCCTGTGTGCATATATTTGATGTATTTTTTTGTGATTTGTGTCTGTTATATTTGTACAATAAAAAATTTACTTACTTACTTAATTTTATTTCAAATTCAGCAGTTTGCTGTTGTCTACAAAATTTCACTCCTTATTCGCAATTAAAATCCATAAAAATGCATCTCTGCAACTGTACAATAACTTATAAACGCACCGGTTATTCAGCTTCTCAACAATAACGCCTACACGCGATAATGTCAACGTCGAATGTTTAACATAACTTCAAATTGCGTGGGAATCGGTGTTTGAATTCGCTGGTGAAATTTTATCTCTCGGGTGAGAATGGAATTTGAGAATGACGGTATTTTTACGACTGCTAGAGTTGTTAGTATCACGATTGAGCCAGATGCCGCAGCGCAGCAGCTCGCTTAAGCTGGGCAATCTGGAAATCCACGTTTAATACCTATTCTAATATGCCTCACCCTAGTTAGTAACCCTAGGGCAAAGTCCACTTGATATGACCCAACTCGGCAGCTTTAGAGCGACCGCACGTCATAAGCACATAAAATTCTGACGCTCGCCAAAGGCACTCGGTGTATACAAGCTGTAGTAGATTACAGCACACTGTTAAAATAGGTTTTCTCTAACAGTGTATTAGAAAAAAAGCAAGAATTTTTCTAACAGCGTGCGATGTAACGAGTGCCATGTCAAAAAAAAGAAACATTACATAATTCTTTCATTTAAGATTGTCACTATAGGTTCTCTTACTCACGGCGCGTCAACGGTCTCATCAATCTACACTCACGAGCAAAAATGACGGGTCGTTTCCCTTAAAAAGATTTTTTTTATGCGAATAGGAAGGCAAACGAGCAAGTGGGTCACCTGATGGTAAGCGATCACCACTGCCCATAGACACACGCAACCCGGAGGCATTGCCGATGCGTTGCCAACCTAGAGGGCTAAGATGAAATGCCTCTTGTGCCCGTAATTTCCCCGGCTGTCTTACTCTCCACACCGGAACACTGTGCAAGCACTGCTGCTTAGCGGCAGGATTAGCGAGTAAGATGGTGGCCCTACCCACATTTGTATGCAAAGTGACCCGTTATTTTTGCTCCTGAGTAAGTATATATCGTCCCGACATACTCGTATCACATCGCTCTATCTCTTGCGTGGGCGTGGCCGATCTATTAATATATTATTTATTATGAATTATGATTGACAAAAGAATGACTTTTCTTCTTTTCTCTGAGTTCTAGTTATGCCTAACTGCCATGCTCCCGTTGAATCTTTTCTATTCTCTATATCATCATCATTATCATCATCATGCGTATCCGTCAACGGCGATCCCTGCTAGCTCCTGGCTGGCGAAGCCAAATTTGGTTTTAGAGGTGCGGTTGCACGGCGCTCTATATCGCAAAGTAAAAGTAAAGTAAAAAGTCTTTATTTATAATATTTAAGTATGCAAATAGTTACAATGTGTTTGTTCGGCAGCCTCCGCACTAGACCCAGGGCCTGTGTCGCGGAGAAGCAATGTAAAGTTATCCATTTATTTTGACATGGACCTCCGCAAAGCGCCGGACTCTATACAGATTTTATTGACTAAACAACTGATTCCCAAATTCGCCGTTAGTGAATGGCGACAAATGCATACACATCCATTATCTTTATGGTATTTTCATTCTTACCTGTCCTATTTGGTAAAAAAAATTCTAACCTCAATGTGCAAATTTTTGTCAAGAATAAGGTGTATTATGTTATCAAATAAACCTGAGATAATATTTTGTACATAATTTTGCTGATATTTTATCTCCAGTTCCTTTATTTACGATGAGATAGTTAAAAAATATCAAAAATGAGATGTTTTGAGGTTAGAATTTTGTTTACCAAATAGGACAGGTAAGAATGAATATACTTTACATTATATAGTAAGCGTTAATTTGCAAGTATCCGCGTCAGTGCAACTGCATCGTGACCATGAGATTCAGCTGTTGCAATGCAAACGGCCTACTTAGCACTTGGCACTCGGAATCGATGGCGCGGACGTGGAATGTCAATTACCGATTTTAACAATTACTTATAGTTAATGAAGTCAGTTAAAAATAGCTGGTGATGTAAGCCGTTGCGTAGATAAGGATATTTTTATTACTAGCTGTTGCCTGCGACTTCGTTCGCAGGAACTATACAATTTTCCGGGATAAAAATAAAAACTATTCTAGGTCGATAGCAAATTAATGACACGATCGGTTGAAAGGTTGATCGAGTTGAGGCTTCAATCTCTTTTAGCACTATAAATAAATTAGATTTATTTACGGTTTGAAAGTAATAATTAGCCCTAAGTATTTCATATTAATTTCGACTTGACATCGCCACACATTCCGGACGTGTCTTGACAGACAGATAGATAGATAGGAGGAGATTATGATGATAGAGACGCGAATGTACATTACAACTCGTAACGGTGGTCAGTTACACCTTAAGTTAAGTAGAATTTAAGTACTATTGTAAATCTATTATATTTTGAAAAAATGACTTTCTGCCAAGTTTCTTGCGGCGCATTCTTCTTGGCAATGATGGTTTTTTTTCGAATGCGCTGGTAGATTCAAAAAAAGATATGTAAAAGAGCCCTTGGCTGCCTATTTGTAAACTAAACTTTTGACTTTTGACTTTTTCCTATTGAGACGCGGAACCCTAAAAAATACACCTCTAAAAATATTTAATCGTGTTAATGTATGAACAATTTTATGTAAAACGGATTTTATTCAACATCTTCCAATTACACACAACTTTCTTTCTCGTACAAGATTACATAAAATCTAGGAAAATATAAATGCGTAAGATTCAATAAGGAAACTGGGCACTATCCATCGTCACCGATTGCGGTCTGTAAGTTGTGTAATGCGTTACGTGCACACGGGTTTACAATCGGCGATATATTGAGGTGTCGTTATATTATGTTATAGTTATATGTAACATAGTAACACTATAGTTACCGCGAGATTTAAATGTGTGGTAAACTTTCTTCTCAACCGCTGCGGTTAACAAGATTTAGCTTTAAGGCGCTGTCAACAGCAAATTATCTTGAGCAGCGCCACTCTTCACACATACGGTTCGCGTGCCTGTGAGTGAAAGAGAAGAAACTATTCCGGCAGCTTGGCGCGCGTCTAAAATCTTGCAAATAAGACACAAATAAGAAGAAATAAAAAAAAGTATGGATTATTTGTGAAATATGACTCGTTAGCCGTGTAGGTATGAATATGTTCACTTCATGTTTTTAATTGCAGACCCATACGTCGAAAAAATAAAGACATAGAACCGTTTAATGATGATTTTAAGACCAATCTTTGCAATTATTTTCTATCGAGCCGATTTTGTTCAATTATGTATCGAGTCCGTCTAGCTTGTTTGAAATATGATGAAAATGAACATTATATTTTTTTTGTATTTTTTTTGTGTGTAGTTTTTCTTAAAAAAGTGCTTAAATAACATCAATTTCAACAAAATTAGGTGTTGTCAGCCTCTTAATGATTTGTCGCAGTGGTAGTGGTAAACCCAATCACTAGATCTTTTACTAGGTATTACTTAGGCTTGACGATCAAAAAGCTGCTTGTGTGTCTACACAGAGATATTCGTGAGCAAAATGATAGGTCAGATGGAAAGTTGAACATAAAAAATAAATGACCACAAAAAAAAAACAATAAAATATTTAAAAATAAATGTCTAATTTGGCCCAGTCAATCTACATTTGCGATTTATTACGTATGTACGTACATAAATCACGTCTTTATCTCTTGCGGGGTAGACAGAGCCTAAGGTAACAAGACCTAAAGGCCCCGTTGAGCATGATTGTGGACGTATAGGTGGAGAGGGGAATCAAAAGCGATTTATTTATATTTATACATATAGCTTACAAAAACCAAATAGTAATGTTTTTTGTAATGTGCACTTTTACGCGTGAAAATACTGGTTTGTCGCGTAAATTATTCGAATCAAGCTCGTTCGTAACAGCCAAGAAAAACCTTAAAACGAGACTCCCTTGTATTATGTACTGTACACTGGCTTAATAGTTGTTCTGTTTTTCCAGGTGGAGACAGGTCGCGAAGAGCTGAAGAAGGAACGGGAGATCATGCAGCTGGTGGCGGGTCTGCAACTGGGCCCTGACGAGGTGGAGCGACGGGAGGTGCCTCCACACCTGATAAGAGCGCGACACGCGCCTAGGTAGGTCCAGAGCCTCTAGCGTAAGTTTTCGCATATAAAAACATCTCGTAGGCGTTCACGTAAACGTCTCAATTACTATGGAAAAGTTGGCAGTGCCACTCGAAACGGCAACAAACTGTCCTCATAGTATTTGACATTTTAACGCAAACGCGTTCTAGAATCTAGACGTATTTTGTGACTGAAAACCTACACTAAGCATACAGGTCTAGTGTTTCCCGATTGGATTAAAATCGAGGCTAATCCTACTAATATTATAAATGCGAAAGTTTGTGAGGATGAATGGATGGATGGATGTGACGATGTGAGTGTGTATGTTTGTTCATTCTTCACGCTGAAACGACTGGACGGATTTGGATCAAATTTGGAAAGGAGATAGCTGGTACACTAGATTAATACATAGGCTACTTTTTATCCCGGGGAATTGCATAGTTCCCGCGGGATAGCGATATACATGTCAAAGATCGTAGCTGTCTAATGTATTATGCAAGTCTAATTCTATGCGGACGAATTCGCGGGCAGAAGCTAGTAGTAAAATAAAGCGGGATTTATGGTTTCAGAGCGGGACAAAAATAGACTTCTTTAAAGTAGACTTAATTTTTTCAGAGTTAGTTTTTTATTAAATTAAGTACACAAAACATCCGGACGTTAAAAAACTGAAAGAAAAGATGTAGTTAAACTCATTTTCACACCACCTGCTCGACAATGGCTAATTATATATCATGTAAACCTTACTCAAAGTTATATTATAACAATATTATTATAATTATAGCCCTTGGCTTCAGCCGGGTAGTAATATTGTACTGAATTTCATTATAACCCGCCGGTTAGTAATATGAATCTCACTTCTCATAGTTCTTATTGTTATACTCTTAAAGTCTAATTTCGTAAAAATCCCACGGCTCCGAAAATCGAGATGGCCATGTCACGGCAAGCGGCGGCGTTCGATTTTCAAACGAATGAAACAAATTTCAAATAAAACAAAAGCTGCGAGTGTTTGCTGTACGCTGTAACATGTTAGAACTGCTAAGATTCCAAATAAGTAAAAATATTACAACTGGACCAATGTCTCAAATGTATTTTTTAACTTTAAATTTCGTTTTACTTATTGTTGTTTAAATGAAATTATTTTTCTAGTTGCCTTGGTTTTTATTGTCTCGCAAAAGGTGAGAAAAGTAGAGTATACTCCTCCGAGATAAAACTGTTTATGTCTTGGGTGCGCTTAAATTCTTCGCTCCTCTCAGGACTCAATCTTAATTCCCTCGCTACGCTCAGGAATTAAATCAGAACACCCTCGCTACGCTCGGGAGTTAAATCTTGAGTCCTTCGCTGCGCTCAGGATTCAATATCGCGCCCGTGACATAATACAGTGCTTTATCCCCTCGGTGTACAATCTACTACTGTAACTAAGTACCTAATTACACAAATGTAAACAGGGCTTAAAACAATACTAATTTGCGTACAAACATTCGATATGCATCAGATATATTGTTGTCTAGAGCTACGAATACAAGGTTTATTTATATGACATCATAACGCATACTCACTTCCTTGAATACATTAAGTTCTAGCAATAACGTGCCTCACGACTAAGTTACTGCGTAGATCTAATATTATTTTTTCAACACAGTTGCTCGTAAATTGAGTCTTATTGCACCGCATTTAAGCTCATAATTCAGCTTATTACGCACAAGTGCTGTAATAATATTACCGCACGCGTGCGGTAATATAAACTTTTTTTAAATCTCAGCAAATAGTTCAGTTATGTACAGGAACAAGGAATATTTTCGTGAATATAAACTATTTTAGGTGAAAGATGATAAATAAACATTTAATTTCGACAAATTATTCATTTTTATCTAAAAAGTGACCATAATTTGCATATTTCAGACATTGATTATTTATTTTATTATAATTTTAATAGTAGGCTGTTTAGCAGCCTGTTGTCACTGCCTTGTTGCGTGCGTGCGAAGTGCACAGCGCGCATGCGCGAGTGCTGCGTGCGGATTGGCGCGGGAAATAATATATGCCGCCATCTTTCACACTCACAGGTTTTGTTGATTATTTTACCTTTAAAAAATACGAGTTTAAATAATAAAGAAAAACTTAATGCGAATAGTGTCCGTCGCCGGAAATACTAAAATAATGTTCAGGCAGGTTATGTCAATAAGAAATCCAAGGTGTTAATTACCAAATGACAAAGAAAAGTTTTAAAGCCTCCAGTTAAGCTATGTCTGGTAACAAAGGTAATCTAAAGTTCTTTTATACTTAGTTATTAAGAATTTCATTTATTTTTCCTCGCAAATGTGTTGAAAAACGTCGTATGAAACGCGTGTGCATTGATCATTATCACACTCTGCTTTCTTACACGCGCTCGCTAAGATCGCTCGCGCGTACAATTATGCCTCGTGTGTAATGATCAACATAGCACACTTGTATCATAATGTACTATTACGTACATATATGGATTTAAAATTTAGTTTTTAGACAAATCTCTCTAACGTCTACATGTAAGCTACGCACCCGTCTGAGCCTATTTGAATTGTAGATTAAATTTTTGGACACAATGAAAACGCCTCAAACGCTCATTTTTATCCCGGAAAATTGCAAAGTTCCCTCGGGGTAGCGATAAATGAATTCCGCGCAGACGGAGTCACGGGCAACAGCTAGCATGTAAATACTATGATTATGAGATTAGTTTGTTGCCGTTTCGTGCCGATAAGAGGCGCTGCCAATTTTTTCATAGCAATTAAGATGTTTACGCGAACGCGTACGAAACGCTTTATTGTGCGAAAACTTACAGTACCTACTAGAGCCTCAGATATAAGCGTGCTAATGAAGCAGTGTAGGTACAGTCATCGTCAATCGTCATATACTCGAAGTATGAAACATCCAAGGAGACCAAAAAGTTCGACACACCATACCATTTCTATGGTGTACCCTTGGGGTACCGAACTATTTGGCCGACTTGGATGCTTTTAACTATATGACGCTGACTGTACGAGTCAAAACACCAATAACACCACCAGGCGCTGCTAAGAAAACCCGTTTTTTCCCGCACACCACACCAGGAGCCATACTATGACGTCTTAATGCGATTCAGTTTAGGTTCGCTCGCTGTCAGATTCATGCTAAAAGTGGCAGCTAAAACTTGAACCGAGTCGGAATTAGGACGTCATGGTAAGGCCCCAGGTTATGTTAAAAATGGAGTTAGTATTTTAGAAAACATTTACAGCAAGGTTATCCTTTTCTGTTTAATCTTGGAGATAAAGATCGCGATGCAGGATATCGGTGGTTTGCGGTTTGCTAATGCCGAAACAGCCTTCAGAGTGAAACTTAAGTTTTTGTGCTTGATTACGATAAACGGTGGAAGTCATTTAGCAAATGAGTAGCTTAATTGTTAAATATTTTAATAATGCAGTCATGTGCAATTACAGATATAACCTCTACAGTATTATTGCTTGGTTTTCCTTTCGGCATTAAATGTCGAAATTTTCTCGACTTCTATCGGAATGGTTGGAAATCAAAAGTGATACGAAACTTCTTTTTGCTTATTGTAATACAAGCTGTTGCCCGCAACTTCACCTGCGCCTGCGAAGAATTCGTTTATGGTTGTGCGTTCTAAAGGAACTACCGCGAATAATTCGTAGGATAGAAGTCGTCGACCCTGTGCCGCAATGTAATGCAACTTGTAGGATTTTTCCTACTAGTCTTCGGCTTAAGATTAGCCCAGAATTGCCTACACCTAATTGCTCATCGTAATTATAAATTCGATTGAATTTTAATCACTAACGTACCATTTCTTTGCAATTCCAGATAACACGACTCACGCTTGCGACACCTACCGGCGGCACCAAGAACTTTCTACAGGATAAGTAGCTAGCTGCACGCGCGTGCGTCCTGCCGGAAACAGCCGATTCACCTCGATATGGTCCGAAATACGTTTACAACCAAAATGGCGCCTGCGCATCGTCGAGCTTTAAATCTATGCTGTAAAGGCGAAACTGCTTTGTACAATGTGGCTGTTATCGTAAGTTATACGGCTTAGAATAACCATTGCCAAATCGATTGATGAATATAATGGACGGTTTGGCACGAACGTATTGGATAGATATATTGTAAGCGAGTATATGTATTTACTTAATACGTATAGTAGTCTTGTAGGTATAGTCGGGATTTTAATCAGTTTCGTTCTTACTCAGTACTTATTGTCCAGACTGTACTAATTATTTGTATGGGACTGATATTATTTTTCATATGTAGCTGTTTTTGCTCAAAGTTATTTTTTACTTTCCATTTTTTGAGCTATTTCCAACTGAAAGCTTTTATTTAGTTCTATAATCTTCTGAATTCATCAATGTATGCTTTTCCTATATTTTATGGCAAAATAATAAACGTCGCGTTTTTAATATCTACTTGTATTGCCTCTTAATTTTCGACAAAACTAAACATCTCATTCAACAGCCAAATACCTTTCGAACGCTTTCGAAGCGTTTGTTGCATTGATCATACCTATTTCAATAAAGGCTGTGTTCATTGCACGGTCGATACTCTTACCGCATACTAGTTAATTGGCATAACACGCAATGTATTATAAAGCATGCCGATAGTCGTGGCCGTGCCCCGTAATATATATGCGTAAATGCAAGAACTTAATATCAACCAAGGAAATAATTACAAAACGCATGTTTAGGCTAGTTTTAGTCAACTGTAATTCTCAATTATCAATTTATCATATTGAGAAGAGTCTATAATATAAGATTGTCTTTATAAGAGAAACTAAGGGTAGCTAGAGGACAATAGTAAAAGTGTCAGTTTTTTATTAGTATCAGATTTGATAATAAAACAAAATTTACAAGAAAAGCACGCCATGTTTGTTGCTTGCATGTTACTTTTAAATTTCTAAGTTAGTGGTTGGAGCGAAAAGTTTCAACGTTATGACACACTGCTACTATGCCTGCTGCCTAGCGACCCGTAGAATTTTAGCATAGTGAAATGTTTGTACAAAATAGTATTCGGAGCGATGCAAGAATTGTATAAGTATACTTATTTCTTTAGAAATGGCCGCGAATGTAAAAAAATAAGCCTCCTTTTTGGTTTCGCCACAGTCGGGTTATAAAGAAGTGTCGAACCATTTCATTCGTGACTCATTGTAGAACTACTTCACAGTAAATTTTATAGCAATGCCATTCATTGCAATTCATACAATCCATGACGTCTGAATGCGAATCAATTCCGATTCAGTTAAGGTTTGCTCGCTGTCCGATACATACTAAAAATGACAGCTGAAACCTTTTTTTTTATTATTATTTAAAGGGAAAATGCATTACGCACTAACCACCGCGCATTTGGGACGACGCGGCGGGGTGTATGGGGCTCTCCTTCTCCACTCCTTCCCTCCTATTTGAGAGCGAAGGAGTGTAGAAGGCATACCCATTAAAACCTCCGGTATTCCCTCAGCTGCCAGACAGCGGGTGCTATGGGAGCAAATTGTGAACCACGGCACCCGCTGGCCGGCCCAGCCACCCAAGCTGGACCTCCTCTCCGAGAGGGGGGCGATCGGAAATACATGATCCCCCCCAAACACTGTGGCCCTTTAAGGCTGCTAGGGGATCCCAAAGCCTCTAACAACCAGCGCCACTAGGGGGGAAGCGCGGCGTGATATTGTCGCCGCCTTCTCCCCGTTCGTCTCCGGAGTGGGGGTGCGAGGGGATCAGCCTCGCGCTCCCTCTCCCTTTCCTCCTTCTGTGAAATGACATCTTCACAGAAGGAGGAGGACAGCTAAAACCTGACCTGAGTCGGAATTGAATCATGGTAAGGCCCCAGAATGGGATTGAAAGATCTGTCATTTCATGTACAATTTGACGTAAGTATATGAATAACTGCCATCTTCAATTCTATTCACATTGCGGTTTAGCGTAAGGCCTGAGTGGACGTTCGAGTTGGGTTGAGGATGCGGCGGGGTGGGGCGTGCGGCGTGCATGTTAAACAAATGAAACTCATACTGGGGCGGGTACGTATTAAAATCCATAAAGTTTAAAATGTGTAATGGTTTAAAATACATAATAGTTCAAAATATATAATGCTATTTACTCGGAAAATTGCAAATTAATAGATTTGCTATAAAATAAACCTATCCTAACCTAAATCAATCTACTAGATCACGCTATAAAGAAAATCATATACCTAATAGTTTCACAGAAAATGGCATTATATATTTTGAACTATTATGCATTTTAACCCATTATACATTTTAAACTTTATGTATTCTGATCCGCTCCCCGAGCGAACCTAAACTGAATCGCATTAAGACGTCATGGTAAGGCCCCTGGAGTCCTGAGTCGACGCTGCACCAAACCAAGCGCTTTCCGTTGCCTGCCACGCTGCACGCTCCGCCAAACGCTCCGCTTCGAGCGTCAACACTTAGTAATAGTGGCGTACGCAAGCGATCGAGTTATTCTGAAGGGTTGGCCAGGAGCACTTTCTTGGCGTTAGCGAAAGCGGTAGAAAACTGTCACATATCCGAGGTGTAAATGTTACTTTAGTGAAATTGCCATTGGCTAAACACCTCGGCACGGTGAGCCAAATAATACGGGTTCCTATCACGGGAAGTAGCTTCGCAGTAAGCTATCGTTTTATTTATTATACAATCCGTATTGAGTACTGTGCAAGGGTTCTATGTGGGTTTTATTGTGAATTGCAAAATATCTTACCTTCCTAAGTTAAGATCTGTCTCCGAGGACGGGTCTGTTGTTAAGAATTAAACCTTTTTTTATTATTTTCGACCATTTCTAAACAAAAATACTTTAAGTACCTACATAAATTTTGTTATTAAAAAACATTCCATATAAAGATTCGTTGTAAACTGCATTTGTTATATTATAACACATATACAACGTTTTATTAATTTAGAGTAAGTAATAAAGGGCGTAGTGTTTTGTTCACATGCATGTGAGTAATTTGAATAAAATTTTATATGTAAATAAATAAAATTTTCGAGTAATCCATATAATTATATAAATGTAGGGTTCCTACATTTTTGTCATTTAGGCTATGAGTGCCATTAACGTTATTCGTTGGGTTTAAAATATAATTATATTAATTGTAATCTTTAAATTGTTAAGTTTTACAATGTATAAAACATTCCATTGTATATAAGTAGAAATGTTTTAGAATTAAATCTTTAATCCTTTCAACGAATAGACAACGATGTATTCAATCCATATTAAGTATAATTTTTATTTAATAAAATAGTCGTTTATAATAATATCTTATCTTTTATTTTGTCACGTCTCCAGCCTGTATTAGTGCGGATTGTGTTTTTTTTTATGTGAATAGGAAGGAAAACGAGCAAGTGGATCACCTGATGGTAAGCGATCACCACTGTCCATAGACACCCGCAACCCCGGAGGGATTGCAGATGCGTTGCCAACCTAGAGAACTTAGATGAAATGCCTCCTGTGCCCGTAATTTCCCCGGCTGTCTTACTCTCCACACCGAAACACAGCAGTGCTTGCACTGCTGCTTAGCGGCAGGATTAGCGAGTAAGATGGTGGTAGTGCTCCGGACGGGCCTTGCACAAGGCCCTACCACCCGCAAAAGTGTGTGAAAGGATCTTCACGATATTTTCCTTCAGCGAAAAGCTCATGTTGATAAAGTATCAGCCATAGGACGTCCACTGTTGCACATAGACCTCCAGTTGCCTCGGTTGGAAGCGGCTTGCATCCACCGTGAATCCGCGACTTTAACCAGCTAGTTAATTACGTAACTCGCTCGCAATCGCCATCGTGTTCATTTTGACAGTTCTTGTATGAATGTGACAGCTAGCTGATTCCGATGCCAATTGACAACATTTCATATTTCTGAGCCTATAATTTTAATGGTTCTCTATATTTTGTTTGAAAAGATGAACATGCTGACAGTTTAATTTTTTCGCTAGGGTTTGTATTTAAATTATAATTAATTTATTAATTTTTGCTTATTCTAAAAGGGCGTAACTCCGATACTATCGCAGAATAGACACTTATCCTTTTGTCTTTTCTCTATAGAAACAAAAATGACGTCAATTTCAAATTGTCAATGTCAGACCCTATTCTCCAATATTCGATTTTCGAGGTTCACTTCGTGCTGTTCCGCTCATACTAATAGGTAGTCATTATCTTGAGAGTGAGAGAGAAGGTATGCAACGAACTTCGAAAACAGAATTTCAGAGTTGCCCCCCTTGTACTTTGAAGTTGTCAAAAACATAAAATTATGATCGCTTATTTTTTCTCGTGAAAAAAGCAAAGGCGTTTCACCTATCCTGTGGTAGTTTTGGTAAAATTAGGACATATTTTTAATTATTTTTTATTTTTTATAATAAGCGATATTAAAATTATATAAACATATTGCAGTGATCAGGAGGCAAAATGCTTTCGAACCATATATACAATTTCAGGTGTTATAGAAATGAAATGTTGTCAATTGTCAGCCCATACATGAACTGTCAAAATGAAGACGATGGTGATCGCGAGCGAGTTACGTAATAAGCATACAGGTCATCCGTCCACCTCGTTGGTGGACGTCCTAGAGACGTCCGAGAGCTAACTCAGCGTAAATTGTTTACGTGATACTCGGTATTGGGCTCTTAGCACCTCTGACTGACTTACTCGTACAAGGCAAGTGCTAAATCACGATTTCACGGGCTCCTTAATGTGAAAGTTTTAACATGGATCAATTACTAAACTTTTGGTAGGTATTATATTCACAGTTATACTAACAGTAATTGGTGTGTAAATTTCATACGGGCATATATTTTATCCAGATGTAGTTAACGATCATACAAATCACGTGAGAATAATATTTTGTTAGGAACTTTTATTATTGAAACGTATTTAATTTTTAAAGTTTGTCTTCTAAATAAATTTCTAATTAAATTTCGTTTGACAATAAGTGTTATGACGTTTACGTAGGTAGATATAGTAAACGGCAAATGAGTAAAACGTGGAGGGGATATGCGCAGTATGAAAAACAACATCATTTTCATACTGCGCTTATCCCCTCCACGTTTTACTTATTTGCCGCCTACTATACGATAATTTAATCAACGCATTGTGTGATACATTGCTTGCTAAATTTATAAGTAAGAAAAGATAAAATTCATCTTTTTGTTGCTGTTACACATACTTTTATGATAATTAGTGTGTAGGTAGTTATATCCTAACCCCAACCTCTAACCTCTATGGATTCTGTCCGAAATAAATGGTTTTTATTTATTTATTTATATACATTATCAGTTGTTAAAATATAAATATACACTATGGCCGTATTAAATTTATACTCTATATAATATATGCGTTCTGTAAGCAATGATACGGCACTACAGTCAATTTATAGACCACCACAGAACCTAGCCATAGTCACATTTACGTCATTCGATAAGTATTGTTATAGAGAAATAATATTATTTACTATGATAAGGTTCTATGGTAATTGTTATGGAATAAATGACTAATGACTAATGACTATGGTGGCCCAGGAATCAGATTGGTTGGCTGTAAGAATTTGACAGTTGAAGGGCAAAGACTGAACAAAACTCAAGATAAAACCACGGTACACTTCACAGAACCTACTGTTATAGTTACCAAACATGTATAGCAGAATAAGCTCTCTAATTAATAATTTGACCGACTATTGTAATGTACTTATTCTAAGCAAATAAAGATTATTATTATTATTATTATTATTATAGTTACGACTGTGAGTAGTGTGAGTGAATACCAAATGGTTGAACGGGACGAAAAGAAGTTCGAAAATTGAATTTCGAGAAAAACAGCGCCATCTATTAGAAGCCGCAACAAATGTATACACGGAAAATCGTTATTAGAAAGCAAAGCAGTAACAATTGCAGCGCGCTGTGCTTCGAAAGAGGTGGAACACCGAAGAGAACGTAAGTTAGGTAGGTACTTCAGCGGATCGATAGTTAGCGAAACATCTCATAGATGGCGCATTGAAGACGCAGACTCTATGTAACTCTACCGTTGCTTTGCTATCCTAAAATAATTATTATTACTGCAAAATTCATAGAAATCGGTTCATAATTTAAGATTAGGTCGTTAATTCTGACTTTTCATTTAATAATACATACAATAATTATCGTCTCGTTTATCGTTTCTGAGGGTAGCAGTTAGGATAGAAATGCATGCATTTCGTGATGCAGGTAGAGTAACCGGATGAAAAATTTTAATGTCTTGAAAAAATGGTTTTCCGCAAACGTGTATGTAACTAAGTGTAAAACTCTGGAAACCTTTTTCAATTTTATTGAGGAATTAAATTGTACATACCTACCATAAACGGCATAAACTGACCACAGGAGCCAATATATAAAAATTCCGAAATCACTGGACAAATCGTAATAGGTATAATAATTATGGTAACCGTACGAACAGAGAACAGAGGCCTTACCATGACGTCCTTATTCCGACTCAGTTCAAGTTTTAGCTGTCACTTTTAGTATGAATCTGACACCGAGCGAACTTAAACTGAATCGCATTAAAACGTCATGGTAAGGCCCCAGTACCAAACATCTACCAAAATACTTGTCATGGTCAAAATTTAGTAAGTTGTTTGGACGGCCGGCAGTGCCGTACCAAACTAAGTAGGTATGACCTGTCGACCATCACGTAAGTGAATGCTAGACTTTTTATTTATTTCTCACTTTTTGGTTCTTGATTGTCGTCAACTCACCGCCAATACCCGTTAAAATTGCATAAGTCGCTTTAGTTTTATTTATTTAATAGCTACTTGAGCAGTCTAACGCCTAGTTTAAACTTGCTAGAAAATTCCTGCAAAGTTCTCTACATTGCCGGCCGTGAAGCGAACGGGTTAGAAGTCGTCGAATCAGTGCCGCAATGTAAAGCGATGCAAGTCTAAACTGGGCTCAAGATAGTGTTTCTGTTGAGACATACTTAGGGGCGCAGAGACGTGTAGACTGGGGGGCGATTTTTGAAAGCACATCACTCGAAAGTACTACTCGAAAGTGGTATAAATCTGTTAATATCTTCAAAACTTCGGCTCTAATCAAATTTTTGACTAGTCCACATGATTAATGAGAGCCGTAAGTTCCTTCTAAGCTACTCGTATTTCAAATTCAGCACAGTTTTTCACCACTTTCGAGTGGTATTTCCACACATGTGCTTTCAAAAATCGGGCCCCTGGACAGACATTACCTATTTGAAATCCATTATCAAGAAAGCAAAATACGCGAATAGACGTTATATATATATTTTTTAATTCTTTCAGACATACCTATATTTTATTCACGACGGCATTTTTCTATGTAAAATTAAATTATAAAAAGATCTTTCAACACGTTTAGTGCTGGCCACAGATGGCCCTAGGGCTGTGGTTTACCTTTCTCAAAGGCTAGGAATAGTAGTTCACATTTTAGAGAGGCAATGCGGCCAGCGTCTTGGGGTCGATGCCTGTGGCGGACTATGATGTGGATTTTGACGATGTATTTAGATAATTTATAGTTTTAGTCTCTTTTAAAATCTTGCTTTGGTTCAATAAGTATTTATGTATTATTATTTTTTAGAAGTTATTGTATAATAATCCGGAAATACTTACGATGGCAGAGTGTTCCATTCTTTAGCAGTTCGCGTTAAGGATGAAGCGAACCGCTTCGTGCGGGCCAATGGAATGCTAACAACATTGGAACCCTTGGAGGTGATCTATTTGTAAATTAAAGACATGACCAGATATCACCACCACCTCTAGCTCTATAAAAAAAAAACAGTGTCCACATATACAGTGTCACATTATACGTGTCAACTTGAGAATCTTTTCCTTTTGTTTTGTCAATTATAAATAAACAAAAAACAATATTTTTATTCTTCAGCTCTATCGTAATTCCATGAAAAAAACCATGTAACCAACCTTACAGATAATGCATATTAATTATTTATATGTATACACCTACATATAATTAGTAGGCATCAACGGTGTAAGGGTGCGACCACACCGCCGCTTAAAAAACGGTGACGTTACGGAATCGCAACAAAATGTATCAAGAAACGGTGAGAAAACGTGACGCATACGACACGTCACTGAGTAGGTATACGCGGCGGTTTGGTCGCACCCTAAATGGTGGTTGATGCCATATATTATTATTACGTAAATATATTATGGGTACATGATAAAACAAATGACACAATCAAGCGATCACCTAGATCTTGCACATTAAGTTCGCAGTGAACTAAACTTTTTATGTTAAACACACGCACTTAAGTAAGAGGTAGCCAAATATTAGCTGTTAATATGTTGAAAGTAGACTGACACGCAGATTATAATATGTATATGTAATTGCGGTGACGTAATAATTCTATGCATTGTACCTAGTTGATATTATTACATTATGCAAGTCCGAAACGTATGAGACTCATTATTTTTCTTTCTTTATATGCATTGTTGGTCACGCAGTTATATTTTTGGAATGATATCGTACTTTATTGTGAAGTTACTGTCAGGTTAGAACCTCTTTACGATGCTAATATTTATAAAGAAAGAAAGAAGACATTTATTCATTTTTTCATTTATTTATTTATCAGTCGTTTTCGTTAAATGTGCTTTATGTTATGAAGTATTTTAGTATTTTTGTAGAGATGTCATAAGTTGACAGTAACTAATTTAAAAAGTTTGTCATGTTGTCGTAGTTTTGGAGTCCTAAAAATTGTATATGAAAACACATTAACGGCCTGTTTTACTACCTACTCTCTGTTAAGTGCCAGTCATCTTAAGTGTCAGTTATCTATGATGACGTGTTTCGTAGTAATAAATAGAGACGGAATCATATAACTAATACTTAACATAGCTGGAAGGAACTTAACAGGGAGTGGTGAAATATGTATCAATATTTATGAGGTACTTTATCACATCAAAATATGAATTTATTTTTAATATCTTGCTTGGTATTTATAATTACTCTAGAGATAGCAACACCTAACATAAATGTTAAAGGTGCGACCACACCGCC
The DNA here is from genome assembly GCA_963854515.1 of Pandemis heparana. NCBI lineage: Eukaryota > Metazoa > Arthropoda > Insecta > Lepidoptera > Tortricidae > Pandemis > Pandemis heparana. Next base: position 7,501,833 of record OY978022.1, on the reverse strand, counting down.
GCTTAAAAAACGGTGACGTTACGGAATCGAAACAAAATGTATGAAGAAACGGTGAGAAAACGTGACGCCTACGACACGTCACTGCGTATACGCGGCGGTTTGGTCGCACCCTCAGAGGCTAATTAGTTCTTTTTAATCCATTAGGTATTGTTTGAGCGTCATCACTAAAAGTAATTCGTACATAAATAGCAAATAGACCTCACACCACATAATTGCAATAAACTATGACTATGACTATGAAATATAAAAGTTTTATTTATTCATTCTTAATCACGTTCTAATACAACAAACTTCCAATTTATTTTCACCTTTTTAACCACAGCTTCAATTCAAAAGACTCTGAACAACAACCAACTAATCATATTTATTTCCACCGGGTGTTTTCAACCGCATCCACACGTCGGTGTTAAATTTATGACAACCTTTCTCTGTCTGGCTCACTGCGTGGTGTATGAGAGGCTCTTTCTGTGTGTATTGAGCATCTCGAATGTTAAGTAAGAGCACATCATACTAGATGCGGAGCAGAAGCGGAGCGAGCTGCGACTAAGTGAAATTTCTTAATTAATTTGTAAAGTGTAAAAGATTTAGATTTTAAAATGTATTTTATATTTCAATAAAAATACATGTCAAGATTGTCTACATTTAATAGAGTGTGCTCACGCAAAATTATCTCATAATCGTCTACTATTTGGCTGTCTACCCGTAGGATTATCTTATCTGTCTTTTTATGTCAGTATCTCAAAAAAATCTCTACCCCTCAGTGGCGCGGCGTGAAGCATATCAGAAGGCAAGCCAAAGGGAATTTAATTAGCCTTTTCCTATAGTTCTGCACAATAAAGTACCCGACAGCCTTAAAATAGGCAAGCCGATGGGAATCGAGTTCTAAGGACGCCACGCCACTGCTACCCCTTTTTAGAGGAGATCTCTGATAGTTAGAAATGGGTTTTTCAACAGATGACGTTAATAACCGGGGGGAAGAGCAGTGCTTGGTCCGGTGCACCCTGGGCAACGGCTAATGATTTCCTGGCAGTATCTGAGGGATATCATTGACCGTTGGCTAAGAGCCCGACAGGGGCGGAGGGGGGTCTTTGACCGTGTTACCGTACAACGTTGCCGACATTTTGTTACAAGATTTTATTTTAAGAAAAATTTACCCTAGAAGTAAATTTACGTAGAATCGCATCCATTGGCGAAGTTGTCGTCGCTATAACGACTTGTAACGCCACAAATAAAAAGAAAAAGAAGACGTTGATAAGGACGTTTTAACTTTGACTTTCAGGACCGGAATTTTCTAGAAGACTTCTGTGGGAGCTGGGGGCCCTGAGCCAAAATAACCTTTATATATGATCCGCCTTTGTTGACGTTGAATGCATATTATACTGCCTCCAGTTCAGAATATACAAGTACGCAAGCGTGCATATTGCTTAGTAATTACAAAACGATATGCTCGCTTCGCTTGGAGTGGATCGCTGGCTTTATTGATTCCGCACCACGCTAATTTCAACCGTATCTTGGAGGCAACAACAGCATTGAACAGCAAGATTATAATTAACTACAACCGCGGAGGTATTGCGCGGATATTTGTAGAGATAGCGGCATCGGCGCACTTTCGGAGTGACCAAGCGCGGAGAATATGAACTATTTATATAGGCTCGTATATTTGAACTGAACTTGAAGCCGGGTACTCATCTGCGAACTGTAGCCGCAACTGTTGGACGTTCCGCTCGCGGCAGGCTCGCGATACACGTGCTCACTAGGGTTTTTGGTTACTGTAACGTGCAACTGTTAAGGTTGCCACTCACAGATGAGTACCCGGCTTTAAGTAGGTAGGTACTGCGACAGACTTAAGGTCGTTTTTGAAATTACGTTCTTATAAAATGTAACATCAAAAACGTACGTAATATTAATACTTACTGCACTTTTGTATTTTATTTGCATATGCGTCAGTTGTTATTTTATACCACACTCGTGCTTTGGCCAACATGTTGGTGTTATCTTTGGTCATTAATCTAGATTCTATTCTTTTATTAACCGTCTTAAAAAAAAGGAGGAGATCCTCAATCTGGTTCTATTTCGTTTGATTCAATATCAGAAGCAATCGGCTTATAAGCTCAGATGATGATAGATGTGTAAATTGTATGTGTTTAAAATATAAGATAAGAGAGTAATAAAATGCTGAAAAATCGGCTTGTACTTCAACGTTAGTACTATTATATATTCTGTGCTTCAACCGTACTTCCTCACTCTTACTTCTTGTGACACGAAAATGGGAGAAGAGAAAATAAAAAATGATGATAGCGAAAAAGTTATAGAAAAGGCGGTTAATTCCAAAATAAAACCTAGTCTCGGTTTTCATTCCATTTCAGACGATTTTTTTCGAAATACGATGCTTTCAGATATTTACCGCACTCATACATTGTCGAAAAAACCGGTGAAAGTGTAACTTCTTCCTGTCAAATATCCTTGCTTAAAAAATGCATCTGCCGACCTTAATCCTACACTGAACTGCAATCCACGTCGAGCCATCTTGAGCTCTCACTCCGAAAGATTTGCGATGCGTTCAGTTGACCACAGTCCGGCGCGTCCGTTGCACGCATCCATATCCGACACTGGCACGCGATAAAAAAAAAACAAAAAAAAACAAAAAATTTCATCGCCATTTTGCGCGGGAATTGAGTGATGTGTCATTTTCAGTGCGTCAAGCAGTAAACTTTTTCTAGTTTTGTTTGGTTTGAAAACTTAACGGTGGTTTTATGTTTACCGGCTCCGTATTGGGATAAGGATACATTACATTACTTTATCAAGCGGATTTTGCATTTTGCGCACACACGGATTACACCATGGTGAGTTTCAAGTCTTAATTAAATTCGTATCTGGAGCTTTCATCGTTTTTACTGGTGCAAAACGTTTTAACGGCTTTTTATTTTTTACTTGAGGCCATGTTTGCATAATTCGACATGAGGAATGTTATGGTTAGTACCTGTATCGTGGATCGATTACCGTTTTTTTTTACCTACGTAGAACTAATACTAGTAGTCTGTTATTACGTACGATCAAATAGAACCGTAAGCTGATTGGACTTTAATTTCATATCATACCGTATTATTTATTGAAGTTATTATACAGCTATATATAGGTACTTATCTACAAAAAATGATCATCCCATTTTCATTACTCTAAAAAACACGTGAAATGGGAAAGTTTCTTTACTCATCGGTAACCTAACGTAACGAATGGGCAGATATAATTAAAATGTAAATATGTTTGATATATGTAGAGGTATATGTAGTTCTGTGTATTATCAGATAATATTATGTCTGTTGTTAGGTTACCTTGTAGGACGAAAGCATTTGAAAAATAGGTAACCGTTGTAACTAGTTGATCTTTGTAGGAAGGACTTCGATAAGTCTGCGTTTCTATAGGTTTCATCAACAAATCCTATTTCAGCGTTAATATCGACTTTCCCGGCAGTTTTCATCCTCCTTTCACATCAAGTTTTTCTCATAACTAAAACCGGATCAAAAAACATCTTCGTAGATACCTCGCTAATGTTACTCGAACATTACTCGTTATGCAACGTATGCAGGCCATTACGTGCTCCCTCTGTTTGTCTCTGTTGAGTATTGTTATCAGAGAGATCCAATTTTTATTGACGATGGTCCGATGAGAATCTTCTGTCTTCCTGCTCAGTCACGCCGTCCTATCGGCTTTGAGGTCATTGTCATTGGTGACTTGTGAAGGTATAATTGTTAAGATATATGTAAATGTACAAAATGGCTGGCAACGCATCTCCAATCCTCTAGTATTGCGGGTATCCGTAGGTGGTGAAGCTCACTTACATTCAGATGACCCGTCGTTCGTTTGCCTTTCTTGTCATATAAAAAAATGCGAAGAGTTTAAACAATAATAATGGTCGTTAGTTGGCTTTGACATTTCTATCAGTTACAGTCAATTGGGGTGACTTTAAAAAGTAGTTTTAATGACAAAACCATTATTTTTTATTTGCGTTTACTGCTTCCAATCAATGTCTTCGCCGATCGCCTTTGCGTCTACATGCCAAACATTCACCGTATATGGATAATATCGATTTTATAGCAATTTTAAAACGACCAAAGTCACCCCAGTTGACGGTATTCAGTTTTCAGAAGGTTTTCAGACAGCTTTCTTTCGGTTTGATAAAGCACTTTGTTTTGTTTAAAATTGTTTAAAGGGCTGGCAAATCTTTCTTGGGTTATGGGTATCCAAGGGCGGTAGGTAGTAATTGTAAAAAAAATGTTTAGTTGTAAAACCTTCTAAAAATAATTAGGTATACTATAAATTAATTACCTATCCTGTAGCGTTTCCAATTCTCAAACTTATTTAAATATCGACATGATTTGTAATGTTAAACTTCTTATTGCACCATTTGCAGATTTAAACGACTAATAAAATTCATAGTCTAATCTTGTCTTGTTTAATATATTAAATGTTCTTTCGTATATAATGATAAATGATCGTGTTTAGTGTCGTTGCCACAACATTAGTAATATACATAATGTTTAGACATGCACCTGTACAATTATAGTAACAGCTCCATTAATCTATGCCTCAAGACGTAGAACTACCTTGAAGATTAATAACGTCTCGTTACGATTATCTTAAAATATGAACTTACTCAGTTCTAAACTTAAATTAAGATCCAAGATGGCACCGACGAAAAGATTACGCAATAATTAAAATAAAATAAATTAAATGTTACCACTCTCGTTTTCTATCGAAGCTTTGTTTATTATAACCTTGTCTTCATGAATTATTGAAATTAAGTGAAAGTAAAAAATCCGCCGCTAACTCTTTCTGACGTGGACTTACTTAACGCTGCCCGTTAGAGGTGAGGCGGCCGGTAATGTTATAGCCACGAAATTAATTATGTTCTGCCTGTTAACGTATTATAGACATTTAAAAATGCTCTCGGAATATTAGGTTTTGAACGGGAATAGAGCAGTCCATCTGGATAGAAAGTATCTTATAGTGCAGCTCCGATTTATAAAAACGAAATAAAAGTAATTAAAAAATGAAATTATTTAGTATCTAGCCAGGCGTTATAGTTTAGAAAAATTGCATGTCAGTCGAAATCTGTAGATGTTATTTATATTGAAAGTTTATTATTACAGCGAAAAGTTAATTAAGTTGTCGATCAAGATCACGCGTTTGCCTCAATCGCGTGAGCATATTCCAGCCGTAAATATAACTGTTGGTGCCCGGTCGGTATATCACAGGGTTCATCACTAAGTGTGATCACATCTTTTGACAGTTTTTTCTGTCAGTGAAATCCAATTTTACATGGAATGGAATAATAAGGAGGTATCTATTTGGAGGCGATTATTGTTAACACTCTTCATTTTGTAAAGAATCAATTGAGTAGGTAACTAACAATTTAAGCAAAACATGCTTTTACCCACTCCTTGTGGAACGATTGTTTCGAAATTTGGTACAATAGAACTCCAAAGACAAATCTCCATAAAAGGTTGTATTTTTTTGGTGCACTGCTTCTTTTTGTAATCGAGATAGTATATTAATTAGTTCAATAAATATTTTATAAAGTGCAACTCCGTTAATATTGTCGATATTTCCGCCGTGTTTGTAAAGTAAGTGAGTACGTCAAAAAATAAAAAGAATAAAAGCGAAGTTTATCTACTACTATGCTCTAGTTAACTTGTCTAATGTTAGGAGTCAAGTACCTAACATCATAAAAGTTCAATTTTACTTTTCGAGTAGCGCCCGCCTGCGAATCACGCCCCAGATTGATACGAAGACATACTTTCTGTGTATGACTTGCCGTTCGTCACTGGCGAAAACGAAAAGCCAACAAGTAAAATAATTTATTATAATGAGGCTGCCAGTGTAAATATCTTCTCTCCTCGGGCTTGCTTCTTCATTACACAGCGTAATAATAATATTGGCGAATTACTGTCACAGGGTTAGCTACATGTACTCTTTAATTTAGTGCTGTAACTTAGTTGCACCAGAAGAAAATGTTGCAAATATTAGCTGCTGCCAATTTAACAGATTACGAAGAAACAAAATGGTCTCTGTTAAAGACCCATCCAAAAAAGTTGCCGAAACAGAGTTTTCGCATGTCCTTCTTAAAAACAATACAATACAATACAAATACTCTTTATTGAACACCATAAATCAGTATAAAACAATACAGAAACAAAGAACAAAGTATACAATAGGCGGTCTTATCGCTTAGTAGCGATCTCCCTTAAAAACCTTAACCTTAAAAACCCTAAAAACCTTAGTACGTCATTCTTATTATTATTTTGTTATTTTTTTAACACATTAAAGTACAATAAAGTGTTATTCTTTCGACTGATAGTTAGAGCGTTGATCGCCAATAACCGCTGACGAAGCCTTAGAGAGAGACGAAACGCGTGTCCAGAGTATTAGTGATTTTTTAATTTTCAAATATTTAGAGGCAAGCGCGGATATTTTGTATGACTTGATATCAGTATTTCGCGGAGTAGGGAAGTAAGGTCATCCTTTCAGTTATACATATTTTAATTAATCTTATTTGCATACTCCTAATAGACTCAATGCCAAGCTGTTTTATGTTCACCATATTATTACCTTAACAAAGCGTATTTTATTTAACAAATATAAAACTCGACCTGAACTTGTTGATACCGCGCATAAAAAGCATGTCTCACAACAAATTCATAAATTGAAAAGGCCAAACTTTTGTCGAAGACACACTTTTGCTGGATGACTCGTTACATTTTGCCAGTATGGCGTATGGCACTCGTCTCGGCTGTCAGTTGGGTCAACAGTTATTAAGAATTTAAAATCTCTTCATGAAGTATTTACTTTTATTCACCTACCAGTATCGTGAAAGTTAATCTTTGCCGAGAAATGTAATTAAATTAGCATTAAAAGCAATTTCTGTGCGTTAGAATAATAGATGAAGACAAAGTAAATATACCAGTGAAGTAAGTATCGTAACGGTTTTTGGAGTGAACAAAACTGTAATTTATGGTTTGTTATGACGGCGCGTTACTTGTGCTAGGACTAGTCGCATGCGTTTGTCGGTTTTTGATTTTTTTGACATCGGAAAACATTTATGGACGTGTTTTTGTTTTGGTTATGTTGAACCAAGTAATAATAATAAATTACTAATGATTAGTATTATTTTAAGATTTTTGCCAACTGTATTTTTGAATCCGGCTCGGTTACTCCAGATAAAAAGACACGTAGATTTTGCAAATTCTATTTTTATTATTAGTATCTATATATAAATAAATAAAATAAATATTTTGGAACAATTCACACAAATTGACCTAGTCCCAAAGTAAGCGCAAATAAGGCTTGTGTTATGGGTACTAGACAACGATATACATACTTATATAGATAGAAACATCCATAACTCAGGAACAAATATTCGTGCTCATCACACAAATATATGCCCTTACCAGGATTCGAACCCAGGACGCTTGCTTCGCAGGCAGGGTCACTACCAACTAAGCCAACCGCGTCGTTATCTATACTTTAGGTAGTTTAGGTTATTAGGGCGTCCATTATAGGTCTTATAATCTATTATTATTCCCAGTCGTACATTGACTGCAACCTGCCCAACTTTTTTAAATAGACTAAGCTTCACTTTCCTGCCAGTTACGAGCAACTGTGTTTAATAATAAATCTAAAATATCACCGAATACCTATTTAGAAACTTTTTAATCGTACACGTACTATCTCGCACTCTACTGAACCAAACCACTTGTGAGCACGCGATGCACTTGCTACAATTCTAAAGATGTAATAAAACTATAAATTAATAGCCTATTCTAGGTTAGTGTGTAGAAAATTCTTTACACGCCTCAAAACATCCGTTAAATTTATGAATTGAACGAGTGATAGCTCTAGATTATAATGATCGGTTGGTTTCATCGAGATATACATACATCTTTTAAAGAATTTTTAGTCCAGTTTTGTGCGCACATAATTAGTAATGTTCTTGCAAATTTTGACAAAAATAGCTTGGTCTAGACGAGGAGTTTTCATGAACGAACGTATCGTTTAGCAGGGTCAAGACTGGCGGCAGTCAAAGCCTTAAACACATGCAGAACCCAAATTAAAATAGAAAAACATGTACTGTGACTTATTAATACTTACTTATACCTGTCAATATCTACAGTAAACCTGAGAACAAAGATCGCTTTAGTAATGGTGAATAAAATAAAAGGTTGCTCCACTTACCTTATTTATTAAGTAGAAAATACGTGACGCAAACGAGATGCAAAACGCTGAAAAGATGATCGATTGTTTGGACACAAACAGCCTTCAATTGTCTTCCGAATAAAGCCAAAATTTCACCTTCTCTTGACGGTCTTCATCACAGTATGACTTGTGTTCCTTTGTTGTACGGTTTAGAATGGAGTTTATTTAGTTTGTCGACTAGCAAGTCACGTCGCTGTCGTATTTATCCGTTCGTCCAGGATTGACCATGGGGCTGCATTCCATTCCGAGTTCATGACATAATGACTTTGCTTTATATTGTTTTATTGTCGGTTTGGATCCAGCCAGTGAAAGTTTGGGTCAGGTGTCACGTTACATGGATATTGTCAATGAAAATGATAGTAAAACTGACGTTTGTTACCTTCAGATGTTATAAAACAAAAGCCAGGCAACTTTCTTCGTTGTTGCTTGCCTTATAAAATAATTATTGTATGAAGCACCTAACTCTCGTAGTCAAACGTCGTTATTTACAACTAGCTCTACCGCCCACGATTTCATTCGCGTAAACCTCACCTTAAAGCGAGTAGGTACTTAAACTTTTAGTAACAATATATTATTACCTTTTCTATATTCAATTTTGATAAGACGAAACCTACTTGTAGCACTAGACTAAGCTTTTTAATTGATTTAATTTTTTAAAGTAGTTGTGCCACAGTGAGGATATATGTAATGAATTTAATGAGTTATTATTTTAATGGGGCGACTTCCAAGACCAGGAAATAAACATAGGACTTACCTATTTTAAGGATGTGGCTCTTGGGGGCGCCCCTTTTCTGTAGCTGCTCGCTGCTTTATTTTTCTTTACAGCTTTATAATTCACTTTTAATTGCTAATTTTATTATAATAAAATTATATAATGTATAATGTGTGTTTATCACTACGTAGTATAAAACAAAGTCGCTTTCTCTGTCTCTATGTCCCTATGTATGCTTAAATCTTTAAAACTACGCAACGGATTTTGATGCGGTTTTTTTCAATGGATAGAGTGAATCAAGAGGAAGGTTTATATGTATAATACATGCATAATATACCGTGCGAAGCCGGCGCAGGTCGGTATAATTCTACGCAGAAGAAGGTGCGGGCAGAAGCTAGTAATGTAATATACCATTGTAGAAACCAAGATTATTGATGCAATGTCTGGTACAATTTTCCAAGACTTGTTCTAATCGACTTAGCCACGGTGTATGTTAACTTAGTCCGTAATATCCAGAGCTATTGCGGGTCCGCTTTCTAGACCGACGAAGATTAATACTTTCCGCTAGATCTCCCCCTACCATGCTATATCTACTCATAATAATTGAGACATTTATGTATTACCTATGCACCATAGAATACGAAACTCAGATACGGGGCTTACTATTAAAACAAAAGTGAACTGAAAGTTTTATTATGAAATTTCAAGTCGACGACATGGAAACAGGTAAATACAGAATTGCAGGATTTGTTTACATTCTCATGCGGTTTTATTTGCATCTAGAACTGAAAAAAGGTGTTAAAAAGGCCAATCATGTGCGCCAAAGGGTTCGGTACAGATCTAAAAAATATGCTTGACATACGGTAATTTTTGTTTGTAGTTATCATTATGTTGTTCGTAGCCCAGAGGATTTTACATTAATTTCAATTTGTTATTTCGCACGTTTTTCAGAAAAGATAATTTGATATATAGGTACAGATTGACAGACAGAGACGGACGAAGAAATAATCCTATAAAAGTTTCTTCTTCCCTTTAAGAAGCCAACCAATTGAAAAAGGATCCAAAAGACAGATTGATCTTTCATCAGCATTGATAAGTATTGAAATGTCCGTTCGAATATCACCGAAGATGATTTCCTTTCACCGAAATCACATTCTGTAGTAGAAATACTTCTCAGAGCTGCTATTAATAATAATGACTCAATCGTTGCGTACAATTTCTAAAAAGTTATTTATGATCATGAGAATTTTATATGTATTGTAGCGGCACTCAAAGTTACATTAAGGTCTGGTCCTAACCTAATGCCTTTCGATCCTTTCTTTGTATATTTTATACAAATATTTTTCTTTGCCAAATATATATTTTATACGTAATACACAATGATTATTTCCAAAGTTCAAATGAATTATTAAATTTTGACTGCTTTTTAAACATTTAGATGAAGTAAAGTAAGCGTAAATGCATTTTGATTCTGAATTAGCTTTCGCCCAGGGCTTTGCTCCATAGAAAGAATCAGAAAGAGCCATATAGCACCATATTTCTCGTCCTCGAGAAATTTTAATAGTCTGCCACAGGTTGGTGTAGATTTCCTTTAGGTACCTACAATATTGAGAGGAAAGATTAAATATTCCTCTAAGGACGGTTATCATTAAAAGCACAACTTTCATTGACCGTGGTCACCTCTTAAGATGACATGTGAGAATGACAAGGCGTTTAAGTCAGGTTTATTTATTTTTACAAATAAAAATCATCAGTCGACTTCCGATAGTAACTATTTTAATCTAACTAGTCTAACTAATATTATAAATGCAAAAGTATGGATGGATGGATGGATGGATGGATGGATAGATGGATGGATAGATGGATGGATGTTTGTTTGTTACTCAATCATGCCAGAACGGCCCAACGGATCTGGATGAAATTCGGCACATTGATAGAGAAAAGTCTGGAATAGCACATAGGCTACTTTTTATCCCGGAAAATTGGGTAGTTCCCGCGGGATAGCGATAAACGAATTCTTTGCAGACGAAGTCGCTGGCAACAGCTAGTACTAAATAATTTAAATTTCGTCGCGTATTATGTCGCGGTTATTTATTATCGCTCGCCTGCACCTTTCATGCCGGTCTGGAAACAAAGCAAAACATAGAATGCGCCAGGTGCTTCTCTTCACGCGCAGATGGTAAAAGCCCATCGAGGGAACGGGCAAAAGTCTTAGGGATTATATAGGCCATGCGGCTAGCAACCCATCACTATTTTGATTCCCCTTTCCACCTATACGCCCATCATGCTAAACGTGACTTTTAGTCTTTGTTACCTTAGACTCTGTCTACCCCGTACGGGATATAGACGTGATTTGTGTATGTATGCTCACGTGCAGGTAATGGTTTTTTTTTACGCGTGGAAAATGCGCCTTAGGCCCCCTTATGTTTGAGGCAATAGGGGTATGTGGATCTCTTCCAAGGTGGGCATACCAATGAACACAAAATATTTACCTTGCTACTCCGCTACTTACGTGCAAGATAACCAAGCTTGTGCGAAATATATACGTTTTGCATGCAAGCCCTCCCTCCACTACTGCCACACAAAACCGACAACAAATCCCACAAACTTAATTAATCCTAAACCACACAAACACTAACGCGCGTTTCGATCCCTCTACGGGATCATTTTCAAAAAATCGCCTGTATGCATACCCACTAAAAAAAATATATATCATGGGACAGTTGACACCAATTGACTTAGTCCCAATCTAAGCAAAGCTTGTGATATGGGTACTAGACCAAGGATAAACATACTTATATAGATAAATATAAATACTTAAATACATTATTAAACATCCACGACTCGAGAACAAACATTCGTATTTTTCATACAAATATCTGCCCCGACCGGGGATCGAACCCGGGACCTCAAGCTTCATAGTCAGGTTCTCTAACCACTATACCATCCGGTCGTCAAAACCACCAACCACCACTACCACCAACCACTAAAAACCATGAACTCTCCCTTTTGACCATAGTGCGACGTCACGGGTTCATAAAGTGACGACTGCGACCTTGGGATCACAACAACAACAATCATATACCTACTGAAATATTCAAAGTGCAAATTCAATTACTTTCATCAATACTCAAAGGACCAATCGATTGTCCATCGACAGTTCTATCAAACAATGCATCGATTTCTACTTTCTTAACGCATCCGACTAATATACATATCGCATAATATGCAAATTGGGGGTCTATTAAGTTTCCAATCCAAGGTCGTTATTCGGATCGCTCGAAATCCGGTTTCTTTGTATTTGATAGCATCTGCCGAAACGAAACACTACAACGGGTGCTTATTTCAAAATAGCGGTAGATAATTGCGTGAAATTAGATTAAGTTCTTTGGGTAATGATTAAACATGCGGGTTAATGTGCTTAGAAGGTATTTGTCTGATGCAAAGTATGAAGAATTTGTTTAAATTTATCGAGACATTCCTTTACCCAGTAAAGTTTACTGGTACAAAATGTGTCTTCAATGGTGGGTGGTGTGTCAGCAAATGGTTCTCCTGCAAAAGGAATAATATTTATTTATACCAACAATTCTAAAATTACTTCACATATAAATTAACAGAAATCTAAAATTATTCTATTTAAAAAGAATTCAACGTATTTTTTTAATTTAAAATTATGTCAGCCCTGTGACGGCGTATACTTAGAACATCGATTCTGTCAAACACAATAAAACATCCCGAAAAACATATAGAGGGGTGTTCTGTTGAACTAATCTTCTGCTAAAGCATTCTTGATTTATTTTAAGACAATGTAAATTGTATTTATAAACTGTAACTGCTAAAATTGCCAATGTTGAGTGAAAAAATAGAGCTGCAGTAGAGCGCAAGGATGGAGAGCTAAATTTAACGAAGGCGCCACTTTCTACACGAACATTTGACAGCATTTGAAGTAAAATGTCTGAAAAATGTGTAAGTATGAAAATATTTAGTTTTCAACCCTTAACTTGATGTTACGATTCAAACCTCAACGTAATTTTACAAGCCAGATGACTCTATATAAAATAAATAAAAACTGTATACTTAGACCAAATGCACTGTAATATACAAAAATTACTTATGTTTTGTCTGCATTGCAAAAATACAATACAATACAAATACTCTTTATTGAACACCACAAATCAGCACAAAAAAATACAGAAAAAAAGAACAAAGTATACAATAGGCAAATGTTTAAATAATAAAAAACAAGGGCTTATAGGGAGATAAGAGATCCCTTTTTAGGGATAAGTTCGCCTTTGTACTATTTTCTGTGTACTTCTGTATTTTTAAATTTTTAGGTGCAATAAAGAGTTTACATACATACATACATGCATAATGTTCAATACAACCTCGTTAGTTTCTATTTTAGTAATCGTAATAATGCTTTTGGTAATCGATTATTCTTATTCACTACAACAGGTTGAATAATTAGTGGTGTTGTACTTATCCGACCAAGCGGCTCATGTAGCTGTATTGGCTGACGTTCAATTTCCTATTCCGCCGAGTGTTAAGCTCCGTATAGAATTCGAATCGATCATAACAGAAAGTTCAAAGTGAAGGTCAGATAAATTGAATTAGACACGAGTGATTCTTTATTGTTTGGGGTTCTCCAGTCTACATAGTCTCATCATCTTTATTTTATAATAAAGTACCTATAGACTTTCCTAGTCTTTAAACTGCTGAACAAAGCCTCTTCTTTCTTACGTCACTCGTTTATGTGGGGTGCGTCATACTCTCATTTATTTGTCAGGCGTCCGAGTGAACCTGTCAGATTTTTTTCGGTCTACAGTTTATAGTCATGATTAGCTGATAAGATACTGTTTATCCTGAAAAATTGTAAAGTGCCCGCGGAATAGCGATACATGACGTACCTATTCACAAACGACATCGTTGGCAACACACACATACACATACATACATAATTCACGTCTTTATTCCTTACGGGGTAGACAGAGCCTAAGGTAAGAAGACCTAAAGACCACGCTTAGCATGGCAACACTCACTTCACATAAAAAAAGGTTGTATCCAAAATACAATTGAATATACTTATCAATATCACGTGCATGTGTAGATTAAACAGTGGCACTTCAGTCAAAACATTGTCCGAAGATGCAAATTTCCTAAATTGCACAAAAAGGAAGGTTCAGCAGTCCTTTCTGCCATTCTTTAACGGTTAAGTATTGTAGTGTTTTATACTTAATTCACACATTATGAGTAGGTACGGAACCATTATTGTTCTAGACCCAATAACATTTTAGAAGTAGCGGTTACTTTACAGCCTTATAACCATAAAGACTTTTATCGGTTTTTAATAATTTTACGACCGTTTTAGTGGTCCGACGAACTCGATTATGTAGCTTCTTGGCTTGATAATAGCAGGAAGTAGGTATTAATTGTAATCATTCATTTGGAAAACTGCTTTTGTTTTAGAAATATTTTTTGCAAAAAAATACAGATTCTTTGCTAGGATGTGTAAAATAGAAACACTGAAATAGAGTTTGGTAAACAATTCTGATACATATACATATACACAAAACACAGGAAATCAACAGGACAAAATATGTAGAGAAATCGAAATTGTCCCTTAAAATTATCTTTTCCAGTTAACCGTCGAACGATGGACAGGGCAACAGAAACAAAGGTTGACAACGTCAAAAGAATTGAAAAGCCCGGTGATCTACAATTTTTTTACTTTATAAAACTTACAATTTCATTCAGTAGCACAAAATTTAGACATAATTTGGATGAAAAAACTTCAAAATAAAAACCAACCGCTGTAGAAAACACGGCTTGACAATCAAACGCGATATTTGCCAGAAAAAAGTATTTGATTGAAATATTGATTGAATGAATGCTAATTGAATGATTGTCATTGTCACGAGTGTCTTCCGGCGGTCACGCCCTTGGCTGGTTCCTAGTTCCATTTGCACGGAAACAACGCTAATTCGTATCTGGTATAGTTGCTACAAAAAGTACTAATCGTTATAAACTGCATTCAATTTTGAGTCTTTATTTAACATGAAAATCTACCTAAATAATTTTCGACAGATAAGCGGATTAAAAATATTTAAGGAGAAATGTACACTATCTTAAACTTAATCCGGAATCCAGTAGGTAGTTGGTTTAGTTTAATTGAACACCCCAGTAAATGTATTTCAGGATTTTAAAACTGTGGTCGCCAAAATTAATGTTTGCACTAATTGGTATCAATCTTAAAAGTGACTTATTTAATTCAATTTCCATGTGTCCAATTAAAGTAAAACAACTTCGGAAATAGTCCTGAATAACTCCAGACACCTTGCAGTAATGATAGAGACGATAATGAATTAGTCTCAACTGCTACCACTGAAATACGTTCGAAGTTTCGAGGCAACAGTAGTTAAAATCATATTTCCTTTCGTACCGTTTGAAAGAAATTCCAAAAGTGTGTCAATTTATCACTTCGTTAATTGACAACCTCATAGACGGCGTGATGAAGACACAGTGCTGCCAGATCTACTGATTTAGCAGTAGATCTACCTGATTTTAAAAAAATCTACTGATCTACTGCTGGGAACGTTATTATTTAAGAAATCTACCTGCTTTTTCCAAATCAGGTCGGATCATGTAGTTTTTACAAATCGTGTCATCTGGCCTTTATAACACGACATTAAGGTTTTGTGAATTTGTGGTTTTTTTATCTGCAGTCCCAGTCCTGAGGCCGCTCTGACATGACAGGGCGAGGCAGAGACACTCCGAACCATGTGTGCCGTCCTCTATAACTTTAATAACTATATTGTAAGTGCGACGGGGATAGCACGCACCACAGAATACATAGATAATAATAATAGTAGTACAAGCTACTACAGCAAAAAAAAAAGGAAATCATTGACTCAGATTAACTTATATAAGTACAGTAGGTAAATGTTTACATGAATATTATGTGTATTTATATGTTCTAATGTATTATATTATACTTATAATTCAAGCTAAATTCTATATAACCTCTTGTGGTTATTAATTTTATAATCTACTGATTTTTTCCTCTATCTACTGCTAAAACTTTAATTTTTCTACTGAATACTTCAGATTCCATCTGGCAACACTGTGAAGACATCGTTTTTGCAAAGGCTATGTCGACGAGGGTAGGTAAGTATTTTAATAACGCCATTCAATAATTTATTTAATTCATACTGTATTAAATGTTTGAAATAGGTATTCTAATTAACAATTTATACCGGAACTAGGAATCGAATATTAGTCATACTTAACATAATGCGTAGATTCTGAGCAATTTATTTAAATTCGATGCCTTTGTTTTTAGAAAGTGCGCATTTCAGCAAGGTTATCTGCCGCATTTGGGTAAAACTTGCTTAATTGCTTAGTCACACATTCTTATGTTATAAAATAGAGCTAATATACTACAGCTAGCAAGCTATTTTAATACAGTGTTTTCACTAATATAGATTACGAGCATGTATTGAAAAGTTCTCGCGTATCATGTTACGGCAGTCAGACTCATCATAAAGACACATAAATATAAATAAACGCTAAATAATAAATAAACATTATACTATGCTTAGCATAATCCTGCCCATTAGCAACCACAACACCAAAACAATTAAGTAAAAGACAAGTTGTGTTCTGTTCATGGACAAAACTTTTTTTCTAAATTTATTTCACACACTTTATTTTTATCTCAATTTTGAAATGTTTCGAACGGTTAGATTTTAGAAACCTAATCTAAACGAGTATATCCGAATCGAATGCCCATATGGCATCACATCGCTAACAGCTGCTCAATTATGAAGTTTACAGCTATTAGACTGATACCTACGCTTTCACCCAATTCACAGAACTTTTGTAACAAACAAGTCGAATAAATATCTACAAACTTGTTATAAATCCGAAAGTACGGTGCCTTTGTATTTTTCCGAGCGGATGGGCGATATCTGGCGAAAAGGACATATAAATGACTCTCGTGTCATAAACTAAAAACTCACATCACTCATTTCACAAGAGTTAGCATGAATGGATGTGTCAAGTTGACTTACTTTTTTAGTCATATACATAAGTAGATTTAATTACTTCTTGATTCAGTTTTGATCCATAGTACTCATCTAAGGAGGGTTCGTTTGGTTCCATTTAGAGCGCCCTGCATAAGGAACTAGGGTACTGAACTGTTTCAAAAAATTCATCCACTAATAGAAAACGCAAATAACCTGATAAAAAAAAATGTGAAGAGAAGACGAAACGAACGAATGTGAAGTGTTAACAAAACCTTAACAAGCGTTATAGAAGTAAATATGGAGGGTATACATACTTACATATTTGATTTAAAATAATTATAAAAATAGCTGTAAGATATAAAGTTAAGTTTCCTTCACATCAGGGTTCCCAAACATCTTAGACATCATAACCTACTGTTAGGAAGTAATTATGTATTAGTGACACACGTACACGTGTAATGACATACGTTATTTAACCGTGCGTAATTCGTCATGTAACTTTTTTCCGCAACTTTGTAGCACTTTGTACTTTGTGCTTTTATTACTTGTCACAGTTGTTTAATTGCCAACCTTAAGTTTAATGAGCAACTAGGGCTAGCATTACGCAATATATTGGCTAAGGTAAGTAAAGAAAAAATTACGTATAAATTACTAGCCATAACAAATTTACGCGGGATAATTCTGCACTAAAAAATTAAATTGAAAATTTGTATAACGCAAACCTTTGAACACTTAACAGAAAATCAGACACAAAAAAACAGATACACACAAATAAAATATAAAATAAATGTAAACGCGTTGTATATACATCGAGTAGAAAACATAACTTACTGTGAATGTTGAATGACATTACCTAAAGTTGTCACGAGTCTGAGTCATATCAGCTGTAAAAAAGAGTTGAGTCCCTAACGAAAACGTGGTCATACTAACAGCCAGAGAACAATAAACATGATCTTATTCCGCTTAGTTCTGAAACGTCACTTTTCTTTATCAAAGCTATTTTGTCACCGATAGTACCAACCATTAAATAGTGCCAGTGATTACCGCCGCGTTATCGAGTGCGATGTACTGACAAACAGATCGCTCGCTTGATTGATGTCGGTATAATAACAGCCTATGTAACACATTCTTTGCAACGCCTATATGTTGTAGAATGCAGAAAAACAGTCTAATGCATTCTATGAAAAGTTTGAAGCAGTAAGCCAGTCGATATTGATTATGAACACAGTTTGTCATAATTAGATGCATCAAAATTACCTGAGTTGGTAGAAAATCGGCAATGGATGCCTTTGCGAAATTTATTTTAGGGAAATTAGAAGATGCCAAGTTCCAAAATAAATCTAAATTATAAATATCGAAAAAATACAATATCCTTAAACTGTTTAGTATCAATAATAGCATCGTTTTGTTGTGATATTCACTTTGGTTATTAGATTTTTTTTTACGTGAGCCATTGAACAATTAGTTGCTTAACATTAACCGTTAGATGACATTTGGGTCGCGGACTGCGCTTCTCAAATCACGTACTTGACATGTCGGTAACGTACCACTACTATACTCTAGTACAATTATGTATAATGTATTATACACACAAGGGCATATTAATAGCGAGAGAGCTTAGGATATCACATGAGAGCTTGATTGTTACTAAAATTACCCAATAGTTTTCAGAAATAGGTTTTAATTCACCAGCCAGTCGTAACACAATCATAAAACACCTTGATACATCATTAAAATTGGAAAGAAAGTAGTCTGTCTCATTTGGCGACTGTTCGTGAATAATTTAACATTTTTAAAGCAAGATAATGTTGATTTAGCTAATAAGGATAATTATACCAATGAACTTCCGTTTTCATGTGCTACAGTCTATTTAATTTATGCTTGTTTAATCTATGGCTTCGTTCCGATTAAGTGACATCGTGCTGATGATATCGCACAACTTTTATTTTACTTCTTTAGAATCATTTATTTCCCAGGGTGATATGAACCACTTGAAATCTTCTTGATTCTCCTCTACTTTGCTTCCATACAGATAGGACTCTGAAGTTGTATCAAGCCTCCACCCCAGGTTATACTTGTGATCAATTATTTTAAATACCAAGTCATCGTCTATTTTCAGAGGCTCCAAGGTCCATTGGTGATTAGGATCGCTGGAATCCTGTGATCCCCATATTTTCTTGTCCCCTAATTCATTTGGAGTATCGTCAATTTTGAGAAATAAGCCATGTTCTACGTTCTTGATTTTGAAAAACACGTGGTTATTGTCCCAAACTGGATATATTTCCCAGCGCACTGCTTCACTGGACTTGTCATTTTCATCGCCAAAGGCGAATCTATTACCATCTTTATTAAGCTGCCCATCCAATTTAATAGTTTTAAAGACCTTTTTAGTCATAAATTTTACTGGTCCACTTTTAAAAATCTGTTTGAAGGGTACCGGAAAATTATTCTCAACGATATCAGTAGCAATATTCGAAAGTTTAAAAGCAAATGCCATTATGTTTTTATCTCCTTTTTCTAACAACTGTCTAACGACATCAGCTATGATTGTGCTATTACCGCTTTCATTTAATTTTAAAGCTATATTCACTGCACTGTCATAGGCACCTGAAACAATTCTTTTGTTTAGTTGTTCACTCATTTCAGTTCCATTCGTGTATGCTCTGTGGCTGTTATCGCCAAATAATGTTAAGCCCTGCAACTTCTCTGAGAGCTCATAACCGTGACAATGAAATAGCCCTTTCACTTTCAGTTCCTCGTTGAGATTCTTGATATCTTGTTGGTTTTCATCGAAACCAAATACGATAACTCTACCGTCTTCAAAGTTAACCATTCTTGCTATATCTTTAGCACAGCTCTTGTTTATAGGAGCGCCCATTAGTGTGACTAATTTTACAGAGTTGTCTTTAATATAACCGCTTGTGTTGCAATTGGTATAGTTGATAACGGGGATTCTGTTGGGTATCTTCCTGTCAGTGTCCGGCCCGTTGCTCACGAGTTGATACTGATGATTGACGTTGTAGCAATTGGCGAAGCCACTGACGCCTGCTTTGGTTGATATTTTCCCCTCTCCCCAGTAGTCCACATGTTCTATTAAATTGGTAGAAGAGAGCGGTAATCTGACCAGGTTGTATTCACCGACGTAGGGTATCTCGGAGTATGGATAGATGTGGTTGATGTTAGTGTTATAGTTGGGTGGTCTTGCTAATTTCCATACTGTCATACGATTACGTTGCATTTTCACAACACTACTGATCTATAAGGTTACTGAAACTCTCACGAATGTTACCTACTAATAATGCTGTTATAATTCTTTAAAGTAGGAACTAACACTCAAACATAAATATACTGTACCTAACTACACAATAATGACGGAAACTAAAGGTGGAATAAATAATATCAAGGAAAATCACAACATTTATACCATTTAAAAAAAGGTAGGTACATGTTATCAGTGTTATCACATTGCCCATGTTTTGTTTGGGAATTTCAATATCAAATTACCGCAAATTATCTAATGAAACCACTAAAATGTAGAGGCCTTTTCTGCGCAATTATGCAAACCGCCTTTCATAATAATGAAATGGACCAGAAAATTCTACGTTTCTTATAGGTTACAAAAATACTTAACCAGAGGCATGGCTAAAATGTGGGGATGGGAATCATAATCTTGAGAATTAAATGTAACCGCGCGTCCTCTTTAGCAACCGTAATTAACAATACGTTTAACATGTGTGTGTTTTTACATTAAATGTGAAAGTTATATTGGTTTTTTGACCGAGTAAGGGTAATTGAGATATAAAGAAGCGGTAGCACTGATAAAAATGCATTGATAAAGCCGTTGCATGCTTGCCTACTGCAGGTACAATGGAGTTTAGGGACGAGATATGTGATTTCTTTTTAAAGATTAAATCACACTATACAAAAATGGCAGAGCATCTTAATGTATCGTCACATTTGACTTTCACTCGGAATTATAATATCGGTGAAATATTGATTATAACATAGATACTTTTACTCATCCACTCAGAATTCGAAAACGTATAAATGCTAATCTGTGACGCCGTCGAGCCGGTTTTAATACGAAATTGGGCATAATAGTTAGCTATTCGTTTCACGTGTTAGTTTCGTAATTTAAGTAATCACGGAGAAATGGGGGATTACGGAGAAAACCAACAAATCGACGTGAACCTACAAGAGCTGATAAACTCTTTCGAATTAAACAATTTAAAAAAACAACTGTGTACAATAAAAATAATTAAACTAGACTAAAGCTAATATAAATGTATAAAAGACCCACGGCATATACCAAAAATACAGACAGCATTTTATCGCTGTATGTCAATGCTGATATGTGCGAGGAAGCTCTGCTGCCAGCTTCTTAGTATAAATTATGCACGCTGGGACCCCACTGACCTAAGGTTTACCCCAAATAGTACAAAACACTATTTTCGATGAGTAGAGATCTATGTTTGTTTTAATGAAATAGTAGGTAAGTGTAACAAAGTTTTCATAATGTTAAATAATCCAACATAATAATTGCGTATTAATTTACACATCAATCATTCGTTACGTAGGTCATTGTAAATCTAACCAGACATCTATTAGATCAAATGTAATTGGTCTAATATTTTAACTAAATTTATTCGGAAATGAAGTTTCAAAAGATTGTGTAAGAAATGTTCGCAGGCACAATGATTATAAGCAATTTCGATACAATAATGGTTTATGCAGACATTTCGCACGCCGTCATGTTCTTAATTTTTTGGATTGGTGATTTTTCTTGATATAAATTAAATCGGCATGTTTTTATTTTGCCGTCTTGTTTTACTAAAATGATGCGTTCTGAAATTCTGGCTTCTGCTTTATTAAGTAACATAATATATTTCAAGGAACAAATTGTACACAATGACAGTTACCGGCAGATACATTTTTTTAACATTTTGCAATAAAATAATAATAAAATTAAGTCTACTTTTTAACGGAATATTGACAGTAATTAGGCTTGCATGATGCCTATTGAAAGTGTGATTTACTGTATAGGTACGTGATTTTTTGAACAAATTGCTCCGTGTCTCATAAATTATCTTTTTATTCTACTAATATTCCGAAAATGTGAAAGTTTGTATTTATTCCGGGAAAATGTGCCTATAGTTCTCATAGGATACTACCGATAATTGAATTTCACGCTGATTAAGTTAAAGTAAAGTAAAGTTAAGAGGTTATTTTATTACTAAATTGCATAGTCTTTAGGCACATTCGTTCATAACAAATATTTACTCACCGTATTAAAATTAAATTACATTCATCAAATCATTATTCGAAATTTTGCATATTTTATGGCAACAGATTGCTATAAATTACCGAAGAGATTCGACCTAATGTGCGTGCAGTAATGGTATTAAAACCCGTTCAGAGCCAGTCTGACCAACATTACAGACCGAGATTTACTGCAGCCTGTACCATTTCATGGTAACGGCAACTGGGGTAACTGTCGGTGCACATTGTAGCTTTATTGGTGCTTTTATATTGGCATGTAGGTGGTCTTCTGACCTAATAAGGTTAAAAAAGCTTTTTTATTAAGATTAAAAAGAACTCGCCCTACGAATTGTACTCTCGAATGTTTTTTTTTTCCAAACTGCTAGTGTCCAAATCAATTCAAGAATCCCATGTTTTTTTTATGACTGATGACATGAAAATTGAAGACCAATTTGACCGGCATTTTCATGATTATTTAACGCAGAAAGTATTCATAAAATATCTTTCATGAAACAGTTCTCTTTAGTTTGATTTTTAGCATAATATGTATAAATAATTACTATAGCTTCCTGTACGCAATTTCTACTGATCTGATAAACGGTGCTTAAGTTTATCAATAGCATATGATTGATATGATTAATAGCTAATAGTAATTAGGTTAAGAATTTGCATGTCAAATTTTGGCAGAGCATACATGACATGTATTACCTTCCTCTGACATGTCTAAAATTTTATAAAATAACACCTGTGTATGTTCTTGCGAATTAAATAATTTCATTTCATTTCATTTCATGGTCAGCCTTACCTCATATCTTTGAGTTCTCACTCAACGCCTCCCTACTTTAACTTAACATTTCTCGTTTGAAAAGAAAAGTGAAAACCTTAAAACTTTAAAGACGTAAGATTGTCCTTGTCCATGTCAAATTGTCAACTAGCAATAACCAGTTTTTTTGGCTGTTAAAAATTACATTTGACTGCAAGTTAACTGGATTTGATAAAGTCACCTAGGTAGCAAGAGGACGAGATCTCACTTGGTCGTGCAGTGAAAGCCTGTTTTAGTAGCCCTGGTTTACTTGCGGTCCTAATTCTGTCTGCGACTATTTCATGAGCTCGAAAGCGTCCGGATTGACACGAATGTAACTGGATATACTGTCGAGACCCTAAATTAAATAAGCATCGGAGAAGTGCTCTGCACAGACTGTAAATGATAGAGGGATTGGGTACGATAAAGAGCCTGTTATTACATAAGACAGTTATTTTTTTACAATTACTAGACCTTAAGTACCTATTCCACTAAAATAATGTTTAAATAAAATAATAGGTAAGCAAATAAGTGAATCGATTTTTCACCTAGCTGCCTTGAAATATGCGTTAACATTTTTGCATACACTAGGTTAGTTTACGTAAAAATATAAAGAGAACTGATTAACATTCTACCCAGTAGATCGATGCGATTAACATTGTACTGAGTCTGGATATTAATAATAAGATTCATAAATTTATGGTCTGTCCAAAGTAATGTGACAACGTTAGCATTAAAATAATACTTAGACCGCTACATAGCATATGATTACAATAATGAACCATACTTAATCACAAGTGCGCGCACGCCGTCAAATAGGACATAATGAATACATTAACAACTCTAGCAACACGACTGATACAACAATAAATGTATGTTATCATTTATATTTATACTATTCGCTAATTGGTACATGTATACGAGGACATCACATCGCTAACTACTAAGCATTGAATTAAAATTTGCATGCACATTTTTTTTCACGATATCATCTAATAAACATATTTTGATGAAAGTTGTGAGGCATGATTGATAAAGATCGCCCGATAAGATTAAAACTACCTCTTCCTCCTCAACCTAAAATCATTCTCTGACGTGTGTAATTTAACCACTTTCTTAGTATCTTGTTCCTATTCAGTACATGTACTGATTCTCCTTTATAGCGATTAGAGCACCCCTATACACATACTCAAAATATTTAAATCCGCTTAACATAACGAAATCGCCTACTATTTCCTCTTCTACCTGATACCGCAAAATTGATGCCACTAATATGTCAAGTCAAGGGAAGTAGGGTAAATGCTAACTGTATGCGTAAACCCGGCTACAAGGGTAGAGTTAGCGGTGCGCGCGCGCAGCCGTTAGTTCAGCGTGCGATTGAATTCTGCGGCTATCAAATCGCGATGATCTAGCAACGGGACAGGTGATCATTTGATCATTTCGGACCTGTCGTTTCAGATTAGATTGGCGTAATACCTTGTTACAGGCCCCTATTTCATAAACGTCACAAGCGACATGTGACACTGACATTTCGGTAAATATTTCGTAGTCGATGTGACACCCGATTCAATAATGTACTCCTCAAGCCAGCAATGTACGTACTACGAATTGTCATAGTTGCCTGTCTCTCTAAGACAGTTTACAAAGCTTAATACTTTTATAGATCGCACTTGAGATTATTTCTTGGTTTGATAAAAGTCCACGGACCTAAGCATACTAGGAATGTAGAAGTGGATGACGCAAGGATGGTGATGGTATGGGTACCGAAGTGTCAATTCTTGACTACACGTCGGCACATTTCAGTAGAAAATATACATTCAGTCGACCGCTAATTTCAATGGATTGCAATCGTACAATTGACCATTTTTTCCTCTGTTAAACGTAATTGCCGCGAGACACGCGAGACTGACTGGTTTAAGCCAACTTAAACTATGTCAAAAACAAAATTAAGTTATTTATGTCACGCAAGATAGGTCGACTGGCATCCTATACACCCCTATGTAACGGTTCAGGCGTGTCTCCACATGAACTCGCCAGTTCACGAATATATTTTCATACATTGAGAGATAGCATAGATTATAACGCCATCTTACGGAAAATCAGTAGCAACTAGAAGCCTTTAGGCCAGCTAATTTATTTTGGGTAATGAAGCTAGCTTCATAGTTCTCAGTAGTTCAAATTTATGATATGAGATGTCGCTAGTAAATTAATATTTGGTATTTAAATTAATTTTTCGTTAATTATCGAATAATGAGGCGTGGGAATGATTTAAATAATTAACTAAGTATGTAGTATAAGTTTCAGGAATTTTCAGCAAGTAAAATTGTCGAAAATATAGAGAAACAATGTATGTAGCAGAAATAGTAATATTACTAGGGAAAAACTCAAAATGCAAGGAAAATGCTTATTGAAATAAGATGTTAGACTCATAAGTTGTATACAGTTCAAATTTTATCAACTTTGGTGTAGTAAATAAGTTACTATGTGATTATAAAGTTATTTCGGAGTTGCTTATGTCAAACGTATGAGAAAGTATAAGTTTTCTATTATTACAAGATTAATGATTAAAATGCAAGGAATTAGCCTTTATCACAAGAAACCTTAAGTTATAAGTAACCGTTTGACTAAATTTCATCAGATTCTGGTTAGTAGTTCAGTAGAAAAGAGTAACTAAAATTAGCAAGGGAGAATTTATTTCATACAAAATGGCGATAGAAATTTCACTGAAGGAAATTAAAGCTTTTTAATTACGCGTTTATAAATTAAAGGAAAATTATCTTTTAGTGTTAAATTTAAAGATAAGTTTGGATATATTCTTAGAAATATTAAATAAGCTATCTAAGAATTAAATAAAATTAATAGTTATTGAGTTGTATGTTTTTTGATGTAGCAGTTAAAGCGGATATAGCAGATGTGGCTGTTAACGCCAGTAAGGCTGATGCGGCAGATGAGGACGGTCGCGCCATTGTAGCACCAGCTATAAAAGCAGGGGAAATTCGTAGATAAGGGTCATTTTGCTTGCGTCAGCGGACTTGTACGGTTCTCGTATTAATTTGTTTTTGGTTTCAGCTAGTAGAAGCTGATATTTGAGGATTGATACCCGGGTCACCTAACGGTGTTTCACAACTGACAGGGTAGCTTTCCTTCGATACGTTTTAATTAATTAAATAACCACATATGGAGTACGTGTGGGGTCTGTATTATACCTGAAGAGACAGACTAACTTCTCCCAGAATTGTGAAGGGTTTGTTATGCCTACTGGTGTTTCAAATTCATCATCGTTCTGTCACCTTTATCTATCTATTTATATATACATTCGGATTATTCGTCAGGTGGTACTCGACGAACCCAGTCCAAACTGTCTTTACCACCAAGCACACGAGTCTTATGGCTAAGTTCTTAGAGACTGACTCACTCACTTAGGGGTAATTTAGATCAGGACCCATTCATCGTATACGAGTGGGAACGCGAGTAATTTAAATGTGAAAACCGGGTTTTTCTAGCTTGTTGAAACGTGTATAGTAGATGTTAGAGCAGCTAGGATTTAATAGGATTAATAGGTTTTAACTTTAAATTTATTGTTAGATAATGGGGTAGTAGGTAGTAGGTAGCAATATAGTAATTAATTGAATACAGATGAAGTTCTAATCTGAAGTGAATTATTATAAAAAGTCCTTCATTTTTAAGCATATATTTAATGATCAAATCTTAATATTTATAATTAAAGAAATTACTTTAAGACTAGCATTCAATATAAAAAGAATGAGATTTAAGGAGGTTTACCGAGTAAAACCATGCTCGTCAACTATCCTAAGAAAACGGGATAAGCGACGGTAACACCAACCTTTTTTACCATTCAACAATTAAATAAATAAAATTGTTCCTTGTCTTGCTAGATCTATCTGCTTTCCTAAATATAAGGATATTTGACTCATAAATAGAGTGCTTGTATTGTTTCCTAAAGATTGGAGCAATCTGTGTTCATGAAATGTAGAAGTAGTCTAAAAATGTTGACTATAAGTAATGAAAGTTAGACTTTGTATTTGTACTAAAGATCTTTTAACAGCATCGAAGTTAATGCTTAATTTTTTTAACTATATGCAACTTTAAGGAGATGTTTATAGTTATAGGCTGGTGTAGTTGTTGGAATCGGAGGGGATGGTGGTAGCGATTCCCCCCCCATAAGGGGGTTATCTCATCTGAAGTACAATTACAAATCTACTTAGAATCTTTATTCTGTCTTCGGACCCACTTTTATCAATATCTCCTAGAGAATTATAATACAGCAAACTCTTACTAATGTCTCTACGTTATCTCAAAGTAACCAGGTTTTAATTAGGTATACATTAGGTTTATATTAAAGTTCCATTCTTATTTTTCATGCAAAGAATCTCAGGTTATTACAACGTTCACAGTGTAGGTCCATCAGCCATTAGACGATTCACGCAGCCACTATTATTACTACATTTAGGTAGGATTAGATTGTTTTAAGACAGGTCTAAGAATCACTAAGTCGTAGATTTACGGAGGTCATTGAACGCTTAATTAACTACAGATTAATAGCTAGGTAGAGTAAGTAAGTAGTTAATGTATGAGTTAGGTAGTTTAGAGGTGTATATCTTTATTTAAAATACGTTTAGGGTAGGTAGACCGTTACATTTTGGGTGCCGTCGAGTCAGGATTCTAGATTTTGGGTTTACTACGAGTTTTTCTTATTACTATTATGTGATCAAAGCTCTCTGATTCTGTGAGGAGGCCTGTGTCTGGTAGTGTGACGTAATGTAGGTTGTTGAAGATGACGTTTATGTCATTCGGTTATGTTATGTTCACTTGGCTTTAGTATTTAAAGCAATTAGGTAATTTATTGTTTCATTTCAGTATAGTGTAGTGCTCATTATTGATTTACATAATTAAATTTATTTAAGTTTGATACTTACTTGAGCAACAAATTTACATGATAGGTTAGTCTGAATTTTAGGTCTATTCTTAGGTCATTGACTTGCTATTCTTAGGTATATTACGTGACTATTTGTTTACAAATTAGTCACATTTTGCTGTCTGTGTAATGGACATGAAAAATAAGAACTGGATTTATATTTTGCATTGCTAGAAGGAATAGGATAGGATAGGAAAAATAACGTTAAAGCAATAAATTGTTGAGACATTTTAATGTTACATTAATGAAAACATTACAGTGTGCTGCTAGAAAAGATGTCGTAGGTAGATAGTTGGTTACCTATATAACGGGCACTTTTCACTGATAACACTCAAAGATTTCTATTTTCCATCTGTAAAACAAGCATTTTTCTGTTGAACTAATAGTTTTCATAAGTTGTGTTCGATTCACGACGAATTTGTTCATTTGAATTGTAGTAGCGGTAAATGCTATTATTATTCAGGTTTCCACTTCACTCAGAGTCATTTATAAGTTATATTTAAAGTAACTGAGGATTTTAAACAATCAAAAATGATTAATACATAAAACGGGCTAGTAGCCATGTTTAATATTCAAGTCGCACTGACGTAGTGTTTGTTTGAGGTTAGTTAGAGAGAGAGACAAAAAAAAAGTGATAGAGAAAGAAACGTCAGTCTGTTTTATTTAATATCAGAAATTTAGTAGTTATAAAAGGAAATTATTACCTTTAATAAATAGGGAGGTTATTTAAAATTAAGGCATAAGTAGAATTTACAATAATAATTAGAAATAGCTAAAACTAGGTAGTCTGAATCTACTTGAACTGAGTACTAAGGATAATTTTAAACTTAAGAGTTTGGGGGACGGAATTTAAGTTTGCTAATTAAATAGTGTGCCGAGTAAAAATAATAAATTCATACTCTAAAGTATACAGTGGGAAGTACTTGCCTAGTATAGTTGAATAATTACTAGCTTTCAGTTAGGTAGCATTGTAATATATAAAGGAAATTATTACAATGAGCAACATTGGCATACAATGATAGATTCAGTAGTACATTATGTATGTGTTATCATTTACTTTATGTAAAGAGATTGAGTGATGGGAAGAGTAAAATATGAAGACAACCCATAGCTATTTCATAGTAATTGTGAGTTAGTTAAGCAGAACCAAGTTCTTAAGTTTCAACTTTAAAAATTATTCAAGAAATTTAATATTGATAGCAGAATATTTTATACACTTATTTGCCATCCAGATACATAGCATGCAGAGCTTGAATTTACTGGAATATTATTATTAAAGTAATAGTAAGTAAATAGGAGGGAAAATTAGGAATCATCGTTGGGAAACCTGTATAAAAGAAAACCATTCAAATCAGTTTATTTGTTTGAGAGCTGTGATATCTTAGATATACAAACAGACATGCATAGCAGATAAATTCATAGCGTTACATTTATGTAAAGAGTTAGTGAAATTAAGATAGGTATATATCATTTGAGTTTGTCAGCATTTTGAGGATTAAGTATGAAGTATGGATAAACATTGAGAATGTTTGAAGACAAATAATAAGTAAAGCAGCAGTTTATATTTAAAATGGTATTGAGAAAAAAAAGGTACTTCAACTTATTAGCCGTTACCCTTTAGGAAAACTTAGATAGTATGAAGACAATGTTGTTTTAGAGTTTCAAAGGTTTGGGGACGGGTCTTTAAAGGTTTATAACTCTTATTAACACAAGTATGTATATAGTTTGCCTAGATGAAGAGAAAATAAAAAAAAAAAAAACAAAATAAGTATGTCAGCGAGTACTTTGATAAATAAAACAATAAGGAAATAGCTTTTATTAGGTTCTAGTAAGATTGAGCTTTATTTTTAGTCATAAAAGCATTGTTGAATATAACAGAAAGTTAAATTTGATTTTCTAGGAGTAAATGATTGCATAACATGCATAGCGGTAAATAAGTTTTATCAGATAATAGTTTTACAAAGAAACTCTAAGGGAAGTACTGTATAGTTGTAACAGGAACTGGATTTTCATTCTTGAAGGCTTCATACTTGCAGTCAGGTTCAGTTAGTTTCAGCGGTGTTCATGCTTTAGTGAAGTACTATAATAGGCAAAATTCTGAAGTGATATTCTTGGTGAATGCTTCAAACATATTTTAGTTTGTGGAGATTGATAACTTGATGTCAGATCTGTAAATACAGTAAACACAAATTAGCTAAGAAAGCGTTCAAACTAGTAATTTGATATTGAGATAGTTAGCCGATAATAATTGAATTGTTGAAATATGATTACTAGAACTATTAGGATAAATTAATAAATAAATCAAATTTGCTCGCTAATGTAAGACAAAGACTGTTGCGTTACTACTCTTACATTAAGTATGTACAAAGTTTTAAATGAGGAAATTTGATAGTGAGATAAAAAAATAGTTCAGCGAGTTAATTATTTGAGAGTTATTTTAAAGAAGTGTGTATTTATGATTGTTTGAGCATTCATGCAGAATAAATAGCTAAAAACTTACCGAATGTTTTCCCTAGGTAGTTATTGCATGTATATAGAATGAATCTGCATTTCTGTATAAGTTGAGAGTGATCTTTTTACATATCCAATTCGAGTGGTTATTAAATCACTTGGTCAGCTATGGATCTTCCATATAGCTTGAGATTTAAATATAAATACCAGTAACTGGAAAAGATGAACAGTTTTATTAGAAGTTACATTCAGACACTAAGAAAATTAAGTTAATCGCATTATAGTTTATTAAAAGAGATAGAACGTTAAGTAGGCATTATAAAGGATTGTTAGAGAGGATTGTTTGATTAAGTATTAGTAGTGGTTTTAATAACGAAAAATACAATACCTGTATAATCATTTGTTGAGAGCAATTTCGGTTCACTAACACTAAGTGAGCATTGTTGAGTGCTTGTTGTTGTTCCGTGATAGGTTAACGAAAGATTTTAAGTCAAAGCTGGTTTATATACACAGTTTCATAGAATATAATTAGCAATTTGAAGTTGAAAGCGCTTCGGAATCTCGATTCATAAACAATTTTATACAATACGAGATTTATTTTTAAAGTTTGACAAAATGACTTTTATGTGAGTGCAAAGGAAATAATTCCATGCAGCATTATAATATGCAGATGAGTAAAAAAATATTTCATCAAAATTAATATGTTGATGGTATTTACGTAACCGTCGGAGCTTTATACAAATGCCAGATTTCAAGTCAGTAAATGATTATTTCTTTTATATAAAAAGGAAAAGTACAATGATACGAATCTCTTGACAAGTCATACATTCATCACAAAATCGATTTCCGAACGAAGATCGGCGCGTTTCGTTCCGGCAACATGCTGTGTTTTCGAATTCATATTGAATTAATTTTGTAAAGATTTACAATGACAAAGATCACTAGATAATTTTGAAAAAGTTTAAGGAGACCAAAATAATTCTATTTCTATTGAGATACATTTTAAAGAACTCAACTGCTAAATAAAACAAGGGACTAGAATTGAGTAATCGTTCATAAAGTAATGTTCGACTGCAAGGTGTAGAACTAAACGCACTAAACGTCACTTTTTGTCAAACGTAAATATAAGTTAACTTAGTAAACGGGAAAGTTTGAAATTGCATTTTAACTGAGTGATGTA
Source organism: Pandemis heparana (assembly GCA_963854515.1). Lineage (NCBI taxonomy): Eukaryota > Metazoa > Arthropoda > Insecta > Lepidoptera > Tortricidae > Pandemis > Pandemis heparana. The sequence continues at coordinate 7,470,216 of OY978022.1, read as the reverse complement.
GTTAAATAATGAAAAATAGTGAATGATTGAAGTTTTAAAAAAAGAATGGAACTTTAAAAAATGTTGAGGAGTTAAAGTGATATTAATTGTTAAACTGAAAGTTTTTAGTGAGGGGTTGCTTTGTTATATGCACTCGAAGAATTATGGTATTTATTATTTTCAATACGTAATAGTTTACGCTTTTCGTTAGTGAATGATTGTTACAACTTAGTTATTAGTAGCAAAGGTTAAATAAGTGTATGGGGACGTTTACTGAACAAATAAAATTATTAAAGTCGTAATTAAGGGTGATTATACGTTGGCTGCCGATGTGGTTTTAGCTAGCATCATAGAATTATTCTATACGAAGTAGATTTAAGATAAATTAAAATAATATTTTGTGGATTCACTTTTTGATGAAGTTTAGCGCTGAGTTAAATTTTAAAATTTAATAATTCAAATAGATGATTTCAATAATAAAAGATGTTTGCCAAACTTGGAGGAGTTGGTGCATAATTTAGGTATGGTATGGTAAAAAAAAAAAAAAAAAAAAGAGTGCTATGTTTTAATTAAGTTGATGATTGAAGTTTTGCTTATGAAAGAGGACTGAAAGGGTACTTAATTGGTATTTTGCAAAGTAAAGATTTTTATTTTAAAGTCAAAAGGGCTTGATCTAAAGGTTACATCAACTTTAAGTTAAGGCAAACCATTTATCGATAGTTGCCCAAGATACAGCACACTATACAAAATGAACGATTAGTGGTGATGCTTAGGATTAGGCAAGAAATTCTAAGTGCAAGCTTAGGATTTAGCAAGTTCAATTTAAATGTTGCGATCTAATAGTTCATTTACTCTACTAGTAGGAACAAATTATTCGTCCCACACTGCACATGGTCCAGTATTTTGTTTATTGTTGAGTGAGAAAAGAACTCTAAGCTAGATGGAGATTTAATGATGAATTAACATTGTAGCTACCATGAATAAAAACACATACAAAGAACTTTATGCATTCACGGAAAGGTACTTCAAAGGGTTTGTGTTGCGCCAAACACTGACGGTGACAGCAGATTCTTTATACAGCTCTTACAGCAACGTTTGTCTCACAAACGAACGCTTTTGTTGAGTGCAAATTGTTTGGCAATGATGGAAATTATTTCATTACATGATTCATTGAAAGGTTCAGAGGTTTTATCTTGCATAATTAATGATTTAAATCTGGTTTAAAAACACACCACACAATATAGTCTGTCAAAATTTTATTTGATCCTGAAATAGTGTCAATACAACAGCTTATATAATGGCAATAATGTGCATAATAAAATGTCATGTCAATATAAAGTGATTTGATTTAATGTTAATATATATATTAAAACAAAACATTGAATTAAAGTTAGCATGTTTAGCTTTATAATAATTATTTTCATCAAAATCTGATTTATATAATAAAATATTCTTCAGATTCGGATTTCAATGAAGTTCGATGTCTGATGTCAAATAGTATTTCTTGCCAGTAAAAATATAATAAAACTACTGGAAATACACAATATAGTGAAGGCCAAATAAAGTTGGGTCAGACTTACACATCGAAGGCAAATATTGATAAACAAAATATATTCATGAATTTTATGATATTGGTTCTAATTGTATCGGTAGCTAATTTTGTATAATTACCCACCTTAACAATTAGAGGGGACGATTGTAACGGTTCAGGCGTGTCTCCACATGAACTCGCCAGTTCACGAATATATTTTCATACATTGAGAGATAGCATAGATTATAACGCCATCTTACGGAAAATCAGTAGCAACTAGAAGCCTTTAGGCCAGCTAATTTATTTTGGGTAATGAAGCTAGCTTCATAGTTCTCAGTAGTTCAAATTTATGATATGAGATGTCGCTAGTAAATTAATATTTGGTATTTAAATTAATTTTTCGTTAATTATCGAATAATGAGGCGTGGGAATGATTTAAATAATTAACTAAGTATGTAGTATAAGTTTCAGGAATTTTCAGCAAGTAAAATTGTCGAAAATATAGAGAAACAATGTATGTAGCAGAAATAGTAATATTACTAGGGAAAAACTCAAAATGCAAGGAAAATGCTTATTGAAATAAGATGTTAGACTCATAAGTTGTATACAGTTCAAATTTTATCAACTTTGGTGTAGTAAATTGATATATTTATGTTGATAAATTGCCTAAACAGAGATAAAACCGATACCAGAATACACAGACTTTAATATAAATATGAACACAAAATACAATAAATGGAACCTAAATAAAAACGTATGTTTTTCTTTGACACAACTTTTTTGAGAGCTGACAAGACATTATTCTTTTGTTATTAAAAAATAATCATAGACAATATGAATCGGGTATTAGCCTACATACATACATATTTCTAACACTCCTCCTTATTTTTCCAATAACTTACATCTCTTGTCGTTCATCTTCTTACACCCATTGCATTTGCACACCATCCAAACTTTCCTTTCACTAAAGGTTTGGTCAGTGCATCAGCCACCATACGATTCGTCTCGACATAGTCAACAGCTATCTGTTTATTTACAATTGCTTCCCTTACGAAGTGGTAACGTATGTCTATATGTTTAGTACGTTGGTGATGAACCGGGTTCTGTGCAATAGCTATAGCCGATTGGCTATCACTAAGGATGTTCACACAGGTTTCATCTTTAGCTGTTACTTCTGCTATGAACCTCCTTAGAAATACTGCCTCTCTTGCGGCTTCTGAAAGAGCCACGTATTCCGCTTCCGCAGTAGACAAAGCTATGGTCTTTTGTTTGCTGCTTTGCCAACATACAGCTCCTCCTTGAGCTAAGAAGACATAGCCTGACCATGACTTTCGGTCGTCTTCTTTGCCACCATGACTGGCATCAGAATATCCTAGAAACATTTTCTCAGATGTTGCAATTCTAGAATAAGTTATTCCAAAGCTCTTGGTTCCTTTTAAATACCGTAGCACCCTTTTTGCTGCTGTCCAAATGTCTTCTGTATAACAGTTGTTAAACTGACTCAAGTAACTTACAGTGTGCATTATGTCTGGTCTAGTGCATACTGCCAGGTACATCAAGGATCCAATCAAATTTTGGTATGGAATTCGTCTATCTGATTCCAGTCCCGTCTCTAATTTCTCTAAATGAGAACCAGGTACTGCTGGTGTGGCAACAGTTTTGCAATCCTCCATTCCAAAGGTCCTGAGAAGTTTATCAATATACCTTTCTTGATCAACCTTTATCTCATCCTTTGTTTGGGTGATCTGCATTCCTAATATTAGTTCTGCTTTACCGAGGTCTTTCATTTCAAATTTAGACATAAGGTCATCCTTCACTTTTCTAAGCTCGTTCTGGTCGTTCCAAAAGATTAGTAGGTCATCAACATATACAGCTATTATTATGATCTTAGACTCTTTAGACCTTATGTAGACACACGGTTCGTTTTTAGATTGCTTAAATTGAAGTTTTTTCAACTCAGAATCCAACTTGTAGTTCCAGGCTCTAGGTGCTTGTTTGAGTCCATAGAGTGACCGGTTCAGCTGACACACATAGTCCTTCTTCTCTCTGTCTTCAAATCCATCAGGTTGTTTCATGAAGACTATTTCCTTTAGCTCTCCATTTAGAAAAGCAGTCTTCACGTCCATCTGATCAATATTTAACTTCATTCTGCTGGCGAGCGCTATCAGAGTTCTCAGTGAGCTATGTCGAACTACTGGCGAGAAAGTCTCATGGTAGTCAATGCCCCACCTTTGGCTGAAGCCTCTAGCCACCAGTCGTGCCTTGTATCTTTGCCTATTTCCCGCCTCTTCTTTGATTTTAAATAACCATTTAGAATCAACGACGTTACATTTCTTCGGGGGCTTCACAAGGGTCCACGTATGATTCTTACTGAGGGCATCTAACTCCTCCTGAATCGCGACTTTCCATTTCTCAGCATCTCGTCTAGACAGAGCTTCTTGAACTGTAGTCGGTTCCTTCTCCGATTCAGTTGCATTATAAAGGACATAGTCTGGAAACTGTTTAGGTTTTCTCACTCTTAATGGATACCTTCTTTCAGTTTCGGGCTCTTCAATTTCATCTTCGTCAGCTGATATAAAGTTATCTAATTCAGATTCATAGTCAACTCTTTCTGGTTGTTGGCACTGAACTTGATCATTCGATTCCATTGTTTGGACTTCGGTTTCAACTTGTGGCAACTGAGCTTCTTCCCTCATTTCAATCTCCACTCGAGGTGATTGGACTTGTACCCTTGTGTCAGTCTCCACTCGAGGTGACTGGACTTCTTCCTGTCTGGGTAATGGATGAAACTCATGTTCCTCATGTTGAATATCTGCGCTGATAGGAACTTCTTGGGTGACTGTTGGTGACTTGGTGTCTTGCTTCTCAGATTTGTATATTTGCTGCTCAAAAAATACAACATCCTTAGCTTTGTACACCTTAGCAGTTCTTGGATCTAAAAACCGATAGGCTTTGGCATTATCCCAAAATCCTGTGTGTACCAACTCTTTGCTTTTCGGATCCCATTTAGTTCTTTTTTGATCAGGAATGTGCATAAATGCTCTGCATCCGAAAACTTTGATATTTGTCAGGTCACATTTCTTTCCTGTCCACGCTTCCTCTGGCGTTTTGCCCTTCACTGCAATAGTTGGAGACCTATTCTTCAGGAACACTGCATGATGGACGGCTTCTGCCCAAAAATGCTTCTCAAGTCCTGATTCTTGAAGCATCGACCTGCTCTTCTCACAGATTGTGCGATTGGCGCGTTCAGCAACCCCATTTTGTTCTGGCGTGTATTCGACTGTTACTTGGTGCAGAATCCCATTTTCCTTTAGAAAGTCGTCCATTTGTTTATTCACGAACTCTTTTCCGTTGTCGCTTCTTAAGGCCTTTATTTTCTTACCAGTTTGCGTCTCTACAAATGCTTTAAACTCTTTAAACTTCCCGAAAACTTCACCTTTTTGTTTCAAAAAGTATACGAAAGTTTTACGCGTAAAATCGTCAATAAACGTAAGAAAATATTTACATTTACCGAATGAAGCGACATTCATAGGTCCACAAACATCAGAGTGTACTAAACCTAACACCTCTGTTGCTCGTGTTGCACCACTCCTCTTCGATGGTTGTTTGGTTTGTTTTCCCATCAGACAAGGTACACATTCAAATTTTGAATTAGGGTCGGGAAAACTTACCCCAGTCGCCATTTTGTTTTTTAGTAGAAGGAGATTATGTATACCCAGATGTCCCATTCTGCGATGCCACAGGTCCAGCTCACTGCTTTCCGCTGTCGACATGAGTGCAGCATTCTGTAAACAACACTGATTTAGCTTGTATACTCCTCTATCTACCCCACCTTTGATTATTGCTTGGCCACGAATTTTGCATTCATCCCTTTTATAGATCTCGCAACGATTATGGTGAAATACTACTACATACCCTTCTTCAGCAATTGCACTTACACTCATAAGATTGGTTGTCAACTTTGGTACATACATGACATTGCTTACAGCCATCCCCAATGACTCGCACTGTACCGTACCTTTGCCTTCTCCAAATACCTTGTCTCCATTTGCACACGTTACAGTAGTATGATCTATACTCTTATAGTCTTTAAACCACTGCCTTTTGCTTGTCATATGTCTGGACGCTCCCGAGTCCAAGACCCATTCTTCGTCACGGTCTCCAGTCATGGCAAATGCAAAAGCATTAAACGCTTCTTTCTTCTTGTTTGCTTTATTCGGACATTCATATGCCTTATGCAAACCATCGCAAATGTAACACTTGATCTTTTTCTTTGTTTTCGGCTTACTCTTGCCTTTTTGCTTCGAGAACATTGCCGAAGTCGTCGAAGTTCCACTTGAACTTGGCGTTGAAAAAGTATCTTCCATTTGGAAAAGTTTCGTCTTAACATAATCTGTAGTAAGAGTAATGTTACTGTTTTCTATCGCTAGTCTCATCGGCTGAAAATCTGTGGTTAGCCCTTGTAGCAGTAACGCAGCCAACAGCTCATCGTCTACCTCTTTTCCAAGGTCTGACAGCTCCTGAGATGTCGTCATTACCGCCGTGACATATTCTCTCACTGTAGAGAATTGTTCTAGTTTGTAGCTCACTAGCCTCGATAGAAGTCTACATCGGTTGTTCAAACCTTTGTCTTCAAAAGCACTCTCTAAGGCATCCCATGCCTGCTTAGCTGTCGTACATTTCTTGACATGAACAAGACAATGCGGTTTGATCATCAGGCAAATTTTTGCTCTCGCTCTCTGATCTTTCTTCGTACCTTGTACATCCGTAACTTCGGGGGTGACGCTCGTGTACTCCCACAAGTCTACATCTATAAGGTACAGCTCCATTTGAAATTTCCATATTGAGTAATTTTCGTTACCGTCGAGTTTTTCAATAGTAGGCGAAACTGAATTACTCATTATTTCAACTCTTGAATTCGTATTCGTATTTATCCCAACGACTGTAGTTGTGAAGTCGCCGCTGTCATTTGGCATTCCGATTTTTGGTTGCTGAGTTTCCCATAACCTGATATATTTATGTTGATAAATTGCCTAAACAGAGATAAAACCGATACCAGAATACACAGACTTTAATATAAATATGAACACAAAATACAATAAATGGAACCTAAATAAAAACGTATGTTTTTCTTTGACACAACTTTTTTGAGAGCTGACAAGACATTATTCTTTTGTTATTAAAAAATAATCATAGACAATATGAATCGGGTATTAGCCTACATACATACATATTTCTAACATAAATAAGTTACTATGTGATTATAAAGTTATTTCGGAGTTGCTTATGTCAAACGTATGAGAAAGTATAAGTTTTCTATTATTACAAGATTAATGATTAAAATGCAAGGAATTAGCCTTTATCACAAGAAACCTTAAGTTATAAGTAACCGTTTGACTAAATTTCATCAGATTCTGGTTAGTAGTTCAGTAGAAAAGAGTAACTAAAATTAGCAAGGGAGAATTTATTTCATACAAAATGGCGATAGAAATTTCACTGAAGGAAATTAAAGCTTTTTAATTACGCGTTTATAAATTAAAGGAAAATTATCTTTTAGTGTTAAATTTAAAGATAAGTTTGGATATATTCTTAGAAATATTAATTAAGCTATCTAAGAATTAAATAAAATTAATAGTTATTGAGTTGTATGTTTTTTGATGTAGCAGTTAAAGCGGATATAGCAGATGTGGCTGTTAACGCCAGTAAGGCTGATGCGGCAGATGAGGACGGTCGCGCCATTGTAGCACCAGCTATAAAAGCAGGGGAAATTCGTAGATAAGGGTCATTTTGCTTGCGTCAGCGGACTTGTACGGTTCTCGTATTAATTTGTTTTTGGTTTCAGCTAGTAGAAGCTGATATTTGAGGATTGATACCCGGGTCACCTAACGGTGTTTCACAACTGACAGGGTAGCTTTCCTTCGATACGTTTTAATTAATTAAATAACCACATATGGAGTACGTGTGGGGTCTGTATTATACCTGAAGAGACAGACTAACTTCTCCCAGAATTGTGAAGGGTTTGTTATGCCTACTGGTGTTTCAAATTCATCATCGTTCTGTCACCTTTATCTATCTATTTATATATACATTCGGATTATTCGTCAGGTGGTACTCGACGAACCCAGTCCAAACTGTCTTTACCACCAAGCACACGAGTCTTATGGCTAAGTTCTTAGAGACTGACTCACTCACTTAGGGGTAATTTAGATCAGGACCCATTCATCGTATACGAGTGGGAACGCGAGTAATTTAAATGTGAAAACCGGGTTTTTCTAGCTTGTTGAAACGTGTATAGTAGATGTTAGAGCAGCTAGGATTTAATAGGATTAATAGGTTTTAACTTTAAATTTATTGTTAGATAATGGGGTAGTAGGTAGTAGGTAGCAATATAGTAATTAATTGAATACAGATGAAGTTCTAATCTGAAGTGAATTATTATAAAAAGTCCTTCATTTTTAAGCATATATTTAATGATCAAATCTTAATATTTATAATTAAAGAAATTACTTTAAGACTAGCATTCAATATAAAAAGAATGAGATTTAAGGAGGTTTACCGAGTAAAACCATGCTCGTCAACTATCCTAAGAAAACGGGATAAGCGACGGTAACACCAACCTTTTTTACCATTCAACAATTAAATAAATAAAATTGTTCCTTGTCTTGCTAGATCTATCTGCTTTCCTAAATATAAGGATATTTGACTCATAAATAGAGTGCTTGTATTGTTTCCTAAAGATTGGAGCAATCTGTGTTCATGAAATGTAGAAGTAGTCTAAAAATGTTGACTATAAGTAATGAAAGTTAGACTTTGTATTTGTACTAAAGATCTTTTAACAGCATCGAAGTTAATGCTTAATTTTTTTAACTATATGCAACTTTAAGGAGATGTTTATAGTTATAGGCTGGTGTAGTTGTTGGAATCGGAGGGGATGGTGGTAGCGATTCCCCCCCCATAAGGGGGTTATCTCATCTGAAGTACAATTACAAATCTACTTAGAATCTTTATTCTGTCTTCGGACCCACTTTTATCAATATCTCCTAGAGAATTATAATACAGCAAACTCTTACTAATGTCTCTGGGTCGTTCTCTCATTTCGTGCAAATCGCCTTTAATCGAATATTGTGAAAAATGTAATTGATTTTACGTGATGTTATTATTGCCAGCTTGTCACATAGTTGGTACGGTATTGTTATCTTCAAAAAGTGATACTAATAACTATGAGGTTTTTGTTTTATTAATATAAAATATCTATTTTTTTCATTCACATCGGGGCCTAAAGTCTGTTGATGTGATTTTGATCACAGTTTTAGAAAAACATCCTGAAAACAGAAGTTTTATTTAGCATTTAATCAAACACTAGTTGATTATAGATTCCAAATGTAAAATATGAGAGGCTATAAGCCAACCAGAATAAAAATAGACGTTCCTAAATGTTTGTCACCAGCAGTTCCATCATTACCCGCGCGAGAAATGAATTGATATATATTTTGATGTACAACAAGCTTTTGAATACCTACCGCCAACTAAAACATCGTTCATTGGTCAGTCGAGCGCGAGCCACCCCGAGCGATGCGTATACGCAGCTCTCTATAGAAATAGCTACATTCTCTCGTGAGTCGAACGAGATTGTCACGTTTTCAGTTTCATCACCATCCAGCTACACAATCGGTAAGTACTTAAGAGAATTAAGTATGCTCTTTCTAATTTGTTGCGTTTGTAAACTATCTAACAGTTTGGAAGTTTAGTAAATTCAATGTCAATTACAAACTGAGTTAGTTGAGAAAAACTCTCAATATTTCATTCATATCCGTGTCATTACCTTCTTTTCCTTCCAAATTTGAAAAGGAGGGTAATGAATTATTTAAGATGGTAATGATTTAATCGTAATTGAGGGGCTTGGTCATGAATAGTTCGAAAAGGCAATGAATATATGGCATAGTTCTAACTGTAGCTTTAACGAAAACAATATTTTATATCTTCTATGTTTTTAAAAATAATACAATTTTAACATGGCTCGTAAACATTGACTCATGAACACAGTGATATGATAATATCAGTAATAGTGATAAAAATGAAACAGTTTAACCCCCGATGCATTGGATTATATATATTTTAGGTGTGTTATTGATGAATTTATATTTATAATCAAGCATTTTTTGAGGTATATAACCATGCTTAATGTATATATATATTTAAATTTAGTTATATCAATAGTATTTTTTTATTGCAGCTTATAATTGTGGCTAAGCCAAAGAAGAAACAGTCTAAAAAAGATAAGTTAGCTAAAGATCGGCAACGCAAGAGAGAAAAATATGTAATTATAAAAAGTAACCCACAATTATAATGAGTTACAAAAAGAGATACAATGAGGAGACTTTTCGTCAAACTGTAAAAGTTAAAACACGAATTTGAAGATTGCGATAGCAGCACTTAAAAGAGGTGAAACAGCTTAAAACTGTAATAATACATTTAAAAGAAATAATAAACAATAAACGGAAGAAAAAGATGTAAAGAAGGTTTAATCAAGGTCAGAAATACCTAAACAAATATGCTGCAGTACTACCAATGAAAAATGTTTAGAAAGACATTGCTCATAAGATAATTAACTATCAAGAGTTTAGTAACGAAGAGAAAATCAATTATTATCAATGGCTAACAGAGAAACAAAAATACAAAGGAAAAGATGGCAAAAAAAACAACAACGAATGCTACAATTAAAAAGAAATAGAGGACAATCCACGGAATATAATTCAGTTTTGAAGAAGTTATACTGCCAAAGTTTTTGGTTCACACCAAAAACATTGTTGCACAGTATGCCTCGATTAAAGAACTAACAAAAGATTCGAAAAATGACGAGATTCTCATACATATCGATTTTTAGCGAGAAATACTGCTTTCTGAAATTCAGACTTTCCATTTTGGAGGTAGTAGTAGTAAGCAGAAGGCAAGGGCTGCGAAAGGTAAATGTCAAAGTGACAGATAAGGACAAAAGATTGCTAAGTTAACAGAAGCCTACAGATATAGTGCGAAATGATTTTCAATTACATTTCGTTGGATTCCATGCGGTTTTCAACTTTAACGACATTGGCATAAGGTTCTTATTTATAAAAAAATTTAATCTGACAGCTGCATTGTATACACGACTTTAATAACATATCACTAAAGTTGAAAATCGGACAAAATTTAACGAAATGTCATGGAAAATCATTTTGCACTACACCTGTACTCAGCGTTTATGAATAAGGGGGATAAAACCTATAAGATAACGTCTTCCGAGGGTCATAATATGTGTGCCTTCATTCATAATTTTTATATTGGATTTTTATGTCACATTTCTGATGAATAAATTATTAAAAACACATCGTTTTGTCATTACCATCCTAAGGTGAAATCACCTTCCTGTACTTATTTCATTTCCTTCCACTAGCAAATCATTACCATCTTTGCTAATTTCATTACCAGCGCGTACTTCATTACCAGTGGTCATATTTTATAGAAAGTAATTAACTAATTAAGGTGCCTTTCACATGCACATATTCAATATATGTTCAAAAACACATAAAATCTTTCAATTGTACCATTTCAAGAAAAAATATTTTTTCGAGAGAATACCACCAATTTGCACGAAATGAGAGAACGACCCCTCTACGTTATCTCAAAGTAACCAGGTTTTAATTAGGTATACATTAGGTTTATATTAAAGTTCCATTCTTATTTTTCATGCAAAGAATCTCAGGTTATTACAACGTTCACAGTGTAGGTCCATCAGCCATTAGACGATTCACGCAGCCACTATTATTACTACATTTAGGTAGGATTAGATTGTTTTAAGACAGGTCTAAGAATCACTAAGTCGTAGATTTACGGAGGTCATTGAACGCTTAATTAACTACAGATTAATAGCTAGGTAGAGTAAGTAAGTAGTTAATGTATGAGTTAGGTAGTTTAGAGGTGTATATCTTTATTTAAAATACGTTTAGGGTAGGTAGACCGTTACACCTAGCAAAAAAATCGGGCACCTATGGTTTTTCAGATTTTTAGGCATTAAAGCTTAAAAAGTAGGCTTTTATGCACATAAAATCAAAAACCACGGGTGTCCGTTTTTTGCAAGGGGGCATATAAACAAATACAAGTCCGAAATATAAACAGTTAGGTATTTTAACTTTTGTATTCTTAATTTTCCGATTTAATACGACGCGACGACCCCGAAATTATTAATGGCTCGGATACTTACAAAAGAGTTCCGACAAAAAGAAATGATTGTCGCCGGGTGTGTTGTAATCACAACAACATAATATTAAGTCCAGTTATAATAAAACCGATGGCTTTATGATTATTACCCGGTAATTGGATCAAATTATCATTCCACTTTTGAAATGGTCCCATTAAGCCCTTTTTTCGCAAAATACCGCAGTGGGTCAATCGACGGATTATTTTTACGACGAAATACATTTCTCATTCATAAAATAGACGCAATTCTTTTAAATTTACACAATTCTTAAAGCGTAGCGTACTAGTAGGTTACACGGCTTCATAGCAGTAGGTATGTGATAAAAGAATTTCAAACGGTTTTCTACGTAATTTTTATTTTCTACTTGTTTTTATTTTTGTAATGTCCCTATATTGATTTGTGGTGTCCAATAATGAATATTTATGTATATTTTATAGGCTGGAGATGATGATACAATATAGGTACCTATATTGTAAAAATGTCGCCACTAAAATATACTATAGAGCTCTATAGAACCATGTCTAAAGCAAAATAAAATTGTTTCATGTCATCAATATGTAAAATAATTTTATTTACCTCAGCGGATAATTTGCAGATTTCTTAAGTTTAAAATTTAAAACATAATAACAAAGCAATTATCTATACTTAAAAAAACGCTCCTCGAAAATGAATTTATAGGCAATTACATAGGTATTGCAACGCTTAATATCATATGGTTACAGTGTATCCAATCTTATGATTACAGTACTAACAAAGGATAGGCTTTTTATAAACCAAATTAAGCGTAATTTATAAAGAAAATCGTTCTGACGATTTGTGCGATGGTCGCGCATCGATCGTCCAACGAACTCGATTTTAAGCAAATATAACTACAAGACAACTGCGCAAGAACAAGCCTTAGTAAAACAAGGGAGCTGGCTGGGCCGTTAGTCAATTTGCACTGTGACGTGTAAAATGAAGAACTTCTGCATTTTTACTCGAATGTTTGAAGAAAAGTTTCTCATAGGATGACCACTGCGATTATTGTTTACCTACGTCGACGCTATTAAGATTTGAACAGCTGTCTCCATGATTACTAACACTCTCGGAACTTACGCACTCCTTTTTTACAGAACTACGAAGTATTAAATTAATCCGCAATAATTCATTCATGAGGATTTTTCTTATGTTCAAAGTATACAACGAAACGAATTTACTTGATTTTTTGACAGGAATTCCGTTGAAAAACTTTTATTCACCAAAGTAGTAATCAAACCAACCACCAGCTGAAATGTTTTAAAGTAATATTAACATACTTAAGTATTATTACCTTGTTGTACTGAAAATTACTTTGACGTTTCGATCAACTTGCAACGGCCGTGGTCGGAGCAACCGCTTAACTGAGTCCTCGCCCGAGCGGGTACAAGGGGGGGTCCAGGGTAGGACCACAAAGGGAACCGAGAGCGGTGCGGTAATTAAAATGTGGTCAAATACGAAAGACAAATGTTTAGGACATTTTAGCTGCCTTCTTATTTCATATCTAACCTTAACGTTGTACTTAACCTTTCTACCTACGTTTATAAATCTTCTCATTCTCCACACAGACAATTTTATACCAAAGTCGTACCCCAAACTAGTTTCAAGCCTTTAATACTCTCTTACATTCAAAGTGCAATATAAGCCGTCAAATTTGTTAACAACACCAGCTGCCGCTGCCATTAAAACATAAAAATCTCGTACGGCTGACTCACTGTAACATTTACACCTCGGATATGTGACAGTTTTCTACCGCTTTCGCTAACGCCAAGTGAATCTAGCAAGAAAATTAGAAAAGTGAATTCTTCGCTTCATAAAACGTCGTGCGCGTAGTAAAAATAGGCCTAAATTAGCTGCTACTTGAAGGAAAAATTCAATCTCAATTTTGTCGCTAAATCTGGTTTAAAGCTTGAGGGTTCAACTCATTTTACAGTCGAGTTTACACAAAATCGAGATTCAACCTTATGCAGCAAAGTGGTGTTAGATTTTAAAACGGATATTTTTACTTTAAATTAAGTTAAAGAACCTAACCTTATGGGACCTAATTTTTGAAAGCATATCACTTCTAAGTACCGAGTAAGTTTTAAATGAGTAAAGCAGAAGAAAATTACAGCTCTAAAACTTATCAACTACTAGCTCGGACGAGTAAGACACTACTCTACTAGCAAAAAAAACAGACTTTTACCACTTTCGAATGGTATTTTCGAGTGATGTGCTGTGACATGTGAATGATTAACAATTTACTATTATTCATATAAATAAACACCACTTATCACTATTCTTAGTGCAGGTTTCAATCAAAGCAGGTCAAGTAGAATTTAAAACCCAGAAACTGGCAGATAACTTTTTGAGTGCAAAACAACCCATTATTCTAATTAAAATAAAACAACGTATATGAAGTAATAGGCAAGTAAGCCTCGTCCGGTTGCTCGAGTTTGGCAATTCGTTAATGAATACATTTTTGTATATTTTTGATTATGTATAGCTTGCAACATGCGTCTTACCTTTTGTTTTTCATTCATGGAATTATCTATACATTGCTCTATCTTTAATCTGGAGAATGACTGATTTAATTATTCAAATCAAAATTATTTTGCAAGTTCACTAACGCCAATGTTGAAAGCCAAACCTCTATTCACGAGCAAAAATAACGGCTCATCATCATCCGCCAAATGACGTCCATTGCTGGGTTCCCCCAAAGAGTGTCGTTAAAACCGATCTTGCTCGTCCCTCATCCAGCGGACTCCCGCAACCTTCACCAGCACGTCTAGCACGAGAGCGCACTAGAGTCGCGTCGCGCGCGAGATAGATTGCCGGTCTTTTTCTTACTGTTCGTTCTAGAAAGAGACGGGTAGTCTATCTACTCCGCGACGCGACTCTCGCGCGCTCTGGTGCTTGCCGGGCAGGTCATCAGTCTATCTTCCTCACTTTGTATGGATATATTGACAGGAAGGCATGCATAGCATAACTCTAGTGGTAACACCGTGTCCCCCTTTGTTGACGCCAGCACTTTCCACGAACTTAACAAAGCAATAATAAATATGCGAGTGCATTAAACTTGAACACAACTTGTTCCTGCACTTTCCTGTGTCAAGAGCTGATGACCGTAAACTTCAATAGTCCGGTGTAGGCTTGGACCGGTTAGTTAGATTCGTGCGTTTTCTATGCGTTATTGTACTGAGGCGTGTTAAATTTGTTGAATGAAGCAGTAAAGCTACAAAATGCCGGACGAACGTTTCTTGTTTTAAATATGTACGTATAAGATTTAATGGAAGATTTACGACTGAAAGTAACTTTGGATTTCGCATGACTTTGTGTAGGAGCTTAGAGCCGATTTTTGAACTCGCGTCAGTTAAAAGAACATTCGAAAGTGGTAAAAAATTGTGTTGAGTTTGAAGTAGTAGAAAATTATCAGTTCAACGAGCCTCCAATAAAATTTGAACATATATTTATAGCAGTAATACACAAATTATTAACTCTTTACAGTGGTAATTTCGTAGAGTTGATTTCAAAAAAACTGCCTGAGGAAACCACTGCTCATAAGTGAGAAAACAAAATTTATGAAAATACTTGCCAAATTAAATTATTGTTTGTATTTTCAAATGTCGAAGAGTTGTATAGAAACAAATCCTAATATAAACTAAACCACTTAATTTTGGCATTAATTAACCTTCCTTATTCGAAACTAAAAAATGTTGATGCAAAAAATTACTTGTACCTAATTAAAGAAATAAATATGTCACCTATAATGTTCTGGAAAATCACATGATATTTGCCAACATAATTTATAATCCTTGTTACCTACTGGAAAAAATCTGAGAAACACATTTAAAATATCTCTGTCTAGAAATAAAACCTTGACATTAATAATTTAATTATGCGACTTACTGCTAATAATTCGCATAAATTTTAATATTTTGACCTTTATGCTGCTTGGCCAGCTTCTACAACATAAACCCGGATATCATCAGAAACTTAAATAGGTAGGTACTTATTTTCACGTAAAAAAGGAGGACCTACGACTTATAAGCCTCTCAAGTAGCGGTAGGACTTACTCCTCTGAGTTTTCAAAAATGTGCAAAAATACGTTTGAAATTTACCATGAATTTTTCGATGAAGAAAACCTCGTCACTAAGGAGGCTTGTGCCCAGAAGTGGGTTGGCTCGAGTCAAATATTCGGAGGCGTCCAAGGTGTTCAAAAGTTTCTAAAATAATGCAATTTAGAATAGAGTTTTATTCTTAATATTTTGAGTACCTAGGTAATATTGGCTGTTCCGACATGTCTGACGTTGATTGCAATAGGTAGGTACTTAAGTAAAATTTGTCAACAAACGATACGTCCATCGTTTAAATTTAAATATTCATCTATTGACATCCTTTACATTAAGTATTGCTTCAGACAATCGATTGCTTATGTTATTAGTCGTTATTATACTCATGTGGTAATAGTATCATTACTTTGCTGTCTCAATTATGTCCTTTGTTGAATTTCTGTAAAGGCAATAGTTAATTGACATTGCAAATTGGCATATTAAATTTGCAATTTAACTATGTTTGCTCATACTTCTTATCCCAAGACAAAGTGGTGTTGTAAACGGCAAAATGGCAAGAATTACAACTTATATCTTCTTAGACTATACCTATGCTATACCTTCGTAATTATTACCTATACTATATATAATACACTCCACGAGTAAGTAAATACTGTAGTGTAGTACTATGACTTCGAAGTTGGATCACACATGGATGAAAACAAAACAAAACATAGGATCATAAAAAGTGGTTAGTTAAAGATTTTTGGGGATGGAGTAAGGTAGCATAAAATTAAGTTTATAACTGAATATATTTCGTTAAACTATTTGAACTTAAATCTTTGTGAGAATCTTTTACTACGTTTACTTAGTTCAAGCCCATCTTTTTGCTAAAACCTTTTTTTTTTTCTTAAAAATCTTCTCTTTCTGTATAACAGTCGACCAATCAATTCTGTTAGGTACCTACCACCAACATCAGTTCAATTGTATGATTTAATTTTTAAAAGATCGATCACTTACAATTCAATGTAACAATTATTCTTATTTACCTTTTTCTGAATCAAGAACGGCCATAAGAAAAGGTAAACCATTTAGGTACCTACACATGGCCGCATGGCATTTATATACATGCGAATATTATCGTAAACAATTTGCAAATTGTAATCTCTACGTACATCGGTTATGCACGCGAGTTTATTCTATTACAATTTTATTCACCGCTTATCCACGAAACAGCATTTAATCTATAGGAGTGCCAGCTAATAATTACCCATCAACGTTTATAATTTCCATGTATGTTACTACAACTAGCAATTATTCTAAGCACAGCATAATAATGTTCAATCTCGTTGCGTAAGGGATTGTAACTGTGGTATTGCAAGCTGGTTTATAAATAAAAAAACTTAGGTGTTAGTAGGTAGTAACCCCCATACCTACTTATGCTATATTTTAATAATTTTATCGTTGCGTTGAGCAATGGCGTCGCGGTGGTAGCGTATTGGGCAATTGAAAAGTTACGGTTGTTTGTTGAAAAATGTTAAGAATCTAACCCAGCGTTTTGGTATTCGCAACTTAAGTATATCATGAAAACGACGTAGGTGTCGACAAAATAGTTTTATTAAATTATAAGAGTACTTCTTCATAGGAATGTTCTTTAAAAATATCTAAGGTCTTTGGGTTACTGTTACTCCCCTTTTTCTTAGTTTGTCAAATGCGTTAAATTGTCTTGATTCATTTCAGTGTTTTCAAAGAACCGGCTGGACACAATGTTTTTTGACTGTGTGAGGTCATTCAGAGTTGGTACAGATAGAATGGTTTAAGAAAATGTCAATAGCTTGCTATTACCTACCAGAAGCGTATTAAACAGTCGCAATGGTTACGAACACTGGTATTATTTATACTAGCTGTTGCCTGCGACTTCGTTTGCAAAGAATTCGTTTATCGCTATCCCGCGGGAATTTTCCGGGATAAAAAGTAGCCTATGTGCTATTCCAGACTTTTCTCTATCTATGTGCCGAATTTCATCCAGATTCGTTGGGCCGTCCTGGCGTGATTGAGTAACAAACAAACATCCATCCAGCCATCCATCCATACTTTCGCATTTATAATATTAAAGTTAGATTCCTAAGTACATTAACGGATTGCAGACACGGCCTCACGAGACTTGTCAGGCTTAAATGTCTACCACTAAGACCTCTAAATATTTATTTATAGTTATTCTTGTGTCTATCAACTGTCGCTCGCAGCAAGAACACAGCAAAAACACAAACTCTAGACAGTTGCTGCATGATAAATAGCAGCATGAACATCATTTAAAAAAAATGTGCAAAATTTTAGCAGACATAACCTTCCAAAGAGAAAAACATGAATTTATGAAAAAAATATTGCGTTTTTTTAACATAGGTACCTACCATAACGCTTACTCACCTGCTATGGGTGGTGTAGGGGTATAGCACGCGTCACGGAATGACGAGGACCCGGGTTCGATTCCCGGCCATAGCTTTACTTTTTGGATTTTTCTATGTGTTCTAATTTTCAGTGTCGTTTAGAAATTTATAGGTACCATAACGTAAACAAAATTATTCTAACAGCCAATCAATGAGATTTCAATATTTTTTTGGGTGATGTCTTTAATGGCGACTGTACAATACATGTTCAGGGGCCATACCATGATGTCTTAAAGCTATTCAATTCCGATTCTTTAGCTGAAACTTTTGTCAAAATAAAAATAAATAAAAAATTAGAAAAAAAAGAAACGAAAGTATGGATCTGATAGCGATAGAACCAACTTTGGTTTGGATGTGAATCGCATTAAGGCGTCTTGTAAGGCCCCAGGTCATACAGTAAGCCACATTCCTCTGTACTAAAGAAGCATTTGTTGATTCAGTAATTAGGTGACTCAATACGACCTTAACCGAGTAGACTTTAAGGCTTTAATCCAAATAGTCATTAGAGCACATGACTGCGCAAATTTGACCGCAAAAATGTTATTTAAATTGAAAAATCATTTACACATTACTTGCCGCGTGATCGTTAACTAATTCATGAAAACTTTAAGATACTGTTTAGAAGAAACCAACAACACTAATACTACAGTAAGCTAGTTGTGAAAAGAAATTTCAGAAACAGGTGCTCTTTTTTATAAAAAAACCAGCTTTACAACTCATAAATTCTTGTATTTTTATTTTTGAAGTCCATGGTTCATAAATATTTAGTAGTCGCTATTGAGATGCACCTAGAGTTGTTTTAAGATTCTGTGCAATAATTATGTATACTAATGATAAAATTGATTTGCAAAACTTGCTTTTATGCTTATCTAAATTAGGTAATTCGAATGTATTAATTCGTGATTCCATTTGTTAAGATAGTCCAACTTTACCAAGGGCATAGAGTATGTTTATATAACATGCTTTTAGTTCAGATAAACTTAATGTTGTCGTTTTCGATTAATAAGAACGAGACTTTCTCTAGGATGCCATAAGGGTGTAGGACATTCGTATTTACATCCAAATATCTGCCCCGATCTGGGATCGAACCCGGGACCTCAAGCTTCATAGTCAGGTTCTCTAACCACTAGGCTATCCGGTCGTCAAATATTATAATAATTATAAATGCGACAGGACACAAAAACACGTGTAAACGCAATTGCCTTCAAATTTGTGACAGTGGCACTCGACGTAAGAAAGCAAAACGCTCATATTACCGGCGAGTGCCCAACACCAAATGAACTTCAATAAAGATAAAGCTTGTGTCAATATAAAACATTTAGAATTAGAACTGACGCAACGTCGTGATGTAACCCAGAGTGATACAGATCACGAATTCCACGACACGCATTTATTTATATGTAGATTGCATTAAATTTCTAATTTTCACTTTGAAAAACACCAGCTAACAATATTGTAATGTTATAAGTTCCGGTATTTAGACATGGTGTTTATTTATTAATGAGTTGATACTAAAAGGACCCAACCCATTATTACCTAACACAACCTAATACAAGACTGAACGAACTTTCGAACACTTACTTTAAAGCTGTAGAGAATCTGAAAAGTGATAAATATTTTATGAGGACGTCGTTAGCCATACATTAGAATATCTTACAACCTTAATTGGTTAAAAAAAGCAAACTTTAAAATCAAGGATGAAAATCTAAAAACGCGGAAGTGGTTTATCAAATTTTATTTTGCACACATTTATATCACTTAAGGAATTATGCAAAATATGGCAAACTATCTAAGTGGACTTCCTGCTCTACTGATATCATGTTTATCCAGTTGAAATAAGTAGATATCCTATTCCTATTTAAATTTGAATTGATTATTTAGTTAACATAATGATCTGAGTTACATATGGGAAGTAACTTTAAAAATCTCGTATCTTGCAACATGTTTACTACTTACGAGTGTCGTGACAATATCTAGCATCCATTAAACAAACAAATTTGAGCACAGGATACAGGACAGTTTGATTCGATTTGAAATAGTCCAAATTAAGCAAAGCTTGTGCTATAGGTAGTATAGGTACTACGACAAGTAGACATGCGTTTGACAATTGCGCCAAATGGTAAGCGAAAACGTTTTGTTGTAGGTGGAGCACGTTTGAATAGTAAATGCCCATTCATCCTCGATTTGGAAACGGCCAGTTTGTGGTGTTCAGGAAACAGAGAATTCAAAATTCCACCCCTCTTATCTGTTTATACTTGTCGAACAATGCAAAACATAACATTATACAACTAGATTCAACAGATTTTGGAATACTAATATTCTTGTTCAAAAATCAAAAATCAGATGCGGATATTTTGGGGAACGATTATTTGCACCGTTGTTAATTCGTTTAAAACACACTTTATTTAATTTTAGTTTATAATTATTATTTATAGTCATGTTAATGTTACTATTTAATAAGGGTTTCTTAATTATAATTATAGTATCTACGAGTAATACAGGGATGATTAGCTTTGGGCGGTAATGGTAATTGTTATTTCTGTATGAAACAAAATACACTATATTTAAATAATTTGTTTTTAATTGATTCTTAGGTTACTACTAATTACATGCCTACCCTGAAAATATCCGCATCAAATTTTCTAGCACCTTACATATTCAGTGATTTAGTTTGAACATTTTAATTCCTCATCAGCAGACTGTTACAATACAACTTTATCGGTTCAAAAATCTCTCAAACCCGTAAATTAATCTAATCACTTACTAAGTGATTTCCTTCTTATTTACATCAATGTAAGCTGATTCAGATAAGGTACTTTCGCTTTCGCTTGTTATGCCTTCATTTGCATAGTAAAGTAAACGGTTAAACGTTTTATCTGTGATTTACGCTAACACCGTGCCCATTAAAACTGGCGTCCATTGACGTGCTAAATGCGTCGTTTTGTTCTATAGCTTGATGCAGTATATCCTCGTGGAAAAGCTGTCAGGAAGGTGTATTTTTTAGATATCTTGCTGCAGTGTTTTATGCTGTGCTTGCACTGCACCTGACCCGCTGTTTCATTTTGACACAAAAAAAGTAGTTTTGGTTGGAATGAACAATTTAATACAATACCTACAATACAAATACTCTTTATTGAGCACCACAAATCAGTATAAAACTATACAGAAACAAAGAACACGGTATAAAAATAATAATGAATAACTAGGTACCAAAAAAAAAAAAAAAAGAAAAACAATGGCAAAAAAAAAATGGTTATCCAAATAATAATGATAGTAATGTATACCTCTGGTTATTTTGTTTATTATTACAACTTGGATTATAATTATTATATTAAACAAGACTTTGATATTTTAACTCTATTTTTAGAAGTCCGTCTAGACGATCAATTAACATCAGATGTTGATTAAAGTTTGCAGTGTGGATGTTTCCAGCAAATAGATGGTTTCAATTAAACTTGTCAGTATGTTATTTATTTAATTTGGAGGTTCAAATCGATTAAGATAACGCCCCAAACACATTAAGCACGAGTAATAGCTCGATTAATATGCAAATTATTGATCGTTCCACTATTACGTGAATATTTACGTAATTGCACGTTGCCGAAACAACAGACAATACTGTTTACTCTCTAGCTAGGATAATTGTTAATTAATTTAAGGTAAATGTACACTATTCCGGTACCTACCTACGTTAAGAAATATTTAACTTCGAGGAGAAGTTAAAAGAAAAAACTAGATATTTGATTTAAATAAAAGTAGGTAATATTTCCCAGTAATGAAATTTGTTTTAATATTTGTAAACATCAGTACTACACGTAATTTCTATAAACGTCAAAACTTTTTGTTTATTTATTATACCTTTTTGGACCAAATAAAAAATAATAATTTGTTTTATTATTATAGTGAGTGGGGTTTAAATTACTGATGTGCAGATTAGTAACCTATATTCACGGAAGTATGCCGACCTAATAACCTATATAAACATATTTTATACTAAGAAAAATAAACTTCCCGTTATTATGTGATATACCGGAATTATGATTAGAATGAACACGAGTATGTTGTGTTCATACAGTCTGTTTTTTTGAATTGAAAACTTTTTAGCGGCGTTGTGAACTTTTTTGGGATGGGTAAAAAATATTAAACTCGCCTCAGGACACGTGACCTGATCGAAAATTCATAAGACGGAGGGAGAGTAGACCACCGGCGCAACGTAGGAGAGGAAGTAATATCCCCCTCTCGTTCTACCGCGCGGTTCAAGTTTTCACTTCTGCCGGCACTCCCGGAGTGCAACCCGTTGTTTTTTTTTTCAAACTTAATTATACAAATCAAATGAAAGATAACGTAAGGAAAGGTCACAGATACTAGTGAAGTAAATACGGCATATGTAATCATATATATTACGTTATTACCATTTAATTTGATAATTAATATAACACATACATATAAAAAGTTAAACTAAAAAATAATTTCTACGAATTTTCCCTGATTTCGGTATAGCCCTGGAATCATGCTCAACTGTGTTAAACATGTCCCTGATTTGTGATTTCAGCAGTCGGTATGTCACTAGCCCGTAACAAAGCACAAAATCGACATGTTCCTTTAGCAAACACTTATTAAAAAATTACTAATTTGGATGTGTCACTTAAATACACCTATAAATCATTGATAGTTTAAAAAGTCGCGTAGTTATCTTGCGCCTGGCAGACGCAAAAACGGCTGAGATATCGAAAGGGCGAAACTAGTCCTAAAAGAATTACTTAAAAATTTCTGGTTACATTTTAGTTCTAGTTTATACGGTATGGTATAAAAATTGAGTATCAGATAAGGCTCTTATATTTTCGAGGATTAATCAAAAGGTCACGGTGTCATTTACTTTCTCGGCATAGTGTACACTTACCTTAGGAAGCTTTCATCTGCACTGTTGATTTTTGTGATTGGAAGAAATTTGAGAATTCAATTAAGCCCGCCTGTAGACAGTTTTATCAAATTAGAATCGCACCGTATAGGTCAGTGTAAGATTTGTTTCGCTTTGACCAGTAGAGACTTTATACATCTCTACTATAGACCAATGTAATTTAAGGTACGGACTTAACTTAGGGACCTTTTACATCCCTTTTATAAAATGTATTAATTGTATTATAGGTAAGTTAAGTAGAATTTAAGTACTATTGTAAATCTATTTTATTTTGAAAAAATGACTTTCTGCCAAGTTTCTTGCGGCGCATTCTTCTTGGCAATGATGGTCTTTCCGAATGCGCTGGTAGATTCAAAAAAAGACATGTAAAAGAGCCCTCGGCGGCCTATTTGCAAAATAAACTTTTGACTTTGACTTTGACTTTGATTTCCAATAAATTCAGCGTAGGCAAAGAACTTATGCTCAACTTTTTACGACGATGAAACCTTAGCTAAGGACGTTGTACTCATGAAATGTGGTTTGCGGTTTGTGTCGGCGGATAGAAAGGATATGGCGATTTAAGCTTGATGGGATTACCACATCACTATCGTTTGATGTTTACGTTCATGGCAATTTGCAAGTGAAATAGAAAAAATACAAGGGTGCAGTGACCTTTAAGCTTGAATCGATGAGTTAACCATAGTAGTGTATGTTATTCCGAAACTCAGTAGTACTATACTTTGTTTTTTCCACTAGGTAAACAATATTAACCTTTATTGAAAAATGTCTGTTAAAAATCAGTAACTGTGGTTTGAACCACTATAATAATATAAATGACTACGAGTAGGTATTCTCCATTCAAATGCGAAAAAACGAAGTAAAGCAAGCATAAGTCTTTTTCACGATAGTTTTTCCGATCTCCTCTGACTGTTGTTATAATTATGATTTTACATTTATTTATTTTTCAATGAAAAACAAATGCGTCACTACGCAATGTCTGAATGAATAGGTCTTTATTTTCGATGTCTATAATAATGTCTGCGCAACTTTAGTTGCATGATGTACTATGCTTGATCTTGGGCCGGCCAAATTGTTCTGATGGATTTTTTTTTCAGACCACTATATTGGCTTGTGAAGGCAACGAATGTCAACTAGGTGGATCGCGTTCCGGAAACGCGAATGTTTTATCAATAGAAATAATTTATTCATTATTCATGGTTGCAATTTAACTTCAGTTAATGCTGTGACTGATTATAACTATCTAATAAAGATTATCTTTCTTATTCCAGGTGTTGCGGATATCGGACGAGTGTGCGTCAAAATGCTAAAAAGTCACGGGCCCAAGGCCCTTCAGACTAGTAAGAGGTACGTTTGAAGTCAATTTATAGTCGTTCGGGAAAACTCTCAATAAAAAAACGCTGGTACTATACCTTCGTTTATTTTTGAGGTTTTACTTACCTGTCTTGTAAAACTCGCTAAAATTTTTATACAAGAATGCTTGATTATATCAGCATTTTGTACTATCACTATCAACAATCTTACCCAGAGCCTCGGGTTGCTTTAAAAAACTCAAGACCCAACGTTGTATATGGTACATTTGCTCAACATTTAGCCACAAACGCGCAAGCGCGAGCTATTCGCGTAATCAATTCGTATTGCGATAATGAATGCGTTACTGCTTACAGAATGCTCTGCTATAAATCTTTAACACCTGGCTGAATACTGGCTTCAATAGATTACCACAGAACTTAGTAAAGTCTGTTTTGTTCATGAGTGGCAACGATATTAAGATTGCTTATTAAATAAATGTGGATATATACGACAGTGATGACTTCGCTGTAATGCAAATCTTATAAGAGGCGCCGCTTGCGCGTAGTGCCTGGCCGTTAGACATTAAATAGCTTTATTGCACAGCTAATAATAATAATTAAAGACAAACAAAAACAAAATATACATATTTAAATTGTGTACCATAAAACTTGCGTGTTTGCGTTCGTAATTAAATGATAAAATTCAATACAGCATGATTATCTAGGCAGACTTAACTGGAGTTTAATGGCGACGTTAAAAGTTGCTGTTAACTATACTCCTAGAAGCATTACTCGCGTGACGAAGGAAAGATAAGACTAATTGGGTAATGTGTAAATAGGCTTAATTACCTATTAGGTGCGACTATAATAAGGACATTGTTAAAGAAAATGTTCGATGGATCAATGTTGGTAGGAAAAAAACTGCACCGGTCATACAATCGCGACAAATACATAAAAGTATTATATAGGAAAAATAATAGATTAATTTTTCAAAAGGGCAGTTTGTCTTTAAATTTGGGAGACCAAGTTTCAGTGGAACTAAGCTCACTGGATGAGATTTCAAAGAGCCTTCGACAAACATTACATCGCATAAACACATGGTGTTTCAAACTAGGTCTGAGGCACTAATATTTATATGAAATATATAAATAATTAGTTAAATCTTAGGAATTGTAGAAAAGCTTTACCTATGTGTTCTGTAGCATAGAACCCCACACAGATTTGCGGGTGCACTCTATCATCCAAGAAAATAAATGCTCCAGATCGTATGTAGTGTTAGAAGTAAATAACTAGTTTGTAAATCTATTTCTAGATCGAACTAGAGCTGTTTCAGCGTACGTTTATTAAAATCTAAGAAAGTTATGAAATTATTTAACTATTATGATAAAAAAGTTTATCGCATGGTGCACAATAATAAGCTATTACGGTCTTAACTATTATCATTCTCATATATTGGAAACACGCATTGCAAGATAATTCAGCATCAGACTTAGGGCCTAAATGATAGGAGTCTAACACCAAAATATTAGAAGCCCTCTATGATCCTATACTTATTTGACGTTCTGTTCGTATATTTAAATGTCAGACGCGATCAGAACACGCTCATGTACCTGGGCACAGTTTATGGACAGTGCGATCAGTATTGGAGTATTTCGCAGGTCGATTTCCCGCCACGTTGACGTGCCACGCTCTCTATTCCAGATGGTGACGTGCGACAGCGACAGCGCGCGGCTCGGCGGCTTCCGGCTGGGCGCGCGCGAGGAGAGCGAGCGACGCCCGCGCACTCCCTCCGTCTCCTCCCTCTCGCTCTACAAGCAGAAGATCGACGCACTCTTCGCGCTCGATGACGCCCGCTCCGTCGCCAGCCTGCCCCAGTACGCGCCCGCCGCTCACCTCACAGACACAAAGGTAAATTAAAAAGTAAAACGAAAATCAAGCATAATTATCTAGCACCGGCTTCATTAACCCGCCTTGTTAGTGTAAAAAATGTCTGTTTATTACTACGTCATGCGCCGCTTCTTTTTTGGCAACTTACGTTTTTTGTGCAGGTCCCCACACGAGACGGCAAAGATGAAAGCTATTGCCAAAATAAAATCAACAAGATCAACAACACGGTCCAGGATCGCATAGAAAGGATGTTCGCGGACATGGCCGGCGAGTCGCGGCAGTCGGTGGAGAGCATCGGCGTGCACGTGTTCACCGTGCACTACCTTGGCTCCACGCCGCTCCAGAGCAAGGTCACCAGCCTCTCCGGCCTCCAGACCCCGCTCAAAGACCTGTACTTCGCCTACAGAAGAAACTACCGCCATAAAAGCAACATCACGGGCCGGTTAGAGATCTCAAAGAGCGGCCTGAAAGTCAGATACAAAGGAGAAAAAGGTGACTTAGAACAGCTAAACCCGTTCCCGACAATAGCAGTGTGGTCCGCGGTCAAATTCGTCGTGCAACCTTCCGAAAAAGAAAACCATGATCTTAGTTACGCGTTCCTACCTCTCATCACTGACCCGGACAACATCGACCGCCACGCGTTGTTCAAAACTTTAGAATCATCCGACAAAAAGTACATCCTCTCCCACAACGAAAATTCACATTCACCTCTTTTCGCTGTTGTGATGAGGAAGATCGGCGTCGCCAAGCAACTGGAGTGTCATGGGTTTGTATGTCAGTCGTCTGAGGACGCTATCGTGATAGCGGCCACGCTATACAAATCTCTGATGTCACACATGAGCCGGCAAGGTCACAGCGGGGACTTGAAAAAGTTGAAGAATCGAAACGGAGTTAGCTGTATGAGTGTAGCGAGTAGTATAACACATAACGATGCCCCTATCAGACCGCCTCGGAAGAAACGAAGTACGTCTTCTTTGAGTGGTGACAGCGACAGGCCCGATGGTTTCTCTGCCAGTGAGTCCTTCCATGAGAGGCCCAAGCTAGAACGGACGAGAAGAATCCTAGCTGCCGAAAGAGAAAGCTATCGATTGCCGTCACCACCGCCGTCCATCTCACCCGCCGAACCAAAAAGAATAACTGTTGAAGAAGTCAAAGCTAAACTCGACTCTATAAAGCACGACACAAGTGGAAGTGACACTCAAGAGTCTAAGAAATCAATGGCAAAAGACTCATTAAGTCCTAATATTAACAGTAAGATTTCGAACCCTATGCCTCTACAGAGCAGTAGTGAGTCATCAGTTAGGAGTAAAGTCTCAGAGAAGATCGAATTATTTAGGCAGTTAGAAAAGAGAAAAAACATTCAGAGACCACCGACCCTGCCACCTCCTATACCGACGAAACCACATGACTCCCCGGATTATTCTAAAGAACCTCTAAGAAGAAGTCAAAGTGGGAGAAAATCATTAAACGAATCTGGTGATATCTTAACGAAAGTAGCGATACCCCGTTCTGGCAGTTTTCTCAACGCTGGCGGACTTACTAGATACAAATCTATTGGCCACAGGTATGTTTCATTCAAATTTAATGGACTTAACGCTTCATTGACAACGTTTCCTTTTATCTGACATCTCATTCCATTTGCACTAGTTCTTACCTATTTATAACTTGATTGTTAAAATACCGAAGTGTTGGCTGCAGAACGCGTTCAGTGAAGTGTTTAGACATCTTGCATGTGAGTAATTGTGCCAATGCAACCGCGTCCGCTGCATTCCTTTAGTCCAGTATACTCAACACCTGATCTTCTTTTTTGCAAATCTTAACGACCACTATCAACCTAGCGAATAGTAAGACATTTTAAATAACTTTGTTGCAATGCTTGGATAATGATCTCTTAATATAAGGAATACATTTTCTATTTTTCAGAAACAACGGTAAAAAGGGAGGCGGTTCACCGTTAGGATTCAATGAACTTTTTAATGAATTCAAAGTTCAAGAGAACTTGCATTCGATGGACGAAATTTTAAATGCCATAATAGATGCAGAAGGAATGTCTTTTAATGATCTAAAACCGATTTACAAAGAATTTCTTTTGAAGTTAGCCGTAACACTGACAAAGGACGAAATATTCCAGCACAGTAAAGCGATCATGAAGAAACAGAAAAAGAAAATCCTAAGACGGAATAGTATATTCCAAAACAAGAGAAGAAAAATATTTAAAGGAGCAAATGGTTTACGAATGGTTTTTAGATTGCCTTTTGGGAAAGAACTGCCGAAAATTGAAAAAACCAAGCATCAAATTGGTTCGTTTGATCTACAGACTGTTGCTAATAAGGATCCTATCTCGGAAAGTTCAGTCTCAACGTCCAGCTACGACTTAAGACAGTTTCGACCCAAAGAACCGCCTCTGCCACCACCGAAGCGACAGACCATGCGACAGCGGAAACGTAACGATAAGATCGTCCACGTATCCAAGCGAAATGGGAAAGTCTCTAGGCCGGGAGAAAGGACATCCACTTCCGAAGACTCGGATTTTCTGACGCTGAGCAATCGACTTGGATGTCAAAATCGGAATAGCTCAAGCGGGTACGTGTCTTGTTCTGAATGTGAGTCTGAGAGCTGCGTTGACCGCTGCTATTGCTCACTGAAAGGAGATTGCAAGTCCAAGTGCTATTGCTTCGATGGTGATATCAAGAGAGACCCATCCAAGACGAGACTACTCAGCAAAAGTAAAAACTGCAAAGACTGTTCAAAGTAAGTAACGCTCATCTCGTAATACATAACATAATCTACCTAGCCATTATTTGACGAATGAGTTTATAAACTTAGCATAAACAACCAGCATCAAAAATTTCTCCACTTTCGTCCAAGTTCGTTTAACATTTCATTTAACTCTAATACTCGTATCTCGGCGAAGTGATTGTGCGACTTTAATTACATTTTCAGAATCGTTAGTCGTCCCCAGTGGATTATGCGCCTTGTTTATTATTGATTACGATTCATTATTTATAACTCGCGCCGTTGTAGAAATGAAATGTGTGTGGTGGTTATCAGAGCGTGGCACGTCCGCAGCTTGCGACGCCTCATGAGTAACTGAACCAAATTATAATTATTTACAGTTGACTGTGAATTCGTAATTATCCTAATCACACGAATTCCGTACTTGAGATTCATAGTCTTCAAACAGCTGATCTTTGGAATCCCTAAGATTTTTCTGCTTGAGTTATGTGTGGATAGAAATCTGCTGTGTATCAGGTATCTTGATTGGGAGACGCGAAGTTGCTGGAACGCGTTACGTGACTCGAAGTGATTCGTTTCGGAAATTTAAGCACAGCTAGAATTTCACTGTCTCGTTATTGTATTTTTTTGGAATCTTTACTACTTAGAACATCTTTACACTTAACTCTACATTAAACGAGACTGTTGAAATTGTCACGGAGCATGACACCTTTTTAAATCCAAAACCAGTTCCATTCAGTCCAGTTCAATTCAATTCAATTTTTGGGATAATATGGCCCCATCGATCGATGCGATAATTCCAGTATCCAGTTAGTGGCCGAGATATACATTTGACAGTTTGAGTATGTACCTACTCCACTACCTATTGAGTAAAAAGACTGAATTTTCTTTAATTACCTTATGGTATTTTTTTTGGCTTGCGATTGTATCGATAGTGTCGATAATTTAAAATTAAGCATTTTAGGTACTCTATCAATAATAGGTATTGCCTTGATCTGAGCTATTGAAATGCCTGCCAATATAGCTTGTGTTGGATTAAAACTACCCATCTTCAAGCTAACAAGCCGCTGAAGTTCCGTGCTTTCCTTCAAAAAGTGACGTGTAAAAAATTCACCGTGACTTAGATTTTTGGTGTCGTCGAGATTATAACTTAGGTACATGTATAAGAGTTGCCAGATTATGAAAATTGTACATACACTCGATGACTTCAAATTGTTGAGCATAAATGGAACGCTGTCATAGTGAAGTAACGCTATGTCAACAAACAAATTTCAATAATATTTTGACGTTGATATTTTTCGGCAAGGTTCTGCCGTGGCTCAACAATTAAAGGCCGCGAGTGTACGTAGCAACCCATCACTAATTTAATTCCTTTTTCCACCTCTCTTCTTCTTCTTCTTCTTCAGCGTGTAGACGCCCACCGTTGGACATATGCCTCTCCAATCTATCTCCATCCCGAACGGTTACCCATTTCCCTCTTTCAGACTGGTCCTGCTGTCTCCCTTATGTCATCGGACCATCGGGCAGGTGGTCTGCCTACACTTCTTCTGCCTAGCCGGGGTCTCCAGTCCAGAACGCGCTTGCTCCACCTATACGCCCACAATCATGCTAAACGTGGCCTTTAGGTCTTGTTACCTAATTACTATTTTGTGTAAAAATTTAAAATCCTTAATTTAAAAATTCTAGGGACGACTACGATGGCGACTTCAGTTACTGTTCGTGCGACTCTGAGAGCTGTGCCGATAGCAATAAGTGTTACTGCGCGGGCGCAGGGCCCGAGTACCGCCGCCGTGAGGACTACATGCCATACCAGTCCAAGTCTAAGTGAGTGTTTATTTAATTCTCTTTCTGGTTCTCTTTACTTACTACATTTCTAATATAAATTTTTTATGTATCTATTATATTTTTTGAAAAATCAAGGAATTTCATAGATGAAAATGTTGCCAGACCGGGTCTCTTTTTGTCCCATAATTTTCGTTGGTCATAATAATCGTTATAGTACTTCCGACCATTCATTTTCTCGATGACAGTGCTCCCGTAGAATGTAACTGCGTTTAGTTAAGCAAAAAATAACTTTTAAATGCGAGGTATAAAAAATACGACAACTGCCTAATTTTGTTCCTTGATCCCATATAATATTCATCTAAGACAAATTAAGCCCATAAATGCAGTATTTTTTTTAAAGTACGATAAATAATACACGTTTTAATAAAGTTACATTCTATGGCAATACACATAGTGATGTTATGATTGAAATTTCGATATTGTATCGGTATTGTGTGTTCCAACGACTTTGTACGCGTTGTAATTTTTTTCCCGGGATAAAAAATCGCATATGCTACTCAGTAACGATGTAGCGTTCTAATAGTGAAATATTTTTTGTTTTTCAAGTAGTTTTTAGTTTATTCATTATAAACATACAAATCTTTCCTCTTTATAATATAAGTATAAATAGGTAATCAACAATGAAATGAAATAATTACAATGACAGGTAATTTTTTTTAATTGGATCGATATCGTATCTACTGGTCACTTGTTTGGTTACAACACTATAAATATCAAATAGATCTGTCATCGAGAAAATAAATGGTAGGAACTAGTATAGTCATAATTTTTTTGACATGAAACCGTGCATTTTTCAGAAATTTTGGAAAAGGCATCAAAATGTGGTAGCTAGATTAGGTTAAGTTAGTTTTATAAATTCTGGAAAAAAAAATACTGTTTCAGAAATAAAACGCTTTATGACAAACCATACTTTCGGAACTTCAATTTTATGGGACAACATATAGACCCGTTGCCCAGACATATGAAAAAGTTTAAATGAGAAACTCATTGATGAAACAGGCGAAGGAATTTCCATTTTTATACAAAGTCGTTGCCGTTTCAGTGGATTTTTGGAATCGTACCTATTTTATTTGATACATATTTTTCATCATCATTATACATACATAATCACGTGTTTACCTTTCACGCGTTCAGCATATTTGTGTACAGTACTTACAGTAGTTTATAGTCTGGTAGGTTTTATGAGTTTATGTATTATATTCGGTAATATTATGTATTGTGGCTTTCAGTATTTGTAATTTTAAACTCACTCCTCTGTCCCTAATATAAATACTCCTCCCATCCACTCAAAGGTTGACTGGAAGAGATCCTTAAAGGGATAAGTCCGCCTTTGTGAATGTATCTGTGTTTGTCAATTGGACTTATTTGTTTTATGTTTAGTTGCACAATAAGGAGTTTAATAACTGTCCTATTTGGTAAACAAAATTCTAACCTCAATGTGCAAATTTTTGTAAAGAATAAATCATTATCAAATAAACCTGAGGCAATATTTTGTACATATTTTTGCTGATATTTTATCTCCAGTTCCTTTATTAGATACAATGAAATAGTCAAAAATAACAAAAATGAGTCGTTTTGAGGTTAGAATTTTGTTTACCAAATAGGACAGTCAAGAATGAAAAGACCTTAGGTGGTATAGTTGTAATTTCTAACTCTTCTATCATTTGTCATCCCCAGATCGAGTACGGCGTCGAAGTCGCGCCGCTCGGAGCGCGTGCGGCGCCCGCGCTCGTCCGACAGCCTGGCGCTCGACTACGAGCTGCTGCTGCAGAACCAGGCGCGCGACGCCCGCCCCGCCAGCCGCAACCTGCAACGGCTTACTGGTACTCATCATCTAACTAATCTAACTAATATTATAAATGCGAAAGTATGGATGAATGGATGGATGGATGGATGTTTGTTTGTTACTCAATCACGCCAGAACGGCCCAACGGATCCGGATGAAATTTGGCACATAGAGAAAAGTCTGGAATAGCACATAGGCTACTTTTTATCCCGGAAAGTTGCGTAGTTCCCGCGGGATAGCGATAAATGAATTCTTTGTAGACGAAGTCGCTGGCAACAGCTAGTATTACAATAATTTAAACCATTTCATCATCATCATCATCAGCATCATCATCATCTCCAGCCTATGAACCATTTGATCATCATTATCTCGCAGTATGGGCAATGATATGTACTCCGTTATTGGTGAAATTATTTATTTAAAACTACAAACTATTGATTGCTTTTGATTGCGGGTGAGAAAGTAGAACAGGTAAAAGAGTTTGTGTATCTGGGCTCAGCTTTTACGACAGATGGAAAGTGTGAAAGAGTTATTGAAAGAAGAGTGAATGCAGGAAACATTGTCAATGGAGCGCTGCGCGCCATTGTGAGCAGTGAGAAGGTGTCAAAGAAGGCGCGTCTGGCTGTTCACAGAGGGGTGCTCGCTCCAACACTAATGTACGGTAGCGAAAGTTGGGTATGGCAAAAGAAGCATGAAAGTAGAATAAATGCAGTAGAAATGAGAGCGTTAAGAAGTATGGAAGGTGTATCCCTGAAAGATAGAATAAGGAATAGTGTGATAAGGGAACGTGCTGGTGTGAAAGAAGATATAGTGACTAGGATAGAAAAAAGTATGCTTAGTTGGTTTGGTCACGTAGAGAGGATGGATGAAAGAAGATTAACTAAACAGATTTACGAGTATATGGGGAGTGTGTGCGTTGGGAGGGGAAGGCCTAGGCGGACGTTCCGTGATAAAATTGGGAATGTTTTGGAAAAAGGCCAGGTCAAGAGTACCCGAAACCGACGAGCATGTATGAAGAGATTGATGAATGTGGATGAAGCGAAAGAGGTATGTCAGGATCGTAGCAAGTGGAACAAAGTAGTCTCTGCCTACCCCTGTGGGAAAGAGGCGTGACGGTATGTATGTATGTATGTATGTACAAACTATTAACAACAAAATAACAATTAATAACACTTAGGGCCTCTCTCACCACTCCTTAACTGTCAGTTATCTATGTTGACGTCTCTGTCTGTTTTGTAGTAATAAATAGAGACGGAATCATAGATAACTGACTGAAATTCTGGTATTTAGTCTAACTCGTTGAAATCGCTCACCTTTTTTATTTCCTCCCTTATGCCGACGATCTTACCCATCTTAAATAAGTTAAGTCTTTGAAGGTATAAAGATAGGCCCGACGCTCGGCTCACGAGTAGGTAATTTGTCCAATGCGGTGGTCCTAAAAGACCACCGTGCCTTAGTCAGTGACAGGACGCCGTATCGTTCAGCTGTCAGTGTGTCAGAGAAAATGCCCAATCGCGCAGTAAGCGAATCGTTCGGACAGGCGTGTCTTGACTTTTGATATCATTGACTGCAAGTCGCTCAAACGCCACCTTAACCTTCCAGTTCGTAGCACCGGCGCGGGCTCCCAGGACGCTCTGAGCGTTAAGAAGTCCGCAGAGATGGCGGCCCTGTTCGCCGACGTGCGCCTGTCGCAGCGCACCGACGTGCGCTCCCTGGCGGGCGGCGCGGGGGGAGCGGGGAGCCGCCGCCCCCGCGCGCCCCCGCTGCCCCCCGCGCCGCCCCGCGCGCCGCCCCTCGCGAGGATGTTCGACCACCGCCCTCTCAGCAGGAACGCGAGTCTGGAGGACACCCTCGGATACTTACCATGATTAACCGCTCACACCACCGGGATGTTTTGTCGGGTAGGACTGTTGGAAGTCATTATGGAATGATTGGTGAAAACAGACCAAATAAAGAGTCAGGGGCCTTACCATGACGTCCTGATTCCGACTCCGTTCAAGTTTTAGCTGTCACTTTTAGTATGAATCTGACAGCGAGCGAACCTAAACTGAATCATGGTAAGGCCCCAGTTCTGCCAACGGTGAACTGAGGCCGGGTTAAACTACGTTTTGTCACTGCGCGTGTCGCAGTTTGATTGTGCTTGTGTACGTGAAATATGTACACGCTAAAGCGTAGTTTAAACCGTTCGTACTTCGCCGTTCGCAGGACTCTGTCTTGGCTTTTTATATGAAGTGAGAAAATATAATGATATTATTATCATTTTGCTATCTTACTTGCCCAGCGCCTACAGAGAATAAAAAGGCAACGATTATAAGTAGGTATACATTGTGTATACGTTTTTGATGACTTGATACTTGCTTCCAGAGCAAGTATCATAACAGTCTGCTTCATATGTAGAAGTGACAACAGTCTTAACCGACCAAATATCTCAATAGCTCGTTTGGTAAAAGTTAAGTTACAGCAATCGTGCACAAACTTATAACAAAATATATAAATGAATCGTCAGGCGCTGAAATTCTTTAAAAATGACTTTTTGAAATTTAAATCATTTTGAGTCCATCAAATAATGAAGAACTTGTATGACGGTTGATGTAACTAAACTATTACCAACTACCCACTCAATTACTAACACTATCTCAGTACTACAACTATCTCATAAACGTATACCACCTTATTATTAAAAATAAGGATTTTAAGTATATCGATTGTATAAGTAAATAGAACTATGTATGCAGTTATTTATTGTTGGAAATAACCTTTTTATGCATAGGTGCAGTATAACTGAGTCAAGTATTTTTTACCACGGGTGACGTGTAATATTTTTGGGAATAGGTGCAATTTAATGTATACATATTTCCTATATGTTGTCAACAGTGAAAATACTTACTTATAAACTGGTTTTGTCTCATTTCACACGCTGCTGTCAGAGAGCTTATGATTTAATGAGTCCAAGATATTTCTTGAGTTATGCCGCTCGTGAAATATAATGCAGCATGAAGGTCAAATTATTAAACTTGACACAAACACAATTCCTAATTTGGTGAAGATATTTACTTACAGTAAATTATTCCCAATACGTAAAAGACACTATACAGTCAAACACACAAACTTGTATATTTTTCAACTGGATTTAACAAACACAACTTTGAATAGTAGTAATTAAATTACCTATTAGCTACCTAGTTGTTTAAGTATAGTTTAGTGTTAAACCCTCTCGGTTATATTGATCCTAAGGTTGGATGAAGTTCTGGTGCTAAGGAAATCTCCAATCTTGGGGGCAATGTTGACAAATATTGGGCCCAACGTCCAAGCCAATGTTGGAGTTTGGTTTGGTCCCAAGTTTTGGCTCGAGGTAAGCGGTCGTGCATTTGTTTTACCTTGTAACTGTGCAATATAGGTGCAATATTTACTGCGAATTACTTAAGTGCTGGCTCACTTGCCGCATGCAATATTTTTGATGTACATACTTTTTTATTGATTTATAATAAAAAGTTATTTTTGAAGGTTCGTCTTTCAATTTCCACCCCATCCCCCTCCCAATTTTGTTGTCAATGTTGAGTTTTTACAGGGTTAATGGTTTTGCCTGGCCTTGACTCAGCACAAAAGTCAAATGGCATTAACGTAGTCGTGTGATCCTCTAATGACGCTCCTTCACTATCAGGGCCCTATTTTATAAAGCTACGAAGTCTCTATGTAACACATAGGGTCAGAAAGAGACTTCCGCTTGTAAAAAGGAACTTGTAGCTTTATAAAACGGGCGGCTAGTCCGAAATTGGATTTTCCGTTTCGATTCGACTCGATTAGTACCTATTAGCGGAACGGCACAAAATGAACTTGGAAAATCGAATTTCGGACTACAAGGTTTAGTTTTAAGCACCTATGTATATCAAAATACACCCCCCTCCCTACATCGCCTCACATCCTCCCTCACCACCCACACAGCTTTTTGAAGAGATTTTGCTTGATGAAAACAGGAGGCAGAACCGATACGACGTCTACCTATTGAGTACTTAGATACGATCAAAGTACATAATTCTTCCGCTGAGATATACGACCCTGGGAGAAGAATACCTAATGACTTTTGAAAGAATACCTAATGACTTTTGATCCGTGC
Source organism: Pandemis heparana (assembly GCA_963854515.1). Taxonomy (NCBI): domain Eukaryota; kingdom Metazoa; phylum Arthropoda; class Insecta; order Lepidoptera; family Tortricidae; genus Pandemis; species Pandemis heparana. The sequence continues at coordinate 7,433,404 of OY978022.1, read as the reverse complement.
GGTTAAAACGCTTAAATATTTATTCACCTGCAGGCTGATTTCGTAATCGGTATTTAGGTGATCACTCCTTTTAGTCAAATGATTTCGAAGACCTATTCGTTAATCGAAGGAAGTTACGTGGATAAAATATCGCTACGACTGTTTAGGCATGCTATTTAGAGCAGGTGCGTTTGCTCGATGTTTTTCTCGCAAATAATTAGGTATGTTGGTAAATGTTTATTAAGAAATAGTTAGGTAAACTAAATTGCAGCTAAGCTTTTTGTGTTGTCAAATACATCTGATACGTTTAAATGGAACTGTGAGCGACATGATAAAAAATTGTACCTATTTTACATTTCGCAATTAATTTTAAAGAATTCTTAACAGTAGGTAATTATTGCTATTAAGTACTTAGTTAATATTTTGTAATATTGCCATCGAATTACTGCAAAAGCTGTGTGAGAAAGTGAAAAGGCAGTGAAAATTCTCTCATCTTATAAAAACGAGTACTTATCTAGGTATAAGGTTCGTGCGACAGAACGGATATACTTTAGTTAGGTAAATGATTGTCAGTTACGACTCTCGTCTAAGTTTTAAATAGGTAGGTATGTACTGTACTCAATTCCATTTCCATCAATTCAGGAGAATAGTAAACTTAGGTACTTTAAAAAAAGGAGGTTTTCAATTAAGTTGTTTTTTTTAAGCGAGTCCATTTTTAATTATTATTTTAGCGCTTATCGCCCAAACTTACTTTCTTTCGTAAATTCAGTGAACTAGGTAATGAGTTAATTGAAACAAAGTACATGGAATTAACTTTATTTATTAATATTTTACAATCATTAAAAAAACTATTATGGACGGATCTGATAACAAGTTATGTGACGTCACTGGACCACAAAATGTACTCGTAGCTATCCTATTACTATAACATGTGTATATCATAACCATAATATTAATATGAACAGGTATATTTACGAGATATCTCGATTGTCAACAATAGTTATCACCAGTCGGTTTCAGTCAGTATGTTGGCGTGTCTAAAAAGGGTACGTAGGTACATTATCATCACTTTGCTGTATAGAATTTAATTTTGAACTCTTATTGACTTTATTGAGGTTTAGTTTTTGAAATCAGTCACGTTCTTGCTTATAATAATAGATTTAAAAATGTGAAACATTTAAACATGCTTAAAAACTCATAATTTACTAAAATCTTTATACATAACAATTTTATGCGAATAGGAAACGTTATCTTCGTTGGGCGACGACGGAAACATTCCTAAACTGACTTTTATACGAATTAAACATAATGAAAATTACATTTTGATCTTTACAAACGAAATGTAGTTTCTTCTAAACCAACTAATAAACGTTATTTACATAATAATGCATTATATATTATATTCGTTATTGTTGCAGCACCATTAACTTTTAGATGAATGTGTCATAATTTAACTACATTTACATGATAATCAATCTTAGGACTGATGGTGATGATTATTATATTTATGATTTATATGACTTATGACACACTGTTTCTAATACATTGACCTACTCTGGTGCAAGCAACTGTCCTGAGTATTGATAAATATTATTTCGAGCTCTTCTAAATACCCAATTTGTTAAAATGACTAAACAATTACTAAATAGGTACACGATTTTGCGCAAAACAGTCACTGATGATCGATTTCATCAATTTGTGAAAAATAATCTTGAATACTTCGTAAATAAGTTTATACAATGACATCGTAGCCTTGTTTAATTATTGGTAAAACCTACCATCAGTCACTTACGCAGTTTATTTAAAGTTACTTAAAATATGTCTATAAAAATCTCATTCCTTTTTCACCTCAGTAGGGTAGATTATTCAGGCGTTTCAACAACACACACAATGTTGCCAATAGAGTAGTTCTTTTACACGAAAGGGTTTCACCGACTGCACCTCTGTCGTCTCTGACTGCGTTACATTGCATGATGCTACTGTTAGATTCTTAAATTTGCAGTCTAAAACAAAATAGCGCACGCAACTGTCGCTATTGGTCAATGTATCCTTGACAGGCGGCAACGGCTGCAGTTACTTCTACAATAAGCAACTGTCATAAAAATACAGCCGTCTTGTGCCGACGACAACGTTGTTAAAAGAGTAAAGTATTGTTGTAGCGGCCACCCAGTATTTAAGCAGAAATCTGATGGCGGCGTTTGAAACACTCGAAGAATATCCCAGGTCATAGTAAGGCGCGTTATTCTATTATGGCATTTCAGTAAGGTCTGACGGTCCCTAAGCGGCCGCGTGGGATGGGCTCAGCATAGCTGTGACGGAACTTGGCTGGCTGCCGGTCCGCAAGCTCGCGGTACTCCCGGTAGTCCCGGTCGTAATACCGATCCCTGTCTCCCTCCACATAGGACTGCCTCTGGTCGTCCAGCAACCGCGAACGGCTGAATGCTCTCTGTCTGTCACTCCAATCCCTCCTCCTCTCCTCAATTACCGGCTCAATTATCTCATCCTCATCTATGCGTCGGTCCAACTCTCTCCTCTCTCTGTATCTGTCAAAGTCTTCCCTGTGCGTTTTCGGCTCACTTCTATCGAGATACTCCTCAGTGCCATATTCAAACCGCTTGACTTCGTCGCGTTTACGGCTGACGCGCGGAAGCCTCTCGATTTCCCTGTGCGCGATGTCTCGGTCCATATCGAGCATTCGTTCCGGGTCCTTAAACCGCTCCGGCTCCCTCTGAGAACGCTCCAAATCCCGGTGAGAACGGTCAGGTTCTCGCCGAGAGCTTAATTCTCTGTGTCGCTCTTGCCGCTCGTCTCGGCGTTCTTCCTCGGGGGAAGAAGTCGAGCGGCTGTTTCTTTCTAGCATGCTCCTCCTAATGGCCATGTGCTGCTCCAGTTCCCTGTTGAATCTTTCTCTTTCTAGGTTCTTGAATTTCTCCTTGGCGACTTGGAAGCGGTCTTTGGGGGAGGCGATTTCTGCGATTTTGAGGCTGCCTTCGCTGGCGCCTCTCTGTAGTTTTCCAAATCGTCGGTCTTCTACTCGATCTATGCTCCGGTTGGAGGGTTTGGTTTCTGCGACGTATCGCCTCCTGTAGTTGGGGGTTTCGTCGACAAACTTTTCTTGTTTTTCCTTGGCACGTTCGAGGGATTCGTGGCGATGGCGACGCTCAAAGGCGGCTTGTTCGCGGAAGGGCGCGAGCTGGTCACGGAACTGGTCGCTGAAGTCGTCGTTATATCCGCGGTCGTAGCGGCGCGGCGAGAGCGCGCGACGCGGTGACGTGCGGCGAGGCGACGCGCGGCGTGGTGACGCGCGGCGGGGTGACGCGCCGCGTCGCGGGGACGCGTCGAATGCTTCGTGCATCATATATGCCGTACTCTCTGCCCAGTCCTCCTCTGGAAATAAAGAGATAAACTGGTTATAGTAGAGCGTCACAATCAATTGTATGATCTAAATCTAATTTTTAGTGAAAGTTCACAGAAATCTATATATTAAAGTTTAGTTCTAGTCAACATGTTTTCGTGTAAAACGGTACTGTATAATTAGCTAGCATCTGCATAATCCAAGGTTTGTCTACAACGTATGCTCCAAAAGCCTAGTTCTAGCGCGTAATGTATGCGAGCCACTTAAACACACATTCCACTTGACCCATTGTCACTAAAACGACTAAACATTTTACAATAACGGTAAAAGATCTCATCTCTGAAACTATTTATGAGTAAACTCGTTTCTAAATTCTAATTGACATAGAAAAGAACCTGTATCGCTCCCACGTGCCCCCGTCTTGTATTTTATCGGTGGCCATCTTGGTTCTGGCGCGAGCTTTAATTTGTATGGGATTTGGGTTTCGCGACTTTACTTTGAGTTTCGTTTTATTGTTGTGGGTGTTCTAGTTCTCTTTAGACAATATTGTAATAATGAATGCAATTCGCGCCATTATTTAAATAAGCGTGCACAGTTAATTGCAGCAACGCGACAAGGTTTTGAAAGTCATTTATGATTTGGTAGCTGTGAGAATTTTTATTGTCTGTAACGATTAGGAATGCGGGTTGTAAAAATACTTGATAATAAATACTTCTTTTGAGATAACGAAAACTCAGCGTTTAGCTCCTAATAAAGAACACTCATCGGTTCATTATCCCACACAAAAGGTACCTACACTTTAAAAAATAAAATAGATAACTTTAATCAAAGTGAGTTCGAACGTTTTTGAGATATTGGACTACGTTGGTGGTTTTACCACTAAAAGGTACAATGTTCTATCGGTCAGATTTGTATTGTAACACCTGTCCGTGCACGTGAGTGGGCATAGTAAAGAAAATAGACAAGATAAATGGTAATAAAATAGTAAATTACGTGACATACATTACTTTCATTGTATGGTCACGCGCGGTTATGCGCGTTGCTTAATTTATCTTCAAACTACTTTTTAGGACAAGCGATAAATCTCGGCGTTACTTAAATGCTCATTCATAACTATAATCATAAAGCGGAAATGTCTTAAGTACATTTTGTTTGAAAAAAAAAACGCCAAACCACTGCAATCTGATTGGCAAGCAGATTTCATTATCACTAATGTTCTGTACATTCTTGTTCTGTATAATCCGAGGTAGATAACCTACTACGACCTAGGTATATTGGTAATCGCTCTATGCCATAGATATCTATATATACATGTTGTAAGACAATGTTATAATATAAGCTCTCAGTAAATATTCAAATGTCAGTACCTAATCGATGTAATTCCTAATTGTGTCTCATTAAGTATGTGCATGAATTATTTTACTAGTTAGGTAGTAGATTCCTAGACATATTTAATACTTAGCAGGCACTGACTGAGCACCATAATTTTGTAAACAGGAATCAAGGAGCCTACTTACTAATTAGCACTAATTGATTACAAATGGGAACAAAAACACAGAAATAGATAACTAATCATTGAACCCTACCCAGGTAGACAAAACAGTCACTTTTATTGTTTAGGTCTAGAGGTCGCGAAGCTACCTACAATGAAAACGTTTAACGAACAATCGCTATTTTTTCCCGATGGGAACAAGGCTCGTCTCTTTCAATCCCACAGTGTGTAGTCTTCTGTCCCTTTCGCACAGTATTGTTTTTTAACCACGGGAGGCGTGGGAAGAACCTAAATTGCCTATTTGACGAACGTTGCGCAAAAAGAACGAAGTGCCAATTAAGTTTTTGACTAAACCAGTCTTTCGTTTCGATTGACCGTCACTAACTATCGCCAAAGGCAATTGTTTTAAAATAAATTATTTGTTTAATGACGATGTCGTACCTATTACCTATTCCTGTTTATAAAATAAAAAAAATTAAAATAAAAAATCCATGTTTATGAATTTTATTTTCGCGTTGAAAATACTTTTGAAGCTTTTGTTGCTTTTTTGTAAGTACATTAAAGAGTGACGGCTGTGAATACTGCGCTTTATACAACTGGGAGGCTACTTCCAAATATAAAAACCATTCCTCTCACTCACTCTCAAATGATTGCCTATGAGTGTGAGCAGAATAGCACGAAACGAACGTCGAAAATCGAATTTCAGAGTCAGAATAATTCAGCAGGTTGCGTTAGTTTCACTGAACTCTGCTATGTGAAAGTTTTCCAGGAGTTTTTTTTGTGGTTGTCTTAATTTTTCCTAATTTTTGTCAATTAAATGTACGACGTCAAAGCCCGACCTAATTTTGAAACCCAAATCACGATGAAAAAAACCTTCGGAAGTATTCCAGAGTAGTTCTAAACCACCGTGTACAACTATATAACAAAACCCACACAGTCAATTTCCAAGAAGAAAATGTTTCATCAATTACAAAACGCAAAGCGCGCCTGCGTCTGCGCAAGTGCGCAACATGCCGAAATTGTTTTTAATTTTGATGCGTAAACTAGAACAGAGTTATACAAAGATCCATACTATCGACGCGTATTGTATAGAGATAATTAGCGTAATTATTTAACAATGGCGAAATAAAATTAAATACTAGCAAGAGAACAAATATACTTGTGAGTTGTGAATTTCGTAAGCTGCCATTAGGCTGGTTTCAATGGTTCGCATTCGAGTTCACACCATGAAGGTGAAGCTGCGATCTTGAACTATTTGAGAATATTATACGTATTGTGTTGATATAAAAAGTTAATCTCATTGACGTCTTTGTTGGTTTGGACCGAATGATGTCGAGCCTTGGTTTTGACTCTTGACGGCAAGTGTTTCTTTGTTATGTTGGAATATATTTTAATCACACACGTATCGGTATGTTACTTTTAAAAAGTAAGCTATCATAGTTGTGGACTTTACAGCTCTGACGCTTGCTTCCCATAGGCGCCCTAAAAGTGGTCTTAATGTCGAAACTGCTCTTCAACTAAACCCAACTTGTGCTAAGACTGACGTATTTAACTTCATTTTGTTATCAACAAAAATGCGAACTCAATCTCGAAAGTAACCTATTAGTTTCTTACACTGAATTTTAATGAACACATGCGCTTAGTAATTAAAACACTGAAACTTTCTTAGATGCTTGCATTTAATAAACAGACATGCATGTTTTTGTGGCACGCACTCTTCCGCGCAGTGTTAGCAATTTTAAATAATGATAGTTTGTAAACATCTTCCTCGTTTTTTGTTTCACGCTATTACTGATCGGCTTGATTACAAATTGATAGCAAGGTGGTCTGAGATAATCTCATTGTTTAGTTATAATAGCTCTGATTATATATGACAACACACAATACTATGGAAAAAAACACATTAAGATAGGTATGACCATTTGCAGTGTTTTCATTCTTGTTATTAAATCTACATCACTACATAGTATAGAACAAAGTAGATTTTCGCTGTCTGTCAGTTTGGGTGTCCCTATGTATGCTTAGATCTTTAAAACTACGCAACAGATTTTGATGCAGTTTTTCTTTAATAGATAGAGTGAATCAAGAGGAAGGTTGACATCTATAATTCTATGCAGACGAAGTCGCGGACAGAAGCTTGTTTACTACAAGTAAAATGCTAGCTAAAAGAATAAAAATTAGTGACACTAAAATAATTTACGCAGCGCGTATTTTGAATAGAGCCCTACTAAATTTAACATTCATTACACGTATACAAAGTCACATTAAACCGCTAATTACTATACACACACCTACAACAGTACTCTACGAATCTATTGAATACTTGGTGCTTAAATACTTACTGTCATTGACAACCCACACTGTGGTGGACAAAGGACGTTAAAAAAATTAAAAACAGATTTACAGAATTGTTTACAAGCTCGGGAGTCAAGGCCCGAGTCATTAGAACCTCAATTACTTACCTAACTTGTTTATACCACTGCTTGCTTCGTGACGAATCAATTTGTTGGTAAGGGCACGATTTTGTAGCCGTGTGTAACGTGTGTGAAAAAAGAGTGTATAAAAAGTTGTTGGAATTTTAACAGCCTGATGACTTGGTTACGTCTGCTATGGTGCGTTAAAAATGGAATGGGTTTATATTTTATTCCAGTTCGTATGTGGCTCAAATATTCTTAGATAGTGTAAAACTGATGAAAACTAAGACTCAGGTGTATGAGTGCCTAATTTTTAGCCTAGTTAACACAATTTATCAGTGGGAACAGCTTTTACGAATAGCTTAATGTGTACAATTTCTATTCGATCTTGCTATCCTCAATCTAGAAATTTTATAATGGAAACTTAAATTGCTCTGACATAATACGAGTATTTCGTATTGTAGCAATCTTTACGCACCTAACCAATTTATTGTATCATGGAATATGGATTTAATTACATTAAATTAAAGTACCTACCAAGTATTTTATATTTCATGGTTTGCATTTGCATATAAAATAAATAATCATCTTTTATCTCTGGTTAATATCTATGTTTGTTGAGGAATGCAGATGTTTTAGTTTTTACGAGTATTTGGACACGTTTTTGAATATTGATTGGTTAATAAGACTGTTTAAGACTATACAATGAGAGACTTCTATTATGGGTATATTTTAAACTCGTTCTTAATTAGAAATATACAAGTTTAAATTATTATTTGTTTGTATTACTTATATATAAAAATTAAAACAGTGCAATGTTAACGTCTAAAATAAACTTCTAATGAAATGAAAGATCTAGTCAAAATACAAAGTACAATCAACAAAAAATAATATTTACATTGTTATTGTTTTATACGCACATATTCGCAATTATAGTCTAACTAAATATCCGATGGCGATAGAAGGAGATGGCATCTGCCTTTATGGATTGCAAGCGCATTAGAAAATATTACGGCCATTGTTACTAACACTCGTCATACCTGAATTCAGTGCCATTAGAATGATACCATAACGCTATGAATGAGCCAGCCACAATAGTTCTGATGCAAACAGGACAAGCGAACGGTCACGACGACTGACGCCATCCAGTCTAAAAATATTGCTTTTCACATTGTAACCTTTTTTTACTTTTTACACTGCTTAGGCTGCAATAGGTTTTGGTGCGCCGCGTGCTACGCGCCAAACAAATGAATTCAATTTTGGAAGTCGGTTTGTTACGTCATTTGTTAATAGTAGTTTTTTGGACTGCACGACTAGTTTTGTAATTTTTTTTAATTAAGTATACAAAAGGGAACAAATAATAGGTTTTGTCTGGGGACTTTATTATATGAAGGACTAATGTTTCATCGTGGTGAGGTGTAATTTTGCTTTTTCAAAAATGATACGTAAAGTCGCGATTACGAGTAAATCATTAAAAAGTCACCAGTAAGTCAATAAGACCGGACAATGAGCTAAAAAGTCTCCGGTAAGTAGAGAGGTTTTGAATTCGGAATGAAAAACTGTCCAGTAAGTACGTTACAAATGTTACAATTCTCTAATCTCATAACATATCTGGAAATATTTCGTTGTCATGTAATTTTAATTCCACTCTTATAATTAAGTAGCTTCTGTCCGCGACTTCGTCTGCGTAGAATTATACATACATAAACCTTCCTTTTAAATCACTCTACCTATTAAAAAAACACCATCAAAATTAAATGCGTAGTTTTAAAGATCTAAGCATACATAGGGACTGACAGACAGCGGAAACCGATTTTGTTTTATACTAGTAGTTATTAAATTACTTACAGTTTTTTTGTTTTATTTTTGCAAAAATAGGTACAGGTATAGATAGGTATAGGTAGGTAGGTAGGTACTTTACCTATTTTTAAGAACCAGCTCAAATCTCACTATTTGTCACTAATTGAATCCACTTCCTGTCTATAGTCCCATTTATTTTCTTTTGCTTCTGATCAATTCCTTTTCTGTTATATGGCCTTCTTATACTTTTCGTTATTACATTCTCATATTTATTTTATTTTAAGTATTATTATACAATTATGTTATGTGTATATTATTTTATTTATTTATTTAGCTATGTATTATATTTATGTAAGTATTGTTTTATTATCCCTGCGTTTCTCCTGTCTATTTGTTTCCGCCACCTACTTAAACTGTCTCCAACTTATTTCTCTGTCTTAAAGGTTGTCTGGTAGAGATCGCTATTAAGCGATAAGACCGCCTATTGTATACTTTGTTCTATGTTTCTGTATTGTTTTGTACTGATTTGTGGTGTTCAATAAAGAGTATTTGTATTGTATTGTATTGTACAAGCTTCAACCATTAAGTGTCATACTGGACTAGTATAAGTACAAAAATCCTAGCCTACGGCTCGGATTTCAAACCGACTCGTCCAGTATGACTTACTTACTGGTCTCTTCAGTAATATACTATTACTTCATCAAAGTTTTCCATCGTTTTTGGTATCTATTTTTGTATAGTTGCGGTTTTATGGGAATATTATATAAACGAAGTATGCTTTGGGGTCAAAGGGCTTACAAGTTTTCTTAGTAGTTACCATTATTCACAGAACATTTAAACTTCTCTTCAAACTAAAATATACGCTTCGTTGTGCTGATGAGGGCTCACCGATTATTCGGAACGCAAATTACATATCTATTTCGATGCGGAAGCCATTTTTTACATGAATAAACCCATCACGTAATAGTTTTTATAAAAAGTGCAAAATGGGTAGGTAGCCGCAAACGATGACGGAATCAATAGGAGATTTATGATACAAAAAGTTACTTATTTACTAGGAACAAGATTTATGATTATGATTTAATTGGTAAGTATAATTTTGTTCTCAAAACTGTGTACACGACTGAATCGTAAATTGCAATAGCCTGATTTTTTTTGTAGTTTGGCTAGCTGTTGTGGTTTGCAATAAAATGCACCTACCCGAGGCAAGAGAGCAACTTAACCCAGGGTCAAAGACTTTCTTATACTTGGATGAAACTGAAACTCTAACGGATTTTGATTGTTACACTTGCAATTAGGTACCATGAGGTCTTAGTATACATATTTTTGAACCCGCTCTATTTCCACTCCACCCACCTCAATAGCTGTTGTGCTCTCCATGTCATTGGTCATCACCTTGGTTGGTAGGAGTCACTCTGAGGGACCGAAAGACAAACAAGTGGCTCAGAAAAAAGAGTAAAGTCTCGGACATCGGCCTTAGGGTGGCAAGACTCAAATGGGAATGGGCCGGCCACAATGCCAGAAAGCATGGCTCTTGGTGCAAGCGCCTACTGGATTGGAGGCCATGGGACCAGAAGAGACCACGCGGAAGGCCACAAATGCGGTGGAAGGATGATATCCGGAAAGTGGCGGGCGGAAACTGGACCCTAACTGCCCAGAACAGGGAGAAATGGAGGAAATTGAAGGAGGCCTACACCAATTCATTGGTTGAAGAGGGCTAGGAAAGAAGAAGAAGAATAGGTCTTAGTGCGATTCAATTCCGACTCAGTTCAAGTTTTAGCTGTCATTTTTAGTACCTATGGATCTGATAGCGAGCGAACCTAGAAAGTTCACATGATAACTAATATAATTATGAAAATTTTGATGCAACTTACCGCTGGTGCTATGATTATCCTGCTGCCTCGTGTATTCATTCCTCTCAGGAGACGGAGCCAAGTCGCTGCCAATCCCAGAGCTGCCTCCAGAAGACTCCAACTTGCGTCTGGCGTTAACGCCCACGATATTCTGGTTCAGGCAACGTCTTGTGTCGATGTTGCTCAGATTACCCTTCTGACGGTGCACTGTGTCGTAGTCCCGTGGTGGTAAAAGGATCGGGCTTTTACCTAAAAACAAAGAAAAATTAGTCATGTTGGCGGGACAGATTCTTAATAAGTTTTGGTAGCAAGCGCTAAGCAGTGTGGCTTTAAATACTTTTTCACCTCACTAGCTCGGAAAGCACTTTTTGTTTGTTTGACAGCTATTGAGAAAATCGCTCTTTATTCACTTGTGGAGAAAGAGTTTTGCCCACAGATTAGAAAGATATAGTACAGGGTTTTGACATTTGAAGGGAGCTTAAGTGATATTTGACAGCTAACAAAACGTAAAACGTTAAAAGTGCTGAATTTTTAATATCAAATTAATGAATTGCATCGAGTAAAAAACATCAATACAGTCTTGCAACTTTATTTTAATTCATAAATATCAGCATTCAACATTAACCTTCATTCTTGTTGTAAAAACGGATAAAATGTTCTGACAGTCCAAAGTAAGTCAATATGCGAACAATATTTTTTTTTATAAAACTCATCCCTTGTGGGATAGGTAAAGGAATTATTGTCCATTCAGCCATATTAAAGATTTTAATGCCGGTTCACTGTTTGTGCTGACAGTAGCACTTGATGGTCCCACCCAACGGAAGACCAGCGCTGGCTGTAGGCCAGCATTATGCTAAGGTGGAACCATTTCGTGATTGTATATATGCTGCTACTTGTTTTTTTCTGTAAGTAATTTATATCACGAATAAATGTTTTCTTTCTTTCAAATAATTAAAAAAAAAATAAGTCAAAACTATTCAATTAAGCCGTCAACGTTAAATATTCGCATGTTTTTCTAGTTATTTTGTTATTAAAAATGAGTGATAGTACCTACAAACCCTTTTTCTTATTTTCCTCGCTGTAGTGAGGTGAAAAATTTTGTGTTATACACGGGTGAAAAGTTATTTTACGCCTCGTGTGTTGAAACACTCGCAGGTAAAATACAACTTTCCCCCCTTGTATAACAAATAACTATTACACTATAAAGGTATACTTTGTTTGTTTGTAATAATTCCGTTACTAATATAAAGTTACATTATCCTTTACTAACATAAACTAGCAAAGTTCCGTGCACCGTAGACAAGAGTCGGGTAATTGCTAAGTAAAATTAAATAATAATAATAATATGTGTTTGGTTACGTGCCAAGGTTTCTAAATAAAATTGATTCAAATAAGACTATAGTTGTGAATGTGACGGCGAAATAGACCTTACTTATAATAGTAATTCCCCTACCTGAGTATTGATATTATAAAAGCCACAATACAAACTGAAGTGGTAAGGCGGTAAGGCAGATATTGTGCAGACGTGCAATAGATACGGTGCATAACAATCTGTACAGGCATACTTATAAATAAGTGCTCTACGTGAAAAAATACACACATAAGAAATATACATACGTCATCGTACATAAATACGGGTGCGTGCAAGCAACTACCTACAAAAAACAGAAAACGAGACTGACCTAGACCCTTTTTACCTGTTGACAACTTTTGCTTCAATTCAGCGGCCAAACTGTCATATAGATTGGCGACGCATCTCTCCTCGTTGCTTCCAGAATCAGACTCCCGGGACACTTCGCTTCCCAGAGATGAATCCGGGGGTTTCTTGGAAGTGGGAAGAGCCCCTCGCATTTGTAGCTTCCTCTCTATGTCGGCGAACTTTTTCTGATTTTCCGGACGCTCTATAAGGGCGAGGAGATGCGTATATAACATCTCGGCGGTGTGATCTGAGTCGCATCTGTCAGGACAAGGAAGAATACAAATTAATTTTTGTTACTGTCAAGTATAACAAGTATTAGAGATGTTTGAGAACTGTCTTTTGAGGCTGTAGTGCAATATAACAAATTTAAGTCATTTTGCAAATATGTCGCAAAGGCTTCTTTTATAGGTCTAGGCTACTAATAGCGCTTTCAGAAAGACCATCAATTATGAACAATGCACGAATATTATGACCAATGAAAATTATGAAACAAAACGGGTCCTGATTTCACAGACTATGTGTAGGTACTAGGTAGAGTCAGCAGCAGAAGTGTATGAGCGGTTATAAAGCTCAAAATGATCTACACCTGACAAACAACTTTGTGTTTACGATTTTGATCTTTATAATTGCTTATCAACTTCTACTGTTGACAGTATATGTGACAAATATTTCTAAATTTGTCAGGTAAGTATTGTTATATCAACGAATTATGACGCGAAAATCATGTCACGTTTTCCAGACTATCAAACTAACTTGGCCAAGCATCAATCAATAACGCAGCGATCTTTTTACACAATACGTATCTGCGCAGTTATTACAATCTCAATCACCCAGAGTTCTCGGCAACTTTCAATAACTCCACAAAAAATTACTTTCATTTCATCAGTCAGCTCATTTGGAGAATCGTTTCGCACTAGTTCCAAATAGTGCAATACAACCGACCCACAATTACATACACGTACACTTCGCCGCGTGATACCGAATACCAATCACTGTTATTAAACATCGAATTGCTATGTAGTAACGCGGCTGAGAGTACCTAAAATCGTGTCACTATGCCCTTCTGAATATCAATAGCGTATATCTTTATTGCCTAATGGAGACCGTGCTGTTACACTCATCTGTATCGTATTATTAAGTAGGTATAATCATTCGATGAACTTCTATAACACGACTTTGAACGGGGTACAAAAACTGGTCAAGTGCGACTCTCACTCGTGCACAAAAAAAGTTTGTAGGTACGTATAGTAATTCTATGAAAAACTAGGTAATTTTTTGCGAATCAGTGATTTTCGGACTCATTCCTTTACTACTGTTATGGCCCAACTTTAGGCTAAATTCCTAAAACAAAGAGAAGTTCTGATATTATTTATTACCATGGTTTTATGCATATGAAAACGGTATTAACGCCTTTTAAAATTTATACTTAGTGCAAGTCTTTTGATCGCATGAACTTTGAAATTTCATTTTTAGGGCGTAGAGAACAATAGATTATAGCCTCTAGTGTTTCGAACAACGAATTGATTTTGACACAGGGACACAAAATTCGATTTTCAATTATTAAAACGCGCTTCGCATCGCAAAGAGGGTTGACTTATATGTCGAGACATTAAACATTTGCAATCGACCGTAAACTAATTTTTATTTTCAAAATATCAAACTAATGAAGAAACTAATGCACCTAAGTTATACTTAACCTTAATTAGATTATCATTTGTCTCGCACTAATTAAAACAAAAGACAACCGAATCATTGAGCTAACCGAGATAACGCCACGCTGCCGCTGTAGTATGATCTTGATCGTAACGCACAATGAATGAGACAAAACATTGGCCCAATTTGGCCAATGTGTGAACCGATAAGGCACTTAAACTATGCCTATGACATTCAACGCGTGCGCAAAGAATGAGTGCATAGGGTTGCCAATTTTTGGTTTTGAAAATACCTGCACCCTTGTACATACAGCTCATGCTACAACTTTTTAAAATTAAACGAATAGGTACATGCATTATTTAATCAAACAACAAATTAAAATAGGAAAATCAAAAATCAATTGAGTTGGTTGTCAAAGTCATCTAAGCAGGTAAGTTGGTGATAATTAATTAATTAATTGAGATTGTAAATAAATTGATAAATTGATGAACCTAATAATTTTACGTTTTGTAATAAAAATATTTTAACTCATGTAGGTAGGTAAATCGAATTGAATTTATAATTTAATGTGTAATTTAGACATTTTATTATTTTATTGTTTCTATTGTTTAATGTGTAATGGAATTATTGCCTAAATAAACAATTTATTATTTATTATTATTAATGCTTACTGGTAAAAAGATAAAAACCCTAGAGAGCTACTAGCACAGCCACTGTGTTTAAAAGGGTTAATACAAATTGTTTTTCATAGCAAAATAAAAATACTTATATCATAGTTTTTAAATTCTATAATCATAAGTCATTCAAGGTTTATATCCCAAATCATCAAAACAATTAACTCTGCAGATTTATGTCAATTTACTACAATTAAAAGCCATGGTTTATCAACCCTGCGCATGAGTGCGAATGTCAAAGTTGAACGATTATTGACAAGGCCTTCTGTCACAGTGTAACAGGTTGCGCAATGGAATGCTAAACACACGGCGGAGGTCGCATACACACAAAGAGAACAGGAAATTATAAATTATAAATTTGTTTCTATAATTGTTGTACATAAATTTGATAGTAATCTATTGTTGATTTTACTGATCACCTTTCATTCAACAGCCAAATGGGATGTTAGGTTGGAACTAGTTGGTCCTTTTAATTATAAATGACTTCATTTGAAATTAATTTTGTGTAGTCTTGGTCATTGCCATCAAATCAAACGGGAGACGTTCATGCATGTCACATAAATCTGGCAGGAACGTAGTACTAGACAGACTCCTGATTTTATCAGTCACGCACAAGCCCTAAAGCAGGACACTGCTCTCTCACCCACTCTCTTGGTTAGACTTAGGTTAAGTAAGTATGTCAATTCGCCAATTCATCTTTGGCATATCAAAACCAAGCAAGGACACACTGGGCGGAGCTACCCTCGATTCAAGAAATGTCATTAATCTTGAGCAACACTTGGCCATATTACGTTCACATTACTGATTGTTATGGTAATTCTGACATAGTCACGGTGTTACCATTGATAAGAGTTTAATAGTATTGTGTTCGTAACACTGCTGTTTTATTAGGCATCGTAGAAACAGCTCTTGGTAGGTTTGAAGACTGGTTGCGGGGTGTGTCCATATGACGCCGGGCCTCATCAAACCGATATTTATTACGCGAGTATTTAGCCTGAATTTAGAGAGGGAAAACTGCGATAATATCGGGACAGGGAATATGCAAAAATAATAATAAAATAATATATGTCTTTATATTTGAACTAATACATATAATATAACACAAAACCATTGAAACGATAACTCTACATGATGTTTTTTATCACAAAGTAAGTAGGTATGTACTTAGGTGCTTAGCTTAGTTTGGCTTAATGTTTTGCAAACTAATATTTGAGTCCTAAAATGTTTAAAGGTTTAACAATTCTCTACACTACATAGTAGAAGAGAAAGAAACATACCCGCTTTATTTAGGGGATATAGCTTAAAAATAATATCGTAAATCTTAAAATAATGTTCGTACAGACAATGCGTGAATACCAAACCCTGTGGCCGTAGATGAAACTCGCACTTGGTTGATTCTTCTTTATGAATGAGACCATAAACATTTACAAACAATTATATATAGTACATTTTAATGAATTACCTCTCTTTGGCGTTGACCTTTAATTCCAAAGCTTCTGCTTTATTGAATTTTTAAGTAAGCGTAATCGTCATTAAACTTGTTGGAAAGTTGTGGGCACTTAAGTTACGCCGGTGAAATTACAAAATTACGCTGTTCCGGCTTCTGGTGGAATCGATTTGTGAATTTACGATACTCATAAAATACATCGTACCTACCTACCTTGTATTTTATATGAAATTGATATGAAAGCGTTATCGCTTCGATCGCTAATGATATTTTATGGCAGCGGGCTTCTAGAGTTTAATTAATTTGTGGCGTAAGTTACGTAATTTAAGGTAGTTAGTTTAAAGTATATCTTTATTAGATTGCATGACTATCAGATAATGTTTACTATCTGATAATTAATGCAAACTTTATTCCCTCTTCTCAGATGAGGAGGGCGAGAAATTTTGTAAGAAAAATATTCTGTAAGTACCTAAGTAACAAAACTACTACGATTTATAAAGAAATTTAGTTTTATCTAGATGGATACATGAATCGAATGTACCAAAAGAGGATACGCTTTAATTTAAGTTGTTAGAATTGTAAAATCTTCAATCCACGTTTCTCGACGAATAAGCCGGGTACTCAATCTCAGCTGCAACCGTAACAGTTGCACGTTGCAGTATCCTAAAACGCTGGTGTGGACTATAGTGTGGAGTTTTTGGTTAATGTAAATGCAACAGCTATCGGTTACAGATCGCAGATGAATACACCGCTTAAAACTCACCGATGTCCTCTTTTGACATTTATTACACCAGCTGTCAGGTAACAAACTAGTTATCCGACTAAAGGCAGTTAAGGTATTGTTTCTTGCAACTTTACAACGTAAGGTGCGCTACCTAACACCAATAACCTTCCTCTTTAAAACATCTTTGTTCGAGACAGGTAGATCAAGTATTACTGACAGTTTATCCATCTGCCGATAATGTTACACGTGCTGTAAATTATCTTGTTATTTATTAGTAGGTAGTTGTTGCTAAAAATTATAATATATACCTAGTAGTCTGTATTTTTCCATTTCGTTTGACCTTCTTAATAACACATGGTTTTAAATGTCATGTATACTTACCATGGCGTCTCACCCTTAAACTTCGTTCTTACTAGGTTTCTCTAACAAACGTTGTTACTCTTTCTTCATTCGCTTTTTCTTCACTCGCCGCTTTAACATGGATGGTTTTTTCTTCGCGTGTGTAACGGAAATTTTCACGGAACACTATTGATGTACATCGTATAGGTGGAGTCGAAGATGACCTTGTATTCCAAACGCTGAATACTTAGTTCCTATACGAGATTGTTTAGGTACCTACTACAGTCGCCTGCAGAGAAAAGGGACTACCTTAGTATGGTTACCGCTATTAAATAGGGAGATAGGGAAGGGGGGGATCACCTTTCTCTGAATCTGACTGTAAATTAACTTTTCTGATCTATACCGAAACCTTCAAGAATTAAGAATAATAATCCGAATATTTTCGCGATTGTGTAAAGCATAGAGTATAGTCGTAAGTACAAATGGCTTCAATTTCTTACCCGACTCGATCCTTGCATCACCACTTATAGTGAAGGCAAATATAAGCGGTTTATCTTAATGTTGATTGCATCTGTATGCCTACTATTTACCACATATTATTTCTCACGACGCCTTGATTGAATAAGTGATATCATAGTTGGCTATCATCATTTAAAAATAAACACGAAAGCAATAGGAATGCTGACATTTTAAAGTCAAGGCCAGATCGGTGGTAAAGTTTACAATGCAAAAATGCACAAAAGTTTAATAGTTTAAACTTATTTTTTCTTTTTATATTGAATCTCAGTAAGTATGTAGGTATGTATGTAAACTCTTTATTGTGCAAAATAAACATTACACTAATACATTTGACAAACACTAAGATATATTGCAAATTGAATTGCAGTGCAATTGCTGAGATGCATGTGGTAAGTAATTATATTAAAGAAATTATCCCTAGTGGAGCCACGTCCACCCCTTTTAGTTACTTTTAAAAAGAATTTATGGTAGTTACGCCACTGAACTTTTGTTTCATTGTAACACTAACTGTGTCGTAACAGTAAAAATAGAAAATGAGAAACAAAAGAGAACTGGTTTCTACGGCGAATAGTTTTAATTTTCTCTTCACACCTTGTTAACCGTTATTCAGTCGATTTTTTACCGCCCAAACGTACTTATTGTTAACATTTTTTTCCCGCGGGCAGACAGGTGACAATATCGGAGAAAGTTAGAACTTTTGCCGATGTTTAAAATAAATAACTGTCAAAAAGTACAGCGGACTGTCAAAATATAGCTGTCATTGGTGAAAGCGCAGTAAAAAATTAACAGTAAAAGCAGTCGATGAATGATTGGTGAAGTAAATCACAGGCTTGCGATATGTGGAGTTAGCATTATTGTTTACGAGAGGGGTCACTCTGCCGACCTCTGCGCTAGAAAACCAGGAATGTTTATTCTCCGATTCGTATAGAAAGCTTTCACACAGAAAATGTTTAATTTGCACCGACAGTGGTTTTAAGCCGGTAGTCATTAAGCTCGTTTGGCTACTATACTTTTAACAATAAATTTATTTAAGCAGTGATAAATGGCAGTTTAATTTGGTTAAATACTTTCACATGCGAGAGCAAAGAAGAAGGCATTTGCCAAAAATGTATAATAAGGAATATTGAAATATAATATGTATAAGTAGGTACCTACAAGCGACCCGTTTCGACTTCTTTATTAAACCATTTTTATGAACTTTCCTCATGAATTTCTTCAGAGGTTCTCCGTATTCGGAAATGATTACACGAGATGATTGTTAACTCCAGTTACGTAACGCCAATTCCTCCAAAGTCCAGCCTTTAATTGCTAAAACATGATGTTAGAGACGAGTAATCAAAATCAACCATTATTTTATCGCACAAACTGCAATTTCGCAACAGTAATTGCTTGCCTTTCATCTCAATTATCCGCGCTGTTCCAGCTCCCGTTTTAAATGCCCAATAAACCTCAGCGGATATTATGTGTCAGACAAACAAGTTGGCAACCCGGAACATGTCCTAGGACTAAAATATGCGCGCTTCGTTCCTGATAAAGATAGATAAATTAGGCACGACGACGGTAGTGTTATATTATAAATATTTAAAGTTTGGGCTTGTGTCACAGTAGTCCAAGTAAGTAGTAAGCAGTCTAATATTATGAGTAGGTAAGTATCACGACTGGATTCTTGGGTCGAAGACGTTCTCAGAATTTTCTTCTTATATACTGAAATCATTCGAACTCCAAATTGTTTGACAATTCATTCACTGTTGGTTTAGGCGGTTGGTAAGCTCCTTACATGTATAAACTTAAGTCTGTGCTTAAGGAACACCATCTATTGTTTTCTCGTGTCTGAGTATTATTGCTGTTGTATTAATTTTTATCTGCATTATAATATGGTATTGTAACATTTGTAACTATGGACGAAATTTTAAATATTTTTGACAATGTTCACCTATATGATAGCAAGCAGAAAGGTGGGATTTGGATATTATCCGCCGATATACCGACCTGCATGTCCTACGAAATAATTAATTAATTGTAACACTAGTACTAATACAGTTTATAAGTAATCCTGTAACTAACTAACTAACAATCTATGGATCTGAGATATCTGTTTTTTTTATTATTATTATATTGTAAATTGTACCACAATGCTCTTATGCACATCTTTATTGCTAAAATTGTCTATAGGAGATCGCTCTGAAACGATAAGGCCTTTTATTTTTATGTAATTTTATTCCATCCTGATTGCTACGTAGTGTTCAATATGTAGTTAATATTTTATACGTCGATCGTAACTACTAGCATCCTCTTTTCAAACTTGTCTAATGTTATATGGAGTGAAGTATATTAAACTACGTCCGTATAATGTATTTAATTGCAAGACTTCGCTCCCATAAACGTTCGTTATCATAAAGTAAAGGGATAGTGACCACATCTGGTCTAGTCTGGCTTGTAACTACCGGTTTGATTTGCACTTTTTGTACCTATTAACTGAGGCTGGTATGTTGGCTTCAACCTGATTAGGGTTCCCCGGTTTACTATCAAAACCCAACCTTGTTATTCTACAGTTCACAAGAAATTAAGTTCAGACAAGAAATCAATACACATGGATAAGATTTCCCCTAAAACCGAACCCGAAAAGAAAACGTCCTATTCAAAGGTTTAGGAAAAGAAAATCTGTTTTATCATATCAGTGACAAAGGCAATGTCGGATTGATAGATAAGAATAAACGAATGTTATGTTAGCTAAAGAGGTGTACAACGATCGTAGAAAGTGCAAGAAGTGTGGCTACCCTGATGGGAAAGAGGCGTAACTGTATGTATGTAAGTAAATATAATTTTGACAGGCGTTTATGAAAATAGGGAGCTCGAAGCTACTCGCAAGACAAGAAGGCTCCAGAAATGTTTCGTTCAAGATGAGGTTATTGAGAGACTAAGGGTCTGTTAAATTGCAGTCTCTATTTATTACTACGTAACAGACAGAGACAGCGTCATAGATATCTGATACAAAGGAAA
Organism: Pandemis heparana; assembly: GCA_963854515.1. Lineage (NCBI taxonomy): Eukaryota > Metazoa > Arthropoda > Insecta > Lepidoptera > Tortricidae > Pandemis > Pandemis heparana. The sequence goes on along the minus strand of OY978022.1, from coordinate 7,412,456 downwards.
TCAGGAACTTAATAGAAAGTGGTGTGATGATGATTGATCCTTTAAACTCCTCTTGGAGCATAGGGCCTCGACAGTCTTTCTCCAGACTTCTCTAAAGAGAAACCTTTTCTTCTTTCTTTCTTCTCTTTAGAGAGTGGTGTACTGGTGTAACAGGCTTTAATTGTAGATAGCCCACTGACACATTTGGTTTCCCGCTACCTCATTCATACTTACTCCGTCTCCCAATGAAACTGCACGCTTATACAGGGTGTATCAGATAGCCACTAACAATAATCAACTGGAGTATATAACCATAACTATAGAAGCTAAAAAAAAATTTTTTTTTAAATTTGAGTGACATTTTTTTATGTTTTCTATAGCAATTATTACAGTTAATACTACCATTCCTATAGAAAATATAAAAAAAAATACTCCAATTTTTTTTTCAATGTTTTTTTTTGCTTTTGTAGCTATGGTTATATACCCCAGTTGATTATTGTTAGGGGGTATCTGATACACCCTGTATGTACTTATACCAATGCAAAATAATATACACGCTCAACGGAACCTACATGCAAACGTGATGGTTACCTTAACCGGTTGCAAAGTGTATGTGATTACTCAGATTTAACCCGCTAGCGAGTTCATCTTTAATATAAGGTTTCAAGCTTCCTGATATGGTAAACTGCTTGCGACGTTAGATTATAAAAAGTAATTGCATAGCGTAAGAAAATAGTAGTACGGGTTTAATTGCTAGTGTATTATGAATGGAAATACTTATTAAGTGTAATTAATTATGTGTCTAGAAGAATCCCGTAGGTACTGGTGTTATATAAAGCACGACCCAAAATAGAACCCTGAGCAACCCCAACAAATTTATAAGCAAGCCAAATGTGAAAAACTGAGCTTATTTTTATTTTAATATATAACACAATGTGTTGAAAACAACACATTTAGAGGATATTTCGAAGAAAAGAACATCCAAATAATTCGCACGCCGAGTCAAAGTCAGGTGTTGCTGGTGACTAAATGACGAAATGCGTTCCTTTCGCGTTTGTTTCAACCGCAATCCATAATACACTATCAAAATGTAATGATGTCTTACAAATACTTATGTAATAGATGGATTGAAGCTATTAAATTAAACGAATCATTTCTGTACTCATGTTATAAGAGAACATTTTAGATCTTTCATAAGAATGTTGATGTCTCTATTACTTTGGTAAAGCGTTGGATCCATTCTGAACAGGTTTGAAGTTAGAAATCATTGATAAGTGGTTGTGTGAAACCGCAAGTCCAAAAAAATTATAAAACGGTTATGGTCTCGAGTAGCAATTAATTAATAACATTGTGGGTAAATTCATTAGAGAATCGCTTATAGTTTGTCATTTTACGATCAAATGATGAAATTATAGAACATTAACTTTGTTAAAATTGAAGCATATTTCTACGCGTGTCTTTAATTTACCAAACTTGAACTAAATATATCATTGTGATCAATATTGACGAGCTTTTTCCCAATTTAAAGTGGAAAACTGACATTTATATTCACAAGCCTAGATAATATGAAGAATTATAATAACGCTACGCAAAATGGCTAAGAATCTTGCCATTTTGCTAAATGTGCCGCGACCTCGCTGATGCAGCGCGTGATATGTCAACCATTTCTACATCTCGTTCAGTTTCAGCTTAAATACTATTTCTATTTGATTCTATTCTATCATTGGGTGTTTTCAAAACCTTCATCGTTTCACATTACGCTTTATTTATTACTGAGGATTAGACTTCCTTAATGTGAAGCATTTTCTTAATGTAATTTTAATTTTATTGTTACAAAACATGGTCGTTTTGAATTTAATTTACCAAACGATTAAAAAATAGTAATTTGCCTAAAGTTGAAACTGAATTAAATCTTACAAACTGCTTAAAAAAGTAATTAATAATTGGGATAAAGAAAAGAAAAGTTAAACAATGCTATGGCCCGATATCGTTGGCCAATCTTCTTTTGAATCTCTCTTCGCCGGGTACCTGAAGCAAAGTCGTCCTCCTTTCCTAAATACTGTATTTTCATGCTGAAGAACCTATCCGTTATCTCTTTGTTGCAAGTAGAGCGAGCACTTCCTAGAAAATTTCAATACGATCTTTTTTCGGGTTTTACCACTAGACAGACTTGCAAGTTGAGACTACCACGCCAAATGTAAGTTTGTAAACAACATTAGAACATTGCAACCTAAACATTTCAATCCATTACACCATCAAAGATGCTCCTTTAGCCTATTTGATGCGGTGTTGCAACAGTTAAATGCCATACTCAGCCCTTTCCTCAGTCAGGTTTCCATTGTCTTTAATGGTCATTTAAATGAATTGCCTAGACATCCAAAACATCGTTAGGGGTACCTAACAAAGTCATTCCAAAAGTCTTATTTACTAATTAGTGGTGTGACCTTGAGTGATATTTTATTTGCGGCTACAAACTGGTATATTGGTTACATTATATGTATCATAATTATACCTACATGCATGACATTGCACAGCAACTCATAAATTGCTGTTTCGTTCCATGTTATCTTTTGGCTTATGTACGTTGAAAACGATAGTAATAATTAATGTTTTTGACTACACTGATCACAGCACCTGGGAAACTGATTAAGTTAAGTACATTATATATAATGTTATTGCTCATTGTGTCATAAGTGCATACAGCAGTTTCACATGCTTTTGCACATAACTCTAGTACTTAATCCCTCACATTACATAATATTATATGGTTTTCAGATTGCAATCTGCTCAAATTTTTTGTCTGATTTTACCTTGATTGATAACGTTTTCATATAATGTCAATTTAATTAACTCTTTGCCCTTAACTTTACAGTTACCAACCGTGTCATCTCTTTAGACAAAATATGCGCTTGGATGTGCTTCTGCGCAGCTATTTGCGTGACATTTGCAAAGGTCGTGTACCTATCCTCCGCTGCGAAATGTCAAATGTCTGAATAATATTTTTCTAGCACTCAAGTGCTAAGAACCGTCACCGGTACCGCACCTTTGTTTGAAAACTGTTCAAATTTCAAGCCTTAGGCTATGTTTGACGAAATTAGCACAATAGGTTAAGGATAAAGGTCGAAATTTTGCACTTTATTTAAGCTGAATATTAGTTTATTTTGCTACTTGAACTGCTTGAACACTTATAGCTAGCTATATCGAAGATATAATTATACCACCGCAATCAAAAACTGATGATCAATCCGTTCTTGTACTAATTTCCTTTTAATTAACAATTGAAATCTACGCACGCGTATGATGCAACACTTTCGTTCTTATAATAAGGCATCTAACTTCTATCCGATCAGTAAGTGTTAAATATATTGATGAAACTAACAATGAACGACACCTCTCAACAGATGTGTTGCTTACATTGCATGGTGAAGGCGCTATAGAGTTCTTTGTGACCGATCAAACGCCGCAATGTAATGCAGCTGCACAAAAATTCCCGCGTAGCAAAAACTGAGCTTAGGGTGTCAGTAACAACTCAAGTAAGCATACGTGTTTGGTAGTCCTATAAAGCACAGTGGGGAGTCGCCAGGGTAGACAGCGCATACAATATAAATTGTGGTGCGACACATTCCAGGTGCCTACCTATGCCTAAACTAACGAATTCCTACTCCGCTGCTAAATCATAACCACGCCAATAAAATTATCCAGAAACAAAATGTTTGGTTACTTTTGATCCCTAGATATGTTTAAGTAGTTTATGAAACACACGTACCTGTAAGCATGTACATGCACAGGGCATCCAGTGAGCGGGTTGTATAGGAGCAGCACACACGCCACCACATCGCCTTGCACCACAGCGCTGGTAATGCTGCCGTGGGGTATGAAGTGCTTTATGGTCTGCTGTTTTCCTTTCGCCGTTACATTTTGGATTATTTTCAGTCCTTTGTGTGACACCTGTGAAAGGGAGATATTTGAGCGAACATTAGGATTTGAGAAGTGTTTATTTATTAGGTACTAGCTTCTGCCCGCGACTTCGTCCGCGTCAATTACAGTTAAATTTCACACTCAGAGACGTCAATTAAGTTCTAACTAATCTTAATATTAACTGACGTCTCTGAGAACGGCACACGTTCTAGTTCTGCAATAATTATTTACGTTGCGAGTCTAGGCAGTTACGACCTTTGACATGTTTATCACTATCCCGCGGAAACTATGCAATTTTCCGGGATAAAAGGTAGCCTTTGTGTTAATCTAGGGTACCAGCTATACCTATCCGTTCCAAATTTTATCTAAATCTGTCTAGCCTTTTGCGCGTGAAGTAACAAAAATACACACACACACACACACACACACACACACACAAACTTTCGCTTTTATATTATTAGTGTGATAATCTACCGTATCACCAATCCTCCGGTTTTGCACCAATTTTATCCGCTGCTTTTCAGTCGTCTACTAAGTAACTGTAACTACAAAAACCTGATGGTCATGGTCTACCAACTGACCCTTAACAAAATTTTGACCACCACTCGGTAACCATCTTTGATATGTAATTGTACCGAATAAATAAATAAATCAGACATTGGTCCGTTATCCAAGTATCCCATTTATCCATTCTATTTATTAAAAAATACCTTATATTTCGATGATATATTCCAAGAACCAACAGTATGTAATGTTATGCATGTTTTATATAATCATGCGCCAAAAGTACCTACTAACGACGTGACAGTTTAAAAGCATAGTCCGGTCACAACCTGCGAACAACAATGGCTTCCCTAATGGCGATCGGTAATTGATTAGACTCTCATAAAATTAAACGTGGGTTCAATCAAAACAAGTCCATAACACAATGGCCCTACTGTTACATAACGTGTTGCATGATCAATTCATCTAACATAGTAAAACAATTAGAACTACTTTCACCCAAACTTGTTGACCCGACGTTTGTGTGAATATTTAAAAGGACTTTGATTTGCTTTTATCGTGGACATTTTAATCGTGTTTTCGAGACACAAAAAGCTGTGAGAAATAAATGCAATCAAATTATTGAACTTAAACGAGTATCGTACGTGACTTTATCCGTAAAAAGTTCAGAAAGAGACTTAAAATATGTTACGTGTTTTAATGGATCTTCTGAAATACAGGGTCGATGCACTCTGAGCTCTGACACGTGCTGAGTTCTTCTTTGTTGAGAAAACTTTCAACACTGCATCTACTTTTCAGTATCTATTTTAAGACGTAAATTTTAACCTAATTTTTTTTTATAACTTGTTCTTCTTGACAATGATGATCTTTCCGAATGCGCTGGTAATTTCAAAAAAGACATGTAAAAGAGCCCTAGGCGGCATATTTGCAAAATAAGCGTTACTAACCTAACCTATTGATTTTGATTTTGAAAGGGGCACAAAGACCTGCATCTTGGACCACTTTTATGGACAGTTTATCTTAAACGGTTCGTGAGCTCTTAGAATGCCATTCGGGTTTGTCTCCGTCTCACTCACTCTTATGGGTTTGATACTTGAATCGGCCGAGTGAGGGAGACAGCAAGATAAACCCGAATGACATTCTAAACGCTCGCGGACTGTATTATCTAACCTAAAATGGCCCGGAATGTTTTTCTTTTTAGAAACAGGGCGGATAATACATAAGTTAGGGAACGTCTGCCTTTTAGGCCCTTAGGATGGTCAAAATAACCGTCAATACTGACCTGCAAGGTGACCTTGAACGGTTCCAGCTCCCTCGCGCGGTCTTCCAGCAGCTGGATGGCGGGCAGTGCGAACTCCTCGCCGCGCAGGCCGCGCGACTCCTGCGCACCCAGGAACCACACGTAGTAAGACGCCTTCTTTATATCCTTCTTTAGTCGGAGTGCCATCTTGGCCTCTATGTCATTGTTGGCGGCCTGTAACAAGAAAAATTGGTTTAGAATAATTTCATTACTTTTGAAAATGTAAAACTAGGGTATTTCAGAATTTGCTTTCGGGGAACATCATCAGAGTAAGTCTAACTAAATGGAATCTAACTTAATATTATAAATGCGAAAGTATGGATGGATGGATGTTTGTTTGTTACTCAATCATGCCAGAACGGCCCAACGAATCTGGATGAAATTCGGCACACAGATAGAGAAAAGTCTGGAATAGCACATAGGCTACTTTATATCCCGGAAAATTACCGCGTGTTAGCCTATTTATTTATTTATATAATATACTCTAAGGTTTAGTGTAAAATATCGTTAAGTGGGGCATGAACATAAAATACTAATATATAATCTAGATATAAATAACAACCAATTCTCGAAATCATGAATACAGTAGAAGTTTTTGTTGTGGGCACAAAGCGCCATCTGTAATTGTTTTTGGAGTGATTATTGGATGTTAGATTGTTAATTATTTAAAAGATAAACTTCAACATATTAGAAATCGTTAATTAATATAGTTAAACAAATTATATATACGTTGTTAATAGTGTACACTACCCAACTACCTCTCGAAAGTCATGAGTACAGAAGTTGGTTGACTAAAACCGTAGCCCGCCATTTAATATGACTACCGAGTGATAGTTGGGAGGGGATAGTCGGCGCATAGGGCATTACCTGACTGTCGGTTGAAGAGTGCGAACGTAAAATAAGCTATCACGGTGATAAATGATTAAAGGGTTTAAATGTTAAATTTGTTAATTCAAACGCTTAACGAATAAAATCTGGAAACAATATTTACGCTGTTTTACTTCTGGAACTAATTCCTATAGTTTCAGAAGTGGGATGCACAGGAATCGATAGGATTCTTGCCACGCCACACAAAATGTAAGTACATTTTTTTTTTACCTTGACCTGTTTTCTGTCTTTTTTTTTTTTTTTTTCTTTTTCCGTTGAAAATATTGAGAAGATAATAGACTAGATAATTTGATAATCCGAGTAGTTGTTATGACCGTTAAACTGTATCTTCCGTTACGGAGCTATTCCGGAGGTTTATATGGTTAGTCACGTATGTTTATCTTGCCATGGGCACTCTCTGGAGATGGACATATGTGACCTTTTGGTCCGTTAATTTGAATGTTAAACTGTATCTTCCGTTACGGAGGTATTCCGGAGGTTTATACGGTTAATCACGTATGTTCATCTTGCCATGGGCACTCTCTGGAGATGGACATACGTGACCTTTTGATCTGTTAATTTAAATGTTAAACTGTATCTTCCGTTACGGAGCTATTCCGGAGGTTTATATGGTTAGTCACGTATGTTTATCTTGCCATGGGCACTCTCTGGAGATGGACATATGTGACCTTTTGGTCCGTTAATTTGAATGTTAAACTGTATCTTCCGTTACGGAGGTATTCCGGAGGTTTATACGGTTAATCACGTATGTTTATCTTGCCATGGGCACTCTCTGGAGATTGACATATGTGACCTTTTGATCTGTTAAATTTAAATGGTAAACTGTATTTTCCGTTACGGAGGTATTCCGGAGGTTTATACGGTTAATCACGTATGTTTATCTTGCCATGGGCACTCCCTGGAGATGGACATATGTGACATTCTTGTGTTGATCCGTTATTTTGAATGTTAAACTGCATTTACCGTTACAGAGATATTCCGAAAAACAGTATGATTGTGTTAACAGATTATCACTGGATAAGTGATTTAATAGAAAATGAATGTCAGTTTATGGTTTATTTATTTATTTATTTTCCACACTTACAATTTATCTATTTTCCACACTTACGATGATAGTCCTTAGCGTAGTCATGTAGTCGTCATGTAGAGTCATGTGGAGTCGTCATGTAGAGTCATGTAGAGTCGTCATGTAGAGTCATGTAGAGTCATGTAGATTCATATAGAGTCGTCATGTAGAGACATGTAGAGTCGTCATGTAGAGTCATGTAGAGTCGTCATGTAGAGTCATGTAGAGTCGACATGTAGAGTTCACATGTAGAGTCGATTCTAAGCTTGACAATTCGAAGTTTCAGATATGGAAACGGACGACCCAGGAGAGCCCAGGTCACAGGGCCAGGGTTCTTTCAGCCATGACCCAGGAGCGCCCAGGTCACAGGGCCAGGGTCTTGAAAATACCAGCCCAGGAGTGCCCAGGTCACAGGGCCAGGGTCTTGAAGATACCAGCCCAGGAGCGCCCAGGTCACAGGGCCAGGGTTTTGAAGGTAGTAACCCAGGAGCGCCCAGGTTACAGGGCCGGGGTTTGTACCAGGACTATACAGGAACACTCAGATCACAGAGTCAGGATTTTGGAGATGCCGGCAATGGCAGTCCAGTGATAGCTAGTCGGGAACGGAGGCAACGAGTAGTTAGTCCTCGGTGGAACGAGAGCAGCACTACGAGACGCTCGCGATCCAATCAACGTCAGGACAGCGGCCGCAGGAGACGATACAGTTCGTCGGAGGACTCTGGTGAGCGTTATCATAGCAGTAGTAAACGTTCGAGGCTATCTAATCCAGGAAGTAGGGAACACGAATCGGCTATTTTAGACAAGTTTCTTGACATTTTAAAACAGTTTAAGAAGTCTGACAAACCGAAACTCACTTTCAATACTAATGTTATTCCTGAGTTTGACCCCATGTCCAAAGAACAGACTGTGTTAACTTGGCTTACAAAAGTAGAGGAATGCGCAACCATATATCAGTGGGACGACAGGGAAACGATACATTATGCTCTTCCCAAACTTACAGGCGTTGCTAAGACCTGGTACCAAGGTCTACCAAGTGTATTGTTAACATGGCCCGAATGGAAGAAGAAATTAATCGAATCGTTCCCCTGTCGCGAGGACTATTGCGAACTCCTTACAGAGATGCTATCTAAAAGGGTTAAATACGGCGACTCACTTGAGCAGTACTATTATGCGAAGGTTAACTTATTAAATAGGTGCAATTTATACGGTAAACAGGCAGTCGACTGCATCCTTGGTGGTGTAGATGATCGTGCGGTAAGGGTAGGTGCCCAAGCGGCTCAATTCTCTGAACCTGAACAGGTCTTAAAGTATTTTAAAACTGTGAAGGTAGGGCATAGTAGAGATCGAGAGCATCGGGATCCATCCCATGGGTCTCGTTTTAACGACCGAAGGCAAAATTCCTCGCGTTCCAGCACATTAAAGGAAAATACCAATGTTGGTATCAAATGCTATAATTGTAGCGAAGCGGGACATCGTAGCTCAAAATGCGAAAAACCTGCTGTAAAATGTACTCATTGCGAAAAAATGGGCCACTTAGCGGATTACTGCTTCAAGAAGTCAAAACCTCAAGCAAGGGACGAAGAGAAAAGTAAAGAACGGGTAGAAAAACAGGTAGCAGAATTACACATGGACGACGCGAACAATAAGTACATGATGGACATCAAGGTCGGTGACTCAACGGTCAAGTGTCACATCGACCTTGGCAGTCAGTGCTCACTTATAAAAGCAAGTACAGCGCAACAACTTAAAATCGACATTGAAAAGTCTGTAGACTTACCAGTATTGAGAGGCATAGGGGGAAACCTAGTGACGCCTATAGGTTTAATATCGGCTCACGTTGAGGTTCAAGGTATAAAGGAGTTAATTGGTTTGTACGTGGTTGAAGACTTTGTAATTAATCAACCCGTCTTACTAGGTCACTCCTTTACAGAAAAACCAGACATTGTAATTACAAAGACTCCGAAAGAACTTATCTTTCGACGAACTACCAACGAAAAAGCACATCTGAAGGTACGTAAAGAGGTCACTTTACCACGTGGAGTTTTAAAAGCAGTCCCAGTTGAGTCTGCGTCTCTCGACACTGGCACTATTCTTGTCAATGGATCACTACGGGGCCCAGAAGGTAAAGAATACTTTTTGCTCCCAGGGCAGTACGACATGAGTCACGGTGTCAGTGCAGTTTTAGTTCTGAATACATCACCCGATATAATCACTCTCGAAGAGGGGCTCTTGCTGACGCGCGCCGTCTTAAAACAAGGTAACAATATTACGTACGACTGCTGTAGCATCATGTTCAAAGAGAATGAGGCTGACGATTCGGTGAAGTGCGGAGAAAACCTGAGCAATGAAGAGCGTTTAAAACTTCAGAAACTTTTGTCTGAATATGGCGATTGTTTTTCGAATGGCCTCGATGATCTTGGCTTTACGACGATAACAGAAATGGTTATCGAACTCGAAGACTCTCAACCTGTAGTCTATCGTCCCTACCGCATGTCATACGCTGAAAGAACGTTGGTGAGAGGCATGGTCCAAGAAATGCTCGATAATGGGATTGTGAGGGAATCTTCCTCGCCATACGCGAGCCCTATTGTCTTAGTTCAAAAAAAGACCGGGGACAAACGCTTATGCGTTGACTACAGGGCCTTAAATCGTAAAACAAAAAAGGATCATTTTCCCCTTCCCAGAGTCGAGGATCAATTGGACCAACTTGCCGGGAATACCTTATTTACGTCTTTAGATTTGGCCTCCGGATATTACCAGATTCCTATTGCAGAGGAATCGCGACATAAGACAGCCTTTGTAACCCCTGACGGACAGTACGAATACAACAGAATGCCGTTCGGATTGGTGAATGCACCATCAGTGTTTCAAAGAACGATCAACAAGATCTTGTCTGAGGCTAAAATAAAGTACGCTGTGGTCTATATGGACGACATTCTGATTCCGGCGAAAGATTTCACGGAGGGATTACAAAGGCTGGAAGATGTTTTGCGGTTGCTCAAGGAAGGAGGTGTCACACTAAAATTAAGTAAGTGCAACTTTTTCCAAAATCAAGTTGACTTTCTTGGTTTCGAGGTTAGTGGTAAAGGAATCCGCCCGGGATCTATAAAAACTGACGCGGTTTCGAAATTCCGTACCCCGAGTAATCAGCACGAAGTTAGACAGTTCCTTGGGCTGTCGGGGTTCTTTCGGCGTTTCATTAAAGGCTACGCCCTTATAACATCCCCATTGACAGACCTATTACGGAAAGATTCTAAATGGGCATGGGGAGAGGCTCAAAAGGATGCTTTTGATAAGATCAAAAGCCTACTGACTCAGAGACCACTCTTAGCGTTATATAACCCAAAGTCGGACACCCAACTGCACACAGATGCAAGTAAAGACGGTGTTGCGGGAATACTTCTTCAAGCTAACGCGGATGGGGCTTTCCAACCGGTTTCCTACTTTAGTCGTAAGACTACCCCTGAGGAGCGCAAACTCCATTCCTATGAGCAGGAGACTCTTGCAGTTGTTGCGTCTCTGAATCGTTTCCGAGTATATCTAGTTGGTATACCATTTAAAATCTTTACCGATTGTAATGCCCTCAGATATACTCTTACGAAACGCGATGTTATCCCAAGAGTCGCTCGATGGTGGGTACAAATACAAGAGTACGACTGCACCATTGAATACCGGCCGGGGGTACGCATGCTACATGCTGATGCACTGAGCCGCAACCCTGTTGATGAAAGCGTATCAGAAGGTCACGTCCTCGATGTACTTACGACCGAGGAAATTGACCAAGACTGGATCACTACCGTCCAATGCGCAGATGCGGAGATTAAAACAATAAAAGAAATTCTCGGCGATCCAAACTCTGAACAAGTCATGGACATCGTTAAAAATTATAAACTTAAAAATGGAAAAGTTTATCGCATTGTTAACGATGAATTGAAGTGGTTGGTACCAAAAAGCGTGCGCTGGCAAATACTACAAAAAAACCATGATGATATTGGACATTACGGTTTTGACAAAACGCTGCAGCGAATCCAGAAGCATTATTGGTTCGCTAAAATGCGGCGTTTCGTAAAAAAATATGTTGCATCCTGTCTGGAGTGTGCACATCACAAAACTCCTGGTGGCAGACGTGAAGGGGAACTCCACCCCATAGAAAAGGTTAGTGTCCCTTTTCACACCATCCATGCAGACCATGTGGGTCCGTTTGTAAAAAGCAAGAATGGTAACTGCTATTTACTAGTAATAATAGATGGCTTCACAAAATATGCCAATATAACCCCCGTCAAAAATACGAAGTCTGCGACCTCCATTAGAGTCGTTAAGGACCATATTAGCTATTTCGGGGTTCCTACACGTCTAATCACAGACAAAGGAACTAGCTTCACAAGCAAAACATTCAAAGAATTTGTCTCTTCATTTGGCATCAAGCACATTGAAAATGCAGTCGCAACACCGCGTGCAAATGGCCAGGTGGAGAGATTTAATAAGACAATTCTCAGCGCGTTATCCACTTCCTCTCATGGAGATGATGACAGAAACTGGGACCAGTATGTTGCGGAAATTCAGGTGGGTCTCAACACAACAACTCACAAAACTACTCAAAAGACCCCATCCGAACTTTTGTTTGGATTCAATATCACGAGCAATTCGCAAGGTATACTAAATTCCGTCATAAGCGATACTTTGAATGTAGTGAGTTCGGATGAGTTAAATGAAGCTAGGGAGCAGGCTAAGCAAAAGATAGATCAGCAACAGGAGAAAGATACACTAAGATTTAACAAAGCTCGCAAACCAGGTAGAACCTACAAAGAGGGCGACTTGGTACGCGTAGAGAGACAAGTTGCACATGACGGTAAGTCACAAAAGCTAGTAAACAAGTACCAAGGTCCTTATCGCATAAAAAAGGTACTCCCAAACGATCGGTATCTCATAGAGGATACTCCCTTAACGCGAAAACAAGGTCGTCGCTACGAAAATGTAGTAGCTCTGGACAAAATTCAACCCTGGCTTAACTTTGATAGAGATCTCAATAGTGATATTGATAATGAAAGCTCTAGTACTGACAATGAGGAGTAATTTTCTATTAAGTAACGTAATTAGCGGGTCAAATTCAGGACTATGTAGGATCATATGTATTTTTGTTAATGTATAGCTAATTCTTTTATCTATTACATAGAAACCGATATGGTGATATCATGACACTTGTAAACTTCGTGTTAATCATTTATTGATTTCCGTTCCTACAATTACTTGTTAATCTATGTTTTGCAGTATATTGTATACCTGTAATTTTGATTAATTTATCTCAACTTGAATGAATGGTACTCTATAATTAGGTAACTATTTCTAGAAATTAGACTCCCCTTCTATGACGCGATGGGACTCGCTAAAACAGGATGGCCGAGCTGTTAGCCTATTTATTTATTTATATAATATACTCTAAGGTTTAGTGTAAAATATCGTTAAGTGGGGCATGAACATAAAATACTAATATATAATCTAGATATAAATAACAACCAATTCTCGAAATCATGAATACAGTAGAAGTTTTTGTTGTGGGCACAAAGCGCCATCTGTAATTGTTTTTGGAGTGATTATTGGATGTTAGATTGTTAATTATTTAAAAGATAAACTTCAACATATTAGAAATCGTTAATTAATATAGTTAAACAAATTATATATACGTTGTTAATAGTGTACACTACCCAACTACCTCTCGAAAGTCATGAGTACAGAAGTTGGTTGACTAAAACCGTAGCCCGCCATTTAATATGACTACCGAGTGATAGTTGGGAGGGGATAGTCGGCGCATAGGGCATTACCTGACTGTCGGTTGAAGAGTGCGAACGTAAAATAAGCTATCACGGTGATAAATGATTAAAGGGTTTAAATGTTAAATTTGTTAATTCAAACGCTTAACGAATAAAATCTGGAAACAATATTTACGCTGTTTTACTTCTGGAACTAATTCCTATACGCGGGATAGCAATAAATCTTTGCAGACGAAGTCGCAGGCAACAGCTAGTAAGTCATAAAATGGAGAAATTCGAGTATTCACCTAAAAACCCATCACTACGATTTGATGAAGTTAATATGGAACCAGCTTGGAGTTATTTTTATGATCAATTATATAGAGAGGCAAGAGGCATTTCATCTTAGCCCTCTAGGTTGGCAACGCATCTGCAATCCCTCCGATGTTGTGGGTGTCTATGGGCAGTGGTGATCGCTTACCATCAGGTGACCCACTTGCTCGTTTGCCTTCCTATTCACATAAAAAAAACAACATTTTTAAGTATAACGATCAGATCGCCTAGAGTGCGTAACTTAAGTAGCTAGAAAAATAATTTTATTTTCATAGTGAAAATATTGGCGACAGCGTGAAGCGTGAATAGTCAATTGGTGGATAAAGTTATGGAATATAAAGTTACATTTTGCGACACATGCAGTTGCGAAGTATTAGAGAACCAGATGTTTACACATCTACCGTTTAACTGGAATCTTGGGTGTCTCAACCATGTCGACTTCATGTCAATAACTTCGTCACCAAGCGCCCAAGAACCAGGCCATGGTTAGCAGACCCCATGTCATTCCAATGAATATATTACTATAAATCAATCCGTAATCATATCGCCCACATACCGCCAAGGTTGGTGTGAAGCAATGACCGCGTGTGAAAATTCGTAATAGTCATAACACAAACAGACGTGTGTCTAGTGCCCTTATTTTATTAGTTGCGCAAATTATATGGGCATTAGTCAACCACCTGCGATAGAATAGTAAATAGATACAGCAGGCGCTGAATTCAGAGTGGGGTATTGTGTGAGCTAGTTTGAGCGTGGATGGAATAAGATATCAATATAATTGTAATAGTTTCGCAACAGCAGACTGGAGAGTAGCTTCCTATGAAGTAATATCGTGTGTGACAAGTATAATAACTTTATTGGCATATTTTTATCCTGTTACTCCCAGTTTTAAATAATGGCGATAAGAACGTAGGTACTAAATATTCTTTTATACGACCATAATAAAAATAATAATACATACATATATGAAGTTCTATTGGGTTCACTACATTATAAAAGAAAGTCCTCCGCAGCGTATGGCTATCTGTCTGTTCGCGATGAAATGAAAAAACTACAAAACGGATTTTTATGCGGTTTTCACCAATAGATAGAGTGATTCATGAGGAAGGTTTAGGTGTATAATTTGTCAAGGTTTTTTTGTAAGTTGGTTGAAATACGACAATATTGCGGTAGCGTCGTGTTAGTTTCTACGTTGCACCTGTGCGGTGTTGGGGAGGTTCGCTAGTAGTTAATAACTTGAGGAAGATAAACAGAAATCGGTAAAAATAATGAGGCCATACTCTTTCTTAAAACACAGGCAATATTGCATTTATGCAAAGAATTAAAACTGAAAGGAAGTGCATAATATTGCCCGGTTTATTGGTAAAATGTGCTCTCGTTCAAGTTCGAGTCGATATTCGCCAATTTTGTCGTTCAGGTTTCTCAAGTTTAACGCGCCTCGAGTCATTATGTTTCACTTCCTTTCCGTTATGTGCTACATATTTCGGAAATTATGTAGGAATTCCAACTTGTTACACATTCGTGGTTGTAAATTATATTATATCAAACTCATCGCTTACATTTCCTCTTTAGGTTGCGAGTACATTAACTTGAGCAAAACACGAAGAAGACAAGATTCAGCAACTTTAGTTCAGTTTAACGTTAAGTTCTCTAAAGTCACCATAATTATTTTTCAGAAATCACCCTAAAAACTATACTATTAATAGCAGCACAACATTTTAAAAAACTCAAAAGTTTTATTGTTGCAAACAGGCCGCAAAGGGTTCTCATAATATTATGTATTTTTTAAACTAACAACGCCTTCGGAAAGTCCATCATTGCCAAGAAGAATGCGCCGCAAGAAAATTGACAGAAAGACATTCTTTCAAAATAAATAATTTACATAATTAAACTCTTACTAAACTAATTTACTACGTACCTAATACAAAATTCATTAAGCAATATTTTAAAGGCACTTACATTACATTAAATTCAATTCGAACATGCCTCAGAAATCAATCTTCAAGCCTATGATTGCATATCCTTCTAAAAAGAAGGCCTCGCGAAAATCTAGCGATACTTTTAAGACAGATTAGTCCGTTGACTTGTAATAACTTCAGCCACACACCACTCAAACGTCTTTCTGAAATGACTTGATTGCAAATCTTGTTAAAACTACACGAAATATATTGCAAAATACTAAATTATTACTGTTAGTGTGAGCGAGGCAGCGGATTAGTTCCGCTATTCGGGTCATTAGATCAGTTTTTGCTAAAGTGGCCATACCTGGCAATTAGTAGACAACTAGTAGCGCGGTTAGGCTTCACAGCTAAATGGTGGATGGAGTAAACTGTATTTAATAGCATTGTGAAATGTGCCGAACGCAAGGGTTGTTTTTGAAGCAACTTTCATTTAGGAAAACTCAGTCAGACTTTGAACAAAATAACTATAGAATACGGGATTTCAAATAAGTATAATGAAGATGCGAATCGCGAAAGTTGGTGCAATATGAAGGAGGCCTACGTCCAGCAGTGGACGGACGATGGCTGTAGATAGATATGAAGATGCATTACGAAGTTATTATCTTTCAAAGGTCTATCGCTTTTAGCCTGTGACATGATACAGCTGTGGCTTTGACAGTTAACCGAATTGCGCTCAAGATTGGCATACAATCCGGTGCTTCAATATCACTTCTCTCTCTCTCTCCAGCCTATAATACGTCCCACTGCTGGGCACAGGCCTCCTCTCAGAATGAGAGGGCTTGGGCTATAGTTCCCACGCGGGCCCTGTGCGGATTGGGAACTTCACACACACCATTGAATTGCTTCGCAGTTGTGTGCAGGTTTCCTCACGATGTTTTCCTTCACCGAAAAGCTCATGGTAAATTTCAAATGAGATATCGCACATAAATTCCGAAAAACTCAGAGGTGCGAAGCCCGGGATTCGAACCCGCGACCCTCTGCTTGAGAGGCCACAGGTCAAACCACTAGGCTACCACGGCTTTTTATAACTTAGGCAATATCACTTAGACAGTCTCAAATACGCCAGAATCGACTTGGAACTTACCTGCATACCGCGACCAGTCAGCACACTAACCTTATAAGGTTAAAGTTAGAAGGATGCTGCTCACATAAAATTCAAGCAATGCAGGGAATGGCCCACAGCGACAAACTAGGGGGGCACGGAGAACGTGGTCATTCCCTTATCCGATACTTGGCTTAGATAGAACGAATTACAGAATAAATAAACCGTTATAGGATTTGCACTTAAATTGCATGTAAATTGTACAAACAGTTGTAAATTAGGCTTAGCGTTCTTTGGTGTTATTGGTTTAGTTCATTATTTATGCATAACAAAGTTTGAAACCATAGCAGAGGTGTTACTATTTAAGCCGGGGTGGGGCTGTATAGTTAAGCCTATCTCGTAGAAATTCGGCGGTAAAAATATGAAACAATGTTTAGTTATAACAATTGGAATGCAAAATTATAGAACTTTTGAACATTGTAAATTAGTTGTATGTACAGTTCTGTTGTACTCTTCGAAATTTATTTATTTAATTTAAAGAAAAACAAATAATTACAAAAAAACAGTCAGAACTTAAAAATAACTTAAACCTACCTAAAATTAATAATAAATTGAAATTGAACTGAGATTAAATTCTTTCCTCAGGAGACCATTTTTTTTTCACACTAACAGCTAAATATATTTTAAATGCAAGATACAGCCATAATTTAGGTTCCTTACGTAAGCTGACGTGTAGAGAAAAATTAACGGAATACAAACACAAATTAAGGATGTACCTGGCTATTATGTGCAAATGATATGTTAATTGATGTATAGTGTACGTATGACAATATGTCATTGTATATTTTCTTGCGTCACAATTCTAAGTGTTGATATGTGAAGACCGGAGACAGTTCGCGATTAGCAATATTTCTTTTTATTAACGCGTGGTAGGGAGTCCCTAAACTTAACAACACAAAATGCGCATATGTTTATAGTTTACGCTATCAATCATTCATTCTAAGTGCGCATTTCTTCCGAAAGAAATCAGAATCTGAGTGTCCCTTTACCAGTAGTGAAGAACTATAATAAAAACAATTGAATGCGCCAATCAGAAACAAGCGCTCCTGACGGTCGACCCAGGGATGTGGCAGTTTTCGTTTTCATAAAAATTTACCATTTAAGTATCAATCATTTCAACAATATTCTCTGAAAGAGTAATGACGAAAAAACACCGTCAAAACGCAGAACATTGACCCTATTAGCCGACCTAGGTATGCAACGCACAAATAAACAACATACGTATAACTACAACCAGCGCTAAGGTTAAACAAACTTGCCTATCTAACAAGACCATGTAGTTTAATCAAAATAAAAATTCCCTTTCGAAATTCCGGACCGAGGGCCTATCAAGTGTGCATTGTTATAATTGACAACAGCCTAAAGTACACACTTTCACTGTGACGAATTGGGTAACTCAACAATACCGCCTTGTGCTGTGGGTAGAAGCCATAATTAAACTGAGCCGACTCACTCCACTAGGGCCGGTCGAATAATTGCCATTTGATTCAACCAATTGAATGTCATGGAAATAATTGTATTGTTTGTTGAGTAATTGCTATGAAATTGAATGAATGACTGCAGATAGAGCATTGTAGTAGTACGAGTAGGGATTGACTGGTTGAGTTGATATTCTGGTGTTAGCAATCAGACGGCTACCAAGGGAGGGGTTTTAGTGGGCAAGAAATTCATATATTCCCTTATCGCGATATATATATATTTTTTTTTCTTGTGAATAGGAAGGCAAACGAGCAATTGCAGATGCGTTGACTTAGATTGAAATGCCTCTTGTGCCCGTAATTTCCCCGGCTATCTTACTCTCCACGCCGGAACACAGCAGTGCAAGCACTGCTGCATAGCGGCAGGATTAGCGAGTAAGATGGTGATAGCGATCCGGACGGACCTTGCACAAGGCCCTACCACCCTAAGGATTAACTATTGTTTAGTTTCACGCGTACGCAGCGTTCTTAGTCTCGTCAACATCTCTTGTAACTGATAGGGCTTGATTTTTTAAGCAGAAGATCGTGAGATCAATGATTTGCCATGCTTTGATTTGATTTTTCCATGAATCTCTGAGATTTTCAAATCAACAAATGCAAAAAAATGCAATGTGCAAATTAACATTTGAGATTTTCCATGACCCCGAGACTGGATAATGGTCGCAAGAGCTGGGACCTAGCCTGCGCGGGACCCCAGGCCTACCTACCGCCAGGCCCCTGGTGGAATCTAAAGACTGGCTGACCAGTTCGGTTGACCATTATCTTGATTATTATGTATTCGAATGTATATTGTAAAATACTTATCAATATGATTCATAATCTACACTTGAAGATGTTGACACTGTCACTATAACTCTTAGTTTTTAAGCCAATTAAAAATAAACACCGCAATACGCATCTCATATGCAGCAAGATAATGATGAACGCATCGGTCCATTATCCTCCCACGTTTGTTAAAACACAAAGACGCCACTAAAAAACTCAAAAGTTACCAAAAGCACAGCATTTAAAACATTGTTTGGAACTAATTGTCATTAAGCAAGGAGCAATAAAGCTGGTTGCAAAGCGTTGGCGCTCCAGTTTCGTCGCTAATCGTGCTTGTGGGTAATTTTATTGTTCCAAGCGTGTCGTAACGGTGTTAACGGTCACTGCTACACACGTGACGTAGGTACTGTCATACTGTCACTGTTCACTAGGTCGGAAGTGACAATGGTCGTGACGATGTGGAAGTGACTACAATTGTTTCTATTTGGCGTTGTCAAGAGCAGGAGTCAATGGCACTAGGAGAATACTTCATTGACGTAGATTACAAATTATTCGAGCTTATAAGCTATAGAGATAAATAGGTAATGAAGTTTAGTTTGCCTCAAGATCAAAATTATAATTAAAAACATACCTTGTTTCGTACTACCAGTGCTTTCGGAAAGACCATCATGGCCAGGAAGAATGCGCCGCAAGAAACTAGGCAGAGTTATTGACAAAAACATAGTAATTTATAGCTAGATAGAAGTGACAAATCAATTGAATTGAATAGCCCGTATTCTCACTCTATTGGTATTTTTATATATATGTTATTTATTGAAGATCACGGCAGATGGAAAGATCCGAAAGACCTAGTTCTCTTCCTCCGTTCTGTGCGATCAGAACCCGATACCAATTACATTTGATGTCAAAGGTTAAGTTTGATTCACCCGACACACATGTCTACTACTTAGTAAAAAATATCAATACCTACTTATGTCTTTGTGTGATTCTGATTGCCCTCAATATGAAACTGTATAAAACAATCAATTGAAACATTCGTCAAAGAAGAATTCGCAACAAATAAAACTTAGCTGGCGAAATGCATGGCATGGAATGGACGAACAATCTGTTAATTTACCGACTTGATCATGTTCCTCGTTTAGTCCTAATAATACAGTAAGTACAGTCGCCATCAGATATATCGTAGCGGGCGAGGTCCTCAAATACTTCGGAGCAGCCTTAAATTTCAATAAATTCATTACAACTGTAAGGTTAATAACATCAGAACACGCAATTAGTCATAAATATAATAGCATCGACTTTTCAATAAAATCGAGACACCACAGATCGTCAAAGATATCGATGCAGACAGGCTGACCATAAAGATCGGAACATTTTTGGAAAATATACCTTAACTTTGTGACAAACAGTTTAAATTACAGTGCGTTTATAATAAAACTAGTTTTATAAAATAGAACTACATGTTTTGACTTATAACAGCAGAAAAAGAAAAAAATTATTCTTAAAAAAAGTATAATGGCAATTTAGTGGCCAGTAACAATTTACACTTTATACAACAAAAAAGGTTTTATGTTACTAACACAGTGAATTATGCATGCAGACGCGTACACTATATAGGTGACATATCTTTCATTTTGGCATGACGTTTGAGCCTTATTTGTATTTTGTTGGGAATTCGAATCTATCATCATATACGTAAGGTTTATTTTCCACTTATGTTCCGATATTTATGGTCAGCCTGACTGCGTCGATACCTTTGACGATATGTGCTTCCTGATATTTTTAGCTCATTGAACGTCCCGAATTTATTGAAAAGTCGCTGCTCTTATATTTATGACGGATTGCGTGTTCCGATGTTATTAACCATATTTAGTGTAACGAATTTATTGAAATTTAATGCTGCTCCGAAATATTTGAGGACCTCGCCCGCTACGATATATCTATCTGATGGCGACTGTACACGTATTATCAGGTCGCCTATTCCAGATTATGTATATCGCGGTAAACATTTTAGGCGAACTCGCAGAAAACGGGTGCGTCCCACGAGATATAACTACAAAATATCTAATTTCATGATAATAACGTTTACAAGATATAATGAACGTTAGCTATAACAGCAAAAAGTATAATTTTTTAACGTATAAGGCTTAAATTATATAACGTTATTTTTATATAACTTCAATTTGTATAAGATTTATATGGACTAATTTCTTTTAACATAACAAACATTTAACCTAACTGAAACAGCAGAGCTGCAAGACATTGTTCAATTTTCGGCGAGCGAGCGAAGCGAGCGAGCAAGACGGTACGGAGCGGAAGCGACTCGGATAGGTTAGGTTAGGTTAGGTTAGGCTAATGCGGGAGCGTAGCGCAGCGAAGCTCCCGCATTAGCCTTTGGTGTTAGTTATTTTTTTTATAACCACCTAGAAAACCCCCTAACCACATAGCAAATTCAATAAACAACTGTGCATTATGCTTTTTGATGTTAGCTGTTATGAACATTATATGCTTTGATCGTTATTTCAATTGATATTATATATAAACAACGTTATACCTTACAAAATTAGATATTTTAAGATTATAATTTTCGTTCATTATATCCAGTAAACGTTATACTAAACGAGTTTATATAAAGTGAGCGTATATATTATGAACATTAGATAATAAGTTGTTATATCTCGTATTACTTACCCGCAGAAAACTACTTATACCCAACACGTTAGTCTAACCTAAATTCATACATGTTTGCAACACGTTTGTAAGTGTACCTACAAAACTTATTTGGTACGAAATGAACGTGTTACTTTTCTGTAGTAAGTAGCAAATTAAGACATCTCATATTAATTACAAACCACCAATTACCATTGAGATATTACAACCCATATCTGCACAATAAAGTAATGACCGGCATTATTTGACTTCACAAATATAATAACAATGTGAAGCTTTAACAAAGAGCGAACGAAATAAAAGCAAGCGAAGATTGAGGCCATCGGGTTAGGAGGTTCCCACATCAGGCTTTGTGTGGACAGCTGTTGAAAACCCTGGGAGCTTATATGTGACCTTCGAGTTTTAGGTGAGCTTTTAGCGAGTTATGAGTGCTAGCGTGAGTCAAGCATCTACAGATGAAACGGTGAAGTGGTAGCGAAAACATGTCGGAATTTTTGAAGGTGAAGCATCTGACCCGTTCCTAACCAACTTATGAAAAGCCGGTCCTTTGTTAGACGTTTGTTCCGAGGAAAAACTCGCTGCGTATTTGACACAAAAACGTCTTGAACGTGTTCACATAAACGTCACAATTAACATGGAAAAATTGGCAGCACCAACAGATGCACGTAACGGCAACAAACTAAAGTAATCTCGTACCTAGTGGGTATTTGACACTTCAACGAAAATTCGTTCGAGGTGTTTGTTGCACCAGAAAACACAAACAGTTCAGGGATCGATACGTGCTACATGAAGACGCTGCTATGCCTACAGCCTAAAGACATTTTTTGTGCGAAAACTAACACTAAAAGCTCTGTAATTGAGAAGTTGACGCGAACGCGTTCTAGGCGTTTTATTTAGTTCAAACTTACACCTAGACACTTTCTTGGAGTTCAAAACGCAAACCACAAACGTAATTGTAATGGTGGCAGAAAAACCTACAGATTACACGGTGACAGCGACGACCGTTACGCGCCCGACGGTACCGCTAACGGTTGCGTAACATATAACCTTCGTCTAATTATGCGCATGCGCAAGGAATTTGCACTATGAGCTGCGATACTGGGATAACGGATGCTAAGATGTAAAACAATAGACAATATTCATGTTCATTTTTAATGGTGTCATAAAAGCTCATTTATGTAGCAAACTAGCAAACAATGTAAAAAATATATTGTTCACAAATCTTTACATAGTATAAATAAACTGACTTCCTATTGATTACCGTGTTAAAATAATTTGCAAATTCGCTGTATTGTTTTGTGGTATTAATAAAGAATATATATATACCTTTCCATCCATACGCCCACAATCATAAATGCTAAACGTGATCTTTAGGTCTTGTTACCTTAGGCTCTGTCTACCCCGTAAGGAAAAAAGACGTGATTTATATATGAATGTATGTATGTAATAAAGATTTTAGTGGGTCAGACCCATTTTTTTGTTCGCGTCTCTCCTGTGGCCATGGAAAAAGTTAAGGGTCTACATATCACTTACATAGTATAAAACAAAGTCGCTTTCTCTGTCCCTATCTCCCTATGTATGCTTAAATCTTTAAAACTACGCAACGGATTTTGATGCGGTTTTTTTTCAATAGATAGAGTGAATCAAGAGGAAGGTTTATATGTATAATATGTACCTGCATAATATACCGTACGAAGCCGGGGCGGGTCGTTAGTAGTCAATATTTTTAAGTCAAGTCCATTTACATCGGCGTGTGGGACGCCTGGCCAACTTTCGGCCCATCCGAGTCGGAGTCGCTAAATTTATGCCCACAGGAGAGACAACTTTTGCATGTAGGTACGCTTAACTACGCCACAGATTTTAATACGGTTTTCATCAGTAGATACAGTGCTTCTAGCTAGAGGAAGGTTTATCCGTACGATTTGATAACCCTTGCGAAGCTGGGTCGGGTCGCTAATAATCTTAAAATTTACGCTAAAAACTTTTTGTAAGGAATTGGGATTGTTAGACATTATTATGGTTGTTATAGGTTTGAGATTAAAAACATTGTGAACATACTGCATACTTATACATAAGTTGTTATGGAGGTATATATTAACATGGCCATATTTTAGGCTTTGAAGTTGATGAACCCTATAATGAATAGTAATATTAATATTTAATCGAGGCAATTATTAATTCATTTAACCAGGCAAGCCGACAACTCAATAAAGTATATCAGAGCCACATTTACATGACTGGTATTAAATAAACCAGCAAGAAATTCATTAGCATGAGTTCCAAGAAACCAGAAGAAAAGGTCTTCCGTCCGCATTCTGTCGCACAGTAATCCATTGTGTAGCCACGCCTTTACTGTGTCAGAAAGAGCGAGCTAGATACAAGACATAGTAATAGTTAGAAAATGTTATACACTCCACCCATGGAAAAGAAAGTGTACCTGGGTCTTTATGGACGTGAAAACGCCGCCATTCGAATGTTTTTTTTTTTAAATTGGGAACGTTGTGACTAAAGGTCACGTTAAGAGTTCCCTAAACCAACGAGCATCTATGAAGAGACTGATGGATGTCGATGAAGCGAAAGAGGTATGTCAGATCAGAATAGAGGTACATAACAAGTGGAACGAGTGGTCTCTGCCTATACCCCTATGGGGGTGAGGTAAATAACTTTAAAAAAGTTAAGTAGAATTTAAGTACTATTGTTAATCTATTTTATTTTGAAAAAATTACTTTCTGCCAAGTTTCTTGCGGCGCATTTTTCTTGGCAATGATGGTCTTTCCGAATGTGCTGGTAGATTAAAAAAAAAGACATGTAAAAGAGTCCTTGGCGGCCTATTTGCAAAATAAACTTTTGACTTTTGACTTTAACCATTGACCCGTAACTTTATCTCCGTACAGTTTAGGTATCGTTGGAAAACCGAGAAGTTTCATTCTCGACTTCCAAAGTTCAGTAAGATGAAACTTAGCCAGAGGTCGGATGTCCTGAGTCCTGACTAATGCAGTATGTGTGGGAAGTGCTATTTGGATAACTTTTCTGTCGACTTAAAATTCGTTTGTCTTTATTTGTCAATTCAATTCAATTATAGTTTTGGCATAATATTTCTATCGATGCGATGATTCCACCAATGTCGAAGTTGGATAAGACACTACCAGGGGCCTTACGATGACGTCTTAATGCGATTCAGTTTAGGTTCGCTCGCTGTCAGATTCATACTAAAAGTGACAGCTAAAATTTGAACTGAGTCGGAATTAGGACGTCATGGTAAGGCCCCAGATGACTTTTGATGCAATTAAGTTATCCGTCCTTGTCTCTTTGACATTCATTTAAGTACCTGTGTCAGACACTGACAAAAATATGTTTAGTTACATATATGTAATAGCTCCGGACCTTTTTATGAATGTGGGGCTATATTATAAAATAGCGGTTGCCCGCGGCTTCGCCCCCGTTTCTTTTTCAAAATTGTATGTTAAGCAAAGCTTGTCCTGACTGTAAACTAAACAAAACTAAATAATAATAACCAATTTGGTACAGTCGTTCGGTAGTTATGCGCGTACATACATCTCGATTCATTTTTATTTTAGGTATACATCACATCGATGTAATGTTTATTTGTGATTAATAGATGTCTTTAACCCGAAAGTATTCCGGTTTATACGCCCGTGGGCCCTTTGAATTTCAATGAAAATGCAAATCAAGTGAATGGACTTTCTGTACTAAACGCCGTGGTTCAGTTTCATTGATGTTTTTAAAATGTATAATTATGTGTATCAAGTTTAATAACAGGTTATGGTGGTTTCACGCAAGGTTTATGTAGGATTAATTGTCTGTGTTATTATCTTAATAGTTGCGCCTCAAATAAATTTAGAAATTAAAGCTGCTGTGTAATTATTGTTGCTAAATGTTGTAATAAAAATAATGAGATTATTATAAAAAAGGTTTGTTCTCACCGTTAACAATTGCAGAACAAAGCATGTGAGTATGTATGTGCAATGTGCATACGTAAACATTACTCTGTTTACTTTGAGTTATTTTTTAAAAGTTTCGCTCGAATTTTCGATCATTCATACTCAAGATGTGTTATCATCCGCTCGAAAAAGTGCCGATGCAACAGCTCTTATTTCTCAAATAGAAGTCTTTGAACGTGATTTCCTTTAAATTTTCATAAATTATAGATGATCTTAAACATTCAGGTTATTCTAACAGCAAACTTTTAATTAGGCATACCTTAGATTAAACACAGTTCCCACTAGCAATCGTTTCGCTATCAATGCCATACTAAGCCTATCCGCATCAACCATCTCCATGCAAACACGCGGTTTTTTGTACGTCTAGTACTTCGAACGAAAGTCGGAAACAAGCTGAACAACTAGCTAATTATGTTTATATCATGCCGATGTGAACATATCGTTTATTACCTTTTTTCTAACCTCAAGAGATATTGTATATTCAGTCTTGTTGTGCGGTGCATAAAGGTTAATACTATTTATTGCCGTGTCTATTCACTTTCCTTGTAAAATTTGCGTATGCAGACTATAGTATTCATGCAAGGAACAATAAATAACAAGGAACTATGAAACGCTTGAATAGGTTTTGTTAAAGATGATTTGAATTAGTGTTAGGTATTCTTGTAATTTACTCAACTTCAAAAAAGAAGATCTCAATCCGACTGCATTCTTTTTGCATGTCCATCGATATATTCACAGCCTGGAAATTTATTACGATGATTATTTTTTCATTCGATAGATTGTTTCGAAGTTGACCCGTAATTCCATATTATCATACATTTTATCAAAATTGGTTCACAACTTTGTCCGAGCTTTACTTAGAGACTCGACAAAAGCCAAGAGTCAGTGTATTATTTTTCAAAGCCTACAAAAATTTGAAGACTCAAAATCCTTAACTTTGTGTCCATTTAAAAATAACACCACTAAACTTCTCTTTAAGTACTTACACCAACACCAGTTGTTAAAAATATTCCAATAATAAGCGCGTAGGAAGGAAATCACTACATTCTCATCATTATGTGATTACAGATATATTGAAAACTGTACACTTATTACTACTATAAAAATAATACACCTAACCGTTTCTTGCCGCCGACGTTCTTGAGCCATTATAACTTGACCGTTGTATCCGACTGCTGCTTTGGTAAAAGTCAAGTTTCAACTTACGCTAGATTACGATATTTATGTAATGGTTGATATAAATTACATTGTATTACCGATCATCGTTATCGTATAATCCAGTATCGCCTTTAAAGTGATATAACTTCCGTTAGTTCACTTCCTTTGGTATGTCGCTTTCAATGGTCAGCATTTGGCAATCAATTGCAAATAATTACAGCGCGTTTCACCATTCTCTGATAAGTTCCTGGCATTATATCGGACAGATGGCTATACTCCGGTCCAAAATAAGCCGAATTTAATTGCCACATACAAATACTATTTTAATTTGATTATTTTAATATAAAAATATTTTGCTTATTTTAACTTTATTTTTATACATATGTGACATTATGGATTATTATCTGAAATAAATGACTTATTATTATTATACATACAGTAGGTGCGGTGGAGATACGTTGGAAAAAATAAAAGTAAAATATTTAGGGTTATTATTTACCAGAATTAATTCTTCTTCGTTCTAGTTGACTTTGAAACAACCTGAAACAATAAATACATTTGTTATTTGAATTCATCAGAAAATGTTTTCAAAATACATAATCGTCATCATCATCACCATCATTCCTCATTGAATCTGTTTAAGTATTTTTTTACAAACTTTTCAAACTGTGCGCATTCACGACTACCAAATTAAATTTCAATCTTCTTTAATGCATATGGAAATAAAAGTCTTGATTAACTGACGACTTGTCCATACTCAACTAGACACTGTAGAATGAGGGAGGATTTTGTGAATTTCCTACGGGATGGAAACTTCCGCAACGGGGATGAAGCCCTAAGTCAGCTAAGGTTTTAATAAACATTCTTAAAGTTTACAATAAGCATATATTATTCTTATTCTTTGTTCTTTTCGCCAGTCCGTTATGGTTGCCTGGTAGAGATCGCTCTGTAGCGATGAGGCTGCCTTTTGTTACCTTATTATTTCTGTATACCTTTTTTTCTGTTTTAATTGTTATATGTGGTGTTCAATAAAGAGTTATTGTCTGTGACCAGTCAAGCTCTAAACTGTATAAGTAATTACAATATAACACTACCTATTTATTATTTAATAGTATGGCGCAAAACATTAAACAATTACACTAAAGAAAGAAACTACAAACTAGCTATAAATAAGACTATAGCTATAGCATCTATATCATCAACCTGCTGAAACAGGTATCGTTATCGCGGGGTCGGTGACCGCAGATAAGGCATTAACATACAAACGTTTCCCGCCTGGATGCAACTACTGCTTTTAATCTACGCTGCAATTTGATTACTGATAAGGTTTATTGGTTTACTTGTTAGTTTCGATTATTAGTGAAAAAAGTTTTGTTAGGAAAGCGAAGGTAAGTTCTGGCAATTCAGATATAGAATGGGGACTACTCCGAAATTGGAATTTCGAATATAAAAGAACACATTAAGAAGGTATAGTCGACCAAGAAACTTTGTCACCCTAATGTTCAATGTCAAAATCTATATTTTTTTCTGATGTTGCAAATGTCAAAAAAAAATGGTAAACCACTTGGTTGACTATACAAAAATCTGTATAAATACAAATAGAGATTTCCCGAGATATTTGCAAAATGTGCCACACTGCGTGTGAACTCGGCAATTTCGCCCACCGAAAGCATTCGCCCATTTTTACCACCAACCCACGTCTAGCTATTAGAGCCGTTGTGAAATTCCCGCAGACAGATCGCGTGCTACGGACAGTACGACAGTTTCTAATGAAACTACAAAAAGACGCGCAACAATTCTAGCTTCTCTAGATAATTGACCTAATTATGTTTATTACCTAAGCTGTGTAGGTTTTTATTGGAAGTAACAATAGGTGCTCGTTTTTTTTATTACGTCTTATTTTATGTATTATGTGTTGCTGTAAAATGAGTTTTGCTATCAATTATACATAACTAGTATAAGTAATTCCAGCTTTGACCAGGTGTCATTATGTTTGACAAATGGATTAAAAATTCTTTTGGATTATTATTAAAGTTTAATATTGTCATTTTACTAAGTATTTATATCCTTTGCACAGAATAATATAACCTTAGAGGCGAGAAAAAATACAAACGAATTGAGAACCAACTCCTTTTTTGAAGTCGGTTACAAAGATGCCAAAAACCCTGACTAATTTTAATTTTAATTAAATTTATTTTATTTACTAATTTCGTTTCGTCTGTTTTAATATTTGAGTAAATCGCATTTTTTTTAAAGACTTCCTGGCATATTTCTTGCGGCACATTCTTTTTGTCAATGATGGTTTCCCGAAAGCACGAGTATCGAAACAAAGGAGCCCTTTGCGTCCTACTCATAGAAAAAATACATAAAATTTTGAATTTTAACATGTGATAATTAAAAAAACCCTTCTTAGTGCACCTCTGTGATAGAGTCAAAAGTATAACAATTCATCAATAGCTTAACAATGTAAAAATACAGCGGTTAAGTGTTTAAAATCAACAATGCTGTAAGTACAATCGCATTATAACGCAAATAAATATTTTCTAGTACTTTCTGAGTACGGGTACTCTTGTAACCAAAATATTATAGAGGCATTTTAATCGTTTTTAACGGTATCTTTTTTCCCGACCGTACTCCAAATAGTCGCATTTTGTGAGCACACTGCACGCAACGCATAGGTATGCCAAGCTCGCAATTGGTCCAAGGTTCGATGCCCGGCACGCGCAAATCATTACACACGTGATATCTGACACTTAATTAACTGAATTCGAGCGTAGATAACTCTAATGATACTGCGAAGGTCTAACAAAAGTATAGCTAAATGGAATGGAAGGTCCATGTTAAAACCAATGGAAAATAACTCTTTAAAACAGCAAGGAAGCCAATGAATAAGTGGGTTACGGGATAGCGATCACTAATGTCACATCCTCATCCACAACACCGGAGCCAACCCTAGGGGGCTAAGATAAAATTCCTGCCCGAGTAATTCCACCGACTGTCCTAATCTCCACGCTAGATTATAGCGATTCAGATGGAGTTAACTATCAGGAAAAGGATTTACTTTACAACCCGCAAACTATGTTAACTTTAAACAAGAATGTTACATCGACAGTGAACCAAGGAAACCTTTTAGCAACAAATATAAAAGAAAGTTCATTCTTGTCGCAGGTCATATAAAATTCATTCACTTTTAATTCGACACATGGGCGAAATGACAGTCGATAAAACGAGAAAGGCATCATCAGTATCACGTTCACAACAAAACGACATTATTATATAACTTTGCATCCAATGCTCGCTGACCGCTGGCCAGCTAACAAAAGCCCGGTGAAAACTGCGCATCGGACCGCGTTCGCTTCAACAAACAGTTTATTGAATGAAATCGTAATGGCGGACAGCGAAAGTTTGATTCTGGTTCCGGAATTGTTTTATTTCGCAAATCATTCGGAAAGATGTCTTCAATAGGAACTTTGCACGTGTTGTGATTCAGATTCGAAAGAAGAGGAAATTGAGGAAATAAATTATTAAGTAAGTTTAACTTTTAAGAAGTTAAGAGATGACTAGCAATTTTAAGCACAGTTTACACAATGTCGAATCACGGTGGAGCACTATCCTCCTCTTATTATATGCAAATGAGCAGGACGCTACACTTTCTCGTCAACTGTATTGGCAGGTGTATAGGTACTTTACATTAGTAATTTAATGCAACAGGCCCCTATAGTGACAGGCGACAAGTGACTAACAATTCGATATATATTTCTGACTTGTGTTAAACCCGGCCTTATAATTATTGGGTGCAATATTGTCACGTTTAACTTATGAAATAAATGCCTAGGACGACAATCCTTTACCTAACGTACTTATGTGAAAAAGATTAATGCTTTGTCATCTCCTTACTCCTTAGTCCTAGGTTTTAGAATTTTTATTTAAAAAAAAACGGGAGCAATCAAAAATATTCCAATGTTTGTTCCAGTTCTATCAGCTCTATCTAATAGCGTTTGGAAATGTTACAAATGGACGCCGCAGAAACACTTCTACTTTTCTTACATCATTGTGTGATAAATGTTGCTAACTCGACTAACACGTTATTAACGAATGTTAACTATTAAAACACTCACAAGAAAATAGAAAACAAATTACAGACCGCATCGCCTTTGTGAGAAAACAAATTATACCCTACGAAGTGTAGTGACGGGCGAAAATAACGGGTAACTGTCCATACAGCTTTGTATGGGAAGTGACCATTTATTTTGCAAGCCAGTGTAGTCGGATCCACACGATCGCCCATCGTGACGAATCTGTCTGTCCGTGTGTACTATTTGGAGCAAATATTTTTTATGGACCTATTGTTACATTTTGCACGTAACAGTTCCGCTGAGGAGGTGGCCTTACGTAAAGGAGCCTATGAATTCACTGAATGTCACCGAAATGGTCACAGAGGATTTAACTAATGGAATGGAAATGTCATACAAAATTATGAAGTCTGTGTGGGGATTACCTACTGCCCTCGAGGGTCAAGCAGGTAGCTACTAAGTATGGATATGGAAAGTTCTTTAATTTTTTTGTGTAGTCTATTTGGTGTCTCATTGCTGGGATAAGGCCTCCCTTTCTCTTTCACTCGTCTCTGTCTGTTGCAAGGCTTCCCTAGTCCGGCTCAAAAGACTCCAAATCGTCCTATTTTTATAAAAAAAAAAATAATGTATCATCATCATCATCACCAGCCTATACACGTCCCACTGCTGGGCACAGGCCTCCTCTCAGAATGAGAGGGCTTGGGCTATAGTTCCCACGCGGGCCCAGTGCGGATTAGGAACTTCACACACACCATTGAATTGCTTCGCAGTTGTGTGCAGGTTTCCTCACGATGTTTTCCTTCACCGAAAAGCTCATGGTAAATTTCAAATGAGATATCGCACATAAATTCCGAAAAACTCAGAGGTGCGAGCCCGGGATTCGAACCCACGACCCTCTGCTTGAGAGGCCACAGGTCAAACCACTAGGCTACCACGCTTTTATCTGTAATCTAATAACTTAAATCTTTGTCTAAAATTGTTTACAATTTTGTTAGGGGATATTATCACTACATCACTACATAGTATAAAACAAAGTCGCTTTCTCTGTCCCTATGCCCCTATGTATTGTATTATGCTTAAATCTTTAAAACTGCGCAATGGATTTTCGAATCAGCGAATCAAGAGGAAGGTTTTATTTAACTCTACGCGGACGAAGTCACGGGCAGTAGCTTATAGTACCTATCGAAATACCTACTTGATAAATGTACATTGGTTAACCACCTGCTTTAATATTCTAACTTCAGAGCAAAAATAAAGGGCCGCCTTCCAAACAAACTTGTTTAAACGAAATTGACCCGTTATTTTTGCTGGTGGTATCGAACCATAAGACCATTGTCTTCAGTTAAGATTTAAACGCGGTTAAAAGGGTAAAATTTTATCCGCCTATTATTTTATATGTTAAATCCGAGCCCTAAACCGGTCTAGACTCCGGCGCAGCATCGGGAAGTTGGCAATAGGCCTTGAATTCGATAAGGCTGTTGTGGCTTTCCTATTTCCAATTATAGAGAGAATGGTAGTTTGACAAACCGCACGAAAGAACTAGATTTACGATACAATGTTTTACGCACTTGCTAGAAACTGACTAATACATACATACCTACATACTTCACAACCTTATCCCTTTCGGGGCAGACAGGGCCTAAGGTCACGATTAGCATGATTGTGGGAGTACAGGTGGAAAGGAGAATCAAAAATAGTGATGGGTGGCTAACCGCGTCGCCATAACATGATTGCTACTATTTTCCCGCACACTTCTAACATAAGCAAATGTAAAAGTGACAAAGCTGAACCTTGAGGTAACACAGAAGCTTGACAAGCGTTTATAAATACGGTAGCAAATTTTTAATTACTTTATTGTAGTTACACATAACTTTTAAGTTAGCGACGTTTATTACTACTGGATAGTAAAAAATAAGTAGCATAAACAGATGTCAGATGGATAGTATTTGAGTGTTGGATATATGATCAAGGAAAATTATGGCATGCACGATCGCCAACATTACCGTGTATACTAACTACTGTATGTGTTGTTTACAATAACAAGGAAGGTTGTATGGATGGGTGAATATCGGCGGAAATTCTATAACTATTCAATGTAGTATACAAGCGAATTTTGCTCGGTACGCCTAGGCTATAGTATTACAAAGGCCAATAATTCGGCAAAAATAGCAAAATAGAACATTAAACGGTGAATAATTTGTGTGTGAGCATGAGTATAGAATATTACAGCTATCATTACAAAGCCTCAATATCTGTTTTAAAACGATTCGTATAAAAGTGCATACTTTTAACATTGTAAATGCGAAATGGTTTCTGTTTTTATGTTATTCGTTCACGCTAAAACTGCTCATCGGATTAATAGAAACTTGACACACAAATATTATTACAATCTGGACTCATACATAGCATACTTTTTATTCCGAATTGCACAGTTTCCGCGGTAGGATACCTACGGACAAAGTCGCGGGAAACAGCCAGTATTATAAAAAGCTAAGTCCTCGGGCTTAGCGGCGCAAGCGCAGCGCTGTCATCGACCGCGCCCGTTACTCGCCAAGGTGTCTGTCTGCACAGAATAAACAAACAGACCCGTCACTGCCCACGACAAAAATATGCGCTCACAGAGACACGTACGATATTTTGGCAAGCAGAATTGAGAGGTGCGGCGAGAATGTTAACTAGTCAATAGATAAATGTTTTCTAAATTCCTATTGTACCACATTGTTTATATTTTATTCGACTTCGCAATGCATAACAAATACTCCTTATTAGACATTAATGCAGTAAAGTTACTAATGAAGTAAGCGTTGACATAATAGACTAAGCAGTAGGTAGTATCGCTAGAAAAATATTTCTGTATTTGAAGAAGAAGAATACTTTTAAACGAACAATTCTTGCATAATTATAATCTAAATCTCGGTAACGGCTCCAATGCTTTTCATGAAAGTTACTATGCAGGGGGTTTCGGGGGCGACAAATCGATCGATCCAGCTAGGTTACATTTTTGTAATACGTACCAAAAAAATACAGAGCAAAACTCGGTCATCCAGGTACTAAATAATTAAATTATTACAAAAGCTTTAACAAAGTTCTGAGTAAATACTTATATTTTCTGTATGTATTATAAATGGTAGCTGAAAAGAGTTTAAATAAAAATCTTAGGTACTTATTATTAAAATAATAATAATCAACGTTCATTTTTACTTACCGTTACTGCTTTCTCAGGCCAAATTAATTTACTAAAAATGTTTCTAAGCCGATTTTGTTATTCGACCGTGAACATATGACCAACAAACACTCCCATTAAACTCCCATAAAAAAGCGTGACTCAAACGTGATCAATTAAATTGTGTCAAGGTATGATTTGTTTTGTTAAATTTGCCAAACATATGAATATAGTAAAAGTATAAAAACAATAATCTGATTTTCAATAGCCTTTTCAGTTTTCTAAGTAATTGCGCAGTACTCGTGTTCAGCTCCGATTAAATTGTCTCGGTAAACAATAACCTGTCTGCAATGCCACCATCTTTGAAACTTTTGAATGGCCGAAGCGGTCGTGGACGTGCTTCGAGTCCGATTGTTTATTCTTTACATTAACGCAATACACGAACGTTACGTCGGTTTACTATAATGGTAAATAGTTTAATGCAAAGTAGTGATCGTTGTTTTGCACCTAAAGGAATTTATCTTGACATTCTAAATAAAGATGGAACATGGGCCTCCGCAAAGGAACGTCCGATTCAATTATGTATTTAAAATCGGAATGCGTAGTCGTTCAAGCGGAAGAGAGGAAGGCCTAGAAGAACATTTATGGACCAGGTAAAAGAGAGGGTAGAAGTCGTGTCGTATCAGGAAGTCAAAGAAAAGGCCCTGGAAAGGACCACATGGAAATTGCTCCACCGACAAGAGCCTAGCTCTTAAGTTTAAGAAGGGGAGAGTCGTTCAAGCACGAAAAAAATAAGTGTTTGAATAGGCAAGGTTTTTTGTTCATTAATATGGAGCTCTGCTTGTCTAAATATGGTAACTTTGTACTCTGGAAAGTTAGAATTAATATGAATTAACATTTTCGATGCCAACGATTTATAAATATATACGTCCATGCTTTGTTCAATTGGGTTTAGGTTCAACTTAAGGCATCGAATTAAAGAAATCTGGCGTATGGGTGACGTCTTTTGTATTTGACGTGGAGCGAAAAGATTAAGGAAGTTACCAAAACACGTAGAGCTTGTGTATTACAAATGTCGACGTATAAATGTTAAAAGTTTAGAGAACGCATCATCTTAAATTAAACCATTTGTTAGTATCGAATCTCATGTTTTAAAAGTTCAAGGTATCCAATTAAATAAATTTGTTTGACTTAAAAATCAGATCAATTTATTACGTCCTCACGTTTGAATTTGCTTTTAATATTAATCGTGTAACGAATTAAATTTATGGTCGTTGTGTCATTCGTTTTAGAGTCAACACATTCGATTTTATATTGCTAAGGTCAATGTAATTTACCAATATGAATTTACTATTAAAAGTATGATAAAGGAATTTACGTGAATACTCCTTCGACTCGCGGCTTCGCTCGTGCGAAGCTTTGGATCTTGCATTTGAAGAACCGGGATATCAAAAATTACACTGTAATCTTAATTTACGTAGCAAAGAATTTCCGTACAAAATTTCATGATGAATGTAGACTTAGAGGTTGATGTAGGTATCGAGATTTTACAAGTATATCCGTAAATCCCGACCTCGAAGGAAAATCGGAATAAATAGCGTGTGATATAATTCCAGATTTCCAGCCATATAGCTAGGTACATATATTATAATTACCAACATCCTAAAAAGGCTAATGTTTTTGTTCATTCTAACTGATTTGTCTATACTATACATCACTTTCAAAAAATGATTTCAATATTTCAAACATGAAAATACTCCTCATTTTTTTTTCGACACGTTTCTGAACAGCTCTAAAATGTCAAAAATGACAGTAAAGTTTGATGGCAGTTGAAATTTTTGGTCAGCGGCTCAATTTAACGGAAAAATGCGGAAAAATTTGGTGTCAGTCGAGGTAAGAAAATTATTTAAAAATATAAAATGCAGTGAGATGTCTATTATTCCATCTGAATGTTTTTTATTATCATATAAAGACAGTTCTTTCATAAAAATATCTGTGGGTTAACTTTGTTTTTACTGTTTTTTATTGCATTCTTTCACACGTATATTATACTATACATTGCTACTGCATGAGTAAGTAAGTTGTGTATAGTATAATATACGTTACCACCTTATCAGTGATTAATTAATTTAATCGCGTGTATAGTATTTATTTGATGCAACATGCAACTTAATATCTTATTACTGCCTATATGACTTGTGTTCTCTTGGCTGACGCACATAACAGCTATGTTTTTATTTGCACTGGTTTTGGGCTTGGTTTGCATGCTTGCTTCGTTTGTTTCAGTCTGCTCAGCGTGGCCGTGCTAGGCGTACCCTAACATTAGTTCCTAATGTCGAAGCAGAGTCATGTGCAAATGGTTCTAGTAGTGAAGATGAGGCACTATCAAACCCTGTCAGCCCACCACCAAACACTGACAGTACCTCGAAGGAATCCTCAAGGTCCAGTTCTCCAGCACCGTCCATAGATTCATCGTTAGAAAGATTAAATTTACTAGACAAGTCAGACCGTAGCCCAACCCCGACAGCACGATTTCACCCATTCTTCATTACTATTATTCTTATTCTTCTTCATTCTTTATTATTATTATTTTTTTCATTTTTCATTACATATATTTTTTAATTTTTTCATTTTCAATAAGTAGCGCTGTATAATATACTATACATCTGCGGAAAATGATTTTCATTCGTGATCGACGCAGTGTATAGTATAATATACGCATAATTTCTAAAAAACTATAAGGATAAGAATTTTTATTTTATTTTTCTCTGTGTTTTTGAGAGCCATTAAAGTACTGAGAACCAAAAATAACGTATTTTTTACATAAAAAAATCTTGCGACCTTAAGGGTAAGTAGCTATTTACACTTAGCTCGAAGTAACAATATTAAGACTCGTATGGACATAATTTGTATTGACAAATAAATGATTGAATTTATTTCAAACACACAAGCACGACAAGCATTCCAATCACGATGCCACCTATACTTCATTTAATTTAGAATGAGAAACCACAATAGCATTATATTGCGTCTGGTCAACTATTTCTTACCTAGCAAATAGTACAGTGCAATAGTTTGGCAGCCGCAAAATAAAATTGTTTTAATGTCACTTTATTTGCGTGTCGTCAATTGTTACTCTAGTACAAATTGTTAAGAGATTACAGTTCACGGACCGCAATATAATGTTTTTGTAGTTTCTCATCCTAAATTAAATGAAGTATAATGATATCAGGCTTTTTGCAGAACTCTTAGACCATCGGATGACGAAGAAAGTAAAAATGCGAAATATGACAATGTGGCATGTGGCAATCTTATCATTTCCACAGGCGCATTGTCAAGTGTCGTGGTCGTGACAGCTGTGGGCCGATGACACGGTTCTGACAATCCACTCCAGTTAACGGATTGGTCCCTTATCGTAACGCAAACGCAATCTGTCTAGGTAACTTTAGGAATTTTGTTTACGCAACCGCACGATTCGGTAAAAATTGGTAAATATAACGTCTGAGTTCTCTTGCGGCGGTTGCATTTGTTTTTGCGAGCTGCGTCGCTTGATTGCAATGCGGTGAGGTTGTAGTCGGTTGTTTGTCTAGTTTTAAATCTCATGAAATGTCTAACGACGACCGATTGTAGAGTTTAAGCAATACGAATCGTACTACTAATATAAATGCGAAAGTTAGAATAGATGGATATTTGTTAGTCAATCACGCTAAAGCGCATAGACAGGTCGAGATGCAATTTGACATACATTATATTTCAGTCTGAAATAACACAAATGCTTCATCTTATCCTGGAAAATTGCGTAGTACCCGCGGTATAAACATACTTTTCTCAAACAATGTCTCGGACAACAGCTAGTAATTCAAAAGATTAAAAGATTTAAATTAATTTATTAACATTTTTACGCAGAATAATACCTGTAGTTTTTTTTTTAAAGCGACTTACCATAGTTACCATAGACTAACCAACAAACACCTTTTACCGCGGCATCCTTTTCATCGGAAACTTTTAAACGCACCGATAAAAATAAACAACGAATAGAACGCGTTAATGAGCATACCTTGCGCGCGCAGCCTTCAACGCACTCACACATTCACCGTGGGCGAGTGATCAATCAAAATTCAATCAAACCTACCTCATGCTTAGCTAACACGATTGAAAGACAACCCATTGTCGTGACCGTCAAATTTAATCATGAATTAATAAGACAGCGAATCGGTGATTTGACAGAAAAAACCCACATTGAATGAGGCTAGATTGTGCTGGAGATATTTTTGGTAATGGAGTGGGCGAAGAAATTTGTAGCTACAAGATAAATTTTATTTAAAGTTGTTAAGCCATTTTTATAAGTTTTATTGATATTCGGCTATGAGTTAAGTATCTTATCTTAGGGAAGTCAAACTGAGATGGAATTTGATATGCGTGGAAATAACGTTGTTTAGGTATCTGATGACAATATTTTATGCTAAGTTTTATTTGTAAATGCCAATTGATTGTCTCTCACATCTCATTGTTTTCGTAGCTTTTTTTTTACTGACGCCGCTTCACAACAAAACAAACGACATGCGTGTACCGTGTAAAACCTTTGAACAAGTTTGTAATTAACTGCAACGCATGATTGATTGAGACATCTCTTCAAAAATCTGAAACGGCCACGAGAAAGATTAATCGTGACTAATTATTAGTTAATCTATGTTAAAATTGGGGTCAATTATGATAAATAGTACGCACGTGTTGAAAATATTTATTAAGCCCCCATACCGTTATAATGGCAAACCAATCAGATATGTAATGTAACGGTTCCCGTTAGCACCATTCAGAGGTGGTATTGGGAACCTGTTTAAAGCTGTTAGAATGCATAGCCCTTAAGTCTATGCGAACATAAATAGCCTGAGAGTAAGTTAAACCAGGAAGGGATTTACAGGTGATTGGAAATTGTAGATCGTCTAACATAATTATAATAGACACGCGCGACATGTTGACACGGCTGTGAATGATGCTGACTTGAGTCCGAGTTATTTACTTAAGTAATGCAGTGCAAATTGTATACAGTCAGTATAACCACTGCTTGACACAGAGAGGGGACACGGATGGATATTCGAGAGGCAACTCGGACAAATCATTATCATCCTACGATTATAACATAAACCCATTTTGACACGGAAGGACAAGTCGCAGACTCAGCATCTGTAATTATTTTAATTAAAATTTTACTCAGCATCATCTCTTTTAGCAACAGGTGCATATAAGCTGAGAGGATAACACACCGCTAAAACGAAATAAGGCAACTATAATGTATAGGTACTTAATTCAATTTTTTCTATCGATAGCCAGTCTTGGTCTTAAGTCTTAATCAACTAAGAGATATGCTCTACAATCTTTACATAGTGGGATTAAAAGGTCGCGACACAAGATGTATACAAGACGTCTACATCCTACAATAGTCTGAAAACCTGTACAACAAGACAATGCCGTAAGACATATGAAAGCGGGTATGTTAATAAAGCCTCACGTCCTTGCGGCACGAATACCTATCTCACTTCGTCACTCGCATTTGCATTTGCGCGCGCGCTCGTCACTTGTTTCCAGTTTCGCTGACGCCCTCGAAATGGAGAGAAAACCTGACATGTTTATCGGCACCTGTAGCACAGCATTCATCCCTTTTGCACATGCCTGGTTAAAAAGAGAGGGAAAATATGGTAAAGTCTCCGTATTATTGAGGTACTATGGGAATAGGTTAAGGGTTCTTTGTACGAGGCAAATTTCACTTATTGTATGAACAGGTGCATGTTAAATAGAAGAAAATTTTGCACACCTCCAACCAACAACAATACGCAGCACAGCAAGATGACACAGTTGTTCTTCCGCGTTAAAAAAAACTAATGTTATGAATTAAACAACGAAATACGATACAAGTTTTGTCTATTGAATATCACAAATCTGTACAGTGAATTTACATAAGGCAGGGGTGCGGTTTTGCGGGTGGTAAGTAGGATCGGTACCACCATCTTACACGCCAATCCTGCCGCTAAGCAGCAATGCTTGCATGCTGTGTTCCGGTGTGGAGAGTAAGACAGCCTGGGAAATTACAGGCACAAGAGGCATTTCATCTTAGCCCTCTAGGTTGGCAACGCATCTGCAATCCCTCCGGGGTTACGGGTGTCTATGGGCAGTGGTGATCGCTTACCATCAGGTGACCCATTTGCTCGTTTGCCTTCCTATTCATATTTAAAAAAAAGGCAAGGTAGAGTTGCCAGTCTTATCGCTTAAGCGATCTCTACCACAACATTGAATTACCTCGCAGCTTAGGTGTATATAGATTTCCTTACGTTTCCCTTCGCCGAAAAGCTCATGATAAAACAAATGAGATTTCAGGCACTTCGCACGTTCCCAATAGGAAAAGCCTTTGGTAGTCGAACACTTTAATTACTAACGTGTTAGTAAGAGCTATAATCATTCATAAACGCGTAATAAACTGCCAGTTACTAGTTTTTCAATTAACATTTGAACTTAGTTTGAAGAAACTTTCTTGACCTGGATATGCTTCTATATACCAGTTTGTCTTCAATGGTAAATGGTCCGCCGTGTATTAGAAAACTTTTCTCGGACAACGTATATCTTTAATAAGCAGCTAAAATCTACGCTTAGCTACCTACAGTACATATTTTTGTCCTTTCGTACGTAGGTATTTATGATTAAGGATATTACTACCTGTGGCACGCAATATTGTTTATAATGTTTAGATAAATTTACGCAAACTTGTTAAAAAGTTATTTTTACTTAACACAACTATGCTAAAACACATATTTCAGCGACACTTTGAAATGGTCTAATCATAAATTTAATTTACACTGTTGAAATTACTCCCTGAAATTCGAAGTCATACGTTTTAATCGTTTTAATGTAATTTCAACACTTGAATAATAAATACTAAGATGAACTTGTAATTTAACGAGTTGTCTCACTCTTCACGCCTGAAGACAGCAGCGCAAGCAGCTACAAGATGGTGGTGGTGATTCGGATGGACTGTTTAACATTAAAAATCCACGTAAGTTTCGGAGTGTGTTCACGAAACAAAAACTTGCGGTTAGCGGACAAGACATTATTTTACTTCTTTTTCCCTGGTGATTATTCATATATTAGCTCTTATAGCCTGAAACACAGGATTTCCTAGTTCAGTTGTTGTTTTTTAGTAATAGTAATTTAGCTGTAAGTTTTTGTTTGTTTCGTTTTTGTTTTTGGTTGCCCTGAAAACCAGCGTCAGACATAGGTGCCATTGTCTGACACATGCTGAGCGGCAACCTTTTTGGTGTGTGTTTTCATTTTATGGTTATTTTTGTACGGTTTTTGTTTTATATTGCACCAAATAAACCGTTTTCTTTCTTTCTTTCTTTTCAGTTCAGGCACATGACTTGTTAACTTAGATTAACAATAAAACTTTGTTCTTATTAAGTTATTTTTGTAAAATCTGAATTGAATATATCTTACTTACATATCTATCTTTATCTTATACTAGCTTTTGCCCGCGACTTCGTCTGCGTAGAATTAGTATTTTGAGTAGACATTCAATTAGAGCACAAATTAAATGTTACCCTTAGGGTATTGCATCTTCGTAGTAAATTACACTACCCTTTTCATAACTTTGATGATTTCTGCAATCAAAAACTATTCTATGCCCCTCCCCGGGACCATAACAATATCCATACCAATTTTCGTTTAAGTCGGTTCAGCGGGAAGAAGGCAAAAGACAGACGCACTTTTATAATTTTACGATATTTAGTTGGTACGGATTTTCAAAAACCTTTCTGATATTCTGCTTCAAAAAAAAGGAAGACCTTTGCCCAGCAATGAGACACTCGATTGAGGTAATATATTAATTTAAAAATGTTCATACATTAGGTATTTTTGAGATTTGTTAGTTTTCTAAGTGACTTTAACGCCATTTCATACCCTAAAGATATGTAAATAAATATAAGGTACGATAGGTACTACCATATTAACTGTCAACTCCAATTTTGTCCTCCTCCTTATTTATTTATGTGCCTAATCAAAAGTCTAAAAATAAAGCCCACGCTCCTATCTTCAAAAATTATAAAACTTCTATAAGTACATATCAACCCCTATTTCTAATTTATCTACCAACAAAATTCTTAAAAACTATTTTTATCTAATCGAAAGCTTGAAAAAAATTTCAAACTTCAGCTTCAAAATCGACCAACTTCCATACAAACTTTTATCTCCTCTGCGAGATTTTTTTTCATTAAAAAGGAGCTTAGTCGTTTCTCAAGGTCAATTTTATCTCTGTACCAAATTTCATAAAATCGGTTCAGTGGTTTAGGCGTGAAAGCGTAACAGACAGACAGATGAATTTACTTAGTAGAGACAGGGATTATTATAAAAAAAATGTTTTAAAAATCGGCCAATTGCGAGTCGGGCCTGCGCACCGAGGATTCCGTACAAATTCGGCAAGTGAATATATGATATCCAGTGTTAGCAGAGCCCTGCTGCTCTTAAGCAAAATGTAGGCAGTGTGAGGTCATCTTACATTAGTTACACAGGCAGACATTAAAAAATAGATGTATTTTTGGTTTCATTTAATTTTAGTTGTGCTATAATTATGACCCACCATCATACAAAATTTCAAATTTCTAAGACAACTGGAAGTGCCTACATACCCAGTCTTTTTTGAGAGCACGGCGATTTGTATGGAAACACCCTTTCTAATTACTATACCTTGTGATTGTATAGATTTGCGAGTTGATCTTTTCACAACTCCAAGAGACCTTGGAAAAAGAACTTGACAGTC
The DNA here is from genome assembly GCA_963854515.1 of Pandemis heparana. Classification (NCBI taxonomy): domain Eukaryota; kingdom Metazoa; phylum Arthropoda; class Insecta; order Lepidoptera; family Tortricidae; genus Pandemis; species Pandemis heparana. The sequence goes on along the minus strand of OY978022.1, from coordinate 7,369,586 downwards.
AGAAGGCACAGGGATGGACGGACGGACGGACAACTAAGTGATCCTGGGTTCCTTTTTTTACGGAACCTTTAAAATAGATACTTCCTATTATTAATGATAATAATACAGGAAAGATTTCATTCATACAGGTATCGTAGCGACATGTATTAATGAGTAGCGGAACTAATTAACCCATAGTAAACTTTATTATTATTCTGTTGCTTAGTATTATTACAACATATTACATGTACTTTATTTTTGAACTCAGGACTTCTTCCTCTTTCATTTGGTATCCCAATGAATAATGTATCAAAAAAAATTTTTGGTGGACCCCCCCTTTTTCTTTTATATCTCGACTTCTAGGTGGAATTTCGAAAAAAACGCGACATGGCAGTTTAAGTTAGATCTCCAGCAATACAATATAAAAAACCGCATTCAGTTTGGTGAAGTAGTTTTTGCGTAGCGCGGTAACAAACATACAGACAGACAGACAGACAGACAAAAATTCTAAAAATTGTATTTTTGGCTTCTATGGCGCTTATAGATGCCCCTTAGTTTATTTTTTCTTTAAAATTTCCTATGTACAGACATCGACCTGTTACAATTTTATTATATGTATAGATTATTTCGGTACTATCAAATCGATGTTTCGATTTAGATGATAGGAAAGGCTTCACTACATAGTATAAAACAAAGTCGCTTTCTCTGTCCCTATGTCCCTATGTATGTATGCTTAAATCTTTAAAACTACGCAACGGATTTTGATGCGGTTTTTTTAATAGATAGAGTGAAACAAGAGGAAGGTTTATATGTATAATACATGCATAATATACCGTCGTGCGAAGCCGGGGCGGGTTGCTAGTTAATAATAAACGAATACCAGCATTTTTGTAATGCACAAACATGCAGTGTCGTAAACAACGCTCTTGTTCTTGCTTCTGTTTACAAATAAGGTGTCAATCGATTCGACTCGATTGCGGCCGATCGAGTCGGTCTTTGCCCAGATGATTGAATCGGTTGTTTTTTTTTACGCGTTACTAATATTATAATAACGAGAACGCTGACAGTTTATTTCTAGTGATTTAAAAAGAAAGACTGAACCATTTATTTCTGGATTTTATGGTCTAAAATTTATCAAGAATGTGCACTTTTTGCTTGTATTTAACAATTTGAAGAGAATCTTATCATTTGGGTGAAAATCTTAGGAATCATGTTGACCGATGCGGCCAGCAACACTTCTTCTCCTTTTTATTTGTGGCGTCTCAAGTCGTTAATAGTGACGACAACTTCGCCAATGTCAAAGTAAAAAATATATATATTAAAAATCTTATGACAAAATGTCTACAACGTTTTACGAAGGTAACGGTGTACCTACATCTACTCCAGTCTTGGTATTTATTTCCAAATATAAAAGAAGTGAATAGATCCACCAAGCAATCACACGCACCTCAGCAATCTCAGCATTCCATGCATCATATTTATTAAAATGGATATTATAGTACCTTTAATTGCCTTAATAACCTCAACCAGTAATAAAGCATGTCAGCAAGTCTTTATACCTTTGAGTACTTGTAAAATTTTCATACGTTGATTAAATTACACAGTCATGTATTTAATTTAGACTTATGTTGTATATACATATAAGAATTGTTAATATTACCAACCTCTGTTTAGTTCATCCTATTTTTGCACTGACTGTACCAACTGCAAACAACAATCAAGACATCCTTTTATCTACGGAAGTAGATTGTGATTGTTGTTTTAAAGCGCCACAAAAAACAAAGGAAAAGGCATGCGTAAGTTCAAGGTGCTGAAGGCATAACACATTTTAACATTCCATTCCACAACAATCCATTACATAATTATTAGAAAACATTTTAAGAACACACAAACTTCACTATGTCGTTCAATTTTGGCTAAATAAAATTCACTTAGTCGCACTTATTTGCTCATACTAATATTTAAATTAAAACACAATTTTAATCTCAGTTCATCAGGTAATACGAATACGAAAATGAAGTGAGTAAAACGGAATGCGACCGGTCAGTCAACCTACTCACCTTGGACGGAGGGCAGGCTAAACAATGGGCGCCAGCGGCCAGTGCTATATTGTGTCTTATAAGTCTTACTACTTGAAAAAAGAACGTGTCTATGACTCCATGTTGTGGGTAAGTGGCCAATATGTATATTGTCTAGACTAGACTGACAACTCAAAAAGTGAAAAACTGTGTTCTGAATTTAAAAATAGCTGTAGGATACAAAGCTTGGACTTTTTACACTGAGAAAAATGTAAAGCTGAAAGCATCCTAATTACGGCCGATTTAGTGGGAATGAAGGCAAAATACCGACTACGAGTCATATGAACAAAAACGCCTTACAAGGTTGAAGGCGTTATATGACTTAAGCGTAAGGCGCAATGAACACAATCACAATGGCTCTTAAACGTATGTTTTAAACGTAATATTAAACAGATTGACCTTAATTAAACAGCGATAAACGTGGTAAGTCAGTTAGAAATCGACGGACTGACGATGATTTCCAACTTCTAGTAAGGCGTTTTACGTCTTTCCTTACTGTGGTTTCACCTATCTTCCGAGCATTTTAAATTTACTTGTCAAGCTTTTCTGACCTACTTTAAGGCCTTTTTTATAGTTATTTACATTTTGGTAAGACACAATTGACTTCTAGTAAGGCGTTTTACGTCTTTCCTTACCGTGGTTTCATCTACCTACTAAGCGTTTTTAACGTTATTTACTATTAAGTAAGTCAAAATTGACTTCTAGTAAGGCGTTTTACGTCTTTCCTTACTGTGGTTTCAGCTACCTACTAAGCGTTTTTAACGTTATTTACTATTAAGTAAGTCAAAATTGACTTCTAGTAAGGCGTTTTACGTCTTTCCTTACTGTGGTTTCAGCTATCTACTAAGCGTTTTTAACGTTATTTACTATTTAGTAAGTCATAATTGACTTCTAGTTAGGCATTTTACGCCTTTACTTACTGTGGTTTCACCTATCCACTAAGCGTTTTTAACGTTATTTATTATTTAGTAAGTCATAATTGACTTCTAGTAAGCCGTTTTACGCCTTTACTTACTGTGGTTTCACCTATCCACTAAGCGTTTTTAACGTTATTTACTATTAAGAAAGTCATAATTGACTTCTAGTAAGGCGTTTTACGTCTTTCCTTAATGTGGTTTCACCTATCCACTAAGCGTTTTTAACGTTATTTACTATTAAGAAAGTCATAATTGACTTCTAGTAAGGCGTTTTACGTCTTTCCTTACTGTGGTTTCACCTATCTACTAAGCGTTTTTAACGTTATTTACTATTTAGTAAGTCATAATTGACTTCTAGTAAGGCGTTTTAAGTCTTTCCTTATTGTGGTTTCACCTATCCACTAAGCGTTTTTAACGTTATTTACTACTTCGTAAGTCATAATTGACTTCTAGTAAGGCGTTTTAAGTCTTTCTTTACCGTGGTTTCACCTATTAACTAAGCGTTTGTAATGTTATTTACTATTTGGTAAGTCGTAATTGACTTCTAGTAAGGCGTTTTACGTCTTTCCTTACTGTGGTTTAACCTACTCGTCAAGCGTTTCCGTCCTACTTTAGGGCTTTTCTAATCATTCATTATTGCTTAATAACATGTCCACTAAATCGCTATTTACCTTCATACGGTTGGATAAACCGTATGGTAAGGTATATTGTGCTTTATTTACGAGCAGAAACGTTTTGTAAAGACTGGGAAAATAGCCTTCTAACGGCTGGTAACGCTGTTCCCTGAAGGCCTGATGAACTTGCTTTACTATCATATAGTTCATATTAAGGGCATTGGGCTGCTAAAGGTGAACGTGCACCGAAACGCGCCGCAATAATGTCTTCGTACTCTTGACGGCCGAATAGCATTTGAATTACGCATTTTTAATGCGATTAGGCCGTTAAATGTACAAAAACATAATTGCAGCGAGTTAAGATGTACATTCCACCTAAAGGAACGTGATCTGTTGGTGACAATGTACGCTATTGATATATTTTCGTTAAGAGGAATGTCCTTTGGTTCTTTTCTAAAAAGCTAGCACTTTATGAGCATAAAAAATTATAATGTTCTCTTAAAACTTTAAATACACAACTTCCTTAAGGTTATAAGTGACCAGTTAGAGAAGTCCATCCAAGAGGTAATGGAAGATAAAGTGTAGAGATCATAAATAATTTTGTTATGCCCGTAAGTGTTCTGTTCGTTATTTGAAAAGAATTGCATGCCGTTCGTTATTATAGGAAATACATATGTTACGCGCATTGTCACCAATAGATTGCACCACCATCACCACCGTAATGGTGGGCGGGAGCGAGCAGCGGCCCAACATCCTTCACATGAACTTCATGATAGCAGAGCCGTCAACCATGCCTTTAGTGAACAGCGTTGCCTGCTGTCTTCAGAAAGCTGTTCTCCTGTCCTTGTAAGATTCTGCAATAAATAAAGCAACAATTAACAAAGCAATTCAATAAGAAATAACAGCATATACTATACATTTTGGTCTAGCTTAGCTAGTAGGTAGATAATAATATGAACTTTTCTATGGAATGGCTTATATTTTTTTGCGCTTCTGTAGTTGGTCTAATAGTAAAAGATGTTCGTATATTATGAGTACATTGACCCCTTTAAATATTATTGGGGTGTTCTGTTACACCAACTATATACTTCGTTATATCGTATCGTAGAAGGAGAAAGGTCGTATCGCAATGAAACTATTATTATAGTTAAAGAAATGAAAATCTTTATTATATTTACTTATTTACTTGCATGAAACTATACTTAGATAAGTACACAAGTTGTACATGACCCTGAAAAATCATGTAAATTTTGATATATATACTACGTAACAAATGACAATTTTACAAAGGTGAACGAACTTTGATCACATAATATAAGAAACTAGATACACAATCAACGCCTGAAAATACAGGACCAAAAACACTTCAGTTTTAAAATACTCTTTTTATACACATTTTTTTTACTAGCATCTACAATCTCATAACTGGGCAGTAAGAGCTATGTTAATTTGACACGATAATGTGAATAATGCGCTCCTAATTTAAAAAATATATACGTCAGTTACCGCCATTAACCAGAGATAGCTCTTGGAATTTACTTGGAAGGCGAGTGGATTTATTTAAATTAGGCTTTATGGTCATAGCAATAAGTGTTCTAACATTTGTCTTCGTGAATTGCAAGAGCTATTACCTAGTTTATTATAAGAACTCGGAAAAAGTGCGCTATTCACATTAACATTAACATTAGTTTTAAACATTAATTTCTATCTGTTAACAAGGGTATTCATTTTTTGTAATTATTTGCTAAAACTGTTAACACCACTTAAATCTATCAAGTGATTGATAATGGTCGTCTGGAATTCACACGCTGTATGTCTATAAATACAGTGTGTGAATTCCAGACGTGAATAAGTACATCTGTGTTAAATACTTTTGTAACTGATGAGATGATGCAATATTTTATGCATGCATTTGGAAATGTGTTATGGCCAAAAAAAGCGTTCAATGGCAAAAAAAAACTTCTAAAAGCTAATATATCCGGAAACATCAGGAAACGTCTTATTAAGACTTACACCTGACATTGACCCAGCGGGAAAGGGAGAGTTTGAGCGCATTTGAGATGTGGTGTTGGCGGAGGATGGAGAGGATAAGCTGGACAGAGAGAAGAACAAATGAAGTTTTGAATTTGGTGGGGGAAAAGAGATCCCTGCTGAGGACGATTGAGAATAAAAGAGGAAGTGTGCTGGGGCACCTGATACGAAATGACGATTACATAAAAACCTTGGATAGAAGGGAAAATAGAAGGAAGAGGAGGCAGAAGAAGGCCGAGACGTGCATTTATGGACCAAGCAAAGGAGAAGGTTAATGTAGTGTCGTATCAGGATCTCAAAGCAATGGCAGAAAAAAGAAGTGAATGGCGATTACTTCACCGACAAGAGCTGGGCTCTTAAATTGATGATGATGAATTGATGTGTTAGTATAGTATCGCAGCACTATCTATCTATTTGGATCCAGCGAGACACAATTTCAACGAGACACGTTTTCAAATGCACACATCAAATATTGTATCATCACTATCATCAGTTATAAGTTTTAGAATAAAAACGAACTTTATAAAACCACGTACCTTCACATATAAAAAACTAGATACACAATCAACACCTGAAAATACAGGACCAAAAGAACTGAACATTACGCATTTGAAGGGAAAAGACTTGAAAAAGACATCCAAGGCGGTCATACGAGATAATTTTATTCTGCGAGTCTTCTGCAAGCCTGCGAGCCTGTGCAAACTTCGAGGCACGTTTAGCAGAACATAGAGAAACGTAGGGGCAGCAACAGCAGGCATACAGCCAGTTTATTTTCTGAATCGTCTGAAACAATGCAGAAAAAAAAATTATGGCATAAACTACATAATTGGTTGTTATGAAAAGATAAATGGTGGTGGGTGAGATGTTAAAGAAAAGTGTTTAGTACATATTTATAATAAAAATCTGTTCGAGTAAAACACTTAATTTAGACGTCTTTCGCCATCTTGTTTTGGCCGCCATTTAGAATTATGTGACAATGACAAGGCTAATTATAGTCTACTTGTCATTTGATACCCATGTTGAGGGGGTTCTAAAGAAAAAAGTAGTCCGCCATTTTGCGATGGCGGCCATATTGGATCTACCATAATAATAAATGTGGTAGTCCAGTGGTTTGACCTATGGCCTCTCAAGCAGAGGGTCGTGGATTCGAGCCCTGGTTCGCACCCTTGAGTTTCTCTGAATTCATGTGCTAAATTACATTTGTAGTAGCTTTCCGGTGAAGGAAAACATCGTGAAGAAATCTGCACACTCCTGCGAAGCAATTCAATGGTGTGTGTGAAGTTCCCAATCCACATTGGGCCCGTGTGGGAACTATAGCCCAAGCCCTCTCACACTAAGAGGAGGCCTGGGCCCAGCAGTGGGACATAAAATAGGCTGATGATGATGATGATTATGATAATAAATATACTATATTGCATTGTCATCAGAATCAAAGGTGTGTGAAATTTCGGATGCCGGGAATTGCTCGAAATTTGAATTGCAAAATTCCACCCGGAACGACAGACAGAAAGAAAATAAACAAGATAGTGACTTATTAAAAACGTGGAAAAAGCTTAAAGGTAAAACTAACCGTCATTGGAGGTGAGTAATTCCGTAAGTGCCAATTTAAGGAACTGGTTTTTGGTTGAGGACAGCAATGCCTTTCCTTTAGCAATGATATTGCCACTGACGTTGTGTAGGGAGGAACGCAATATATCTGCGCCCGCAGCGGGATAAAGTCGATCGAAGTCTGCTATGAGAAGTTTGTAACCGTTGGAGCCTTTGAGTATCTGATACCCATTTAAATAATCCAGGAGAGTGCCCTTTTCGTTGTACAGCTTTTCAAGATGCGCCTTCGCCGTAATTGCCCAAAACTTATCAATTTCCTTCCATGATGTAGCTCCTTCGACGGCAATCGCAATCGCAAGTACCAGTTTAGCCTCCGCAACAATATCACTCTCGCCTGAAATGATAAATCAAAATTGGAAGAGAAGAATAGGTACCGAAAAAAGCATTAACATTGAATATTAAATCATTTTTGGAAGAGAAGAATACTAGGTACCGAAAAAAGCATTAACATTGAATATGTACGAGTATAATTATTGGTTTATCAAAATCTTACTTTCGTCAATAACAGATAAGTCAATAGGACACTGTGGCCGAGCGGATTCTACATCAGAGGATAGATCACTGGATTCGCTAGCAGCGCATCGCTTCCGGAAAGGCTCTGTTACTTTTCTTCTGATAAGGTGCTTCCTCTTCCTCAGGTATGTATTATACAATATACCGGATGCATTTATTTTTGCTTGAAAGGGCCCTCCCTAGAATAAAACATGTTAAGGGTCATTAGCAATTTTTATAATAATTAATAATGTAATTTTTAGTTTTTTTTTAATGTCCGGAAAAGTTGTCATTCTTTACTAGATATTAGAAGGCGAGGTACATACAATACATATAACAATACAAATACTCTTTATCTACGCACATGTCATTAGTTGATGCGTTGAGAAACCGTTGGAAATGTCCAGCATTATTACACCCTTTTGAGCACATTTGCATTATGATATGTGTGTAGATAAAGTAATGTATGCAACTGTACATAATAAGGCCTTAAACTTAAAACACTCGTGTGATTTAATTTTGAAACTCGCCAAGGCTTGTTTCAGAAAACCACACTCGTGTTTTAAGGACCCTCATTATGTAACGGTTGCATAAAATATTAGAGCTCATTGATTTCTATTGTTTGACGTCAGTTTTTTACAAGGGAAGGTGGTTCTTTATACAGGGTGGCCCAAACACTGACGTCTTAAAAAAAAATTGATGCATCACATCCGGGTCTATCCGAATATATATCCCCATGTATGTTGGCCAATTTTTTTGTAGTTTTCGAGTAATTAATTTTTTGAATTTACTTAGGTAGAATGTTTCATAAAAGATTTTCAAATGTTCTACCGTCAACTTACATACATAGCATTAAATTTTTTAAAATAAATTACTCGAAAACTACAAAAAATCGGCCAACATACATGGGGTAGGTATATTCGGATAGCCCAGGATGTGATGCATCAAATTTTTTTTTTACGTCAGTGTTTGGACCAACCTGTATAATGATCACCGTACCGACATTATATAAAGAACCTCCCTGCCATACAATTATAGGGGAGGTCAAAAAGCGTCAAAAATCGATGACTATAATATGTATATGGTAGGTCACAATAGTTACAAGAATTTTAACTAACTGTAACTAGTATAAATTGGTATAAAAAGAAAAAAATATAGCTCACTTACAGCAACATATGCGGCGTAGTACACAACTGGCGATTCCTTTTCAAAAAGTTCTCCAATCCCTCGTGCCCATGATTGATAATCACTCCTCTTGAGCTGGGTGTTGGGATCTATATCTAACACCGAATCTAATATTAAATGCGCCAATTCCTTCCTCTGGTTTGAATCCAGGAGGCCCTTAGTAGCTCCTTCGCTTATAAGTAAAGCCCGTCCTCTGTGAGTTTTTTGTAATATGGACCTTATCTAAAAAAAGGAAAATATACTATAATTTAATAACCTCGAATTATCTCAGTATCGGTAAATTTTAAGTTCCGTATCCTGACCTTCTGGTATACCCCGATCCAAAATAGACAGATTAATGCAATAAGAATGATAAATACTTATTAAAATAGCCGGACTATTTTCAACCCATAAACACCTGTTTAGTGAAGTTATCCTTCCCCATAACAGTTGGTGCAAATGGGTATTATAAATGTTTCATAAAGAAATTTTTACTAACTTTATCTCGGTCAGGCTGAGGCGGATCTTCTACTTGCACGTCGAAAGACACAACTTCAAACTGCCGAGTTCCTTGTAATTCATTAATTATTCCGTTCAAGCTTTCACCAATCAACACTGGCGACTGTGAAGAGTCCTAGACATTAAAAAAAAACATATTACTAGAACACTTCATATTATTATTATATACTTAATTTTTAAAGTGGGTTTGACAATGCTACTCAAGAGTAACAAATTGTATAATCAGAGGCAAATGAACTTGCGCCCAGCTCCTAGGAGACGGCCGCAAGTCGACTCAGCTGGATTATACAGATTGAGAGCTTTTACACTCCAGAGTTCCAGTTCCCGAGTAACATTGTCGAACGCAGCCTTAGATAATAAACCAGTCCTGTGTAAGTTGCGCCCATGCAATCAGGGTTCGATACCAGTCATAATAAACAAATTAAACTAAAGGCAAGAAACAGGCAATAAATTAAAATTACGGTGGAAAGGAGAAACACAAATACAAACTAATAGTACTAACAAAAGGTTTTTTTATTAATTACTTTTTGGCCTTCAACTAAAAATTCTAGATCTGTATAAATTCTATAAAATGAGTCGCTTCAACATATTTTCTCCTTGGAATTTTTTAGGGGCCATTTCACTTATACAACATTTTTTCAGAAGTTAGATACTGTGTTTTTGGTAATAACGTTATTTTATTGTTTGACAGCTAATGCAACTTGAAATAATGCATCCTTAGAAACAATGTCTCTAAATAAGCAAAATATTATGCTTTGAAGGTTTCATCTATCCACCATTGTTATTCTATTCTATTCTTGAAAATAAATAAATAATAGAGACCACAATCAGGCATGTAGATCGATAAGATAATAATAGTTTTTGATATAGAATAATACATATATTTTATGTGGACACCTGTTATTTATTTATTATTCTAAAATAAGGAAACACCACCAACCCCAACATTCACTGGTTGATTGTCAGCCTTCCACATAGACAAGTTAGCTTGGAGCTTTACTCTATCTCCAATTAATGGGATTAAGGATGATATGTCATTTTCTTTCAGTAGCCCCAAAGCAACAGCGTCAATCCTAGCATCTTAAAAATAGCAACAAAACCAGAGTACATAAAATGCAAAACACACCAGTTATTTTAGTTAGTAAATACCGTACGAATCATGCTACTTAAAATAATGCAGTAAGGACATATACATATATGTAAAAAATAGGGTCACATTCCAAGAAAAAAAAATGTTTGTTATTCCCATACAAAATGAAACATTTTCTTAGACACAATAAAGAACACAATACTTTTACTGCTAAGTGTTAAAAGTTATGGAAACAAATTTCCAATCTGATGCATTTTTTTTGCTGTCTAGGTATAAAATTATGGTACTTACTTAGGTAGTGCCATCTCACATTCAACACGGATACTTACTTACCTCGAAATGTATCAATCAATTCAGTGCAGCCCCATTTTGAAAGTAAATCGACTGTATATTGGTCTGCCATGTTCGATGAGTAGAATTGGCTTCGGGCGAGGTCTCGGAATTGGAGGGAATATGTCGGTCAAGCGAGATGGTTAGTCACAGCTGCAGCGTTTCAGCATTTGTAGTGAGAGCGTTTTTTTGTGTTGTCAGGGATTTGTTTATCAAGAAAACGAAAATACAAAATAAAACTTGATAAAATATTGGTTAGAAAAAGATGGCGGAGTCGCCAATGGCCAGTTTCAAATTAAAATCTCACAATACCACGGAAATTAGTCACTATAATATTGAATTGAAACAAAAACTTACCCAAACTTGTGGCGTTGACAGGTACTTGATAAAATCACAAACACAAGAACACCGGCAGCTCTAATTACATAGGGCGCACGCGCCACCTTACGCGATGACTGATGGATAGAAACAAAACACTGCTGAATTTCTTATCGTCACTGCGTTCCACCACAGTGCAGCCGACGTAGTATGATGTCTAGCACCTTAGTACTATTACTTCTACTGTGGTAAAGGCGTTTATATTAGTTAATAGAAAGCTTTTTTTTATCGCACGTACGACTATAAGGGCCTTACTAAAAGTCGTTTCATTAGTAAAGAGACCTTTTCGACCACAATACCGTTGCGCAGGCTGAATAGGTAGATAGGAAACAATTTAGATAGGTACATTACATAACAACAATAACAAAAAAAGAAGTAAAAACATAAGGACATAGTTCCTTGTCACGAAATGGTCCCACCTCAGCATAGGTACCTAATGCTGGCCTACAGCCAGCGCTTTACCTCTAAGTATGGACCTATGTCATAATGTTTGTCCATGTTAATATCTTACAAACGTATCCCTTAATCGAAAAATTGATTGTGGCCTGACTAATTAATGTTTAACCATGGCAAACCTAGGGGCACGGAAGTGGCCCGCCAAGGGCCCCAAGGCAAAGAGCTAAAAAGGCACGGCCGTACCATTCTTTTCTCGAAGCCACACAGGTCATTTTTTTACATTAAATTTGAACCAGTAGTTAAAAAATTATTGCAAGTCAAATTTACCTACTTAATTTTGTCTCTCACTCACTCATTCACTGACTCACCGATCAAAGTTCTAAGGTAGGTACTTCTAGTTCTAGCAGACGTACAAACATGAAATTTTGCATTGTGGATAGTGTTAGGTAGGTGTACAATGCACTTGAAAAGTATAACAATAGTTATTTGTGTCACAAGGGAGCAAAATTATGTATTTACGGCGAAGGCGCTACATTGAATCCAGAGCGTAACGAGGGATTCAAGTGTTAACGCCCAAGATGAAAATAATTTTGCTCCTGAGTGGCTCATACAACTTTTCACACCGAACAATAAAAAACTTGAAAAAATAATTCTAAATATAATTACATGAGCTACCTACCAGCATAGAAAATGGCGTGATTTTAGAATAGAATAGAATAGAAAAAGTTTATTTGCTCAGAATACGTACATACAGATCTTACAATTATCAACTTTCTAAAAGCTACATTTGCAAAAAAAAAACATTTCGAAAAGCCTTTTCTCTTCAAGGCTTTCTAAGTGCAAATACAAATTAACACTTGAATCCTCGTAAATACACTCAAGAGCAAAAATAACGGGTCACTTTTCATACAAGGTTCTATGAAAAATGACGCGTTATTTTTGCTCTTGGGTATTCATCATTTTGCTCCCTTGTGACACAAATAACTATTCCATACAAAGTCAATGCTAAAATATATTTTAATTTCTCATAATCTGAAAGTAGGTCATTGATTATCTGGATAGCAGGTTGAAAGCGACTCATCGCGACCCTTGGGTTGAAATCGAAAGTATTGAATTTAAAAAAATATATCTCAACCCTTCATAGCTAATCCAAATGAGGTAAGTACATAGCAATGGAAATACGTATACAGCCATGTAATCTATGTTTTATATAATCATCTATAGGTACAAATAGTTCCTTATTAATTGTAAAAGGCTAAATAATCTTTTTTGAAAATAACATTCACGCTATATTATAAGGAATTATTACGTTAGAAAGGTGATTCTTTTTAGCTTGAAATAGATATAAGTCGGCAATTAATTGATAGCGACCTCCGTGTCTGCAAGTTTAAAAAAAAACAAGCCGTCAGCCATTGGTGCGCAGAAGAAAATGCGCAATGCGCGCAAATCGCGCAATAGAAAAAAAAGCAGGAAAATAATGACAAACGTAATAAATATTATTTGTCATAATACCTTCTTTTACTTTCCTCATATTCGAAATGAAAAGTAGAGTTTTCAAATCGGGTAAAATTACTCATTTCACCCTCGAACTATTGGCGCTGTCACTTCGTTCGAGTGCCAAAAATATCTCAGCTGAAATGGGTTAATTTCGACCCTTGTTTATCAATATACTATTCCAGCTGCATTCATAAATTTATATGTAGGTATTGATGGACACATTACTCTACAATAAGATGTGAGATCCCATAAAAAACGTTCCATGTAAAAAATAGGCACAATATCTTTTTTTTTGTAGAATATGGCTTGGTAACAGGCCTCATCTCGAAACTCTTTCACCGACCGTAGTGTTTGAGATATTACGTAGAGCCAAATCAGGCATTCCTTTAATCTTCTCTTTATTGCTTGCTAAATAAAATTTTGTGGCTTAGCAATCACACAATAGTTCAGTTTTAGGTATGCAAAAAATAATAAATGCAGTAAAGTGAGATTCCCAAGTTACAAACTTTTATTTAGCAAGCAATATAAATATTAATAAGAAAGCCTGACTTGGCTCTACGTAATTATCTCACAACTTTTTACAGTGAGAGTTACGAGACTTGGCCTATTTATTACGTGGAATGTTTTTTTATGGGATTACAGCTTTCCAGCTTCAAGTCTCTGAGCTAAGCTGCGGACAGACGGACGGACGGACATGGCGAAACTATAAGAGTTCCTTGTTGTTGACTACGGAACCCTAAAAACGATTTCCTGCGTTTTATCAACCTGAAACTTGCAGTACCTACGGAAGGAAACCGGTGCCTGGAGAATTGTATGTGTATCCAGGCTAATCTCGCGAGAACAGCTGAACTGATTTCGATGGGCCTTTTATTGGAAGGCTGAGCTCTTTGTTAAGTATGGTTTAGGTCTGTGCTTTACTCAGTAAATATTTGTGTTTTCTGCGGGAAAAATGAGAATCAGTTTTTTGGTTTAAGTATTGTTTATTTGTTAGTCTGATAGTTATTGTTATTCTGATTTCTACGTGGGCAAAATCGCGGGCCTGCGGAAGAAATGAGAAACAGTCTTCGGTAGGTAGGTAAGGTACACGAATCAGTTTATTGGTTTAAAACTTGTTTAAGACAAGTACCTATTGTTTCTTTGTTAGTCTGATAACTATTGTTATCCTGATTTCTACGCGGACGAAATCTCGGGCAAAAGCCAGTTTTGTAATAACATTAGGTAGATAGAACATGCATAGCAATACGTCTGATACAGAACCTAAGTGTGTGATTAACGGATCACTAAAAGTATAATTATTATAATTATTACTATTATATTACATATTATTTATAAGTAGGTATGTAGTAAGTATATATTTATCTGCACTCTGGTACCCATATCACAAGCCTTTGAATAGGCTTGTAATTTGGGCCTAGTACCCACAATTGATTTGAATTGTCCGAGACATTTATTTATTTAAATGACCCATGTAACCTTAGTCGCGGTACTTTTCCATTTTACGTTGATTTTTAATGAAAATCGTCTTCCATGGTTTAGTTGCCTTCCTATTCACACAAAAAAAAAAAAATTGCCGCAAAATACTTGGGTTTATTTCGCCTTATTGTAAGGTGAAAATTGCCTTAATTTACAGAGATATTCGCCAAATATTGTAACTAAGCCGATAATAGACTTAAGTTAAGGTTTGATTAGTTGTAAATTGAGCGTATTTTGCCTTACTGTAAGGTGAATATTGCCATATTTACGGTAGTATTCGTCGCATGTGTACGTTGTTACACGACTTATGTTAACGTTTGATTCATTGTGACTGGGGTTTATTTCGCCTTACTATGAGGTGAATTTTGCCATATTTACGGCTATATTTGCCGAATATGTACGTCGTTATACGACTTATACTAACGTTATATTAGTTGTAACTTGAGTTTATTTCGCCTTATCGTAAGATGAAAATTGCCATATTTACAGCGATATGCGCCGAATATGTAAGTCGTTTTATAACTTATATTAAGGTTTGATTAGTTGTAAATTGAGTGTATTTTGCCTTACTGTAAGGTGAATATTGCCATATTTACGGTTATATTCGTCGCATGTGTACGTCGTGACACGACTCATGTTAACGTTTAATTAGTTGTAACTTGAGTTTATTTCGCCTTATTGTAAAGTGAAAAATTGCCATATATTTACAGTCATATTCGCCGAGTAAGTAAGTCGATAAAAATCTTATGTTAAGGTTAGATTAGTTGTAAATTGAGTGTATTTTGCCTTACTGTAAGGTGAATATTGCCATATTTACGGTTGTATTTGTCGCATGTGTAAGTCGATAAAAGACTCATGTTAACGTTTAATTAGTTGTAACTTGAGTTTATTTCGCCTTATTGTAAGGTGAAAAATTGCCATATTTACAGTCATATTCGCCGAATAAGTAAGTCGATAAAAATCTTATGTTAAGGTTAGATTAGTTGTAAATTGAGTGTATTTCGCCTTACTATAAGGTGAATATTGTCATATTTACGGTTGTATTTATCCCATGTGTAAGTCGATAAAAGACTTATGTTAAGGTTTGGTTAGTTGCATCTAGAGTAAATTTCGCCTTACTGTAAGGTGAATATTGCCATATTTACGGTTATATTTGCCCAATACGTACGTCGTTATAGGACTTATATTAACGTTTTATTAGTTGGCCCTTGAGTTTATTTCGCCTTATTGTGAGGTGAAAATAGCCATATTTACGGTGACATTCGCCGAATATTTAAGTCGATAACAAACTTAAGTTAAAGTTTGATTAGTTGTAAATTGAGTCTATTTTGCCTTACTGTAAGGTGAATATTGCCATATTTACGGTTACATTCGTCGCATGTGTACGTCGTTACACGATTTTATGTTAAGGTTTGATTAGTTGTAACTTGAGTATTTTTCGCCTTATTGTAAGGCGAATATTACCATGTTTACGGTGACATTCGCCGATTATGTAAGTCGTTATAAGACTTACGTTTACGGTTGTTTAGTTTTAATTAAAGTATATTTCGCCTCATTGTAAGGTGAATATTGCCATGTCTACGGTGATATATGCCTCTTTTGGAAGTCGTCATAAGACTTACGTTTACGTTTGTTATGTTTTTATTTGAGCTAATTTCGCTTTATCATAAAATGAATATTGCCCTATTTGCGGTGATATTCGCCGCATATTCAGCGACGTAAGCGGAAGGCGTTTTTAATAGTCCATTATTATTATAATAACAGTAGGAAGTTGGACTCCAAGATTACCTTACCGTAAGTGTGTTTCGACGTTTCGTGTCCAGCATAATAGACGGTACCGTCTTAACGATAACGCCTAGCTAAGCAAATATAACCGTAAGCGTTACAAAATCACTTCACGTCATTATAATTTAGCCGTCGACGGCAGAATTCACCTTAAGCCAGAAATCCATTTTTCTCAGTGTACTGTCTTTCTTCCCTCATTCTATGCCGTTTAGAAACAAATAGTTTAGACAATATTGCATCTGTCCCCAAAGATAAACAAGTGCTTAATCAATATAGCCTAAGCTTTATTCAACACTATTTACCAAACAAATGAACTGTTGAAGAAACTGAATGGCTTACACTGGTCTGGTTGACGCATCGGAACCGGTCAAACTAGACACCTGCAGCACAAACAGCTACACCAATTTTAAAAGGCATAGGAGGTCAACACGCGTTGGACGTGGAACTGGCGAAAGTTCCGTATGTAAGAGTTAGCTTCACTCTAACAAGATTTGCATGTCTGGTGCGAATAAGATACACGGATAAATTGTTGCCAAGGACTTATTGTTACGTATTTCTCACCGCGCAGCAGTTTTCTTTGCTTTGTGATAAGCACTTATTTATTGTTGCAGATGTATGAGAAGCGATAACTTTTTTTACAGAGAAGGAAAACGAGCACGCGGGTTACCCGATGGTGAACAATTATCACTTTCAATGGACTGCCGAATCACCGGAGCGGAACGGAACGGATGTTAGGGGGCTAAGATAAAAATACCGGCTGTCTTACTCTAAGTCAAAATACTGCGCAAGCACTGCTGCTTGGCGGCACAAGATCCTACCACCCGTCGTAATACATAAATTACCCAACATTTACGAACACTGTGATGACATAAAGTAACAAATAAAGAAACAGGTGACCTACTATAGATTCAAACTTTTTATTCGCACAGTCGATTAAAAAAAGGTAAAACTACCAATCAAAGGCAAGAAAAAACTATGAGTTCCAATATAGTGAGAATAACCTGAGAACGGACGTAACTAATTGTTGTTCTTGTTCGTTTTAATTTTATCGACTTTTAGACCGTGTAACTCGAGTATGTCAAGCAAAGAGATACTGATGAACTAGACTTAGCAAGTGCAAAAAACTTTTGAGTCGAACCCGTTACAAAATTTTACAAAACGAATATTTTAACAACTGGCCAAGAGCAACTGTTAGATATCAACACGCCAGACACGATCCAGATTTATCGATTACGGGTAACTTGTTGTCTTGAACCTTCTAATTCAAACGCGAATAAAATGATAACCAAGCAAGATAACTAAGGCGTCATACCACTTCAACCAAAGTATTTTTCCCAATTGAACTATAAACTGACACACTGAAAATAAAAAAAAATATGCAGACAAAATGTCTACCATGTAAAATAAACAAGTGTGAGCAAACAAAAAGCGTAAAATAATTCGGTTGCTTCTTATCAGCACGCAACGCTGTTCATTAGTTCACTCGTATTGTAACTAGGTATAATCGCAACTTGGGACTTAATCACGTTAAAGAATCTGCTCATATTTAGTCTTGAGTCTACTCGTGAGACGTTAATAATGTTGTACTTAAGTCCCGAGTTGTGATTGTAGTTATGAATTAAATTTGCGGTAATTTAGAACACTTGCATTGTCTATCGCGACAACATTCTATGGCGTTGAAACACCTTTGAAACATTCACCGAGTAAGTTCAATAAAAGTTAATCCATTACCAACAAGGTTAAGAGTAATCTGCGTTGCAATTAACTTTATTGACGTGTAGATACGAATAAGCCGAGGCCGGAGCCGATATTTGGGACGGATTTTCAAACCAAAAATATTGAAACTCGCATTCTCTGCGGTAAGCTGTTAAAGCCATCTGAGGCTAACAGCAAAAGATCATTCGAAAAAAAAAAGTTATTTAATTCTAAATTCAAATTTTACTAACGCGTATTGCCAGTGTCGAGATTCTAAATCTAAAAATCGTACGCGGATTAAGCGATGCGCTAGAAAATACAATTTGACCCGTTTGTTTGCGGGCATTCAATCTATCAGTTGTCTCAACATTGTCGTGCGCTGACGGTGACAATGACCAACGACGAGTTACCTGATTCCATAAAATGACTACCAACGAAAGGGTCAAGATACCTAATGATTTTCTACGCGCAGTGTCGAATTCGCGGATAAAAATTTCTTCAGAAAATATCTAATCATGCTGCACAAAACACTAATTTTCCAGTTTCCCACTACACAACGCCACATTGTGTGGAGCATAATTCGCACATAATTACACATATACCAACATACAATTACAGTATTACATATACTATTCGAGCTAGCCTCAGACTTTCGCTAGGGGTCAAGAAGCGGACGAGAAAATAGCTGCCCTATAAGTGGCCATTTCACCGCTTAGCACTGACAGATAAAGCCTCTGTAATATGGTAAAGTAAATAGATTACTTATACTGTTACGTTATTTCAGAACGGAAGTGAGTTGGAGGCTCGGTTGATTTCTAGACGGAATATTCTGCGAGGAACGAGCTCCCGATATTTGGACGCAGTTATCTATAGGTTCGAATATTGTAGAGATAAAGTTTTCGAGTTTGTGAGGTTGTAGGGGGTAATCTCTGGATTTACTGAACCGATTTTGAAAATTATTTTACCAATAGAAAGCCACGTTATTTGTGATTGTCATAGGCTATATTTAATTATGCGCAAACGAATGCGGGCAACAGCTAGGTATGTTTTATATTTGTAGCTGTAGAACTAAAAAGCCGTGGTAGCCTAGTGGTTTGACATGTGGTCTTTCAAGCAGAGGGTCGCGGGTTCGAATCCTGGGCACGCACCTCTGAGTTTTACGGAATTTATGTGCGAAATTACTTTTGAAATTACCATGAGCTTTTCGGTAAAGGAAAACATCGTGAGGAAACCGGACTAACCCCAATAAGGCTTATAGTTACCCTTCTGGGTTGGAAGGTCAGATCGGTCGCTTCTGTAAAAACTAGTGCCTACGCCATATCTTGGGATAAGGTTGTCAAAGCGGACCCACTGAGCCGTGGCAAATGCCGGGAAAAATGCTAGGAAGATGATTTTCATTTTCTAAAAAAAAAACTCTGTAGATACTTAAGTAGTTTAGTAACCCAACATCCGAGTCCTATTCAGAACAATGGCTCTCAAATTCCGAAGCACCCGAGTCAGCGTTCGGCAAAGATCGGACACCATCGGGCACCACCGCCATTGCACTACATTACACAACCGCTTACATCGATTTTCCGGAAGAATCGATTCGTAGTAATTGGCGACTCGATACCGTAAGTCGGCCAAGTGCTTGACAAATCGGACGATGATTCGATTCCTGTACTTTGACAGATCGCTTCTTTCATCTTTGTTCAAGCTTTTATTTATTTACGCCTGTATTTTTTGTTTAAATCTTAAAAATATAATTACACACAGTTTGGACATAATTCTGTAGGTAGATTGTGTTACATTGCTAGTACGAGTCAATATTTAACGCCCGAAAAAAACATTTGTCGGCCATGATTAAAAAATCCTTAAAAACATTGAAATGAAATGAAATGAAATGAAATTATTTAATTCGCAAGAACATACACAGGTGTTATTTTATAAAATTTTAGACATGTCAGAGGAAGGTAATACATGTCATGTATGCTCTGCCAAAATTTGGCATGCAAATTCTTAACCTAATTACTATTAGCTATTAATCATATCAATCATATATTTTATTAAAATATTCATTCAAGTTACTGAGCTACCTATTATTAAACCAGACTAACCCATTAACCTGCTGTAATATTCCGGAAGAGTTTGAGAGACCTTGTACCTATTCAATTTCTGTACCGAAAAAAACATTGACATTCTTCAGGCTCCTTCTGACATCTAATCTCCTTGATGGTTATGGTACTGGGTACAGGAATTCCGACACCTCCAGTAAAAACTAATCTTTAAAAAGATTAAAGCAACAACAAAGGCCAAAAAAAAGAAAGGCACGCGATCGGGAATCGAATCCCACCATTAGTGCCCCGGACACACCTACCTGTCCGAGGTTACCCAAAAGTAACGTTAGAGACAGAAGTTTTCTTAACTTAAAAAATATAATATACACATATTTTATCGTTGTGATGGACTGGACAACATGATCACTGCGACAGTGAGTGAAAATTGATTTGCACACTTGTGTATTTGTCAGCTTGTTTGTGAAGTGTTTTCCACTGGCGTTCGTGTCGCCACAGTGTATGTGTTTTTTGTGTTTAGTTTTATAGTTTTATCTGGGTCCCACTGAAAAACAGCGTTGCGGCTTGCCGCAACATTATGCTGAGTGGGATCCATTTTGCACCATATCGGTACTTCCTTAGTATATTGTATTTCTCCTTGTTTTATATCTCAGTGTATCGAATGTGTGTAAATAAATGTTTCTCTCTCTCTCTCTCTCTCTCTCTCTCTCTCTCTCTCTCACTCACACATTTTTATATGAATGCCGGTGATTGGTTAACTTGGATAACTTAATTACTGAACAGTTCGTAAGTGAAAAGTACTACACAACAGGACTTGAATATTTACCATAGAAAAATTTGGTCTTTTTCATAGTTTCCCAAAACAACTCTTTATAAAAAATGGCGTTCTTAATGGCTCTGTTTAGTAGTCACACTTAGCTATGCACTTTTAAAAATATATTCTAACTATGTCATTTCATTGCTCCACCGAGGCTTGACAAACTAAGCCACAAGAAAAGTATTGGCGCATAAATTACACTCATCAATGCTTCCTAATAAGATAATCAGATACCAAGCAAAAACTATATGCCATGTTCTTACTAATTCAAGCAATTAATCAAATCCATATTTAACGCAATGTTCATCATGAAAATCTAACATTATAGCTACCATAACTTAGTCAACGCATAAAAAAGTCAAATTCCTCATAAAACATTTTGTACGACGATGTAAAATCATCGTGAGCAAATAAATCACGAGTGCAAAACGCGTGTAGCGTTCAACCATTATCATATTTAGCCAATTAGCGGCCAGGAAACAGTGAAACTACATAAAACTGAAAAATTAACACGTCAAAACACAATAAAAAAGTAGGATACCTAAATCAGATCATAGGTTACGCGTGTGTTAAAATCATAAAGTGGCTCTTCGTGAGTTGAAACACTTCCGAGCAGGGTTGTACTGAAATGTTTTTAAAGAACTAGTTTGGGCTGGCACGCGGTGAACGAGGGAAAAAAACGCATATCAGGTTTAACTGTTAAGATGTTGACTGTTTTGAACACTGGCTCGAGTAAGTTTTGTATATGTTTAGCCTGATTTTCTGGTATGTCATTATTTTCGCATCCACATCTACTATAGATAGTTTGTTAGAAATACGTAAAAATCGCCGTATTGATAATTTTAAACCGAATAAATTGGTTACAAATATTTAAAAATATATATATATATTTCTGTACATTTCTTTCCTATACTTAAATACCGTACGTATATGTTAACGAGTGGCGTGACAATACATAGATGTCAGTCAAACTCTTCAATTTTTTGTATGAAACGTTCATAGAAAAACTGTAAACCGGCCATTTTCATCCTTGACATACTTATAATAATGAACAGGTGAAGTAAACATACTCGTACATATACTTATCGGTATTTCCAAGTTGCAACCCCAATTTCAGGGATTCACAAATTACTTGCGTCCTATAGCAACATGTTGCTCGCAACTTCGTCTGCGACTATCTCGACAACAGCGATACCTATCGGGACCAACACTATTCTATTCTATCATTCAAGCTACAACCAAACATATCACAAAATTTCATTGATATCGGTTGGAAACTTTCAAAATACTTAGTTCATTATCGTATAGGAACATTAGGAACATAGTGTGACGTGATTTTTACAAATTAAGAAGATTAACAAGAATAAGCATGTTCCAAAAACTGGTATTTTTGTTTTGACAAAATGCTGAGCCAGCGACAGTTTCACTTTTGCGAAGACACACCCAACACTGATGATATGTCTGTGTTTTTTTGTTTTTGTTTTATTTCTTTAAAATTGTGTATAAATATGCTATTATATTTGTGTGTCTTGCAAAAAATAATAAAATGTCTTCTTTCTTTCTTTCATATTCATTCTCTTACTGTACTATCTAACGAATACAACTCGACAAACCATAATGGTTATGACAACTTTGTAAACAGATACATTTCTAGATAACAAACCAGTCTTAAAATGGTTCAGGTTCTTCTTAAATCTAGACTTTCCTATCTCTAGAATACCCTTGATGATAAGCTTGGAATTTCAGATGCATGTAGGTACGTTGATGATTTCTCTTTTCAATCTGGCAGTAAATGTAAGAGTTAGTATGACTGCTTGGAAATTGCATGTGTCTTCTTTTATCAAAATTGATCGAAACTAAAATTTATACGAAATAAATATTGCATAGTCGTGGCGTAACAATAGGGCGGCAGCACTGGCAAAATGCTATGGGCTTCTAGTTCTATGGGGAAACTGGCTTGGTCTAGAGCACAAAAGGACGATAATGCACTTCTTTATATAGAAGATTTTGCCACGGGCTCTGAATTTACGCCACCGCCACATGCATCCATAAATCGTGATAACAATTTTCACTTTACAGTCATATAAAAAACACTTTATAAAGATGTTCTTTAGCTAAGTTTCAGCTTCCCAATACAGGTTTTTTTAAACAATAGAAAGTGACGCTCTGTATTTGTATTACGTTCTGAAATGAAACGTGTTGTTTAAATATATTTACGTATCAAACTTATACAATAGCGTTAGTTTAAATACTTTAGAATATAGAAACAACTACAGTAGTTTCTTAATTTCACAAATTGGATAATACATACACATTACTTCACTGTAGGTAGGTATTACAAATACTTGTTTAGAATATGTTTGTTTATGATATGATAGAATGTGTTTTTTCAACAAAGAACAATAAAAATAAGCAATCTGAACCTACCGTTTATAATTATTTGTAAATGCCTTTGCAATTATTGTGAATTAGAAAAACGTACCTTCTAGACTTACAGGGTTTTTCGAGCTTTTTTTTCAACAACATTTCTACACTGTGTTTTCTCTATGCTTCACTACAATGACAAAGTCTAACTTTGCTTAATATTTTCTGGACGGACTTTTATTTTAGTATACATTTTCTCAGGCCTTCCCTTTCTCTTTCCACCCGTCTCCCGAACCCGTCCCGTCCCGTAATTTACTCATAATTATTCTTGTGCCATAGCATTGCGTAGAACATAGCCATCAAGCTACAAGTGATCGATCTAACACCAAAATGTAGCGCCCCTTCTGACACATTTTCTCAAAAGGAATAAATGTTGACCGTGCTAGATTTGGCGTCTAAAAATCTAGTCAGCTGTCATCTAACTGGCTGGTCTATTAACCCGTTAGTTATCTTAGCAATTATCTACGCCGCGTAGCATGAGATTGCCATATTAGACCCGCGATCGGAAAGGCATACAGTACTTGTTTGCTTTTTGGTTATAAGAGAACTTTCTTTGGCATGGTTAGTTGTTAGTTTTGCTTTTATTTTTTGACCTGTCGATTTTTAAATTGGAAGTTATTAAAACAGTCTACTTAGGCAGCGTAAAAATTGTTGTAAAATTTAGGTACTTCGAGAGTTTTTCTTACAATATTCTTTTACAAAATTGTGAAGAACAATATTTTGGTGTTAGAAAAAACAATAATCACATCCAACACTTTTTCTCAGTACCTACAAACAACTTAATCGGCGATAAAAGTTGCCTGTGTTAATAAATAATGGTTAGCTTTCTAACAGTGAAAGATTATTAGTAGTGTCCGACCGAAGTGTCGGTTTCGGTTTCGGTTTCGGCCAATTTCGGCCAAAAAAGTGATTTCGGCCGAAGTTTCGGTTTCGGCCAGAATCCGGCCGAAACCTTCGGCCGGGCCGAAATTACTTCGCGGCCTCTCGCGGGTCTCGCATCGGGAGCGCTTGGCTTAACTCGGGCACGCTCGGCCGGGTAGGTATGGGTATAGGTACCTAATGCATCGGCGGCCGGCCCAGCTGGGACCAGCGACAGTAGTATGCATGCAGTTTTTTTTTATTTTGTTTAACAAAAAAAGTAACTGTTCTCATATAAGAAATCCTTGCAATAACCTTTTAATTACGATTTGTACAGTAATTTTGAATATATTGTTTGATATGATACGTCTTCAAAAATTTCGGTTTCGGTTTCGGCTGAAAATCGTGATTAGAATACTTACTCACTCTGAAGCTTCCAAATGTTACTCCCGACATACAAACCGCTCCTTATAAGTATATTTAGGTTAAAATTTTCATGTTGAAAACAAAGCCCTCTGTAACACTTTTTTTTTTTTTTAACACAACCAAAACAAGTGAAACCGAAAGCGTCACGCCAATTCAAGGAAAATCAACCACATACCTAGAGCAGGATTTAACCTAAGGTCAAGAGCGAGAAAGCGGCAAGCATTATACATACAAATCAATTGTTTTCTCCACATAGCGCGAATGCTAATAGTAAAAGTGAATCCGCGAGTGGATAGAATACTCATGCCGTTTTAACTTATCGCAGGGTGTCGCGTGTGGATTAACAGATGTATATGTAAAAGTAGATAGGTACATATGTGTTTAATGAGCCATGAGATTCTGCGTCAAACCTGTAAGAATCTCGCTTTGCAATTGAAAAAGTACCTAAGTAAAAACGATACAATGTATTTCAGCTAATTATTTTCATGTATTATCTTCGCTTTTTCCATCAAGCGTGATTATGGTCAAACGTAGGTCTGTCGTGTTGCTCTCAAGCTTCGAATATTATTTGTCAGAGACACTGCCGTCTGTCAAGTATTAGATTAATTTTAAATGATTGATTTGGTCCAACATTCAAGAACAATTCATTCACTCGTCAGAAGTAAGATTTTAATATTTCATATCTAATTTTATACAAAAAACAGTAAAAACTTACAAATTACTTATACCTAGCTAAAACTAATATTAAATTAAAGATAAAATTCGTCAGAAGTTATAATATACATATAATAATATATATTTTCATTAATTTCATATGAATTTCATGATATAACAAGACAACCTGGAAGTCATGAAACGAGTCCTCCTAATATAATGATTTAATGGCTACAGCATCATGGTTCATGGTTAATCACTAATCTTTCCTTAATAGCCAGTTATTAGAGCCGTGTGCAAAATAACCCGTGGTGAACCGTAACTTAGAAAAAACTATGCACTAGTAGTACATAAAGCCACAGTTAAAACCAGTAGGTATGTGACTTAACTCAATCGAAGCTGAAGTAGTCTAGTACCTACGGGAACAAATTCGGAAAGTTTGTGTTTAAATTGTACTGGGACAAAGGTATTATCAAACAAATTGATACCTGACCTGACCCATTTTGGGACCTTTTTACAGTAAATTTCATGTTGAATTGACAAGGAAATTCACTGCGTCTACTGTGAGAACGTTTTATGGTGGGTGAGTTACGAATAAATCTGTTCAATAGTAGGTACCCATCTCAGCATTACAAATCGAACAAAACCAATATTCGAATCGGTCGTGGAAAATAAATAAATAAATAAATAAATAAATAAACGTAAATAAAGGGCAGAAACAAAAAGCATATATATAAATGCATTGCTCCCACTCGACTGAACTAAGTTATTGGAAAAAACAATTGAACTAGCTAGTTGCGTCTATTCTGTGGCTATGATGGCAATAAACAATGACCCAAGATCATCGGTGTTTAACCAAGTCTTAGGTATCAAGTCTCTTATCAGCATGATCTCAGTGATAACGGAGAGCAAACAGAGCTTATTAAGCGTTGTTATCGTTATAAACGGAGTATGAATTGTGAAACTTAGCCACATAAAGATGAATAGATGGCTTGGTTTGATGTAGACTTAATTTTTATATGGGTAGGTACATTTTCCCCTTAGAAACAGTCTCTGTCATACCATCAGAGATCTTTGTTTTCAATTGTAGTAGTAACCGTAAGTCCAAAAAAGTGGGATGATAAAATTTAAAACTGTAATGAAAAATACTTTTGGTTAATATTTTAGAAGCTTAAGACTTATATAGTTTAGTTTACTCTAGGGATGGAATTTCGTTTTACCAATTTGAAGTCAACCTATAATAACGTAGAGGTCAGGTTATAAAGTGAGAATATTTTTGACTTCATAAAACTAAATTCCCTTCATATTTTCCCGCAATTTGTTGCACCCACACTTTTATAAAGTACTTAAACGTAACACCGATTGCGAACACATCACGGCATCCGGTGACATAACCTAACAGCGTAATCGCTTAATTTGACAGGTGTCAAAATAGCGCGGGAACCTTAAAATAAATAAGTATTGTCCGCGAATGGAAAGTAGTCGTTTATTCCGTTGTCAACTCATTAAGGTCGTTGATTTTCTGTGCCTTATACCGAAAGGAGCGAATGCCGTCGAGAAATTGAGAGACATACGTCATTCTGGTTTTTGGAGGTTGTAGGCTAAAAGCGGCTTTCTACCGTCGACAAATGTTTATATTTCACACGTTTTCGAAGCTATGTAAGTTTTGTGACATAATAATCGATGACCGATGACTGGGATAGCGTTCATCGCACACATGGACATTATTTGCTTATACCTAAGTGGAGTGGCGTAGCGAGGACTCAGAGGTCAAGCCATAAGGTGTCCCAGTGTCCCCGGTGCGTTCCCATAGTTACGCTTTTTTAAATATAAGTACCTACAATAATTACGGTAAACGACCATATAGGTCACTTGATAGTAAGTAAGCACCACCGTAAATGAATAACACCAGATGACTGCAAATGCGTTGCCAGTCTAGAAAGCTAAGAATACCTCATCTGCCAGTAACTTCACCAGCTGTCTTACTGTCTACGGCGAACACTAGTATTAGTAGCATCACTTGTAGTCATAAATAGGTAACATCCATTTCTTCCTAAACTTATACTTAATAGCTTAAGCGACATGGGACGTAATTTCTCTTGTATACAAAGAAAACATTACTTTTCCGGCTGATTTTAGAAACAGGGGGATGTGAAATTGTTTGCAACTGAATGCCACATTTAAAAAAATACCGTGAGCGTGTAACGATCTTTTACGTGTGAGAAATTTTCACTTTTAATGCAAAACGCCGTGTAGAGGCATTGGGCCAAGTTCAGCGATCGTTGACCTACTCGGCAAATTCGTTATAAAAAAAAACTTTTACTTCTCGTCCCAATTTTTACACTTGCACTTGGTTTAATTGTGAGACTGGAGATAGCAATCTAATCTCACTTTGTTTGGACAAATATGAGAAACTAGCCTACGCCCGCGGCTTCGCTCCGGCTGCTGGATTCCCTATTTCATGGGTATTTCGCGACGTCCGTTTTTGATACGCCTTTACACTATTCACTGTGTCTTAAAATTAATCTTAAATAGGTACTTCAGCACTTGATTGGGTTACTTTGACTAAACGCCCCCGTAAATGTTTTTCAGGTTCAAAGTGTACACCATCAAAAAGTTGGAGTCCAAATCCAAAATTACAATGAAAAGTCTTTAAAGAATTATCCAATTAAACCAACCACATGCTAATATTTCAAAATAATTCTAAGACAGTTATTTATTTATTTGTTTATGAGCCTTTTTATTCCGAATTCGATATAATTTCAGTAAGTACATGTTGTTGTTGTTGTTGTTATTGTCGTTCTATTAATTAAATTGTCGCGTAATTCGGCGTGCGTCATGGCATAGGAATCCAAAGATAGAAATTCAATGGTGTGTGTTTAGTTCCCAATCCGCACTGGGCGCGCGTGGGAACTATAGGCCAAACCCTCCAATACACTGAGGAGGCCTCTAAGACAATACTTTTTAGTCAGGACAAACGTTTGTATGAATATCTCGATGTGGATGAGAAACCACGCCGTGTAATATCAAATGGCCATGGCATCAAAAGGGATAAATTTAACTCCATTTACAAATTTTGGTTACGGTTGTCACAAAATTAACCTACACTGAACTTTGTTACAAAACGCATGTTTGTTTGTGTCATCGTGACAGACGGATTGACAGTGTAATTATACTTTCGTTTTTTTTAATGCCATTTCATAGCGTGTTTGTACCGACGAGACTAATGAAATATTTCATAACAAATAGTATCGTAATAAATAGTTTTATATAGGTACTCACTAGACAGGTATAGTCAGCAACAGTCTGAAAAAAAAAGAATATTATCAGTTATCAGTTTCAGTCGCGAGATGAGTGGCGGAAAAAAGGGGAGGCTTTTACCCAGCAGTGGAACACTCAATTGGGCTAATATAATAATTAAAATCAGTTTTATAGTAAATTTAAAAAGCATTTGTAAAAACTAGAATTTCGTCTGACGTTGGATTTTTTTCACTAGTTTCTTTTTATTTTAATCGATTTAGAGAATAACCACATTCTTTATCATGTCTTTCAGATTATGATATATTTTTTTAGATATCAAAATTGTAATTAATAGTAGTTTAAATATAAAATGGTGACACAACTACTCATTTTTAAGATAATTTACGCAGAACAAGCCTTAAATTCGCACTAATGAAATCTGGTCATCCTTAGTTTCCTCTTTTTTTGTATTGAGTGATAAATAATTTACCTACATAATTACACATTTACTTTGCCGTAACACCTTGCCTCCCACATGTAATTCGAGCACTCGAAATTCGTCACTTCTCATATTTTGTATTCGCCGCATCTCCAATGGCGGAGAAAGCCGCGCCTTTTACGTACACATTTGTAATAGCGCCCCCGGCAGTCGCAGTACACAGACTTTCCACAGTAATCGACTCAAACGTCAAAAGTCGAGACAACTTGAGAAATTAGAGTCGAGAATTCTCGAAACTCTAGAAAAAAAATGAGGCGAGAAACCAGAAACCCTGGTCAAAATCATGCGCGGAAAAGTGAGCTTACGAGTTTTCGATCATGTGCCATAGAATAAGTAAGAACATAGTAGAACGGAATCTCCCGCTCCGGCCGGACTCAAGGTCACGATATTACAGTACTCGCTAAGCGAGCGACTCAGGCTGCCACGGCCGGCGTCGCCGCACGCGCGTTTGGCACTTAAACTACTACTAGATTTACGTGAGCCTGTATGTATTTTATTTTATATTTGTCGGTAAGTAATACTTACTTAAATCATCTTAAATGGCTTCATTTGGTATGGCACTCGTAATAACTTCTTATTTAGAAGTACCTATCTATAATGTGTAGGTACGTACCTAATGATTTATAAATTTCATATTTTGTAAAACTAGAATAAAATAATGATTTCAAAGTAAATAAAAACTTATTTTTTTGCGATATTATTTAGACGTAAGTATAATATTTAACGGTAAGCAACCCTAGCAATACGCCTGGACGACAGAGGGGTGTAACGACGTGAAGGGGGAAGTAGGTATATAAATGGCGGCGTTTTGGACGCGGTCAAAAGAGATTCCGTTCTACCCTGTTATTATCTATTCTATGCATGTGCAATAGGTAGGTACTCTTTTTGTCCTGATTCCATGCCATTTGATAGAAAGAAATGGGAAATGCGATCTTCATTTCGAAAAATGCGTGATAGAAAACCAGTTAGAAATAGGTATTAGTTGGTAGTTGGATGTGTTTCTAAAAAATTACTACAAGAAAAACGGGACGTAATCACGTAAATAAAACGCAAACCGCGTCCGAAACATCGAGGTATTTACAAAAATACTTTTTATTTACGTGATTAAGTCCCGTTTTTCTTATAATAATGTGTTAAAATCGCGAAAGTTTGAATCGATACTTTCAAAAATATTTTAGCAGGTTTTAGGTTAGGATTATTTTGTCCGTGTTACTGCTTAAGCTTAAGTTTGATTCTACAATTTAAGAATGGCGTATGATGTAAGGTTTTTGTTTATTTGAGGTTTAATGTCCCTATGTGCACCAGTAAGGTTGTCTCACTGTGCAACTCTGTGCACTGCGCTAGGTGCGGTAGAACCGCGATGGGAACCTCCACCCGCCTTCTAACTTTGCGGTGAAATTACCGTCTAACGACCAGATTTTCCGCTAAGCCGGCTAACTGCTTTTATTTTTACGATTGGCCCAAATTTAAACCGCATTTTGAACTATTATAATAAATTATTAGTACCGCTAGCTCGAGATTATTTGTTTTGTAATTGACGTTAATGACGAAATTTGGAGAGTACCTACCTACTACTCTATTTTCAGAAAAAAAAATGTAGCTAATTATTATCTGTTTTATGCCTGTACACGTCTCTTGTCTATTCTCTGACTTTTCTGTTTTGATAAGTGACTTTCAATGAAAAAAAAATTAAAAATTAAAACATCGCTGAAAAAAAATCTAATCCTAATATTATAAATGCGAAGGTAACTCTGTTCTGTCTCTGTCATTTGCGCTTTCGTACATTTTTCGCTTTTCTATCTTTGTTACAAAGATAATTTCCGTCCCGCGGGGAAGGACACAGGATAGTTTTAATTCCGGAAAATTGTAAAGTTCCCGCGGGATAGCCATAAGCCAATTGTACGCAGATGGAGTTGCGGGCAACAGCTAGTTAGTCATCTCATCATCAACTGATGATGGAGATGATTCTCCAGCCTATACAGGGTGTATCAGATACCCCCTAACAATAATCAACTGGAGTATATAACCATAGCTACAGAAGTTAAAAAAAATATTAAAAAAAAATTGGAGTATAAATGTTTTTATATTTTCCTATAGGAATGGTAGTATTAACTGTAATCATTCCTATAGAAAACATAAAAAAAATTTACTCCAATTTTTTTTTTAATATTTTTTTTACCTTCTATAGCTATGGTTATATACCCCAGTTGATTATTGTTAGGGGCTATCTGATACACCCTGTAAATACGTCCCACTATTGGGTACAGGCCTCCTTGAGGGCTTGGGCTAGTTCCCACGCGGGCCCAGTGCGGATTTGGAACTTTACACACATAATTGAATTGCTTGGCTACTCAGTAATAAATATTATTCAATTGAGTAGGTACATTTACTACCTACTATGAAAAGTGTTGTCTTTATCTTACACTAGCTGTTGCCAGCGACTTCGTCTGCAAAGAATTCGTTTATCGCTATCCCGCGGGAACTACGCAATTTTCTGGGATAAAAAGTAGCCTATGTGCTATTCCAGACTTTTCTCTATGTGCCGAATTTCATCCAGATCCGTTGGGCCGTTCTGGCGTGATTGAGTAACAAACAAACATCCATCCATACTTTCGCATTTATAATATTAGTTAGATAGTTAGATTTGACTTAAGCGCCTAAGAGCATTAATTCATTCCGCATAATTATTACATAGACTTATTTATTCTCGAGGTTATTACACGTCGTTAAATGGTGTGTATCCCATAAATTATTAAAACAGAACGACAACTTCTATAATTCTATATTTTCTAATTAGTATTCCCACTGACAGCTAGAAACCTTCGATAAGATTGTATCAACATAGAAAGTGAACTAACTATCGGCTATTTGCATATTATTCCTTCATTTACTTAGCCGGCCTTAAATGAAAGTGTCTTGTAATCTACCATTTGTATCCTTTGTAGCTTTAAATAAAATAAATATTTTGGGACAATTGACACCAATTGACCTTGTCCCAAACTAAGCAAAGCCTGTGATATGGGCACTAGACAACGGATAAACATACTTATATAAATACTTAGAATAATTACTTAAATACATATTAAACATCCAAGACTAGAGAAAAAACATTCGTATTTTTCATACAAATATCTGCCCCGACCGGGGATCGAACCCGGGACCTCAATCTTCATAGTCAGGTTCTCTAACCACTTAGGCCATGGTCGTCTTTTCAGAAAAACATTTTAATATTATCTTTTCGGTAATCTGGTCATGATTTTAACGTGTTTATTGCATTTTTGCGAAGGAATGCAACTGATTAAAGTTAAACCACTTTCGTTTTCTTAACGACATTTTAATGTAGACGCCCAATAATTCCAGCGCTTAATTTGACATCAAAATTCGATTTTAATTTTTGAGCGCAATTTTCGGTGAAACTCGAAAACTTACTCAAAACGATATTTTTTTCTTAGCTCAATACACGATGTTAAAGAAAGTTGTCCCTACTTTGTTAATAACTGTTCATGCCGTTTTAGTGTATGAAAGCTGAAATTAGTTTTATAATTAGATACCCACCATCCTCATATTCCTCATCCTTCTCTACGGCATTCTTTTTAATCCTGCAACTCCTCGTTACCTCAAAGAGCGATTTAGTTACGTCACCTCTATAAGATGCTCTCAAAATTTTCTCCTTACTGTACCTCTTTCTAATTCTAAATTCTATGTCTATTCTTATACTGTTCAGGCTATACTGTTGTGGAATTCTTTGCCTATAAGCATAAGGTGCGCTAAATCTTTGCCCTTATTTAAAGCTATGTTGAAGGAGCACTATCTGTCATCCTGTCCATGATTCTTATATGTAGCTGGTTTTCTTTTTAGGCATGTGTGTACTGTCTATTTATATCTCCATTTATTATAAATGTGTTTCATGTATAATGTATTATGTATTGTATGTGTATTAGTATGTATGTATTTTCACTACTTAGGTATATTAATATGTACTAAATTGCACCACCTGCTCAGTTCTGTTCTTTTCTCCGGTCCGCTATGGTTGCCTGGTAGAAATCGCTCTGTAGCGATAAGGCCGCCTATTGTTACCTTATTACTTCTGTATACCTTTTTCTGTTTTGATTGTTATATGTGGTGTTCAATAAAGAGTTATTGTATTGTATTGTATTGAATTGTAGATATTATGTATATTATAATTAAACACTGGACTAATAACCGACTACATCTCAATTTAAACATAAATAATGAGACACGCTGATAAGAATGCCACTATGAATGCTTTCCATGCGTTTTATAATAATATGTAGACATTTGAACTAAGGTATTTCGGAGTATAACAGGTACACTGCAGTGTAGGGAACAATAATAAAATTGTGACCAAAAATTATAGTTACACGTCAAAAAGGTCAAGTACCTGCTAAAACGCAGTATCTTAAAAAAAATCACCACCGACTGGGTTCTTGCGACAGGTACCGGAGCGGGACGATCTCTAAAAGGACTGCCTATGCTTAGAAGTGGGATACCGAATATCCTACTAATATTATAAATGCGAAAGTTTGTGAGTGACGATGTTACGATGTGACCATGTGAGTGAGTGTGTATGTTTGTTCCTTCTTCACGCTAAAACGACTGGACGGATTTGGATAAAATTTGGAACGAAGATAGCTGGTACCTTAGATTGAAACATAGGCTACTTTTTATCCCGGAAAATTGTATAGTTCCTGCTGTTCGTCATTTAAAAAGTTAGCAGAAAAAACAAGTCTTTGAAGTAAATAAAATTCTACCAAGAACAGACGCGAGCCGCTCTCTCACGTATATGTCATGACCTTAAACAACTCTTAATCGAATTCAAACGGGAAACCGAGAAATCTTGACATCGTTCGCCTAGGCATTGAATGAGACCTACATCTGAGAACTTTGCAGTATTTATTCTTATTTCTTAAGCATTTGGACCGCGACGAGTGACATCTCTGTTACGCACTACTCTGTACTATCTTTTAAAATTGCAGAGAAAAGTCAACCATGGTGAGTTTGAAGTAGAGTTTATTTTTAAAGGCTCGATATAGTAAAGTAAAGACGAAATAGTGGTCCGCTTTGGATGCGTCTCGGGGCAACGACAGGCAGCTTGATTCTTTTGTTTTGTTATACGGACTTCAATTCTTTAATGCTACTTAATTCAGTTAATGTTACGAATTAAGGCTTTTATGCGTCTACAGTAAAGTATCCAATTGATAAGCCCTGAAGGCGGTTTATTAGTTTTCATTCGATGAGGAGCTTTGAAGTAAAATGAGTTTTAAGATAAAATACGTTTATGACAAAAATACTTGAGGCGGTATTTTATTTGACAATATTGGCAATGTAAAAGTCGAACATTGTGGAACCATTTCACTATAAATGTCATCACAACGCCCAATAAGAAAAACAGCAAACATTTATTGTGAGAACGTTCTATGATGGCGCACTATTCAATAGTTTCGATTCTACATGCAAGATTTCACTAACTAACACGCAAACTTAATTTACTAGCTACATACTAAGAAAGTTAAACGTAAGTTCCTAAGTACTCGAAATACGACTCTTAATAAAACCAGAGGCACACAACCTTCTGAAGAAACGTGAAATTCATTATTTTTTAATATATTTTTAGCTTCTACAGCTATGTTTAATTAATTATCGTACAGGGTATTTGTTATACCCTGTACATATATTATGATATCACAGTTTGCACTAGCAAAACAGAATGCAGTGTGTAAAAGCCCTAACACCTTTCACTCCTTATAAGGCGGGCAAATAAAAGAAATGTGGACACATCTGTCTAATTTGCATGGAGGACGCGTAACGATTTGGTGGCGGCTCATACAACCATTTTGGTCGAGGTGTGGTAAATGTTACCACTTGTGTAAAGTAAAGTAAGAGTTACTACACGACAAACAAATTGTTGCGTGGGAATTAGGAGGGTTATAGGGGGGACAAGTTTTGAATGAATAACCAGTAGAGACTTTATACATCTCTACTATAGACTAATATAATTTAAGGTACCTACTTAAGGGGACTTTACATCCCTTTTATAAATGTATTATAAGTTAAGAAGAATTCAAGTTTTGCTGTATGAAAAAGTTACATTCTGCCAAGTTTCTTGCGGCGCATTCGTCTTGGCTATGATGGTCGTTCCGAATGCGCTGGTAGTTTAATAAAAAGACATGTATTAGCCCTTGGCGGCTTATTTGCAAAACCAAGTTTTTTATTTGAATTTTGAATAGGTCCGGTTACAGCGACACAAGCACAAGAGCGCGCGAAAGCTGTCGTATGTGGCATAGACTATCCATTTTTTTTTTCAAGAACGAACTGTAAGAAAAATATGCATCGGTCCTAACGTTCAAAGCGTCGTTGATAATGCTATCAAAGGGGTAGCAGCTAAAATGAAAAATTACGCGAGAAACTTGAAGATGAATTTCAAAAACTATTTAACTATATCCTAATACAATTAATACGCAAACTTAAAACTTGCGGCCACTCAGATACTTAGATCAAATAAAGATTGTCTTTGGAAAGACACATTTTGACGTCACGTAAGTTAGAGCGAGACAGCCAGACAGCGCTCTAAGAAGCCGAAATTAGCCGAGAAGACCGATGTGTAATCTTTTTTTTTTTATTGGTATAGAGGGCAAACGAGCAGACGGATCGCCTGATGGTAAACGATTACAGACACCAGAAGAGACACAATCTTTATTGCCGGATAACCTACACTCATTAAATTTATAAATTAAATTACAAGTTGCCGGCACATATTAAATTACGTCTTGACAATCCATCTCTTTAATTGCTCAACTCCTTTCGAAGCTAAAGAGGCATTCCGAAGCCGACTAAGTCCCCGGAACACCAGCATGTTTTTTTCTTAATTAATCACCAATTTGGTCATCTTATGCCACAACTTGCGTTTCATAATTCTAGAAAGTCCACGCAAATAATTCCAGTAAGCAGGTAAATACGTTTACATAAGAACCCGATTGGCCCTTTGACGTTCTAGATTTAAGCCTGATGACATTCCACTGATGCAAGTAGCTGACACTTGACAGGCGATTGACAGGCGCCCATTGTTTGCTAATTTATAAAAGGTTCCATCGGATGAGTATGACCCCGTGGTTTCGAGCATTGCATCAGATTTTTTTTTCCCGAATCACTGACATTTATCACTATACGTACAAATACTGTTGCGTACAAAATGAATAAGAAAATGACTTTTCTTCGTCTATATTTTTTTGTTTATTTTTCAAATTTCTATTCAACCATCAAATCAAAGATCATAAAAATGATCATCGATCATTGACATCATTGTAGGTAAATAGTGTAACTGACATAACTTCGTTTTATTTAAACATTTAGATGGAAGATATTTTATTCTAAATAATTAGAAGATTATGTTGAATAAATATGTACTTGGTGATATGAAATTCTTTTTCATTCAGCAGCATTTCTAGTTTCGTTTATTTTTAATTTATTGTGGGTTAGAACGAAAACAAGCGGTCTTGAATTCGAAGGTGGCAGACATTGCATTTGTATGCTATTTTCACGTCTGCTGGGTACAGTTTTCCAATGTCAATGCCTATTCGTGCGCTATAATCTTCGATCATCATTTAACTATTGTGTGTAATTGATGCTGTATTTTTCCCATTTCAATAAATAAAAAATAAACATTTACATTGTATTTGCAACAATCACCTTGTATACAGACCTAATGCTTCTAAATGAATTTTGTTAAAAAATTGTTATAATATACGATACAAGAGCGGAAAGTACTTTCCGGACGTATGACGTACAACGTTTTATATACCTAATGCATTATGTGAGAAAAAAAACGAGTCTCAAGTTATTGTCATAATGTGACAAAGATATTAATAAACTAATTAATATTCACTTTGCGTCAAATGGTTTGTTTTTGTGCAAAGTAGAATTACTGACTCATTATTTTTTAAGTAAACTTTAGTTACACACTTTCTTGACAACCTTTGCGATGCTGAAACGAGTCGCTAATTTAATAATAAGGGACTATTCCGATGAAAAATGTGCTTGGAAACTGACAAAATGACTGATCACGATGAGTTGAACATTACAACTTTTAAAGCGCAAGAAAAAGACGAGTTACGCAAAGTGTCGTAAGTATTTCTTTGAAAAAAAAAGTTAAAAGCCAGTTAACTCGCAACGCATGGAGTTGCAGGAAAACGTGCAATTACATCATTTAACATGTATCTTGGTGTCCTTAACTGCATGGTTGAAGCTACTTATCATTAAAATACTTCACGTTGTTTTATAACCGCGGAGACTTTATTTTTGTGAACGTGATTGCGGTCAGTGCGAAGTAGACATCAGTTTTCTACCTTGTCGCTTTGTATAGATACTTGTGTATACATACTCGTAGGTACTACATTGACTTACTTTGTAATGGATAAAATATATCACTCAGGCTCGATGCAGATTGGAAACTTCACACACACTCACACACAAACACTTTTTTTTTGTTCTATGAAATCGACTCCCCAGCCTCTTCAATCACGCTATTTATATAATTCCGCAATATGTTAATATGATAAGTTACAGCACAAATACCACGCAAAAAGTGAACGGTTTCTATTTAATTGATAATAGCAAAAAATCAGCACGTAACATACGTAAATAAATATGAAAACAAGCGTGTGCAATTTTTAATTCAATCTTTCA
Organism: Pandemis heparana; assembly: GCA_963854515.1. Lineage (NCBI taxonomy): Eukaryota > Metazoa > Arthropoda > Insecta > Lepidoptera > Tortricidae > Pandemis > Pandemis heparana. Next base: position 7,331,865 of record OY978022.1, on the reverse strand, counting down.
AATTTAATTGATGAAACTAGTTTCTTTTTCTTTTATTGGATTATATTAAATTCAGGTTTTTATGCTAAAAGTGAATCCGGTAAAATACTGGAAACATTCTTAATAAATTGTACACAGATTTAGTACCAAATTGCGAAAGTTTTCACTGGATGACTGACACATCAATCACAACTCAAAGCAGCATCTGTTTTGATTGTAATATGTGATGGTCAATACAGAGTTAGCAAATCAAAGCAGGACCGGCGAAGGCAACTGAAATTTTGTGGTTATACTTTAAATGTGGTATCAGAATGTTTTTTTTTCTAAATTGACGCGCAATATGGAATTTTTTAATTAAATTCTTCGAAACCTCTCATCTGATCTTAAAAATTCTTTCACCAGAATATCATAAGAGTGAGTGAGACAGCAAGACAGACTCGAAGGTCTTATAAATACCATCGCGCTGTAGCGCGCAACAAGCTAGTTTTCAAACACAGAGGAAATAACCATAGGTTGTTTGTTCAATGTTTTCAAATAAGTATGCTAGTGACAAAGTTCCACCCATTAAGCTAAATCAGGAGTGCGATTATCATACAGATGGCGGTGGCTTCCGTCGCCTCTAACCAATGTGGTCGCCGGACGCGGCGCGTGCGCCGCGCATCCGGCGCTTTTTACTTAACTGCGTGGTAAAGGGAGGGTCATGCAGTACAAACTACTAGGTTACGACCGCGATGACCCAGTTGCAGATCTTTATCTGCAGGAATTTTGTTAAATGCATATTCGTTATTATCATAAAAAGAGTTTCTACGCAAAATTTTAGCAATATCTAAGTCGGTCAGGCATTTAAAGAAAGAAAGAAGACATTTACTCATTTTGCAAGACACACAGAAGTGAAACGGTCCCTCGGAAATGTTTTTTTTACAAAAACTTACTATAGACATACAAGCTGTCTTGTAGGTAGTTACAACCAACTTAAGGAGGAAATGGGACGCTGGTCATCCATCAAATATAGAAATAATGTGACCTAGTAAAAGTGTTACCAATGTAAATATTTCGGTTTTTCATTTAATTGGCCAACATCAATGTCTTTTACTCCTCCTATGTCAGAGCTAAAAAAAGTAATGCATTCTATTCTCATTTATTTCAAATTTTACCAATCTTCTAGATCACAATAAGAGAAAAAGTAAGTCTTAAATTTTACACTGATCAGTGCTCAAACATTCGAAGAGTAGGTATAAAAAAAATTACACTTTCTATATTTGCTAGATGACCTACTCACTTAACTCGCCCTTAAGTTAGTCGTACTACTTAAGCACGTTACGGGCCACTAATGGTGGGCGACTTTGAATAATACTAATTCGATTAGTCGATTATTGTAATCATTCGACTTAGTCGACTAATTCGAAAATCATTCGAATATTAGTAGTACTCAAAATCCCCTCCATCCAGTCCAGTCCAGTCGAGTTGACGTTGATAACTAATAAACTAAAAATTCCCGATTCGGTCCGAGCAGTCATCCAGCCGCCGATTAGTTACTAATATTAGTAGTCATTATTCGATTATCGGCATTAGTATACCTATTACTAATTTCAAATTCGAATTATGATATTAGTAATGAATAATCATTCGAATCAGCAAATTAGTCGAAGTCGCCTATCACTACGGGCCACCCTGCTCTACCACCTACCTACCTATCCACCAGCCTATCTACTTAATATTAAGAAGTTTATGAAATCTGTAACGGTTTGTGAGGGTTAGAGGGAGTGAGATAGCCAAAATTCAGTGTTGTTAATATTGCTTACTGCTGGCTAATATAAACAGTAGACTATCGCAACGAAATATCTCACTACAAGTCTCATAGCGAGAAAAGATACGTTTATAGCAATGCAATAAGCGTTCAGGGTTAGTGCTCCCGCGCTAAATATAGACAAAACACAGGCATTCAAGGAGTCTATGGGTGCGGGGAAACTGGGTACCTGTACACAGTGTTATTTCAAAGATAGGTAGAAAATTACAGACATAACATGCGAAGAATGAACCAATAACAGAAACAAAGAATAAACGTTACGTTTGAAATAAAATTTACCGTGAGACAAACAAATTTATTGAATAGCTAGCTGTTGCCCGTGGCTTCGAACCGTTCCTGTTTTTTTTTTCAAAATTTTCTCACCTTATAATTCCTTCAACTTCCACAAATATTTAAAAACCAAAATTAGCCAAATTGATAAAGCGGTTTTTCGAGTTTTAGCAAGGTTTGCCCGCGGCTTTACCACCGTTCCTGTTTTTTTTCTCACCATTTAAACATTCCCTGGAGTTTTTTTTTTCAAAACCAAAACTACACAATTCGGTCCAGCCATTCTCGAGTTTTAGCGAGACAAACGAACAGCGATTCATTTTTACTATATAAAGAAGAAGACGAGAAATAAAAAGAAAGATATAATATGTATGTATGTATGTATAACTCTTTATTGTACATAAAACACATTAATTTTACAGGTAATGAGACAAATAGATGTACAAAGGCGAACTTATCCCTTAAAAGGGATCTCTTCCAGTTAACCTTCGAACGATACCGATTTCGAATATAGGTAGGTTGAGACTGGGTTCACTTATACTCACGGCGTGTAAGAAAAATGGTATTCTCTTCCATCTATCTCGCCTTGAAATACGGATAACATCGGTCTTTCACTCGCGTTTCCAATCTGTTACTATACTCTTAATCTATGGGGAGAAACAAGTTCTCGAGACTAAATAGCGTTAAACTAACATTCATAATAATAAACTTGTTAACAACCGAACTCTGGGAAACGCTACCTCTAGTTAGACATCTGTTCTTGTCGCACCTCCGCAACCCAAATACATCCGTCCCTTTCCCCCATTAATCACGTATCATCTAATTGTTACACAACAGCAATCAGCGTGCGTCTTAACTTTCAAATGCTTTAGCCGATCAATAATTAGAAATAAATTGGACGAGAGCAGTGCGGAGTAGAAAGTATGTTTACGTCCATTGGTAAAGCGAGGCGATAGCGTTATAGTAGTTGTAAAGTACATACCCGAGACTTTTGAATAAAGTATTGCCGTTCCTTTCCATCTAATTCTCCCGGAGAAAGCCTGAAAGGGACGACTGCAGCCCGGACTGATCATACAGATACAGACCTACAGAAAACTGATAAATATGGCCTTTCGTAGTCCCATGTTTTCTCCGTCAAAACTCAACCGGGTGTTATTTTAGATATAGAGTTACGCTAGATTTTGGGTTACGCTTCAATGTTTTCCTTTTGTTTATTTTATTCGTTAAAATTATTTATGAACGACTAAAGGCATCGAAATTCTGCAATTTTTATGATTTTCAAGTCTCTAGTTTTTAAACAATGAAAATTGGAAAAAAGTAAAACTTAGGGGCATGGCAGAAGTACAAGTCGAGTAGTAAAAAATATTCGTTCCAATCTAGTTCTTATGTGATTATTCAGTGATTCCCCTTTCCACCTATACGCCCACAATTATGCTAAACGTGGCCTTTAAGTCTTGTTACTTAAGGCTTTGTCTACCCCATAAGGAATAAAGACACCGTGATTTATGTATGCTATTCAGGGAAGAAACGGGAAACAGGAAAGATTTGTACAGCGAAAACGCCACCCGTTGGTCACCGGATTTCCTCTCAAATAGAAGTGTAAGTAGGTATGCTTGATAGCTGTGGCTGGTCGGTCACCTTAATTCAAGCGTTATCGCTTAAGCATCATCTTTAAATGGAAGATTAGATGTTAACAATGACTTGCTCGATCTTTGCTGGAATACCTATGTCGAATGCCCTGCTACGATTCGGATGTTTTGTAAAGTAATCGAATACTAAAGGCCGGCGCACACCAAATGCGTCTGAGCCTCTAGTGTAAATTTTCTCATATAAAAACGTCTCGAACGCGTTCACGTAAACGTCTCAATTACTATGGAAAAATTGGCAGCGCCACTTGCGGATCGAGACGGCAACAAACTGTTCTCATAGTATTTGACATTTTAACGCAAACGCGTTCGAGACGTATTTTGTGACCGAAAACCTACACTAAGCATTCTTAGCCTCTAGTGTAAGTTATAGGCACGACAAACGTCTCGAACACGTTCGCGTTAACGTTTCAATTACTATGGGAAAATGAACAGCGCCACAAGCGAAACGAAACGACAACTAAAATTCCTAATAGTATTTGACATTTTAACGCAAACGCGGTCGAGACGTATTTTGTGACTGAAAACTTACACTAGCACACTGTAGGCTTATTGTCTAACTCGCTCGCAATCGCCATCGTGTTCATTTTGACAGTTCTTGCATGAATGTGACAGCTAGCTGATTCCGATGCCAATTGTCAGCCCATACATGAACTAAAATGAACACAAAATATTTACCTTGCTACTCCGCTACTTACGTGCAAGTTAACCAAGCCTGTGCGAAATATATACGTTTTGCATGCAAGCCCTCCCACCACTACTACCACACAAAACGCACACAAAGTTTAACACACATTAAGTTTGTGGGATTTGTGTGCGTTTTGTGTGGTAGTAGTGGTGGGAGGGCTTGCATGCAAAACGTATATATTTCGCACAGGCTTGGTTAACTTGCACGTAAGTAGCGGAGTAGCAAGGTAAATATTTTGTGTTCATTGAAATGGACCTCCGCAAAGTAACGCCTGATTCAATAAAACATACATGAACTATCAAAATGAACACGATGGCGATTGCGACCGACTTAGACAATAAGCCTACTCTGGCATCTATCCAATGATATTAGAAACCCTAGATTCACTACGAGCGCTCAAAACTCGTCCCAAGCAAAGAGTGCTTAGAATCTGTCATTAAGCGCTCTCTGGCCCTATGGAGCTGTCAATGATTTACGACGCGCTGTCAGTTTAAATTTTAATAATGTCGTATATTCCGGACACGTGCATTTGCAGTGCCGTAAATAGGGCGGTGCCCACGGTGCCCAGGCACAGGGCGTAGACTCTGGGGGGCGCACGAATGGCCAGACCAGGCAGGACTATATTTTTCGGTTTTCTCCTGATAAGTTCCCGCTGCGCAGTTATAGAAGCTCCCACAGGGCGCAGAAAAGGCTATTTACGGCACTGTGCATTTGAAATAAAACTGTAATGTTTGTGTTATACAGTCGTATTTCGAATATTTTAAAATGTGGTTGAAATATAATTTGGCATTTGCGATTTTCATATTTTTGGAATGTACTTTTGGGACAAGTTTTAGCAGTGATTTTATACGTAGCGGTGCATCTAGGGTTTATCATTGCATCTATCTCATAGTTTCGTACATTACAACTGGTGCGTGCGCGTGTCACGCAGCACGCATTTGGTGTGCGCCTGCGCCAGCCTTAATATGAGCACGCATCTCGTTGTTGCCTTGAACAGTTAATTTGATAAGATTACTCGTTATTGAAGTGTGTGAAGGCGAGGGTTAAAGGGGAAATCATCCCACAAATCGAAAGAAATCGTACGAATCCGGGAAAAACTATCCTATGTTCGGGATAGAAGCTATCTTATACCAAATTCCAACTAAAGCGGTTTAGTGGTTTAAGCGTGAAGGGTTAACCCACAGACACACGATCGCATTTATAATATTACCTAACATGAATTGAAATTTATCCCATAGGATTGCTGAGCTGCTCATCTGGCGGCTCGCTTTCTCTCTCTAGATAACAGCAGTACCCAACTAGATAATTGATTTCACAGCTTCAATGGACCACAGACCTTAGTATTTGGTATTAATTTCAACTTTACACCTCTACGTAACGTGTTCCTGAAAAAAAGGGTCTTGACAGACGGACGGACGTACAATAAGGGTGCGACCACACCGCCGCTTAAAAAAACGGTGACGGTACGGAATCGCAACAAAATGTATGAAGAAACGGTGAGGAAACGTGATGCATACTGTTAAATTTACGATTTGAACTGAGGGGCTGGCTTTGAAGTTGGTTCTGAAGGTTTAAATAAATAAATACTGCGATTGCACCAAAAAACTGCTTTTAATCAGCACACCGTACAATGACACAATAGAAAGGAAACAAGAGCGATTGACAGTTGTGCGAGAGCGAGAGGGAGAGAGACACATAAGACAGTTACCTCTCTCTCTCTCTAGCACAGACAAGTAATATTTAATGTTGGGTTGCCAACACATACGACACGTCACTGCGTATACGCGGCGGTTCGGTTGCACCCTAAAGTGATCCTCTAAGGATTCCGTTTTCTTCTTTAGAGGTACGGAACCCTAAAAAGAATTTCATAATACGAATTGAGAACTCCATCTTCACTACACTGTCCTAATAACATTTTACGCAACACATTAACAGCTCCGTCGCGGTTGTCGGTACAAATTGACCTTTGATACAGACGTGTTTAATTACGGCCTACCCGACCCGTTCCGCTGGCACGCGGGGTGTTAACGAGGACTTCCTGGTACAAGGTTTTTGCAAGGTTATATTGGCACTTGGGGAAATGCTTAGGACCGAATTAGTCTGAGGTATTTTATTTGTTAAAGTTAAAATTATTTATTTGTTAAACGAAAATGACTAAGAGAAGTCTAAAGGCGTTCCTTACTGAAAAGGCTTATTATTCGGTACGAGAATTTTTGACAGATACAATAAGTTGACATAAATTGAATTATTATTATTACTATTATTATTATTATTAGGAAGTATTTGACATAGTTTTATAACAAAAATGTAAAGTATTTTGAACACTTTGCATAAACTTATTATTTATTAAGTACAAAATTGTTTTTTTTTTGTTTTCTTAAGGTATGCTGCATGTATTTTAAAATATGCATGTATCCAAATAATTTGTATGCCCCAAGGCACCACATAGTGATACAAATAGTAATATAAGTAACACCCTGTAATTTACCTATGTTGGACAAATAAATCTTTGAATCTTTGAATCTTTGTTACTACATAGAATCAGCGGCATATTTAGCGGAGCATAAAAAAAAGTGTAGGTACTATTTTTTTTTTCTGGTGGGTGCGACCACACCGCCGCTTAAGGCGAAGGGATAGGCAAATGACCTTGCCCGTTCGTGACGTGGCAAGCAGTCCGATCAACGCGACATCTGTTAAATAATCGACGCGTGAACTCGATGCGAATGGGCGCGGGCTGATGGATTGAAATATTGCACTGCGATGTTAGTAGATGGCGCTTGCTTTAGTTTTCCGATTGCCTACACAGACACAGCATAATGTTCAAATCAGATTTTGCAAAAAAAATAAAAAAAAATTAACATTTCGGCATTCGTAACGTGGCCTTTAAGGTCTTGTTACCTTGGGCTCTGTCTGCTCCGCAAGGAATAGAGACGTTATTTATTTATGTATGTATGTGATATAATACATGAGAAAGTTTGTGACGATGTGAGTGAGTGTGTATGTATGTTTGTTTCTTCTTCAAGCTACAACAACTGGACGGATTTGGATGAAATTTGGAACGAAGACAGTTGGTACCCTAGATTAAAACAGGCTACTTTTTATCCCAGAAAAATGCAGTTTCAGCGGGATAGTGATGAACGTGACGTCAGAGGTGTCCAGAGTCTGTTTAGAGTTGCAACGTAAATTATTATGGCAGAATAAAGTAAAACTTGAACGTGTGCGGGAAAGATACAGAATAAGGCATGGTTTTTCCAATGATTATCTTCAAAACCGATATCCGAGGGTCCGAGAGGTCCCCAAACATAAATCCATAATCAAAAATGAAAAAGGTGGCCGCCATTTTGAATTCTTTAAGTTTTGGACCGATTATTTTCAAAATCGATATCTGAGAATCCGAGTGGTCGTCAAACACAAATCTGCTATCGAAAATGAAAAAACTGGCCACCATTTTGAATTCTTTACTTTTTGAACCGATTGTTTTCAAATTCGATGTCTGAGGATCCGAGTGGTCCCCAAACATGAATCCGTTTTTAAAAATGAAAAAAGTAGCCGCCATTTTGAAAACTTTTGTTTTTCGACTGATTGTTTTCAAAATCGATATCTGACAATCCGAGTGATTCCCAAACACGTATCCGTTATATAAAATGAAAAAAGTGACCGCCATTTTGAAATCTCTAGTTTTTGAACCGACAGTTTTCAAAATCGATATCTGAGGATCCGAGTGGTCACCAAACATGAATCCATTATCAAAAATGAAAAAAGTGCCCGCCATTTTGAAATCTTTAGTTTTTGGACCGATTATTTTCAAAATCGATATCTGACGATCCGAGTGGTTCCCAAACACGTATCCGTTATATAAAATGGAAAAAGTGGCCGCCATTTTGAAATCTTTAAGTTTTGGACCGAATATTTTCAAAACCGATATCTGAGGGTCCGAGTGGTCGTGAAACACAAATCTGCTATCGAAAATGAAAAAACTGGCCGCCATTTTGAAATCTTTAGTTTACTGACCGATTGATTTCAAAATCGATATCTGAGAATCCGAGTTGTCTCCAAACATGAATCCGTTTTTAAAAATGAAAAAAGTGGCCGCCATTTTGAAATCTTTAAGTTTTGGACCGAATATTTTCAAAATCGATATCTAAGGGTCCGAGTGGTCGTGAAACACAAATCTGCTATCAAAAATGAAAAAACTGGCAGCCATTTTGAAATCTTTAGTTTACCGACCGATTGATTTCAAAATCGATATCTGAGAATCCGAGTTGTCTCCAAACACGTATCCGTTATCAAAAATGACAAAAGTGGTCGCCATTTTGAAATCTTTAGTTTTTGGACCGATTATTTTCAAAACCGATATCTGAGGGTCCGAGAGCTCCCCAAACATAAATCCGTTATCAAAAATGAAAAAAGTGGCCGCCATTTTGAAATCTTTAAGTTTTGGACCGATTATTTTCAAAATCGATATCTGAGAATCCGAGTGGTCGTCAAACACAATTCTGCTATCGAAAATGAAAAAACTGGCCGCTATTTTGAATTCTTTACTTTTTGAACCGATTGTTTTCAAATTCGATATCTGAGAATACAGGTGGTCCCCAAACATGAATCCGTTTTTAAAAATGAAAAAAGTAGCCGCCATTTTGAAAACTTTTGTTTTCCGACCGATTGATTTCAAAATCGATATCTGAGGATCCGAGTTATCTCCAAACACGTATACGTTATCAAAAATGACAAAAGTGGCCGCCATTTTGAAATGTTTAGTTTTCAGACCGATTATTAACCGATATCTGAGGGTCCAAAAGGTCCCCAAACATAAATCTGTTTTTAAAAATGAAAAAAGTGGCCGCCATTTTGAATTCTTTACTTTCTAGACCAATTGTTTTCAAAATCGATATCTGAGGATCCGAGTGGTCCCCAAACATGAATCCGTTTTTATAAATGAAAAAACTGGCCGCCATTTATCAACCCGTTATCAAAAATGGAAAAAGTGGCCGCCAGCTCAGATATCGATTTTGAAAACAATCTGTTCAAAAACTAAACATTTCAAAATGATGATGACTTTTCTATTTTGTATAACGGATACGTGTTTGGGAACCACTCAGATCGTAAGATATCGATTTTGAAAACAATCAGTACAAAAACTAGTTTTTAAAATGGTGGACACCTTTTTTTATTTTTAAAAACGGATTCTTGTTTGGGGACCACTCGGATCCTCAGATATCGATTTTGAAAACATTTGGTCCAAAAAGTACAGAATTCAAAATGGCGGCCAGTTATTTTTATTTTCGATAGCAGATTTGTGTTTGATGACCACTCGGACCCTCAGATATCGATTTTAAAAATAATCGATCCAAAATTTAAAGATTTCAAAATGGCGGCCACTTTTTTCATTTTTAAAAACAGATTTATGTTTGGGGACCTCTCGGACCCTCAGATATCGGTTTTGAAAATAATCGGTCCGAAAACAAAATATTTCAAAATGGTGGCCACTTTTGTCATTTTTGATAACGTATACGTGTTTGGAGACAACTCGGATCCTCAGATATCGATTTTGAAATCAATCGGTCGGAAAACTAAAGATTTCAAAATGTCGGCCTGTTTTTTCATTTTTGATAGCAGATTTGTGTTTCACGACCACTCAGACCCTTAGATATCGATTTTGAAAAAAATCGGACCAAAACTTAAAGATTTCAAAATGGCGCCCACTTTTTTCATTTTTAAAAACGGATTCATGTTTGGGGACCTCTCGGACCCTCAGATATCTGTTTTGAAAATAATCGGCCCAAAACTTAAAGATTTCAAAATGGCGGCCACTTTTTTCATTTTTGATAATGGATTTATGTTTAGGGAGCTCTCGGACCCTCAGATATCGGTTTTGAAAATAATCGGTCCAAAAACTAAGGATTTCAAAATGGCGGCCACTTTTGTCATTTTTGATAACGGATACGTGTTTGGAGACAACTCGGATTCTCAGATATTAATTTTGAAATCAATCGGTCGGTAAACTAAAGATTTCAAAATGGTGGCCAGTTTTTTCATTTATAAAAACGGATTCATGTTTGGGGACCACTCGGATCCTCAGATATCGATTTTGAAAACAATTGGTCTAGAAAGTAAATAATTCAAAATGGTGGCCAGTTTTTTCATTTTCGGTAGCAGATTTGTGTTTGACAACCACTCGGACCCTCAGATATCGATTTTGAAAATAATCGGCCCAAAACTTAAAGATTTCAAAATGGCGGCCACTTTTTTCATTTTTGATAACGGATTTATGTTTGGGGAGCTCTTGGACCCTCAGATATCGGTTTTGAAAATAATCGGTCCAAAAACTAAAGATTTCAAAATGGCGGCCACTTTTGTCATTTTTGATAACGGATACGTGTTCGGAGACAACTCGGATTCTCAGATATCGATTTTGAAATCAATCGGTCGGTAAACTAAAGATTTCAAAATGGCGGCCAGTTTTTTCATTTTTGATAGCAGATTTGTGTTTCACGACCACTCGAACCCTTAGATATCGATTTTGATAATATTCGGTCCAAAACTTAAAGATTTCAAAATGGCGGCCACTTTTTTAATTTTTAAAAACGGATTCATGTTTGGGGACCACTCGGATCCTCAGATATCGATTTTGAAAACAATTGGCCCAAAACTTAAAGATTTCAAAATGGCGGCCACTTTTTTCATTTTTGATAACGGATTTATGTTTGGGGAGCTCTCGGACCCTCAGATATCGGTTTTGAAAATAATCGGTCCAAAAACTAAAGATTTCAAAATGGCGGCCACTTTTGTCATTTTTGATAACGGATACGTGTTTGGAGACAACTCGGATTCTCAGATATCGATTTTGAAATCAATCGGTCGGTAAACTAAAGATTTCAAAATGGCGGCCAGTTTTTTCATTTTTGATAGCAGATTTGTGTTTCACGACCACTCGGACCCTTAGATATCGATTTTGAAAATATTCGGTCCAAAAAGTAAAGAATTCAAAATGGCGGCCAGTTTTTTCATTTTCGGTAGCAGATTTGTGTTTGACGACCACTCGGACCCTCAGATATCGATTTTGAAAATAATCGGCCCAAAACTTAAAGATTTCAAAATAGCGGCCACTTTTGTCATTTCTGATAACGGATACGTGTTTGGAGACAACTCGGATCCTCAGATATCGATTTTGAAATTAATCGGTCGAAAAACTAAAGATTTCAATATGGCGGTCTTTTTTATTTTGATAACGGATCCATGTTTGGGAACCACTTTGACCTTCAGATATCTTTTTTTTTTCTTTCTAATGATAGACTATACATTGGAGTACTACTTGCCTCATTATCAAAATTTTTCATGCAGTAATTCCAACCAAAATCCTATTTCCCATGCTTGTTCGCTAAACAGCAAGTAAGTATCAAACCAACCTGCCACTAAGTTCCCAAAAAACGGATTGAAAATAATAACTTTTAACAATATAGGTATTATACGTGCGAAGCGAACGAGTACGACTTTTTGAAGCACTGTTTCGCGCCTATTCTGTGACTCAAACAACATGCTTAGCCAAACCAATATGAAAAAACGCGAAGCGAATATTGGCAACGTCGCGTCGCTTACGCACTGCCGCCACCGAGCGAACATGCAACGTTGCTTTTTCCTTATTATTTTCATACGTCTTATCCAAATTATTTTTTTATTTATTTATCTATTATTTTTTTATTATTTTTTTATGAACATTTTTGGTTTTATCTTAATAATTTATTTCATTGTATTATCTTTTTAACATTTTTTTGGTTTCCGAATTTTTTTGTACATTGAAAAGCGCCTGATTGAATGTGCGGGCAAATATTGCGTTCGCCCTTTTCACAGGATCTGGGCAGTACTACTCTCTAAAGCCTTATTTGTTGGCTAATTGAAGCAAACGCACCGTGGAATTTTAATTATGAGTTACTAGAGTGACCTCGTCGAGATTGGTAGCAAACAGATTGGTTTCACCCGAGCAAACCGCGCACAAAATATTTTCGAGACTCTTAGAGCAAACGAATTTTTGTACTAACTACGACATTAAGGAATATGTTTTCACCGGTGAATTCTAATTCAAGACATGTTTTATAGAATGTGCAGTTTTCAAAACTCCAAATTGTGTATTATCGCCATAAAACATGCACAAAAACAACCAATTTATGAGCTTTTGCCTATCCCTTCGCCTTAAATAACGGTGACGTTACGGAATCGCAACAAAATGTATGAAGAAACGGTGAATAAACGTGACGCCTACGACACGTCACTGCGTTTACGCGGCGGTGTGGTCGCACCCTCAGTATGCGTTTTGGTAACTTTTTTTTTGTGTTCCGCTAAATATGCCGTTGAGTATAGGTACATACATATATCACGTCTCAATCCTTTACGGGGTAGACAGAGCCTAAGGTGACATGACCTATAGGCCACATTTAGCATGATTGTGGGCATATAGATAGAGATAGGGAGCTAGTTAAATTTGTAAACAAAAAAAACGGCCAAGTGCGAGTCGGACTCGCACACTGAGGGTTCCGTACAAATTCGCCAAGTTATTATAAAATCCAGTCTTAGCAGAGCCCTGCTCTTAAGCAAAATGTAGGCAGTGTGAGGTCATTTTATATTGGTTATTATATAGACATACAAATATTAAATAAAATAAAACTACATACTAGATCTCGTTCAAACCAATTTTGGGTGGAAGTTTGCATGATAATGATAATGTACATTATATATATTTTTTTAGCTTTATCATTCTCTTATTTTAGAAGATACGGGGGGGGGGGGACACATTTTACCATTTTGGAAGTGTCTCTCGCGCAAACTATGCAGTTTAGAAAAAAATGATATTAGCAACCTCAATATCATTTTTGAAGACCTATCCATAGATACCACACATGTATGGGTTTGATGAAAAAAAAAATTTTTTTGAGTTTCAGTTCTAAGTATGGGGAACCCCAAAAATTAATAGTTTTTTTTTTCTATTTTTGTGGGAAAATCTTAATGCGGTTCACAGAATACATCTACATACCAAGTTTCAACATAGCTCTTATAGTTTCGGAAAAAAGTGGCTGTGACATACGGACGGAGACAGACAGACATGACGAATCTATAAGGGTTCCTTTTTTGCTATTTGGCTACGGAACCCTAAAAACATACGCAAGGGCTACAGCTATATAACCGCCCATATCAGTGCATACAGGATGCTCGAAACCAAAAGTGGCAGGTGCTGATGTCAATGAACTCAGTTGACACAATGCCATTTGCTTTTATTTGGCAAGTATGCCTTGACTTTGAATGTAAACACACTGTTTAAATAATACTAAGTACTATATTATTTAAACAGAAAAGTTTACTAACTTCCCGATTCCTGTGATAAAATATCATCAAAATATCATCAGGATTACTGATCCTACTAATATTATAAATGCGAAAGTTTGTGACGGTGTGAGTGTGTGTGTTTGTTCCTTCTTCACGCTAAAACGAATGGACGGATTTGGATAAAATTTGGAGCGAAGCTAGCTGGTACCCTAGATTGAAACAAAGGCTACTTTTTATCCCGGAAAATTGCTTAGTCCCCGGAGAATAGCCATAAACATGTCAATTGCTAATTTTACGCGGACGAAGTCGCGGGCAGAAGCTAGTCTAACTAATATTATAAATGCGAAAGTATGGATGGATGGATGGATGGATGGATGGATGGATGGATGGATGGATGGATGGATGGATGTTTGTTTGTTACTCAATCACGCCAGAACAGCCCAACGGATCTGGATGAAATTCGGCACATAGATAGATAAAAGTCTGGAATAGCACATAGGATACTTTTTATCGCGTAAAATTGCGTAGTTCCCGCGGGATAGCGACAAAACGAATTCTTTGCAGACAAAGTCGCGGGCAACAGCTAGTAGTATTATAAATGCGAAAGTTTGTGACGGTGTGAGTGTGTATGTTTGTTCCTTCTTCACGCTAAAACGAATCGACGGATTTGGATAAAATTTGGAACGAGGATAGCTGGTACCTTAGATTGAAACATAGGGTACTTTTTATCCCGGAAAATTGCGTAGTTCCCGGGGGATAGCGATAAACATGTCAATTGCTAATTCTACGCGGACGAAGTCGCGGGCAGAAGCTAGTAATAATATAAATGCGACGGTGAGTGAGATAGATATATGTTTGTTTCTCTTCTGTTTGGTATTCACGCTAGAACGGACGTAGACGTAGATTTATAGATTATAGCCTGGAATAACACATAGGCTTCCTTTTATCCCGGAAAATTGCGTATTTCCCGCGGGATAGCGATAAATGAATTCTTTACAAACGAAGTCGCGAGCAATAGCTACCTAGTAGTAAATAAATTGAAATATATTTTTTTTATCATTTTTTTAACACAAGTGTTGTATCCAGACATATTTGCAGATAAGCCACGGCAAAGAACTAGTCTACGTTTGATATCACGTGAACATTATCAATCACTAGCTGTTGCCAGCGACTTCGTCCGCAAAGAATTCGTTTATCGCTATCCCGCGGGAACTACGCAATTTTCCGGGATAAAAAGTAGCCTATGTGCTATTCCAGACTTTTTTCTATCTATGTGCCAAATTTCATCCAGATCCGTTGGGCCGTTCTGGCGTGATTGAGTAACAAACAAACAAACATCCATCCATCCATACTTTCGCATTTATAATATTAGTTAGATAATTCGATATTGTCATTTCTTGATTATAATTTATTGCAGAATCTGACAAATGATCTGTCAGACGCCATCCATACAAAAGACATCAACGCGCGTCATTTGAAAGTTCAAGTAATTAAAGTGAATTGTCTTGAAGAATATTGCCTGTGTTACGCTTTTAAATGTATGTATGAGCTCATTGATGTATGTAATCAGTAATTATGTAAGTAGGTAGGTACTAACCTTATTCCGCATCGCGTACAAGTTACTTACTTAAATTCGGAAATAAAATCATATCCTACTAATATTATAAATGCGAAAGTTTGTGACGTGAGTGAGTGTGTATGTTTGTTCCTTCTTCACGCTAAAACGACTGGACGGATTTGGATAAAATTTGGAGTGAAGATATCTGGTACCCTAGATTAAAACAGGCTACTTTTTATCCCGAAAACATGTCAGGTTGTAGCTGCCTAAGTAATTCTACGCGAACGAAGTCACGGGCAGAAGCTACTTTATACCTAACTAGCTGTTGCCAGCGACTTCGTCTGCAAAGAATTCGTTTATCGCTATCCCGTGGGAACTACGCAATTTTCCGGGATAAAAAGTAGCCTATGTGCTATTCCAGACTTTTCTCTATCTATGTGCCAAATTTCATCCAGATCCGTTGGGCCGTTCTGGCGTGATTGAGTAACAAACAAACAAACATCCATCCATCCATACATCTATCCATCCATACTTTGGCATTTAAAATATTAGTTAGATCAACGTTTTTTTAGTTGACTGTGCTTTTTATTGATGATACTTGCATTGTCATCCAACCATAGGCCATAAAGATGCACATCGGTCTTCTCGGCTAATTTCGGCTTCGTAGTGTTGTCCCGCTCTAACTTACGTGACGCCAATTGTCTCTTTCCAAAGTGCAAACGTTATGGCTGGGTACTGTACATACATTATTTATACTAAATTTCCAAATTTCAAGTCAATCCGACCAATAGAAGGAAATGGTTTGTTATTTTAAAAACCTAAGTAGGTAGGTAGTACCTAGGTAACCTAGATGAAAACATTGCAAGGAAAATAAAGGTTTAAAAGTGGTTATTTTCCTGTATTTAAATATGTATCTATCATCATCAACTCCAGCCTATATACGTCCCACTGCTGGGCACAGGCCTCCTCTCAGAATGAGAGGGCTTGGGCTATACTTCCCACACATCATTGAATTGCTTTGCAGTTGTGTGCAAGGTTTCCTTACGATGTTTTCCTTCACCGAAAAGCTCATGGTAAATTTCAAATGAGATATCGCACATAAATTCCGAAAAACTCATAGGTGCGAGCCCGGGATTCGAACCCACGACCCTCTGCTTGAGAGGCCACAGGTCAAACCACTAGGCTACCACGGCTTTTATGTATCTATACTATTATCAAAATATACATTGTACCGTAACTGTAAAGATTTACAGAAATACAAGTACTTAAATACAAATTCGATTTACATTAACATGTTGTCTGTGTTAAAATGTCACGTGTCTATTCATGTATGTTATAAGTAATTATGTAAGCATTATGCAGTGAATTATGTATACCTTAAGCTGTCATGTTGGCACGCCAACTAGCAACTAAAAAAACTAGTTAAATAAGGCACGTTAAGATAAAAAACGAGTTAATTAGGTAGTATCTGAGACTGCGTACAAAACTTGAAGATAATTTAAAATAACATACATTTAGTTGCATAAACGACAGGTTAAGAGATACTTTGAGACAGTTATTATTTATTATTGACTAGTCACGAGAGACAGACAGGCGTTGGTACCATGTTATAAATGCATCTTATGCATCAAGAACATAAACGACATTAATTTTTTTTATACAACCTACTACTAAAATAACCGCACGAAAATCATTTCAGTAGGTACTTTTTCTGTTTTTCGCAGACAGACAAGACAGATTGTGGTGGACGTTTTTTAAAATATGTAGTGACGTCTTCAAATTTATTCAAAAAAAACCTAGCGAGCCCTCAAATCAAACCCGCATCGTCGTAGTCACTTTATAGCCCGAACGTCAATAGCATTGTTGTCATTACTATTATGATGCAAAATAACAACGGCGATCGTAAACAAACACCCTGTGGAACGTTGACACTTGCTTAAGCATGCAGGCGAAGTTTAGAAAACATCCTTTTGATATTGATTAAAATTGATGGGTTCGATCCCCGGTCAGACCAGATGTTATGTAGGTACCAGTGGCGTGGCGTCCATAGAACTCGATTCCCACCGGCTTGCCTATTTTAAGGCAGTTGGGCAAATTATTGTGCAGAATTAGAGGAAAAGGCTAGTTAAGTTCCCTTCGGCTTGCCTTCTGATATACTTGACGCCACGTCTCTGGTAGGTACTTATGTAAATGCGAATGTTCCAAAATAACTACCTACGAGAGGCGATTCTTGACAATTTATTGAGTAGGTACTCGTACTTACTAATATAATTTAAGGTACGAACTTAACTTGGGGACCTTACAGGTACGAGTACATCCCTTTTATAAATGTATTTGTGATTGATACGTTAAGTAGAAAGTACTGTTGTAAATCTATTTTATTCTGAAAAAAAATGACTTTCAGCCAAGTTTCTTGCGGCGCATTCTTCTTGGCAATGACGGTCTTTCCGAATGCGCTGGTAGTTTAAAAAAAATGACATGTAAAAGAGCCATTGGCGGCCTATTTGCAAAATAAACTTTTAATTGATTTTGAGGTCCGTTTTTGCCGACAGAGGTACGGAACCCTAATTATTATTATTATATTAGCCTATATTTGTGTCCCACTGCTGGGCAAAGGCCTCCCCTCTCGAGCTCTCCTCGAGCTAAACTAAGCCCAGTTTAGACTAGCAAGATACGAAATATCCTGAAAGTCGCATTGTATTGCGGCAGGTGCGGCAGCAAATCGACGAATGCTAACCCGTTCCCATTTTCGAAGTTCGTTTCGTGCCATTTCACTCTCACTAATACTCATTAATTTGAGAGTGAAGAGGACGATATATCACGACTTTGAAAATCGATGTTCGGAGTAACCCCCCAGGCTTTATATTCATCATGGCCGTGGAGAACGGATGCAGTAACCGCAGACGGCGCGGGCGCAGTCCTCGGAACAGGCTACCCCGGACCGGTTCCTAAGACGATTCGTTTTTTATCAGTTACACTGTAAGTAGGTATAACTGTATACCTAGCTGGCTATAAAAAGGGGTTAGAGCAAGCTTTGCTTTTTAACAGACTTCAAAAAAAAGGAGGAGGTTCTCAATTCGGTTGTATTTTTGTTATGTTATGTTCCAAGAATGAATGGTCAAAGAAATCAAGTACTTATGTGTTTAGTGTAATTGCCGTATAGCCCGTGGAGTAAAATAAAGGTAAAGACAGAAACAAACACAATT
This sequence comes from Pandemis heparana, assembly GCA_963854515.1. NCBI lineage: Eukaryota > Metazoa > Arthropoda > Insecta > Lepidoptera > Tortricidae > Pandemis > Pandemis heparana. Next base: position 7,313,399 of record OY978022.1, on the reverse strand, counting down.
GACAAGACAAAAAAACCGGCCAAGTGCGAGTCGGACTCGCGCACTGAGGGCTCCGTACAAATTTGCCAAGTTATTATAAAATCCAGTCTTAGCAGGGCCCTGCTCTTAAGCAAAATGTAGGCAGTGTGAGGTCATTTTATATTGGTTATTATACAGACAAACAAATATTAAATAAAAAAAAACTACTTACTAGATCTCGTTCAAACCTATTTTGGGTAGAAGTTTGCATGGTAATGTACATTATATATTTTTTTAATTTTGTCATTCTCTTATTTTAGAAGTTACGGGGGGGGGGGACACACATTTTACCACTTTGGAAGAGTCTCTCGCGCAAACTATTCAGTGTAGAAAAAAATTATACCTACTAGAAACCTCAATATCATTTTTGTAGACCTATCCATAGATACCACACACGTATGGGTTTAATGAAAAAAAAATGAGTTTCAGTTTAAGTATGGGGAACCCCAAAATTATTTGTTTTTTTTCTATTTTCGTACGAAAATCTTAATGCGGTTCACAGAATACATCTACTTTCCAAGTTTCAACAGTAGGTATAGCTCTTATAGTTTCGGAAAAAAGTGGCTGTGACATACGGACGGACAGACAGACAGACAGACATGATGAATCTATAAGGGTTCCGTTTTTGCCATTTGGCTACGGAACCCTAAAAATAAAATAAGTACCTATGTGTACAATTTTGAAACCCTAATTTCACAGAAATTTCAAAAATCGGCGCCCTGTTATGAAAGATATTTACCCACGACCGAAAAGAAAAGGTACTATGAGTTTAGAATCAGAGATTGTGTGCACGAAAAGAAAAGTTCCCACTTTTCTACTAAAAGGACTTCACCAATTTTGCCCTAAAAAGTCAAGTTGACATTTAATAGATGTGAATGGGAAGTTATTTTTTCATAAAATGTTTAGCTACCTTCCAGTCCAAAATTAATTTCCCACTCGAGTTTGTACAGTAGTAGGTAGGTACTACCAATTTTTACGCTATGACAGTTCAATATCTTCTTTTCTATAAAAACGAAATGACACTTTTTAAGAATTAAAAATGATTGAAATTGCCAAACGGTGTAAAAACGGTAGGTATAAAAACGAAAAATGCAATACTTATGTAATAAGAAATTGGTAGCGACTTAATTAAGTCTATTGTTGTTTAGTGATGTGATGTTGTTCACTGTGTCGAGCCCGGTTTTTTATACGGTCCCTTTTCATCCCGTACCTAATAGGTGCCGTAAAAGACGACTGAGGGACCTAATTAATGTGCCTGTGGGCAGCAGCTCTTACATCATCAACTACGATTTACAGATTACTGGGGCCTTACCATGACGTCCTAATTACGACTCAGTTCAAGTTTTAGCTGTCATTTTTTAGTATGGATCTGACAGCGAGTGAACCTAAACTAAACCGCATCAAGACGTCATGGTAAGGCCCCAGTAGGCTTATTGTCTAATTCGCTCGCAGTCACCATCGTGTTCATTTTGACAGTTCTTGTATGAATGTGACAGCTAGCTGATTCCGATGCCAATTGTCAGCCCATACATTAACTGTCAAAATTAACACGATGGCGATTGCGAGCGAGTTAGACAATAAGCCTACAGTGCTTACTTACTGTAGGTTTTCGGTCACAAAATACGTCTCGACCGCGTTTGCGTTAAAATGTCAAATACTATGAGAAATTTTAGTTTCCGTTTCGATCCGCAAGTTGGCGCTGTCAATTTTTCCATAGTAATTTGAGACGTTCACGTGAACGCGTTCGAGACGTTTTTTTGTGTGAAAACTTACACTAGAGGCTCAGCACTGCACTGCAATGCAAGGCAAGGGGATATCACCACAATATTTTTCCAAGAAAGTCATCATCATCTTAAAGGTTTAGATGCTTAACGATTATGACCATACAACCAAGAGTGTAGCGATTCAGAAAGACTGTTTTCGGAGTGATAATCAGTCATATCGGAGTGATTTGAAGTAAGGTTCGTTGCGGTTGTTTTTCCATTATATGAATAATAAAAGCTATATTCCTTAGCCATTATTTTGCTAAATGGTTTCACATGTTTATATTAAATGATTTGTAACGAAACACGCGTATAGTATAGGTAGGTAGGTACAGGTGGCGGCACGTAAGTAAAACGTGGGGAGATGCGCAGTATGAAAAACAACATCATTTTCATACTGTGCATATCCCCTCCACGTTTTACTTACGTGCCGCCACCTGTAGGTACTTGAGACTTATCATTGCAGACGCGTAGCTACAAAATTTTACTAGGAAACCTATTTTTTTCGTTAAGTTCTAAACGGTTAATGAAGCAGTTAATTAAGTAATTAGCGCACAATGAACACAATTCAATTAGCCCGCCAATTAATTAGCTACCTAATTATTTTAAGTTCCCAAAAATGATGATAAAATTACACAGTACCTATTAACTGATAATTTGGTCAATAGAATACAATATAAATAGGTATTCTTTATTTAACATCGCAAATTGGCAAGTCCTTATCTACTACTAAATTTAATTTAGGATTGTACTAGAAAAAATTAAAGGAAAAGGTAGACAATAATAGTTGGTCTTCTACAGTAAAGGCGATCTATCAAACATCCATTTACTAATATTAATATCCTATTCTTAGGTACAGGAAGATAGCCAAAGCTACCGATAACTACTTAATCGACACTCGTCAAGTCTTGCAGGTGTCCCTGGGCGATGATGATTACTTTCCATCAGGTGACCCGTCTGCTCGTTTGCCCCTCTTATATATTAAAAAAAAACTCATATCAACTCAACGTATACCCATATCAACTCAAACACGAGTTAGATATGAAGTACAAACAAACATACACTTTTTAAACTCCAGTGACCTGTTTACAGTAACTTGAAAACATTCTAACAGTTGGTTGCTCATACAAAGCTAGTAAAAGCGTGTAGGTAAGTACATAACTAAAGCTACAAACACTGTAACTGCACTATACCTTGTCCTAGATTTGTCTATAAAGCTTGTAGATCTGACACTAAAACTGTAAAGTTACTAAGTATTTAATACTTTTTCTAAGCTTTCAAAGTCGTAAACGACAGCCAATTAGGAATTACAGCACTTAAGTTAAAACTTTATCTAAGAAAAGGCTCTTTTTATTTTCAAGTCAACTAAGAAAACTTACCTGATAGTCTATTTCAATGGCGTACAATCCTGAAATTTTCCAATTTTACCAAAAGCACAAATCGCACACTGTCCATGAACTCGTACAATTGATTTGGTAACGATAACCTCACTAGCACCAATTAGTTAGTTTCGATAGCGGCTGGCGACACGTCCGTACCGCGCGACGGTTCGCGGTTCACTGGGGAAGAGAAGCGAGAAGACACGTCACTATGCGCCGGCGCAGGCTCACCTTTACTTCGGTGTACGGCGACCAAGAGGAGATGATACATCGGAGAAGTACTTTTATCACAGCGCTCCTAAGCTACTTCAAAGTTACCTGTGTCAAAACGTGACGTCGTGGTCCTCTTCATATCAAGGGTAACTGTACTTCTCCTAAGCAAGCTTACTTTAGATCACATATATTGTGGTCAAACGCCATGTTTATACATAGATACATATATATGTCTTTCTTTATCCCTTACGGGGTAGACAGGGCCTAAGGTAGTAAAACCTAAAAGCCAGGTTTAGCATGATTGCGGGCGTATAGAGATGGGTTGCTAGCTAGCAGCATCGCTTTGTTGCTTGATTCCTATAAATCCTATAACGCTTTTAAAGAAATACAAATGAATTAATATAGAATTACCTATCCGCATAAAATGGCGTATGACAAAGTAGCTTACTCGTGTACTTAATTAGGTAGACACCTGCTACTTTGTAGACCAACATTAGCTAGTTTTACCGCGATTAGTTAATTCAATTATAAAGCGATCTATCAACGTAATTTACTTACTTTTTAACAATTGTGGTATTTTTTATCAAACAAATTTATGAAGTACAGCATCTCACCTGTCAAACCTCACTCGCAAGTATCAAGACCACTCGATATCTCGGCCTCGATATTCGGCCGCGCCTCACGCTCCATCTAACTATCTGTTTCACATTAGTAAAACGCTCACCAAAGATGGATGGACGCAAAAACTATGAATACCTCAAATTATAATCATCATACTTATTTGGATGGCCATTACGGTTAAGCTGTTTAACTGGACATTTGAAGCCATACCAACGGTTACGAACAATTTTAGTAAATACAGTTAAGTTTAAACTTGACAGTTTAATACTGTATATGGAATAAGCTCTTATACAGCAACTAAATGTTACCCCACACTTTGTGTACTTTTACTGTCGATGTCGAACAAATTGATTCGTGACCCACTGCGGTAGGCTTATTGTCTAACTCGCTTGCAATCGCCATCGTGTTCATTTTGACAGTTCATGTATGGGCTGACAATTGGCATCGGAATCAGTTAACTGTCACATTCATACAAGAACTGTCAAAATGAGCACGATGGCGATTGCGAGCGAGTTAGACAATAAGCCTACGGAGTGGAACCCTCCCACGGTAAATGTCGTAGTGAACAATACATTGAATAGACAAGGAAAAGCCTGTGACGTTTAATGAACACAAAATATTTACCTTGCTACTCCGCTACTTAAGCTGCTTAGTAAGTAGCGGAGTAGCAAGGTACTTACCTAAATATTTTGTGTTCATGAAAATGGACCTCCGCAAAGTAACGCCTGATTCAATAAAATACTGTGACGTTTACTATGCGAAAATTCTACGGTATATTTTTATCACTACCCCGCGGTAACCACGTACTTTAATAATTTTCCTGGATAACATAGCAGTGGCGTGGCGTCCATAGAACTCGATTCCCACCGGCTTGCCTATTTTAAGGCAGTTGGGCAAATTATTGTGCAGAATTAGAGTAAAAGGCTAGTTAAGTTCCCTTCGGCTTGCCTTCTGATATACTTGACGCCACGCCACTGTAACATAGGGAAAGTTCATACCCACAAACCATTAATGGGAGCCACATATATTGCCCTGGACAAATGCTAATGCTCAACCTCCACACCTCATATCCATAAATATATAAATTATACTTATTACCGCTTATTACATTACAAAACCCAGCCTCGCGCATTAGAGTTAGTTACTGCGTTAATGCGCATTACCATATTTAGTAGATAACTATATTACAGTAATTTTATGTATATCTAATAAATAACCATGGCTGAGAGTGCCCGGGGCACTTTGTGGTGGCCGTATCTTCGTTAGTTATTTCCTTTGCCCTTGAATATACACTTTATTACCAATTTATTTACGTACATAATAATACAGGTACCTGCACAGACAGATACCGCACAATAGATAAGTATTGTTATACAATTATGTTATGTGTGTATGTATGTGTGTATTATTTTATTTATTTATTTAGCTATGTATTATATTTATGTAAGTATTGTTTTATTATCCCTGCGTTTCTCCTGTCTATTTGTTTCCGCCACCTTCTTAAACTGTCTCCAACTTATTTCTTTGTCTTAAAGGTTGTCTGGTAGAGATCGCTATTAAGCGATAAGACCGCCTATTGTATACTTTGTTCTTTGTTTCTGTATTGTTTTGTACTGATTTGTGGTGTTCAATAAAGAGTATTTGTATTGTATTGTAATAGATATCGCAGCGGATAAATAAATATCGTGGGACATTTTACTATAATGAAATGACCTAGCTAGGTCGTAGATACTTTAAATAAATACATTTATGATGCATTTCTATTTATCATACACTAGCGACCCGCCCCGGATTCACACGGTATATTATGCATGTATTATACATATAAACCTTCGTCTTGATTCACTCCTATCTATTAAAAAAAACCGCATCAAAATCCGTTGGGTAGTTTTAAAGATTTAAGCATACATAGGGACATAGGGACAGAGAAAGCGACTTTGTTTTATACTATGTAGTGAAGCGCCTGTTTCTACCGGGATTCGAACTCAAAATCTCTTGCTTCATAGTCAGGGTCGCTAACCCTCTGGAGCCTTACCAGGACGTCTTAATGCGATGCAATCCCGACTCAGTTCTGGTTTTAGCTGTCATTTTTAGTGTGGATCCGACGAGCGAACCTAAACTGAGTCGAAATTGAATCGCATTAGGACGTTATGGTAACCCCCGCTAAAGGTAGGACGGATAGGATGGCAGCATACTTCTAAACATTATTCTGTTCATGGAGCAGTTAATATGGCACTGGAGATGTCTGACCATTTGGCATTCCATACGACCGACGCAATCATTTTCACGGAAGTTTTGTCGAGAATCCCTTGTTCACTGCGCAGCTGAAACGCTCGCCGCATAGCAGTTTCCTGACATCACACGCAATGAACAGGGAAAATAATCACCGCGCCGCCTGTCATAGTCGTGGTCAATTCCAAGCAGCCTTAACCCATTGGCACACGGCGGCCACGATGTACAAAATCCGCGTTCTGGAATGAACACAGGCACGACGTCGTCTGTACCCGCGTCAATGTGTGCGTAAGATACACAGGGTTGAGTCTATCGCAAAAACCTAGTACTATAAGTACCTACTACCGATGACATAAATATAGGTACTTATATGAAGATATGGCTTAGACGTGTGCAAATAAATGTACTTAATCGTTATCTATTTATTTAAACTTATTTAAAACGTGTCTGTCTGTGTATTTAAGCATTATTATTTTCAATTACAATAGATGTACGACAACAAACTTGAGCGAATGATTCTGTAGTTATTTCATGTATTAATCGCGATAATTTCAGAAAGCATTAATTTACTTGTGTTTTATAAAATTAAGTAGGTAGGGTAGGTTCCCGAACTTGTGACGTGCGGCCGACATACATCGCGTCGCGAGCCCTACTAGTTGCCAGCAGCTTTCCGGCAGACTGCGCTTGAGGGGTGGGGTAACTCAAATAGGTGCGGGGCGGAGCGTGGCCATTCTGTACGTTAGTACTATTATATATTCTGTGCCATTGGTAAAACCCCGGGACTACTCCGATTTCGATTTTCGAAAATATCATACTGTCCCTCTCACTCTCAAATTAATGTCTATTAGTGTGAGCGAAACGGCACGAACGAAACGAACTTCGAAAATCAAATCTCGGAGTATAAGGCCAGTACACGACCACCCGTATTAGCCATGAAGTATAAACATTGATGGCATGCGAGAGAAACGCAAGACTGTCCCCAGCCTATAATTTTCGGAATTATCGGTATCCAACCGGTTCTCAAGTTCGCGGCAGGTTGCGACCCACATACTGACTTTCTTTGGATCGTAAAAATGTGTCCCGCACTTTATAGTGTACTCGATTTCTGTTGGGGACATGATTTCTCGAGTGACACTTTCAATGGTGGGATTCGTAACGTCGGAGAGAATAGCAGATAATAAGAATAAGAGATCTTTATTTCGCAGAAACACACCTTATATTCCTTATACAGTAATGTTTATGTTAAAAATAATGCAAAATAGAAGTAGAAATAAAGTGCAAATGCGAAAAAGGAGTCCGCTCAGCACTTGTCGGGTCACTAAAAAGTGTCTCGACACCGATATTACGTGGATCCTCGTGCTGAGGGTGCTTAGCCCTACTTATATTATAAATGCGATAGTAACTCTGTCTGTCTCTTACGCTTTCGCGCCTAAACCACTGAACCGGCTATAATGAAATTTGGTAGGTACAGAGATAGGTTTCAGTCTTTCAGTCCCGGGGAATCAAAATCGCATAGTTCCCGCACAGACGGAGTCGCGGGTAATAGCTAGTAATCTATAACAGGTGCCACCAATATACGATCTGGAATGGACGACCTATTAATGCTCGGCCTAATAATTCGTGTACCCATTATAAGTGCATGAAGTGTATGAATAGGAACCTTACCTACGTAAGGTTACCAGGTTAGCTGGAAGATATCCCTTCTTAGGGATAAGTTCGCCTTTGTACTATTTTCTGTGTATTTCTGTATTTTTTAATTTTTATGTGCAATAAATAGTTTACATACATACATACATAATTGTTTGTATATCACTCACCCACGCAGTAGGTATAGTGAACCAAGAAATTCCTTTATCATATCAGTTATCACCCTAAGTTTTCTTGTTTGGCTTAAAACAGACCATTTCCATTTGCAAGGTACTTAACGTGACAGTCAGCTTTTGTTTTTTAAGCACTCACTTGGTCGACTATACATTACTTAAACCTGAGCGCATACTGGCCACTTGCATTCCTCAAATACCGACAGTCATTTTGTTATGAAGTTGATAAATGCTTGCTTCAACTGAATGACAGATATCGGCTTGTTATTTTTTGTTTGGTCGTTTTCATATTGATAAGCATCTTGACGTATTTCCTGGACAACTATCGCCCACCTAAAAGTAGGCAGGTACTTATTAGTCAAAACTTCAGATACGATCATAGGGGACACTCGAGATGAATAAACTTCGAACTACCGTTAGGACAGAACCAAGTGTCTACCATCCATATAATAATATTATTAATCCACATAATTTTATGTCAATTTTAATTAGCTTTTAATATGTTTTTGATTTTTAATTACTGTGATTGTCATAGGTAAATAAACTTTTTCTTTCTTTCTTTCTTTCATATCGATGAATATTTGCCCCCTATTTGTTATCATGGCTTTGCTGTAAGACACTTTGTCAACGTCATTTAATATTCGTTTATCACTTGTCGTGTTTGTTAGACTCAGACCAAACACACTCTGGTTTTTAACTCCGAATAAAGTAAAAAAAACCCGAGACTTTCAACCTCGGAATTGGCAAAATCATCGTTTATATCGATGGATCCGTATTATTAGTAACTTTTTATTAGCAAAAGATTAGATTTTTTTGCTACGAAAAATGGGAAAATGTTGTAAAAGAAAATAAAACACGATACTACTAAACTTAATATAAAGATATATATTTGACAACGTCATCAACTTATAAAATAGAATAATTAGGTACCGATCGTCTTTACAACATTTACTACTAATAGTTAGAAGGAGAGTATAATAGTGGTAGTAAGATTTAACCGGTTGGTGTGTTCCCAAAACCAATGTAACAAAAATCATTTTATCGCTTCATTATGTTTTATTTTAGAGGAAAAACTAATAGATAAAAAACTCAAAACCGATCAATCAAAAATAAATTCAATTTGTGGAATACTTCGCACATTATTTACGGATTATCATAATTAAATTAACTCCATTATTCGCGATTAATAGTCGTAGAAATCCCGCAACATTATTTTTAATTATTCCTCTAAAACAAAAAGAAATCCTAATACTAGTACCCAGTAATACTGTGACTAGATATAATAATAATAAACAAAAACAGAAGTAGTCACCCTTTAAAATATTGGTACGTAAAATTATAGCATTCAAGACTTCACGAGATACACTTGCGAGCAAAATAATAGCCCACAGAAGATAATTACATAATTATATGGATAATATCAATATAGCACTTTATGCTACTAACAACATTAAACTTAGCAATCAGCCACTGAATTCAAACCTTAAACATATGTATGTATTTTGCTTTATTTAAATATGATATTGTAAATTCTGCAGTTTGTAATATGAAATGCCATAAAGTGACTTATTTTTCGACTATGGATGTACTTTTAGGTTGTGTTTCAAAAATTACTAGCCATCCTTCAAAGGTGGTAATTAATACATTAAGTAACGATTGTAATCTTTTAAAAATACTACGTTCGTCTATTACACTAATACATATTTAATTTTGTTCGTTAAAAATGTGTCGAAAGTTCTAAATTTCTTTATTGTCAAACGCTATTTGATACAAATTACATGCTTGGGTGTATTACAACTCGGAAAATAATCTAATTTGGTAACTTAAAATTGGCATTTTATTTGTAAAACAATCATGTTTAAGACGTGTCAGTGTATTCGATGAAACATGATGAAAAATATACAATTGTGAAAATTTAAAATAAACTTTAGGCCACTTCAATGGACTTTGAGTGTACTTGCTTTAAAAAACTTGAATTGTAAGTATGTGGTATGTATCAGTAGGTATCTCTCTAGGAGGCTTATCAAGTACTATATTAATTTCTAGAAGGTATACTAAGGAGACGTATCCGATTTCTATGCTAAATGGTTCGAGCAACAGATGTCAGATATGTGGTATTTTCTGGTCCGAATCCATCAATTAAGGTGCAACGAGCGAAATAAATTAGTATTTTACAATGGCACCCTCATTCTCAAGAAATAACGACAGTTACAATTAAATTAATCGATCAGTTTTACCAGCGTGAAATATTTTAATTCAAATTAAAAGTAACGAGTAGACGTGTGGAGAGAAAGTATTATCAGATACTTATTTAAAATTAAATAATCCACGTGGTAAAATAGACCTTACGCTTAAAATGAACAGGTTCAAAAAGCCGTGATAACGTACGTAAATCATATTATTATATAGATACACACACAGCCCTATAATATATCAGTCATAATGTCTATGTACTACCTGATTCCAATAGAATAGACCAATCATTATATATGTGAAACGAGCGAGGCAGGCTTTTCAAGATTTTTTTCTCTCAAGTAATTTTTTCACATATAACGTGTTACCAATAAGCCAGTAACATATAGCAGACTATTAAATGGCAGACGGCTTGCTTGGTTAGGTAGTCAGATGGTACATGGAATGTCATAGACAATATTCACATTCACACTTTCGATAGGAATTGACAAGATGACAAAGTTATACGTAAGTGCATACAACACGCAGTGCGCATACTTTAGTATTCTCATTTAGTCGTGAAATATAATAAAATAAGAGTGTCAATGGAAGAAATAGTTCGCCTAGTCGACACATTAACATTGTCTTAACAACACTAAGCAACAAATAACTACAAGCGACTGAACCGTTTCCAAGTATAAAATCATTTATGATCCAAATGCCTCAACCAAAGGCCGAATAGCAGCTTCAATGTGTGCAAAACGCATTTGTACATTTGTCCCTCGTCGAGATTGTTATTTTCGTCCCAGTACGCCTTCCTATCCATTCCATTCGTGGAAACGGTATTCATAAACAGTTTACAAAAAATCCTACGCCACACGGACCTTCGGTCTATAATATCCTCCTCGCTACAAATTCGACAATCACATTTTCTACTTATATCAACTACATTGGAAGTATTTCTGGAAATATTTTCATTTTTGGCATCACTTTTGCGACGGTCTACGTCGGACATGACGATAGTTGGCGCACCGTCTCCGGCTTCAAGAGGTGACACGAATGAGAAATTCTTTTTCAATCTTCGAATACTTAACGAAATGTTGCCGCCACCTGATTCTATGCCTTGATAGCTATCTTTTAAAAGCGTTAGCCCTAACGGGACCGACTTCAATACGTTCTCAGCAGAGTCGCGACGCGAAATCTTGGGGTTGTTTTGAAGCAACAAATTCTCACAACTCTTGAAGTCTGGTAGAGTCTGTTTTAAAATTTCCTTTCTCAGGTTGACTTCAGGTTTCTTCAAGCCGTCGAACGACAAGTTCCTGTGTAGAGGAATGCCGATTTTCCTCTGTCGCGGACTCTGATTAACTTCTTTATCACCGTCACTGCTAGTTTGAACGACCGATATATTCCTATACATCGGTTGCCTGACTTGTTTTTCACTCTCTATCTTTTCATCGTCCTTTGGGACGTCGCTTCCTTTTTCCTCATCATTTACATTGACAGCCGTTTTAAAATCTTGCAGCGAATCGTGAAAAGAAAAGTTCTTTTGCAATTTCCTTATTTGCGGCGATATATTGCCGGTGCTGTCGAAGCCTTTATAACTATCTTTCAGAACGGACAAGGCCAGGCCGCTGCCGAAGAACACGTTATCTTTATCCAGATCAAAAGATGCGCGCCTGCTTTTCGCTCTCGGAGAAGCTGGGATATCTTCGAAACTTCTATACTGTTCTACGGTGCGGCTGTCCCGTCCGTAGGAATGCACCGTCCACGACGAAGCGTTGCTCTCGACCGACCAATCGGACCCGATAGTTTGCAAATAATTAAAAATTTCAATCCCACCATCCAGGGACAACGATCTCTGCAAAGGTATGTCGTGGCTAAACTTTTCTAGGTACGGTTCTTCTTCCTTCTCGTCGAATTTGCTGCCGAGCCAGCTGTCGACTTCTTGGTTGTTGAGGTTGAGGTTGATCAGTTCCTGTCTTAGGTCGAGCTTGGCCTTGGGGTTGTTAATGTCGGAGTAACGTCGCGTTTTGGGTTTGTGCGGGGCGGGGGCGGTGGGGTCGGAGTGCCTACGCGGGGGCGGAGGCGGCGCCGGCAGAGGAGGCCTTCTTCCCGAGGGATGACAGCGTGCGCCCCGGGAATATGCCCACGGCAATGTCAGACTCAGCAAAGAGTTTGCGAAAACTGGAACCGAACACGTCGTATTAATATTTGGGTTACCTAACAATAATAACACAATAAAATAATACTTATATATTAATTGCAAGACCGGCTTCTATTTCGTCTTTACGCAATAACAAGCCATCGTGTTTACTAGTTTAAATTAGTTTTGCATTTCATTGAATTAGTCTCTTCTATAAATTAAAATTTGCAGACTTAAAACATTAAACAAATACAAAGTAACTCCCAATTGATACCTATTTCTATCCCTTTTAGCTCCATGCGTCCACAAAGTAGCATCCCAAATCCTAGCTCGATTTGTTTGCAGCACCCTCCCAAAGCTACCCTGGTTGTTGAACTGCCCTCCCCTCACTCCGTACCTCGTCCTCCTCAGTACCAAGGGCCGAAAGAGATCTTCGGTGGCGGTGAGCGTCGTCCCGCGTCCTTCGTCGTCAGCGCCAGCCAAAACCTTACGCACACGACTTTTAATGAAGTAAAAAAAAAAGGTGCCAGTAACATAGCGTTTAAGAAAAGCATAGACAAAATGGAGGTTAGTAACATAGAGGTATTGAGGTGTTAAAAACAAATGTAAATGAGAAGTGTTTCAAAAATTCAATTAAGGTTTATTCGTATTTTGAAATGGTCTTTTGTGAGAGTTGGCCTGTTGTGAGGTGAAACTTGCTGTTTTCTTAAACTTTGTTTCTTAGACTTAAAGATTTATTGATAAGTATGTTTATTGTGTAAAGAGGAAATTTTCAATTTAAACTCACTAGTTTTGTCAAATCATTCCAGTATTGAAACAATACTCGAAATATAGAATATTACAGAATATTGCACGCCAGTAACCTGGCGGGCTGTGATGTGCACCAATGTTTAGTTTTTACCTACATCTTTATACTTACTCACTTCCTTGCAATGAACGATAACTTTTGACTTTGACTTTGAATACTTATACGGTTTTAAAATTAATCAATGGAATTTACACAAAGGTTGTTGATATTTGGTTAGGTGCGTCTCCAAAGGCAAAATCTTATACCAAATAATTGTAGCTGTAAGTCATTTTGCTTTATTAACTCTGTCAAATAAAAATGTTGTCTTCAATTTTGCTCAGCAATTTGACAACACTTAAAATAAGTAAATATTTAAAAATGTGATATATAAATATCATGTTTGAATTCTTTCAGACACAATCAACACGAAAAAAAATTCAAAATTCATATCATCTGCATGCACATAAGATTTTATAACTTACTTTTTATATCCATTTGCCAAAATGGCATTGCAATGTTGTCCGTGCAATGGATGCCAATACCTTCACAGAGACCAATTTAAACCATGATATTCCCTGAATTTTTGGATCAGCAAGAAAAAAAGAAAAGGTATATAGGCATGGGGACAAGGGAGTGGTCAAGCGAAACAAGCTTCTGGGTTCGGTGCAATAAGTCATAATGTTCCATGCGATACCGTGCTGCGTGTTACGATGAATCCATTTTCGATCTCTTTCGGCCCTGGTGCCATTTTCCATTCAAACACCTATAATATAATAACTCAAACAATTTCGATAAACCATGTTATACACTTAGTTTAGATCATGCTTTACTGATAAAACAAAAAATCCAAATGGTAAATTGAAAAAAGAACCAGAACCAAATATAACCCAGATTGACAAGACGACATACCGACGATCCCACAGCGGACATGCTTTTAATATGTAAAATAGCCTTAAAAAAGAAAATATGTACAAAAGTTTTGTAACTATAGTCAAAGAGTCAGAGAAGCTGTACAGTTTTGTAATGAACAGATTCGAGTACCAGAATTTTAATGAAAACGAGTAGCAAGTGACAGAGACACAGGTGACATTAAAAATATGTATATTATTTTACATATGAAACACGCTGAAATACACAAACAAAATTTATTATTAGTTAACCATTCCATCACCCATTCCCGTTAAACATTTATTTCATTGGACATACATTTAAGCACTGACATGCTTCCCACACCAAAATGACAATCAGCAGTAAGCTTAGTCCCCAAGATCCCATTTAGTCGGTTCAAGATATTTTGTGTAAAAATCCATTAATATTAACCATCCATAACGATGTTAAAAATTAAATAGATTGTCAATTTTACTCTGTAGTTCTACTAAAATAAGGTTTAACTTCAACATTTTTTTTTGTCAAGTCATGTGACAATAGGAAATACGCATGTTTTTTATTATTATTATTACTTTATAACGAACAGTATAAACTTACTTCTTATCGTCTCCTTCACGATATTTTCATATTTTTTTAAAGAAATGTGTTCAAATAAAATAAAAAAAAACATGCATATTCCCCATTAGGATAACCTCCTTTCACTTGAGGACTATTCTTGTAAGCTACTCGCTCTGGTCCAATATTACAAAGTTCTATGTTATACTTTTCTAAAATTGAAATTTAGACCCAGTCACTATGAACAATGTTGAAATTTCAATTCGAGAAAAGTGAAACGTAGAACTTCGTGATATAGGACCAGCGCACTTGCGTCGTCTACATAAACAGGTCCCTGGTGTAAAGTGTAACCCCCTTATTCATAAACGCTCTGTAGGCTTCTGCTAACTTGGCAATCGTGTCATTATCATAAGACCTTATGTCACTTTGACATTTACCTACAGATAAGGACAAACGATTGCTAAGTTAGCAGAGGCCTATAGAGCGTTTATGAGTATGGGGTGTAAGGATGTACTCACAACTTCCTGATGCCACTGTTCCTCTTCCAGGGCGCGTCGTCGGGTTCCGCGGGCAATGGACCTTGAACCGGCGCGTCATCGCACGCCGCCGCCGCAGACACGGATGGCGAAGTGTCAGAGCTGGAAGGGTTAATGTGCGAACATTAGTACAATAAAAATATATAGTTTATATTTATTTATGTCGACAAAAACATAACATAACATGTTTATGTGTGTGTTGTGTTTGTGTGGGTGCGTTGGGAGGGGAAGGCCTAGACGGACGTTCCGTGATCAAATTGGAGACGTTTTGGAAAAAGGCCAGGTCAAGAGTACCCGAAACCGACGAATATATATAATATGAAGAGATTGATGAATGTGGATGAAGCGAAAGAGGTATGTCAGGATCGTAGCAAGTGTAACAAAGTAGTCTCTGCCTACCCCTGTGGGAAAGAGGCTTGACGGTATGTATGTATGTATGTCGACAGATTGAAAAAAAAAACCGCATTATGAAGAAATTAAACTAAAAAACTATAATGATATCGTGATAGAAATGTAACAAAGTAATTTTAAAACAAGCAACCCACGTGTTATTCATGTTTTTTTTCTTTGATACACATGCATAATTGCTTAATTGCACACACATCTCAATAAAAAAATACCACATTAAAAAAACATAAGCTGTAAAATTCAATCATGTCTAAATATAAAAACATAGGTGCTTAACAAAATATGTACATATATGGATCTTCGCCTTCGTAAACCGGAATAGTTAGTGTGAGTTGCATCAAGTTACCAATAATTTAAACCATGACTGACGGCTTTGACGTAAAGTCTGTTCATTCTTAATTGTCTTATTTGGTAAACAAAATTCTAACCTCAAAACGCCTCATTTTTATTATTTTTCAACTATTTTATCGTAAATAAAGGAACTGGAGATAAAATATCAGCAAAATTATGTACAAAATATTGGCTCAGGTTTACTTGATAACTATGATAACGTTCAGTTCAGTTTAGTTCAGTTTCTTTATTTGTTTTTAAAAGATACGTATTACACCTTATTCTACAAAAATTTGTACATTGAGGTTAGAATGTGTTTAATGTGAATGAACAAACCTTAAGCTCAAAATAATCGGTTATAGTCAAACTCTAAAGTAACTTAGTGCAAGCCAATATGTGGTGCTTAACACCACATATTGGCTGTATTTTTTGTTACAATCACCCACTTAAATTATTAAGACATCTGTAATGACTGCGAATAAATGTATCAAGTTATACTTATGATTGTCTCCCAGTCACTTCCCGGGCGAGGTATTTTTAGAGAACCACACGGCTGCACTATCATATACCGCCCCTGTGCCGCGCGGGCGAGGACTTATTTTAGCGGTCTACTATAGAGTCCTGCCTTTCGGAGACAGCTACGTATGCTATACAAATCAAACGTCGCCAAAGCGTCGCCGAGTGACTGACAGCCGATACAAGTGCCAGCACGTAAGCCTAGCGATGACCGTTGATGCGCAGTAGTCGAAAATAAGGCATCGCGGGGGAGTGCAGGGGACGCGGGCGGACGTACTCCACGTCAGACTTACGTGCCGCCACCTGTACATTTAAGCATGTATTGTTTGGTTACGGTAATCAGTGGCTCACCTATCGGGCGGCGACTCAGCCTGCATCGCTCGGAGTTGTTCCTCTGCGCGGCTCAGCTTCAGTTTCAGCTCCTTCCTCTCATGCAACAGCTCCGACACACTGAACGGCGGCTTGGAATGCGGATCGAAGTCGGGAGACATCGCACCGCATGTTGTGCACTTCTGGAAATAATAACCGGCACAATATTAGAACAAATCTAGATAACTTCTCTTAGGCACTTGTGTAAGAAGGCAACGCAAAAAAAATGAAAATCCGCTGAGCACTTTTCATTGGTTAATTTCGTTAATGAGTCAATAAAAGAGGTTAAATTCGTTAAATAACGATTAACTAGTTAAAGTGGTTAACATATCTGTCTTTTACCAACAGCAAATGTAAACTTGTTGTGCTGCCCTTGCCCTTTGTCATTAACATTAAAATAAATGACGTATCTAATACAATTACAAATTAGTATAATGCCATGATAATGGTATGTAGTACATGTATAGTAAATAAAATTTACATTACACAATAAACATGCAAAAAGTTTGATGTGAATTTTCGATTTAGCTTGTGAACTGATGCATAATAATAATGCAAATATGTAGTTACAAAAAAAATACTAAACACGGAAAAGTGAACACAATTGTAACATGACGAGGAGGTAACAATGGGTGTGTACTCGTATCATGTAACGAATAACATATAGCTATTTTATAAGTCAACGAATCGTGGTAAACCGGCGACCACACATAGTATCGATTCAATAGCAGGTTGTGATCATTATAAAATCAAGCATCATAAAATGACAATATAATGACAACCTCATTTTAACTTGATTTAAGTTTCAAGTCATTTTATAAGATGTGTTAAATAGTTTTATAAACCAAATACAAAACACATAGCAACATCCATAACGCTTCAGAAATAAACTCTCTGCAATGAATAAAACAAAAAACAAATACAAAGGAACTGCTATAAACATCTCAAACAAACTACAAATCAGTTAAAGATCATTATATCGAAAATATCGTTCAAACACACGCATCACAAACTTATATCTCACACGAAGCCACACAACTATCGAAATAAGAACTATGGCGCTATAGTAACACGGTCTTACATAATTTTGCACAGTGCATCAGTATTGCACACACTGACCTTGTTCTGTGCATCCGATTGCTGCAGTGCTACTATATCCCGCTGCTGTGACTGCACTATAGCATTCAGCTCCGACCGCTCCTCGCAGACTTGACGCAGCTAAAAAGTCGGTTAAAATTGGGGGGTTAAACGCTAACATGGTTAATGGACTTTAGCCTTCTGACCGAATGTTATGCGTGCTGAAAACTCATTACTTCGACAGCCTGGGAATTCCCGTGGCACCTAAAAATATTATCACATTTATCGACTTCCGATATGTTTAATATGAAAATAGAATTTAAGTCTAGTCGATGCGGATAGCTTTGAATGCTCAGATAACCAACGACCGAATGGCCTAGTGGTTAGAGAACCTGACTATGAAGCTTGAGGTCCCGGGTTCGATCCCCGGTCGGGGCAGATATTTGTATCAAAATACGAATGTTTGTTCTCGAGTCTTGGATGTTTAATATGTATTTAAGTATGTATTTATCCGTATAATAATATCCTATATAAGTATATTTATGCGTTGTCTAGTGCCCATATCACAAGCTTTGCTTAGTTTGGGGCTAGGTCAATTGGTGTCAATTGTCCCAAGATATTAATTTTATTTATTTATTTACATTAATCGGCCTTAAAATTATGTATCAAACGTTAAAATATTTAGTAATTAGTGTAAACGTTTCTCAGTCCGGAATTAACAAAAATATCTAATGTTAGAAAATCATCCGGAGTTACATATAAACAAAGAACGCGAAGAAATAGGAACTTAAGTACATACGGAAGTCTGAAAGCCGATAAATATGAAATCCCTTACATAACAAAAAGAGCTATGAAAATTTCATCGAGACATTCCTATAAATTACGGTCAAAAGGTTCAGATTTGCGGAAAGATGGAGAAAATAATGCTACAATACAATGGATTAGTGTTACTTCGGAGAAGCAAGAGGGCTTAAGTTAGTACGCGTTAAAAGGCACAGGCAAAGGCAAGGGTTTACATGTATAGATATTATATTTCGACTGCAATCCGACAGACACTAGATAATGATTCACATGATACCACAAATATGAAGCACGTGTCGCCAGCCAAGTGGAAAATTATTGCGGTACAAAGAATTAAAAATTGCACGGCCCCTTTTGCCTATCCGAAATGTCATGCAATTTATGTTCGTGCTCAAGAGATGTCGTAAGTAGATCAAGACAAAATGTCCCCTTAGTTACCTGATTCTGTATCTGCTTATGCTTTCGCCGCAAATCACGGCTGACTTGTGCCAATTTTTCGACTTGATTCGACAGCTGCAAAATATCCAAAATAGCCATTTTTATTACTCTATCAAAACTATTCGTTACAAATAGTTTTAAGAGTCACACGTGATCTTAAAAGGAAAAACAAACTGTAACTGTAGGTATTTTTATGTACTGGTTGATATAGATACAGCGATAACAATTTGACGTTTAAATGGGTGGACGAAAAACAATGTTTAGTGTGTCGATTGATAAGATATTGTCAATATAGATTTATTGAATTTGCTGGGGAGTGGGTCGAGGATTATCTACTTCGTTGTTTGCCTAAATTCGGAATAAATCTGTGTAAAATAAACCAATATCACAGTCATTTCTTTCAAAGCTATCCAAAAAATAAAGGATTTAGGTAACAGAAGATTCAACGAAAAGTACCCTACCACCTACTTAGTACAAAAGAAGTATTGCAGTTGATCTGACTCGGTTCACAATTATTTATTGATGTAAGTATCAAACAAACTTCGAAACTTCAGACACATTCACTAATTTACCAAATGATCATGCCGTCAAATCGGACAATCAATTACACAAATAACAACCTTAGACCAATGACCGTGCGATCGAAATCCTCTAAAGTTTTAAATGAGGCAACCGCAAGTAAAATGACACAATTGCCATAACTATTTCTCGTTGAAGATTTCTTCAGGTCGTTATAAGTTTTTATTTGGACGAAAGTATGGCAAAGAGAATTGTTTTTTGCGGCAATTTATGAGTCACTGTGTTAATCTACCGTCGCTTTGTGTAACCCGATAATCTTTGGGAATCCAAGTAGCTTTGGACTTTGTTGTTTGGGAATAGCGTACACAATGTAATACTCAGGCTCGGTTCATAGATTAGCGTGTTCATTCTATGTAATTGGTTGTGAGCTCAATAGGTATTCAGATTTCGTACTAATCGCATTCGTTTGAATACGTTAATCGTACTGATTTTAGGAGCTTCTCAATCATGATAAATTAATCAAGTTAATACTCGCTTATTGCGATACACAGACTAGATAATTGTGTGTTTTGGAAACTGCTGACATAAATATGTTTGGTATGTGCAGGTTCTACGGTCGGCCAAATAAGTGGCCTATTACTTCTCATCCAATTTTCTATCAACGGAATATGTCGCTAAAGTCGAACTGTTATACCTATTTAATGACGTGCAAGATATTTTCAACCTTAGGGTGGCAGACCACATATTTGGCTGATGGTACCTACACACCATACACTCGTATAGCGTACCTACATAGGGTCACATCATGTTATTATGAATAATTACCGACTACATTTTGATAAAAATTATATGAGTGAGATCAACTTTGAGACATTCTGGAAATCTACACTAATATTATAAAGAGGAAAGATTTGTACCTATTTTTGTATGTTTGTATGTTTGTAATGAATAGGCTCAAAAAGTACTAGGCCGATTTAAAAAAATCTTTCACCAATAGAATGCTACATTCTTCCAATTTGACATAGGCTACATTTTATTTTGAAAAAAATTAGGGATCCTTGGTAAAATTTGAACAATGTAACCGAAGGTGTAGAAAAATGAGTCTTAAAATGTCTTTCGTCGAATGCGCTGCCGAAACTATTAGCGATAGAACAAAATAATGTCAACAATATTGAAGAACATGATGTCTACAAAAAAACTCCGCGGTAGCATATGTCCAACTATTGTATTTATGTCACTACAACAACTTTTTTCATTTTAAACATTAATGAAAATGCTAACCAAATTCAAACCATGCTATTTATGTGTTTATATTAATCCTTATCCAAATAAATTATTTTATGGTCAAGACCATTTAACTTCCTATAAAATAGTTTTTAAATTATTTAAATTGGACTTTCCATTCAAAAGATATTACGAATTAAAAAATTCAAACAGTAAACAAAACCAAATTTCCAAAAATAAATAATTGTCTACCCCGTGCGAAGCCGGGACGGGCTGCTAGTTATTAATATACTGGGTAAATTATGGAGTAAAATATCACACAACAAACACTTCAGAGGCAGAGGTTCCCCACATTCTCATTTCAATTTGGTACACACAGTTTGGCAACCCCTGTCATACGGCACGGAAGTTACATGTTACATAAATTTTACGTCGTGTAATCTAATCTAAGATTTAAAAAGATTAGATTTCTGGTTTCCGTTAGTTGATTAACAATAAAAAACAAACATGACATTGATAAAAACCTTTTTATAAAACATATTATATGTATAGATATTGTAAGGCACGCTAAAGTTTCTTTAAAGCGGTGATTGAAGGACTACATTCCTTTCTTCACTATTTGTTTTGAGCTTTTGACCTAAAACATGCGAACGGCCAAAATGGTCCCAATTGATTTACGTCACAAAGTAAAGAACTTGTTTCTGCAACGTGAATTACAATATTCATCAAATAACAAGAAATATGTTCACACGTAGCAACTATTTATAGCAAGATGCGCACTTACATATGTCACGACTGGCATCATTTTGATAAATGTTTTGATAAACATTACTTTAAAAAGTACATATTTTCCTTACGACTAAACTTTAAATTGGGAGCCTTTTGTATATAGAGATCAGTTTTTTTTCCGTGCCACCACCTATCCTGAGGCTGTATTTGTGTACCAGTATTTATTTAACTATTTATTTACGTTTATTCGTTCACTAGTATCCATAGTACAAGTAGTAAGTAGTAGCTTTGCTTAGTTTGGGACTAAGGTCAATAAAATATTACGTGAAATTTATTTAATTATTCACTTAAATCCCTTATCCTTGATAAACCCGCCGCGAGCGCAGGAAAGTCAGAATAATCTAGGATTAAGCTATTTCTTACTAAATTCGATATTTATGTTACTGACTACTATTACAATTGCAAAAAAATTAACCTTCCAAGCAAAAATGATAAACAAAAAGTATATTCCACTGCAAAAATGGCGTAAAACAATATATTATGATTCACGTGTTCTGACACAGAAATACAATACCGGGCAAACAGGCGAGACTGATAGCTATGACACATCACTGTCTATGTCATATTTATAAATTACTGACTGACTACATAAAAACTATTGGAGTTATTTAGAACATTATCGATTTTTATCCCAATATCAGATATGTAAAAGAGTTCCAGGACATTAAAACTTGACAACAGAAAAAAAAACGACCAAGTGCGAGTCTGATTCGCACACCGAGGGTCCCGTACAAACCTGTAGAAAATTTACGGTTTTCGCAATTTTGTGCGGAACCCTAAAAACTGTAGCATCAGGGATTTTTTTAAGCAACAAGGAAAATGCTGAGTAACTACTTAGTGTGCTTATGTCTAAACAAATGGAGCTTTGCGGAAACGGAAACGTGCATTATCAACACATCATGCCTTAAGGCCTAGGCGATCCAGGTAGGCTATTGTCTAACTCGCTCGCAATCGCCATCGTGTTCATTTTGACAGTTCATGTATGGGCTGACAATTGGCATCGGTATCAGCTAGCTGTCACATTCATACAAGAACTGTCAAAATGAACACGATGGCGATTGCGAGCGAGTTAGACAATAAGCTTACAGGCATATGGAACGCAGATGCATCGTCAACATAGAGGGGTCAAATGAAATGCCTCGATGTCAGTAATATCCCCGCTATCCTACGTTCCCTAATGTCGGAACATAATGTTACAAGATGACCTACACCTACCTACGAATACAGGCTACTATATTACCTAAGCAAATCTGCCGTACGCCATCTAAGCCAGCCGCTAGCCTGTTGATTATTGTAACTCTTTAGACATATATTAAAAATAATAAAATCACCGATTTATGTAGGATCATTTAATCAAAGTCTTAACGTGGTTACAGCACCATCACGTCACCCAAGCCATTCGAAATGACAATGACGTCTTTACACCTCGTACGAACACACGCCTCGGGCAATCAAGTGAGACCCTAACCTTTATATAGACCAATGGAGGTTAATGGTGATCTGTAGCCCGAAATAACTTGAAGGCGTCGTAAAGCGCGATAATGTAGGCTTCGCGAGACCAATTAATTCGACTTTTATCTTAAATATACAAAATAGAATCAATTTACTAGACTGAAAGCTAAGTATACCCTGAGTTTAACAATAGTATCATGTTTTTTAGTGTATTGTAACATGTGGCAACACTGTCCTTGCCTGATATCATACCGATTTCCCATTTGTTTCATCGATTTTTGGACTACTTCGGACCAAGCGACTCTACCACTGCGAAATTGACGCTGCCAGTGCTACAACAGAACAGCAGATAGATAATGAATGACAATAAAGCGGCGTCAGAGTCGCAGTGTTACTGACGCCAGTGACACATAGGATGTTCGGTTGTTGAACATACCTATACATAGACGATTGTGCACATAAAGATTTAACACCTACAATATTATCCCATACCTATACCAACCAATAAAATTGCGATACAACGCGGGAATGCTGCCTGCGTGATGGGGACCCTACCTAAGGGTCCAAATTTGTTATAATTTTTATTTTTAAGGTAGCTTTAGTTTATGTTTTATATCACTACTTTGTAATCATTTGTAAAATTATTGTGTTTTATGTACAATAAAAAAAAAAAAAAAAAACCAATAAAGATCCGAATTATAAGCACATAGTTTTCATGAAAAGTCAAAACACTATTTTCAATCAGGTAAAACGACGGCATAACTTGCAAAAGATCAATCATTCTACCGCAGAAACTTAAACATAGAGTAGACTTTTGCAAATTTCGCTGTCGAAATTATAACATAAGCTTGTCAGATTAGTTCATTAAAGGGGTCAAACTACAAGGGTTTCAAGAAGGAATACTGTATCTACTTCTCACCCCAACACATCTGACAGAAGACTCACTAGGTGATTCATAGCTGCATCACACTCCAACCAACGCCGTAACCTGTTGGCGTGAAAGAGACTTACGCTCTCGATGAGCTGTTGTTTCTCCTGCAGTTGCGACTCCTGATGGCGCAGGGTCGCTCGCTGCTTCTCTGCGGTGCTGCTCAGCCGTGAAAGTACTTCCTGGTCATGTTCTCTGGCCGGAGATGGTGGTGCGCTAGTACCTGTAAAGGAGTAAATGAATCATAGTATTAAATGCCGGTCTCGGAGACATCAATTACTATAATGGATACAAAAAGCCAGTTCCAATTCAGTTTCCAATTTTTGTGTTGAAAATAAGTCATTAAAGTACTATTAAGAGGGTACTCGTAAGAGTAATAAGCGACAAGAATGACGGGTGGACTTATGGTGCGTAAACTATAAATTATTTTTGTAGTCAAAATAGTTAACGTCGATACACACGAGCACGACTATAATTCATTTGTTGCACTACTAAAACACGGTTACAATAAAAACTGAGATTACATTTTTCAAATATTTTATTGAATCAGGCGTTACTTTGCGGAGGTCCATTTCAATGAACACAAAATATTTACCTAAACCAACCTAATTTTACCCAATTGAGTCTTTGAATTTAAAAAAAATATCGATTTTTTTTGTGTTTTTTAAAACTTTATAGCATATTATATAATATCTAATTCAAAGAAATCTTAAAATATATTTTTTAAATAAATTATAAGCAATTCAAAATTGATGAAATTTGAAATATGACCACTTGACCGGGAACGGGCCATGATTGGTCGCCATGGCTGTGACGTCACAATGTTAAAGCAAATTTTACGACAGTACTGGGTTAACGGCTGATTTCACTAAAAATATCCGAAATTTAATACAAAAAATATCTGCTGAAGTTTTTTTTATGAAATAAGGTGGCAAACGAGCACGCGTATCACCTTATATTAAGCAAATTTTTGGTTTAGTCATGTGTAGGTAGGTAATAAAAGCTTAATCCTGATAATGTTTCTGATTTATGTGAACTGGATTGATTTTACTGGACCTGAGATTTCACAATAAAGTACCTAAGTACAGTGAAAGATACTGAATCGCTTACCTACCACTGTGGAATTTTAACATACACCCTGCCAGAGATATTATTGCTAAATTGTACCTATTAGGTAGGTTACGTGATTCAGTTTCTTCGACCGTAGGTACGTAAATTTTAATGGCTAGATTTTGTGGTTGATAGGTGTATTTCTATTTTTTTTTTATAATCCCGTGGGATTGTATTATATATTCAATGGGAATTTTTGCGGGTGTTAGAGCCTAACCTTGTTCTATGTAGGTACGTTCGAATCGCTAGGTACGGTTAACGTCAAAGATATCTTTACACTTTAGTACCTTGTCGTTGTAACTACATGTTTGAAGTTTCATATGAAGTTGTCAAAGTGCTTGGAGCGACAAGGCACTAAAGTGTAAAGATATCTTTGACGTCGACTGTACCAGCATCTTAGTAATCCTGCCGCCAAGCAGCAATGCTTGCGCTGATGTGTTCCGGGTGAGGAGAGTAAAACAGCCCGATTTTGACATAATTTTTTAGATCCAAGATGGCGGATGACATTTTGACACTATTGACACTTTGACACTAAAATATTGATGGGTGTCGTATTTGAGTAATTTGGTGCTTCTGAGCCTGATTTTGACATACTTTTTTGGATTCAAGATGGCGGATGACATTTTGACACTTTGACACTAAAAATGTTTATGGGTGTCGTTTTCGAGTAATTTGGTGGCTCTGAGCCCGGTGTTGGTATAATTTTTTGGATACAAGATGGCGGATGACATTTTGACACTTATGCCACTAAAAATGTTTATGGGTGTCGTTTTCGAGTAATTTTGTGGCTCTGAGCCAGATTTTGACATACTTTTTTTGGATCCAAGATGGCGGACGGCATTTTGACACTAAAAATGTTTATGGGTGTCGTTTTCGAGTAATTTTGTGGCTCTTGAGCCCGATTTTGGCATAATTTTTTGGATCCAAGATGGCGGATGACATTTTGACACTATTGACACTTTGACACTAAAATATTGATGGGTGTCGTATTTGAGTAATTTGGTGCTTCTGAGCCTGATTTTGACATACTTTTTTGGATTCAAGATGGCGGATGACATTTTGACACTTTGACACTAAAAATGTTTATGGGTGTCGTTTTCGAGTAATTTGGTGGCTCTGAGCCCGGTGTTGGCATATTTTTTTGGATACAAGATGGCGGATGACATTTTGACACTTATGCCACTAAAAATGTTTATGGGTGTCGTTTTCGAGTAATTTTGTGGCTCTTGAGCCCGATTTTGGCATAATTTTTTGGATCCAAGATGGCGGATGACATTTTGACACTATTGACACTAAAAATGTTTATGGGGGTCGTTTTCGAGTAACATTTTACACTTTTTTGTGTTTTTTGTGTCAGTAATGTCAAAATGTCATCCGCCATCTTGGATCCAAAAAGGTATGCCAAAACCGGGCTGAGAAGAACCAAATTACTCGAAACTGACACCCATAAACATTTTTAGTGTCATAGTGTCAAAATGTCATCCGCCATCTTGAATCCAAAAAAGTATGTCAAAATCAGGCTCAGAAGCACCAAATTACTCAAAAACGACACCCATTAATATTTTAGTGTCAAAGTGTCAATAGTGTCAAAATGTCATTCGCCATCTTGAATCTAAAAAAATATGCCAAAATCGGGCTGAGAGCCATCAAATTACTCAAAAACGACACCCATAAACATTTTTAGTGTCATAGTGTCAAAATGTCATCCGCCATCTTTGTGCTCGAAATTCCGGGTTTTCTTATGAAATTCCCCTGGGATAAAATCAACGGAATTTTGAACTGATATCCCACGACTTATTTACTTATTCATATAAATAGTTACTACCAAAGTGTACTCATCACTATTCTCATCTAATTTTATTGTTTTAAATCCCGGTACCGTGGAAAGTTGGGATAGAAGCATGATAGAAGTATAGATAGTGCCATCCACAAAGACTCGTAGATGTATTAAAATTAACCTTTAACTACAAATTAATAAGAACCACGGTGGATGGCATCCATCGTGAATGACACCTACTATAGCCGGTACGTAAATCCAGATTATAAATTATAAAGTTCGTGTATGGCAAATTTTATCGAAATCTGTTTAGCCGTTTTAGCGTGAAAGAGTCACAAACCAATACGCTCTCACAAACAATAGCATTTTACAATAATAGTAGGATAATAACAGAATAGAGTAGATTAAAGTCAAAAAACGGTATCACCTGTATACTAACTACGAGTGGAAACTAACATTGTGACGTCACACGCGGCTCGGCCTTGTTCGGGAACTGTCGGTGTGTTTTCGGTGCGGTACTCGACGATCAATTTTCAAATCGGTATAACTCGTTAATTATAGCGAATAAAAAAAAACTAAAAATACTTTTCTAACAAAACTTATATATGATCTTTCCATTTATGACAAAAAAAAAATTGATTCAAAGACTCAATTACTTATTATTTTATTATTATTATAATTTTTTTACCTAATTTTTGTTAAATACATAACCCTCTTTGTTTTTGCTGCAGTCGGAAAATTTTATGAAGGTAGTTGTTGATGGTTAATAAAAATTATAAATAAGAGGGTAGTTTGGAAATATACAAATGTGGGTACATTTAGTTTATTTATAGATTTACAAATTAGTACGACGTTGGTTCGCATGTGCATCGGTTGTGCTCTGACTTTGAGAATGATCCTGTAGAGGGATCGAAACGCGCGTCAGTGTTTGTGTGGTGATAGGATTAATTAAGTTTGTGGGATTTGTGTGCGTTTTGTGTGGCAGTAGTGGTGGGAGGGCTTGCATGCAAAACGTATATATTTCGCACAAGCTTGGTTATCTTGCACGTAAGTAGCGGAGTAGCAAGGTAAATATTTTGTGTTCATTACATTTTTCGTTATAAGCAGCCGTAGAAAACAGTAACAGTAGAACGAAACTGCTATATCGTAGCCTGAAACGTGGGAAACATGTGGAAGAAATGGAGGATTACGTAGTCTTGGGCCATTAGATGTAATTTGGCAAGATTAGGTACATCGACGAAAACTTCACACATTCGCTAATCAGTGGGCAGCAGATACCACGATATTTTTCACTTTTAATTAAAGATGTCTCGATGTATCATTGTCTCTGAATGGTCTGGGAAAAGGAAGCCTTCGAAATTGTTCGAACCGGTTTACGCAACGCGCCGCACTCGACCTTTGCACTTATTCTGTCGCTCCTTCTAGATTGGCAAGGATTCTAGGCAATTTATTTTCTGCCTCAACAGGGGCGAGAGGCATCTTGAATGTTTTTTTTCGCAGTCCTACAATGTTAGTTTTATTTCAATTTAAGCCATATTCTTTTTATACACAGTACAATGTGCAACATTTGGAAGTATGTAATCCCTATCCCTATTTATTTCGAAACAAAACCTCTGAATTCAACTGTGAATCTTTATAAATAAACAAAACGTCTGCTTTCTTCCGATAGACAAGACGTAGGTTAGGTATAAGACGCTATATTACTTTCATCATAGGGTATATCGACAGATCGTCGATATAATATCGACTACTTCTTCTCCCGAAAAAATGCAAACTCCCACTTAATATACGCAGAGAACAGTTCTTCTATTCGGCACAACTAATCGCCTTTGCTACGCTTCGGGTTTGTGGCGATAATTATTGTAAAAACCACGAACATCAGACAGTATATGATTCGCGTTCATTTGTGTGAAATACGTCATCAGGGCAGGTGGACGTCACGCCACGCCACATCCGCGAAGTAGTCCCCGTAGAACGTTCTCACAGTATACATCACATGATTTTCATTGACAATTCAATGTAACCACTATGATATTTACTGTGAGAGGGTTCCGAATCAGGGGCATCAATTCGTTCGATAGTACTCAGTACCTTACTCGGTCCGAGCTAAAGAGCGACACTCTTAGGCACCGTTTCAATATAAATAGGTAACTTTAGAGGCGTAGCCAGTTCAGAATATTTAATCATATTAAAGTTACCAAACACATCATTAAGTAATTCTCGGTAATAGCGTCCCATGATAGCATCATAAATTTAATTTAGTAATTATAACATAATGTACGCGTGGTCTGTTCCGCGGCGTGGGTGTAGGTGTAGGGCATACTTGTCACAAGGTTAAACTTGCACAAGTAAATTAAAGACTTTCGCTCTCTATGCTACGGTCCGTTTTAGTTCGGGGGCTCTTAGGCTAGATTGGCAAACTCAGGTGGTGTTTGAGGAAGATAATGTTATTGCCAAAGGCACTCCTGGTCTCAGCGTGAAAGTGACGGGCGGCTAATTTCTGCAAGTGCCGTTAAAAAAAGCTGTGTAACAATTACTTGTAGACTATGACCTACTAATTGGACTAAAACACGATCGCGAAGCACGAACATTTTCGTACAATGACCTGTCACTAAGGGCCTGTTTCACCACTCCTTAACTGTCAGTTGTCTATGATTTCGTCTCTATTTATTACTACGAAACAGACAGAGACGGCATCATAGATAACTGAGAGTTAAGGAGTGGTGAAACAGACACTAAGTGTCTCTGTCGATAGCGCGTAATTATTTGTCCTCGCTCTCGCACAGCGCACAGACGCGAAGACGGGATGAGAGACGGTAATATCCAGGCTTGTAGGGCGGTATAATTTTCAAGTTTATTAAAAACCAGATCTGATGACCTTGGTGCTATGCGGAAGCGTTTCGGCTTAACTTGATAGTCCCATGCTTGATATAATATCATCAGTATAAAAATATCCTCGTAAAATATACCTTAGAGACAAGAGTATCTCGAAGGACCTCTTACAAGATCAGATAAAGATGATACTGAGCACAAAACGTTGTCTACCAACGTGGCTACAGATCCTACTAATATTATAAATGCGAAAGTTTGTGAGTGACGATGTGAGTGAGTGTGTATGTTTGTTCCTTCTTCACGCTAAAACGACTGGACGGATTTGGATAAAATATGGAACGAAGATAGCTGGTATTCTAGATTAAAACATAGGCTACTTTTTATCCCGGATAGTTGCATAGTTCCCGCGGGATAGCGATAAACATGTCAAAGGTCGTAGTTGTTCTACTCATCATCAGTTAGTTCTTAAATCTAATTCTACGCGGACGAAATCGCGGGCAGAAGCTAGTTTCTAATATTTTTGATATTTTTCTAATGTTACTTTACTTAACTCACCGTCACCTGGTGCATTAATCGTTCGCCTCAACCTCTTGTTCTCGTCCTGGAGTCTAGATACAGCCGTCACCAAGTCAGCTGACTCCGTCCGCCACTGCTCCTCGATCGCTTCGATTTCCTAAAACAAGTATAATTTTAAACTGACAATAAAATTACCAATTTGATCTTAGAATAAGGAATAAACTAGGAAGCATTACACTCTCCGCATACTGTGACAAGTGTGTCCAGAATCAAAGCGAGACACGCCCGAGATCCCTCCACTTCATCTACTCGTGATCTGGGGGGCAACTCCGAAATTCGATTTTCGAAGTTCGTATCACACCGTCCCTCTCACACTCAAATTAATAACTATTAGTGAGAGCGGAACGGCACGAAACGAACTTCGAAAATCGGATTTCGGAGTATAAGGCCTGGGACCGTCCAACTTGGAAATCGCGACACAGCCAAGACATTGAGGATAAGTAAGTCAGTAAATGCTTTATTGTACAAATATAAAGAAACAGACACAAATCACAGAAAACAGATATATATATATTTTTTATGTGAATGGGAAGGCGAACGAGCAAGTGGGTCACCTGATGGCAAGCGATCACCACTGCCCATAGACACCCGCAACCCCGGAGGGTTTGCAGATGCATTGCCAACCTCAGCAAATATAGAGGGCTAAGATGAAATGCCTCTTGTGCCCGTAATTTCCCCGGCTGTCTTACTCTCCACACCGGAACACAGCAGTGCAAGCACTGCTGCTTAGCGGCAGGGTTAAATATACGCACAAAGGCGAACTTACATACATATAGATAGAGAAATTATGTATGTATGTAATATGTATGTATTAGCTTCCATGATAGTCTGGGAGCAAATAAAACAGAATGTAATGTACCAGTTGCTTCTCTTCTCGTGCAGGTGGTAGAAGCCGATCGAGGGAATGTGCGAAAATCATAGGAAGCATGTTATAGACGACGCTGCTAACAACCCATCACTATTTCGATTTCCCTTTCTACCTATACAAGTATTTCAAAATATGATATCACTCTCCTTGCGAGTAGTACTTATGACCTCAACAATGAACGCGTTTATTATATATTCTAATAACCCCCTTATTTTTTTATTTAATTTTGTACACCCGCTTTGACAAATAAAATTTTCATTTCATTTCATTTTCATTTCATTTCATTTTCATTTCATTTCATTTATTCATAAATGCTCTATAGGCTTCTGTTAACTTACCAATCAATGATATTACATATAAACTGGGAGTAGATATGTCACTACCGCGCCCGAGTTGAAGATTCATAAATGACCCAATTGTCTTATTTACCTCAAACAAGCCACAGTATGAGTAGTCCATGACAGTCAATGTGACAGTTGACAGAGGGAACGTTTTTCAAACGCAATTTACTAGGAACATAACATTTCTATACTATGAAATATCATTGTTACCAATCGTTTGTCCTAGGTAAATGTCAAAGTGACAGATAAGGACAAACGATTGCTAAGTTAGCAGAAGCCTATAGAGCGTTTATGAATAAAGGGGTAAAAATTTTGTATGATCAAAAGACCTCGGTCTCGGTGCATTGATAACATTATCAAGGCACAATGTGAATATACCTAAATATCGGTCAAGGACTCTACTAATGGTATTGACCTACATTTCTTCCATTAATTTATTAATAAGCAGGTTAATACCGATTTATCTAACCAATAATCTCATAAGAGCGAACACGAATGGCTGCTGTTTATAATGCATGCAGCCCATGCAGGTAATTGGTAACTTTCGCTTTATTTATGCTTATACGCGATCGCGATTCATACATCTTTACGCTGTATCTATGAATGAGACGACAATGTATTCCAATTAATGCATACTAAACATTGCATAACTTAAGTAGATTACGATAGGTAATTCAATGGCTCGAAAATATCTTGCTTACTAGACCAGTATAATAAACTTAAGAACACGAAAACGATGGTTGTAATAATATCATAGATTGGGAATAATGACGCAGAAAGATACGAAAGGTGACACATGTTGATTGAGACATGTTGGGCGAATCAGCCAACCTGAGGAAGGCGATACATTAGAGTAGTTACCATCTATATATTTTCATCTCTATCTAACTTATAACCTCATCCAGAGCTCAGGTTGACCGACCAATGTTCAGGTTGACAGGCCAACCAACTTTGACCGACTTCAAATGTGAACAAAATTCATCATCAACCGATATAAACCGATTTGAATACACTACCGGACAAAAGAAGCATATGTAGACAAAATCGGTTCATAGGCGGCGAAGATATCGACTATCATACAT
The DNA here is from genome assembly GCA_963854515.1 of Pandemis heparana. Lineage (NCBI taxonomy): Eukaryota > Metazoa > Arthropoda > Insecta > Lepidoptera > Tortricidae > Pandemis > Pandemis heparana. Next base: position 7,280,835 of record OY978022.1, on the reverse strand, counting down.
ACAAAAAAAAAACTCTTCCATAAAAACCACCTCCAGACAGGGCTAGTTAGCAAGTAATTTTCCTATTACTCGAGATTATCAAGTATAACAGCCTTATTCATAAAAAATCCTTAATTGAGGTTTGATCAGTTCATTAGTTAACAGATTAAGCTTATTTGACAGTTGTTAAAAAGTATGATTCATAAACGCTTCCCAGCAGTCTGTTAACTAATGAGCTGTTGATGAATGGATTAGACGCGTTATGTTGTCACCTTGACAAATCATAGACCATAAATGGCTTTTTAGTGAATTAAAAAAAAAATTGACAGCAGTGGCAGCGAATTAGCGGGAAACCAGCGAATTAGCTGGAAACCAGCGAATTAACACGACAGACGAGGCAGTGTGGATCTAGTTTCCTTTACCTTTCTCGAGGGGATACAAACTTAAAACAAAAAAAACTGTCTTGCGTATGGTTTTCCTCTTGCCAAAATCAGCTGTTCATATGTGTGGCGGCCATTTTGTGAGTTAGCAGAGAGATAAAGTACGGTCTACGGTCCGCTAACTTTCGGAAGACTTAACAGACCCTTGAAGGACTGATTAGCGCTAATTGACGTTTATGAATCATGTTTTTTTGCATCGGTCCTATAGCGAGCTTATAGCGAGCCTCTAACTTTTTATGAATAAGGCTGTAAGTATTTCATATTTATATTTATATTTTTATGTAGTAACTCTGACACCTCAGACAAGCAAAACAAAGGGCCGACACTTACTAAATTTATGTAAACAGTCGAATTAGTGACTCAATCTAATCAACATAAAAGTTATCATAAAGTACCTTTCGGACTACATTCAGCCTTGTTGTTCCATATTCTATTCTGTACGTGTTAGGTATCTGGTATTACATTATGTTTGCATTATCTATGTGGAAGCGCCCTTTATTAATGGAGCACGTTAAAGTCAAAATAAAGGTCGACACCGCTCGAATATCAGCAACGTTTGTTTTACACACGTTGTTGCACTCAAAGGACGTCTAATGTAACTTGTTAAACCAAGGACTACTAAACTAACAAATGAGAATAATAGGCAAGGCACCAACGTTGATTGCACTAAATAAACAAAATGAAAAGATAATCTAAGGCAGATGTTTACATGATAGCTGCATGACAGTTCCTTGTGGAAGGTTTTTGAGAGTTCAGAAGTCATTAAAACAATTTTCAGTGATGAATACTATCCATCTACGAGTAAGTTCATGAGAGAACATTTCCAAGTTGGGACGAATTTATGATATCCATCTCCGACCTTCGATCGACTGATCGAAATCTCCAACCGAAAATTCTATCTCTGGAAACTCATACGATATCATTTGCTAACTTAGTTTCGGGCGAATCAAGAAAATTATCGACTATTATACAAAACAAAGAACAAAAATAAATATAAATCACGTCTTTATCCCTTACGGGGTAGCCAGATAACATAGTAAAAGGACCTAAAGGCCAAGTTTAACCTGATTGTGGGCGCATAGGTGGAAAGGGGAATCAAAATAGTGATGGGTTGCTTGCCGTGTCGCATCGCTTGTAAAATGATTCTTACAAGATTCCTACAATTTTTGCCAATTCACTCGATGGGCTTTTATTTTGCCATCGCGTAGGAAAAGAAGCAACTGATACATTCTATGTTATTTCTTTGCTCCTACCTACACCAGCATGGAAAATATACGTATTACGGCTATTATACGTATGTATGTGTAAATTGTGGCTGCAGCCATTCCTTCAATTCTTAACCTATGCGGAAACACCCGTAAATGTACTCGTACAAGGCCGGACAGATACATTGCTTTAGGTACTAGTAACTTTCCCACATTCCATTGTAGGATGTGCACTGCATAGATCGCCTGGCTCTAGCCCAAATTTAAGGCTCCTCTACAGAGTTGTGTAAAATGTCTTCTTTAAATAACTGCAGTGCAGAGGGAAATATAAGTATTATTTGGCAGCGGGACTATGCGACTAGTATTCTGGGAATATTTCCACACGCGGAGATTTTTTAGGAGATTTGTTTGTTTGAAGTTTTCATGATAATTTTTGAAGAACCTAACCTATCCTTACACGCTCGGGTTATTAGGCATGAAAATATACGTCAGTTTCGGCAAAGGTAACTTAATTTTTTTTTTAAGAACTTTGACTTTACATTTTACATTACAAGATTTATGATATATTAACTTGGAAAGTATGTATGTATGTATGTTTGTCCGTGTGGAATCTTGCGACTCAATTCTGAAGAAGATATCTTCATCCGATTGAGCTGAAATTTTGCATACTTGTGTAAGTCAGATGACAATATAATAATTTGGTAGTAAAATTCCGGTGGTCTTGCCAGGACCGTCTCCGCAGCAGGGAACTCGTCAACGATTGGTCTGATTGACTTGAAATTTGGTTCACATACGTAGGACGGATGACAATGCAAGTACAATCAACGAAAAGTACAGTCAGCAAAAAAGCTTGTATTTAAAATGAAATATTTAGGTTATGTAATGTTTTAGTTCATTGTATGGACTTCCGTTTGTACCTATTAACTTTTTTAAACAGCGTTAACATTACCACCAATAATTTAACAAATTGGCAACTAATGATTCGGTGAATCAACCTTTGGCAAAGCCCCCCCCCCCCCCCCCCCCAAGTCGACATTGCTGTATTAGTCAGAATCTGAGATGATGCAAACACAACTGTACTAATACTACCTTTACTTATTTGGGCTTAAATTAAATTAAAAAGTGAAACACTGTTTACAAACAACAACTAGAATAAATTAACCTTCACCAAACACATAAACAAACCATTAATATGAATGAAACCACTGTTTCGCTAAACTGTCGGGACTGCAATGATCTGCTCTCATTGCTTTGTAGAATACCCATTTCATGTCCAAAACGAAACATAAGTTATGTGCTTACCATACATAGCAACGCAATACAGTAGAGGGAGACAGATAAAATCATGTGATGTTTTAAATTGCAAATTTGTTCGATGTGAAGTGAGATAATGTTAAAATTATTAAAACTCCAAGATGAATAACTATTGCTCGTAGACGACCTTGACTGTTTCGGTAATATGCAAACTGGTTGTAGAAACATTATTTACACATAGAAAGGAAATTCATGTGACGACATAATTTGTTGTCATGACGTAATATATCAGAGAACAGAGTAGATGACAGTCTCTATTATTTTTAACCGATTTCTGAAAAGTAGGGGGTACTCAGTGGTGGCGTAACGTAGATATGTTGACACTGGACATGATGAGAAAATTTACCGGCCTTCTATTTTGAGATCCGAAAAAATACAACTTACTGTCATTCTGCTGCCCTCCCAGGGCGGTGTGCCCCCCTACCCCGGCCCGGCACACTTCGAAACTCTTAGACACCACTAATTATTAAGTACTTGTTTGTTAGAACTCTACAAGTAATGAGGTAACAAACATAAAAAATAAAAATACAAACGCATTGAGATTTTTTTTTTAAGTTGGCTAAAAATAAGTCAATGATTTAATCTAACTAATATTATAAATGCGAAAGTATGGATGGATGGATGGATGGATGTTTGTTTGTTACTCAATCACGCCAAAACGGCCCAACGGATCTGGATGAAATTCAGCACATAGATAGAGAAAAGTCTGGAATAGCACATAGGCTACTTTCTATCCCGGAAAATTGCGTAGTTCTCACGGGATAGCGATAAACGAATTCTTTGCAGACGAAGTCGCTGGCAACAGCTAGTAGAATATAAAAATAACTCATTTTGACTGATTATTACCGTATTTCGTTTTGCAATGAAAATAAGATAGAGCTAAAGAAACAGTTTCTTCAACTGAACATGTTAAGGGAGAAGAAGAGAATATACTGTTTTTAAATTTTTGGTAGCCAAAACAAATTTTTGCCAAAAAGTCATATTTTTATAATTGGAGCAGCTAGCTATATCTGTACATTTATTAAATCTCAAGTCAGTCTGATCAAGATTAGAAACAAAGAGATCCAAAAAACCTTATAAAAAACATTGACTTGTTAAAAAACACGGTATTTGTTTGCCCTTATGTCACTGCTAGTAGTGCTAGTGTAAGATAGTCTTCATCCAGGATGACATTCAAGGCAATCATTCCATTGAAAGTAATGGATCTATTGTGTATTAGACTATTAAAATACAAAGTAACATATTGTTAGTTTTTAAATAAATTTTGAAATCATATTATAAAAGCAAATTGAATATTTATTTAAACTACCACAATAAAGAGTAGAAAATGGACAAATTATTTTAGAGTCTATAAATTCCTACCTACTCTTTATTGGCCTACTCTATCTATACATATCTCAATTAAATTTGAAGTTTAAGATGACTGTTGTCCATTCCCATTTCAGGCAATCATTTTCTCTATCAATCAGGAATATATAAATTCAAATAGCAATAGTTCAATTTCCATGCATGAATGACTGTGATTACTATTATTTAAATTCTTGGCTACAATTTTATCTATTAAATTAGATAATTTTTTTGTTGAAATAGATAATAGCAGCTCAAGATTAAGCTACATCGAAATTCAACAATAATATCAACAAGGAAAAAACATAAAAGGTATGTTTACTACAGACTATCTTATCACTAGCACAATCTTCTTAAAACTATATTGGTTTTTAATATAATAGTTATATGGCTTTGTCTATTAGGAGGACGAATTCGGAAATGTCTAGTAAAGAATAGTTTTAAAACATATCAGTGTAAAGTAAAAAATCTAAACTAACCAACCCCCTAGTCTACACTAATATTATAAAGAGGAAAGATTTTATTGTTTGTTTGTTTACATAGGCAGGCCTATGCCAAGAGGCACGCAGAATTTTATTTATTTATTTAAAAAGGACGTGTATTATGTGTGTCATATGAAACACATATACGTCCTTTTTAATTCGGACGGCAGTATTAGAGTGATCCAAGAGGAAGGTTTAAATGTAGAATACATGCATAATATAGTAGAGATACACTGATTGCACCCGTGCGAAGCCGGGGCGGGTCACTAGTAGTTAACAAAATGATCACTAGCACTTTTGCATTATTTCATTCATATAATAAAAAATTAATAAATATACCACTGCTGTGGTCTGAAGAGAGAGACAAACAAAGAGACTTTGTCAAAATATACCATTATTGAGTTATTTGCAATTTCTTTGAATAAAAATATATTTTATATTTACTCACAAGCCAGCCATATAAAAATTTAAACACACATCAGGAAAACAATGTCATTCAAAAGAATCTCATTTGAAGTGTTACAGGGGTCATCCTTGGCAGACTAAAATATATTCATGATTGCTATTGGCTTTATTTATACAAAACAAAAAAGTATGTGTGTTGAATATGCATTTATCCAAACAATGTGACATACGTTAATAATCATTATAATGTCAAAATATTTCCTACCAAAATTGTGGAATTGCAATTTCTATTTGTAGTAAATGTATGTTACATTGAAATTACTTACTTACTTAACGTTGTTACTTTTGCGAAGACACACTCAACACTGATGATCTACTTTTCATGTCTATGTTTTTGTTTCTTTTCTATAAAATTGTGTGTATGCTCTTATACTTGTGTGTCTTGCAAAAAGGAATGTCTTCTTTCTTTCTTTCTTTAAATGTTTTGTTAACCAAAAGCAAAAGAAAACTTGTAAACATTCTTCAACAAAAATTTCCAACTTCATTCTATTGCAAGCTCATAAGGACAGTTGAGCCAGGTTCATTTCTTTGAGACTAACTATGTTTATATTTTTGTTTTAGTGAGCCCTTAGTGGGAATATTTATGAGTTAACCAATAATTTTAAATTGTAGTTTGATACATGCATACATACCGTCACGCCTCTTTCCCACAGGGGTAGGCAGAGACTACTTTGTTCCACTTGCTACGATCCTGACATACCTCTTTCACTTCATCCACATTCATCAATCTGTAGTTTGATATTCAAGTGTTTTCCGGATTAAAACTAATCTTATGCCATACCTATGTTATAAAGATACAACATTTCCTTAATATTAATGAACTAGGTGAAATTGTAATTCAACATGATTAGTTTGAAGAAAATGTAAAAAAATCAAACATAAATATTTTGATGCCAAGATTTTAAGATAAACAACCAGTGTCTGAAGTGACTAGGTATTATTGATAATACATGAAGTGAAAGTTATAGATTACACAACTCATCATATGACTGGAAGATCAACATTACCTTTCTAAAACAGAATTGCAGTAGCCGCAAAAGTAGTTCTCAGAACTACTCTAATATATTCAATTAGTATTGGCTCAAAACAAAAACTACAAAGTCAACACGTAGAACAACAACAAGCCTTGGATTAGCATAAACTGGCATTCAAGATAGTGAAGCCTGTTCGCGCCTAAGTTCAGTTAAATAAACTCATTGTTATGCCAAATTAAAGGCAATTATCCTCAAGACGCGCGCTACCGAACTGTGATGTCAATGTCGCGCAACACCGACTTCCACCACCTTCCATTTTCATACTTATAGCACTTTTGCAACTGCACCTAATGCAGGTGTCGAAACTACTGCCGTCCGAGCGCGCTACTGACCGCACGAATAATTCGATCACCAATAACAGTGACCTCTAACACCTACCTTTTCGAAGCGTTGCCTATATTCAGCCTTCTCGATCTTGTCGTTTTCCAACTGAGAAATCTTTGCCGTCAGCTCCTGTAGAGCTTGATTCTCCTTCTCGTTGCGGACAGCCAGGTTCTCCAGCAACTCCAGGGCGTTAATCACCTTCGGCAACAAAGCTGTCACTGCGTCAGCCCCGTATTTCTCTATAATAATTTCACATTCCTTCCCAATGTCCGATGCCAGGTCGTAAACGTCGACCACGGTGACTTCATCGTCGAATTCCGGCATTTTGACGGAGTAGCGCCTGTGGTACGGCATCGAAATCACCTTGTTATCACTTCACAGCACCGCATAAAGGTAAACGTTCGAATAATTCACAGAAAAGTATCCACCTTTCGCAAATGCGCCATCATTACTGAAACGTCAAACAAATTTTACTAAGTGGTAGGGAAGGGAGGAGCCGCGGTTGTGCCGTTGTGCGCGCGATAACGATGGTTATATTTTTAGTTAATAACTCGTTATCGAATACGTTAAGAACTAATAAAACATTAGATAAAAATTACTGATTGTTTTGCAATAATTAGTTATTTTTTATCAAAAATGACAATACTCAGTAAAAAACTTATGAAATGAATAACTTAAGACAAACAAGGTCCCCAGGTTAAGCGTTTGCTTTGTGTTGGCGCCAACTTCAAATTTTACGCGCACTTTGACAGTTGGTGTCATCATGAGGCTCATGTATAATATTTACCTTTCAGCATCAGCTGATCACAAACATGAAGTTTTTTGGCAGTATTGTTTCTGTTTTATTTTAATCTTAGTTAATTGATTAATATGCATCTACGACGTCGTAATATTGAAACCAACATGATAATTTATGGCTGATTATAATTGACTGACAACAGTAAATAGGTAATTTACAAGATAAATAACGTAGTCTCCTATGAAAATAGTAGTAGTAGTAAAGTTTGTAATTATATTTTATTTTCTGATTTGTGGTGTTCAATAAAGAGTATTTGTATTGTATTGTATATGAATCAGACTCAGAACTCTTTATTATCATAGCTGTTACATAATTAACACTTTGCATAACATACAGATATCAAAAAGAATAGGCATAACTCGTTGTTTATTGTTATGATATGTACCTAATTAGTTACTTAGTAGGAAAGTAAGCCCAACATATAATAAAATATCTGCTTAAGTAGCTTTATCCTGTATTTAAGAAAATCCTCCGTGTCACGGAGTTGCTGTACTTAGTTTATTTATATGAATCATAATATTTAACTGCGGTTGTAACTAAAACCAAAAATTTTATGAAGAGGTTTTTATTATAAAAATATTTTATGTCATTTTGTGACAGAAATAACATACATATTAAAATTTACAAACAGAATTACATAGTAAAATGTCATCAAAGAATAATAACAAAAATCTACTTAAATGAAAAATTTTACTCCTAAAGATATACGCAGGTACATACAGCTAATCTTAAATGCTTTGGGTAAAATTCAACTTTGTATGTACCTAATTAACATATAAGAAAGAACCTTTTGACTGTAAAACAATATATTAAACCTTTCCAATATGCAAATAAGTGGGAACGGCTCCCCTTCTACAAACGTAGAGCCAAACTAGTATTATTTCAGTTAACAAGATACCTATCTGATAAAAGGTCCAGTCAACATATGTTACAGTTTTCAACGTTGTTAAAATATCGATTATTAGCCTCCGCCACGCGAGAAGCAACAGTTGGGTCGCGTAAACAGGCGGGAACGCGCGACTTTCCCGCGCTGCGTAAATAATAACGTTATATTTTTTAATTTTTTAAACGCGATGAATATACAGAGCAAAGCTAATAAGTTTGTGTGCCCGAATGACAGGCAGTTATCCCTCAGAGCCAAGTAAGTGAATTGAGATGCGAAGTTTTCCATATGATACGAGTTTTGTTTATTTTCTTCAGTATGCAAAGTTTGATGCAACTTGTCACGTTTTTGATGGAATAACAATGTTTTTAGAATAAGGGAAGGGAAATTGTTTTATTAATCCATAGCAAGGAAATAAAATTCTGTATTTGAATATAGTAGGGTATATCAGAATCATGAGTATTATTAAGGGTCCAACATAAAAATTAAGCTCAACGCAATCAATTCTATGTTATATAATTTTTAATGTAATAATTAATCGTTGAAACGCTGTACAATATTTATTGAGCATCTATAAATAAATCCCAAAACTGCTAGACCAATTTTTACCAAACATGGCTAAGACCCACTGCAAGAAAACTGGCTTCGAACGAAAGAAACCGCATCGAAATCGGTCCATCCGCTAGTGATCTACGATGCCACAGACAGATAAACACACACAGAGAGAGAGAGAGAGAGAGAGAGAGAGAGAGAGAGAGAGAGAGAGAGAGAGAGAGAGAGAGAGAGAGATCGACGTCAAACTTGTAACACCCCTCTTTTCGTGTCGGGGGTTAAAACACAGTCTCTTCCAGACAACTATTCAAATAGAGAGATAAATATCTAATACATCATAATATATCATTTGTGGAGTTTGACCACAATAGAGAAATCTCTCTTTTTTAATGTTTGCTATCTCCGCGAGATAGTGAAGTCAATGCATGGAAAACAGGTACACTCACACAGGTACAGGTATAGGCCCACCATAAGTATATTATACTAAAATAACATATATGTACATAATAGTCTGATATATTAGGCTGTGCTGTGAAATTAGCTTATTAAGTCCTTAAGTACTCGTACGTACCTACGTTAATTTTTTTAAATAAAAAAATACTTACACATACATGAATACACATTGAAAGAAAAGTCACCAAATCCTTGAAAGTTCAACTTATTATTAGCTTCTGGAATATTTTAGGAATGGCTTTGCCATCCTGTGTATATTTAATATATTTTGTGAACATATTCAAACATATTCACCATGGATTCGACAACGTTTCACAATATAAATAAGTGCTAAATAAAAGAAAATCAAACAAAAATGTTACATTTAATTCCAGTTGCTTTCGCAAAGCAAAATCTACAGGGTGATAAATTACAACCGGCATTGACAGCGACCGACGAGGCGGCTAATGATAAATTTGCCAATGTCACCGAGCAACGGACCCTGGGATATCGAGTTACGTTACTAACAATGGAAGGCTCCTTATTTACCCTCTTTATAAAGGTACTCGGGCTGAAGGACTGATTGATTATTAGGTACCTACTTCGGAGAGATGTGGTGATGGTGATTTCGATTAACCGAATGGACATGTGTATATATTTAACTAATGGGTGGAGAATTAATAGTTTGAGTAGGTTAGGTACCTTTAACAACTCCTTTTTGAATCTGAAAATTGGAAGATTACATTTCCTGAAATGAACATTGCAAAGACGGTATTTTTGCAGTATTTTCATTCTTCATAATTTAAAATTTTGTTCATAATTAAGTATTTAGTTAATTCAATTGCAAAGAATGACATTTCATAACGAAACAGTTACTTTCAGCGCGGTTTTATGAGCCAGGAAAAATATCTACCAGCCAATATTTGAAATAGTTTTTCATTCAGTAACTTTTTAAATAATTGCTCTCATAGTTCAGCAGGCACTCTCTTTATTATATACCTTGAACATTTATTTAAACACCAACTTATGCCTTCTATATCGTCCGCGAACCACGGTTAAATCATTTTAACAGTGTCAAAAACAAAAAAAAAATGAATTATAATACCGCATTATTAAATTAGTAATCAATGAAACTCCTGTCCTAAAGTCTCTAACAATTCTCACTGACCTGGTAGTTAACATCAATACTAAATAGGAGTTAGAGCAAAGAACTGATAATTGTACAAGTTATATTATCTGAACGAAATGAAACAAACTTCAGAAAGTAACTAACTCGACTTGGTAGCCTTATTTATTAGTTTAGTATTTCTCAAGAAAAAATAGGTACCCAAATCGGTTTCCTCTTCATTAAATATCTATCTTTGATCAATTAACTCCAATTAAGGCAGCTAAACGTTATCATAAAATTACTTGAAACAGCTTGGTGCGATAATTTCAAATTTAATCTTAATTTCACATGCCGCAAGGTTTCTATTGGTATTATATACTACTAGCTGTTGCCAGCGACTTCGTCTGCAAAGAATTCGTTTATCGGTATCCCGCGGGAACTACGCAATTTTCCGGGATAAAAAGTAGCCTATGTGCTATTCCAGACATTTCTCTATCTATGTGCCGAATTTCATCCAGATCCGTTGGGCCGTTCTGGCGTGACTGAGTAACAAACAAACATCCATCCATCCATCCATCCATCCATCCATCCATCCATCCATACTTTCGCATTTATAATATTAAGTTACATTATGAAACAATGGCCAGTAGAGCTTTAATTAACATATTCGACAAGGTAGTTAACGTAATTAAAAGTAAATAAAAGTTTTTTCATAATCTAACTTTTCTGCTAAAACGAAACTAATTCGCGCTGTAAGTACGTACTTGTTTTTATTTTGTGGAATTCCTCGTACAAAATATGATAAGACTATACAAGGTGTCCTAAACGACAGCATGCTAGAAATGAGGATAGTAAGGGTGCTAAACAAAATAAATACAAAAATAATTGAGAACAAGGGCCATATAGGAATTATTATTATACGTTTATGTATGTATATAGATTACTTTCATTCATTTTCATTTTATTGCATCAAACTTGCATTATACTTACTTAAAAAAGTGCGTGCCGTAACGTTATTTGACATTAACGACTTATTTCGTTACTGTCGTCTATCACCTGAATAAAATTAAAATGGGTCACTTCACTGTTTGCTTTTTAAATGACCATACTTTGTGCCTACTGCAAAACCTTTTTTCAGAACCATAGATAAAACAAAGCGCGCATAAATATATAACCTCGGCCTTGCACCGCATCACATCGGTCGTTTATCGCGTTTACGTTTGTCATATCCGCTTCCGCTAGCTTTACCTAAGTATATCGCGTTTGAACGTTTATGTCTGCTACATTTAATTTTATCCTATTTTAATATAGGTAATACATAATAATAAAAAAAAAAAAAAATGCTAAACTTCATAAATGTGCCTGTAATAAGTATATTTGTCACCCTTTCTCTTTAAAGCAGCTAGACAGTGGTTCCTATAATGTTCAGTTCCGTTACCCTAATGATCTAACTAGGGTCACAGACTTTACCCCTCACGGTCGAATTTATTCATTCTTAAGACAAAGAAACCATCAAGCCAACCAGCTCATGAACCCCGTGAAAAACTAATTTTACCCCGGTGGATAGCCACGAATTGCAGGCCCTTAAATTAATTTTACATTATTAACTGAAATCTTGAAATTATAATTGGAATGAGGAAGGAAAAAGAAGGTAACACAATATAGGTTGCAATTACAGAAGTTATGCCTGCGGACCGAAGTCCGAAGGAAGAGTGTTAATACACCTGCTTTAAGAAACTATGTTGGCGCGATGTAGAACATGTGCGACGTCACCAGTGCTAGCTAGTCGTGCGCTCGTGCGTCGTAGCAGTTAATGAACAGTCGTTGGCGCTAGGATTCGAAGGTTAACTGGAATGAATCCCCTTTAGGAATAAGTTCGCCTTTGTGCATTTGTTTAGTCCCGTATTCACTGTTTTCGTGTGTTATACTTACAACTAGCTGTTGCCAGCGACTTCGTCCGCAAAGAAGTCGTTTATCGCTATCCCGCGGGAACTACGCAATTTTCCGGGATAAAAAGTAGCCTATGTGCTATTCCAGACTTTTCTATATCTATGTGCCGAATTTCATCGAGATCCGTTGGGCCGTTCTGGAGTGATTGAGTAACAAACAAACAAACATCCATCCATCTATCCATCCATCTATCCATCCATCCATACTTTCGCATTTATAATATTAGTTAGATAAAGAGATATGTACATACACACACACACACACACACATACACACACACTTACATATGACTGTAGGTATGCATATGTATACATATTTCAAAAACACTACTATTAGTACCTAGTAGTTACAATACCTACATCTGCCCGAAGAGAGATCTCTCTTGTGAGTGTTGTGACCGTGCCCCACATTCCCAATAAGTTGAGTTTACAAGCTGAAATTAAGTTTCTTCTTCCTATACGTACCTTCATATTCATATTCATATTCATATTCATATTATTATTATTTTTTTCACTTTCATTATCCAAAATATCTCGACACCTACCTACACCTACGTACTTATATTTATGTACATACTTGTAAGTAACACCTACACATGCTACCCACGTACCGATAACATCGTTATATCAATCAACTGTTGTTTCATTTAACCGAGTAACTAGTTAAACGAACTCAAAAGGCTAAAAACTGAAGCCGAGAAAGTATAACACAATTAACCCTAATTAATAACTCATGTACCCAGAGAAAGCCCCGGGAAATTACATAATTAATATTGTTTTTCTTCAATGAAATTTAAGCATGTTAATTTTAGACGCTTTTCGTCACAGTCTAACCAAGTAAGAAATCCACACGCTCTTGCTCGACTTTCTATTAGACAACAAGGAAAGAAAACGAACAAGTGGATTACCCTGGTGGTAAGTAATTACTAATTACCATTGCATACATCCGTAACACCGGAGCAATGCCAGATCTGTTGCCAACCGGCAACCTAGAAGGTTAAATACCTATGTGCCAGTAATTTCACCAGCTGTCCTACTCCACGTTGGAACGGAACACAGAATCCCAATTACTGCTGTTTGGCCAGTGTTTGGCCAGTTATTGTTTATCAAAGTGTTTGGCGGCAGTATTAGCGAGTAAGGGCTCGTCCAAGAAATCATGTCGTCGTTTGTGGGGGGGGGCGGCGGGGGTCAGCAAAATATCACGAATGATCACGATGGGGGGGGTGTCCGAGAACACCAAGGGGAGGGGGGGTCAAAAGTAGGCCAAATATGATAACATGATTTCTGGACGAGCCCTTAGATGGTGACCGCAATGCCGACGAACCCTGCACAAGATTCTACCAGCTGCTAAATTTTTGAAGTAATTGCGTTACTTCTGCAGATCTACAAGCCGCATTTGGTTGGTAGATGGTCTACTGGTTTTACACTGTATTTTAAGTCTGGAAAAAGCTTGTAAGTGTTTTGATGGATGAAAAGAATGGTTAAATATATGAGCAGCTCGATCCATCACTTGGGCTTTTCTATGATGAAATTACCTTTTGCGGTGAGGATAAAATGGCGGTTTTGATATCTGCTCCTTCTACCTGGTCCTACCTTTATTAATCGATTGAGATTGCAGTTACTCATATGATAACGTGATACAATCCTAAGAACATTAAATAAAAAATGGGCTCATAAATTATCTAAAAAAAAATGATTAAGTAGACTAGGACTAGTTGATTAGGTAGTTGGGTAGGTTGAGTGAGACGAACTAACAAAAAGAACCGGTCAAGTGCGTGTCGGCCTCGCGCACCGAGGGTTCTGTACAAATTAGGCAAGAGAATATATTCAGTGTAAGAGAACCCTACTCCTAAGTAAAATGTAGGCAGTGTGAGGTCAGTTTATAATGGTTACTTACCTAGACAGACAGACATAAAAAAAGTTTGATTTTTAGTATTTGTTGTTAAGTATAGCGGCAATAGTACACTCATCAAAAATGTCTAGGGATTTTTTTTATTCCTAAACAATTTTGAAAATTTCAATATAGGCATATTACTACCGAGTTAGGGATTGCAATCCGGATAATACGAAATCCGAAATAACCGGATAAATCCGGATTTTTGTCGCCTTATATAGATTCGAATTTTTAGCATAAAAATCCGGTTTTTTCGGATTTCAATTACAGTTGACAAAGTTGACATTTAAGCAGAATTTCCTATTGAATTTAGTTTAATTTCATTCATTCATGCGTTCGTTTCGTTCCCCGCCACGTAGCACTATCTATACCTCTCCCCTCCGCGCTTTACTGGCTACCTCATACCTAGCTTTAGATCTAGCTAGTCGGCCGGTCTGGTAGTACTGTACTGCAGACACAGCAGTACTGGACTGATTAAACGCGGATTATCAAGATTTTTGCAGTTTTATTTTATATATTCTTAGGGAAATTTTAAAAACAACAAAATTGAACACCATTAGGTTTTAAAAAACATGTAATTACATGAAAATTTCAAAATATTAATTAAAATCCGAAAAATCCGGATTTTCCAAGTTGATAATTTGTAAATCCAGATTTGAGAAAAGAACCCGATTTTGCAATCCCTATACCGAGTCATAAGATCAAATTTGTACTAGGGATAATGATTATCCCTAGGCATTTTTGATGTGCACCATCATCTGTGGAAACTGTCTAGCTACCACGGTTCATGAGATACAGCCTGGTGACAGACAGACAGACGGAAAGTGGAGTCAATAGGCGACTCATTTTTACCCTTTGGAGTTCCTGCACCTGAATCTCTATTTTCATACTCAGTGTTACCTACTAACTATCGCTCGGTTCAGAAATAAGACATCTAGAAAATATGCAGATTTGCAACCGAATAAGAAGAATAAGATTAAAAATAACTTTATTTCGCTTGAAATGGTACATAAAGTGGGTAAAGCACAATACATTAGCAGCTCGCATAAAAAAACCGCCCAAAAACGCATAAAAAACGCTCGCCGAATTCAGGATTTAATCGATTTGAAACTGATATCGTTTGAGATGAGCTGACAGGTCAATTAGCGACCCCTCAATCCCCCCCTCTATCCCGTTCTGCCCGATGTGTTCAGTTCATAACTTTATAATTTGAATTTTCATTTCATCGCGTAAAGGTTCTTGTGCTTCTAGTTATTATTAGTTGAAATTGATAAATCGATCGAGCTAGGTTTCATTTTTGACTCTTACACACCGTAAGAAACAAAACTCCTGAGGGAATAAAATTAGCGACTCCGAGTCGGCAAATTCAATGTTTATTTAAATGGGCCGAAAGTTGGCCAGTAGGCTTATTGTCTAACTCGCTCGCAATCGCCATCGTGTTCATTTTGACAGTTCATGTATGGGCTGACAATTGGCATCGGTATCAGCTAGCTGTCACATTCATACAAGAACTGTCAAAATGAACACGATGGCGATTGCGAGCGAGTTAGACAATTTAAGCCTACAGGCGTCCCACACGCCAATGTAGACTTGACTTAAAAATATCCTTACCCTTTTAGCCTTGTCCACAGGAGAGACGCGAACAAAAAAAAATGTATATGACCCTTTTAGACAACGTCCCAAAAAACACCAGGTTACTTTATTATTATGTGATTTGATAATGTGATCAGGAAAGTAGCGGACCAAATTCTGTGCAAGATCACGATCATGACACTCGAAATCGCAATAATATTAATCATTCCTCTCAAGTCTCGTGTTGTATCTTTATTTTATGTTCCTAAATTACGAATTAAATTACGAATAAGCGATTTACGAATTAAGCGACAAGACCGCTTGTGTACTTCGTTCTTTGTTTCTATATTGTTTTGTACTGATTTGTGGTGTTCAATAAGGAGTACTTGTATTGTATTGTACGGGTAAATAAGCCTTGTGGCAAAATACTCGGGTAAAAACGTATCATCCAAAACGAACCTGACAGAGAGCTTCTCTTCAGAGTTCTTTAGAGCCCCCGTTCATTATGACTTCAAACGTTTTCATTAAGCCGCCCTCCCCTGAGGTGTAAGGGGTCTGTGCAAGGGTCAAGGGCGACTGCGGGGATATTTGTATCTTTGAGATAAGTAGTAATTTGATAACAACAGAAACAAGTGGCAAAAGATGGTTGTTTCCCTAATACTGCTGGTTATGAAGCACGTTATGACAGAATTTATTTTTATACGACACATGAAAAAGATGAATAGATACAGGACAACACAAATGCACGAAGGCGAACTTATCCCTAAAAAGGGATTACCAGTTAACCATTGAACGATTGACAGGACATGAGGACACAGAGAGTAAAAGAACCGATTGAAGCCTAAAATAATCCTAAATGCCTAAATTTTAAATAATAAAACTTCACATAATATAATCAATAATTGGGTTCACGATGGGAAAGGATTATTCACTACGTCCGTACCTAGCTAGTTAAAATCATTAGGTTACCTACCCTCATTATTATCAAGTAATTAGTTCCTAGTTAACTGACATGAACTAAGTTTTGTAATCAAGCCACGATTGGAACTTCTGAAATTAGTAGGTAGGAAGGTAAACCGCAAACGCAAACTAAAGTAGAAAGCAATAGCTTCGGATAAGTACAACACGTGGAGACAACTTTAAAACTGAGTTGGCCCCTAACTTTGAAAAGTAAACAATTAATTAACTTTCTTCGGTGAATTTTGCAGATGAAACAGAGACTTTTTTTACGATTTTCACTCATGACTCCCACTCTCCCACTGCTGGGCACAGGCCTCCTCTCAGAATGAGAGGGCTTGGGCTATAGTGGGACGTATATAGGCTGGAGATGATGATGATGATGATGACTACTGTCTATGATATACTGATACTATACTGTTTTACACTCCTGGGGCCTAACCATGACGTCTTAATGCGATTCAGTTTAGGTTCGCTCGCTGTCAAATTCATAATTAAAACTGAAAGCTAAAACTTGAACTGAGTCTGAATTAGGACGTCATGGTAAGGCTCCTGTAGCACTATACTTCATTTAATTTAGGATGAGAAACCACAAAAACATTATATTGCGGCTCGTGAACTCTTACGTAATCTCTTTACGATTTGTACTAGAGTAACAATTGACGCCACGCAAATAAAGTGGCATTAAAACAATGTTATTTTGCGGCTGCCAAACTATTGCACTGTACTGTTTGCTAGGTAAGAAATAGTTGAACAGCCGCAATATAATGTTATCGTGGTTTCTCATTCTAAATTAAATGAAGTATAGTAGTAGTAGCAATTTGTTCGAGTACTTAGAGTCTATCTACTCGTGCGGCTTGTGCCTACGGACGCGGCATCGTGGCCGAAACGTCGAGGTACCCTACTAATAATTATAAATGCGAAACTAACTCTGTCTGTCTGTCTGTCTGTTACCTTTGCCGATTTAGTGAAATTTGGTATACTGGATTGCAAAATCCGGATTTACAAATTATCAACTTGTACAAATCCGGATTATCCGGATTTTTCGGATTTTTATTAATATTTTGAAATTTTCATGTAATTACATGTTTTTTGAAACCTAATGGTGTTCAATTTTATTGTTTTTAGAATTTCCCTAAGAATATATAAAATAAAACTGCAAATATCTTTATAATCCGCGTTTAATCAGTCCAGTGCTGCTGTGTCTGCCTGCAGTACAGTACTACCGTCCCGGCCGACTAGCTAGATCTAAAGCTAGGTATGAGGTAGCCACCAAAGCGCGGAGGGGAGAGGGATAGATATGCTACGTGGCGGGGAACGAAACGAACGCATGAATGAATGAAATGAAACGAAATTCAATAGGAAATTCTGGTTAAATGTCAACTTTGTCAACTGTAATTGAAATCCGAAAAAACCGGATTTTTATGCTAAAAATCCGGATTTACAAAAGGCGACAAAAATCCGGATTTATCCGGTTATTTCGGATTTCGGATTATCCGGATTGCAATCCCTAGGTATACAGATATTTTGAGTCCTGGGATGGAATTCCCGAGTTAAGCTAATCTTCATTCTCATTTATTATTCTATTCTGATCATTTTCCTGTCTCAACCCTTTAAGTATAACCACTTCAAAGACTTATAGTGCGTTGGGGTAAATAAGTTGAAAAATGGGGTAAGATAAAAAATCGTCCATAAATCCAAGAGTTACGGACGGCTTTTTATCATACTCCGCGTTTCATCTTACCCCAACGCAATATACCCAATTCTCTCCCACCTTTCTCTCTCTCTCTACTAGGTAGGTACGTATTATTTCGTTCGGTAACTTACCATTTTACTGGACTTCTAAACATTTTTTTACTACAAAAGCTGTTCCAGTCCGCATAACTATCTCTGATAAACACGAATTACTTCCAGCGATCAACAGCTAAGAAGTAGATAGAATACATCAAAAATTACGAGCAGATGAAGAACCTCCCCTATACCCTCTTAAAAGTCAATTAGAATTTGTTAGAAACGGCCATGGCATCATCAATAAAAACTTGCATACAAAGTGGATCGTAATCGGATTCCTACGCCACGAGGAAAGCGTGACGTCACTTAGGGGTCACTATTATAAGGACCTTCAATCTTCCTCTGGGAGTTCTCACAATGCTAGCCCTGACTGCTATTTTAGTCACTGTCTCTTTAGCAAGGTCACTGTTTAATGACACGGATAAAGCTCAAGCACGTAGCTCTACATGTTGTTTATGTTATGGTTTTTTGTGTGACGGAGGCTGATTAGTAGTGCGTATGTGGTTTGTGTGAGTGCGTGATGTGTGTGAGTGCGTGTTGTGTGCGTGCGTGTCCGTCTGCGTGTTTGTGTGTGTGCGTGTGCGTGTGCGCGTGTGTGTGTGTGTGTGTGTGTGTGTGTGTGTGTGTGTGTGTGTGTGTGTGTGTGCGTGTGTGTGTGTGTGCGTGCGTGCGTGCGTGCGTCAAAATTTTCTTGTGTCGTATGTACGATGTCTTAGATACTTGTCTTGATATAATTGATTAATTTTATGGTTAAATTACCTACGTACCTTTATAATGAAAGGTGAAATGTCTCCGTGTTCTGTAATTAACACACGTACGTATGTATTGTCTCGTAATTGAATTGAAAGCCGGAGTAAGAGCGAGGTGTTGGGAGCTAAGGACATTGTGATTAGTATTGAGTAGGTATCGTGCTCTCGACCTGGGGGGCTACTCCGAAATTCGATTTTCGAAGTTCGTGTCATACCGTCCCTTTCGCTCTAAAATGAATGACTATTAGTGTGAGCGGAACGGCACGAAACGAACTTCGAAAATCGAATTTCGGAGCATAAGACCTGAGGCCTGATTTTTAACTTTTTAACCCCCGGCCATAAGTTCCCCGACGCAAAAAGTGTGGTGTTATTAAGTTTGATGTCGATGTGTGTGTGTGTATCTGTCTGTGGCATCGTAGGTCTCTCTCCAGCGGACGAACCGATTTCGATGAGTTTTTTCTCATTAGAAAGCCAGTTTCTATGCGCTGTTTCTTAGCAAAGTAAAAATCCAGCAGATTGAAGAGTATCGACTCTTTTCCAAAATGATGGAAGGCGTTTTCGGCACAAAATTTAATATTTTTTTTTTAATATAGGTACGTATGATTAAGGTACTCGATTAATGAGTGGGGGGGTTTTTAATTTTTTTTTGGCTAACGTTATTTAAGGCTTAGCACATAATTCGAAAAATACCTACCACAGCTTGCACAAAAATTCAACACAACTACATTCCTAATTTTAGAATTTCGGCTAAGAGCCTTACTCGTTTATAAATTTCATCACTTGAATTGTGCTTTCCATTTCATATAAGGCATATGCCGGGTTTCCCGTTTTCTAATTTCCGATAGCTACAGAGGCATTTTTGTACGAAGGTTAAAAATCAATACTTACATGCATTGCAGCTTTTTAAAGGGAAGTTATGTTTGATACGATATCTTAAGCCGATAGGGGCGATAACATTGCAATTACGTCAACAACTACAATCGATTCCGTTGATTAGTATCGAGTATCGACTACTCGTAGTGTTGCACCGTCTAACTATATCGATACGGTAAAAGCTTCCGTCGAACTTTCTGATGTGGCGTCCGCTTGGCGTGATTTTGTGTAAAGTCCGTGAATTTTTATGCCATTCGGGTTTGTCTTGCTGTCTCACTCACTCGGCCGAAGTATCAAACCCACAAGAGTACCAACCCGAGACGGAGCCTTTCATTTGCCCGAATTTCATATGCCATAAAATAATGTAATGTTTGCCATAATGATCATTTGCCATAACTTTTTTTTTAATATTTTCAGAAGCATTGAAACGGCAATCCTGTAGAACTCTAAAGGTTAGGTTAGGTTTGTTTCATAACAATCCGGAACAATTAACAGTTAAAGAGAAAAAAGAGTTATGGCAAATGATCATTATGGCAAACAAAACATTTATGGCATATGAAATTCGGGCAAAGGATAGAGAACGCTAGGGTGCTCTTCCATAGCATTGCCATTGAAACTGAGCAGAAACAATCAGAATTTGACCATTCAGAGTTGAATTCCACGTAGCGCCTTGCTCCCCTTGTGATATCAATTAGTGTTCTACAAACCTTAGTATATTCTAGGTAGTTGATAATTCTCTTCCATTCCTTGTTCTCAACTTCGCATTGTTTTCAGACTGCGAACAGGATGGAGCGCGGCGCGCAGCGAGCCGCCTCTGTCGGCCACCGAGCGCGAAGCAATCGCGGCTGTCGTGCGGCGAGCGGAGAAGGTGGACGAGATAGAAGCACGACGCGTTGGTCGACTAGTCGCACGACTTGAAGGTACAAATAATACTACAGATGGAGTATCGAGTATGGAGTGCGGCAGCGAGCTGCCTCTGTCGGCTACCAAGCGCGAAGCCATCGCGGCTGTCGTGCGGCGAGCGGAGAATGTGGACGAGATAGAAGCACGACGCGTTGGCAGACTAGTCGCACGACTTGCAAGTTCAAATACTATTTTTTGTAGTACCTATGTACTACAGGTACAGTATAGAGGGTGCGGTGCCCAGCGACTCGCCTCTCTCGGCCACTAATCGCGAAGCCATCGTTGCCTTGGCCGTCGTACGTCGAGTAGAAAAAGTGGACAAGATATAACACGACGCGTTAGCCGACTAGTCGCACAAATCGCTGCTACGGTTTTTATAACACCTACTTACTTTGCTATAATGATAAAAATTACATGTAATAACAATAATTATTACGAATAAATGAGTATGAGTATAGATAGGAGAATCATTTCCTACAAATTAAGAGGGATTGCTCAATAAATACTTGTTTTATTTTGTCAATTCAACAAAATCGGATCCGTTCCACTCTGGCTCATTAGAAGCGCTCCCTATAATGACGAAAGCTTGACAAACTGCCCCTATCCGAGCGCTAGTCAAACGCAATTTTGACAAAATAAATGGGTTAAAGTAACATACACAGGAAGTTTCCTTTACAAAAATAGCTCCAGGCGAGTAAAATAGAGCCGTCCCTTCGCAGTGGAGTCACCTTGTAATTTGCTTGCAAATCGTTTGACCCGCCCCCGCCAGCGTTAGCTGTCGTCAGCGTTCATTTGTTTTAATTCGTACAGTGATAAGGGTTTTCCTGCACTTGTAGGCATTCTGTCTCACTGAAGGCCATTGAGTGTGAATAAAAATTTACATTTACAAACTGGTTTTGTGAGGAGATTATGAACATTTCTGGTAGCGCATGACTGAGAATAAAAGATCTCCCGAAAAGATCGAAACTTATACTCGTACTTACTTACCTACTATTACTACTTTAATACTTTACTTATTTTTATGTGCAATAAAGAGTTTACATAGGTACATGCTTATCGCCATCAGCCACACGTCTTATACTTGTGTGAATGGGCCATTCTCTGAGGGTATTCTCCCGAGATTCGATTTTCGAAGTTCGTATCATACAGACCCTCTCACTCTTAAATTAATGGCATTAACGGAACAACGAGTTGAATTTCGGAGTATATAAGGCCTGACGTTCCTGTTTGTCTCCAGGCATGCGTCGTTCAGCTCAGAGTCCAGCGCCGCGGACCTGCCTGGTCTGCGGAGACACTGCTCGTCTCCTGGCTCCCCTCAGGACCTGTGCCATCTGCAAGAACTCTGCTTGCCCTAAATGCGTTATCGACATCAACTGTCACAGGTCAGTTTATAGAGAGGAGCAATAGAAATTCGTCACATACCTTGTCCTCATAGGTATTAAAAAGATAAGCCCTGACTGGCTCCCTAACGGTGCAGAGTAGAAATATTGAACATCAAAAACTCAATTTTTTTAATAGTATAAAAAGTCTAAGTAGGTAATATTTTTAAAATATGGCTTGATGAATAAGCTAGTATCGTGGTTTGGTAAACAAACTTATTTAAATCTCTCCCTACAGCCGGTTTTAATTACTTTTTATTAAATTAAATTTATAAAAACACACAGACTTTCGCCTTCATAATTATTATATAGTGTGATTTGCTAGCGGTTGTTGCCTTGGGTGCATTGGTCCAAACGCTACTCTTTCCATTGAAGGCCTTCTGAATGTACAAACCGTGAACCTGATCACGTTTGATGTTCAAACGGCTGAGTGAGCAAAAATCCAATAAACCTCCAAGCTCTATTTAATACCGAATATTATATTAAAGCTATCTGGTATCTCACTCAAACACGCAACGCGTTACGGGTGTAAGTGAGAGAGCAATCTCATGGGCTCTTTAGTGTAAGTTTTCGTCACAACAAACGTCTCTAACTCCTTAGAGCGAATAGGTACTACGAGAACAGTTTTTGCGGGAATGTGACACTAGTAGCGCTGTCTATGTATGTCTGTCTGTCTGTTGCTTCATCACGCTTGAATTTCTAAACCTACATACATACATACATATCGTCACGCCTCTTTCCCACAGGGGTAGGCAGAGACTACTTTGTTCCACTTGCTACGATCCTGACAAACCTCTTTCGCTTCATCCACATTCATCAATCTCTTCATACATGCTCGTCGGTTTCGGGTACTCATGACCTGGCCTTTCTCCAAAACGTCCCCAATTTGATCACGGAACGTCCGCCTAGGCCTTCCCCTCCCAACGCACCCATTCACACTCCCCATATAAATCTGTTTAGTTAATCTTCTTTCATCCATCCTCTCTACGTGACCAAACCAACTAAGCATACTTTTTTCTATCCTAGTCACTATATCTTCTTTCACACCAGCACATTCCCTTATCACACTATTCCTTATTCTATCTTTCAGTGATACACCTTCCATACTTCTTAACGCTCTCATTTCTACTGCATTTATTCTACTTTCATGCTTCTTTTGCCATACCCAACTTTCGCTACCGTACATTAGTGTTGGAACGAGCACCCCTCTGTGAACAGCCAGACGCGCCTTCTTTGACACCTTCTCACTGCTCACAAAGGCGCGCAGCGCTCCATTGACCATGTTTCCTGCATTCACTCTTCTTTCAATATCTCTTTCACACTTTCCATCTGTCGTAAAAGCCGAGCCCAGATATACAAATTCTTTTACCTGTTCTACTTTCTCACCCGCAACTATAATCTCACATTCTGTCATGCTATCGTCTTTTTCGAATACCATAGCTTTCGTCTTGCTCACATTAACTTTCATACCTTTCCTTTCCAATGCCCCACACAAAATGTTAGCCATCCTTTGCAGCTCCTCCTCCGACGATGCTAACAACACTTGGTCGTCGGCGTATAGGAGGCATTTGATGGTTAACTCGTTCATCCTCAGTCCACAGTCATTCTCTTTCAAATCATTCAGGCACGTATCCATGAATAGGTTGAACAGCCACGGTGACGCAACACATCCTTGTCTAACACCTTTTTCGATGCTAAACCATTCAGTGTACGCCCCGTTTATCCTCACACAAGCACTAGAATCCTCATAAAGAGATTTTAGTGCTTGTATCAGATTACTGTTCACCCCATGCATGGCTAACGCTGACCACAACTCATTCCTCATCACCCTGTCATAAGCCTTCTCCAAGTCGACGAATAAGCAGTATATTTTCTGGCCTTTGGCCATATACTTTTCGGTTATACGCCGCAAGGAGAAAACTTGATCCGTGCATCCCATTCCCTTTCTAAAACCCGCTTGTACATCCCATATTTTCTCATCGGTCTCTTTTATAACTCTTTCAATCAATACCTTTGCATACAGTTTGCCGACGACGCTGAGAAGGCTTATTCCGCGGTAATTTTTGCAGTCTAGTTGTGACCCCTTTCCCTTGTACAGCGGCACAATCACGGCCTTGCACCAATCCTCCGGTACCCGACCGTTCGTCCAACACAAGTTGAAAAGGTGGCACAACTGACTAACTACCACGCCTTCACCGGCTCTCAGCATTTCGACCGACACCCTATCATACCCTGCAGACTTTCCTAACTTCATTCTTTTCATGGCATTCACAATCTCATCCATACCTATCTCATTTTTCTGACTACTTTCACTCATCTCTCCGGCATGAGCCGGTACTTGCACTGCTTCTTCTGCTCTTTCAAACAAACTTTCAAAATATTCCTTCCATCTTTTTAGCACACACTCTTCTTCTTTTATAACACTCCCATCCTGGCTTCTGATTTCACTCAGCTCCGAGGCTGTGTTTTTGCCACGGGCTGTCTTTATAGACTTCCAGAACATTTTAATATTTGTCCGGAAGTCATCAGAAAGCCTCCTATCAAAATTATCCTTATGTTCTTCCCTCTTTCTTTCACAAGTCGCCTTTACTAATCCTTTCACTCTTTTGTATACGTCTTTCGCTTTATATACTTCTTCATCCGTCACCTTTTGCATTCTTCGATTAGCCTTTTTCGCTAACCAATCCAACCATGCCTTCTTCTTTTCTCGCACCACCTGTTGCACTTCAGCATCCATCCATACGTTCATCTTCTTTCTTCCTTTTCCCCTTTTGCACACCCCACACACCTCAGTAGCTACATTCACAACTCCTTTCTTAAATGCCGTCCACACCTTTTCTATCTCACATACCTCATCTACATCACAAAATCGACCTTTTAATTCATCCTTGTACTTTTCTCGTACATTCTCGTCTTGCAGATTCTCTAATTTTATTCGTTCTAGGTCACTAGTAGGTTCTTTGACCCGGTGCCGCCATCGCTTAAACAGACCACTAATTCGGCATATCACCAGGTGGTGGTCTGTATGGATGCCGACTCCACGGTATGCACGAGTGTCCCTGACTTTAACTCTCAATCTTTCATCCACGATCACAAAATCAATCATACTCTTTGCACTTCCTTCTTCCCGGGTGTACATATGGATCTTTTTATGTGCAAACATTGTGTTTGTCACACAAAGATTCCACTCCAAACACACTTCAAGCATACTTTTCCCGTTTTAATTCACTCGTTCATCACCAAACGCACCAAGCACTCTTTCATATCCATCACGCTTTTTACCTACCCATCCATTAAAATCACCTAGCATGATAATCCTCTCGTTCTCCTTGCATTTACTCAATATATCTCTCACACTATCCCAAAACTTGTCTCTTTCAGCTTTGTCTTTTATAGACCCACTCGATCCCACATCCGTCGGTGCATACACACCGAGAACGAAGATACGAGTGAGTCCAACTTTCAGCCTCACCCAGACAAGCCTAGGACTCACACACTCAAACTCAATCACACACTCAGCCACTCTTGCGGAAAGTATGACACCAACTCCCTGACAGCCACGAGTGGCACCAGACCAATATGCCCTGTAGGGTCCATGTTCGGTGGTGTCACAGCCTTTCCGCTTGGTCTCATTCACACACAAAACATCAATATGTCTATCATCCATCATCTGACACACTTCGTCTATTTTATCCTGCATTCCTCCTCTAACATTCAAAGTAGCGAAGCGGCTCTCCGTAGCCCACTTCTCGCCCCCGTGGTGAACGGGACGTGACGGGTTGCGAACCTCGTCGCCGCCATCCTGGACATCATTTTTGTTTAAAGATTCAACCATTTCGTACCCACGAGTAGCTAGGGAATGGATGTCCATCCTGGCAGAGCCCCGCATGCCAGGATAAGGCAAGCCTTTAATTGGGGGTCGCCTGGTCCCCAAGGCTATTTGGCACGCTTACGACTAGGCACGCCCCTAGTCACGCATCTCTCGGCACGGCAGACCTTAGATTGGCGGATAAGACAAGGAAAGGGAAGAGGTAGGACAGAAGGTTGGAGAGGGACGTAGAATTGGGGTAGGACAGGGTTTGAAAGGATACTACAGCCACGGAAGACTTATGAAGCGACTATAGTAGCTAGGGGAGGCCGGGGTCGCATACCCGTATACTAAACTTCAAATGCCGGACAGGCACTTGAGATGAGTATCCCCTGACCTAACCTACTTTACAATATAATTGGAGTTTTTAATGATTCACGGTTAAGTTCATTCGAAATATTATAAACGGGATGTGAACCGCGATTACCTTTATTGAGCTCCCGATATTTCGATACAGTTGCATGTATCATGATCACGGGTAGACTGAAGAAATTGCGGGTGGATGTTATTGTTGGGTAGACCGAGCTCTGTCTACCCTCATTCTTGCGCGTCGACTGCGTGCACTCTCGTTACCACTGGAACCGTTCTCACTCGAAACTCGATTCAAACACACTACACTCACAGTGTCACTTCGCCCACCCGAAATTCAATAAAGGTAATCGCGGTTCACATCCCGTTTATAATATTTCGAATATAATTGGATTTTTCTGTAGAGATAGTTTCAGTCCCGGAGAAGAACGTAGGGGAGAATTTTTTCTCGTACCTACTTAATTAATATCGCATAGTTCCCGCGGGGTAACAATGAGCGATTCTGCGCAAACGGAGTCGCAGATTACAGCTAGTTTAGGTACTATTACAGTATCCGGCCATAATGATTTTGATTGCACATCGGTTTTCTCGGCTAATTTCGGCATCGTAGAGCGTTCTCTCGCTCTAACTTACGTGACGCCAATTGTCTCTGTCCAAAGACCGAGTGCAATCTTTCTTTACAGCCCGCTAGCTTATTACGTAACTCGCTCGCAATCGCCATCGTGTTCATTTTGACAGTTCTTGTATGAATGTGACAGCTAGCTGATTCCGATGCCAATTGTCGGCACATACATGAACTGTCAAAATGAAGACGATGCTGATCGCGAGCGAGTTACGTAATTAGCTTGTACTGTATGTTCTAATGTCGATCCGGTCCATTCCATCCGGTGTTGGTATTGCTGTTGGTTAATTTAATGTTGCCGCTACCTATTTATTTATTTTTATTATCATTTTATCATGCGATCGGCTTTCAAGCCATAAACAGATATTGGGAGAGAAAAGATGTGACTTGCGAAGGATCCATCGAGGAATTTGCTTCGTAAACCATGGGGCATTTGTTACGGCTTTGAGTATTTTATTCTGGAAACGTTGAATGATTTCTATGTTAGACTTTTTGGCCGAACCCCAGAGTTAATTCCATACGTCCAGACAGGCTTTAAGACATTTTTATTTTTTTATATGAGCAGTTTGTTACATAAAGATAGCTGGGATGGGAGTGCCTGCCGAGCAGCCACTAAACTGTTTCAACCCTGTCTTGCGTTGATCCAGTTCGTCCCTTAAAATGATTGATCATTAATTTCGTTGCTCAATGATCATTAATGCTGCGGCAATACTTAGCTCCTGATTTGCCACAAATTAAACTAAATTGAGGCATAGCTCATCGACAATTTCTCACGTTTACTGTGTAAAATTAAAAGCTGTACCACTGCAATATCACAGACGGTAATAAATAAGCCAGGTGCCCGATACTTCGAATGCTTACTCGAAGGTACTTTTCGAAAGAGAAATAATGCGCTGAATCTGAAATGCGGAACGATTAAAAAAAAAATTGTGATTAATCTTGTCAACCAGCCTTATTTATACCACGTGAGTGGTAAACAAGCGTGACGGGCAATGAAGATTACAATACAATGATTGGAGTTGAGCTCTCCACCTACGACTGTTTTTTTCCTAAATGTCGGCGTTAAATGAAAGAAGATTTTTGCGGATGTCCGTGGGCTGTAACCTATCATAAGTTGACCTTCTGGAACGTTTACCTCACTGTTTTATAAATAAAAGGAAGTCGTAATGAAGTAAAGTATACCGGACGGATATAATTACCAGGTCGGGTAGCTTCAATACGATCCGGCAACTTTGCCAACTCGCAACCAACTTATTAAGGTATTCTGTTATTTGGTGAAAGTTTTCTGAAGTAATTCCTCTGCCGAAGTTTGTAAGAAAAGGCTACAACTCAAGCTTCAGAGCGCTCATTATTTCAAGCTTAACTAAACTCTTTAATTAACTACCGTAAAACGAGGTCAGTAGAGACAAACTTGAAGCTCAAACCTCGATAAAAATATTTTCATTTTAAGTAGCAGGTGAAAACACAAAATATTAGTTCCATCCCTTCTCCGCCCGCAATCAATCAATTGACAATATTTCAAATTTCTTTATATTCATAAATCAAAAACTATTTCAAGAGAAACACTTGTAGAACACAAAAAAAAATATTTTTGGATTTTTTCGTACAGTATTTTTTAGAAAAATGAGCAAAATATGTAAAACAGGAAATTACGTCCAGCGGCCGGTCCAATACTGCCATTATAAAAAACCTTGTCTTCCGGGTGTCCCTTTGACATTTACAACTTTCACAACACAAATACTACTGACAGCTGACCGTTAATTCATTCGCACACCACTCGGCTTTGTTGCCATCGGGAACACTAGATAACTGTTTGCCGGGCAATAATGATAATATTTTTGCAAGTTTTCATTTAAAATCATATTTTTTGTGAAGTATTCTGTTTGAGTTTGTCAGCTCGTTTTGACGTTCATCGACAGTGACAACTGCATTCACTGTCAAAGTATTTAAGCACAGGTTTTGGCGGTCAATTAATGTAATTATTTCAACGTTTTTTTAAGTGTACGAAACAAAGCAGTGACGTCATTTCGCTAATACTTGACGTTTGTTACTTACGTCCTTTCTGCTTGAGCAACGATTTAAATGGATTTTTCCACGAAAATACAAGATTTTCACGAAAATAAAAAAATATGGGTGTCTTAAATTTGTGCGCTCTTTCCAGCCAGACAATAAAAAGTAGCTCTTAAAAAATTGAAATATTGTCAATTCTCACCCCGTTTTACGGTACTTAAAAATTTTAAAATGTTGTGGCACAGGGCTTACGAGGACAATATACTTTAAATTAAAATTATTAGGACTAAATTCATTAATTACCTTTGAACTTAATGCGATTTCAGTTTAGGTTCGCTCGCTGTCAGATTCATACTAAAAATAACACCTAAAACTTGAACTGAGTCGGAATTAGGACTTCATGGTAAGGCTCCTGGTGACTATACACCTGTAAAGGGGATATATAAGTATGTGCGACTCTTGGTCTACCCAGCAACATATTCCATTTTAAATAGCGCACAACATCTCACACGCCAATCTATACCAATCAAATAATGTATGCGTTTCGAGTCTAAGTAAAAGTCATCATCAGAAAATGTCGTTGCGGACCTTTGCTAACAAACGCCCGAATAAATAAATTAATCATTGATTTATCTCGGAAGTTAGCAGAGTTCCACGGGATAGCGATAAAATAATATTATTCCCCGTAGACGAAGTTGCGGGTATCAGATAGGTAGTCATCAGAAACACTATTAGTAAAATAGTTTCGTTTCGAAAAGTACTTAAGACTCTGAAATAAGGGCGTTCTATTTATAGGACAGTATCTGGGCTCAATATTCAATATATTATTATTATGTGGCGTAAACATGGCCTGTACAAACACGAATCGATCAGGCGAAAATACACATGAGAACGGTTTGGGCGACAGTGCCGTTGCGATGCGAATGTTGACAATAATACTTTCACATTGTTGACAATTTGAAGGCTTTCTTGCTACGCTTAATCGGTCAATTGACGGGCCAAGTTCGGAAAACATTGGGGTAGGTGTTCTGCCTTTTCGCAGTTTTTTTTTTGATCCAATTTCATTTAGCAACCAACATTTCGTCGAAGTTTACTTTGACAACTTCTTGTTGGCAAATTTTTGTATGCCAACCTCTCATTTGGCCGAATTTTTATGAAGACGAATATCATTTTGATTTTAAACTTTTGGAATATATTTCATTATGGCCAATGTTACACTAAGCCGAAAAATTCTTATGATTAATTTGGATTAACTTAGGTTTAGGTGCGGCTTAGCCGCGAACATGTTTGACAATTTATAACATTTTAATATGTGTCGATGTAAAAAAATAAACTAATGTTGAGTTGGCAATCGTGAGGTTGGGAAATGAAACTAATCATTTTAACAAGTTGCCATATGATGATTCGGCAAAATGAAATTCGGCCAAACGTTGGTTGGGAAGTGAAATTCGGCAATAAAATTTTCGGCAAATCAATAGAGAACCATTCGAGTAATGGCTGACGGGGCACTGATTAGATTACACTTGAAACCCTTATTGCAACCTTGTACCTATATTGTACTAGCCTCTCGCATGATCTTTGCACTTTGTTGGGATAAAAAGTAGACTACCTATCAGTGGCGTGGCGTCCATAGAACTCGATTCCCACCGGCTTACCTATTTTAAGGCAGTTGGGCAATTTATTGCGCAGAATTAGAGGAAAAGGCTAGTTAAGTTCCCTTCGGCTTGCCTTCTGATAGACTTGACGCCACGCCACTGCTACCTATGTGATACATGCACGTCTAGCACGACAGCGCACAAGAGTCGCGTTGCGCGCGAGATAGATTACCCGTCTTTTTCTTACTGTTCGTTCTAGAAAGGGACGGGCAATCTATCTCGCGCGCGACGCGACTCTTGTGCGCTGTCGTGCTAGCCGGGATGGTATGTGTAACATTCTAGTGGTGAAAGATTTTTAATCTCATGAAAATTTCGAAGATTACCTCCTAAATACAAGCTAACCAATTTTAGTTTAGTGGCTTGTGCCCACTTCCATCCCGTTGCAAAACTCCTCATCCCGTAGGGAGTTAACAAAAAGGCACCTTCAACCTAAATTTCAGCTTCCTAAACTTAGTAGTTTTGACTGTGCGTTGATAGATAAGTCGCTCAGGACAATCGATTTTATAAGAACTTACTGAGGGACGCATTTAATCAAGGATGCTGTCATGCAAGGCAAGATATGCAAGTATAACAAGGTAAGGTATCATGATTAGACAGTTAAATATTCATTAACATTCATAGCGTTTGCTAACAAGAAAATTGCCTTAAGATTTGAATTTCAGTACCGTAATTAAATTACAAGAAACAAGTGAAAAATTACTTAAGCGCTTTAAAACCGAATTATTATAAATTAAACATTTAAAATTAATTAGGAAGGTACTGTGTAATTTACCAATTCGCTGTGGAAATTTCATGGAAAACAATTTATAAATCATATTTTACATTCCTGTAAATATATCTATAATTTAATAAACCAAAATCTGAATTCTTTTAGCGACGAAGTCGACAATCCAAAGCTGTAGGTACTTGGTCCCATTCCCATTATGACATTTATGTTTCTGACATTTATAAGATTTTTTCCTCGAATCAGAATATTTCCTTATATTTTTAGAATCAGAACGAAACGTTGTAGAAACTTCATAAGTTTTTTTTTATCAAGAATTAAAATATACTTAAGTACTTATTGTTTCAGGCTGTTTTTGATTTAATCATAGATGTATTTCATATTTTATTTTAATGATTTATAGGTATTGTGAAACTTTAAAGTGATATCTGTGCACCCCCAAGATTCATTGACATTTTTGATGCTGTTTTGTATTCAATGCATGGATTCACGTTCAACTTTGAAATTATATTTTTATTGAATAAAGATAACGTTTGTATGAACTGTGCCCCCTCCGCCCTTCCACAACCAATCTGGTTCCAAGTGTAAGTACATAAATAATATGTCAAACAAACCTGAAACAAAGCAAATTTCACTTATACGACTTACTTGGCCTTCCCAAGATTACAAACTTTACAAACTAAAGCTTTGTTCAACAATCACAAACTAAATAATGCTGTACCAACTTATTTGGTGTTCATCTGTATATATAAAACTGTTCCGTTACTAAGTGACTGACAGACAACGCGCAGCCTAAACCACTGGACATAGAAACTTGAAATTTGGCACACATATACCTTGAGTATCCCAGAGGAGCACTAAGAAGGGATTTTTCGAAATTCCCACGGGATAGGGAATAAATGAGGCTTATATATTTTTCAGTAAAACTGTAATAACTAGACTCTTCAAATTTAGCACACATGTAGATGATCGTAACACTAAAAAACTATTTTCAGGATTTTTTGATATTCCCACGGGATAAGGAAAAAATGGGATTTATATGTTCGATTCAGAGTGACTGATTGACAACGCACCGCCTAAACCACTGTACCTAGGAACTTGAAATTTGGCAGACGTATATCTTGAGTATCCCAAAGGAGCGCTAAAAAGGATTTTTTTTTAAATTCCCACGGGATAGGGAATAAATGAGGCTCATATATTTCTCAGTAACAGTAATAACTAGACTCTTCAAATTCGGCACACATGTAGATGATTGTAACACTAAAAAACTGATTTCAGGATTTTTTTGATATTCCCACGGGATAAGCAAAAAATTAGATTTATATGTTCCATTCAGAGTGACTGACAGACAACGCACAGCCTAAACTACTGGACCTAGGAACTTGAAATTTGGCAGACGTATATCTTGATTATCCCAACCCAAAAGAGCACTAAGAAGGGATTTTTTGAAATCCCCACGAGTTAGGAATTAAATGAGATTTATATATTTCTCAGTACATAACTGTAATAACTAGACTCTTCAATTTTGGCACACCTGTAGATGATTGTAGCACTAAAACATGTTCTCCGGGAAAATGCGAAATTCCCGCGGGACAGAATAAGTGCATTCAACTTTGGGGCTGTTTCTAAAAATCTAAATATATACAAGAAGAAACTGACTGACTGACGTATCAACACACAGCCTAAACCGCTGGTTCTAGAGATTCAAAATTTGGCATGTAGGTTCCTTATAAAGGTCTAGGGGTGCACTAAGAAATAATTTTTCAAAATTCGATCCCTAAAGGGGTTAAATGGGTGTCCAAAGTTTGTATGGGGAAACAAGATTAGACTATTCGAAACTTCACAGGAGTATTCCTGACGATAAATGAGTAAACACCTCTTTCAGGTTTTTTGAAAATTCAACTCCTAAAAGGGGGAAATATGGTGACAAAATCTGAAAATCAACATGGGTATTTGTTTGTACGGTTTACGGGTCGCTGATTACGAAAACAAAAACACACGTTCCTATTTTTGGAAATTTCCACGGAAACGGGAATAAACGGGATTTATACATTCGATTTCGTGTGACCGACTACGTAACTATAATAACTAGAGTCTTCAAATTTCGTACACAAGTAGGTCATTACATAACTAAGAAAGCAATTTCCACGGGATAAGGAAAAAACGGGATTTATATACAGTTCTACAGGATCTGGTCGTAGAAAATTGAAATTATAGAAGTATTACAGACACTACAAAAGGATTTCCCGAAATTCTGACGGAAACGAACGGAAAAAAACGGGATTTTTTGTAATACTGGTCTTAGAAAGTTGAAATTTAGCATGTAGGTTGTTGATCAGTGTGGGGAAGCATTAAGATACAATTTTCCGAAACGGGAAAACGGGACTTTTCGTTTTACTGGTTGTGGAAAGCTGAAATTCGGCATGTAGGTTGCTTGATGAGTGTAGAGGAGCATTAAGAGACAATTTCTTGAAATTCCCACGAGAACTGGAAAAACGGGACTTTTCGTTTTATTCGTTGTAGAAAGCTGAAATTCGACATGTAAGTTGCTTGGGGAGTGTAGAACATTAAGAAAGGACTTTTCAAAATTCTCACGGGAACAGGAAAAAACGGGATTTTTCGTTTTACTGGTCGTAGAAAGATGAAATTTGGCATGTAGGTTGCTTGAAGAGTGTAGAGGGAAGCTATAACTGAGCATTTCCCGAAATTCTTACGGGAACGGGAAAAACGGGACTTTTCGTTTTACTGGTTGTAGAAAGCTAAAATTCGGCATGTAGATTGCTTGGAGAGTGTAGTGGAGCATTAAGAGACGACTTTCGAAAATTCCCACGGGAATGGGCAAAACGGAATTTTTCGTTTTACAGGTCGTAGGAAGCTGAAATTTGGCAAGTGGGTTGCTTGGGGAGTGTAGGGTAGCATTAAGAGAGCATTTACCGAAATTCTTACGGGAACGGGATAAAAACGGGATTGAAATAGGTACTGGTAAAAGCGAGAGAAGCCGCGGGCAAAAGCTATTTGAAAATAAATGAAGTCTACGCGGACGAAGTCGCGGGCAAAAGCTAGTTTAGTATAACTGTGGTTATTTGTCATCCAGTGAGCTTGTGCCCTCAACAACTTAAATAATCAATGATATTACATATTATAAACTGGGAGTAAGTAGATATGTCACTACCGCGCCCGAGTTGAAGATTCATAAATGACCCAATTGTCTCATTTACCTCAAACAAGCCACAGTATGGGTAGTCCGTGACAGTCAATGTGACAGTTGACAGAGGGAACGTTTTTCAAACGCAATTTACTAGGAACGTAACATATGTATACTATGAAATATCATTGTAAATAATACTTAATCAGCTCCTTATCCCTATATTATCCTCGTGATACAAATGTTTGCCAATAATAAATACTTACCTCCTGAGTCCTGACATTTTTTTAACAAACGTATGCGAAAATCAACAGTTTTGTAACTTTTGGATGTCCAAAGTGTTGTTACCTTAGGCCAGGGGTTCCCAACTAGTGGGGCGCGCCTACTTGGGTGGCGTAAGGTGACCCAAGGGGGGGCGCGACTGGCGGCATAGGTATTTATTAAAATTAATCAATTGGTTAGTAAACTACAAGCACAATGTTCTCACTAATTTACATCGTAGTTGAGTTTGGACAAGGACGGCGTAGTATTTTAGTGTAAACTTAAAGGGAGGCGGATAGGGTAATAGGTTGGGAACCCCTGCTGCCTTAGGCTCTGTCTACTCTGTAAAGGATAAAGACGTGATTTATGTGTGTATGTATAGTTATGTATAGTTATTTTTTCACTGAACAATTTATTCTTACTGCGAGTATTTATTTGTTCTTTATAAAGTACACGAAGACTCATGCTAGTCAGCTAGTACTGTAATAAATAAATCCTCTATACTTAATGTATAGTTTATCCCACGAGAAAACCTTTAAAAAAATCTGTTGATACTAATTAGGTAATCAGTTACTTGTATGCTAAGTTGATAGTTATAGTTACAGAGATAGAGTCCCTTTAGGGTGCGACCAAACCGCCGAGTATACGCAGTGACGTGTCGTATGCGTCACGTTTTCTCACCGTTTCTTCATACATTTTGTTGCGATTCCGTAACGTCATCGTTTCTTAAGCGGCGGTGTGGTCGCACCCTTATTCTTTGATCCTCTAGAAATATATCTGATTTTTTTTAGTCTCTAGCCCCAATAGCTTATTAAGCCTTAAGCTGCATTGTCTGCAGTCTGTTATTGATCATTCACTTGCTCTTTTATAGATGTATAACTACCGTTATCTTCATTATTTTAGCTTAACATACAAGCCAAATTAAATGCCTCATTGGTTTAAATAACATTCTGAAAATGTTTTAACCGACTTTAAAATTTCTAATTAAAACAGCTTAAGCTTTGTCCCGACTGCGGCTAACTTCAAACGTGCATGTGAGTTTAGTCAACATTTACTCTACTTTTCTATCTATAAGTGAAGTTAGCAGGGGAAAATGCATTGCATGTGTAGTTTAAATTCTAGAATATGCACTGATATATTACTTACCTACTGATTCGTCCAACATGACCCACGCAATATAAAATACTAGCTGTTGCCAGCGACTTCGTTTGCAAATAGTTCGTTTGTCGCTATCCCGCAGGAACTACGGAATTTTCCGGGATAAAAAGTAGCCTATGTGCTACTCCAGACGTTTCTCTATCTATTTGCCGAATTTCATCCAGATTCGTTGGGCCGTTCTGGCGTGATTGAGTAATAAACAAACATCCATCCATCCATCCATCCATCCATCGATCCATCCATACTTTCGCATTTATAATATTAGTTAGATATAACTACAAACCTGTTTTCAGAAGACTTGAGTAAAGCAATAAACTTTTCTTATTATAATGTATGGAAAGACAATTTTAAATAGGTACCTGCTTAACGTTTGGAAATGGAGCTGGACTTCGTGTACTGTACCTAATTAACGCTACAAATTAATAATTAATTAGGTCGTATTTGAAATTAGGTCAGGAGCCCGATTTTAGAAACCGCATCACTCGATATTGCCAATAAAATTTTCGACTAGTTAACAAGATTAATTAGGAACTGTTATCTTATACTCTAAACGTATTTTTAATCCAGAATTGGTCGCCACTTTCGTATGAAACCTACCTAGGAATACTTTTGTTTCATTCAAAAACTGAGCCCCTTTATTCTCTTGCTACACTTTGGAATTCTAGCTTCTACTTACCTAAAAATATGTAGCTTTACTTTTCATAAAAACATCGTTTCAGTTTGCAACGGTTCGCGATCATACTTACGGTGCGTGCGGTAGCAAAAGTTTCAGTCTTAGACTTTCTTTTAATTATGTACTTACCTTTGCCAACTGTTCGCAGATCACCCATCCGCTCCAGAGAGCAGTACATCTGCAACCTCTGCGCGGAAACGCGAGAGATGTGGAAGAAGTCAGGGGCCTGGTTTTTCAAGTCGGTGCCGAAGTACATACTGCCAGAGCGACGGCCCACGGGACGATACAACGATACGGAACTCAGTGTTGCCGTTAGCGTACATTTTACACATTTGACGTACCTTTTTAGCCTCCAATGTGTTATGTGTAATGGGGTCCAGTTTACGTACCTTTTGTTCTCATTCAAAACTACGTGTAACATTTTATAAACCGCAGCCAAACAGTTGTGGCAAAACTGAGAGCGATAGAAGCTGTGTTAAGAGTTGAGTAAAAAAATGCTTATGTACCTTTTTATCCCAAAATGTACCTTTTCAACGCTGTATATGTACCTTTTGGGAACTCAGTTGTGGCAACACTGACGGAACTGGCGCGCTCGTTGCAACAAGTAAGGCTCAAGGTAGGACTGGTAGGACACATTACTCGTACCTGCCTGCATTGCATAGTCTCATCGTCTAAGGGAAGACGGGCCCAGCGTACGGGCCCTCTCCTTCTTGGCGCTGTCCAGGCGGAGGCTGGGGCCCCCGGGGCGATTTTGATGAAACCCTGCGGCATTTCACTGCGTCACCATCACACCGGATTGAGAGCAACGCCGGAGAAGTTTTAGTTCGCTTATACCCCTTCGGGGATGAGTCCCACAGACCCCTAGGCATACCCGTGCCTAGGGCAACCATTAAGATTTCCGTTTCGTAACAAAAAAAAGATGTATAATGATAAAAGGGCCTGAAAATGACGAAATATGGCAGTCAATTTATTATAATTAAACGGAAGAATGAAAAAGGTAAAATCTACATTGCTCTTATCCTCGCAATCGGAGCAAGAGTTTCAGTCAGGGACGCTAGAGAATATGCCCCAGGGGAATTTCCCAGCCGGTTTGTAGACGTAATAGCTTATTATTACGCAACGTCATTATTTGCCATGTGTTTTAAATTGAATTAACTGCTTGTGCTATATTAGCTTATGCCCGCGTCTTTCCGCGCGTGGTAGAATAAAAATAAGGCTATAACTATAAATGTTTCTTGTTTGCGAAATTTGTGGCCGGATTGATTACAAACATTACATATACAGGGTGTCCCCCAACCGGTCATGTACAAAAATAATATAAGTACCTACCTAAGACCCTAAATACAGAAAAATGACGATGAAATGAAAATTATGATGATGAATGATGAATGATAACTTTGTTTTTTTACAGTTCATAACTTATGTATATATTTGTCAAATCAAATAGTATATGATTTATCACTACATGGTATAAAAGAAAGTCGCTTTCAGCTGTCTGTTTGTCCCTAATAGTCCCTATCTTTACAACTACGCAACGGATTTTGATGCGGTTTTTCTAATAGAGTGATTCAAGAGGAAGGTTTATATATGTATAATTGTACGCAGACGAAGTCGCGTGCAGAAGCTAGTAATACAATCAGGATTTGTTGGGCACCCTCGGTGCTCCAATCTACCTCGGACTTGGCCGGTTTTTTCCCAGAAACTTATTTTAATTGAACTTGTAATGTCAATGCTCTTAGTTCTATGGCCCATTAAGCCTTGTACAAAGACGTTTCGTAAGTGCAAGCCCTATTAGCACTCAGAACCTTTAACTACAAGCAATAAATACCCTGCAGGTCGCACCGTGCTTGTGTTGTGTATGTACTTCGTGTAGGCTTAAGTGCGTTTACTTGCTTTGCTATGTGCCTCCCCGTGACTTGATTTGAAAAGAAAGTGCTATTATAACCAACTACGTAACACGACCGCCGTGTTCGGGTTACTAGGAATGGATGCATGAGTATACCAGCTAGCTTATTACGTAACTCGCTCGCAATCGCCATCGTGTTCATTTTGACAGTTCTTGTATGAATGTGACAGCTAGCTGATTCCGACGCCAATTGTCAGCCCATACATGAACTGTCAAAATGAACACGATGGTGATCGCGAGCGAGTTACGTAATAAGCATGCAGGCTATAAACTTCGAAATTTAAAGTTCGTTTCGTTCGTGCTATTCCGTCCACATTATTAAGGGAATATATGAGAGAGAGTAGATAAACTTTCGAATTTAGTTATAGCAGATATTTCAAGTTAATCGATTTCGTAGATTCAGAGCAAATTAGCTGTGATAGACAGATGGACACAACTGAGTGATCCCATTTTATAACAATCCTGATTGTCTGTTGTTTCCGTGTGACCGATGCTGTTTTCCGCTCTAACTCAATAGATGTGTTATGTACCATGAAGCCTTGGTCGTTCTCACTCACCACTCGCTGCGTGCTACCCGCGGCGTCTATATGATGTGTTCGTAAATATTCGGGAGTTGCCATTCTCGCATTTTTTGCGATGCACTCAGCGAGCGAGAACGAACTGCTCCCGCATATTTACAAACACAGCAAGTAGACGCTGCGGGCGATAGGCTGCTGCCCGCCGCGGGTTGCGGCTGAAAACAATCAAGGCCTAAACCCTCCAGAGAAAACCATCGCAGTTGCTACATAACCAGTTAGTCTTAGAACAAACCTACTACTACTAGGGTTACTACAAAATTCATAGTTCGTAAATCAGATGGTCATTTTGATGCGCTGACAATTTCAGTAAGTACAGGATTTCTAATTCTGACTTCAGAGCAGGGGAGTTACCATGACGTCTTAATGCGATTTAGTTTAGGTTCGCTCGCTGTCAGATCCGTACTAAAAATGACACCTAAAACCTGTAGGCTTATTGTCTAACTCGCTCGCAATCGCCATCGTGTTCATTTTGACAGTTCATGTATGGGCTGACAATTGGCATCGGAATCAGCTAGCTGTCACATTCATACAAGAACTGTCAAAATGAACACGGTGGCGATTGCGAGCGAGTTAGACAATAAGCCTACTGAACTGAGTCGAAATTAAGACGTCATGGTAAGGGCCCGCCTACTGAAGCCTTATTATTTCCTAACGTGCAATCGCATCACCATCTCCTTTTACTTTTATCCTTTGTCATTTGTCAGAAAGGAATGGTGAATACGATTGTGATTGCACGCGTTGGACAATAAGAAATCAGGCCTTTGCCAGCTTAATTTATAGACCTAATATAAACGTAGAACTTACAATAGAACCTTCTGTATGTGATCAGCGTTGCAAACAGAACAAGAAAACGACGCTTTTGTTCTGAAGTACATGGCTTTTACTTTTTTCATTTAGATAATACACAATACGATAGCGGAGCCGGGAACCTTATTCAACGGCGTTCAAGTGATATAGTAGAAGAGCGAAAAGTTTCGTAAAAAGTTATGTTCCAACAATGTGTACCTATAATGCGTTAGGTTTTAGACTTTCGTTCAACGGATGCACACGTGCGACAGTAATATTTAGGTCAATAGAGATATCTTGTACGCCGAAATTCGAATTTAATATCGTCATCCACTCACTCTTATAGTGTTAGGTAAATAGGAGTGTGAAACATATATATGACAGGGATAAAACGCTCTTTTACAAGTATTTTGCGTTATACGTCCAAAAATAGAGCTCCTTTTCCAACTTCCATTTTAAACTAGCCACATTGGACCAATCAACCAATCAGCGGTTGGGATTTGGCCAATGTTGCCAGTATAGACTTGTCAAATTGTCACTTGTCACAATTTTATTGTAGCTTAGAGAAACGGCCACAGGTAGTAGGTAATAAAGAGAGCCTTTACTGTCAGAAAGTTCTTGCGATCAGGTGCGTATTTTGTCCTTAGTACCTATGAAAGGCACTATTAAGTTTATTTCCAAGTACTAGAAACTTAAACTGCTTTCGCCATTAAAGTTTCGACATCGCATTGAATCCGTACAATTGGTTCTTTAAGATATTTCAACTTCACAGCATTAAAATAAACGTTCCAAGCGGCGGTAGTTTGAATTTATCTTAGTGTTCACCAAGAAACAAATAATTAGCATTGAAGAACAATGGAATTATCCTAGGAAATCTAAATTGGGTTTTGGCATGGTGGACCATTAATTTAGTGCATGTTTTCAGGAGGCAGGTAACAGCAGCAACGAAGGGAAAACGGACTCGGAGCCAGGATCACCGCTTAGTGTCAACGCCCCCACCTTCTCACGGCAGCCGAGCAACTCTGAGAGCAGAAAATCTAACGATTCCCCACATGTAAGTGGATATGAATTGAATACATCTAATCTAACTAATATTATAAATGCGAAAGTATGGATGGATGGATGGATGGATGGATGGATGGATGGATGGATGGATGTTTGTTTGTTACTCAATCACGCCAGAACGGCCCAACGGATCTGGATGAAATTTGGCACATAGATAGAGAAAAGTCTGGAATAGCACATAGGCTACTTTTTATCCCGAAAAATTGTGTAGTTGCCGCGGGATAGCGACAAATGAATTATTTGCAGACGAAGTCGCTGGCAACAGCTAGTAGTTAGGTACATAAATCACGTCTTTATGCCTATGGTAACAAGACCCAAAGGCCCCGTTTAGCATGATTGTGGGCGTATAGGTGGAAAGGGGAATCAAAATAGTGATGGGTTGCTAGCCGCATGGCCTGTAACAGACATGATTCCTAAGTTTTTCGCCCATTACGGCTGTTACCATCTGCGCGGGAGGAGAAGCAACTGGTACATTCTATGTTTTTTTTTACTCCCAGACTAGCATGGAAGACATAATTATAAAAATTGCATATAAAAGAGCATATATTAAAATCAATTGCAATTGAATTGCGTCAATCGTTCTAAGATTAACTGGAAGAGATCCCTTAA
The DNA here is from genome assembly GCA_963854515.1 of Pandemis heparana. Taxonomy (NCBI): domain Eukaryota; kingdom Metazoa; phylum Arthropoda; class Insecta; order Lepidoptera; family Tortricidae; genus Pandemis; species Pandemis heparana. Next base: position 7,239,035 of record OY978022.1, on the reverse strand, counting down.
AGGGATAAGTTCGCTTGTGTACATCTGTTTATCTGACTAAAATTAATGTGTTTTATGTAAAATAAAGAGAGATACATACATGTTTAGGGGGTTAAAGTTTTCTCAGCTCCAAGGGACCACAGACCTCAGTATTTGGTACCTATCAATTTCTTTACTCTAACGCAGTGTTTTTCAAAGTGTGGGTCGCGACCCCCCGAGGGCTCAGCTCCGAGAAAGTATAGTGACTAACTAACTAACTTGGCTCAGGGAGCCAAATAGGGTCTTGGCCTCCGAAACGAGAGCACGCTATCTGTCCCGATCGTGCGCAGCTTCTTGCCAGTCGTCGACTTGAAGACGTCGCAGATCCGCCTGGACACTGTCCCCCCAGCGATACCTGGGTCGCCCAACCGGGCGGCGACCAGTCGGTCGTCCCACCATCATCATCATCATCATCATTCATCATCGTCGTCATTGTGACTAGATGGAATGATTTTGTTTTCAAGGATGTATGTACATTTTAATAAAACAACAGTCAATCTTAGACAAATAACACATTATTGTGGTTTGTCGTCCGTAACAGCGGAGTTTAACGGGGACTAGGTACCTACTTCGAAGTTCGTATCCTGCCTTTCCTCTCACTCTCCCATGGAATACTACTAGAATGAGCGAAAGCACGATACGAAGGCTTGGCCATTTCACCAACGCGACAAATGTCTGTTTACCTACATTAAAACCGGCCACGTGCGAGTCCGACTCGCGCACTGAGGGTTCCGTACAAATTCGCCAAGTTATTATAAAATCCAGTCTTAGCAGAGCCCTGCTCTTAAGCAAAATGTAGGCAGTGTGAGGTCATTTTATATTGGTTATAATATAGACAAACAAATATTAAATAAAAAATAAACTACTTACTAGATCTCGTTCAAACCAATTTTGGGTGGAAGTTTGCATAGTAATGTAGGTATATTATATATTTTTTTTAGTTTTATCATTCTCTTATTTTAGAAGTTACGGGGGGGGGGGGACACACATTTTACCATTTTGGAATTGTCTCTCACGCAAACTATGCAGTTTAGAAAAAAATTATACTAGCAACCTCAATATCATTTTTGAAGACCTATCCACAGATACCACACACGTATGGGTTTGATGAAAAAAACAATTTTTGAGTTTCAGTTCTAATTCTAAGTAGGTATGGGGAACCCCAAAAATTAATAGTTTTTTTTTCTATTTTTGTGGGAAAATCTTAATGCAGTTCACAGAATACATTCTACATACCAAGTTTCAACAGTATAGCTCTTATAGTTTCGGAAAAAAGTGGCTGTGACATACGGACAGACAGACAGACAGACATGACGAATCTATAAGGGTCCCGTTTTTGCCATTTGGCTACGGAACCCTAAAAACTCGACAAGAATCTACGCCGATTAGCTTCATATTTACTACTCATTCCATTTCAAATTGTGTCCCTTGTCGACGGCAAATTATCGAATTGGCCAAATCGTAGCACTCTCTCAAACTAGAGGCAATTGACAACACACGAGCGTATAAAATACTGTACCCTAATATACTCGTGTATGTAGACTATACTTATATTATTTTAGAACCTAAAAAAACCTTTGATGTTCCTAAGCAACTCTAGCAATGCCCGAAGAATAAATTATTACACGTACTCGTACCTAATGTTCTTTGAATGAAGCGGAATTGCTTTATTTACTGTTCTGCTACCGAGAATATTGAAATAGTGTTTTTCAAAGACCAAAAAAGCCTGGAGCTATCTAACGAAACATTGTTTCAGGGAGCGTTAAGCCGTGTTCACACAACGTACTATCAAATATTTTTCATATCCTTCATGTTATCTCTTTTTCGAGTTTACCAGCGCTTTCAGTAGGAACAACATCACCGAAAGTAATTTATTGAGACGTTCAAGTGCCAAAAGTTGACAGCGCCACTTGCGAATCGAAACGGCACCAATTTCAATATCAATTTCTAATAATACGCGATTTCTAATAATAAATACGCGAACAAACGTTATTGAGCGTTTTTTTTTTCTATCTATCTATCTACAGCCATTGTCCGTCCACTGCTGGACGTAGGCTTCCTTCATATTGCACCAACTTTCGTGATCCCGGGCTTCCCTCATCCAGCCACTGCCAGCAGTCCTCCTAAGTTTTTTTTAAAGTCTACCCCCCTTATTCATAAACGCACTATAGGCCTCTGTTAACTTAGTAATCGTTTGTCCTTATCTGTCACTTTGACATTTACCTTTCACAGATAAGGACAAACGATTACTAACTTAGCAGAGGCCTATAGTGCGTTTATGAATAAGGGGGTACATATTTTTTTATCCCCCGATTCAAATAGTGGAGCCTGGTGGACGTCACGCTAATTTTCCTACTTTAACCACAAACAAAATTATTTTTCCACACGGAAAAATGTACCAAACAGTTTATAAAGGTCACTATAATTTTCAAATTCACTCTCAATTAACCCTCAGCCCCTACTCCCTACCAAAAATGCCCGGCTTTTATTTCGTTTTTAGGGTTCCGTACCCAAGGGGTAAAAACGGGACCCTATTACTAAGACTTCGCTGTCCGTCCGTCCGTCCGCCCGTCCGTCTGTCACCAGGCTGTATCTCAATAACCGTAATAGCTAGACAGTTGAAATTTTCACAGATTGTGTATTTCTGTTGCCGCTATAACAACAAATACTAAAAACAAAATAATAATAATAATTAAGGAGGGCTCCCATACAAAAAACGTGATATTTTAGCCCTTTTTCATGGCTACCACTCGCCGAGCTAGATCTCAAGAACCGTAATAGCTAGACAGTTGAAATTTGCACAGATTATGTATTTTTATTGTGGCTACAACAACAAATACTAAAATCAAAATAATAATATTTAATTTTTAATTATAATTGTGGAGGATAAACTCCTTTTGTAGCTGGCCTTTGTAAACCTCGTGACAGCAGCATCTCATTTTTTATAACTAAACTTCAGTTCGTTACGAACCACGCCAGGAGGTGCTGCTGCCACGAGGTCACCCATTCTTTCATGTAGTTTCTTTATACCTATTCATTAAAAATCAGTTAATCATCATAATTTGTTTTCATTCAAAAGATACAGTCCACTAGTTCGCCACAATAATAATTAAGGGAGCTCCCATACAACAGAGTATTTCTGGAACGGAACCCTTCGTGCGCGAGTCCGATTCGCACTTGGCCGGTTTTTTTTAAGTAATAACAACAATTACCAAATTGATATCTGATCAAAATGATCACGTCCTATGTACGGTAGGTATAGCGTTAAAAGTTTCAATGCAGCTTTTATGAAACAACTTTCTGAAACAGATCAACGTAATGGACGCCGGGCTATTGTTTCACATCCCGGCGAGTAAAAATTGTGTACGTTATTGGGGTCACGGGCTTCCCCGCCCAGTAAATGATTTTTAATCGCAGTTCCGGGTAATTTTTAGAATTCCTACCTCAGTCGGGAAAAACTGAAGTTTTATAGAATCTCTTTCCTGACCGTCCCCGTTTCTGTCTAGACACTTTGTATATAATAGGGAACACGTAGGCGTCAATGGACACTCATAACATAAGGTGAATTATGGGATGCATTGCGCAGAAAAGAGCAGACTCATTTTTTGAAGATTATAACATAGTTTACCTTAAATTCCATCGAGAATTTGCAAATTTTGCAATCAATGAATTACAGGATAGTGCTTTCACAGTGGTCTAAGTTTTTTTATATACGATACCTAAACCTAAAGTACTTAAGGGCGTATTACATTTGGCTAAATTAAGGATGCTAAATGATTTAGAAACCTAATTTAGTAAAATGTAATCTCGTTTGGAAGTAAGGATCCTAAAAAGTATCCTAATTAGGAACAAGGATGGTTTCTGACAAGCTGAATGGTTTAGCATCCTAGTTAGCAACGTGTAATAATATTTAGTGCAGATAGTCATAGTCGCCCTCGCTACGCACACCTGCCTGCGACGGCGGGGGGGGGGACGTGTCTTATTCAGTGACTAAATTCAGGAATAGTGTAATCAGAAGCGCATCCTTATTAGGATGACTTAATTTAGCCATGTTTAATAGGCGCTTTACTGCTAATGCTATAATGCTAGGAGGTTTAAAACAAAATCAGAAAACATCAAAACAGAGGAAAAAGATTTTCATTACCATTTAAATCGGAAAAATTGCATGATAATCACCGTTTACATAAAGCAGGCGGGCTACTCCGAAATGTGGAATTGACAATTCGTATCATACGATCTCTCTTACTCTCATATTAACGACCATTGGTGTGAGCGAGACGGCACAATTCGAATTTCTAATTTGTGAGCACAAAGCCAATATGCTTATTGTCTAACTCGCTCGCAATCGCCATCGTGTTCATTTTGACAGTTCTTGTATGAATGGGACAGCTAGCTGATTCCGATGCCAATTCTCAGCCCATACATGAACTGTCAAAATGAACACGATGGCGATTGCGAGCGAGTTAGACAATAAGCCTACAGGTTTTGAACGTATGTATATACTCAGTCGCCTTCGCTAACTACGCAGGCAATAAACTGAATTTCGAGGGCAGATGAATTCAAATTGAGTAGATAAAGTTAAATTTAGCTGTTTTAAGGCTCAAGGCTTTAAATACGTTAACGAGGAAACGTTCCTATTTTTAACATCGAGCGTTGAAGGTTTCCAAGGTTATCGATTATAAAGTTTCGGGTTTCATTAAAGTTTTATGATAAAGGAACGAGAAATTATTTATCTATTGTTCCGGAATATTTGAGCGGGGACCGATTTTTGAAAGCACATCACTCGAAAGTACCACTCGAAAGTGGTATAAATCTGTTTATATATTCAAAACTACGGCTTTAATCAAATTTTTGACTAGTCCACATGATTAATGAGAGCCTTAAGTATCTTCTAAGCTACTCGTATTTCAAATTCAGCACAATTTTTCACCACTTTCGAGTGGTATTTTCACACATGTGCTTTCAAAGATCGGGCCCCAGGTTGGGTTAGTTTCATTAAATAGCGCAATGTTTTTCTGGATTTTTTAAACATCGAAGTTTTTTTAGATATTGAATCAAAAAATTCTTATATTTCATAGATAGCTAAAGCTGCATTATTTCTATAGTTTTCCTTAATCAAAAAAATCCGGCGAAACAAGAATCCGACGAAACAAAGAATCGGGAACTAATCTGATAATGTGAAAACGCATTTGAGACGTTTGTTCCGACAAAGCTGACAGTGAAGACCTTTCCCAAGGCCCTACCCGCAGTGAGGTGGAGTAAAATAAAATGAGTACATAATGCTAGCCTTGACTGTCCATCCGAGACGCCTATCAAAAAGATGCGGCCCACATTTCAGGAAATAATTGGGATAGAACCCACTCCGCTTGTTTGACAGGAGATACGTGTTGGAAATTAGTTTTTGTACGCGACTGAGTAAAGATAATATGTTCTTTACGACTAGCTGTTAATCGCGATTTCGTCCCGCAGAATTCAAATCCGAAGAATTTGAAAAAAAATAAAAAATAAAAATGATTTTTTTTAATTTGAAGAATTTGTAATAGAGCCCCTACCACCTTGATGCGGCCCTGTCGCCAAATCCTTTCTTAGCAGATGCATACGTCATGTTAACTATCTGCGTGTCAAATTTCAGCGCAATCCGTTCAGTGGTTTGAGCTGTGCGTTGTGCGTTGATCGATCAGTCAGTCACGGTAGCCTTTTATAAATACGGACTAATGCTTGCTACACATGTAACGATAGGTATATCGTAGCGATTAATCTGCGCAAATCGATTTGCACAGATTTATCGATCGTATGTATGACAAATCGTAACGATAATCTGCAACGATTTGTCATACACACGATCGATAAATCTGCGCAAATCGGTTTGCCGCAGATTTATCGCTACGATATATTTATAGTTACATGTGTAGCAAGCATAAGTTACGCCCTTTTATGGGTTTTCCAATAGGTACCGAAAAGTTCCAATGAGACATACTTCCAACAATTCGAGTAGAGTAGAATAAAGCAATTCACTAGCACAATCGCGTCTAAAATGCCAACCATCAGCGTCGTTAATTCAATCTACTAGATAGATTTAAATTAAAATTGTAAAACTAAAAGTTCGTAGCTAGCCTACGCAGTCTCTACGGCGTAGCACTTCATATCATATGTACTCAAAAAGGGTCATACGACACGTGATTTTCGTGCACACGAGACTTATGTTGAAACTCAGATTGGCATCATTACATAGTATGAAACAAAGTCGGTTCATGCATGCCGTCTGTATGTTACATTATGTACGCTTGCTTAGGGTGTTTAAAATGTGATCTAAATATGCAACACATTTTAACACGGTTTTCATCAACATGCTGATTAGAAAATATTTTGTGCCCTAGTGCAGTGTTTTTCAAACTATAGGTCGGGGTCGTAGTAAGCTCAAAATACGCTCATTATAATAAAAGAAGAGCATTTAGTAATTGGTGTCGTAGGTAGAGAAATCAAAATGCCAATACAAGCGAAGGTGAGTGGGGGTCGCTGTTTTTTTTCAGACCGAAAGGGGTCGCTACTTCAGAAAAGTTGTAAAACGCTGCTTTAATGCTTGGCAAGAGCGTTCTTTCAAGCGAGAGAGTTCAGGAGAGACGGAGAAAGAAAAATACTAGGAAAGAGAGCTGTTGTACTTCATCTGCCATATTTGACCTTAAATATTGATGAGGTTTATTTTTAAGCGCTTTAGTAACGCGTCATTTGAAGCTGAAGACGATACCTGCCTTCTAGAATGTCGAGGCCGGGCTCCCCTCTTGTTGCCAAGTCGTTTATAAAACTGCGGAAAATGTCAGCGAGCTACGTTACGGATATAAATAAGTGGAAGAAGATACAACATAATCTAATATCTAATACCATACTAATTTGTCAAACAAAGAAGTTAAAAAAAAATATCGTCGAAACAATAATAAATTATAGATTTACTTACGCACTTTTTTATTTCTACCTACATACCTTGTTAATATCATAGATCTTTATTATTTACTAGCTTTTTAAATAAAAACACTCGGTCATGTATTCATATTTATCAAAATTCGTTTACCTACTATTAAATAAATTCAATTCATTCATTCATTCATTTTGGGGAAATAATTTCTTACCATTGGCAAGTCTGCCCGTTTTCAACGGTAATTAGTTAATTAGTGGAAGAAACGAGACAAATATAGTTTACTTTGGCATAATGTATCGGTTTCAAAGCTACGTCTTTTGAACTATCAATCAAGTTTCTAGTATGTATAAGCTCACTGAGTTCTCCCATCAATGGCTATGATAGCACCGTTGTCAGTGATTCCCAGATAGCTGTCATTATCATAAAAACAATAACTGTCTCGTCTCGCCGCTGTGTCGGGGCAAAGACTTATTTTGACATAGAAAAAAAATATAGCCAGTCGAAGGGTAGATTTTGCAAATTCACGTCATAGCTTTCAAGGCATCGTAACGATATGGCGGCCGGACACGGGCCCCGTAACTACGAGTATGGGGCCCGAACTGGCTGAGACTTAAGTACAGACGGGACGTTGATACACTTTTTTATAGTGAGTGAGGCAGAATACCCATTAGCCATAGGCCCCAGACATTATACTATGGAGGTGACTAAAAACAATTGGGGCCACTTTCAGTACTTAAATAAAGAATGAAATTAATGTTGTCAAAAGAGAAGACGGATGAAGGCATCGATTGGGAGTACTTGGCAAATACGAATAAAATTTTTCATGTGAGTTAGTCATCTAACAATTTTTTAAAGCTACCGGCAACCCCTGTCCATGTGATTCTCAAAACAAATCTCGGCCGTTTGCGATCGTCAGTCAGTCACGCTTTCCAAAAAATAACAAATTTATTGACGAATCAGTAGGTCATTATGCACCAGGGATCAAAATAACGCGATTATTTCACAATTACTTAGCTTGTAGCAGGCTTGAAAGTAAGCATTCATAAAAGTGTCCCATCTTTTAATATTTCGATCTTTATGCCGACGTGCGTCATGTAGCAAGAGGAAATGGGGTGAGCTCGACGGGGGTGACATGGCAACGGGGAGATGTATTTTTATTGTCTCGGCACTTAATTGAGGTCAACCCTTCTTACAATTAGTCTTGACTGTAATGAAAATTATTTTATTAGCGACAAACCCTTTTCAATCAAGGAGTATTAGAGGGAAATAAAGGAAAATTCATTTCAAAACTCCGTTAAGCTTTTTAAGGAAAATGATTCGTAATCCTTTATAGTGCTTTGCTTTGAGTGAAAGCTATCTATACGGTCGGGAAAAAATTACTCGAAGTTTAAAATTACTGTAACTTGCCTTGTGCAGCCAAATGCACAATAGAATGCAGGTACTACACTCGGTAAAAAAAAACGGGTCACTTCCCGTAGAAAACTCAATGAAAAGTGACCCGGTTTCTTTGCTCACAACACAAGTATAAAATACTAGCTGTTGCCAGCGACTTCGTCTGCAAACAATTCTTTTATCGCTATCCCGCGGGGACTACGCAATTTTCCGGGATAAAAAGTAGCCTATGTGCTATTCAAGACTTTTCTCTATCTATGTGCCGAATTTCATCCAGATCCGTTCGGCCGTTCTGGCCTGATTGAGTAACAAACAAACATCCATCCATCCATACTTTCGCATTTATAATATTAGTTTGATGTTCAAACTATTAGCTCAGACCAAAAATATGAAAAGTGCAAGTGCCTATTCTTAATTTAACTGCAAATAAAAGGTGGAATTCGTGATATTCAAAGTTATTAAAGTTATTTTGACGTACCTTTTACCAAATGGTACTTTTACAGAAGTTCGGCATTTTGGCAATAGCCGAGTTGAATATTAGATGGACTTCTTACTGGAATACGCCTCAAAGTTAGGGAAATTAAAAGTTTGCCTGAATTGCTATTTGCTTGCGTTACTTCTTAAAATTGCGTTCTCGTCTTGGAGCTACATTATATCGGAGGTAAAATTCATGTCATACTGAAGCTTGCTTCCTGGGGAAGTACGCAGCGGAAATATCATTTAATAAAAGACGTTTATTCGATAGCAGAAAGGATTTCTTACAGAAAATAAATCCAAATATTGTTCAAGTACGATGGCACTAAGATAATAGCAAAGTAATATTGTTTACTTTGAATAATACATCTATGATAGCTTAGGTACTTGAGATATTGTGCAATAACAATCAACTTAGAAATCATTTATGTGAACAATGATAGTAATAATATGTAGGATCTTCGTAAAGATAAATTGCTAAAACGATGTAAAGATGCCAAAACTTGCAAACGAAGTAGTTATATATTTAGGTAGTCGTATACCTATTGATAGAGTTAAAAGTTGAAATTTGAATGTTAAGTATAAATAAATAAATTTTTCTCAAAGATGCAATGAAATGTCAACCTTACGTTCCAAATAATAGGCCGGGACGTATTACGTTACGTTGCAGGCGCGGTTGGACAAGTGGTATGTAATGGATTTTCATACAAAATGGCTGGCCTTGGCCTGCAAAGCGATCGTGTTTTGTTTTGTGGTGGTCGTCGTCACGCGCGGGTCGGGGCGGGGCGCGCTGCTGGACGACACGCACGTGGAGGATATGCGCCTGCTGCTGCTGGCCGCTGCCTAATGCACGCGCTAGCGGCAACATGCTAAGGGTTTTTTTGGAGTTTATTTATTTATTTCATTGCATGTTTGAGAAAAGCACTATACAAGCCTCGGCCGGAACAGGGGTTGCCGGCCCTCGTATCATGCCGGCCTCGTGTACCACTCGGCCGTCAAACTTACTCGGCCGGCAACCCCTTACTTCCCGGCCTTTGCAGTAATGTACTACACACGTGTGAGCATTATGATTTCGAACTTCTTTACTCACAAAAAACCCTCTACAATTTTAGGTACGGATATTGACTTAGTCGTTATATATACGTATAACCGTGGCTAAACTGTCAGTGTAGGTTTACAGAAATGTCAAAATTCTTGACAGAGGTAGACTTTTGAGCTGCAGCGATTAAAACAACGCGAATGAATCCGTGTTTTACATTACCATTTGACCGGAACTTAAGAACGTATCACCAGTCTAAGGTTGCTTTGTTTTTCAGGACCCTCACCATGATTGGAGCGAAACGGACATCCTAACCCACGGCGTCAGTGGCCTCAGTCTACACAGAACCGACAGTTTAAACCAACGCCCTTTAACCGGTCTGAAACGGAACGGCAGCAAAGGCAGTGCCTATAGCTTACGTAGTGTCAGGAAAGAAATGCCCAAGCCAGAAAGACCCCCCACGATACCAGACGCGGGCTTTGGCACTTTGGAGATTAAACTGGCTTACGACAACGCGACATCGTCTTTGGCTGTGACTGTGCTGAGAGCCAGAGGTCTTATAGGCATGGATATGACAGGATTGTCGGATCCGTTTTGTAGACTTGAAGTGTTACCCATAGGTTTGTTACTGTTAATTCGTTATCTTTTATGTGTACCAATATCGTAGAATCTGGTTGATATAAATATAGGCGCTTGTCAATGAAGTAAATGTAGTTTATTTGCAAATCACTTTGGACGAACCCCACGCCACAACTGCAATTTGATGCGGCTATAGTCATAGATTATATAGTCAATGTGGTGATATAACTCCGTAACGTAACCATTTAATGTCGCACTTCAACCTAAACACAAATGGACGAAATTGCAAAAGTATTGAATGTTGAAGTATAAGTTGGTACGAAGTCCATAACACGTAATATTTTGCAACAATGACCTTAGTTAGTCCTTATGATTATGAAGTAATCGCTTACCATTTCACATTTCTGCTTCCTCAAAAAGTTTATTTAACCCCAACATCTTGCAAGACTCCGCCAAATTCAAATGTAATTTGTTGCCGTTTCAGAAGGAACATATTCAAATAGGCTGCGAACGAAAACTGTTCACAAAACGAAGAACCCGGAATTTAACGAGACCTTGCATTTCTTCGGCATCACGGAGTCCGATCTCGCTACTAAGACTTTGGAAATATTTTTGTTTGATGACGACAGGTATATTACAAGCTTTAATTTAAAATCATTATGTGTCTCTCTTCTGTATGATATAGACATAATACGTCTCTGAGTGCGTAACACAAACGTGTACATACTCGCCGTCAGTAGATACCATCAGTGACGTACGTATCTTTTGTAAGCACTAGTTTTACATCACTATTGCACATCGATCATGTTCTGTTTACTCACAGATCTTGACCTAAGCTACTATTTTACACACGTATGACTCATATGTTAAATCTAACATTCTATAACGGTACTTTCACATTACAGATTCGGCTGCGACGAGATGGGTTCAGCAACAGTTTCCCTCAGAGAATGTGCCAAAGCCCCGACGCAGTTGCGTCTAGCCTTAACAGGGTCGACGAGCTCCGAGCCGACAGGCCCGAGGCTTCTGCTGGCGCTCTGCTACAGCACTAAGAGGCGAGCGCTGGTCGTGACGGTCTGCAGAGCTGCTGACTTGCCAGCACAAGACAGCAACGGATACTCCGATCCGTTTGTAAAACTGTAAGTACCGACTTGGCGTGGATCTCTTATCTCCGTGTACCACTCGCAGAATAGATAGAATAAGATAAGATATATATGTTACGGGCTATCTAATTCTGCAACTAATTAGAAATTTGACACACATACACAAATCACGTCTTTATCCCTTATGGGGTAGACAGAGCCTTAGGCTGTTACCTTAGACTAACAAGACCTTCAGACCACGTTTAGCAAGATTGTCGGCGTAAGTAATTTAAAACTTACGCCATAATTGTTCTTTGCCATAGTTTTAAAAGGTATTTCAGTAAAGTATTAGAATTATGGTCTTAGTAAGTAAATTAACTTTTTTTAGTAAAAGAAACTTGTAAGTTTTAATGATCATGCTATGTTACTTACGAAAAGACAAAAAAACTGCCATTGATATCGGTCAAAATATCAACTACTTAGTCCTGTTAGAGCTTGAACCAGGCAATCAAAACAGTAATCGCCGTAGGAGTTCGGTGTTTTATTTATGTTCTATCTTGCAGGCACCTAGATCCCGATCCATACCACAAGAAGCACAAAACCTCGATCAAATGGCGCAACCTAAACCCAGTCTGGAACGAAGAAATTCTCTTCGAGACCCGTCCGACAGAGCTCTCCCGGCAAAACCTGACCCTAACAGTATGGGACAAGGATTATGGCAAACCCAATGATTTTCTAGGAAGCCTAGTGCTAGGAGCCAGTAGTAAGGGCAGGCGACTGAAACATTGGATGGACTGTATCAAATTCCCTGACCATAGGCACGAGCAGTGGCATTCTTTAACCGATACGCAGCATCTGTGAAACTAGAACTGACAATAAGTGACACTGTAATTAGACATGCTACTTCGAAATTCGAACCATCCCCCTCACTCTCATACTAATGACTGTTATGTGAGCAGGACGGCACGAAACGAACTTTGAATTTCGAATTTCAGGGTTTATGGCCTGATATGATAAGCCGTTGATGTTTTCTAATAAAAAGCACCTTACATTGAAGGGTAAGGTGTCCAATCCAATCTTGCACTATCTAGATGAACCTAGCATAGGAATGAAAAGCCAAATTTTTTGAAACTGAATATACATGACAATGTGTTGTTTAAAAAAACAATGTACCATCAGCCAAATATGTGGTCAACCCCCCTAAGGTTAAAATTCCTTTGCACGTCACAATATATAACGTCGATAAGACAGGCTGTCAACTTGAAAGTTCGACTTTAGCGACATTTTCATTTGATAGGAAGTTGGATGAAAAGTGGTAGACCACTTATTTGGGCGACCGTACAGAAAATGATAATTTTGCCAAACTGCTCCTTTCTACTTATACACATTAAAAAATGCCAATATACTTTTTTGCGTAGGTACTGAATCGAATAAGTATTGGAAAAAATATAATTAAATTACCTATTAAAAGAAGTAATATTATGTTTTGTATACAATTTACACATGCATATTATGTTTCAAGTAACTGGAACAACTACGATCACGCACTCGGCTGGATGTAACTTCCTTTGAATTTAAAAAGTCGTGATAGTCTTGTGTTTAGACTAGAGGCTTATCTGAGGCTAGTGGAGTTTATTTAAAATTTACCATGAGCTTATGAGTGAAAGGAAACATCATGCATGAGGAAACTTGGACATAACTGTAAAGCATTTCAATGGTGCATTGGTCAAGCATTGGACCCGCATGGGAAGTAGGGTACAGGCTAAGTCTTCTCTTTATGCCCAGCATTGGGACATGGAGGCTGCAGATTATGATGATAAAAATGTTCATACCTAGGTGATGTTTGTTAGACTTATGAATGTAGGCTAGAAAATTGTTAAAATACAAATAATATAATAATATAAATAACTTAATATACCTAACCATAATTTGTAAACAAAAAATACTTAGATATTATAGTTGGTATATAATAAGTAAATGGTTCGTATTTTTGTATTAAATGTGCCAAATTGATGTTATAGGTAACCGTGTTGTTATATATATTTTAACGTTTCATTATGGGGTTAATACAGCTGCCTTTACTATATACCTATAATCATGAATTATTATCAAATAAATATTGTGAGAATGACGAAAAAATTGTTTCCTTCCGTATTTTTATATTATGGTATTGATGATAGCCTTCTAATATCGTTTAGTATTATTTTCAACTTCTAGAATAATCATTTCCCATTTTGTTAGATGACAATACCTGCATAGGTAGGAGTATTCCTTCGTGGCACTCAAATTTCAAAAAAACCACCAATGTGCTGCCATCAAAATGAAATAGATCACAGTAAATTTTCACATTCATTCATGATGTACCTACTTAAGTACATACCTACATTTCAAGAATTTGTAATTGTACAGATAAAATTAAATTAAATTCAACTACCGGAGAGAACAATCTTATTTCGATATTACTCAGATATTTTAATCGAAAGGCTTTTATAGAAAAAAAAGTACATATTATTAATGGTAATGTGAGTCAAGTTAAAATCTAAGTTTTGATTGGTTAAATGGTTAAATCTGGAACGTTACAATAACAATGTCATTTTGTGAGTTTGACAATCAGCCGTCTTTGGTAACTTTTTTGGAATTTCTCTCCTCGTTTTTGGGTCCCTTCCTTCACAATAAAATTAACAGACTCCTTAATATATATGACTCAAACTTCGGCAACTGTAAAATCATTCTGTCAGGGTGGTTGCAAAGTTTGTCTTACGAGGATACCGAAAACCAGCTGAAGTTAGTTGTATAACTTAGATAATTAACTATTTATCATTAGATAATCCTTAGTTTAATATATTATAAAAATGCTGACTTCTAACCTTGTACAGTAAATAATACTCCTGTATGAATTAATATATTTAATCATAGACCCTATCTTTTGCCTAAGATACAGGCTACTTTCGTATCCTAGTTTAGGCATTTAATTTAATTACCCTATGCACAGTTTATAATATACTTTCGTTGTAAGCGCAGGCGCACTTGTTTTATGTCGAGTCGTTAGTTTAGTTCTTAATTTTGTTGTGTACCTACTTACTAATTCATAGATAGACATAATATAGTGCTTACTAACCATTTATAATTTATTTGTACAATTGATTATTTTAATAAATTATTTGATTTGATTTGATTTAATTGCCTCGAGGAGCATACTCTGAATTAATATTTTGGTGGCGGAGCCGTTTGGGCGTGCCAAAGCAAAAGTGCCATAACCATAACATAACTTCAAATGAGTGTTTTTTAACCTTTTTAGATACGCGATCGTTTTATAAGTTAAAACTTTTCAGCAACCCCCTAGCTAAACCCTCTTGTTATGTTTTGCCATTGTAGTATAAAACTTAGAATTAAGTACTTGTCTTTTTTCTTTTACCTGCGACTCTGGAGTAAATCTTCACGACCCCCAAGGGGTCGCGACGCGCCTTACAGTTTGAAAAACTCTGCTCCAAACCAAATTATTTATAGTTCTGTGGTTGAAATCAAAACATGGCCGCTGTTTGAACATTTGCGTTTAGTTTTATCTAATAGGTACGCTTGAATCCCAAGTACAACAATCAATCATGACACTAAAAAGCAGTTTAGTAAACTCTCAAACTTTCAAGATATTAACAGTAAAAAAATATTTGTTGGAGATTATTCTTTTTGCTAAATATTTTAACGGCACGCGTTAACAGTGCAGAAACAAAACACAATAAAGTTGTTTTGTGAACTTTTCTGACATGTGAAACTGTAATTCGTTTTAATAGACAAAAGAAACCCGTTTATTATTAAAAATCAATTCATTTAGTTAGTTAGCTATGTGTTAAAATAGATTTAAAGGACAATGGCATTCTTATGTCCTGTGAGAATAAGACGGGGGAAGAAAAAGAAATGTAAGTACTCTATGGAGCTTTCATCGTGGGAACTTTTATGTCAATGACCTCAGACTTTCTACATATTATAAATGTAAAACTAGTAATTTCGCTTTGCTCCCATATCGGGAAACTAATTAATCCCATTTAATCTCTGGCATTACATTGAAATTGAAAAGACTAGTACCTACCGCAAAGGTCCGAAAAGCTGATAACGCTTCAAGTTATCAGTGATAGGCACGATTTATAGATTCAACTTTTTTTTAAGCAGAACGAACGAATTAAACATGTCCTTTTTTAAAAAAAAAACAGTAGTATAAAACCTTTTTTTACTTATTCCCGCTTTTTTTAGCAAGCAGTGGAGACTCTGACAAGGATTTGTCTCGACCAGGATCAGGGCTAAGCCCTGGTATGGGCAGGATCACTGGGTCAGCTAGCATTGAGACTTTAGTTAGAGTTGGTATTGAAAAGGAACATGGACTCAGTCCAGATTCCAAAATGGTGGTGCTCCATGATTTTGCACCGTGTGTGGATGATGAGCTTGAGGTAAGATTATAAATATGTTTAACTAGCTTCTGCCTGCGACTTCGTCTGTGTAGAATTAGCAATTGACACGTTTATGACTATCCCCCGGGAACTATGCTATTTTCCAGGATAAAAAGTAGCCTATGTTTTAATCTAGGGTAACGGCTATCTTCGTTCCAAATTTTATCCAAATCCGTCCAGTCGTTTTAGTGTGAAGAAGGAACAATCATACTCACATTCTATCTAATTATCTACACCTAAAAAATAGACCATTGTATTATTTTAAGTTGACCTCATACAAAGTGATAGTAAAAATAATTGCTTAGTGTACAAATGATTAGATTAAAATAAGTATGCCAAAATTATCTCCAAATTAAAAAATCTGGTACTTCGTCAGTCTTGAGCAGTACAGTTAGAAAAAGTCAGAACTTATCAAGGTTAAACTAACAAATAAGTTTTCAGCTATGGGACAATAATAATATGTATAAGTTACAAGATATTAATACATGATTGTATACCATCCTTTAATTTTTTAGGTAAAGCGTGGTCAAATTGTAAACGTATTGTATCGAGAGAATGACTGGGTGTACGTAATAGTGGCAGAGTCCAGGAAAGAAGGTTTTATTCCACATTCCTACTGTGCACCGTGCGAACACCACGATTTGAAGAAGAAACTGCCAAGAAGCAGATCCCCTGCTGATTTAGCCCATAGAGATGTTTCACAGTAAGTCATATGTTGTTGTTATACTCTCATTATAATTAACTAGCTGTTGCCAGCGACTTCGTCTGCAAAGAATTCGTTTATCGCTATCCCGCGGGAACCACGCGATTTTCCGGGATAAAAAGTAGCCTATGTGCTATTCCAGACTTTTCTCTATCTATGTGCCAAATTTCATCCAGATCCGTTGGACCGTTCTGGTGTGATTGAGTAACAAACAAACAAACATCCATCCATCCATCCATCCATCCATCCATACTTATTTACGCATACGCATTTATAATATTATAAGTTAGATAGTTAGATTAATAATTACATATGTACCTTAGATTATATTCAGGCATTTCATTTCACCTCACATAGCATTTCAATCATTGATAAAGAAACAGAATTTATCTCTTTGCGATTGTTTAAAACATTTTAAGTTTTATTACCTCAAAATAACACTTAACATAAACTATTTTATTATATTATACTATTAAGTGAAAGGGACTTGTTTATGTAAACAAAAAAGTTAAAGTTGAAGTTACCTTACAATAACATCTTTTTATATTTTCACTAAGTATTTTTGTGCTTACTGCTTACTGCAATTTACCTACTTCTTCTATATTTATGCGATCTTTAAAATTCAACACAGTTCTCACACTCAACTACAGATTATCCGTTTCGGATGGTGCAACAAATGATGGGCACTCCGAGCTCGGCAGCGAGGGTGAAGCATGCCCATTCAGCAAGGACCCTTCCGGTCGATATGTGGTGCTCTACACCTTCACTGCTCGGGACGAGAATGATGTTGATGTGGAGAGAGGAGAATTTGTTACAGGTATGGTTTGGGTTACTTAATTTTCACTTAACCCAAGGTCAAGAACTGGAACTGGTTACCATTTTTTTTTTTTTTTTTTTTTTTTTTTTTTATTTAAACCAATAGTGCGAAATATACATCAGTGATGCTCATAACCGGTACTGAAACCACCTACTGTGTGGTTATGTAATAGCCGGCGAGATCGCGCGGTCGAGCCGCTTTTATAAATTAGTTATATATATTACTTAAGTATGTATTATGTATTAAAGGGGTATTGGATAGGGTATGTCATAGAATTGTTTAAAAAACCCAATGATATGCTATATATCATCGGGTTACGCGAAAGAAAGTCTGACCATAATAACATAGTTCATTCCATAAGCAATTACCAAAACTAAAAACCCGTTTAGCGTATAGGGTTACCGTATTCCGTGATTTTAAAGCCATAATAGATAACCTTATTCAAAACGGTAATGATAGGCTTAGCACAAGGATAAGCTTATCATATAATAGGGTAACAGTTTAAAGGGTTACCCTACGAAAAGGCTTAAGCAAATGAAGGGCTTTTCCGGTCCTTGCCCTAGGTTACCTTTGTAATGGCAGTTGGGAAAAAAATTACGTACTGCGAAATTTTTAAGTCGTTGGTAAACATAACTAATAAAATAACTAAGGAATAGTCATTTCACGCAAAAAAGAAAGCGAGCTGCTTATTTTAAAAAGACATGTTTTTATTTAGCCAGCTCAGTTCGTAATAAATTAAATTGTTCTCATACATCCATCGATTTATTAAAAAACTGACTAACAATTGAGTAACTTTACTTTGCTATGTTCGCGATATTGTGAAGTCAAGGAGACCATTTTTTTTAGCAATCAATGGATGTATGAGATATAGGATTACATTTCCCTGGCGAGTAGTGTAATTTAGTAAAACTTCCTTTGTTTTGTTTATAAGTTAAATAATAATGTTATTTTACTCTCAGTGTTGAATAGAGAAGACCCTGACTGGTACTGGATAGTGAGAAGCGACGGCCAGGAAGGCTTCATACCCTCTGGATTTGTGTACCCTGCTGTTGTGCAAGGTATTTATTCTACTTAGACCAACTAGATAACGAGAGAAAATATATTTTTTTTAGGATTCCGTTCCATACCCAAAGGATAAAAATGGAACCCTATTACTAAGACTTCGCTGTCCGTCCATCTGTCACCAGGTATCTCATGAGCCGTGATAGGGTTCTCTATTGTTTGCCCGAATTTCATATGAACTAATTTCACATGCCCGAATTTCAGTTTCCATAATTTTATATTCCATAACGATATATATGCCATAATGATCATTAGCCATATTTTCATTTGCCATAATTTTCAGGTGCCATAACGATACGTTTGCCATAAATTTCATTTTTCCTATTATCAATTGTCCTAAAATCATTTGCCATAAAATTCAAACGCCATAATAATTATTTGCCATAAAAAACCCAGAATTTTGATTGATGACTAGAAAACAAATATAAATATGAACTGAATGACTGAGGCGAAGTCGACCTAACCTAACCTAACCTAACCTATATTTATATTAAATGACCAGTCATGTGGCTATTGAGGGGGCTTCGCCACCCGAGCCCCCCGAGCCCTTAGAGATGCTTCTATTTCTGCTCTGAGGGTCGCAAAAAACCTAACGAACCTACCGTGTTTCGGTAGCAGTAAATTTCAACAGTCTGGATCTGTATTTTCCTTATTATGACAAATGATTGTTATGGCATGAAATATTAGTGATTTTGAAAGTTATGGAAAGTGATATTATGGTATCTAATATTAGGGATGTTGAACATTATGACGTTTGATTATTATGGCATTGAAAAATTATGACATGTGATATTAGGGCAATTGAAGGTTATAGCCAGTGACCATTATGGCAAATGAAATTAGTACAAATGAAATTATGGGAAATGGAGGGATCCCCCGTGATAGCCAAACAGTTGTGTAGTGTATTGGAAAATGAGGGTACCCGTACATATCGTCAGTCTGGTTATGTCAGGTAAGTACGTACGAACGCGTGTGCTCCCGATTTCCCTGGATATTTTTACAAGTGGGTGCTGCTACTACTCCACCAGCCTCGCGGTGGGCTGATATTATAGGAGTGTCGGGTCCACAAGACTATACTTTTAACAAGAGCCAAGAACACATACCGCTTACTAATAAACGAATTAGATCGCCTTCCTCACCACAAGACATGGAGGCCAAGAGACTGGCTTTGGATTACCAGGAGAATCTGTCGCAACCAGAAGACAGAGATACCGGTGACTCAGATTAGTGTTAAGTTATTGTCAAGAGTAGTTAGTAGATTGCGGCTTCTGCGGCACTCACCGGCACCTTTGCGGAGCAAAAAATTTTTATGCGTTTTTTGCTGCGGCAACGATTAAATGCCTTTTTTTTAACCTAACCTAACCTAACCCAAATAACGTACGGGTTTTTATGGGTTCCCACGATGATAATTCTGTTGACAAAGTTTTTACGTATTGATTTTCGATCGCCTACTCGCTATTAATGCAGGTAGAGATATGTGTGATAGGTGTGTTCTATTGTTACTGTTTTTCACATACATTAATTTATTGGGATGGTCTGTATATTTCTTTGAAGTGGTTTATTTGTTTTTAAGAGCGTTGGCTGTTTTTGCTTTTTTCTCACGCAAAATCTATCGCAATTTCGTTGAAACAACAATTTATGTAGGAATGGTAACTTTGACATGGGTCGTGAGAACAAGTAGAACAGTAATAATTTAAGAAAAAACGATAAATATCTTATTTATTATGTATTGTAATGGTTTTTGTATATTATGGAAGATAAAAATTAGATAAGAATAGGTCGATCAAACGAGTTATTTTTTTTATTTTAACTGGAAATAATCCGAGAGTTTTATACAGACCTACAGCGGTTAGAAAACGCGATCTAACATGTCGTTTCATGAAAAAAAGGCGTTAATTTTATAAGTTAGAGGTAAAGCTAAGCAGGATCAAACATGTTGCATTTTTTTTTATATTGAAATATTTCGAAGGTTTATAAAGACACAGCTGCGCATAAGAAACGTGTTCCGACATGTTGCATTAAACAGGTGTCTGTTTTTATAGTTAGAGACAAAGCTGTGCATAGGAAACGTGTTCCGACATGTTGAGTTAAACAGGTGTCTATTTTATAGTTAAATACAAAGCTGTGCATAGGAAACGTGTTCCGACATGTTGCATTAAGCAGGTGTCCGTTTTATAGTTTTTTTGTCTTATCCTTAACATTAGTGTGTGTGTGTGTGTATGCGTGTGGCTAATAAAAGCGGCACTCCAATAGACAGGACCGTCATTCGTTCAGATTGGTTCGCTTAAAAAACAGTATCTAACTGGAGCGGAAACAGTGTCGCCGGTGTACCTTCTGAATTGTTGTCAGTTTTAAGTTTGGAACTCTCTGTCTACGTGCTGTACTGCTACGTGCTGCTGCTACAAGATAAAATGGAGGTAAGCTTTAAACATTATGTATATCCGCCTTTGTACTTACATCCTTTTGTTCGCAACTTGTCTGTTTATCCTAATTTTTGTACAATAAAGTGTTTACTTACTTACTTATAAGTATAAAGAAATTTCTATTTGTAACAAGCCCCTCATTAATATTTTCTTTTTTGTTTTAGGCATCAAATGAGGACTCTGTTGATTACACTTTGAAACATTATTATTATGCCCATTTGAATGATGATAATGAAGTCCAGGACCCAAAACCACTAAAAATTCAAACCCAAAAACGAGCTAACAGCATTGATGTATTCTTTGATAAGCCTAAAAAGAAGCAGGCAACGGAATATTCGTCTACCGTTGCCCATACTACTAATGGAGTTACCAATTATATATCTTCCCGCGTAGACGATGTTTCAAAGAGCACTCACCTTGTCAAAATCGATGTCTACGATATGAAAAAGTTGCGCGGTGTACCAAACGATCAACATTGGAAGTTCGCTGATACCAGAATCAAATACTACACGCAAACTGAAGACGATGACCATTATTCTAACACAAAGGAATTGATCTACAAGATTACAAAATATATTGCAGCAAAAAACGACTGCAAAAAATATTTCTTCGACGCAAAGAAATAAAAAAGGCCGTAAGCCATAACTTATTTCCAACTCCACCCACATCGAACCACATCCCCCACCATGGAACAAATGATTTTTGGGCTATATAAGAAAAGCAAAACGAACCATAGAGCATCAGTTTCAACAGTCGTCAAAGTCAATCTACAACATGGACCTTCAAAACTCATTTTACGATGAAGACCTTTACGAACGTTGTGAGGACCTTTCGGATCTCAATAAGTCCCTTCTCGATAAGGAACTCTATGAACATTGTGAGAAATTCGAGAATCAGTCGCCAGATTTGTAAGTATTAATATTTTAAGCATGTTTAAACAAGTTTTATTTTGATTTTTTAGCTAGTAGTGGGGTGGTGAACCCAACCCAATATAAGTAGCATTCTTAAAGAAATATTTTTATTCAACATCATGATGTCATTGACTAGTGAGGATATTAAAATGTTCAGTAAATTAGTGTTATTAAAAAGTTTTCATAAATATCTAAGATTGTGGTACATAAGTGGAAAACTTAGTGCAACGATAGCTTGCGATCCGGATATCAAACCGTATATCACCCCTTGCAATGGACATTTTACCGATTTTGCATTGTCAACTTCGCAGTACGATGAGATAGATGGTGTATTACCCATGGAAGCGTATTGTTCTATTTGTCAATCAAATAAAACAGGTAATTCCTTGCTCCAAGTGATGAGTAATAGTTGAAAAATTCTGGTAAATATGTATTTATGTATAACTTTCTTTTTTTTTTTTTTTTTAGAACTGTAACACGTGGAGTTAAAAGAAAACGCGTATCCGAAGAATCTTCTACACCTCGTGATTCGTCGCCGGCTTCTGCAGTTGTCATAGAACCAATACAAATCGTTGGGTCTCAGCAACCATCAACTTCTCGGACGACAACTGAACCGCCGCCTTCTCCTATTGTTGGTGACACCGTCGAGTG
The DNA here is from genome assembly GCA_963854515.1 of Pandemis heparana. NCBI lineage: Eukaryota > Metazoa > Arthropoda > Insecta > Lepidoptera > Tortricidae > Pandemis > Pandemis heparana. The sequence goes on along the minus strand of OY978022.1, from coordinate 7,216,532 downwards.
CAAAATCTGCCAACGAAATGTATCAAGAAGGTACTATACACAGCATTTAAAAAGTAACTTACATAAAAATAACTGCGTAAAATTTCAACATTCTAAGCCCAATGTTGAATTAATTGAAGCTGCATTTGGAAATAGGTTATTAACTTATAGGATAGTGTCGGACCAGGGAAAAACAAATCATGAATTTGAAACACCTGAACTTTTTTTTGAAAGAATTAAAACATCTGTCAATCAATTAATAGACGAGACAGTTACTCAGCTAACCATTTTCAAAGTTAGTTTTATATTGCATGCAGAATTTATACAAGAATCTAAAGGAATTATAAATTTTTTTGATTTTAATGTTTTGAGTTGGACCATTTGTAAAGGTGATGACAAAGAAACTTTTTTCGAAAATTTAAAAAATGCATTAGTTAATAAAATATCAAATTTTGAAAAAAAAGATAGTGGGTGGAGTCTAAAACATATTAAATACATAGATATGAACATTAACCAATTTAATCCATTGCGTGGTTCTTCATACATTGATTTACCGCACGATATTAAAACCAAAAAAGCAATTATTAACGTGCAAAACTATGACCACGAGTGTTTGAAATGGGCACTGCTATCGGCGTTGTATCCGGTTAAGGATAGTTCCCAGAGAGTGTCGTCATATATTAAAAATCAAAACAAATTAAAATTTGCTGATATACCATTTCCAGTTAAATTGACAGATTTGCATAAAGTTGAAAAATTAAATGATTTAAGCATCAATGTTTTTGGACTTTGTTATAATGAAAACTTAAAATCACATGAAGTTAACGGTCCACTCTACTTTACTAAATGTCGTAAATCAACGCATATAAATTTACTCTTCATATCTAAGGGTAGTCAGGGCCATTACTGTTACATAAAAAATTTATCTCGATTAGTAAGCCGTCAAATATCAACAACCAATTGCAGCTTTCACATTTGTGATGGCTGTTTACTAGCATTTTATTCAAGTGAACAATTAACCAATCATCAAAAAAATGACTGCGGTCATGTTGTTGTTGAATTGCCAAATCATGAAAAGACAAAAAAAAATTGGTTTGGCGATGAAATTTCATGTGATAAGCTTATTTTTGATAAATATCAGCGAAAGCTTAAATTGCCATTTGTTGTGTATGCAGATTTCGAAGCCTTTTTAAATCCAATAGCATCTTGTGACCCAGATACATCTAAATCTTACACAAAAAACATTCAACAACATGAAATGTATAGTTTTGGTTATTTTATTAAGTGCTCATTCGATGATAGTCTTTCGAAGTATTGTACATACACCGGCTCAGATTGTGCTAAAGTATTCATGGATTCCCTTTATAGTGACTTGGAAAAATTAAATAAATTAATTCGATTTCGGAAAAACCCGATTCCATTAAATCAGGATGATTTAAATAATATTTCAAATGTTAATAATAAATGTTTTATATGTGATAATGACTTAAAATCTCAAAGCGTTTTCAGTTATAACTGGACTACAGGTAAATTTCAAGGAGTAGCTCATAAGGTATGTGATAATAAATTCACACCTCCCGCACACGTTCCCGTATTTTTTCACAATCTTTCTAATTATGATGCACATTTCATTGTAAAAGCTTTGAATTTCCGTGAAGGAGCCATCGATGTCATCCCCCAAAATAAAGAAAAATACATTTCTTTTAGCAAACAACTCAAATTTGATAAGAGATTTTTGTCACTGAGGTTTGTCGACTCCTTTAGATTTATGTCGAGTAGTTTAGATAGCTTAGCTAGAAACCTGCAAGAATATCAATTTATTGAACTGAGAAAGCAATACCCCAGGGATGAAGATTTTAAACTTTTAAAGCAAAAGGGAATATTTCCCTATGAATTTATGAAATCGAATGAATCACTTGAAGCGTCATCGCTACCTAAAATAGGTGATTTTTATAGTTCTCTAACAGACAGCTGTATAACAAGTGAAGATTATCAACATGCACAAAACGTTTGGAATAATTTCAATTGTAAAACAATGTTGGATTATTCCAACTTGTATTTAAAAACAGACGTACTTCTATTAACAGACATCTTTGAGAATTTCCGTTCTGTGTGCATTGAAACTTATGACCTAGATCCTGCACATTACTTTACCGCACCTGGTCTCAGTTGGGATGCTATGCTTAAAATAACTGGAGTTCAACTTGAACTTTTAACTGACTTTGATAAAGTTTCGTTCATTAAAAAAGGACTTAGAGGTGGTATATCACAATGTAGTAATCGATATGCTAAATCAAATAATCACTACATGCCAGACTTTGATTCTGATCAAGCGACATCGTATCTAATTTACCTCGACGCTAATAACTTATACGGTTGGGCGATGTCTCAGCACCTTCCTGTTGGTGAATTTGAATGGGTTGATCCTGATACTGATTTTAGAATCTCAAAAGATGCTAATTATGGATACATATTAGAAGTCGATCTAGAATATCCCGATTCATTGCACGATTCCCATTCAGATCTTCCATTTTGCCCGGAGCACATAATAGTTGATGAAAGTAGACAAAAAAAATTGGTTCCAAATTTAAACAATAAAACAAAATACATTGTACACTACAGAAATCTAATACAATGTTTAGACAATGGATTAAATTTAATAAAAGTTCATAGAATTTTAAAATTCAAACAAAGTAACTGGCTTCAAAAATATATAGATTTAAATACTACATTAAGAACAACTGCCAAAACGGATTTCGAAAAAGACTTCTATAAGTTAATGAATAACGCAGTTTTTGGAAAGACTATGGAAAACATTGAGAAAAGGGTTGATGTTAAATTATTAACGCATTGGACTAATCACGGTCACATCAAAGGAATTCAAAGTTATGTAGCTCGTCCTGAATTCCATAGTATTTCAATTTTTTCAGAAAGTTTAGCAGCGGTACAGTTAAAAAAAACCAAAATAATTTATAATAAACCTATTTATTTAGGCTTCTGTATATTGGATATATCGAAAACCCTAATGTATGATTTTCACTATGATTACATGAAGCAAAAATTTGGAAAAAATCTAAAACTGTTATACACAGACACAGACAGTTTGATTTATCAAATTTTTACGGAAGATTTCTATCATGACATAAGACATGACCTTAAAAGCCGTTTCGATACATCCGACTACGAGTCTAATAATATTTACGGATTTCCGTGTATTAATAAGAAAAAAATAGGATATTTTAAGGATGAAAATAACGGAAAAATTTTAAACGAATTCGTAGGCTTAAGATCCAAAATGTATGCCTTAAACGTTGATAATAATATCGTGGCTAAGGCTAAAGGTGTAAACAAATGCGTGACTAAGAAGTTTCAAATTCATGATTACAAACGTTGCCTAAATGAAAAAGAATATATATTATCAGAAATGTGTCGATTTCGATCCATTAAACATGTAATTTTTACACAAAAAATAAACAAAATCTCGCTTTCCCATTCTGACACTAAACGATATCTTTGTAAAGATTCGTTTGACACTTTAGCTTGGGGCCATTATAAATTAAGGTAACCTAGATAGATAACTTTCAATAATTATTGTTATTTTATTTACTTTTTTCAATTTAATGTTATATATGTGCATGTTTAGAATAAGAAAAATGTAATACCTACTTAAGTTCTTGTATTTTTACTAAAGCAAAAATAAATTTATTAAAAAAAAAAAGTTTTTTTTTTACATCACGATATATATATATACATATTTTCATATTTGCGTTTTATTTTCGTAATAAACTTGAAAGAGGAAAGACAGATTTTTTGTTAATAATGAACCATTTTATCCATCCATTTACGGCTATTATCGCAGGTCCGAGTGGTTGTGGAAAATCAAACTTTGTGACAAATTTTTTGAAAAATGCCAGTCAAATGTGTAATGTAGAGTTTAAGCAAGTAGTGTGGTGCTATGATGGAATGCAACCGCTTTATAATTTGAATGGTATTGATTATGTTCAAGGCATTCCTGATTTAAGTATGTTTGATGGGGAACAACCTAAACTTCTTATAATCGATGACTTAATGAGAGAATCAGATGGACGTATTGTTGATATTTTTACGAAGGGCAGCCATCACAGAAACTTAAGTGTTTTTTATATAACTCAAAATTTATTTCATCAAGGAAAAGGACAACGTGACATATCTTTGAACTCCACCTACATTGTTTATTTTAAAAATCCTAGAGACAAAACTCAAATACGCTACTTGTCTCGACAGGTTTATCCAGAAAATTCAAAGTTTGTTGAAGAAGCCTACAAGGATGCAACTATGTCAGCACATGGTTATCTGATGATTGATTTGAAACAAAGCACAGATGATATATGTCGTTTTAAAACTAAAGTGTTCCCCTTTGATAAATATTGTACAGTATATATTCCAAAAAAAGGCTTTAAATATGACAAAAACCAACCAGTCTTAGTCAGTAGTAAATGATGCCTGGTAGAGTAATCACACATCAACATCTACTTCAAGCTTTGCATACGCTCAAACCAAAATATCGTAAAGCCTTACTTAAAGCTTGTGACGAAGACGAAATAAATATAATTTGTGAGTGCATTTACAACGTGTTAAAGGGTAAAATTCCATTAGAAAAAACAGAAAAAACGAAGTTAAATAAACATAAAAATATATTACGTAAATTAGTTTCAAAGGGAAAACAGAAATTAAGGAAGACTATTATAGTTCAAAAAGGTGGTGCATTCTTGCCAATTATACTTGGAGCTGTTTTAAGTAGTTTGTTAAGCTCATTAACATAGTTAAAATGGAGAACACAAAGAAGATGATTTTAGTAGAACCAGATTTTATTGAGAAGTTTAAACACAGTGAAAAAACACCTTTAAATTCCCTAACGCGTTTAGACGAGGATATGCAAAAAATACTCGCAAGTAAAATAGAAGATCGTGAAAAATGGGCATTATATTCTCAAGCACTGCAAAGATTTTTACATTTAACTGAAACAGATCGGAAACCGTTCAAGATACCAATAATTTTTGATAGTATGAATAATCCTCATGAGGATTATGAGAAGTTAATGGTTAAAAAGGAAAAAAAAGATGATTATGAGAAGGTAATGGTTAAAAAGGAAGAAAGTGAAGATAAAACGACATTACTAAATCCAACACGGCCTGAAGGTGACGCTGCTAATAGTACTCCTTCGAATCAGTCTTACCCTGTGCAGTTTACTCCATCTCATATCATAAAATTAATTCCAAAAACTTATATGAAAAAAGGACAATCTTTACTTGATAACATTTTGAAAAATAAACAAAAGATTTGGTGGAAAGAAGGAGGAGAAATCGTAGTGGATAATCAAGTTATCTCAGATAGTAATATAATTGATTTGATAAGTGACACGTTGCGACCCCTCAAACGTGCAAAACCAATTGGTTGGAAACAATTTGCTTCGACTTTAAAAGATATCGGAGTTCCTGCATCTTGTATCGGTAACCCAACTAACCTAGAATATATAAATGGTCTTCAATCGAATGAGGTCCAGAAAACCCCAATATATGAAAACACTAGATCAAAATCAGTCCAAGTAAGAGGACAATTAACACCAATTTCGAACAAAGCAGCCCAATTATCAAAAAAGAAAATAGATTGGGAAAGATGGAGTCCTTATTAGATATCAATAGGATTTACTACGATGTTTCTAATCCAGCTGGATATAGTAGTATTGATAAGTTAGTTAAAGCAATGCATGGTCGAATGGACAAAAATGAGGTTACAAACTGGTTGCGGTCTCAGGAAACATACACATTACATAAACCAGTTCAAAGACGTTTTACACGAAACAAATATATCCTGTCAAACTACAATGAACTTTGGCAAGTAGATTTAAGTGACATGCGTACTTATAGTCAATATAATGATGGTTTTAAATATATACTGTGTGTCATTGATGTATTTAGTAAGTATGCTTTTGCTAGACCTATGAAAAAGAAGGACTCGGACACAGTAAAAAAATGCTTTGAAGATATATTTACTGAAGCTAAGGCGACTCCGCGTCACATTCAGTCCGATAAAGGTACTGAATTTGTTTCTAGAGAAGTAAGAAAGTATTTTGAAGGTAAAAAAATAAACTACTATACAACGAATAATCCTGACATAAAGGCGAGTATTGTAGAAAGATTTCAAAGAACATTAAAAATGAAAATGTGGCGCTATTTTACCCATAAAAATACTTATAAATACATTGATATTTTACAGGACCTCCTGTATTCATATAATCATAGTTACCATTCAAGTATTAAAATGTGTCCGATAGACGTTAACTTTAATAATATTATGACTGTTTGGACTAATCTTTACGATAAACCACGAAACGGAGTGAAAACATTTACTAATACTAATTTAAGTGTTGGTGATCACGTAAGAATAACCAAATATAAACACATATTTCAAAAAGGTTATGAAACCAATTGGAGTGATGAAATCTTTGTTATAGAATCAATCATTAACAGATCACCTCATCTCGTCTATACCTTAAAGGACTTACAGAATGAACCAATCACTGGCACTTTTTATTCTAAAGAGTTACAGAAAGTTACTTATAACCCCACCATTGCATATAAAATAGATAAAATAATACGTTCAAGACTAGTTGGCAACAGAAAGGAGGTGCTTGTGAAGTGGAAAGGTTATCCGAATAAATTTAATAGTTGGATATCGGCATCGAGTTTAGAAGAAATATGAGTGACGATAGTTTTTATTTAACTTTGTTAAGCAACAGTTCGGTGCTGTATTTCCCCGAAAATACAACAGCCAATTTTCTAACAAAACTACCAAAGACAGTGAAATTAGAAGGAGAATGGGTCGTAGGATTAGTGGAATTTCACTACCCATGTTCAATGTACAATGTTCAAGAACATGAAAACGTAGTGTATGTAAAAAAAACAGTGACATTAGCAGGCGAAAACAAACCTGTTGCCATTGAATATAAGTCACATATCCCAGCTACGACTTATGATGATATTGAACAATTTTTATCTGCTTTTAATGAAAATCCATTATTGAAGAATAAAGTGAATTTCAGATATGATGGAATTTCGAAACTTGTTAAGGTCACTTCTGCACATAAAGACATAATTTCTGTACATGCAACACCAATACTAAACCTTCAGCTAGGTTTTAAACCGAATACGAATCTTATTCAATGTCAACTTGGGAAATACCCTACTAATTTATATTTGGGGCTACCATCACAATTGTTTATATATTCAGATATAGTTCAACCTCAAGTGGTAGGGGATGTTATGACATCGTTAATAAGAATAATACCACTTGATCCAACAAAATACATTTATGGAGCATATAAAATGCATAGCTTTTCTCCTGCACATTACGTACCTGTTTTACGTAGAGAGTTTGATACTGTTGAAATTGATATAAGAACGCATACGGGAGGAAAGATTCCATTCCAGTTTGGAACTTCGTGCGTGAAGCTACATTTTCAACGAATAAAATGAATCATAGACGAGGAAATAATCTTTGTCCATACGAACATTATTATTCTCATCAAGCTGGTTCTGGGGTAGGAATCATTTACAAAGGTGTTCCTCACCAGCGAGGACATGGTATAGGAAGTTTTTTAGGAGGACTGTTTAGATCTGTTTTTCCTCTATTATCTAGTGGATTTAGAACAGTTGGAAAAGAAGCATTAAATGCAGGTGTTGGTCTATTGTCTGATATGATGAATGCGCACCCTATGAATGAATCCATTAAGTCTCGTTTTAAGAATGCAAGCACTAATTTAAAAAGAAAAGCTGATGAAAAAATCGACTCTTTAATGTCAGGATCGGGGTATAAAATGAGTAGAAAAAGACGAGAGCGCACCATTACATCCAAAGCATTGCGAGGGAGAGGAACAAAAAAAAATAAGAAGAAAATAAATATTAACGATATCTTTTCCAACTAAACCATGTCATTTTTACATAACAATTCGTGTGAATGCGCTAAGTCGGAGTTAGATTTGTTTGCTCTTCCATCAACGCAAACGAGTATAGAAAATGGACAGTGGATACATTATAAACCTATTTCGTCTTTGACTGACGATGGTCCGATTGAATTTCAAGTTCCAGGATCAGGTGATGACTATATTGACCTGTCTCACACTTTACTCCATGTCAAAGTCAAAGTATTGAATCAAGATGGTACTAACATCAAATCAGCAGACACTCATGTTGCACCGGTGAATAATTGGTTACATTCACTTTTTAACCAGTTGGATGTATATTTAAATCAAAAATTAGTATCACCACCTAATAATACATATGCGTACCGTGCATATATGGAAACTCTACTGAATTATGGACCAGCAGCAAAAGGGTCTCATCTTACATGTGGGCTATGGTATGAAGACACTGCGAATCATATGGATTATACTGATGCAACTAACAAAGGGTGGACTAAAAGAGAAGGATTTATTAAAGACAGTAAGGAAGTTGAAATGATGGGTCACTTACACGGTGATATATTTAATCAAGAAAAGTTTTTAATAAATGGCGTTGAAATCCGTGTCAAATTAGTACGGTCAAAAGAGACCTTTAATCTCATGTGCAGTCAAGATAAAAAACTTAAATTTCGAATAACGGATGCTAGTTTAATAATTAGAAGAACAAAAATCAATCCAAGTGTTTTGCTGGCACATCAGAAGGTTTTAGCTTCAACGACTGCAAAATATCCTATCACAAGAGCAGAAGTTAAAGTACTTACAATACCATCAGGGGTACAAGGCAAAACGCTTGATAATATTTTTCTCGGGCAAGTTCCAAAAAGATGTATTATTGGTTTTGTTGATAACACAGCATTTAATGGTAGTTTAAAGTTTAATCCTTTTAACTTCCACCACCACAATATTAACTTATTCAGTTTATATGTGGACGGTCATCAGATTCCTTCAAAAACATTACAACCATCTTTCAGTAATGGTTTAATGATATCTACATATCACACCTTATTTTCTGGAACTGGTATTCATTTTCTTAATGAAGGCAACTCAATAACTAGAGATGATTATGGAAATGGTTATTGTTTGATGTGTTTTGATTTAACACCTGATTTATCAGCGAGTTCTACTTCTCACTGGAATCTTGTTAGACATGGCAGTGTGAGGTTAGAAGTTCGATTTGAAAGCGCCCTTACTACAACCGTTAATTGCATCGTTTATGCAGAATTTGATAATATCATTGAAATAAATAAAAATCGTGATGTAAGTGTAGATTATAATAGTTGAATGGATCATATATAAACATAGGATTATAAGACATTATATCACTAGTTCCTAGACTTCCGTAACGATTTCATCAATAAATGTAATAATTTGTAATGGATACTGAGGAATTGCAATTATGCATGAAGCGAATTTGTCCCACGATTGAATCAAACGTTTTCCCAGCTAATCGAATTCCTGTTTTTGTGAATCTTCCGGGTTATATCATAAGCAATTTGGATCCGGACTCAAAACCTGGCTCTCACTGGATAGCAATTCATATTGATATAAATGGCAACGGTGAATACTTTGATTCATTTGGTAGGAAGCCTTCTGGTTATCATGAGCTTTTTTTAAAACGAAATGCAAAGAAATGGTTTTATAATCATGTATCAATTCAGAACCAGTTTACTTCAGTTTGTGGAGAATACTGTTTAGTTTATATATATTTTAAGTTTAAAGGTAAAACTATGTTTGATTTTTTAAGTTTATTTTCCGAAAATACCATTTGTAATGATTTGATTGTAAGAAATATGTTCAGATCAATTTTTAAGAAATAAAACATAATTTCAAAGAATTTTGTATATTTATTTTCATATTCCACACTTATACCTACACACGGGATATAATAACAATTAAAATGCCAGAAACCCATTAAAACAATTTTATTGAAAAAAATACTTGTCTTACTAATATTACAAAACATCTTCTTTAATTGAAATTTCAGTCGGTTTCTTATCAAACTTCTTGTTTTATTCTTGCCACTCCATTATCCATTCATTTTGCGACACAGGCGAAAAGCATAATTCATGGAGAAGTAAAGGTTCATATGCATCATCAGAAATAGAAGCCGCTTCAGTATTATACATTTCTGTGTCCTCTTCATCTTCCCACTCTATTAACAAAGGGTTAATACCGGAATAAGTGAAATATTGAGCTTGCGAAGCAGGTGAATATCCATTTGACGTTTGGTGTAACATCTCAATCTCTTCACAATGTTCATAGAGTTCCTTATCGAGAAGGGACTTATTGAGATCCGAAAGGTCCTCACAACGTTCGTAAAGGTCTTCATCGTAAAATGAGTTTTGAAGGTCCATGTTGTAGATTGACTTTGACGACTGTTGAAACTGATGCTCTATGGTTCGTTTTGCTTTTCTTATATAGCCCAAAAATCATTTGTTCCATGGTGGGGGATGTGTTTCGATGTGGGTGGAGTTGGAAATAAGTTATGGCTTACGGCCTTTTTTATTTCTTTGCGTCGAAGAAATATTTTTTGCAGTCGTTTTTTGCTGCAATATATTTTGTAATCTTGTAGATCAATTCCTTTGTGTTAGAATAATGGTCATCGTCTTCAGTTTGCGTGTAGTATTTGATTCTGGTATCAGCGAACTTCCAATGTTGATCGTTTGGTACACCGCGCAACTTTTTCATATCGTAGACATCGATTTTGACAAGGTGAGTGCTCTTTGAAACATCGTCTACGCGGGAAGATATATAATTGGTAACTCCATTAGTAGTATGGGCAACGGTAGACGAATATTCCGTTGCCTGCTTCTTTTTAGGCTTATCAAAGAATACATCAATGCTGTTAGCTCGTTTTTGGGTTTGAATTTTTAGTGGTTTTGGGTCCTGGACTTCATTATCATCATTCAAATGGGCATAATAATAATGTTTCAAAGTGTAATCAACAGAGTCCTCATTTGATGCCTAAAACAAAAAAGAAAATATTAATGAGGGGCTTGTTACAAATAGAAATTTCTTTATACTTATAAGTAAGTAAGTAAACACTTTATTGTACAAAAATTAGGATAAACAGACAAGTTGCGAACAAAAGGATGTAAGTACAAAGGCGGATATACATAATGTTTAAAGCTTACCTCCATTTTATCTTGTAGCAGCAGCACGTAGCAGTACAGCACGTAGACAGAGAGTTCCAAACTTAAAACTGACAACAATTCAGAAGGTACACCGGCGACACTGTTTCCGCTCCAGTTAGATACTGTTTTTTAAGCGAACCAATCTGAACGAATGACGGTCCTGTCTATTGGAGTGCCGCTTTTATTAGCCACACGCATACACACACACACACACTAATGTTAAGGATAAGACAAAAAAACTATAAAACGGACACCTGCTTAATGCAACATGTCGGAACACGTTTCCTATGCACAGCTTTGTATTTAACTATAAAATAGACACCTGTTTAACTCAACATGTCGGAACACGTTTCCTATGCACAGCTTTGTCTCTAACTATAAAAACAGACACCTGTTTAATGCAACATGTCGGAACACGTTTCTTATGCGCAGCTGTGTCTTTATAAACCTTCGAAATATTTCAATATAAAAAAAAAAGCAACATGTTTGATCCTGCTTAGCTTTACCTCTAACTTATAAAATTAACGCCTTTTTTTCATGAAACGACATGTTAGATCGCGTTTTCTAACCGCTGTAGGTCTGTATAAAACTCTCGGATTATTTCCAGTTAAAATAAAAAAAATAACTCGTTTGATCGACCTATTCTTATCTAATTTTTATCTTCCATAATATACAAAAACCATTACAATACATAATAAATAAGATATTTATCGTTTTTTCTTAAATTATTACTGTTCTACTTGTTCTCACGACCCATTTCAAAGTTACCATTCCTACATAAATTGTTGTTTCAACGAAATTGCGATAGATTTTGCGTGAGAAAAAAGCAAAAACAGCCAACGCTCTTAAAAACAAATAAACCACTTCAAAGAAATATACAGACCATCCCAATAAATTAATGTATGTGAAAAACAGTAACAATAGAACACACCTATCACACATATCTCTACCTGCATTAATAGCGAGTAGGCGATCGAAAATCAATACGTAAAAACTTTGTCAACAGAATTATCATCGTGGGAACCCATAAAAACCCGTACGTTATTTGGGTTAGGTTAGGTTAGGTTAAAAAAAAGGCATTTAATCGTTGCCGCAGCAAAAAACGCATAAAAATTTTTTGCTCCGCAAAGGTGCCGGTGAGTGCCGCAGAAGCCGCAATCTACTAACTACTGTCAAGTTTTAAAATAAGTAGTGTAAGAACTTGCAATGGAAAAGCATCATTAGTATAAGTGAATAATTAGTGATAAGCGAAACTTAGTGTTAGTGAACTATCTCGAGGGGAAGGCATGTAGTGTATTGGAAAATGAGGGTACCCGCACATATCGTCAGTCTGGTTATGTCAGGTACGTACGAACGCGTGTGCTCCCGATTTCCCTGGATATTTCGTGATATAACAAGTTGAAATTTTCACAGATGATTTATTTCTGTTGCCGCTATACCAAATACTAAAAACCAGAATACTGTACATATGTCTGTATATATCAGTGACCAATATAAAATGACCCCACACTGAATACATTTTGCTTTGGAGCAAGGCTCTGCTTGCACTGGTTTATAGATATTTATAGATAATGGTACGAAACTTCGTGCGCGAGTCCGACTCGTACTTGGCCGGTTTTTTATTCATAATAATTAAGCGTTGACTAGAAAGAGAGACAAGAACGTGTTCATGGTGTTTGTCAAATCAAAATACTTTCACTGACAGCTCTGACATAATTTGCAGCGAACCAGCAAGACAACCCGCAGCCGCTGCCGCCGTCAGCTAACACAACCATGCTGTCAAATAGCAGCGTCAACAATACCACACAAGACACGGACGGACGCTACCACGGCACAGAGCTAGTCATGCTTTATGATTATAAGGTTAGTACGAATACAACATATTTCTTAACAAAATATGAAAATGTCGTAAAAGTTGACAAAAATATAAGATATAATATATCGGTCAAGAAATATAAGAGTTTCAAACTACTAATCAGACAGCGATTTAAAAGAGAGATCCGACATGAAATAACGTGACGTCATAAAACACTACGCCCATATAAACTCTGTAGATTCAGTTTGTGTAGAAAGAGATGGAGACAAATCTTTGATAGCTCATATCTCGCTTATCATCAGTTATTAAAAAAAAATGTTTGTTACATAAAGCTTTTATGAAAGCAATAAAAAAATGAGTTGATTCCCTTTTAGTGAATAGAGTAGAACAAGACATTTTCCGTTATCATTTCCAGTCTATACATATAAGTCCATTGTTGGGCTCAGGCCTCTTCTCAGAATGAGAAGGCTTGGCCTATAGTACGCATTGGCTTCCTACTCAACATTGAATTGCTTTGCAGGTCTGTTCAGGTTTCGTTGCGATGTTTCCTTCACCGAAAGGCTCACGACAAATTTCAAATTTAATTTCGAACAATAAAACAATAACACTAAAACAAAATAACACTAAAAAGATATAAGCTACCGAGATATAAGCTGCCAAAGATTTGTCTCTATCTCTTTTTTGAAAAACGGAATTTTAATATGGAGTTTATATATTGGCGTTGTGATAGTGCCAAATGACGTCATATCGGATCTCTCTTTCTTATCGCTGACTAATTAAATTAGTAATTTATAATTCTTATATTTTCCGTATTTCTTGACCGATTTTACTTTTCGTCATCTCTTTTACGGTATTTTCATGTTTACTAAGAAATGTAATATTTTTTTAATGCATATTCCCTATTCTTCCAGGCCCAAGCCCCTGATGACTTATCAGTAAAACGCGGCGAGTGGGTGTACGCAGACCTGACGCAGCAGACGGTGGAAGGTTGGTTATGGGCGCATGCGCCGAAATCGCGCCGCTCCGGGTTCATACCGACCGCATATGCGCGCGCGCCGCACACCACGTCGCTTTGACAATGAATGCAGGAGCTAGTGTGGAGACACTTACTTGAAAATAACCTGTAGTATCAGTAGTTGTTAATTGGAACAGGCTCAGTTAATATTTTTAACAACACAAGAGATTAAAATAAGATAAAGTACTTATTTGAAATTATTTGAATGTAGTTAACAAAATACAGCAGAATTGTCTCTCACATACTAGCTCCTTGAAACTATGGTGCCACCGGAATAACTCTTTATTTTATATATCTAAGTAATGCCTTCAACTTAGCCTTTTCGATAGCTGCCATATTTTGACATTTGTAGAATAAAGCAGTCTTCCAGTTTAACATAATTTTCAAATTTGATTTTAATGTAATTGTTATGTCATATTCCGTCCAAAATTGACTGAATCTCATGTTACGCTTTATATTTTTATAACTTTAACATAGTATGTAAGGTTTACATAATATCAATTTGAAATAAAAAAATAAGATGAATTTTGTTTTTTATTTATACCACCACTACACTAAGGGTCTGTTCCACCATTCCCAGTTAAGTTCCTGATTTTAAGTGTCCGATATCTTAAGTGACTTGGTGATGTTCGTATTTATTACTATGAACAAGGCAGAGATAGCATAGATAGGAACATAAGTGAAAATGGTGAAACAGTTAAATCTCGTAATTAATGCTATTCCAAGTCAGAAATTAGATTCTTCCTCTTTTTCTTGGCTTGTTGTTTGATCTCGTCTTTTATTGTCCATTCTTTTAGCTGTTCTTCTACCTTTTTGATATCTTGCTCAGTTACAGTAACAGCCAATTGCAATTCCTCTTGTTCCTTTCTAATGAATTTTAAAGCATCCAGCTTTTCCGTCAGGAATGGACCCTGTTGGCTTTCTAAAAGATTTCTATAGTCTGTCAACTTTTGATTGCGGATGTCCTCACAGTGCATCTCCGTAAGTTTCCTCAGGGATTCCTTACGAGACAGCTTGTGATGTGACTCCGGATGCGCTTTGTACTCAATGTTAAGTTTCTCCAAAAGCCACTCAAACTTCTTGTAATCATATGCTCGTAAATATTTTAACAGTTTCTTCCGCCGGTCTATAAGTTCTTGCACTGTTTTCTGTGACAAATTCAAAATATTTTCATTAAATACTGACTTTTTTTAATCTTATATATATATATATATATTTTTTAATCTAAAATTTTAACGAGGCTTGAGTGCACCAATGGTGACTATGTCAGCCTCATGGGAAGCCACAGGTACCTATTTCAAACTCTGCCTTGCCCAGAGTCCGAGGCTCTGGAGCCAAAGACGGTCTTACAAATTTATACAATAGTACTGCGTCATCTGACAAAATCTTATATTTTAAAAAGGCTTTAGTGCACAGGGGTGACTACGTCAGCCTCATGGGGAATTGACAGTATTTGAGATAAAAATTAAAATAATTTTGTGATAACTTCAACACTAACCTTTGCATGTACATTTCTTGGAAAATGTTCCATGGTATATTGAAGGCAGCGGATTTTGCCAGTAAGCTTTGCAACTGCAATGACAAAAAGGGATTTAGCATAAAATTAAATTGAACTTCTTAACCTGTTTTGAAAATGTATACTTACTTCTAGCCTCCGCTGTACTTTCATCATACCGATGTCTCCTAACTCTGTTTAAAAGTTCCTGTGTGACTAATGTATTATATTCCTTACGTCCAAGGAATGCTGCAGAGAAAATCTTGCTTATAGCATCTGGTGCACTGAAAGACAATAAAAATTTTATTAATCCGCAGTAATTTCGAAAATCGGTTGTCCCCACCATAGAGGTCGAGGGACGAAACTAAGAGTAGCTAGAACATACGAAACACAAAAGACACTTCAATTCAAATTTAGGAAAAGTGGCTTAATCAACTTTTTGATGATTCTGCCAATAAATAAATAAATAAAATAAAATAATTTTATGTCAGACCGAGATCCATATGAAAATGTTAGTTAAATACATTGCCTTAACCTATTGTTAGTTGTTTTATTTGTAATGAAATAATTTAGTTTATAAAACAATGGAATCAAAATTCATAGTAGGTAACATTAAAATAACTTCAAATAATCAATATAATAATAATAAATTAGTAAAATTAAAAATAAAATAAAATGTCATAATTAGCTATTTCCATTCATATAAATAATGATTTCATGTCAACAAGTAGGTACAATGTAGAAATTGGCAAGATATTTTAATACTAATTAATAATCTTAACCCAGGTACACAGGATGGAGCTATCTGTTCTGTCAATGTAAAAGGTCTAAACACTTAATAGGTTATGTTATTTTCCACTTAGAAACGTAACTTCCGCAAAAATAACCAAGTTATTAACACTTACTCCTTAAATTCATCGGTCAGCCCATAATCTAAACCTACATTCATCTCGGAGATCGGTGGAAGACCTTCCAAATCGCCGGACTTCTCAGGTTTGTATGCAGGTACATATTCGGGCCTTACCCATTTAAATTTAACCTGATGTTTTATACCACGGGATTGAATGAAAATGCTGGAGAGACGACGCAACATAGCCGTTAGATTTTGCTGCTGTCTTTAATTAAAATAATTTCCGTAATGCAATGCCGTTCCGAGTTTTGTCAGGTAATGATGGGCGACTTTGAATAATACTAATTCGATTAGTCGATTATTGTAATCATTCGACTTAGTAGACTAATTCGAAAATCATTCGAATATTAGTAGTACTCAAAATCCAGTCCAGTCGAGTTGACGTTGATATAACTAACAAGCTAACAACTAACGCAAGCACCGCGCCTGGACGACTGCTCGGACCGAATCGGGAATCTTCGTGTCGACTCGGCGGCCGAGTCGACACGAAGTTTCCCGATTCGGTCCGAGCTGTCATCCAGCCACCGATTAGTTACTAATATTAGTAGTCGTTATTCGATTATCGGCATTAGTATATTACTAATTTCAAATTCGAATTATGATATTAGTAATGAATAATCATTCGAATCAGCAAATTAGTCGAAGTCGCCCATCACTATTGTCAGGCTACTTTTTTTTTTTTTTTTTTTTTTTTGAAGATTTTATGGCCTGGATGCTAGGTCCTTTAAGCCAAGTCTATATATTTTGAGAACACTTGATTTAGAAGAGAAAAAGTAATATAGCTTAAATTTGCTCACGACACATCACACTAAATTTTTCCCACTGTAGTTTTGATAAATTTAAAAATTGCTTGATAACAGTCATAGTTTTTAAGAATGTCAATTAAGCGGCGGGAGGAATCACTATTATTCACTTCATCACTCAATTCACTAGCTAATATTAATCTTTGAATACCAAACGCAGAGCATTGAAGCACGATATGTTCCACATCGCATACATTGCCATTCTGGCAATGAGGGCATTTGCTGTCCGTTACAATGGAAAGTCTAGCCAAGTGTGCCGGGGCAGTGTTATGTCCAAATCTCAATCTATTGATGGTAGTGATGAATTCTCGAGAACCTTCCTTAATTCTATCATACCATGGTTTCGCTGGAAAGCTATCTTGAATACTCGCGTACCATCGTCCTTTAGTTTCAGTGTCTCTTCTCCAAACGTCCTCCCAGATCTTCATGGCTACCTCTTTTGCTGCCGATTGACAGTCAGTCATTGGAACTTTAAATATTACTCTTAAATCAATTTCATTAATGCCCAAAAAAGCAGCCTTATCAACTATCTCATTGCCAGTAATACCAGAATGAGAGGGAATCCACATGAAATGAATATTTACATTGCTTATTCTAAAGTAAGTTAAAAGGTCTCTTATCTTATACAAAATGTAATTGTTCTTATAATGTAGTTGTTTGTTCTCTAAACTAGTTATTAAACTAAGAGAATCTGTAAATATTATGAACTCTTTAAAGTTCGAAACTCTTTTAATACACTTCAGAGCTTCTAGTACAGCATACGCTTCTGCTGTGAAAATAGTACATATACTGTCAAGTCTAAAACTCTGTACAAATCTAATCTGAGGGTCATACACAGCACTGCGTACATGTGAATTTGATTTACTACCATCTGTATACAGCTTGTAGTAATTTGGGATTTCTGAGAGAAAGTTTAAAAAGTCAGTGTTATTATTAATGGCTTTTGTTTTAACATAAATGTTTTCAAATTTACAGTGGAAATTATCGGAATAACATGGCCAAAGAGTTTGCTGGTAAACATTGGGATACTTCTGCTCAACATAACACAGGATCTCGGACAATTGCGGCACTCTGCTCATCACTTCATTATTAATAATAATGGAAGGACCAACTTGGAAATGGTGAGTTCTTATACTTTTGATAACATTGTGATTCTTGCTAGCAAGTATCTTAATAAAGTATCTTTGGGCTAACAAAACCCATCGCACAGGTAAAGGCATAATTTTAGTTTCTACCTCCATAGCTCTTATTGGAGTAGAACACATAGCTCCTGATATTATTCTAAGAGCTTTATTTTGAATTAGTTGTAGTTTACGGGTATGAGCTGTGTTCATATGAGCTAAAAAACTGTAGTCAAAGTGACTTCTAACCAAAGCCTTATAAAAAACAGATAATATCTTAGGATCTGCACCCCAAGATATACCAGCAAGACACCTCATTATGTTTAAACCCTTAAGAGAGTTGATAATAACACTTTTAACATGCTCATCAAAACTTAACTTATTATCTATTGTTACCCCCAAAAACTTGTGGGAGGATACTTCATTTATAACTTCATTGTTATAAACAATATTTACATCTGAGACATCTTGACTTAATACCAAAGCACTACTTTTGGTAGGATTTATATTTAAATTCAGAATAGTACTATAATACAGAAACACTTCATGTAATGCAGCATTTAAATTATTTTTAGCTACATCTAAATTCTTATTTACACTATATACAACAATATCATCTGCAAATTGAAGAATATTTACATTAGCAGTATTTACATAAGATACTATCTGACTAGTGTACAAATTGTAAAGCAATGGTGACAACGTTGCTCCCTGCATAGTACCCTTTGAAACCTGTTTTGGACCATGTAAAATATTGTTGTGTCTTATGTACAATGTCCTATCATTTAAAAAGTTAAAGATCCACTTGCAAATCTTACCTGGTATTTTTAAATCAGATAATACTTTGACAAGAATTGTTGGGTCAACATTGTCAAATGCCCCTTGTACATCTAAAAATGCACAGGCAGCGTGAGACTTACTATTTTTGGCTTGTTTCAGATCCGATAAAAGAGAGACAAAACTATCTGCGCAGCTCCTGCCGCGACGGAAGCCGTTCTGAATAGGGGGCACGATACCACTAGACTCGACATACCAGTCAAGCCTAGTTTTTAACATATTTTCAAAAATCTTACCTACACAAGAAGACAATGAAATGGGTCTATATGAATTTGCTTCATTATGTGGCTTATTAGGTTTAAGTATTGGAATCACACACTGTGTTTTCCAGGACACAGGAATAGATTGATGTAACCAGAGTAGATTCATAATTTGAAGTAATACTTTTTGTGCTGTAATATCTAAGTTTCGGATAAGAATGTATGGAATATCGTCTAAACCTGGTGTTGTGTTTTTCCGGGACTGAATACTTGTTATAAATTCCTCCCAAGTAAATGGTTCGGTGAGATACTTAGTTTCATTTTCATTATTATTAATTTGAAATAAATATTCTATGTCAGATGAGTTATTGAGGTTTATACCTTGAGTTAATTTAGCCATAAATGGATCTATAAAGTCATCAGATTTATTAATTTGAGGTAATTTGGATCCCTTAAACCTTTTAATATAGTTCCAGATTTTGGAAATCGGAGTAGTTCTATTAAAAGAAGCACATAAATCATGCCAACCAGTTACTTTTTCTTTGGAAATAGTCCTTTTTTTAAGTGCATCTAACCTTTTATAGTTGATGAAATTTTCTATAGTTGGATTGGCTCTATAATGTTTTAACGCCTCATACGCTTTCTTAACACTCTCCTCACAAACTGTATTCCACCAAGGGGCTGGTGATCTTGTTACATAATTATTAGTTTTATGAAGTACGGGGATACATTGCTGTTTAATTTTACTCAGCTCATTACAAAATCTATCATATGTTTCAATAGGTTTATTTTCATCAATTAAAAATTTTGCAAATGTAGAACTCGAAAGTTGTCTATATTTATCCCAGTCAGCTTTACTATATATAAACTTTTGAATAGGGTCATTATTTTGATACCTTTGGGGAGACAAGTTTAAATCAATAATGGTGGGATAGTGGTAACTACCCATTGGGTCGTCGTGTACACGCCACTCACATAAAGCTGATATACTTGCACTACTGAAGCTAACATCTATTGCTGATGGATTTCTATTTGGATAGGTAACCGTAGTTGGATGCCCATCATTCAATATACATAAGTCTAAATCATCTATGATATCATACAAGCTCTGACCACGAGACTTAGTAGAAAAACAGCCAAACGCAACATGATGCGCATTGAAATCACCTGATACAATGACTGGTTTTGGTAAATTTTGAATGATATTTTGAAGTCTATTTAATCTTATTCGGCTACTTGCAGGAGGGCAGTATACACATAAAATAGATAAAGGACGCCCATTTGTAAAGATAGATACAGCTATGGTTTGAATTTCTTGGTAAAAAAGAGTTTCTAAACTATTGTGTTTTAAAGTATGTTTCACAAGTATAGCTACACCACCGTATCCATTATTAGAATGTTTACAGTATGCATAGTAATTCGGGATTTTAATACTATGCATGTCTTTTAGCCAAGTCTCATTAAGGAGACATATATCTATATTTTCTTTTATTAAAAAGGATGTTAATAATGGTAATTTAGACTTAATAGACTGAATATTATATTGAGCGATGCGTAATGATGAGTGCTCCACCGGCAGGGGAAGCCGCTGCGGCGCCGCCGCAACACCTCCTCCCATCAGCGAAGAATCTCTATTTAGCAATGTATTAACCATTGTGTATATTTTTAATTAGCGTGTCTTTAATAAATGAAGTAGTAATTGGGTTGTCGTCTTTTTGATTACCTAGTTCGACTAAAGTGCGAACTAGAGCATTTAGAAGTTCAGAGTTATTAGCTAGTTCAGACTTAAGGTCAACTTTTTTTGCTGTGGTTTCAAAATTGAGTGTATTTTGAGTTTTTTTGGGAGGCAGGTCTGGGAATTCACACTTAGACTTAGTATCGAGAGCTTTAGCATACGTAATGTTGGACTTCTTTTCCAAAATCTTTTTCATTTTTATAGGGCATGATTTAGAGATAGCCAAGTGAGGGCCACCGCAATTAGCACAACAAAGCTTATCGTTATTCTCACAGTCTTTGTAATGGTGTTCACCTGAGCATATGGAGCAACGCTGCTTGCCATTACAGATGTTTGCTGAGTGATTAAATTTAAAACACTTGAAGCATTGCAACAAAGGAGGTACATACGCAAACACTCTGTACGAAAATAAATCGTACTGTACACAGTCAGGGAGCGAGTGGGACAAAAACGTTATGCTCACTGTCTGAAGTGGCACACGCTCTTCTCCGACCCGCTTTGTAAATCGCCTCACGGCGATAATGTCATAATACGAAGATAACTTCGTATACAGTTCCTTGTTGGATATGTTTGTTGGAACAAACCTTATTATTCCTGTCTTCTCGATTTCCTTCGCAGGGATGTATGCTTTCAAATTGTATTTGGAAAGGAAGGTCTCATTTAGGAGGAAATTGTTGGCAGTATTGAATTGCTTGAACACAACGGCCAGCTTATTAGCATTGACACGATGTACGGACAGCACGCCTTTCACTTCATTGGAAAAGATGTGGTTGAGATAAATCGGACTCTTGTTGCCCAGTCTTTCCTTGTTAGTACTCTCAACAAAAACTTTGAACTCTGAATGAGCACAATGTTCCGGGTAAAGTCTTTTATATCCAGGCTTAATAAAAGCCGCATAAAGTTTGTCATCGCTTACTGGATCACTTCCACCGCCGCTTTGATTGAAAGTCCTTTTCCTAGGGGGTCCCTCGACGACCCCTCCGGGGTCGTCATCCCCAGCCATATTTACAAATTTATCTGCAAAATTGCACCTATTTACAACTTTTGGGAAAAAAAATTAAAATTACAATTCACAGTCAACTTTAAAACACCCGCTTCATTCAAATTCCCGCCAAAGAATCCTTTTTTTATTTTGAGTTGACGTCAGTGTTGCCAGAGCACTCGCACCCAGAAGCACGGTCGAATGGCTAAAAAAGCACGGTTTTAAATAAAAAAGCACGCATTTTTCCACGCTTAAAAATAATTACAAAAAATTAAGAAAATTAATCAGTGAATTATGAAATAAGCTTTTCGACACTATTGAGCGGACTGAACCAGGAGCAAAAACCGGCCAAGTGCGAGTCAGACTCGCGCACCGAGGGTTCCGTACAAATTCGCCAAGCTATTATAAAATCTGGTGTTAGCAGAGCCCTGCTCTTAAGCAAAATGTAGGCAGTGTGAGGTCATTTGATATACCTACTTATATAGACAGACAAATAATAAATAAACAAAACACCGCACTTCGGGAGTGAACGTGAAAACTACACCCACGCACATTCGCGCATAAAGAAAAAAAAATACACGAGATTTGAACTGCGGTCCGTGAGAGAACATTTTTTTTCTAGTTTTGTGTGATAATATTAATGCGATTCACAGAACACATCTACTTGCTATAGCTGTTATAGTTTCGGAAAAAAGTGGCTGTGACATACGGACGGACGGACAGACAGACATGATGAATCTATAAGGGTTCCGTTTTTTGCCATTTGGCTACGTAACCCCAAAAAGCACCGTCTTAGCACGCTTTTTGTCTCCGCACGTAAAAAGCACGCGTACCGCTCAAAAAGCACGTAAAACCGTGCTGAAAAGCACGATCTGGCAACACTGGTTGACGTTTGGTTTGAGCACTCAAGCAGCGCAGCTGACAGCTGACACTTGTTATTTTTTGTTCCGGGTCACACTGGCGCAGATAAAACAAACATTGCAGTCGAATAGTGTTGTACCTCAAATATCGCGTCGTTAATCGTTACTTTAATGCCGTTAATCGTTATTACGTTGAATATTAATGCAAATTAATGCAATATGGCTGAAGTAGTGGTTTTTAGTACTGAAAACTTGCCGAGAGCCTAATTTACGCCAACATGCCATTCGGTAGATACCAGATAGTAAAATTCTAATATTTCTAATGCAAAAATTTGTAAGGATGGACGTATGGATGTTTTACTGTTGTGCAAAATCTACGCGCTAATTCGTTTTCTAAAAATAATCTAAAAATTGACATATTGCGCTAAATACCAGTTTTTGACATATTTTTGGAGTAGAACGCGCTAGGTGTTTAGGTGTTTCGCTATGAATGATTTAGGTTTAGGCCCCTGTGAAGATATCTAATTTTTAGTAAATCCCAACGATACCAGGAAGTTAAGAACAAATACATACAGTAAAACAAAAGTATTTGACCATTCATTTATATTTATTTATTGTTTTTCGAGTGCAAACCTCAAACCGGAAAATATTTATATGCAAAATTTTGTACTAAGTGTACCACTTCACATACCTACCTTATATCACAAACTAACAATGTTTAGGAAATGAATACGTGTTGTATCCAGATAACCAAAATAAACAATTAACTACATAATTATACATTTCCACTCTCTGATCTGAATAAATTAAATCACATAATGTTAAAATACATAATACACCGTTTCAAGTACAGAAAGTGGATTGCGGATAGGTGAAAATCGTAGAAATTATTGCGAGCGAATAGAATGCAACTACTTACTTACACAATTTTACCAGGAATTACTAATTGGGCTTTTCATTTTTTTTTATTAATATACAGTAAAAAATACAGTACAAATTATTGCGAGAGAATAAAATGCAACTACTTACACAATTTTACCAGGAATTACTTTTTTTTTTTTACATTAAAAAAAAAATGTGAGGTGTAATTGGTTGAATGAAATAGACTTAAAAATATTTAAATATGAACATTGATCTATTGTAACCCAGACGTATTCTCACAATTGATATCATAAGATTATAAGATGCTAATCTAGTTGTTTAACTTTCTTAACACAACTGCATCATGCACACAACTGTCTAATATTGGACTATTGGATCAATGCTTCTATCATATATGAATATAACTACCTTTAAAAAATGAATCTAGACAATATTTTAAAACTGGTCTACGCAACTTTTCTTCACAAAATTTGGCCTTTGACTTACTTTATACATGTTTTAATATAATTAACTGAATAATTTACATACTTTGAGTGCTATGCAATTTTATCATGGAATGTTGTTAACCCATATAATAATCAGCCCACAGCTAATTGTTATTATATTGAAAATAATATAAATAAATAGTAATAATCGTAAAGATATAAATGAGGACTGGTACTATACAGTTTCTTTTGTTTAATTATAACAACACTACTTTGTGCTAAGTCGCATCCATCAATGCTTTAAATTCTGTAACATGGACTAGTACAAACGACAAATAAACACTAAGCAGGGAATGCGACTCGTATTGAATCAAAGTATTTCATAAATTCTATACAGGAAAATAATATCTTAATAAATTAATACTGCACACCATTCAGCTACTTAATTATTAAAAATATTAACTTTACCTATACATATGACTATTAGATACAAATGTCTTTTATCCGTAACTCCTGCCCTTGTTTACTCAGTTATTTACTAAACACGACAGTTATTTATTTGAATAAAAAGGCTACTCAGCCTTTTCAGTTGAAAGTAGTGGATTACTTTCATCTGATATGCGTTATGAATGTATTTTACACCAAAGAAATATACAAAGTAAATAATAACGAAATATATTTTTTAGCAATAACGCACAATAGTTAAAAAAACATTGCCTAACGGATAACGCATACAAAAAAACCGTTGGCGAGAAAAGCTAATTTATTAATGACAGAAATAATAGTGAAACCTTAGGAACAGCACCAAAAATAAAACTATTATTTGGTATGCTATTAAATAATTTTGGTTTTTTTGCCTACCAATGTGGTAAAATAATAAGTGATATAATTCAATAAATTTACAATGCCAAAAAAAAAACAGAGCCAACATATTAAAATTAATACGAGTAAAAAAACTCAAAGCACCACGTTTAAGAACAAAAACGGTAATCCAAAAACGCATTTCAGCTAAAACCGAGATTAACCCCTTTCGGTGACAACTGCAAAGTTCTTCAAAATACCACAACACTACTTGTGGCAGTTATTTAATTATCTGAATCTAGCACACATTTAAATATTAAATCTAATTAAAGCGGCTGTTATAGTCTAAATGTTTATTTTAAAATGACAATTGTTTTATCTTGGTGTCTTTCCAGTGAAACTTATTCGATAAATTGATGACTATAACAGTACCACTTAACCTGTTGAAACACTGATACATTAAAGA
The DNA here is from genome assembly GCA_963854515.1 of Pandemis heparana. Taxonomy (NCBI): domain Eukaryota; kingdom Metazoa; phylum Arthropoda; class Insecta; order Lepidoptera; family Tortricidae; genus Pandemis; species Pandemis heparana. The sequence goes on along the minus strand of OY978022.1, from coordinate 7,191,072 downwards.
ACGTGAAAAGTTAAAATACAGGGATAGACCATACCAAAGGGAAGCATATCATTTACACATCATCTTCATCCAAGATTTGTTTTAAGACTAAAATGTGTTATTTTTGGTTAATTTAACCAAAACCTTCAATCAATTGAATTGATAAAAGATGTTGGTTAAACGGAATCTTCTTAATACAGTCCATTTCTTTAGGTAAAACTCAAAAAGAAGGAAGCATGTGTTACTAGATCCGATGTACAAACTTAATAATTAAGCACTACCTAAAGAAATGAAACAGTTCATGTTCTATGCAACATATAACATATATATATATATATATATATATATATATATATATATATAGTTCTTACAGAAGACAATTTTACTTTGAGCCAGACTACAGTAACTAATTTAATATTTACTTGGATTCTTCGCAAATATGTCGACAAACGACAATTAAAATTGTTAAGTTACCTATGCGGGTATTATAATATCTCTGTCAAAGTATGTCTAGTTAAAATTCGGACTTTTATATTTCATTTATGCAAAGCATCCACATAGCAGCTCTGAAGTTATAATAATTGAAGCATTGTGGAATATTTCAATTCAATTTAATTAAAAAAAATAGCTCCATCGATACTGTCGATGATTACGCCAATGACGAGGTTGAAGACAGTGTCGTTACTTATCAATAGTCAGAGCTGCATTATGGCGAATGCTTACCTACTGTCGATTAACCTTATTGTATATCACTTAGTTCACTCTAAATACCCATGATTTTATTTATTAACTCTCACTACTAAAACTATGTTTTTTTAATTAGTAATCGGATGAAAGTTAAACAATTACTCATTAACGTTGAATAAACACTTAACTAGACTTAGCGTAAGGCAAGACATTACCGGTCGGGCAACTAGCTGGTAATATTTTTAATATATTTTATTCTAAGGAGACATTTTATTTTGAGATAATCGAAGATATATCAACCGATTCATGAATATCATATTGAAGACCCTAAAGCTATATTATACCTAGGGGCAAACGACTTTATATCTTGTGTATAAACTAGCCATTTTACTTGAGAATATTGTATGTTGTATGACAGAGCGAGTGGCGGCCATTTGTGAACCACAGATAAACAAACACAACCTAGATATTTCACAAGACTTTTCGTCTACTCATCTAATGTTGCCAGGTTTGATAGAATAGACTACAACACTAGAGTTGAAAAAAAAATACCGCACGTTATAAAAACCGGTTTGACACTGTTAATAATATATTTACCTAATCTAACGTATTTAATGTATACTTACCGGTATCGACTATTCATAAGACGTTGCCTATATTAAATAACGGATGACAGTCAACTGCATGACCAAAATAACTGCGTTAATGCCAAACGCTTGCTGCTCACAGAGCTATAAAACAATGTAATTATAAAAATCGCACTTATCAATAAACCATGCGCCAGCGCACACTACTCTATACTTCTAAGTATCGATAAGCGGTTATCGATAAATGATGCACTACAAGTCCCTAGCATATCGATGACTTATTGCACCGCGGACAGCGAGCGTTCGACATAATATAGTTAACCAGTTAACCAGTTAATTAAGTAATTATTTAACTTTCATCGCGCCTGGTTGGGTACTACCGCCGCCGAACTTTTTCGGACGAACGACGCTGCACTGAAAAAAAAAAAATATATAACGCTTTATTTTATAACTGGCAACAAATTATGCTGTAGAGAAATAAAGATTGAAGACGAAATGAGATTGTAATGTTAAAGATTCACTGTGTACGGACCCCTGGCACACATCTTTTGGACCCCACTTAATAAAAACCCTGCTATCACAGTCAAGCTAAACGTGGCCATTAGATCTTGTCAATTAGGCTCTGTCTACCCCGTAAGGGATATATTTAGACTAATACCGACGACCGGATAGCCTAGTGGTTACCCTGACTATGAAGTTAATGAATGGGTGCGTTGGGAGGGGAAGGCCTAGGTGGACGTTCCTTGATCAAATTGGGGACGTTTTGGAAAAAGGCCAGGTCAAGAGTACTCGAAACCGACGAGCATGTATGAAGAGATTGATGAATGTGGATGAAGCAAAAGAGGTATATGTCAGGATCGTAGCAAGTGGTACAAAGTAGTCTCTGCCTACCCCTGTGGGAAAGAGGCGTGACGATATGTATGTATGTACGTAACTCACCATTCTCACCGACGTCATCGGCCGGCGCGCGCAAACCCTATTCCCTTTTCTTTCCTTTCTTCTTACCCATTCGCTTACTATAGTTCTGTGCGAGAGCGTTCACTATGGACACCACAAAGTACAACACCATGGCTAGCACAAACTTCTCCAAGAGGCTGGAGAGCACTGAACCAGAGTTCTCCGGGAGAGGAGACGACGGGTCGTTTTTGTGAAGCCTAGCTTTCTGGTTCCTTAGGAATTCCAGTAGAGGCGCTTCTAGTTTCGGCCCGATGTACGGTATTCTTTCAACCCATGTTAATACTTGTCTGAAAATCACAAAAGTAAATGTTTAAAATGTATAGTCTATTCTTATGTCGCGGGTACTAAATTGACAAGTACAAATGTCAAGTTGTCAAATAATGATACCAGCTTTTATTGTTTAGTGATGTACTCGAAACTATCGACAGTGTTTTGGATACAAGTGGTTTCGCCATGTCATATTTAAAGAAAAAAAAAATGATTTACATAAATTAGGTTTATTAGTTATGACACTAACTTATATGCTGACTATAAATCGTTTTTCAATTACGTATCAAAAAATTAAACATACAAAATTTATGTTATAAGTATATAAATATAAGTGTAAAATTAGTACTTATTTGCACATTTTATAGGATAACTTACAAAAATCTGTATTAAATTTAATTTATCGTTAACTTTCGATAGTGGGGGCACATCACTATTTTTGAATTTTATCCCGGAAAATAGCGTTCCCGCGGGATAGCGATAAGCGGATTCAACAACTAGTTACTATTTCTCGTATTAAATCAAACTTCACCAACTAAATGCTTCAGTTAAAAACTCACCCAACAAGCGTCTCGTTGAACGATATGATGACAAACATCTTCTGTATGTGCATCTTTATGACAGCCTTGCCCAGGACAGTGGCTCCAAAGAACGTCCAGAAAGGCACGAGGAAGTGTCCACAGGTGAGCCCCGCCAGGTCGAAGAGCGGGTTCGGAATAGATGCACAAGCCAGGATACCGATAAAGCCAATCTGCTCTACTAGCTTTTGAACGGTTTTCTTCGCTCTGAAAACAAAGGTTTACATTATAACCTGTTAAAATGTAAAGACATTATAATACTCTGACACCCTACCACAACCTACCACCTTAACACGTAACACCTTTACCAAAATAAAAATAAACATGACTTAAAATGTATATAAATAAATACTACTACTACTAAGAGAGTTAGAGTAATATTTTTATTAGTTTCTTTTTCTTTCTCTTTTTTATCACATACTAGCTGTTGCCAGCGACTTCGTCTGCAAAGAATTCGTTTATCGCTATTCCGCGGGAACTACGCAATTTTCCGGGATAAAAGTAGCCTATGTGCTATTCCAGACTTTTCTCTATCTATGTGCCGAATTTCATCCAGATCCGTTGGGCCGTTCTGGCGTGATTGAGTAACAAACAAACATCCATCCATCCATCCATCCATACTTTCGCATTGAAATGAAATGAAATGAAATGAAATGAAATGAAATAATTTATTTTGCTTTAGACATGGTAAAAAAGTGGTCTAGTAAGTAATTAGTATTAATGTCCAGTGACACGTCTAACCAAATAAATTGGCATGCAAACATTATCTTATTTTCTAAAGTGGTTTTTGTATGTAGTTTGAAATTTGAAATACTTAGCACATTTTACAGTTTTCATTATTATTAAACAATAAATTGAAATAAATTAAAATATGAATGTTACTATAAATTATTACATTACCATTACAATTATTTACATTACAATTACAATTATTTACATTACAATTATTTACATTACAATCACAATTATTTACATTACAATTACAATTATTTACATTAAAATCACAATTATTTACATTACAATTACAATTATTTACATTACAATTACAATTATTTACATTAAAATCACAATTATTTACATTACAATTACAATTATTTACATTACAATTACAATTATTCATTTTAAGTATTCTTTGATTGAATAAAATGTTTTGTCTTTAAGCCATTGAAATAATTTAAATCTGAATTTACTTAGGGGCAACTCAGCTATGTTCTAAGGCAGCTTGTTAAATATCCGTATTGCCATTGGAAAACAGTTTCTGCGATACAAAAGCGTGTTCGTTTTAGGATAAATTAGCTTATTTGGGTATCTGGTATTGAAATGACACACCTGGTCCTTCCTTTTAAAATATTCTGGATGAGATTTTACAAAGCTACATATTTCAAATATATATAAACAAGGGACTGTCAATAAATTTAGTCTTTTAAAAAGTGGTTTGCAAGATGCTAGAGGGGGGGCATCACATATGCCACGTATACATTGCTTTTGCCCAATAAATATTCTGTTTACATCTACTGAATTTCCCCACAACAGTATACAATATCTTAGTATAGAACCAACATAACCATGATAGGCTTTTAGTGCTGTTTGTTCGTCCGCAATCTTCGTTAGTCTCCATAGTGCATAAGCAAAGCGATTTATAATATTAGTTAGATTTTGTTTCGCTTTGACCAGTAGAGACTTTATACATCTCTACTATAAACTAAATATAATTTAAGGTACCTACGAACTTAACTTGGGGACCTTATACATCCCTTTTATAAAATGTATTAATTGTATTATAGGTGAGTTAAGTAGAATTTAAGTACACTTTCAACATGATAAAAATGAGGGTAGTTGTGCGCCGATGTCAGCTGCGCCGAGTAGCCGCGCGAGCAGAGCGTTGGCGCGCGGTGTTCGTTTCGCTGCCACCGGGGCGAGCGCTCTCTGATGAAGGGCTACGAAATAGTCCGACACAATTGTCGGAGCAATCCTTCGGCTTTTATACGTGAGTTATCCGGTGTGTTGTAATAATGTAAGAATTTAAGTACTGTTGTAAATCTATTTTATTCTGAAAAAAAATGACTTTCTGACAAGTTTCTTTTTGGCAATGATGGTCTTTCCGAATGCGCTGGTAGTTTAAAAAAAAGAGATGTACCTATCTATTTGCAAAATAAACTTTTGACTTTGACTTACTACTAGTGCTATCTCACCTGCTCATGGTAGACTCATCATCAATATTCAGCTCGGCCACGCTCCCGCCAGACAGCCTGGCCGCGCGAGCCATGAAGTAGGGCGGCAGTTCCCCCAGCGCGGTCCCTATGCCCCACATCATAGACTCCACCCGGACCTTCGCCATGATGTTCCATATGGACACTGCGTTGTTGGGATCGATGACCTCCGGGCAGATAATACTGGAATGGGAAATGTTTGAAGTTCATTAACATTATGTACAGGTCGACTCATAAGTGGCACGAATGGATTGAATGAGTGAATGATATACAGGTTGATCAATCCAAATGGGTCAGTATGGAGAAGTCAGAAACTATGAAAGATAGCGAAATCTGTTCTTAGGAACCATGGCGTCGATTTTAGTGACAAAACAAACTGCATACATAAATATAAAAAAAAACTTGTATTTAGTTCGGGAATCGAACCCAGTTGTATTGAGACCTGAAATTTTAACATTACTCTTATTTGGATACCGATTATTTTAGATATCATGTTTCATAGTAATATTTACTGCTTATGACCTACACAATCGATATCCAAATAGAAATAATGTTTTTTTTTCAATACTTACACCGGGTTCGATTCCCGAACTAAACAAAGTTTTTTTTTTTAATTTATGTGTGCAGTTTTTCTTGTCACTAAAATCGAAGCCATGGTTCCTAAGAACAGATTTCGCTATCTTTCATAGTTTCTCACTTCTCCATACTGACCCATTTGGATTGATCACCTCGTATATAATACTATGAACTTACACATAGTATTATATACAGGATGATACTTACCTACTACACCTACGTACGTACGTATACTTAACTAAGTAACAAGATGTGTTCCATCAATTCTGTTTAAGAATGTTTATCAAAATTCGAAGTAGATCGGACCAAGGAATCAAGTCGTCCCATACAAACTTTGCCCCCCTATTTCACCCCCTTAGAGGATGAATTTCGAAAAATCCCTTCTTATCTCGTGTACACATTGATAAAGGAAACTCTGTACATAGTTTCAGCTTTCTAGGTTCAAAGGTTTGGGCTGGGCGTTGATGTGTTAATGAGCGAGTCAGGACTTTGCCTTTTATTTATAGCTGTTGCCAGCGACTTCGTCTGCAAAGAATTCGTTTATCGCTATCCCGCGGGAACTACGTAATTTTCCGGGATAAGAAGTAGCCTATGTGCTATTCCAGACTTTTCTCTATCTATGTGCCGAATTTCATCCAGATCCGTTGGGCCGTTCTGGCGTGATTGAGTAACAAACAAACATCCATCCATCCATCCATCCATCCATCCATCCATCCATCCATCCATCCATCCATCTATCCATCCATCCATACTTTCGCATTTATAATATTAGTAAGATAAGATAAGATTATAATCTTACAATTACGTTTTATGAATGAAAGCAAATCGCAACTCACTCGTTAGGGTAAGGCGGTTCTGGAAAGTTCAACGCGCCGCACTCGTAAGCTGCGAGCGTGACCCTCGCGATGTGGGGCCCCAGGTACAGCAGGAACGTATGCAGCCCGGTCCCCAGGCCCACGGAGCTGCACACACCGAGCACCACCCACCAGCCCCACCAAGCCAGCGTTGAGATTACTAGCTGGAATAGTGATGACAATTTAAATAACAATAAACTAAGAAAATAAATCAATTTTTAAAGAGCTGATATTCTTCAGAGTAGTACGGTACTACTACTACTAGTACCCGACTACTATTAGAGTTTAATTTCTAAACGACACTGAAAATTAGAACACAGAAAAATCCGAAAAGTAAAGCTATGGCCGGGAATCGAACCCGCGTCCTTGTCATTCCGTGACGCGTGCTATACCCCTACACCACCCATAGCAGGTGAGTAGGCCTCCGAATTTTTCTATCTGTTATCAACTGTCACGTGACCTTGTTACTATGCGAATATTTGTCGCTAAGCGTCATCTGTTTGAATGATGTGTCTGTACGACACAATTACAAACTCCCGTGGAACATGTACTGCTCACCAGGGACGAGAGAACTATTAGAGTACCCGAAACCGACGAGCATGTATGAAGAGACTAGCTGTTGCCAGCGACTTCGTCTGCAAAGAATTCGTTTATCGCTATCCCACGGGGACTACGCAATTTTCCGGGATAAAAAGTAGCCTATGTGCTATTCCAGACTTTTCTCTATCTATTTGCCAAATTTCATCCAGATCGTTGGACCGTTTTGGCGTGATTGAGTAACAAACAAACATCCATCCATCCATACTTTCGCATTTATAATATTAGTTAGATTAGATTGATGAATGTGGATGAAGCGAAAGGTATGTCAGGATCGTAGCAAGTGGAACAAAGTAGTCTCTGCCTACCCCTGTGGGAAAGAGGCGTGACGGTATGTATGTACGTATGATATTCCTCAAACTGCAGGACCGATTTTTACTAGTGTCCGACCGAAACACGATTTTTAGCCAAAACCGAAATCGAATATTCGGTTTTTTCCTGATTTCGGCTGAAACCGAAACCGAAATTTTTGAAGACGTATCATATCAAACAAAATATTCAAAATTACTGAACAAATCTTAAGGAAAAGGTTATTGCGAGGATTTCTTATATGAGAATAGTTACTTTTTTTGTTAAACAAAATTAAAAAAACTGCATGCATACTACCGTCGCTGGTCCCAGCTGGGCCGGCCGCCGATGCATTACCTATACCTACCCGGCCGAGCGTGCCCGAATTAAGCCGAGCGCTCCCGATGCGAGAGCCGCGAGAGGCCGCGAAGTAATTTCGGCCCAAATTACTTTTTTGGCCGAAATTGGCCGAAACCGAAACCGAAACTTCGGTCGGACACTAATTTTTACCAAACATGGCTAAGAACCACCGCAAGGAAACTGGCTTTCGAATTGAAAACCTTTTGTTGGAAAACACGTCATTATACTCGGTAGAAATATTCGCACGTTTTGACTTGACATTCTAAAGTATTTTTATCTAGGTAAAACTAGTTTTTTTCAACCAATGATTATGTTACTATGTTTGAACGCACATAGCGAGCAGACTTATATCGACCCTGACCTAGGACTAGTAAGCAAGGTTACCTTTTGTTCAAATTCTTATTACTCATTACCAAAGCAAGCAAAAGACATTGCCGAAATATACAATTTTTAATACAAGCATTTTAGTGACACTACTTGAATATCGTGTCAAGTTCAGAGCCTCTAGTGTAAGTTTCTGACACGAAAAACGTATCGAACGCGTTCGCGTCAAAAGTCTTAATTACTATGGGAAAATTGACAGCGCCGCTAGCGGCACGAAACGACAACAAATAGTTCTCATAGTATTTGACAGTTTAACGCAAACGTGATCGAGACGTATTTTGTTATCGAAAACTTACACTAAGTATACTGTGCTCAATACTTGTGCCAAACTTCAAATCCAATCGACCACTGCAAGTGGGTCAAAATTCACTTGCAAAAAATTAGTATAAACAAAACATATAAATGTACACATACGAAAACACATACGAACTACGAAGACTTGAAAAAATCTTGTGAAGCTATAGAAAATACAGGAGTATAAAATATTTCGTAGTTAGTGAGCGTTGATTTATTTAAAATAACAATTTCCGTTTCGAACGGTTCCACAAAACTCGGTATAAAACATGCGAACGAAATTTAATTTCAAAACTAGATTCAACCAGATATAAAGTTAAGATACTGTTAATTAACTGGCATTTCATTTATAATATATTCAAATGGTCTACTCACATGTACATAGGCTTGATGAGGTCCCGCTATGTGGTAGGAAACTGCTGTGCCGCTTAGTAATAATACGATTGACAATGCCAGCAGTTTGTATGCGAACAATCTGCAAATAATAATTACATGTGTTGGTGTCAATTGTCCCAAGATATTTATTTATTTTACATGGTAACATATCACTCACTCTTTTACATTTCTTGATTCAATCTATACATAGGTACATATAATAAACTAGCTGTTGCCAGCGACTTCGTCTACAAAGAATTAGTTTATCGCTATCCCGCGGGAACTACGCAATTTTCTGGGATAAAAAGTAGCCTATGTGCTATTCCAGACTTTTCTCTATCTATGTGCTGAATTTCATCCAGATCCGTTGGGCCGTTCTGGCGTGATTGAGTAACAAACAAACATCCATCCATTCATCCATCCATACTTTCGCATTTATAATATTAGTTAGATTGATAATATTTCTAGAGAGCAGTTAAAATTAAATAATGCATTTTAATTCCGCGCTCCAACGCTTCCTCACTTATAGAAACTAGGTACCAACTATCAACATTTCTACCAGTCAAAAGTTACGGTCAACGACAAAGACATCTTTACAATTTAGTGCCTTGTCGTTGTAACTTCATGTTTGAAGTTCCATATGAAGTTGTCAAGTGTTTGGAGCGACAAGGCGCTAAAGTGTAAAGATATCTTTGACGTCAACTGTACAACATGGTAGTAGAACCAGATGGCGAATGCTATTCTGTTGCGACAAGTGAGACGTGTTTCGGCTATTTTTCGAATAATTTTAAAGGTAAAGGATTCCAACCCATGCAGCCAAGTGAGACATATCTTTTGTATCGGAAAGACATAAGGTAGACATGTTTCCAAAGAGAATAGTTAACTAGCGGTTGTCTGCGACTTCGTATGCGCAGAATTTGCTTATCGCTATCCCACGGGAACTATGCGATTTTCCGGGATAAAAACTATCATATGTACTTCTCAAGGGCTAAAACTATATCTGTAACAAATTTCATTACATTCAGTTCAGTGGTTTAGTCGTGAAAGCGTAACAGACAGGGTTAGGGTTGCCAACTATACTGTTTTCAACAGTATTATACTGTTTTTCACTAAATTATACTTTTTACTGTTGAACAAAAATAAAGTAGGTATACAAACAACTGTTTTCAGCATGCAAACTCATTATTATTATTTAAAACAATAATTAAATAAAATACTGTTCATTTTTCTAAGATACCTACTGTTTAATATGCTTCAAAGACCTGAATATACTTTTATTTTTTGTAAAAAAAAGTTGGCAACCCTAGACAGGGTTACTTTCGCATTTATAATTTTAGTATTAGCTGGATAACTAACCTTTGTAGACCAGTAGAAGTTAGCGCGAAAAGTTCGCGGAAGAAATACTCTAGTGTTGTGACAGGCCGCCTCCATAGCACCAGATTGCTGTCGGCATCCATAGTGCTGTGGCTTCTTATTCTAAAACAAGAATATAAGCAATTACGTTAAAAGGGACTAAGTTTAGACGGAGTAAGTAGGTAGTCATTTACTGCGCGGTACACTGCTTTGCTAAATTACCAAATTTCCCCCTTATTCATATTTATAAAAAGATACCAATCTCTTATAGCAAAAGTCAACGTCAAAGTATCTTTATTTGTAAACATAGGATATTTATTCATTTTGCAAGTAAATAGGTAGCGCACACCGAAAGATAGGTATTTTTAAGTTAACATTTCTAAAGTAGTGTAATTAATACGATTTATTATGAAATCTATAGGCGGATACATTTGAAGGCGGTTCTAATTATTTTTGTTTAAAAAAAACTAAAAAAGAACTGGACTTTGGACTCGCGCACCGAGGGTTCCGTATCATTATCTATAAATATCTATAAACCAGTGTAAGCAGAGCCCTGCTCCAAAGCAAAATGTACGCAGTGTGGGTCACTGATATATACATACGTACATACAAGGTATATCAGATACCCCATAATAATCAACTGGGGTATATAACCATAGCTACAGAAGCTAAAAAAATATTTAAAAATAAATTGGAGTAATTTTTTTTTATATTTTCTATAGGAATGATTACTACCATTCCTATAGAAAATATAAAAAAAAATACTCAAATTTTTTTTTAAATATTTTTTTAGCTTCTGTAGCTATGGTTATATACCCCAGACGATTATTGTTAGGGGGTGTCTGATACACCCTGTATACGGTTTTCGCAATTATTCCTTAATCTGTGCTATAAGACCTACCTTCATACCAAATTACATGATTTTTGATTGCGTTGGCTTAGAATGTCATATTATCTCATTATGATTTACCCGTAGGTTTAAATTATTATAAGCCATAAAAGAACCACAACATCAAAATCAAAATAATAATGACAAAGTTTAGTCTAGTTTTCAATGATCTACCTGATCTCCTTAGGTTGCGGGTTGTGGAGTCCGTTGCGCGCGCGCTGCTCGGTATCGGCTTGCACGGCCGCCGCCAGCTTGTAGTACCCGAGACGGGCTAGCTGCCAAAACAAACAACAAACAATCATACAAATCGAGCCCTTTGTTTTGAGGACGAATCCAAATGAATTAGGCGCCACTTATTATACTTAGTTTTTTTTTTTTTTTTTTTAAAAAGGGCATTTATTTTTATTGAAACACACGAAACCATAACAAAACAAATCACGAAATTTCGGCGTTTTAAAATTTTAACTTGCTGTTATTTATTTTTAAAAAGTGTTTTTCAATAAAAAGACATGATGTCAAGATTGTTTACCTTTTTTAAAATGTCAAAAAAAAAACGAAGCATACGCAACTGTCAGATTTTGGACGTAAAACGCTTACACATATGGCAACAATTTTGTACGGAAATATTTAGTTCATCTTTCAATCCGTTTTCCATTTTTTTAATGACATAATTGTCTAATATATTGTCTGAGGTGAGGGCTTGTTATTATCTGAGACTTTGTATAATTAACATAAACGCCGTCACAATCTGTTTAAAGCGACGGTTAAGAGAGGTCAATGTGATTGCAATGGCGCGCGTACGACGAAATAGCCACTGGTCTTACTATTAAAAACAAAAAAATAATTAGTAATATTGCTTACGTCTCACGCTTACGGCATTGTTAAAACTTTAGTCCGAAAGGCACACTGTGTGAGCGTCGATTGATAAGGTACCACCACGGACTTTAATTGTTTAGCCTTAGAACCTTGTCGTTGTCACATACATGACTGGTTGACGGTTGTTAGTAAACATGTTCCTTAGGATCAACACCGAGACTGCGATCCATATTAGTGACAAAATCACTCTTAATAAGTCAGTCTCCGTACTATTAATCTAAATTGGCATAATCACATAATAATATTAATTAATTGTAAAATGGTCGATTATAAAGCAACCTACATAAATTAAAAATCATTAACAATATTTAACTAAGTATAATTTTATCGATAATTGCTGTGTTGGGCTGGTTGAGCGTAATTAATTACATTTTGTAATTTAATAACTGATTCAGTGCCTTTTAAGTGAAAATGATAGTCCAATACAAGCAATAGGATATGCATGATTAATTAATAATTCTAATTACATCAGTTTTTAATTGACTCAACTTCACTATTATTTTCAATAATAAACAGTTTCCTACAAGAAACTTTTGATATCCAAGTATCTACTTAAAGTAGTTGAGTCTTCAATAACTTCAAAAATCTTTAATCACATTTAAAATTCGTTTATTAAATACCTAATTATTTTTTGCCTAACACCGTTGCTTGCGTACGCGTCACAAAATAAACTGACATAATTGTTAGTATACGCATCTGTCAGCTGTTTTTGATTTAAGAGGGCATCAGGGAACCTAGCGTAATGAATGAGCGACACAAATGACAGTTGGACTTAAACTTTGAATTAAGACAAGAAAAGAAAAACATTTATTAGCTTTGATACAAGACAGATTATTCTTGCATCAGCAATGTTTCTAATCGTAGATACTACACTACGTGCAATATTAAATATAATGATATTTACACCCCCATTCTACTATGGGAGCAAAGAAAAAACATAGAATGTACCAGTTGCTTCTCTTCCCGCGCAGACGGTAAAAGCCCATCGAGGGAATCGGCGAAAATCGCACTCGATCATACAAATCGTAGCCTTTAGGTGTTGTTGCCTTAGGCTCTGTCTGCCCCGTAAGGGATAAAGTCGTGATTCATGTATCATCACCATATAGTATAAAACAAAGTAGCTTTCCGCTGTCTGTCAGTCTGTCGTAACGTAACGTAATGTAACGGATTTAGATGCGGTTTTTTTAATAGATAGTGATTCAAATACATGTTCAATATTGCAGATAGTATATCTATGATAGGTAATAGCTATTAATACAAAAATGTATAGTTTAGCAATAAGTCCAGCCGTCATTCGAGTCACGTATTTCGCTTGGTAGGTACCCTCTTAAGTTAACTGACGTATATCAATATCCACATTTTCGTAGTACATGACGTAAATCTACAAACAAAAAAATGATTAGATAATTATGGACTTAAGCTCATACTCATAGTGACATGCAATATTTATTTAGCTGTAAGTAGGTATGTTTTTCTAGCGACATGACTCTAATACATTTCAAACGAAGTCACTTATTGCTTTTTATATTATTCTACAAAATAAATCGTGCACAGTGATAAATAAAAAAAGTACCATGCAAAGTTAATATTTAATTGCAGAAAACATAGCTAGCTGTAAATATAGCTCAGTATTTTAATAAGCAGCTGTTCATATGTATATATATATATTTTATGTTTCGTTTTGTTAAGTGACTATACGAATACATAGTGGTTAGTGAGTACGCAAATAAAAAATTTTATTTTCCTCAAAGATATAACTTCATCGGTTCGAAAGTAATCCATAACTTTTTTTAACTCGGTCGTAACCCAAAAGTCACCATTTTACAAATTATTTGTCGTAGTCGTACCCCCTTATTCATAAACGCACTATAGGCCTCTGTTAACTTGGTAATCGTTTGTCCTTATCTGTCACTTTGACATTTACCTTTCACAGATAAGGACAAACGATTACTAACTTAGCAGAGGCCTATAGTGCGTTTATGAATAAGGGGGGTAAAGTGTAGCTAACTTTAGTCTTTTAACTGAATAAAGAGAAGGGCGTTGATTGGTTGGTTTTATGAAACAAAAAAATAGATATGGACTCTCCTCCTTATTCATAAACGCTCTTGCTAACTTAGCGATCGTTTGTCCTTAAAATCTGTGAAAGGTAAACGTCAAAGTGACAGATAAGGACGAACGATTGCTAAGTTAGCAGAAGCCTATATAGAGCGTTTATGAATAAGGGGGTAACTTTGCACTACTAAAATCCCTCATTTTGATTACTACAATAACAACCGCTGCCAATCTGATTGGAAGTTTTAGTTTTAACACACTATTAGCAATTCTGCATTTAACATGGTAAGTAACAACGCGATGCAATACAATGCTCGCCTGCATTTAATGAACATAGTAGCTATGAAACAAAAAACTACTTACAAAACAATCGCGTGCTGAAAGCGTTTCAAAATCGCGGTAACCAATTAGTTGTTTCACTCGTAGAATAACCAATTAAATGTTGTGGATTTTATTTACGAGTTATAATATTAGACCAGTCTCGAAACGAGGTCGATACGTTAGCCGGCAGAGAGTGACATCACTGTACTAAAGAAACATTTCACTTTCGAAAACCACTTTCGCTCTCTTATTTTCACTGTCGTTTGATGCCGGAGCGATTTGATAGAGACCACATCCGAATACAAACCATAAGGCCTTGTAGCTGAGTTTAAACTTGAATATGAAACGTGACCGCGTAATAATGCGATTTGGTATTACGTAAATATTATGGCCACGGGTGTCGATTATAAACGCATCAAAATTGCGACGTAAAACAAATAGAGAATAGGAATTAAATAATATAATTTTCTCATTAAAAGTAGTTTCAAAGATAGGAAATTATCGCTGAACAGTTGAACGAACATACACTAAAACTGACCAATTGATAGCCTTTCTCTGAAGTTGGTTAGTAAATGACCTCTATCTCGCTTTAGCCAATTACAAAAAACACTTAAAAGTAATTCTTATGAGTAAATCAAGAAACTATAATAACCAGAAGCAGACAGCAGCAACAGCTGTTTAGTATCTATCACGATATTGTTTTAACGAAGTATACTTTAGTAAATAAACGAGTTTTTGATAACTGTTTATCGGTCACAAAGAGTTCAACGGTTTGCCTGTCTTCATTAACTTTATTACTACAATACTAACTGTCATTTTTCTACAACATGTCTTATCCTCGACCTCTATTCAAAACTAAAGAGCCCAAATAAAATAGAGCGACGCACATGCAAAATATAGCATTAGAAAGTGGTCATTTTAAATTATTTATTTTAAGATTATTAGGCACGTAACCTAACTATAATTTTCCAAATAAGTACTTATCTACAAATATCAAAAACAATCCCTATAATGGCATGCAAGCGTCTGTTACATAGGTAACAAAGAAAAGAAAAGAAATTCGATTGGCAATTATTGACATAGGTCAATAATTGCCAATCGAATTTCTTTTCTTATGATCAGGATTACGTAGGTACCTACTAGCTTCTTCGTCTATTTTTATAAATTAAAAAACTACGATGTACCGAAGATAAAGGATGTTGCAAACCTTTACAGCGGCAATCTAAATGTTAAACCAAACTCTTCATTCTCTTAAGGGAATAAGCCGCCATTTTTAGATTAAAATCCTATAAATTAATACGTGTGTCATGTCAACATAAAATACCTAATTCATCTAGAACGACTCGATAAGATTAACAGAGGTGTGATACAACAAAATAGCAATAAAATAACTACCTCTTCAATTTAAATTCCGTTCAACATTGCAGATGGAAAACTGTGAAAGTCATTAATAATTCATGTGGTAGCTGAGAATGGATGAATTAATTATTTCGCATTGTTTCTGGCTTATAAGAATCTAGTCAACTAGGTAGTTGCTTTTATTTACTACTAGCGACCCGCCCCGGCTTCGCACGGGTGCAATCAGTGTTTCTCTAACTATTATGCATGTATTATACCTATACTTCATTTAATTTAGAATGAGAAACCACAACAACAATATATTGCGGCTTGTGAACTGTAATCTCTTTACAATTTGTACTAGAGTAACAATTGACGACACGCAAATAAAGTGACATTAAAACAATTTTATTTTGCGGCTGCCAAACTATTGCACTGCACTGTTTGGTAGGCAAGAAATAGTTGACCAGACGCAATATAATGTTATTGTGGTTTCTCATTCTAAATTAAATGTAGTATACCTATTTACATAGGTACACCTTCCTTTGGAATCACTCTATCTATTAACCAAAATCCGTTGCGTGGTTTTAAAGATCTAAGCATCTAATAATATACCTACCTAACAAAGGCATTTCATCTAAGTCCTCTAGGTTGGCAACGCATCTGCAATCCCTCCGGGGTTGCGGGTGTCTATGGGCAGTGGTGATCGCTTACCATCAGGTGACCCACTTGCTCGTTTGCCTTCCTATTCACATAAAAAAAAAAAAACATAACTTCGTTTTGCTATTTTATTGAATCAGGCGTTACTTTGCGGAGGTCCATTTCAATGAACACAAAATATTTACCTTGCTACTCCGCTACTTACGTGCAAGATAACCAAGCTTGTGCGAAATATGTGTATTGCATGCAGAACGTACATATTTCGCACAAGCTTGGTTATCTTGCACGTAAGTAGCGGAGTAGCAAGGTAAATATTTTGTGTTCATTCGTTTTGCTGGTTCATCTAATTCTTCTGCTTACTATATACGTTAAGATTTAATTATGAACCAAGGCATCCAATTTAAAACGTACCTACCTAGTAACAACTGTTTGACATCGTGGCATCAATCCAAAACAGCAGCAGTGGAATTAATTTAGTCCCCTATCCCGGTTAACTACAAAGCACTATTATACACTCACACACACACACAAACACATTTACACGCATACACGCAAGAACAGGGAAAATCCCCTCTTAACTCACACATGCACGATTCATTTTCCATCACATGTGTTCCTCAGGAAGAGTTATTTAAAGTTTTAAGACCTTGACATTAGAGTCGATATTTATATAGTGGGCGCCTTAGTTTACGGAAATAACAGAGGTGGCGTGATCGTCGCGTGCGCTCGCGCAGACCACTGACCTGAATCGTTTGATACGTTTTCTATATCAATGTTAATACTATCTAAAAGATACATCAGACATAGTAATTATAATACAATTTCGAATAATAATTTCAAATTGGGAAAAAATCGGGGTCAAGTTCGGAGTAGGTAACACAGTTTAGTACACTTAGACTAAACTAAAAAAAAAATACAACCGAAGAACCTCCTCCTTTTTCTGAAGTCGGTTAAAAATAAAATTCGTCAGTGATTATGATTAGGCTTAGGTAGTCTCCACATCTCCCACTAATGGCCACAGGCTTCTCAGTGAGGTGAGAGGGCTTGGGCTATGTTCCCAGTTCTCACGCGAGATCAGGAGGGGATTATAATTGACAACATTTCATTTTTATAACACCTGAAAATGTATATATGGTTCTTTTTTTTTATGTGAATAGGAAGGCAAACGAGCAAGTGGGTCACCTGATGGTAAGCGATCACCACTGCCCATAGACACCCGCAACCCCAGAGGGATTGCAGATGCGTTGCCAACCTAGAGGACTTAGATGAAATGCCTCTTGTGCCCGTAATTTCCTCGGCTGTCTTACTCTCCACACCGGAACACAGCAGTGCAAGCACTGCTGCTTAGCGGCAGGATTAGCGAGTAAGATGGTGGTAGCGATCCGGACGGACCTTGCACAAGGCCCTACCACCCGGTTCGAAAGCATTTTGCCTCCTGATCACTGCAATATGTTTATATAATTTTAATATCGCTTATTATAAAAAATAATTAAAAATAATATGTCCAAATTTTACCAAAACTACCACATGATAGGTGAAACGCCTTTGCTTTTTTCACGAGAAAAAATAAGCGATCATAACTTTGTATTTTTGACAACTTCAAAGTACAAGGGGGGCAACTCTGAAATTCTATTTTCGAATTTCGTTGCATACCTTCTCTCTCACTCTCAAGATAATGACTATTAGTATGAGCGGAACAGCACGAAGCGAACCTCGAAAATCGAATATTGGAGAATAGGGCCTGACATTGACAATTTGAAATTAACGTCGGGTTTTTTTTTCTATAGAGAAAAGACAAAGGGATAAGTGTGTATTCTGTGATAGTATCGGAGTTACGCCCTTTTAGAATAAGCACAAATTAATAATAAATTAAATACAAGCCCTAGCGAAAAAATTAAACTGTCAGCATGTTCATCTTTTCAAACGAAATACAGAGAACCATTAAAATTATAGGCTCAGAAATATGAAATGTTGTCAATTGATCATAACTTCTGACAATCCATGTGTACCACTACCACGTCCCATGGTTATGAATAGCTTGTTTTAAATAGAACACACTTTTTTAAATGAACGCTCCACTTTAGAACTAGGTAGGTACATTAATCATGTGGATTGCCATAACAGTAACACTTCAGTAATATGTCATTTCGTTAAAAAATAGGTAAGTAGGTATATCGTCACTTGTTTCCCCAATCGATAACAGCCGTCGTATGTAAATACGCCATTGTAAGATTTCTAACTAAAACAGTTGGTTTCTTATCACATAACGAACCTTGTACCAAATAAAGTATAATGACTGATTCATAATTAATCCCTAACTATAAAAATCAGCATAACTGTTATGATTTATGATAATTTGTTACATATTTCTAACGCCATATTTAAAGTACGCCTAATTATAGAGAGTGCAATAAACCCTAACAAAGAAATGCATCTCGAGCCAAAAACGTGATTTGCAAATAAATAAAGACATTTAGCAGTGTTATCTTTAGTGCAACCAGTGCGAAAATATTTATTCCGAATTAATTAGTTTTTAATACAAAAATCAAAACGCGAGGGCCACACTTTCATCGAAACTGTAGCTTTTCTGAAGTGGAACATGGCAACAATTTTGAATGTAAAATTTTAAATTTTTGTTCCGTTTGTTCCTCTACGGCGTAAGAGTCAACGCGCTACGCCGGCACTATATAAATCTATGTGAATGAAATAGATCAAGAAAACATATCCCGTCCTTAAATATGGTCACCAACAATAATCCTTACTAATATTATAATTATAAATGCGAAAGTAACTCCTATTCACGCTAAAACCGCTGAACCGAATTAGTTTAAATTTGGCATACAGATAGTTTCCGTCCTGGGGAAGGGCATAGGATGGTGTTTATCTCGGAAAATCAGTTTCCACGGCAGCTAGCTAGTATCTGCTATCTCTTACACTCCAACAGCTATACGAATAGATCATCATCATCATCATATCAGCCATAGGACGTCCACTGTTGGACATAGACCTCCACGGAACCTCCTCGGTTGGAAGCGGCTTGCATCCACCACGAACCCCCGCGACTTTAACCAAGTCATCCGTCCACCTGGTGGACGTCTTACGCTTCACTTCCGCGGTCTCCATTCGAGAATCTTTCGGCCTAACGACCATATACGAATTACGATGTTATTGTTGGCATAGAAATGTGAAATGACTCAGTTTTAATAAGAAAAAAAAAAACTTGAATACCTATAAACTTATTAGGAATTAGAGCAAGAGATGGGAGATTGTCCGATTGAGCGTGTTGAGATGGGGTGGGAAAAGGCGACCCAAACAGCCGGAGACCGAAGTCAATGAAGAAAACTTATACTAGCTCAATACTCTATCGAGGGTAATGAATTGATGGAGAGAGCGAGGAATGTACGGTACAAAGAAGAAGAGAGCCGCGTCTGTCTGTGTCTGTTCGCGGTAAACTCAAAACTGCTGGCCGGATTTTCGTGCGGTTTTCACCAATAGATTCAAGATCATCTCCTTCCTAGCCGTCCGGCTACAGCGACTATTGCCTTGACGCTGAGAGAGTCGTTGATGCGCTCTAAGGTGACTGACGTACCCGATTTTTGCAGCGAATGCACGGCCGCTCACAAGTCCTGTCCCCACTTGACTGACGTAATATAGGAGATATTCATGAGATTTGTTTAGGTAGGTATATAATTTGACCAGGTTTTTGAAAATTGGCTGAAATATGACGATAATTATGACAGCGCCGTGTTAGTCTCTCTCTTCTCTACATTCGCTACCTATATATTGCACCCGTGCGAAGCTGGCGTGTGTTAGTTTCATATCTTATTCAATCATAGTTGCAAACAAATGATCGTAAAACGTTTTAGATCCCGTAACACTAACTGAATATAGGACTTTATCAAATACAGTATAGCATTGTATTTTCAATTACAGCAGTTCTGGTTTTAGAACATAATGAAATTAAACATTCATGCAGTAAATTTGAATAGAATTAATTCTAATGACGTGAAGACAATGAGACATTGTCACACACATGCAAATGTACGTGTAATATGCCAAATGTTTAGTGCGAACTGCCAAGGCACTAGGACAGCTGACAGCTGTTGCAACTACAAGTACAATAATAATAATAATATGCATTTCGCAAATATTAAGGCGGATTTTATCAGGGGCCCGATTTTTAAAAGCATATCACTCGAAAGTATCATTCGAAATCTAATCCTCATTCATAATAATATATCAAACCTATGTAAACTAACACCAACAAGAAGATGGTGTAAACATAATGGATTAACTTTGTGTATGTTGTTGATGTAAAAGCCAGTATCAGTGTAGTAATTATACTTCATTTAATTTAGGATGAGAAACCACAACAACATTATATTGCGGTTCGTGAACTGTAATCTCTTAACAATTTGTACTAGAGTAACAATTGACGACACGCAAATAAAGAGACATTATAACAATTTTATTTTGCGGCTGCCAAACTATTGCACTGTACTATTTGCTAGGTAAGAAATAGTTGACCAGACGCAATATAATGCTATTGTGGTTTCTCATTCTAAATTAAATGAAGTACCTATAGGTAAGTACATTAAAATCGGAAAGGAGAGAACCTGCAACTCCTACACATATAAATAAGATGTAAAATAATATACTTCCTAGCCAAAAAAATTATTCAAATCAAACTACACATAATAAAATCACACAATTTCAATAATAAATCAGACATTGAAGTGACAATTTCAAAACGTGATGCAACCTACAATAAAATTTGTATCTACTCTAAAAAATAGAATAAAACAACTCTTTACTGCAGCCAACTGTAGGATTTAGAGAGAAACATTAATAATTACTGCCTAAATAAATAATGTTCCTCACTTACACAAAGGGGTACCCACTTATTCTAACTACCTACATGCTTGGTTTAGTTAAGCATGTACTAAGTCATTTTAAACTAACCAGTAGGCTTATTGTCTAACTCGCTCGCAATCGCCATCGTGTTCATTTTGACAGTTCATGTATCGGCTGACAATTGGCATCGGAATCAGCTAGCTGTCACATTCATACAAGAACTGTCAAAATGAACACAATGGCGATTGCGAGCGAGTTAGACAATAAGCCTACAGTTATATTGAAGCAAGTCAGATTCTTAGTGACACTGTGAGTAGTTAATTTAAGTATTTTTTATTAGGTACAAAGATAACATTTACTGGTTTTTCCATTCTATGCATGCATAAAATTTGACAGTTAGTTACTGAAAACCAAAATCAATTGAAACCCACAGTTGCCTGCATCTAATACTATTTCCATCTATAATAGTGCTTAAAAAAAAACTTCATACTAGTGACTGTGATCACAATTTTTACAGATTAGAAACATATCTCACAGTGAGTCACAAAAATCATCTACAAAAAAAAGGAAGCACAACAGCACGGCCGGCGAATCAAAATATAAAGAAGCACAACCACAAATGCAAACAGCTTTATACCAGCTCGTTTTTGTTTCCCGTGGCACGCTGTCCTCTCTTCCTGCATTCGGCTCGCAGCTGCTCTTTACTCATAGCAGCTAAAGTTTCCGGATTCAAATTCTGACGAGCTCTTCCATTCTCCGAAACAGAGTTCGGACGCAACACAGCCTCGGCAAGCCTTGTGCTTGCTTGGTTGCGGGCACGTCTTGTAGTAACCATTTTAATTGGAGATTGGTGTTGCCAACTCTGTCCATGTATTCCCCGAATATGTTATGTTTGTTTTGTTGTTATGTCTGGAGAACTGTGCCTATTTTACACAATTCAATCTTCATAAGTGTTTTAATAGCTCTTTAAATGTGCTGTCTTCGGCGCCTTCCAAGATAAATGTTTTATAAAAATAAGTATTTTATGTTATGGTTATAAGATATTGTAAATAAGGTTATAAATATGTATACACAAATTGATAATACAAAACATTTTATGAGTTAGCTACATATTACAAGCAAATACAATAAATACTTGCAATATAATAGTATATAATCGATATAACAACAAAAAGTAGATTTAGTAAAGTATATTAAAATGTACAGTAAGTAATGTGAAATGTTGGGAAACAAAATTCTATAAAATACTGCAATATGTAATTTAAACAGAAAGTAAATAATATAATAGTAAGTAAATACTGAACCTAAAAAAATCCTGTTAAAATAAATGCATTGAAAATCGTCGTGAATTTAGAATGCTCGAATATTGATTGATTAAAATAATTCCGATGATTTCAACTGAAGTGACAATAAAATCATATGAAAAACTCAAAGGGCATTTGATAAGGTTAGCATTTTTAAATAAAAGCAAATCTCAGCCCCTAAACAAAAAAGCATAATCAAAAATATCGGGAATAGTCAGCAGAAATTAATATGCACCTTCTAACCTAACATTACAACAAAATACGATAGCAAAAATACTTACAATCAACAGAACTTGACGGCCACTACACCTGTGGTGTAAATTAATTGTATACTACACTTATCATATGTTCAAGAAATAAAATTAAAACTTAAATTTACTTCAACTCATCCCACTTCACATAAAATGGAATACTGAAAAAAAATTGGAATGAGAGTTGCAAGTGGTTAAAAACTAGATACCACTAAAATATGTTCTTTCAAGGAAAGTTGTTATTCAATATAAATAGTATTGTTTTCATACACCCACGATATTTGTAAATTTTAATAAGTATTAAATAATTATATGAATGAATAGTGGTGTAACTAATCTGAAAATACTCAAAAATGCTTAATTCGACAATTTACTTTTACTCTAGTTAAGGGTAAAATATTGTGTTATGGCAAGAAAAATTTAAAACTGACGTGTGACAATGATTCTTATTGCCACACTAAATAAATATTTTTCAGTATGGGTCAGAGATATATGAAAAAATATCCCTCAATATTAGTGGACAACAGAACAAATTGAAAATGATGTATGTAGTGCTCGCGCTTGTCAAAAGTGCCTGAAAATAAAAAAATACATAATATAAACATCATAGTTTTGTTTTAGTTTATGCAACGCAAAACGCTTACCTCATGAAGTCTTGAAAAATTTGGTTTGTTTTCTCACGTTTTTCTATAGCGATTGTTTGTGGGTTGCTCGGAGGAATAAGGTGGGTTGTGGTCCTTGAGGTTTTTTACTAGATGAATGTGGCAATACCTAAAAAAAAAAGTAAAAAAAAAAAACAAATCAACAAATCAAATCAAAATCAAAACAAGACGAGACAAGACTAGACGAGCCAACCAAGAAGTAGAAGAAGAAAAGAGTTCGTTTTTAATTTTGTCGTACGTACGTGTTAATTTGTGCTTTGTATGAGTTAAACGGCAATGAACGATGACGATAATGATAATATTAACGATTTTTTACCATCTATCCTGAATCCACGAACTATAAAGAAAGAAAATGTCTTTCTGACTCAGGTAAGTAACTACATGTTTTACGAATTTTGAAATATAATAAGTAAATAATTTTGACAAATCAATCCTTCCAAAAAATACCTGCTTCTTTTTCATTTTCAGAATTCTGTGATTAGTCGTTGTTCTTTATCGTTGAGAAGGAATCATGAGCAGTCCAAATGGAGTTCAAAAAAGGTCAGTTATCTAAGGTCTCTTAAGTGTAAAAGTTTTAAATTGGATCTGGTATATCCTGTCATGGGCAACTAACATGAAATTGAAATTTGAAGGTATTTGGTTTAGCTGGGTGCATATAGGGTTACCATCTGTCCTCCATCCATCTGTGTCCATGGTCTCTGTGTGTGTGTACTTAGGGGTGTCTATCGGGGAGAGTTTATTATATTGGAGATACTTGATCTATTTTTAACATGAAACTACCGTGAGACACACGTAACATAGACTCATACTTCGGCTTTTATACGTGAGTTATCCGGTGTGTTGTAATTATACTTGATCTATTTATTATTATTATTTCCATAGATAATGCCTGTAACCTTCTCCCTTCCTGTGGTCTAGATATTTCTGATCATATAATCTGACATTGAACAGAGATATTACTGATATTTTAAAGGCATGTTACAAAAGCCAGCTATGTTAGCTGACTTTCCTCAACAAATTAAAAAAAAATACAGACTAATACGCTGCATGCAACATTACGAAACAATAGTGATTTTATTGTTATGGATATTACCTATACCCGAAAAGTAAAAACGAAACCCTTATGGAATCACTACTGTCCATCTGTCTATTAGTCAGTCTGTAATTTTTTTTTTGTACTAATAACTAAAAAGTCATCAGTGTGCAAGTCTGACTCACCCTTGGCTGAATTTTTTGTACCTCAAGCAATTCTAGTAAGAATGTAGCCTTTTATGTCTTATTTAAAAAAATATGTGATTATTTGTAAGATTACTCCGTAAATGTGATTACAACATTGTATTTCAGGATACACCTGTGAAGAAGCAGCCTCTTAAAAATCATGCCACAAAACAAACAAGCTGCTTAAACAGTACAGCTTCAAAAATAAGTTCTCTATATAAGGAAAAAGATTTGGTAGTGTTTGATGAAACAAACAAAGAAAACAACAGCAATCTTAATACTACAGACACTATCATAACAACAAAAAGGCATGACTTCCTCACTGACTTTGATTTGGCCAATGCTAGCACTGTAGATCTGCTATCACTAGAAGATCATATTGTCACATCACCATTACTGAAATCCAATAACAATGTTGTTAACTGGGATCTCAGAAACCAGTTTATAACGTCTGTACCTAAGAAGACTAAAGTTACTGAAGACCAAACAAGTCTTGACTTTTCACTGTTTGAAGAATTGGCAGACAATTGGAATCCACCAAATGAGAGTAATGTGAAAATTATTAGTGTGGTAGGTGAAAAGTCTTTAAGAAGTAGTTCGTCAGATACAGAATTAAGAGAGTGTGATGCTACTTTAGCATATGATCTGAATGACGAATCTCGCATTTCTATATCATTTGGCATAAGCAACTGTGAATGTGTTGATGTTACCACTAAAAACACTTGTATTAAGAGAATAAATATTACTAATAAGAATAACGACGTTAATGTAGATTGCGACCTTAAAGAATGTAGTACACTCTCTACTGAAGAAAGTGAATTAGATGAAAATATGAATGAAACTCATGAAACTACTCGAAATCCACTAAAGAGGTCCGGGGTAGCTGTCAACATAGAAATTAAAAAGAAAAAGCCATTGACAGAAGATGCCACAGAAAACTCAAAAGTTCTAATTTTGAAAACAGATGCCATTGAGAAACTGTCACATGTTATTGTTCAGCCACCAAATTATAAAATAGTGAAACGTCAAATTTTTGATAGAAATAAATTTCAAAGCACTAGTAGAAAAACTGTTGGTCAGGCCAAGGATAGAAAGAATGGGAAGGGTGCAAGTACTCTAAGACAGATACCCATAGACTTTTTTGTAGCTAGAGATATTAAAGAGCGAGCTGGTCGCGATGACACAGAAGACGTTATTCTAGTGAGTGATGATGAACCGGAGATGAGCAAGAACATAGGTGTAGCTGATGCTTTGAAGTGCGATCGTGGGGGTCGGGCTCTTTATAAGTTCGACTGGAAAGGCAATGAGTCGCCGCGGTCGGGGAGGGTGCATTCATGTAAGACTGATACTCTCTCACCTAAGCGCCCGGATGTCAAACCTTCGAGCTCAGAAGCGCCGCGCGCGCCGTCATTCAGAACGAAGAACGAAAGCGTCAGTTCTCACTCTCCAAGGAAGAATGCTGAGGCTGCTCCGTTTAACTTGGCAACGAAGACAAAGTCATGTCGCGCGCCTGGATCTGCGAGAAGTGTACCCTATCATAAAATCGTAGCAGGTAAATGCTTTATCAACATTGTCCAACATTTTCAAGGCAGTTGTCCCACCGCCGAGTAGCGCGTAGAACTAGGAACTATAAGATAATTTATCATACACAAATGGTATACCGTACGAACTGTCTGCGATCAACTACAACCCAGGTTAATCTTACCGTTACTGGTAGCTACAGTGCGATTGTATTTAAAAAGACCTTCGGGTCTGCCATGCTGTCTCGCTCATTCTTATGGATTTGATAGTTGATCGACCAATCGTACCCGAAATCCGAAGGTTGATCTAGGAGCTCACTGACTACCCTGTTTACACTAAAAATTTAACATTTAACTTATTATTTATAAACGTCAGTAGTTTGATTTACATAATTGACCATTTACCTATGTGTTAAAATTAAAAAGGAAATGCGCAATACAATCTTTACGTATTTAGGTTTTGCTCTGTTTGTTGATTTTCGTTATGGTCAAATTAACTGAAATTTTAGTCACTTACAGTGGTCGGATCGACTTAAAATTTGGTTTACATATGTGGAATGGATGCTCCTACTTACCCAGAGTAAACAAATAATACAATCAGCCATGCTGTTTTAAAAACAAAGTTATACCAAAATGTTTTTTTCAGGAACTCATTATGCTGTAGACGCGTTCTCATACGGGGATATACCGAATGTGAAACATTATTTCCTCACACACTTCCATTCTGATCATTATTCGGGTCTGAAGAAAAGTTTTAATAAATTGCTGTATTGCTCCGAAATCACAGGTAACTTCTAAAGTACTCGTAATACTTATCTTGATCTTTTATTCTTTCGTATGCACCCGCGGCAACGTGGCGAAACGTCATAATTTTGCAGGCATTAGCTAGCTAATGCGTGTATGGCTAGCCATACACGTACGGATTTGTCCGTCGGATCTGTCTACGTCCGTACGTGTATGGCATTGACTTACGATAAACAACTAGACTCCCAATCGCAAACTAAAGTACCTACCTCAAGAAACGTCCGAGCGGCGTTGTCTATGTATTGTGTGTGTCAACACATCAACTTACACAGATAACATTAACATATTCGTTCAAATTCGGAGCCCCTCTTTTGCCCGAATTTCATATGCCATAATGTAATGTTTGCCATAACCCTTTTTTTCTCTGAAACCGTAATTTTTTCAGGAGAATTGCAATAGCAATCCTGTAGAACTCTATAGGTTAGGTTAGGTTTGTTTCATAACAATCCGGAATAATTAACAAGTAAAGAGAAAAAAGAGTTATGGCAAATGGCAAGCAATACATTTATGGCATATGAAATTCGGGCAAACGATAGAGACCCGTTCAAATTAACACCTTATTTCTTGGCAGTAATGTTTAATGTCAATTCCATACGATCGTGAGAAGTAACACACGACGCCACGCACTGGGAAACTGTTTGTCTCTTGTTCTCAAGCGTTTGAGATTACGGTGCTAAACAGACATGTACATTGTTATCGAAGCGCGGTCGAAACACGACTGAACCAAAACTCTGCACAATAGACGCGTCGTGCAGACTTTTGCTTCCGACAGTTTTTGAGTGTGATTTGGAGTCTAGTTGTTTATCGTAAGTCAATGGTGTATGGCTAGCTATTTAAGAAGAAGAAGAAGAAGAAGAAGAAGAAGAAAAAAGTTTATTTATGACAAACAAAACATCAAAACGCACAAAAACAAAATGCAAAAATGCAAAATGCGTTTAAACGATCCCTAATCCTATATACAATACAAGGTTAAACCTGATTCAGTAACTATTAGACACATTACAGGTGACTTGTGCGTCTCAAGGCTAGGGGTCAACCCGAAGTGCATACATGTCCTGACACTCGACAACACCATTAGGATAGAGGGAGACGAGGTCACTGCAGTCGACGCTAACCAGTGAGTACTTTAGTATTCATGAAGGTTTGTAAGGTATTACATGATACAAATAGTATTATTTTAGATAAAAGTTGCCCAACCATGCCCAATCATCAGCGAACACGTCAGCATCTTGGATCTCAGATAGAAACGCATTAAGTAGCGCTATCGCCCTGGCCGTCGGACAGTTTCGAGTGTTCTTAGTCCCACTAACGCGGCGAACAAGTGAATACCGCTGCCGTATGCGTCAGAGAAAGGGAAGCCAGACAGAGTGGTACCGTAACGCGTTACGTTACGAAGCGGTTTACCCTCCCATAAGAAGTTATCACTTCAATAAATCACTTTCAGTTGTCCCGGTGCTGTTATGCTGATATTCGCGTTGTCCAACGGGAAGACGGTACTTCACACTGGCGACTTTCGGGCGAACCCCGCGATGGAGTCCTACCCTTTATTCTGGAATACAGACATACACACCATCTACCTTGATACCACGTGAGTTGGAATTGCTTAAATTCTTTACGCATACAGCCCCACTCCATCACATTCCCCGCAAAGCATTCATGCAAAAATAAACCGTTTTACTACGCGAGAGCGCTTCTTCTAGTTTAACCGTTTTAAATCATGGTCGTTCACGACGTCACCGCGAACTTACTAGGGTTGGAGTAGTCATTGTTCGTTGCTAGGTAACTAGATAACACACAAATAACGCGCGACGCCAGCGTGCGAGGCGAGCGGCAACCTACTGCCATTACCCTGCCCGGCAGGAGCGCCGGTTGATCGTACCTAAACTGCGGAGTGTACACCCCCTGGCATTACAGCGTATCATACCATGACGTTTATCCGTCCCAACGTAGACTTGGTTTTGTTGTTTTTTTGGAGTAAAGGGCCCAAGCGGTGATATTTAGTAAATGCGCTCCTACACTACTTCGAGTTTCGAGTGTGAGGTAGGATGTGACTTTTTGACGCTTGAAACTGATAATGAAGAGGTTTGAATTTGAAATACGCGTAGAGTAGAAGAACATTACAGCTCTAATTAATCTTACAAACAAATCAAAAATTAAATTTAAGCTTTACAGGTGGCGGCACGTAAGTAAAACGTGGAGGGGATATGCGTTTACTTACGTGCCGCCACTTGTATTTTTTATCGCTTTCGTGTGCTGTGCTTTCAAAAACCGGGTCACTGTTCGCTTTTTCTTTTTTACAGAATTAAGTATTCGGTCAATCCTTGCTTCGATACCTTAGTTGTGTTAACTTGTGTTATAAAATTGTTATTTCAGGTACTGCAACTCTCGGTACGACTTCCCGACGCAAGACCAAAGCTTGGAAATGGCGTTGTCATTGCTTAGACAAAAGAAGATGGCGCTCGAGAAAGTTGGCAAGAAGTTCTCATCGGTTCTTATCGTTTGCGGCACGTACACCATAGGCAAGTGTTTAAAGATATCTATTTAAATTAAGAAACCAGTCTGGGATTTATTGAACTACTAGCTGTTGCCAGCGACTTCGTCTGCAAAGAATTCGTTTATCGCTATCCCGCGGGAACTACGCAATTTTCCGGGATAAAAAGTAGCCTATGTGCTATTCCAGACTTTTCTCTATCTATGTGCCGAATTTCATCCAGATCCGTTGGGCCGTTCTGGCGTGATTGAGTAACAAATAAACATCCATCCATCCATCCATACTTTCGCATTTATAATATTAGTTAGATTTCAACGACTGAACCATCAACGCGCATATTTGAGAGCAAGAGAAAAGCGGATTGTGCTTGGCGTAAAAAAGTTTTTGTGTAGTATATAATCAAACTATACCTACTGTAACCTAACTAATATTATAAATGCGAAAGTATGGATGGATGGATAGATGGCTGGTCGCTGGCAACACCTAGTTGTTAATAATTACAAAAACGGATAACTCACGTATAAAAGCCGAATAGGTAATGCTTGACATGTTTCGGACTAATCCGTAGTCCTTCCTCATAGTTAGTTTTTGTAATTATTTATGATTGAGTCTCACGGTAATTTCATGTTGACTGTTTTTTTTTAAGTATCTAAAATTCTAACGAGGCTTGAGTGCACCAATGGTGACAATGTCAGCCTCATGGAAAACCACAACCTATTTCAAACTCTGTCTTGCCCAGAGTCCGAGGCTCTGGAGCCAAAGACGTGTGTTTCAAAGTCAAGATTAATTGTTTCAGGTAAAGAAAAGTTCTTCCTCGGCATGGCGCGCCGCGTCGGTTGTTCCGTGTGGGCGTGCCCCGAGAAGGACAAGGTTCTACAGGCGGTGGAGGGGCGCAGCTTCAGCCATGCGCCTGCGCAGTCATGCCAGTTGCACGTCGTGCCTATGCGGGACCTCAGCGTTGACGTAAGATTAGATTAGATTAGATTATTTATTCATTCAATAAAAATTACACCATAAATTTTACATTGTCAAGTTAGAATTTAAGTCGTCGGGGATGGTGCAATACCGCGTAACCAGCACTGGTATATACGGCGTATCTACACAACACCCATAGTGCAAAACCACGTAACTAGCACTTGTAAATACTGCGTGGGTCTACACAACACCCATAGTGCAAAACCACGTAGCTAGCACTAGTAAATACTGCGTATCTACACAACACCCATAACGCAAAACCACGTAACAAATACTAGTAAATACTGCGTATCTATGTACACAACGACCATAGTGCAAAACCACGTAACTAGCACTAGTAAATACTGCGTATCTGCACAACACCCATAGTGCAAAACCACGTAGCTAGCACTAGTAAATACTACGTATCTACACAACACCCATAGTGCAAAACCACGTAACTAGCACTAGTAAATAGTGCGTATCTACACAACACCCAGTTCAAACCAGTATAGTTATACTGGTTTGAACTGGTAATATTCTAATCAGGATTATACGTGCACTGGCGGGGCGGGAATCTTAATTTGGCTACATTTGTTTGATAGCGGTATTAACCAATGCCAGTTACGCGGATTTTCCTTATAGGTGTTGTGCAGATACGCAGTATTTACCAGTGCTACTTACTACCTATCCCCGACGAACTATCAAATTGATACTAATTCAAACAGCTTGAAGTTCCGACCACACCGGTGCGTAAAAGCCGTTGACGTTGCATATACGCAATAAAATTTATGAAGAAACGACGAGAAAACGTGACGCCTACGACACGACACTAACCCCCTTATTCATAAACGCTCTATAGGCTTCTACTAACTTAGCAATCGTTTGTCCTTATCTGTGAAAGGTAAATGTCAAATTTGACAGATAAGGACAAACGATTACTGAGTTAGCAGAAGCCTATAGAGCGTTTATGAATAAGTCTATAATTTAAAATCAAAATTAAATTGTATTTCAGAAACTAAAGAGCTATTTGGAAAGTTTACACGGCACGTTTTCGGAGGTGGTCGCGTTCAAGCCGAGCGGTTGGGAGAACGGGAAGAATTCCACAGTCGAGAAGGACAGTGTTACCATACACGGTTGGTACCAGACATTTTTTTTTATGAATTCTCCCCCTTTAATTTTCGGGGGGAAGGCAAAGGAAACTCAGTCCATACAGCCTAGTCTGGTGTTATCTTTTTCCTCAATAAGAAAGGCCGAAGCCTATGAATATGAATGAAAGTCTGTAGCGTCATAAAAGGTCGAAGCCAAGGTCATTTTTAACTCTCCCGTTTTAGTTCTGATCTGTTTATCCTTTGTTGAAAGACACTATGGTTTTTTCCCGAGAGTTTATTTATTAGTCAGAGAAGATTTCTATACCATTAGGATTAGGAGTACACATATACATACATGTGTAACGACAAAAGCATATATACATAACTGGTTATTGACGAATTAATTTGTCGCTAAATACCGCAGGAACTAGTTACGCAGTTTTCTGGGATAAAAGTTATCTTAGATTTTGATCCAGGTTATAAACTATCTCTATGCCGAATTTCATAAAAATCCTTCAGTAGTTTTTGTGTGAAAGCGCAACAAACATCTGTCAAACTATTCCGTTTACACGCATAATGACACATACACGCCAACGCAAATTGCCCTATACGCATACGAGAATCGCAGACTTAAGGTAAAACAAATATGTTTGCGGCTTAGGGGTGGCTAATGGGCCACCCCCGCCTCACCTAACCTAAATAGTCCTAAAGGGTATTGGTTAATTAACGTATGTGTGTCATTATGCGTATATGTTGTGTCATCATGCGTATGTGTTGTCATTATGCGTATGTGTTGTGTCATTATACGTATGTGTTGTCATTATGCGTATGTATTGTGTCATTATGCGTATGTGATGTGTAATTATGCGTATGTGTTGTGTGTCTACCGTATTTAGTTGTCTAGAATCCATAGCACAGCAATCGCAATCAGCACCACTTTCGTCAAACTTGGACGAAAGAGATTTTAAATGCGACTGACGGCGTTAGATAAGTCCTTCATTTTTTTTTCAGGCATTCCATACAGCGAGCATTCCAGTTTCTCTGAATTGGTCCGGTTCGTGAATTTCCTCAAGCCAAAGCAGGTTGTGCCCACTGTTGGTATCTCGGGAGGGATTAAGGCTGTTCAGGTAATCTTATAAGTTTTGATCGACCTTAAAGGTTCTCTACTGCTATGCGTGCAAGTTTAACGCATTCACTGCCACCGACGCATATATGCGTTTTCGTGGCTTTTGCCCAGTGCCGCTATCATAATTTTACAGGCATTTGGACGCACATGTGCGTCAGTGGCACCTAAGAAGTCTCGAGTTTGGCAGCTGGCAGCGAATGCGTTAAAGTTGGTATTGTATTATATAAGTTGCTGTCGATAATTTGTGGCGATTTTTAAACGTCAGTGGCC
Source organism: Pandemis heparana (assembly GCA_963854515.1). Classification (NCBI taxonomy): domain Eukaryota; kingdom Metazoa; phylum Arthropoda; class Insecta; order Lepidoptera; family Tortricidae; genus Pandemis; species Pandemis heparana. The sequence continues at coordinate 7,158,045 of OY978022.1, read as the reverse complement.
ACTTCATTACTAGAAGTGTGTTGGCCAGAGGTTCACATAATGAAGTTCATGGTTCAAGCCTCATCGAAATTTTGAAACCTTAAAACTAAATGGGTTTTTAAATATGAAATTTACACACAAAAAATAGTAAATCATTACCAGAATTGTAAAAAGATATTGAATTCCTGTTTTTTTGTAACGTCTCCGTCCTGTACTAATCTCATTTTGTTTGTTTAGAAATACTTCCCGTGCCCACTCGTGTGTAAGGAGGAAATCGTGAGCCAGAGCAAGGTGACAGACTACTACAGCATACAGAATAGACAGCAAACGTCTGCCGTCACCTGATTATAGGGTAAGCACCACAACCTAAAGCCCAAGTTTTGCCTTGCAAGAGAAATCCTGCAAGTGTAAGTAGGTAAAAGTACAGGTGTAGTGCAAAATTATTTTCCATGACATTTCGTTGAATTTTATCCGGTTTTCAACTTTAGTGACAAGTTATTAAAGTCGTGTATACAATGCAGCTCTCAGATTAAGTTGATTAATAAATAAGAACCTCATTCAAATGCTGTTAAAGTTGAAAACCGCATGGGATTCAAAGAAATGTCATGGAATATCATTTCGCACTACATCTGTAAATGCTTTATTGTACAAATATAAAGATACTGACACAATTAAAAAAAAAACATTAAATATAAATGCATAAAGGCGAACTTATCCCTATAAGGGATTCGATTGAACATTATGTCCGATCAATCGGTCATACAGGAAAAAACCGACCTAAGACCTAATGGCCCGACTGATTGGACTACAAGGAAATGCAATCGTCCTAGTAGTTCGACACTCGGGCTACGAGAACTTAAAATTTCGATCAATCGAACAAACAGTAAATAAATACTACGGTACGCATAATGACACATACGCATTATGACACAGCCAAAAGTGTATTTACATACGTTTATTATCCAATACGCTTTAGGACTATTTAGGTTAAATTGCGGCGGGGGTGGCCCAGGGCCTTCCTGAGCCGCGAACATGTTTGTTTTACCTTAAAAATGTGTCTGTCATTCTGCGTGTATGACATTCCGCATGCTCAAAATGTGTCATTATGCGTTAGATTCTAAATCTAAAATATATATATTTGTCGTCCGATAAATCGGACAGCCGATCGGCACAAGTGGCCTAAGGGCTTGATTTTGATACAATTTCTCATGCAAACCAATAATTTCATGTTTTGTATTGTTTCAGGGTATTTGGTTCAAAGTAATTTATATTCGAAACAGTATTACGTAAGTTGCCATAACGAGACTGTGATTCTTTATATTATTTTTAGCGTTTAGTAGTTTTTATAAAATGTTGTATATGATTCTTATTAAAAATGTTCCAATTAAACTGTTAGTTTTCTTAATCCTACTAATATTATAAATGCGAAAGTTTGTGACGATGTGAGTGAGTGTGTTTGTTCCTTCTTCACGCTAAAACGACTGGACGGATTTGGATAAAATTTGGAACGATGATAGCTGGTACCCTACATTGAAACAGGCTACTTTTTATCCCGGAAAATTGCACAGTTCCCGAGGGATAGCGATAAACATGTCAATTGCTAATTCTACGCAGACGAAGTCGCGGGCAGAAGCTGGTGTACCAATTAAGTTCTAATCTAACTAATATTATAAATGCGAAAGTATGGATGGATGGATGGAAGTTTGTTTGTTACTCAATCACGACAGAACGGCCCAACGGATCTGGATGAAATTCGGCACATACATAGAGAAAAGTCTGGAATAGCACATAGGCTACTTTTTATCCCGGAAAATTGCGTAGTTCCCGCGGGATAGCGATAAACGAATTCTTTGAAGACGAAGTCGCTGGCAACAGCTAGTTATATCTATCTAGCTGTTGCCCAAGTCTTCGTCCTATGTATAGCCCTACAAAAAAAAATATATATATAGCCTATGTTCATCAGGAATAATGTAAGATTCTAATGGTGAAAGAATTTTTCAAATCGGCCCAGTGGTTTCGGAGTCTATTCAATGTAAACAAACAATGAAATCTTTCCTCTTTATAATATTAGTGTAGAATAGAGTATAGATAGATGAAATATTGTATCCTTTAGTGCAACTGCTACATGTCATTTTCGACATAAACTTCTATTTATGGATAGGCGAAGGGTTGGTATCAAATAGGATAGTATCTTTATTACTAGAAACATTAATCACAAATCACATAAGTGTTCAATTTATAGCTTCTAATGCACACAGATCACTCTTCGATAAAGTTACAACTTTCGGCGCCAGCGCACGCCAGCATTCTTTTTAAGACGTGGCTGTACCAGACCTTGACGGCCGGGAACGTTTCGTCCACGATGTTAACTAATTCGTACGGGTCGCTGTGGATGTTGTATATTTCGACGAAATTCTGAAAATATTTAAGTGACATTAGTGTCCGATTAAGTGACATAAGTGTCCGATTAAGTGAGATTTGTGTCCGATTAAGAGACATTAGTGTCCGATTCTTTTTCTAAGCGATAGCGCTACGATCATCAGGTTTTTTTTATTGATACCTGTTATGCCGGGTACTCATCTGCGAGCTGTAACCGTAACTGTTGCACGTTGCGACCACATGCGACCTAAGGCTTTCTTTATCACCGCTCGAGGTGTGTACACAATTTTACGTCTTCCTCAGACCAGGAAGTGGTAATTGACAACATTTCATATTTCTGAGCCTATAATTTTAATGGTTCTCTGTATTTTGTTTGAAAAGATGAACATGCTGACAGTTTAATTTTTTCGCTAGGGCTTGTATTTAATTTATAATTAATTTATTAATTTGTGCTTATTCTAAAAGGGCGTAACTCCGATACTATCACAGAATACACACTTATCCCTTTGTCTTTCCTCTATAGAAAAAAAACCGACGTTAATTTCAAATTGTCAATGTCAGGCCCTATTCTCCAATATTCGATTTTCGAGGTTCGCTTCGTGCTGTTGCGCTCATACTAATAGTCATTATCTTGAGAGTGAGAGAGAAGGTATGCAACGAACTTCGAAAATAGAATTGGAGAGTTGCCCCCCTTGTACTTTGAAGTTGTCAAAAATACAAAGTTATGATCGCTTATTTTTTCTCGTGAAAAAAGCAAAGGCGTTTTACCTATCATGTGGTAGTTTTGGTAAAATTAGGACATATTTTTAATTATTTTTTAATTTTGATTATAAGCGATATTAAAATTATATAAATATATTGCAGTGATCAGGAGGCAAAATGCTTTCGAACCATATATACATTTTCAGGTGTTATAAAAATGAAATGTTGTCAATTTCCGCTCGCGTAGCTTAGTTTGCCATTAGAACGCTTAGCTAGGAGTATACCTCAAGTGTCAGTAATTCCTTACCAGTATAAACTAAGCCCAAGAGTTGAATGTTTAAAATGTTTAAACATTTGAAACATTCAACAAACGACTTACCTCACGATCGCGGAACTCGCAATATTTGTAGTTAGCGTCCTTTCCAATGTGGCGGAGGCAAGCGTACGTGTTGTTGCTGGAGTCTTGGCACTTGCAGTCATACAGTTGATTGCATTGCTGGAATAAAACATGTTGATACTTTAGTTCCAAACAGTCATGTGGGCATTATTCAGTTGTATTTCAAAAAAATCCTATGATTTCGTATGTAAACTTTCAGTACTTGTTTTATCTATTTTGTAATCAGTAATCACACCGCCATTTGTTTACATTACAGTACGATTACTTGGAGTTAACACTTGACAGATGGGCAAATAGTTTTTACATAATCTGTAAACGTGGGTAGGCGTTATACTAAAAATTGATTTATTTGTATGACGTCAAAGTTGAAAATTGACTGAAGGCACGCCCATCTCGCAAGTGTTAACTCGAATTAATCAAACTGTACATATACTTTTGTTTTATGCTTCAACTCAACAAAGGTCTCGGAACTACGGTGTGGCAACTACTTTACAACCACAAAAAGCTGTCATGCGGTTGTCAAATTAAAAAAACCGGTTGTCTATAAAGTCGGTTTACGGGCGATAGTTTTACGTGATAACGATAAATAGTCGCTTTTGGGGGTAGGCTAAGTTACGCCATCTATCGGCACTTGGTTAAATCGCTTAGTATCTATCAAATCAATCTATCGACCCTCAAAGTGAGGTACGCAAAGTGGTTGCGACAACAAGCAACAGATGTCGCTATTTGCGACACACACTGACGTCAGTAACGTTACGCGACGAGTCATGCTTTTTCGTGAGTGCGGCCGGCGTTCATCGATTTATAAGACGTTATCACGTAAAAAGTTTGCTTACTGCCAAATGATCACTGTCGTATTTCCAGGGGCAGCTGGGATCCACGGTGCCGTCTTTGCCTTCACCAAAGTATTCTACTAGCATCGTTCTACTTTCAGCTGACGTTTTACCTATAAAAAAGTAAAGTTTTACTTACCCTCAATCAACAAAAGTAGCGTATCCCTGGCAACACCCACACAAGGGGATACACTACACGGTATTCAGGGCCCAGTAGTTAGGAGGGCGTGCCCCCTTGCAAGGGCGTAGATTATTTACACTACACTGAATACCGGCTCTTTCCCTCTCCCTCGCTCACTCTCCCTTTCCATCACTCTCAGCCCCCTTCCGGCTCCCTATTATTACACTACTCGATCGTAAGGCCCGTCAGGGAGCAAGGCTGCCAGGCCCGTCCGGTCGCCCTAGTTAGGGACCCTTATTCTCTAACTCTTATTAGGGTTAGGGTCCCTAAATACCGAGTAGTGAGATACCCCCTTTACGTACCGGAATTCGGAATTAGAATTTTATATCGTGGCGTCCTGCTCACAATAATAGGAGTGAGAGAACTGGTATTACACGTACTTCGAATTTGGCTGTATCTACACTCCAAATTAGGAATTCAAATCGTGGCGCCTCGCTCACTCATTAATCTTTACACGTGTCAGGTGTTTATTATCAGACTAACACAGTCACATGCTGTATTATTCCGCAATAATTTTACGAGAAAGAAAGAAAAGAAAGAAAGAAAGAAGACATTTATTCATTTTGCAAGACACACAAATATAAGAGCATACACACAATTTTATAGAAAAGAAACAAAAAAAAAAAAAAAACAGACATGAAAATTAGATCATCAGCGTTTTGTGTCTCCGCAAAAGTGAAACGGTCGCTGGCTCAGCATTACGCTGAGGTGTTAGACACCTGCAGCACTGATTTTCAGCCTGAACCGTTTGTGACTCAAGAAACGATACACAGGCAAAATATACTACACAAACCATAAACTTTTACGTAAGTAAAGTAATAAATAGATATAATAAATAGACAGAACCCGACTTATGTGTAGTGGTGGTCGTTATTACAACAGCAGATAACGTAATGCATTATTTGCACGCAACGAACAACACATTACCGAATCGTCAACTATCCTATTATCATTATTCGTTGTCTGTTGTCAACGTTGTTCATACGCGCACTGTTGCCGCTCTTGGCATAGAAGCGCAAGCGAGTGCGCAACAAATCAAGTAGGTGTGTGCGAGAGATAGCGCTATACGCACGAGTTCGCATCGCAATCGCAATTAAAATAACTGACTTTTGGTATCATTATTAGCTGTTGCTGTTTGTTGTCAGTCAGTACAATAATCAACAAGGTAACAGAGCGTTTTTTTTGCTTTTGTTCCCGTACGTTTTTATTACGCTGCGGTTGATATACGAAATAAGTATAACAATTATTCAATAATAAGTTATCGTTTTGTAAAATAGCAATATAACAGGATAACCGACAACAGTTTACAATAACAGCTATTTAAAAATAATACAACACTGTTATTCATTATTGCAAAACAGCCGTTATTGCCGCCACTGCTTATGTGTGACTAGAAAATACAATAAACAAAAAACAAAAGGAAGGAAGACTATATTGTTCAAAGACAACAAGCTGGCATATCAATGTACACCGAGACCTTCTATTATGTATCATATTAAATCTTTGTGCAACTTACCCGTAACATCCAATGGTCTCCCATCCATAGACTTGGAAACATTCAATCCAGCCAGTTCTAAAATAGTTGGCGCTAAATCTATATTCAGTACTGGCTGGTTGTTCGTCACGTTTTCTTTAATGCCGGGACCCTTTATTAATAGAGGGACCCTTATATCAGACTCGTAAGGTTGTCTCTTGTCGTATACTTGTGAAAACTGACCTGTGAAATCAAAATTATGAGTTTTAACTCTTGTTTTCCAATACTGTGTAAGGTCCTTTTCATTCTTACCTGTCCTATTTGGTAAACAAAATTCTAACCTCAATGTGCAAATTTTTGTAAAGAATAAGGTGTATTATGTTATCAAATAAACCTGAGGCCATATTTTGTACATAATTTTGCTGATATTTTATCTCCAGTTCCTTTATTTACTATGAAATAGTTAAAAAATAACAAAAATGAGAATGTTTTTAGGTTAGAATTTTGTTTACCAAATAGGACAGTTAAGAATGAAAAGACCTTAGGTTACTTTGTGCAGGTTCATATTAATAAATGTTATGTTAAAAGCGATTGCATTGACTTAGAAGTTTTATCACTGCTCCAAGGGGCAGCAGATTTGAGTACTTCATATTAATTTCAGCTCCATATCGTCCCACCCCATGCGATAGCGAGGACTCATTTAAGCGATCGCTCTATAAATTACTAGTGCTTGTAGCTTAGCACACTTGACCAAATTTCGTTCGTTAGGTTAGGTTTAGAATCTCCCCCAACCTAATGGCTGGATTGGACTGCCTATCGCATCATCATCAGCCTATGTTCGTCCACTGCTGGACATAAGCTTCTCCCATGGCACGCCACTGAGCACGATCCTCGGCCACTCATCCAGCTCTTGCCAGCCGCCTTGCGAAGATCCCCGCTCCACCGAGTCTAAGGACGTCCTACGCTACGTTTGCCGATCCGTGGTCTCCACTCAAGATCTCGTCTACCCCAACGGTTATCGGTTCTGCGGCCTATCGCTAAAAAATTAACAGAACCCACCCACGTGATACCCGTTGTCAGACGTATAGATGATATACGTGTCTTCCATAACATTGGCTTTCTCAAGCGCCGCGATGACGTCAGCAGCCATCTCGTCAACGGCCAGCAACGACTCCCACCGACTCGCGAAGGCGCAGTCCAGCTCCGGGATCATGGCGGCCGGCAGGGGACACGGCGGCATCGACATCAACCAGTGCTTGTCCTTTAATTAGTAAATCACCAAAAACGTAAATGTGAAATGAGAGCAAAGTCCAATATTATGATTTACTAGCTGTTGCAGCGACTTCGTCTGCAAAGAATTCGTTTATCGCTATCCCGCGGGAACTAAGCAATTTGCCGGGATAAAAAGTAGCCTATGTGCTATTCCACACTTTTCTCTATCTATGTGCCAAATTTCATCCAGATCCGTTGGGCCGTTCTGGCGTGATTGAGTAACAAACAAACATCCATCCATCCATCCATCCATCCATACTTTCGCATTTATAATATTAGTTAGATGATATATGTATGTGCCATGGTTATTGACTTTGAAATTCATGGCCTCAAACGTTATGCTTAAAATGGATGTGACTCGGGCTTCCCGGGATTTTTGGGAATTGGTTATTATATTAATAACTAGCGACCCGCCCCGGCTTCGCACGGTATATTATGCATGTATTATACATATAAACCTTCCTCTTGATTCACTCTATCAAAAAAAACCGCATCAAAATCCGTTGCGTAGATTTAAAGATTTAAGCATACATAGGGACATAGGGACAAAGCGACTTTGTTTTATACTATGTAGTGATAATTAACGGAACAAAATGAAAATGTTCGCTAATCTACAATGGTTACAGTTAGGTCATTTAATACTTTTATTTTTTACGACATAAATACAAGGAAATGCTTGTTTACGCATTTCTTATCATTCTACTCTACATTCCAAAATGATGAGTGATCTTCAAGTGAAACTTGACTAAGGTATGTGCGACTGACCTAATCGAGCTTATCTAAAGCTCTATAAAGGTATGTAACAAAACGCGCGGGATTTTAAGTCATATCCATGTTAAGATAACTGACTTAAATCCCGGGAAATTGCAACCTGGATCCGATCACAAGTAGTAAGAAGAATAAAAAAAAAAAAACCGGATTAAAATCCTCCTCCCTTTTTTGAAGTCGGTTAAAAATAAGAACTTAGCTTTAGAACTTGCGAAGGTTTTATTTAATATCTAGATCATCACGCCATCTTAGACCCGGCCTGCCGCGACTTTAACTAACCGATAGTTACTTACCCCCTTATTCATAAACGCACTATAGGCCTCTGTTAACTTAGTAATCGTTTGTCCTTATCTGTCACTTTGACATTTACCTTTCACAGATAAGGACAAACGATTACTAACTTAGCAGAGGCCTATAGTGCGTTTATGAATAAGGGGGTATATCCTTTTCTTACCTGTACAGCGATATTGAAGTGCGGGGTGCGGGGAGCGCTGGTGTTGGCGAAGGCGCCGCGGTGGCGCTCCGCGGGGGTGAACGGCTGGTGCGGGGCGGGGGGGGCCAGCACCATGAGGAACGGGGACGCCAGCCGCTCTATGTAGCTGAGGCTGAGCTCGCGCTGAGGAACCATATCGCATGGATTTGGTCAATATTATCGTGATACTGGGTATGACTATAGGATCGTGGATTACAAAATCAACCGCTGCGATATGCATAAATATTTCGTGTAATGGATCGCGATATTTGTGGATATATATAGGCGATGCGACTAGTAACCCCATCACTATTACACCAGGTTAGCTGGAAGAGATCCCTTCTTAGGGATAAGTTCGCCTTTGTACTATTTTCTGTTTATTTCTGTATTTTTTAAATTTTTATGTGCAATAAATACATACATACTATTTTGATTCCTCTTTCCACCTATACGCCCACAATTATCCTAAATGTGGCCTTTAGTTCTTGTTATCTCGGGGTCTGTCTACTAGAGATGAAGATGTGATTTTATGTGTGTGTGTGTGTGTGTGTTTGGGGGGGGGGGGGGGGCGGCATTCTAAATACAGCACTTACAATTATATCAGTGAGATAAAGATCAGTAGAATGGGTGGGTACGCCGTCGTTCGACAGTGTGTAATCGTAGTACACCGAATTGCCGACCAAGCCGTGCCATTCCGTCCAGCCAGGGGGCACTATTTCTGGATCTTTGACGCCGTACTGTAAAAAAAAATTGCCAATCGGACATACAAACCATAGAGTGGTAATACTGGCCACTAATTTCGAAACTCATTAGTGTAAATTCACAAATAAGTAATAACGTTACAGTTTCCCTAACTTTGACATTGGCTTTAGCTCCTCGTAGCCAGAAGAGAAAAAAAATAACGTTTTCGTTCGACTTTATGCTGGATGTAGGCTGCATAAAATGGCATTTTATGCTCTTGTGCATAAAGTAAAATCTTCGTCTAAGACCAAGACAAATTGGTGCCAACAGCCACAAACAATCACTAAAACTTTACGGCAGCATATTTTGTTTTTTTTTTTTAATTTTTTTTTTATTATAATCTGCGGTCTATTAAACTGTTTAATTAGTACCTAAAACTAGGTAACAAACAATAATTTAACAAGTTATTATTGAAACAAATAAGTACCTACATGAAAAATAAAACTTTAAAATATAAATCAACACCTGCCTACTCGAACCTTACCGCAGTATCACGTTCAAAAAAAAAGAAAAAAAAGTTAATTGGCGGGAACTCAGGCGGGAACGTCCTATTTTCTCTTAGTAGGATTTATGTTACAATTTGTTACTGTTTTACGATTAATATTCAATAATTTCGTCAAGTGAAGAGGAAATAACACTGACTCCTAACACAGTCAATTTGCCAGGAAAAACCATTAAGTAAATATATCGAATTGCTGCTATGTCACATTTAATTTTAATTAATATTTTTGTTTTGTTTCTTCGCAATCTAAGTGAAAAGCAGAGTGTATAACTCGTTCATAAAACCCATTTTACCCGAGACGTTCATATAGCCACCCGAGCCGGTACGGCGAGGGTGGATAGACACGTCGAGGGCGAGGTCGAGGCTTGTTTTATGCTCTTGTTGTACATTCTACTATTTGTAGGTGGTAGGAGCTTGACCTTGTGTTGTTGCGGCGTGGAGAGTAAGTTTAAGTTAATTAACAGTGTAAACTTTAGTGTATTTTATACTAAGATAAATAAATAATTTCGTATTTTTGATTTGCTTCTAATTCTCAGGGTCATCTTTCAATAGGCAGATTTAGCTGTTTATTGTTCTAATTGTAATTGTAACCCCAGCCTGGCTAGCACGACAGCGCCCAAGAGTCGCGTCGCGCGCGAGTTAGACTACCCATCTCTTTCTAGAACGAACAGTAAGAAAAAGACGGGCAATCTATCTCGCGCGCGACGCTTCTCTTGTGCGCTCTCGTGCTAGACGTGCAGAGGCGTCTTTACCTATGGTGCAGGGTGTGCGTTGCACAAGGGCGCAGCGGTCCTGGGGTGAGTCGAGCGCTGCTCGTCTCAGCCCAGTGGCGTAACTACAACGTCAGCGGCCCGCGGCAAATTCATCAGATGGGGCCCTTCCTCACTATAAAGAAGTGCATCATCCTCTCTCCTGTGCTCAAGGCCAAGCCAGTTCGGGGCCCCGTAGAGCTGGGGGCCCGTGGCATTTTGACAGCCCTGCCAGTTACGCCACTGCCTCAGCCTCTTACTATATTTATTTTAGCTAGATACTAAATTGACAATTGCAAATGTTAAATTGTGAAATAATGATACCAGCTTTTATTGTTTAGTGGTGTACTCGAAACCATCGACAATGTTTGTGGTCTGAATACAAGAGGTTTGGTCATGTTATATTTTAAGAAAAAAATACGATTGTATCATAATTAAGCAAATTTAAAGGTTTAATTTATTAGTTTATTACACTAGGTTAGACATACAAAAATCTATACTAAATTTAATTTATCGTTAACTTTCGATAGTGGTGGCACATCACTATTTTTGAATTGCAAAAAACAGGCAACACGGGTAATGTCATTTTAGTATCTAGATAAAATAAATAGACTATAGGCGCTAGGTCAATGTTTGCACACGGGCGCTACATGGGCTAGAGACAGTACACATCAAGACGAATATTACCTGGTTCAAATACTTCCCAGCATAGAAGGTGCTGTATCCAGCGTCCTTGAGCGCTGCAGCGAACGTGTGCTGTTCGAGTTTCTTCCACTGCGCACCGTAGCATCCGCCCCGGACGGTGTTGTTCCTAGTCATGTGGTTGTGAACGTAGAGGCCGGTGAGGAGGCTGGCGCGGCTGGGGCAGCAGATTGGTGACGTCACGAACTGAATAACGAGAATCTGTGGTCTTTTTTATACTGTGGTAGGTAGTACTAACAGGCTGGAAAAACAATGGACCCGATTCTACAGCGGCTGCTAAAATTCCTAATTTTATTTAGGCGTCGCTAAATCCATTTCAACTCTAAATGACGACGCCAATTTTAAAATATAATATTTCTATTTAGGCGATGTGCACGTAGAATCGCATCCAATGACACAGTTTTGTGGAACCATACATACTAGGTACGTATAAGTATAGGTACATACTTAATCTAGCCCATATACGTCCTACTGCTGGGCACATGCCGTAGCCGCCGACCGCAATCCCACTTCTGATACTTTGAGGCCCAGTGCAGATTGGGAACTTTACACACACCACTGAATTGCTTCGGTGGTGTATCCAGGTTTCTTCACGATGTTTTCCTTCCGTAGAACTCAAGAGGCGTCAGCTCAAGATTCGAACCTACCACCCTCTGCTTGACAGGCCATAGATCCAAACCACTAGGTTATTAATAGGTATAGGCAATAAATGCTTTTTTTTAAGGCTTTTAGAGCTCATATCATATTATTATCCTAACCACATTAGTTGAACCGAGATTGAAAACATAAATAACTTACCTAACCTACCCTGACATAGGTACGCGTACGTCGCCGATCTACTTAAACTTAAGTGGGTAACAAACAACACTTTGTTACCCACTTGAGTTTTTTACCTACTGTAGTTTTACTCTTCTTTGTGGGTAAATTATCGATCCATTATTTCTGCTATTAACGCCATGTCTCTTTGAAAACTTGTGGGATCCACAGGCAAGTTATAATTAAAAGCTTTTAATTATCTCTCAATGTATATTTTTTGATAATATGTCATGTTACAAATCTGCTTATCTGTAGTAGTCAGATTGACTTGAAATTCGGTATACACAATGTAGAGTGGATGACAATGCAAGTAGTCAGCAAAGAAGTTTGAAAGTATAAAAATATTTTTTAAAACAGAAACCCTAGTCTTAGGTATATATCCCTTTCTAATGTGTATGCGAGTGCGAAAGAGATGAACGCTTTAGCTTCGCAATATACGCAAGCGTTCCTGAAGATTTCGGATACGCAAGATAAAAACTGCAAAACATACCGAGTTCGTAAACGTCATTCCTCGCTCGCCAACAAACCGCCGCACATTCTTCATCGGTGTCTGAAATAAATAAAACGAACAACTCGTTTCAAACTATTTATTCCATTTTTAAAATCATCCATAATAAACTACTAACCATACCGCCCATAGTGGCATCTTGATCGTCAGTTAAAATAACGACAAAGTTCGGCCGCTTTTGTTCGCACACCGTCCCGCCAGCCAGTAACAATAACAAAAGATAATTTATCATTTTGCTGTACTACTTAGTTATAAACTTAAAAAGTAAAAAGTCTATGGTTAGTTTTTTTTTAATTGGGGACAGCGGGCATGAGATCCAGGCCCGTGCACTCGCTCGCGACGACAACACCGACTGCGAAAAATCCAACGCTCTTCACAACTGACCTGGAATTAAAAATAATAAAGCGTGTTAAATATAGTCCATAAGCAACACTGTAATCAGTTAGGTATTTCTTTTGCTGATAATGTAATCCATTCGTAACATAACTAGCTGTTTTAGGATGTATATAACATTCCTGCACTGCAAAATGTCACACATACATATATGGTTGGAATTTTCGTACCTAATGTCCCAATCACATTAACAGCTGACCTTTTGTAACTTTTTTTCGCAGATAGCTATCGGGATGATACTTGGAATTTGTTTAGAATTATTAAAATTATATTGAAATATTACTATGTTTGTGATATTTTCACAACATTTAGATTGCCAACAAAATATATGTTTATACAAGTAATAAAAAAAAAGTTAAAAATTAAAAAGAGCACTACAAAAGCCAGTATCAGTATTTTGGTCAATCTTTATACTCGTGTGGATACAGAACCCTTCACATGCAAGGTCAACTAGCACTTAACAGATTTTCATAAAGCTTGGTAATAAAATATGACTCCTGCACTACAAGTTCTCATGGAATGCACACACATTCCTTGAGAACTTCTTGGTCAAAATGCCAAACAGCAAATTGCTTAACTAATAACTATGTGGGTAAAATACAGGATACAATAAAAACTGTACTTCCAAGTTTCAAGTTCTATCAAAATGTGGAACAACAATGACAGTAGATGTCTTAATTTAATTCATAAAACGCTACAATAACAGTAATACTATAACTACAGGCTTCCTATTCTCTTTTGTTTGATAAACATGTTACTGTCTGTCCAAGCAATATGATTGTTTCAAAACATACAGTTCACAATTATAAAAAACAAGCCACCATCTGAATATGTAAACTAAGAGCAAATAATTGGGAGCTGGAATGATTAAAATAATCATTTCAGAATAAAAACATACTGATAAGGTAACTGAGGGCATTCAGGGTATTAGACAATCTGCGTTCTGGCAACATCGTTCCAACATTTAATTGCCATTATTAAAATCTAGGAATAAATCAAGTACTTTGTGATAATTATTAAGTATAAACGGTGTTAATTTTTGAGTAAGTAATCAATTTCTTTGACACACACAATCTGCAATTCCTATGGGATTGGGAATGTTGCAACAGGGGTGAAACCGTTGGCGTCCGCTAGTTTGCTAATACCATAATAGACGTTAGACATGCATGGTTAAAACACTACTAGAATTTTTGATAGATATGAACGTCATGGTATCTGTAGTCTTAAGTTGAGCCTCTATACAGCAATTTTATACACTACTTACCTCATGTGCAGGCTGTATGATAGTCAAACCATGGTCGTGTTTATGGAATCACCATCCACGCAATTTGCACTATTCACGTTAGGCTAGTAGTACTGCCGTTGACTGTAGACTGCGCGAACAGTGACTCTTGAACACAGCCTTGATACCTTTACTTGGAAAATTCCTAAGTAAGCACATTCTGAAAAGGTTATGTTTACTTACCATTTGAAGGGGTCGTAATAAAAGTCCTTGACAAACGCAACTACGCCTTTGCTGGCCATTATATGTAGTACAGGTTAACTAATTGGTATGGGAATGATGATAACTTGATAACTTTTGGATACCAATTTTCCGTAAGAGAAAAGAGATCGATGATGGCCAAGGATATTTTGACTTTGACACTTGCCAGCAGTGACAGTGACAGTGACATATCAAAATTATTGCCAGATGCATCTTAGAATTACCTTGATATTGTAGATGTGATGTAAAAGAAGTTCCGGTTTATCTGAATGAGTGTGACTATGAAAATTCATAAATATTAATACGTATATTTAAAAGAAAAATTGAAAAATAATAATGTAGCGATGTGTGCAATATAAACTTTTAATTAAAAAATTTCCTTAGCTTAACAATACCTATTTACCACTATATGGGGTGTTTTTATTAAATATGGTAAGTTACGTACGTTACAGTGATACCATTGCAAAAAACTAGTGCATTTTTTTTTCAGGTTATATTAATTAAGAAGAAAAAAAATTAAATACATTCAAATTAATTAATTTATTTATAAGTCGCAATAGTTTTAATGATCCAATCAGTGAAGCTGGAAGTTTTTGTGTAAACGCCCGGATAGTACGCGTGCCCGCAAGCGAAACCAAAAGAAACCAAACCAACGACTACCCCTTTATACAATAGAGGGCCGCCGGAGTCTCCAAAGCAGCCGTCGATGCCTCCCCGGTCCAAATGTCCAGCACATATCATAGAATCGGATATAATGGCTTTAATGTGGCTGTATCTATTGGTGCAGATTCTATGATCAACTGTTAGGACGCTGGCGTAACGAAGTTGCTCGGACAACATGCCAGTGCTCTGGAAAAAATAAACAGGCATGTTACTTAAAGCACGAGTTGGGTTAGCTCCGTGTGTGATCAAGACTGCTTGCGGTACATCCTGGGCCCTATTTTATAAAGCTACAAGTTATAATTTACAAGCGGAAGTCTCTATCTAACACATAGGGTCAGAAAGAGACTTCCGCTTTTAAATTGTAATTTGTAGCTTTATAAAATAGGGCCCTGGGCATCGGTTAATGAATTCCTGGCAGATTCTGTGGGATATCATTGACTTGGCTAAAGGCACGACGGGGGCCTCCTCTCGGAAGCTAAGACTGGAAATTAAATCTTGGCTCCTCCCTTCATTCACTCGAAATAAAAAGAATATATTAAAAGTAGATAGATATAAATGGGAGTCCCACCCATATAAAGCTATGAAAGATAAGATTTAATGTCAGAAAGATAACGTATGAAGCATGAGAGTACGAGAGGCAAAAATGCGAGAACTGGAATGAATGTGTACAAAGCAAAACAAAACTCCGATCATGTTGGAGATAGAGGAAAAAGAAGCCCCGCCTCGGGAACGCTCTTGCGTGTATTTTACGTAGACATAATTCTAGTCTAGTTTTATGCAACAAGGACTCACCTCAGTCGCCCCCCATCCAATTACAGAACAAGTAGAGTTCGTCCGTATCTCATTCCCCATCTTCGAAATAGTCCCCTGCCTCACCCCAGGGCCTAGGACAAAAGGCTTAGCGACCACCAGCACCGCGATATCGTTGGTGTAGTAATACGGGTTGAAGTCTCTGTGTACTATGATGGTCTTGATACGGTGGAGGACCCCACCTCGACTGCGGTGGGAGGAGCCTACTCGTATCTTCCAGTACTTTGGGAGGGAATAGCTGTGAAAAGGAATTTATTGCTTCAGATGGCAGGTAGAGTCGAAAACGGATGAAAGAGAAGCTAAATCGATATGTATATTGTAAACTAGCTGTTGCCCGCGACTTCGTCTGGAAATAATTCGTTTATCGCTATCCAAAGGTAACTACGCGATTTTCCGGGATAAAAAGTAGCCTATGTGTTATTCCAGATCTTAATCTATCTTTATTCCAAATTTCATCCAGATTCCATACACCCATCCATACATTCTCACAAACTTTCGCATTTGTAATATTAGTAGGATGTTAGTGTTTTTATATATATATATATATATATTTTTTATGTGAATAGGAAGGCAAAGGAGCAAGTGGGTCACCTGATGGTAAGCGATCACCACTGCCCATAGACACCCACAACCCCGGAGGGATTGCAGATGCGTTGCCAACCTAGAGGGCTAAGATGAAATGCCTCTTGTGCCCGTAATTTCCCCGGCTGTCTTACTCTCCACACCGGACCACAGCAGTGCGAGCACTGCTGCTTAGCGGCAGGATTCGCGAGTAAGATGGTGGTAGCTATCCGGACGGACCTTGCACAAGGCCCTACCACCCGCGGGGCGGAGATTAGTGAATTCTACATACTAATGACTACAATCTAGTAAAATAAGCTCCTTTAACACAATCACGTTAATTATAATTATACAAAGCGCGCGTATTGCACAAATTGCTTAGTGCGCATCGTAGGCAGGTGAGCTACAGATAGTACAACTGTAATTGACAATATTAAAATTTTTCAAGTGCTACTTTTTTATTGTCTGGCTGGAAAGAGCGCACAATTTTAAGACACCCAAATTTTTTTATATTTATACTCTAAGGTATGTACTTACTTCCTTCCTGTATTGACACTGTACTGGTAGCAATGTGCTGAGGATATGACGTGACGGGTTGTAAGAATGACGCCCGCGCAGTGCTGTATATAGTCCCCGTGGCCCCACACATCGAGCAACAGTTGCGCGACTATCGGGTAACGTTCTATGGTCGTTGTCGCGCCGCCGACTATGCGGAGACCGAATTGGGATTTCACTGAAAAAATGTTTAATAAAGAGCAGTAAGAATCCTTACCCGTTAAAAAGGTAGCGACGTCGCTAGCAACAATATCTAATCATTTAAGTATCTTTGAATTAACCCTAAAATACACCTAATTAAAAAAAGAACACGGTTCCAGCCTCGCTGTAATTTAAGAGTCCAAAAACTTCTGTGTTAAAAAAAATACAAAAAGGTATTCTTAGAACTTGTATAATCCTACTAATATTATAAATGCGAAAGTGTGAGGATGAATGGAAGAATAAGAAGGAATAAACATTACACAATCACATCGTCACATCCATCCTTCCACACAAACTTTCGGATTTATAATATTAGTAGGATAGGTGACTCCACTAGGTTACAACGGTTTTTTTTAGTTACCTACTGAATGGAGCCTAAAAATTCACGTGAACTCAAGGCAGATGAGAAAAATTATACAAACTTACCTTTATAAAAGTAAATAAATATTATGAGCATCACAAACACGTATTTGTTCCACATTATAACTAAACTCACATGTGTTCAAAACGGTTTATCCCTAAGTACTAAATAAAACACTTTCTTAAAACATATATAACTTACACTAGATCCCGTAAGAAATAGTAGAATCAAGAGGTCTTGATCGGTGTTAGCGGAAAGATAAAATCTTCAAATATGTCAACAAACTGTAAAAGATCCAAAACAGATCAAATTTAATTTTAAAAAATTTCGTTTATAGGTATATTTCAATACAAATTGCAATTTGTTATAATATTTATAATTTTCAACCTTTAAATTTGATGTGACTGTACTTGAATTTGAAATAAGTTTCAGATTTCCTGTTCCCTGTGTGTTTCCTGTTGCTGTGTTTGGCAATAAAATAATAACCTCAAGTCATAGTTCGTGGAAGATTTTTAACGATCAAGTATCAAGAAAGTTAAGTTGTACTATAATTTATGCAAATAGTGTTGTAGATCATTATTTTGTTCATCAATCATTTGACGGCCACGATGATTGGATGGAAAAATCTGCCCTATAGTAATTACTAAAGTTTAAAATTAAATTGGAGTTTAAACAGATACAAATAAAGTTTGAATTTCCTTAACACTCCATTCCATGTCCCGTTTCTAACAGTTAACAGTTTTAAAGTTTTATTTTTACAAACAAATACTACTATTTAGGTACCTACTCGTTTAATTAATTTTCAGTTAGGTACTTACATTGGTTTAAAATTCGGTTTTTTTTTTTAATTTCGAAAAAAAATGTTTTTTTAATTTTTTGCCGTAAAACAAAATAAATTAAAATTAATAATGATTTAACTTAATTTATTTGACATAAACAATAATGTTTACTGTTAGTATAATATAAAATTTCTCCATGATCATAACAATCTTAAGAATTGCTTAAGAACTATAATAAAACTGTATCTCTTTATAATCATTTAAATATGTGATGTGATTTCTAGGCATGTTGCAGCTCAACTCAAGATTATCCAGTCAGTTTGGATTTGAAAGGGGGTCACAATTAGATTAAGGTTTGTCAAATGAGTACAGCTTTTAAACAAAATTGAATCCTAACCCAAAACCGATGCCAATTAAAATCGAAAAATGCATGCCATCCATTGTATTGGCTATCTGTATGCCTCATGGCGCAACATATTGGTCCTAAATATACGCATAAGATCGTATGTGTATGTATTTGTCTATACAAATTATTATATTTCTGACAAATAGTGGAACTCTTTCACAATACGTCTCATACTGATGTTACATGGAATTGGAAAGAAAAATCATTGTTACATTTACATGTTACATGAACGTTCTAAGGCGGGCTACTAATAAATTTGTTTGATAGTACTATTTTGAAGGGGTAGGCTCTCGACCCCCTTGGATCGCCACTGGAATTAATTTACCTTTCTGAGGCGATGCAACAAAATTGATCAATAAATATTAAAAAAAAACAAAAAAAAATGTTCAGATGTTTCCCTAAATTCAAAAACCTATAAAAAAAAGTATTATCTAATAATCCCTTTACTCCTGATCAGGTGTTGGATCTGTTGGTCTATACTCGTATAATATTTCATTTGACCCAACAATTTAACAACTAATTGCAAATCTCCATCGTAAAATGCTTGCGACACTTCTTTTTGTAATTTATCTATGAATTGTTTGTTCTCTTTATTGAGATTCATTATTTCTTCAGCAGTTTCAGCGTTCTCCACTTCTTCGTTCTTCTCCATTATCATCATGAGGAACTCTTGGTCTTTCACCTCTGTGTCTTCGGGTATTTCTTTTCCTCTGAGACGGAGCATGTATATTCCTGAAACATATGTTTGATGTGTTAACGGCAATTAACCTTCTTTGTAAGGTTGCAAACTTTAGAAGAATAAACTGGCTAAGTCCGAAACAGTGTTGCACAAGAATATGTCACAAAGGTACCAATGTTTGCTTGCAGCACTATTGGTTCTTAAAATTTTCTTTATTCCATATACGCAGAAGACCTTTGCCTTTCTATATTGAGGCTTGCAGGTAAAAAATTTGATATACTTAATCCAAATGTCTAGGATCTTAAGTGTTTTAATAGTGACCAATTTTTTTGGAGACGGCAACCCTAATTACGGATATCACAACGGTTTACAAATACTTATAAATTATATGTACCTCTAGTAAGTGGATCCAAAAGTGTTTTATAAGATTCATTGACTAGCGATGAGTATGTTTCTGATATTTCTTGTTCTTCTTTTGCTCTGAAATAAATATTTTTTTTAGTTAGTTTGTAGTGGTAGACAGCGCCAGAGAATACTAGGATAGCCTATTGTATACCTACCAGAAATTTACATTCTCTTATCATGCCTGGAGGGGAATGTCCAGAATTTTAATTAAGTAGGTAGGTAGTGATCTTTAATGATGTGCAAAGCTATGATGTGAAAATAATTTCTACTAAATAAGTGGAGACAATTATGTGTAACAACTACTATAGTAAAGTCCCCTCTCCCTTCTCGTACTTACTTATTACCGTATTTATCTGGATGCAAATACTTCTGAAGTTCTTTGAATCTCCTAGCCAAATCATTTTCATTAAGGTCAAATGTTTCTGAAACCCCTAAGATCGAGAAATAATTGTCATTCGAAGGCTTTTGAAGCGATTTGCAGTTAGAACAAAACAAATTCTCAACAAGGTTTTTTATATTGTGACCACAGGACCAACACGATGAGTTACGAATATGGTGCAACATGGTGCTTCTAGTGTGGGGTAAAAGACGTAGAATATTCATTTTAAATTTTGAAAGCAGTCGTTAAACATAAATACGAATTAAACGAATATATTCTGTTGTTTTCACTAGGGTGAGATAACCTTTAACCTATGTCCATTGTCACTCATCAATCAGCTGATCGCTGTCAAATTAGTTCTTCGCGTTTAGATATTGCTTTAATAGTGAAAAATTATAGGCAATACTATTTAATTAAAAAGCAAAAGTTTCTAAACATAGATTCTAAATATTAAACCAATATTTTAATTGGAAATATGTGAAATCCTGCGTGGAAATCCTTTCTTTATACTGTAAAACTGTGTCTCACAAATGGATCACAGTATCTTTAATTTTTAGGAAAATGAATTAAATCTTAGATACTAATTCAACATTAATTTACTTGGATTGATTTTTTTATTTTAAAAGTATTTATGAAATTGATCCAACAAATTATTTTTATTTGTAAATTTATTACTGAGTACCTTTTCTTTTGTCTTAAGTTAATAAAAAAAAAACAGTTCAGTATTTTCTGTCGTGTTTTGACGAAATGTCAGTCAGTCAAATTAATTGTTGATTTTTGTTTTCTTGCTGTACTTTTACCTGAGTATAACCATGGTTTCTTACTTCACAATCGACGCAACGGGGGAGGGAACAAATTTTCAAAAAGAAATTTCGAATATGATGCATGGCTTCGGCGACAACCCGAATCCGAATGCTGCGACAGTAGTTTTGGTAGAAAACGTAGTCTTACAACAACTCAGGACTCTGCTACAGGATGCTTTAGCTCTATCAAATACCAGAGGCGGTAAGGCTATAACAAATTTCGACATCATTTATTTAATGAGGAAGAACAAAATAAAACTAAAGAGGTTACATGACTACCAAATAAAGCTGGATCAAATCGACAAAAGTAAGCAAGTCCCTGGTGCGGCTGTCGAGACGATAAACTCCTTGATGTTAGAGGACGAAATAGATCCAACAGTGAAGAAAAGAAGAACACACATAGACATAATTAATGAACTTGATGAAGCTGATGAAGTGAGCCAGATCAAATTTGATGCCATAGACTATCTACGAAAAGTAAGAGCTGCCAAATTAACAGAGTCTATGTCCTTTGAGAAGTATGAAGCATACCATAAAGCAAGGTGCAGTTCTTTTCGCTCGGGCTCACATTTAGGCAAAGGCTTTGCTAAACTGGAAAGATGGATTAATCCAAATAAGGAATTTAAAATAACAATGTCTGCTCTCGAAGTTATATGTTTTATAGCTTATGAAACAGTAGCAGAAATAGTGGATGCTGTGTTTTTGGTAAGGCAAGATGCTAAGAAAAAGAATGGTGATCCATTTAGTAAGTTTGAGGGCGGCCATTTTTGTAACCCCCTGAGTTTGAACAATGCTGTTTATATAAAGTCGGGGT
Organism: Pandemis heparana; assembly: GCA_963854515.1. NCBI lineage: Eukaryota > Metazoa > Arthropoda > Insecta > Lepidoptera > Tortricidae > Pandemis > Pandemis heparana. The sequence continues at coordinate 7,136,278 of OY978022.1, read as the reverse complement.
ACGAAGGAGTACCGGCTATCATGGTTGCAGAAGTGAGAGAGGTTCTCAGAAGATATTTCTCACCAAGGACGGGCATGAATGGGTTGTTTTATAGAAACATGTCCTTAGATTTACCAACGAGATATTTGACATTGTAGACAAACAAATTCTACAACAAAAAAAAAGTCATGGTAGCCTAGTGGTTTGACATGTGGCCTCTCAAGTAGAGGGTCGTGGGTTCGAATCCCGGGCTCGCACCTCTGAGTTTTTCGGAATTTATGTGCGATATCTCATTTGAAATTTACCATGAGCTTTTCGGTGAAGGAAAACATCATGAGGAAACCTGCACACAACTGCGAAGCAATTCAATGGTGTGTGTGAAGTTCCCAATCCGCACTGGGCCCGCGTTCGAACTATAGCCCAAGCCCTCTCATTCTGAGAGGAGGCCTGTGCCCAGCAGTGGGACGTGTATAGGCTGGTGATGATGATGATGATGAAATTCTACAGTGTCAAATATCTTGTTGGTAAATCTGAATCTGAAATTGTACCTAAAGCACAATACCTTTGTTGAGTTAGCCCGGGTAACTTAGTCTGCTTCTAAAAATCCAACATTTCAATATTTATTTCAAATACAAATGAAGTATCAAAATAATTTGAAATAAACATTGAAAAGTTGCATTTTTATATTGACTAACAACCCTCTGTGGTAGGTTTTGATGATTGATTTGAGCTGTACAAATGATACTTTAGTGTGTTAAAGGAGTTTCTTGGTTCACTATTATTCATTTATTATTTAATTTTAAATATAATGTGATCTGAGAGTTTTGAGGCTTGCAGACATGTCATATACATATATGTCACAAATATAATGATTTGTGTTACGATTTTTTTTACCCTTATTGCAATGGAATAAAGGTGAAAGGGTTGGTAACACAAAAGAATCGATTAATTTTTGTACAATTTTTTAAAACAACTGATATCTTGCTGAGGCGTTTTCTATCAGTGAGATAAATGGCATAATTCTTTAATTCACAAGAAATATAACTGTGATCTTTTTCTATAAAGGGCCAGAGAAACAAATATGGTTGGCAAGATTTATTTTCTTTATAAGTATATCTATCTATATGTATTTCCAAGAACCACACTCATTTAAATAGATGTTATTGCTGGTGGTGTAAATATTATTTTTTAGAATACAACTACATAATTATAGCCTAGAAAATCAAACTTATAAATTGTAAAAAGATAATAAAATAAACAAAAAGTACCTAACAAAAAAGAAGTTTTTTTCAATCTTTAAGTTCTAATGCAATATTACAATATCGCCTACTTTGCGTCGGCAGCAGCAAAAGCTCCGAGAACGACTGCGGATTTGTCCGAAACACGTCGAGCTGTACGCGACTTTGATGCCTGATGAGTCCTATAACTAAGTATAAAAATAACAAATCAATAGTAACTTACCTACCTAACAATAACTGTCGAATGCTCTATAGATACCTATTACCTACAAAGTACAAACAACGTAATAGTGTCCAGAATTACAAAACTGGTGATTGTCTAGGTCTTGCACTACATTTTGTCGAATAATGTCGAGACTCTGGAGGTGAAAATTAAGTTTCAAGTTCTGATAATCAAAATTTGACGAGGATCGATGATTTATGAATCCATTCAAACAGATTGTGGTGGGATATATGTTTGCAATAACGTACAGACCCTGTCTTTTACAGCTGAGTTATGGGACGGCTAAAACAATCATTGTAGGGTGTTATGGTGTAAACTAACCCTTAGTTTTATGTCTACCCTTGGTAGTAAACATTACGATCATAGTGCACCTTCCCGCTGAATAGAGTGCTTGAGACTGTTTACATGTTTATAATATGTCTTTCACTTGATAAATTTGGGCTGAGACCAAATAAAAAGTGAGACGGTGCACCAAGTGAAATAAAAGTACTTAACAGCTTAGTTTTATTCAGTTTACCTTACCAATAAAGTTAGTGTTTGCAGAGACTCTTTGAAAATCGAAGTAAACGTGATTACAAATCATAATTATTAACTCTACTCAGCCAGCAGTTCTGTTACCTAGTCTGTTGATTTTGCAACGGGTATGTAATAAAATAGGTATGCTCCTTCTTTAGTTTATCTTCTAAATTTTAGAATTTTGAAATTTTAGAATCTAAAAAGTTCTGTCTGGATATGTACGAGTATACTTAGAGCTTATTTTCCATTAGCGATGTCAATGCGAATCCCTTCATTTGCCTGAATTTCATGTCATGTTGTAACACCCATACATACACAAATCACGTCTTTATCCCTTTCGGGGTAGACAGAGCTTATGGTAGCAAGACCTACTTTGCTTACTAGGCCATATTGTAATGTTCATAATAAGTCATAACCATAACTCTTTTTTTCTCTGAATTAGTAAGTTTTTCAGGAGCTTTGGAATGGCTATCCTATAAAACTATCGGTGTTATTACAAAAAAAGTCAAACAGACGTTGAACGCGTGTCTAAAAATTAGTCCATTGATTTAAGGTTGATTTTGCAAAAGATTTTTTTTTAAACTAACATAAGTACTTAGGGAATAAGTACAATCTTATTTATGTTTGTACTTATACCTAACTGATTTTATCTTTATTGGTACCACTATTTGGATCTTTGGGGTTCATTTAAGTACTTGATGAAAAAAAGCCGTGGTAGCCTAGTGGTTTGACCTGTGGCCTCTCAAGCAGAGTGTCGTGGGTTCAAATCCCGGGCTCGCACCTCTGAGTTTTTCGGAATTTATGTGCGAAAATTACATTTGTAATTTGCCATGAGCTTTTCGGTGAAGGAAAACATCGTGAGGAAACCTGCACACATCTGCGAAGAAATTCAATGGTGTGTGTTAAGTTCCCAATCCGCAATGGGCGCGCGTGGGAACTATAGCCCAAACCCTCAAATACACGGAGAAGGCCTATGCCATGAGGCACGCCGAATTTCGCGACAATTTAATAAATAAATACAAAAATAAACGACAATAACAACAACAACAACAACAACACATGTATTTACTGAAATTGAAGCGAATTCAGAATAAAAAGGCTTATAAATAAATAAATAAATAAGTACTTGATTACCTATATATATTTATAGAGCTGTGCTTAGTTAGAACTTGAACTAAGTACCTATAGAATTGTAAGCTAATAGTTTCGCGGATGATAGCGATATTATGATGGCTCCGTTCTGTATGAACAATACGTAGGACTAAACTGCCTATAAAGTTAGTTAAACGAGATAAAGGTGTGTTTAAAATTAACTAGACTGAACTTTAGCCGCTAAAGGTAGGTACCAGACCAGATAAATGTATATTTCTAAAATTATTTAGAATTTGTTTGAGGTATTTGACATATAACTTTAAACAGCAATTATGCACACATTTTATGTACTTATCAGTTTAGATAAGATGTTTGGTGGATTGGTTTAAATGCGTAGGTAGAAATAAATAAATATCCCGTCCCTTTTGTCGTCCTACCCCGCGCCCCGCACCGCGCGGGTGAGGACTTTATTTAAGCGGTTGGTCTATATCTACAACAGCAAAGGTCACGAGGATATTATCATGCTATACTGCGATATAGAGAAGTAGAGAACATTTTCAAGTGAGCATGCAGTGTTCTGAACAAGTTTCACTGCATTTGCTGTACAGCGAACAGTGAACTTTGTTCATAGTTCACGGTTTTTGAAAGTTGCAAATTGAATTTCGTAATTTTTATAACTCCTGTTGTCGGGTTGAAAACGTTTCGATGCATTCGCAGGTTAATTGTTGATTACGGTATCCAAGAGTTCCGGTTTGTTGTTTGAGCGTGCATGAAGTTTTTCGGCAAGTAGCCAATATAATATGAAGCCAACCGACATGCCGAATATGCAATGAAAATAATTGTCACTCGTCACCGACTATTGTCGTTGAACACAAAATATTTACCTTGCTACTCCGCTACTTACGTGCAAGATAACCAAGCTTGTGCGAAATATGTACGTTTTGCATGCAAGCCCTCCACTACTGCCACACAAAACGCACACAAATCCCACAAACTTAATTAACCCTAACACCACACAAACACTGACGCACGTTTTGATCCCTCTACGGGATCATTTTCAAAGTAAGTAGCGGAGTAGCAAGGTAAATATTTTGTGTTCATTGAAATAGACCTCCGCAAAGTAACGCCTGATTCAATAAAATTGTCGCTTTGGTTAAATAGGGGTGAATAGCCGAGAGATACATTGAAGCATATCTATACGAACCCTTTCGGGCGCCATTCCGCCATTAGTCCCTAGTAACTTTTGTCAGTACCTAGGTACTCCGAAATTCGATTTTCGAAGTTCGTATTATACCCTCCCTTTCACTCTTACATTATTGACTACTAACGTGACCGAAGCGGCAAGGAACGTACTTAAAATTAAATTCCGGCGTAAACATATAAGGCCCTGTATATTGTACTGAAACTGAAACGCAAATTGGCCGATTTTTTAAGAGCCTAAAGTAACATGATCATAGGCCACGTATAGCACGATTGTGGCGTATATGTGGGAAAGGGGAATCAAAATAGTGATGGGATGCTAGCCGCATCGCCTTTAATATGATTCCTAAGATTTCCGCCTATTCCATCGATGGGCTTCTATACCATCAGCGCGGGAAGAGAAGAAGCAACTGGTACATTCTTTGTTTTTTCTTCACTCCCAGACTGGCTGTTTTTTTAGGTACATGCAACCAAATCTTGTTTTTTTTTCTGTTGATATTTCAAGCAGAATCGATAGTAAGAGGCCTATTTTAATTCCATAAATTGGATATTCTTGCAAGTACAATGCAAAAAAGGTTGTATAAAAAATAAAAAATGTAACAAAACTTATTTAATCGTTTCATAGGTTGGCTTAAACGTAATTGGAACTAAACTCACGCCAAGACGGATCAAAACGTACAAAGCCTTCGTACGTTTTCATTCCAAGCCACTCAATTAATCGTAAAGATCGGCCTCGACTCGAGTGTCTCGATGGCCCTCCAGTAGGAATAGCTCACGTAAACTGCAGGCCTATTCCGAAGTTGACAACTTGAAGTTCCTCTCGTGCTCTTTCACTCACACTTACAGCCATTAATTCGAGAGTGAGGGGGACGAGATGATACGAACTTTGAATTTTGGCCTTCGGAGTAGCCCTGCCCTTTGTGTAAGGTATGCTCTCGTTTGATTGAAGACGTTAATCGATTCTAGTGGCGATTAAAGCAGGTATTTTTTTGGGAGTCAAGTGATTTGGAGGTTAAGAGGGAAGTTTGTAGGTTATACGTGTAGGTGTAGTGGACTAGGGCTTCAGTTTTTTCTTGAAGCGCAGGAAGAGCGAGGTAGCTGACTGTTTCAAAAAAGTGGACAATGTATGATTGTTTTCCCTGATTTTGACTGTTTTGGGGTTGAGAATACTTCATGTGCCAGCACTTTTACCGGCTGTCTTACTCTCCAAGCCGGAATACGGCAGCGCAAGCACTGCTGATTGGCGGCTGGATTAGCAAACAAGATGATGGTAGCGACCTAGACGGACCTTGCACAAGGTTCTACCACCTGCATAGTGTAAACCTTCTTTCAAATTGAAGCGATCGGTCTGAAATAACAAATGAAATTGTAGTTTGAAATGTATCGCAACTATTTGTTGTATGTCGGATACGAAGCAATTTTCAGAAAAATAGCGCAACATCGCTTCGTCATTGTGCTTATTCGAATAAAGGTGCGTTTCCACAGGCTGTTCGAGGAACCTGTGACGAAGATAGTATCAACACAAGGTCTTAATTATTTACCATAGAAATTTATAATGGTCTGTGTTATTTACTCAGTGCTCCGCATGGGCTACGAAAACGCGTAGAGCCTCTACGCCGTAGACCTAGCTGCAGAGAACGGAGAATACTAGTTTAGAAATGCCACCATAATAATGCATTTATATTTATAGAAAGAAAAAGAAAGAAAGAAAACATTTATTCATGATAACATTAAAAAAAGCAACATTAACATTATGAGTGAACGTTATTAAGAATATTGTGTAATAGTTATTTGTGATACAAGGTTGGTAAGTAAGGTTTTACAAATGAGCAGTTGATAAACCCGAGCCGCCAGGCGAGGGTTTTCATGGTCACGAATTTGTAAAACCTTGCCAACCGTGTATCATACGACGTTTTTCAATACATTTGTGAGAAAATAGGCACTTATACACTTAAGACATTAATGACACAAAATTGAAGAATAAATACCTTTCCCGAGATTTTGATGGCAAAAGACTATTTTGCGCGATTTGCGCCTTACTTAAAATATCGGGCGGAGTTACTCCATGTTATTGTTGACTTCATCACTTGAAGAACTCATTTTGTTTGGTTTTTGTACACTATAATCAACAACACAAAACAACGCAAAGTTTTACAAAAATGGCGCGTCCGTGTACCGTAATGCGCATGCGTAAGTTTTGTTTTAATTAGGTTAACTAAAATTATCAGGCAAAAGGTTCGACGCGTTCAGCCACTGCGATTTTTTCGAATAAATAAAAGGTGGAAATCATTAAAATCTGAGGTAATTAAATTACAGTTTATACTAATTACAATAAATTTTGCAAATTCATTACTTAGTTTTGTTTATTTATACATTTTTCTGCGTATAAGTCGATATTTTTTATTTCTGTCATTTAATACTCTTTGCTTGTAAACTTTTAAGATGGAAAATTAAAAAAAACTGTAAAAAAATCGCACTAGTGCGGTAAAATTAACTTACGAGTCATGTATACATCCTTTGAAAGTGAATTTTTCGAGCAAATGTATTGAAAAAATATTATCCCGCGTAACAAAAAAGAGTTAAAGAGGAATAAATTGGGCTGAAAATCAGCGCTGTGTGCGTGCGCGCCCCCGCGGTGCGCACCCGCAGCACACGCTGAGCCCAATCCAATTACCACGCTTAGTTTAAGTTTGATTTAGATATTAAGCTACTTATAATGCATGCATATTCTATTTGTAGTAATAAAAGTTTATTCTATTCTTCTATTCTATTCTAAACTAAACAGATACGTCTAACTCTCTATTGATTAAACGTGATAGTTATTCCAAAACTACTTTCAATTATCTGACCGACTACAGCAAAAACAAAGAAGGTTATATTTTAATTGGTTACGCAAGAAAGGTTATGTTGGGTCAAAACTAACACTAGAAACTCAGTTTCATTAACCAATAAACTTTTCGCTGTAGACAAGTAAGTATCAAGAGCTACGAGTATCACGTGTCTAACGAGCAAGACTTCTAGTTTAGTGTTAACAACGTGTGAAATCCGGAACGAACCAGTTCGAACCGCTTCAAACTGGCTCAAACTAATTTAGTCCAGCTGAAAGAGTTTTCTTCAATCGGTTAATTCAGACGTCGGGGCAAAAAGTTTTTGGCGAAACAGCGAATGTTTTACTCGAGTCTGTGAAGAATCAAAGTAATTTGTATTATTTGCAGATTTATTACTGATGTTCTTCAAAAGTATACTACTGACTCGCCTCGACTTCACACAAGTTATTAAACTATATTATGGAGGTATAACCTTGCTCTTGAATCATTCTAAATATCTATTGATGAAAACCGCATGAAAATTCGTTCAGTAGTTTTTGAGTTCATTTCATTAGTTCATTACCTAAGTAATAGTTTAGTTTAGGATTTTTTTTTTACATAAAATAGGCTTACGTTTGACCTCAATCTCGCTTGATGGAAGGCGAAGATGAGGCCTAAGATGGTACACGTTTGCCTAGAAGGCGTCTGTTCACTTTGGCCTTAAAGATGTCCAGCCAACCAATTTTATTATGAACCAATATGGAGGTTACCAATTATGTTTACACCACAGTGACAAAAATATTTATTCATATAGTACTTTATTATTCTGGCAATAAGGTTGACATATACATACATATTTTTTCATCATCATCATCATCATCATCATCATATCAGCCATAGGACGTCCACTGTTGGACTAGGCCTCCCCCATAGACTTTTAGTTGCGTCGGTTGGAAGCAATATTTTTGTAACTTTGCGTGAATCCATATTATTTTTGACTGTACCTACACGACGATTGGGATATAATTATTGACTGTTTGTCTTTCGCTCATAATATTATATAGGTATACTGTTTTTCTCGATATGTATCGAACGTGTGCAAATCTTACTAATATTATAAATGCGAAAGTATGGATGGATGGATGGATGCATAGATGGATGTTTATTTGTTACTCACTACGGATCTGGATGAAATTTGGCACATAGATAGAGAAAAGTCTGGAATAGTGCATAGGCTACTTTTTATCCCGGAAAATTACTTAGTTCCCGCGGGATAGCGATAAACGAATTTTTTGCAGGCGAAGTCGCTGGCAACAGCTAGTAAAGAATAAGAATAATTATTCTTATTCTTATTCTTCTAAATGTCTCTCTCTCTCTGTTTCACTCTATATCTTTCTCAAACAGTTTTTGTTAAAGCAAACAAAACACGATCCCGAACGAAACATTCGACAAGCGGGAACTGACCGAGCGAATAAACGTTTAGACGGGATTGAAACAAACTTAGAAAAATTGCACAGAACGAGGTAAGCACGTGGCAGTGGTGTTAAATTATCGATACTGACGCAGTAAATTATCGATGCCTTTAACCGATGTAATTAACGTATTCAGGGTGCGACCAAACCGCCGCGTATACGCAGTGACGTGTCGTATCCGTCACGTTTTCTCACCGTTTCTTCGTACATTTTGTTGCGATTTTGTAACGTCACCGTTTTTTAAGTGGCAGTGTGGTCGCACCCTAATAAGATACAATCCGTGAGCTCTAAGAATGCGATTCGAGTTTCGGGTGCCATCGGCCGAATAAGTAACAAACGCGTAAGAGTGAGCAAGACAAACCCGAATGACATTATAAAACTATTATAATATTAACTAAGTATATCGGAATTACAACAAACCGGATAACTCACGTATAAAAGCCGAAGGATTGCTCCGACAATTGTTTCGGACTATTCCGTAGCCCGTAGAGGCTGACACTAGAACTGATTAACTTACGTATGGCGTGTAATTTAATGATCTTGCTAGGCATGACATGATTGTGTCTTAATGTAAAACTTATTAAGGTTAATTTTAGGTCACCGCTCTTTAAACTTTTTTGACGTATCTACTCTTCTTCCTTTTCTCCTGTCCATCGTCCGAAGGTCAATTTACCTAATTGGAACAAATCAGTTAGCCTGCTTGTGTTGAGTTCGTTTTGCCTGTAAATTTCCTACGATTTATGTACAGTAAAGAGTAAATTCAGTTATCCATAGTTTAATGTTTATATAGGTAACTATAGACATTTTTATCGATATCGATAGTTGCCTTTCGAGCGGCAACACTAGCTCGTACTTGTTTTGTGGTAAAGCAGTTTTACGGTTGAAGTTCTCGTAATGTTTTTTTGCTGGGATTTGTTACTGGTAGGAATTAAACGATGAGGGCTAATAACTGTTTGCACCAATTATATAAGGCGTAGCTGCGGAGGAGCAGAATAAAGGTGCGACCACACCGCCGCTTAAAAAACGATGACGTTACGGAATCGCAACAAAATGTATGAAGAAACGGTGAGAAAACATGACGCCTACGACACGTCACTGCGTATACGTGGCGGTGTGGTAGAACCTTTAATGCCCGGACACGGCTTTGCTTTCCGGATTTTTCCGTGTGTTCTAGTTTTCAGTTGTTTATACAATACAATACCAATACTCTTTGAACACCTCAAATCAGTACAAAACAATACAGAAACAAAGAACAAAGTATACAATAGGCGGTCTTATCGCTTAATAGCGATCTCTACCAGATACTGTTAGATTATTTTGGTTTAGCTAATGTTGGCCAGCCTTGCTTATTCGTATCAAGCTGACAGTTACGTTTGTTTATGGTTCCTTGCTGTTTCTAAAAAAATATATAGGTGTCAAGATGGTGCCGAGTTTCATTCGTTATTATTAATTCTTAATTTAATAACAACCATATCTCAGTTTGTCTATTGTATGTATGTATGTACCTATGTATAACTCTTTATTGTACACATGAAAAAGGTAAAATGTACATTACCATGCAAAGTTCCACCCAAAATTGGTTTCAACAAGATCTAGTCAGTAGTTTTTTTTTTTAATTTAATATTTATCTGTCTATATAAGTAACCAATATAAAATGACCTCACACTGCCTACATTTTGCTTAAGAGCAGGGCTCTGCTAAGACTGGATTTTATAATAACTTGGCGAATTTGTACGGAACCCTCGGTGCGCGAGTCCGACTCGCACTTGGCTGGTTTTTATATGAAAGTTCATCTACTACCGCTGACCGACATTGCTAACACAGGTGGGTTACGGGCGCGTTACCAGCCCTTTAAGAAAGGAATAATAAATTTTTTGAAAATCCGCTGGGTTGGCACAGATGCTTGGTTAAGGGTTTGTCTGTCTGTCACAGAACTATCTTTTGAACCGTAATACCTAAAATTTTCATTAGCCTCTACAACAACAAGTAAAGCTAAATTAACGGTCCTTATACAGGAAAAATGGTTTTTTCAGAGTTTTATTGCAGCGATCTTAATAATGACTGCAGTACGGAACCTTCGTGGGCGAGTCGGACTCGCACTTGGCCGGTTTTTCTCACACATGTACAACTGAGATTTTTATCGACACTCCGCAAATAACTGCTACAGACAACGAAATCCCGTGCAAAATAGTACAAGAGCTCGATGGCAATATTTATTTTTTTGTATTGTTATAAAGAGAATTGCCTTGTGAATATGCGATTTATTATTACTATTAAAAAAATTGTTACTATTTTTTTATGTTGTGAAATCAGTTTATTGAAGCTAATTATTCACAAATAATAACATTAACACGACACTTAAAATACTATAGATAAATTATTAAATTAAAACTAAAATACAAATTCAACAATTCAAAGTTACATTAGAGAACTTTGAAATATTTTTTGGTATAGCCATTTTGGGACCATTCGTTTAGCATTGATAATACAAACATACATCACGCCTAGGTCTCTATCCCTTACGGGGCAGACAGTGTCTAAGGTAACAAAGACCTTAAGGCCACGATTAGTTTAGCATTGATAAAATCATAAATTATAAATTTGTTACCTATTGGTATGGGTAAATTATTCAATTGTAAACTAAATTAGACAATCGTGTCACACATCTCACAATAATAAAAACAAATTGTCTGTTTTAACGACGCGGTTGGCCTAGTTGGTAGTGACCCTGCCTACGAAGTAAGCGTCCTGGGTTCGAATCCTGATAAGGGCATATTATTTGTGTGATGAGCACGAATATTTGTTCCTGAGTTATGGATGTTTTCTATCTATATTAGTATGTATATCGTTGTCTAGTACACATAACACAAGCCTTACTAGCGCTTACTTTGGGACTAGGTCAATTTGTGTGAATTGTTCCCTAATTTTTTTTTTTTTTTTTTTTTATGTTTGTTGAAACAGCTTCAATCGAGACGTAGGAAAAGTAGCAAACGTAATATTCTTTTGGTAGAGCTCCTGCACTATGCTATGATCTCAGCGTTAGCTCGTAGCTAAGCATTTCAACTCTTACAGTACTTCGTTAAATCCCGCAGACTTCAATAGGACCCTACGGCGTACAAGAAAGATATAAGAACAAATAACACGAGCGTTTCGTTGCTCATCGATGTCTTTTGATAAATATACGGTAAGGTTACTCTGCGGCGAAGTTTTTAAGAAATATAACTATTGAAAATAAAATCTATCTAATCTAATCTAAACTTTATTTGATAGAGTACACTTAAATAGATATTATTACGAATAAATGAGTATGAGTATGAGTATGAGTATCATAATGCTTGTAATATTAACACTGGATTATATTTTTTGTGCTATCTAAATGTGGATGAAGCGAAAGAGGTATGTCAGAATCGTAGCAAGTGGAATAAAGTAGTCTCTGCCTACCCCTATGGGAAAGAGGCGTGACTGTATATGTATGTATGTGTCTATTGCACTTTTCCTGACCTTCTCTTTTTTTATGTGAATAGGAAAGCAAAAGAGCAAGTGAGTCGTCTGATGGTAAGCGATCACCACTGCCTATAGACACCCGCAACCCCGGAGGGATTGCGGATGCGTTGCCAACCTAGTGGATTTAGATGAAATGCCTTTTGAGCCCGTAATTTCCCCGGCTGTCTTACTCTCCACACCGGAACACAGCAGTGCATGTTTAGCGGCAGGATTAGCGAGTAAGATGGTGGTAGCGATCCGGACGGACCTTGCACAAGGCCCTACCACCCGTAAAATTATAGTAACCATACGAAATGAAAGCATCAAATTAATAAAATTTAATAAGCAGTTGCATTAACGATTAATAACTAAGCAAAAAAGCAGTAAATAATACAAAAATAAAATAAAAGCCCCGCGTTTTAATGACACACTCGACACCCACATATTGCCTGCTCCTGCAACTCATAATTCCTCTTTTAATATATTTATAAGGGATTGCTGCGGCGCCCGCAATCTGTTTCCGAAATTGGAATATTTTTTACTTTATCCCAAGCGTCTTGAACATACCAAGTTAAGTACGCAACCTCTCAAATAAGAAACAGTTCTTATTATACCTGCTTTAAGGTTTGTGATAAAGTGTTGTGGCTGTCCTAGAATGGTTTTACGGCCTTTTAGGCATGTTGCGTTTTACTTTATGTAACAGAAGATATCATGCTGTAGTGTTCGCGTGTGGCTTGTTTTCTATATTTAATAACTAACTTTCTTTAGCGGCACGCTATATCAGTGGGTAATGTTTCGACTTTGCTTTAAAACGGTTTTTATTTATCGTGACTTAGTTCGACCAGAGAGCACGAAAGTGTAAAGTGACTGGCTTTAGACCACGGCTTTTCCCCGTTGCAAAATATCCTATATCAAGGAAAAAAATAAGGGAAAGCATTTCCTTATTCTTAGTTTAAATATATCATAAAGGGAATATTTTAGTAAAATAATAGCTTTCTCTGGGCGTTGAGGAGTCAGGTCAGTCAGTCAAAACTTTTTTAATAGTTTTAGTGGCCAGTACTATTTTCATGTTGACAAAAGGAAATCATACGTCAACCAACATCATTTAGACTTAAAAAAAACACAAAGCGGGTCAATAAATGAGTTTTATTGAATCAGGCGTTATTTTGCAGAGGTCCATTTCAATGAACATATTTACCTTGCTACTCCGCTACTTACGTGCAAGATAACCAAGCTTGTGCGAAATGTATACGTTTTGCATGCAAGCCCTCCCTCCACTACTGCCACACAAAACGCACACAAATCCCACAAAATTAAATAATCCTAACACCACACAAACACTGAGGCGCGTTTCGATCCCTCTACGGGATCATTTTCAAAGTTAGAGCACAACCGATGTACATGCGAACCAACGTCGTACCCGTCGTCGTCGTCGTAATAATGAGTTTCACACAACATTATTATTAGTTAGCTCTTTTTGCAGCAATGTTTCATGTTATTTTTTTGATTCAATGTTGAAAGAAAGAATCGTATTTAACATTTACAGAGAAGCTTTTGTGTAACAAATATGTCTCAGAGGTCATTGATCTCTGGGTCTGGGTAGATTAATTAATTATTTAGTACCTTAAGCAGCTTTTTAGCGGAAAGTCCGGAACAATCTGTTCGCTGTTGAGATACTTAACGTTGTCTGTGGTAGAGAAATGGATATACTCGTAATGTATGTATAGTGTAAGACTGAAAGTATACATTTAATAACATTTTAATTATTTACAAAAAACAGTATAAATTGACGAGTTCTCGAGTGGAGACCACGGATCGGCAAACGTAGCGTAGGACGTCCTCCAACTCGGTGGAGCGAGGATCTTCGCAAGGCGGCTGGCAAGAGCTGGATGAGAGTGGCCGGGGATCGTGCTCAGTGGCGTGCCATGGGAGAGGCCTATGTCCAGCAGTGGACGAATATAGGCTGATGATGATGATGATGATGAGTATAAATTTGATGACTAGATAGTGATTATTTTTGTTATGCAAATAATTACATGTCTGTATTTAAAAAAAAGTCCTTATTTATGTAGGTACCTACTTGAAATGGGGACATTGCGATTGGGTAAAATGCAGTTCAAGATTTAATTACATTGTTTGCGACTTAGTTACCGAACGGTGTTAAAAATTGTGCATGATTGCTTTACGTATCAAGCCAATGCATCGCCCTGCTTTATATACAGCCTTGCAAAAAAAACGGGCACCCATGATTTTTGGTTTTTATGTGCATTAAAGCTTACTTTCTAAGCTTGCTGCCCGATTTTTTGCAAGGGGGTGTAGTATACAGAAATACAAGTAGTGTTAGTGTCACATCCTGCTATCAAACTGTTCCGTCCCCTCTGCTGTGAAGCTGCGGGCAAAAGCTAGGGATTAGCTATACCAAAACCCCATACTAAGCCAACCATTCAGCAATGAACTCACAATATTAAACGAAGGCAACGAAGCCTAACAGCCAAACGCCCAAACTAATTAGATAACCTCTTTAAAAACTGACGCGCTAACATTCCACTTAAAAAATTGCACCGAAGAAAATAAAATTGCAAATTCCACTTTACGATTCCCGGGTCCTTAGAAAATGTACAGCAGAGAGAGAGGCACGGCCTCCGTCTCTGTCGGTGGTGGAACAGTCAGTGAGGCAGTCGCATTGCTCGGGTGAGCCCGTACGTTGGGTTGACTTCGCAAACCGCCCCACGGTTCTCGTAAATTATAAAAATAGTGTTAGTGATTTGTGTTCGAAAATAAATTTAATTATAAAAGTAGTGATTAAGATTAACTTATGTGGTTGTGACATTATCATACGAGTGTTAGTTTAGCGTTAGTTGGTGACCTAAGTGACGGAGTGTAGTGATTCTGACTGAATAGTTTTGCATCTTATGACTGTCGAGGTAAGTGTCTTCGAGACTTAATTAAGCAAGAGTGAGATTTCATTAAGTTTATGGGTCCTTGGATTTAATTAATAAAAAAAGGACTTTCAAGACAGTAACTAAGAGGTATTTTGAAAGTTACTGGGAAAATTAATCTAATCTACAAATAGATATATTTCACAAGATGATGTGCGTTCATGTATCATAACAGAACTAACATACGCTTTTACAGTTATGATAAATATGAATTTAGAGTTATAGTGATGATGTATTTGAGGTTTTGTATAGATAATTGATTGAGTCAGTCGTTACCTTATTGCGATTGCCTTATTGCTAAATTAATGCATAAAAAAACAGTTATTGTACTAAGTAAGTTTGATTTATTAAAGTGATTCCAGAGTAGCGCGGAAAATGTTTTTTTTTGTTTGATTATTACTGAATAAATACATTTTTAATTAACAATTGCTCATCATCATTTAGGTATTAGCTTGAAACATATATAGTAATTACAGTTGATTTGAGTCAAAATGTCACATAAAAAGTACAGCTGTCTAAAATATCCTGTATTAATCTTAGTACAAGGCAGTGAAAACACGTTTTCATCATGAAAAAATAAGTACATACAGTGATGAAATGAGTATGAATTATAAGTTTTACTTTTTAACTTTGCGATAGTTATTCCATGATGATCATTACTATATTTATGAAATTATAGTTGATATATGATGATAGAAATATTTTTCTTAATTTTTTTAATATAAAAATAGAATAAATATAATCTATATTACTCAATATAATGTAGCATTCTAATGGTGAAAGAATTTTTGGAATCGGTTTGGTAGTTTTTGAGTTTATTCGTTATACAAAAATAGAAACGTTTTCCCTTTATAACATTAGTGTATAAAACACAAATTCATCGAATTCGAACACGTAATCCAGAAGCTCTATTATAAAAATCCAACTTTTGTTATTACCAAATAAACGTACCTAATAAATATTTGCGCAAATACATTACGCAAATTAAAAATAGAAACGTTTATATTGTGATGTCGCAATACCTATTGTAGTGCTAAGCTCATTACTCAAAGCTTTTCAGGAATATCCACGAAATTCTCTATGAAAGCTTTTATATTTTTAGCATTATTTCACAAATAAACATAATGTTTTAACCGCTCAAGTTTCTTTTAGTGATTTGGCAAATGAAGTTCTTATTCGGTTGAGTTAATCAGAATTTAAGACAAACAAAATTCTACTATCCTACTATTAATTTTATAAATGCGAAAGTTTGTGACGATGTGACGATGTGAGTGAGTGTGTATGTTTGTTCCTTCTTCACGCTAAAACGACTGGATGGATTTGGATAAAATTTGGAACGAAGTTAGTCGGTACCCTAAATTAAAACATAGGCTACTTTTTATCCCGGAAAATTGCAACGTTCCCGTGGAATAACGATAAACATGTTAAAAGTCTTAGCTGCCTAGAGTTGCATGAAAAATCGACAATTGAGAACAGCTAGACTGATTTAACTGCTATTTAGCTGTTTTTGTAATTAACACGTCAAGAAACAAAGATACTTTTGTACACAATTTGGAATAAGCGTCACATGTGGAAATATTTACAAAACACTTAAATTTTAACAATTCTAAAACATTTAATTCCAGGGGGCCGATTTTTGAAAGCAAATCATTATAAAATACCATTCAAAAGTGGTATAAATCTGTGTAATGCTACAAAATTGCAGCTCAAATTAAATTTTCGACTAGTTCACTAGATTTTCCAACCAACTTCAAAAAAAGAGATGTTAGTATGTTTTTTGGTATGCGTTTTATTGTGAAGAAGCCGCATAAGATTTAAACTTGTATGAGTTTGCATTTTGCAGAATGTGTACCTAGTTGTGTGTAGTTTTTTAAACGAACAAATAATTTATAATTATAATTATTGCAACTTTTAACTTAGCTACTCGTATATCAAATTCAGAACAACTTTTCACCACTTTGTAGTGGCATTTTTACATAATATGCTTTCAAAAATAGGGCCCTTGTAAAACTGTATTATTGTATGCCTTTGGTTTGAACCAGGAATGTTATGGATATGAAATTTCGGATATGAATACCGATTTATGAATAACATTATGCCAGTTCAGAGTAAGGTTACGAATATGGAATTATTTCGGCTAATTCGATAGTTTCAAATAGTTTAATTAAGGTATTAATTACGAGTATAATAGATTTCAAAATAGGTAATTATAAAGGAAATAATAGAGCCTGAAATCCTGTCAAAACATATCTCATTAGGCTCCATCCCTTTCTGTTAATATTCGAAACTTTTATGTTAGACTACCATAAACCCGCGGCTCTACTCTCGTGCAAGTAAAAGCGCAGCTAGTTATTTACTGCTTTCTTCGAGTGGGAATTTTGCCAAGTTCCCTCTTAGTGCATCACTATGATATTAAGGTATTCTACTAATTTTCGAGACTCTGCCAGTTATTAATATAGATTCTGAAACGATTTAATAAACAAGGTTTCATAAGGAAATCTAAGTAGTGGTTGACTTGAAATTTGGTGTACATAAAATGTACGCCAAAACAACACACACATAATAACAAGGTCAGTATAAAACCAGCAAAAAGAGCTGGTACAAAAATGGCCATTTAAATAAAAACTTTTATTTTTGAGATCAGATAATTCCGATCACAGTTAGGTAGGGGAAAGTGGTCACCATTCGTACACATACTTTCGTCGTTGAAAATTGGCTATAACCCTTTAAAATTTTGACATAATAGTTTCGGACTTTTTTGTAACAAACTACAATATATTTGTTACACTTTACACTTAGGTACATAAACTGGATAAATTTGACAATTAAATAAAAAATATAAAATGAAATCTAAAAAGTGTACGAATAGTGACCACTTTCCCCTACGGTACGTAACATCCTTTCTTAAAGAATACATAAACTTCAACTAGAAAATCTAGAAACTTAGGTTGCCTGTCAGAAAAGGTAGGTTTTAGACTTCATAAATCCAGCCGCGACAAGATAAAAGAGAATCCAGTAAGTTTGTACGCTGAAAACTCTTTTCTCTTCGAGGAAATAGATTTTTCATATGACTTATAATACTTATTTATTTTATATTTTATAGTGGAAAAATGTTTGATGAAAGTGTAATAATCGCAATTTACGATTTTTTGTTTGATTCGGCAAGATATTTTGACCATGTTCTGTGATGTTTTGTGTCATAACATAATGTTATTCCCTGTCAATAAATATGTCACTTATCGCGAAAAGGTTCCACAATTCATTTCAATCGCATCTACGCATTTATCTTTAAATTTAGTTTATAAATATCTCTATAAGTATGTTTATCCGATGCCTAGCACCCGTAGTACAAGCTTTGCTTAGTTTGGGGCTAGGTTAATTTTGTTATTATTTAATTTCTAAACGACACTGAAAATTAGCACACATAGAAAAATCCTAAAAGTAAAGCTATGGCCGGGAATCGAACCCGGGTCCTCATCATTCCGTGACGCGTGCTATACCCCTACACCACCCATAGCAGGTGAGTAAGCGTTCGAATTTTTCTATCTGTTACCAACTGTCACGTGACCTTGTTACTTTGCGAATATTTGTCGCTAAGCGTCATCTGTTTGAATGATTGTCTGTACGACACAATTACAAATTATTACATACATACTGACATATCGTCACGCCTCTTTCCCATAGGGGTAGGCAGAGACTACTTTGTTCCACTTGCTACGATCCTGACATACCTCTTTCGCTTCATCCACATTCATCAATCTCTTCATACATGCTCGTCGGTTTCGGGTACTGTTGACCTACAAACAACAAACAAACAAATTACTATTAAATTATTATTATTATTATTTAATTTGTTATTATTGTTATAATATATTTATTTACTTCATAGTATTACTTCTTTATGTTGGTAGGTATTATATCAAGTAACCCCAGAAATAAATCGAAATGATGTATTATAATCTACAAAGTTAGGATTCAATGTTAAAGCAGCACTGATTAAGTGTTTTAATCTAGACTAATTAAAATAGGAATAGAATAGGGACCTTAATGAGACTTTATTTAATCTTACCTCTTATTGGATAAGTCACGGCTTTACCTGCAGAATGGCGTTAATGATTTTACAAGTTTTAATTAACAATTAAATTAAAAAGTATTGTATTAGAAGAAAAACTACTGGAGAATTTGAATTCGGCACGGTTACAAGAAAAATTTATCGTCCCAAGTCCCGAATGTTTGTAACAAACCAACATCTCTGGTTTGTTTGTTTGATAATGTTTTATTTCTGGATGTTACTTCAGCATAAATTAAAATTATTTAACAATTTGTACTTCAGAAATCATTACATTACAAATTACATTTCATAGTTATATTTTGTATTGAGTTGTTCTTTGCAAAGTACACGAGAGCTCATGACGAGGATTAAAGATAATGCTGAATAAAAGAGAACTTACGCAAAAAATACTTTTTCTTAAGCTAAAATTTTATAATAAACATTCTTGTCTGTTAACGTATCCTTAATGAAGTTGTTTATCAAAATGTATAAGAATTATTATTCATTTTGTTAATATGAGGTATGAATTTCATGTTCAACTAAACACGGCTAAACATGATTGATTGAGCTCTTGTCACCCGGTAATGACAAATGATTGATGATTATTGCTTGTATTGCTAATAAAATATTTCTAGCTTCTACAAGAAAGTGAGTTCGCGCGGATTACGTTTTTTAAAATGTTTTTTGTTTTTGGTTTTATTTTGTGATTGTGACATCTGATGGCACGCACAGCGCGCTTAACGAACAAAAAATTATAAATATCAAAACATCGTTACTTATTTAAATTTGTAAGTAAAAACGAACTTTAACAATTAAAACACACAAAATTTGGTATTTTTTGTAATTGATTTGAATAAATAAATAAATAAAAAAATATATATATATATATTTACTAAAATAGGTAGGTTAGGATAGGTAGGATTAGATTAGGTTACGGGCACTAAATACTAATAACGGCTAATGTTTATTGTCAAAAAACTTTTGGATACCTAAGTAATTTTAGTTTTTCACAAGTATTTATTTTAATTAAATTAAATTAAATTAAATAATTTATTTTCCAGACCAGGTTCAATAAATGTAGTTCAATAAATGAAAAAAAAAAAAAACAAAATTAAAAATTAAAATCGAAAATTAATAACTATATATAACTATATAAATCATCCAAGACTCGAGAACAAACATTCGTATTTTTCATACAAATATCTGCCCCGACCGGGGATCGAACCCAGGACCTCAAGCTTCATAGTCAGGTTCTCTAACCACTAGGCCATCCGGTCGTCAAAATTAAAATTACATTTAAATGAAATCAAAATATTAATGAAAGGTACATTATTAATATATATTTTTTAGCTTATATACCTAGCCGTGTTTCTACCTTGTACTTGTGCTGTTTTTGAATGCCATAAACAATTTAATTCTGTACACTCTTTTCGAGCAGTGCAAATATCATTTTGTTACGTCACTTTTTTTTGTTAACATGTAAAGTCCACTTATGTTGTCCATCTAGGTAGTACGTCTGTGGGGTTGTTTCAATAACCTAAGACAATGTTGTTTTGTCTACAAAGAATAGCGGCCGAGGCCACTAGAGCTTTAGTAAGCTTACTTTAACATAGAGGCCAAGGTTTTGTTAACTTTTGAACAAATTTTTTGCCCTGCGGTTCCAGCCAAGTTGCAATTACATTAAAAAAAAATCTAAGTAAATTCTGACTCTGGTCCTCGGTTTTTGTCGCTTTTTATAAACGATTCAAATGCTAAATTAATACTTTTATAATAGGCAAATAAATAGATTTTTTCGTGGGAACTAAATGGTGGTTTTCGCACGATATTATATCCAGTATTACTAAACTGCTTCAAAGAATCAGGAGGTTAGGAGTTTTTCAATACAAGTTTATATTCTTTTTTTTTTATAAAAAAATAATACACAGAAAATGAAAATATTTCGGCATTCTATAATTTTTACCGTTTATCGTTGACCATAATTATCTTAAGTTTATTCAGTTATTTTGAAACCATGACACAGACCATTCTAATGGAGACAGTTACAATTGCAGAGCAGCTGCAGCTCTGTGCTACCACGTGGCACATTCGTAGACGTCGCGTAGCACATTCGTAGACGTCGCGGAGCACATTCGTAGACGTCGCGTAGCACACTTCGTAGACGTCGCGTAGCACATTCGTAGACGTCGCGGAGCACATTCGTAGACGTCGCGTAGCACATTCGTAGACGTCGCGGAGCACATTCGTAGACGTCGCGTAGCGCACATCGTAGACGTCGCTTAGAACGCCAGCGTGACAGTGTCTTGCAAGAAGGGCAAACAAGCAAGTGGGTCACTTGATGGTAAGCGAGCGCCACCACCCAAGGACACCTGCAACACTAGAGGATTGCAGACGCGTTGCTAGCCTCTAGGGCTAAGATAGAATACTCTTGTGCCAGTAATTTCAGCGAAAGTGACAGCTATAAACTTGAACTGAGTCGGAATTAGGACGTCATGGAAGGCCCCAGGACGGACCTTGTACGAGGTCCTACCACTCGCGAATTTCATTAACCCTACAGTGCATGACTTTTTATTTTTGAGAAATAAAATTATATGTTGTAAGTACTAGTATTTGCTCCTAGAGAAAAATAATAAAAAAAATAAACAACCCATAGTTTCGAAAAAAAATGTATTTTTATTTGTGTTCCCGATGAGGAAGTCTATGCATTGACGAACAATTTAAAACATGGCATGCATTTACAATAAATATGGTAGTTTTATGTTTTTACATCGTGTGTTTTGTGCTAAATGTGAAATTAACGGAAATAATTATTATCTTTGTTTTAGTATAGCTAAACCCTGCATTTTCGACAACCCACAAAAGTTTTTCTTCGACATCAAGAAACCTGGCGTCGTTCGTTACCTACAGAGAAATGGCCTATTCTGTATATCCTGATATACTGAAGAGGAAGAATCACCACATATGCCTTTTTTATGTTCAGCTAAAAAATTTTCAGTTCTAGTGATTGGTTGACCAGACTTCTTGATCATAATGAGCCACAGAAACACAAAAAATTGGCCCAATCTTACTTGAGCTGTCAAAATTTTTGCAGTGTTGGTTCTAATAGTTTCAGTTCTCCAACTCTTCGTTGAACTAGATGCCAATTCCGACATTTTAACATCTAATTTGGATGTATGGAGTTGTGCATTGGTTAAAAAGATGTCGTACGGCAGAGCCAGGTAAACAGTTTACTTGAGCCATTATGATCGACTTTTTTCTGAATCACTAGATTCTTCACAGACCCGATTGATTGCTATCCGCAATACTTATATCAATGTTAAAATAACTATCATCTTCACTTCCAGATGGTATTGATCAAAAATTTTCTATATCTGTATCTCGTAAGGGTTTCTGTCACATCATCCAATAACAACTTATACCTAATATTTAATGTGATAAAGTTCCACAAAACCATAATAAACTTTCCTACAGCTAAGGCGAAATTGAAACTTATGCCAACGACACAAAGACTCAGACAACTGCAAGAGTTCTTCTCTGGATTTGTATTAGTGACATGAACGTCAATGCATGGAGTACCGTATCGGGAACGTTTGAATAATGCTACTCGACATTATCTAAATATCTCAATACTGTAAAACTTAATTTATTTCTCTATTTAGCACAGGTTTTCCATTCACATAGTAATTTTTTCTGGATATTTTACTCTAAAGTTATTTTTTTATCGCATCTTGTTGTCGCAGTTGTCTAAACTGGTTTTACCACAGACTATCGAAATTTGATCGATCGCTGGATGTCATGTGCAATTAATGCTGCCTAGCGGCCACATGCTGAACTATGTAGTAGCCTGGTATGTTAAGTACCCTCAAAAGTGCAACAGATGTCGCTGCCTTCCTGACTTTCGACACAATTTGCAAATATTTTGGTTGTATCTAATGCGGAACTGTATGCGCTGTAGGGTTAAAATAAATTTGTTACTTTCGAGTTCTCATTTAATTAATTAGGTACCTATGTGTAACATACCGTACGAATTTATTTTTAATGAAAACCCTTAAACGGTTTGAACCAACTAAATCTTAATACTTTCTGAAATATTCCAGCCTTTTTTTAGGCCACCTTGTATACATAGTATATGTGCTTTCAAGAATTGGGCCCCAGCACGCTACCGCAACGCTCGAGCCTATCAGTACCTTGGCATTTCTCCACGGCATTATCTTGAGCGGCCACATTTTTCTGAGGATTTTCCTCACCTTAGATATACTACGCTGCAGAATATACCCTTATCGTATAAGACTGGATTACGCTTTTATCCATTCTCGTGAATTTGCTTGTTTTTTATCATTTCGTCGAAACGGCGTAATCACTATATAGTATAAAACAAAGTCGCTTTCTCTATCCCTATGCCCCTATGCCCCTATGTCCTATGTATGATTAAATCTTTAAAACTACGCAAAACTACGCAACGGGTTATGATGCGGTTTTTTTAATAGATAGAGTAAATCAAGAGGAAGGTTTATATGTATAATACAAGCATAATATACCGTGGGTCGCTAGTAAATAAAAAAATAAAGTCGATAAAGCGTGCTCTACAACAGTGCGTTTTGCGGCATATCCTACCTCGTAATAAGCATTGGACGTGCCCAGTTTATACATATTGGTATGGTTTCAAATATGGTAAACACTCTGGGAAAGTACGATACAATCGAAGAAAGACGAATCCGCTTAGCATCAAAACGAAAAACTTCAAATATTAATAGGGCCGAAACCGAAAATTGCACATCAATGTAGTCGCTACCAAGCAATTAAAACCTTCATTCGACTGCCGATAGATCTTAAGAGCATTACTCCACATAATGCTTTTAAAATCGGTTAAAGGTTTTCTTGCTGAAGAAGTGTTTCTACAGAACTAACAAATTACTTCGAAGGTACAATAACAATAATTAATTGAATTAAACTTATTGTGGGGGTAAGTGTTTTAGTTATTTACTGCTTTTGGCATTGTTAACTATTTAGAAAAGTATATCATTTTGTCTCTTTGGTTTTTTGTTATTTTTTGCTACCTATTTGGATTGTTTTTGGCATTATTTTAAGTTAATGGGTCTATTAAATTCCTAAGTATTGTAATTCCAAACACAATAACTGTATTGCTTATGAAATAAATGGAATGGAAAGAAAATAAAAATAATGAAGTGAATGCGTAACAGCAAAAGTGTTAACCAATTTAAAAAAAGAGTTTTTTTTGATATTCAGAATCTATTGTCAGTTTTTGATATGAAAAACGTCTCGAACGCGTTAGTCTCAGTTTCTGTGGGTAAATTGACAGCGCCTCTAGCGGAGCGAACCGTCAACAAAAAGTTCTCTTAGTGTTTGAAATATTAACGCACACGTGATCAAAAAGTTTTTTTTTTTATCGAACACTTACACTAAGTGTGCCGCATTCTAAATCAATATACCAGAACGTGCAAGTATTTTTTTTTACTGTACTTGGATAAGGTAACGAATGGTCGAGGCTAATTCAATTATTCGAAGGTTACCTATCGCGAGGGCTGAATTATTTACGTCCAGGGTTGCCAGATTTGACGGCCCGTTTGCCTTATTAGCACTGATTGCTGGAGAAAGAAAAAGGCTGGCAAACCAGGCTGGGAAAAATACGGAATGCTACTTTTCAGAAACACGCTTTGTATACAGATCATGTAAATAATAATGCTTTTATTAAAATGCATTTTTTTTAAAGAATATGTTTGTTGACTGTATAAAAGGAGGCAGAATTTTTTAATAAAAACACAATGCTATGAGCATTTGTATTAACTAATACAGCAAGTTGAATAACAGCTTAAGTAAACTAACGTATACTATAGTAATAAGTACTACTACTTTCACTGAAAATCACTGAATACTGAAATCCAGAGTGAACAGGCTGTTACTGAACCAGTGAACAACATCTTCGGCCTCATCTGCGCTTACCATCAGGTGAGATAGAGGTCAATCGCTGGTCAGTTTATAATAAAAAAGTACCTAAAGCTAGATGGTAAAATACTTTCTATAGGCAAGTTACTTCCATTATAAAATTATTCAACGAAATAAAAATAGTTTTTTGGTGCAATGGACGCATGGACGATAATGCTTTGAGAGGCGAGGCTATTCCAAAATGTGGGGCAAAAAATGGGCTAGTTCAAAAATACTATTTTTAAAGCTCGCTCTGAAACTATCCCCACTCTCAGCCAGCCCTATAACAGTTCAATGACATCTGGATTTTTGTGCCACTATTTGCAGAACCCTCGAGAACGGCGGCATAATTGTTATTTTATCGAGAGTACTTTTTCATACCTCCCGCTATCGTCGCGTCTAATGGCTTTCATTTGCTTTATAAATGACTAGTTTTTGCCCCAAACTGATATTATTAATGAATGAAGTACGAATCTGCACCCAGATTGTGAATCTGTAAATGTGACAAGTCTTACTACTTTTTTAAACTTTATTCAAATTGGAATATAGAAAAATCTAAAATCGTCGTACGAGATGCGAAAAAAAAAAAATGAAAATTGATAATTAAAGTTTTCGGTACATACTATGATACTACAGGGAGGTTACCAAAGTTGCTTAATGCGAGCCAAGTTCTATTCAGAGTAAGGGATATAGCTATATGGCTGTATAACTGTGCTGTGCCCCTTACGCTGAATAGCTTAATTTCTATTTTGTAATTAATATTTTACTATGATTTTGCATGCCAGATGCTGGTGAAATATGCGAGCTGTTAATGTTAATATGTATTGTGCTTTACCACCTTATGTACCGTATTTCAAGCGAAATAAAGTTATTCTTATTCTTAGAACTTGACACGCATTAAGTGACTGTGGTAACCCCATAGATAACTGTTCAGTAACATAATATTCTGATCGTAACTAATATTTGATTGATGAATGTGGATGAAGCGAAAGAGGTGTGTCAGGATCGTAGAAAGTGATTTTTATACGTTTTGACACTCGATCGTTCTAACACTTGCACTTTGAAACAATTCGTATATTAGATACTGGCTCGATCTGACAAATTATTTTTATGACTATTAAGACAATCGTTCTTTCAAACAATCGTATTATATGTCTGTTGTGCATTTTGACACTCGTATTATTTAGCACAT
This sequence comes from Pandemis heparana, assembly GCA_963854515.1. Lineage (NCBI taxonomy): Eukaryota > Metazoa > Arthropoda > Insecta > Lepidoptera > Tortricidae > Pandemis > Pandemis heparana. The sequence goes on along the minus strand of OY978022.1, from coordinate 7,110,146 downwards.
AGGTATTCGAACCATTTGGACATTCAGTCATATGAACAGCCATGACCCGGAAGGGAACAAAATAATCTTTGCCTACCCCTGTGGGAAAGAGGCGTGACGGTATGTATGTATGTGTAAGTATTATAAATACGAATGTGAGTTTGTTTGTTTGTTACGCATTCACGCGTAAGGTAGTCGTGTTAAAATTTGGTATAATAATAGTTCGAGACACTAGGAAGGACAAAAAGTAGTTTTATCGCAGAAAATTGTATATAGTAATTAGACCTTCGATCAACAACGAAGAATTAGACAAAAGAATTCTCCGCAGATGAATTCGCGGGCCACAGCTAGTATGTAATATTGCTTCTATGGTTTGCGGATCTCTGAAAAGTTACAAACAGAAAATAAGGAAACTAGCCCGCGCGAAGCCCCTTACTTATTGGATAAACTTTGACCGATAGTTAACAGAATAAAGATCAGTTTTTATGTAAGTATTAACGAGTCCCTTTCAGCGAGAGAGAAGCAATTAGGTTCGTTTTCTACGTATTTCTTCTGGGATAATGCAATTTTCTTAGGAACCCGCACTTACCTTGAAAGGTAACAAAAGGACGCTTCATAGGATTAAGATGAGACCAAATAAAAAGTGTCTTAATGCGTGTCAGTTTAGGTTCGCTTGCTGTCAGATTCATACTAAAAGTGACGGCTAAAACTTGAACTGAGTCGAAAATAGGACGTCATGGTAAGGCCCCAGCAAAGCGAAGCCGTTTAAGCCGCGCTTTTTGCGTGTGCGTAGCTCGGCTAATGTGCATGGCAAAGTTTAGTCGCACTGTATCGTTAGATTAATACAATAACATCACTGTCTGTGTCAAACCACAGACTATACTACTATTAGCATTAGGCAACAAGGTAACGTTCAGAAATCTGGACAACAGTATGAATTATTGCGTATAAAATAAAATAAACTCAAAGTGAATTTATCTCAAAAAAGGGATCTCTTCCAGTTAACTTAACTTGTGTACCTAATAAGAAAAATTTAATAGTTCCCGCACCATTACTCGATTTTTTCGCAGGCGAAGTCGCGGGCACATACATACATACATATTTTGTACATAAATTAATCTACCCAGCCATTCCACAAATCATGAAAACAAAATATGCACCGCAAATATTTCAATTGTTTAATCCCTGTTAATTAGGTGTAGTGAGTACTCATTGTGTATTTCAGAGACCATTTAATTAATTAATTGTATTGACAGCCAATTGGGATTGCAGGTGCATAAGTATATTGACTATTATTATACATTAAAAGGATTAACAACATGAATAAAACTTTACAACGAATTACAGTGTTGTCAATACACTTAAGGTACGGACTTAACTTAGGGACCTTTTACATCCCTTTTATAAAATGTATTAATTGTATTATAGGTAAGTTAAGTAGAATTTAAGTAATATTGTAAATCTATTTTATTTTGAAAAAATGACTTTCTGCCAAGTTTCTTGCGGCGCATTCTTCTTGGCAATGATGGTCTTTCCGAATGCGCTGGTAGATTAAAAAAAAGACATGTAAAAGAGCCCTCGGCGGCCTATTTGCAAAATAAACTTTTGACTTTTTTTTTTGACTGACACGTATGTTGTTATATGTGGTGTTCAATAAAGAGTTATTGTATTGTATTGTATTGTATGTTGACAACATTGTACCTAATTACAACACACTGGATAACTCACGTATAAAAGCCGAAGAATTGCCCCGACAATTCTTTCGGACTATTCCGTAGCCCTTCATCAGAGAGCGCTCGCCCCGGCGGCAGCGAAACGAACACTGCGCGCCAACGCTCTGCTCGCACGGCTCTCGCGCGGTTATTCGGCGCAGCTGACATCGGCGCACAACTACCCTGATTTTTATCGTCATTTTTATTATACTTAGTCCAAAGTAGGGCAGCACACAACACTGATCACGTCACTTTGTAAAGGTTCACTCACACTCACCGTTTGGTCAATATTTAAAACAGTTTTCCAACTGGGGGGCACCGACCATCCCCTGTCACGATTAAAATTGGGATACCGACTTATTTCAATGGCTTCACGTACTTTCCGCGGAATGAAAAACTTTTCTCTCGCTAGTACGGACACCTTATCAAAACGGATGTAATGCGCCGAATCAGATTCCATCGCATGTTCGACATTGTACCTAATTCAAACAAACAAACCAAGGCAAGCCCTAGGTTTAAATTATCCAACTAATATTATAAACTAGCTTCTGCCCGCGACTTCGTCCGCGTAGTATTAGATTTAAGAACTGATGTTGATAGTATTTTGCAATAATTCTCTAGACAGCTACGACCTTTCACATGTTTAACGCTATCCCGCGGAAACTATGCAATTTTCCGGGATAAAAAGTAGTCTATGTGTTTATCTAGGGTACCAGCTATCTCCGTTCCAAATTTTATCCAAATCCGTCCAGTCGTTTCAGCGTGAAGAAGGAACAAACACACACTCACATCGTCACATCCATCCATCCTCACAAACTTTCACATTTATAATATTAGTAGGATAGGATTTGTGTTAAATTTTTTGCAATTATTTAGTAAATAAAAAGAGGTCTGGTTAAGTTAGATAAAAGCTTTGATAAAATGTGTTATGGTTCGACGTACACTAAAGCAACTAATTACTAAAACCACACGTATCCAATCACTAATTTCTATTGCATAACATGTCCGCAACTAATCACGCACAGTAGGTCGGAAGGGTCGGAGAGTTGTATAAATTCACTTCAATACGTGTATTGAATAAAGGATTAATAATTTCCTCGGCCTCAAAAACTGGTAACGAAACAGCAGGCCAGCTACTTTATCTTCGTATTTCTAGTTACAAAGTAAAGGTACCTACAACAATATTTGCGCAAATTTTGAAATCTTGATGTCGTAATTTCAGCCACATATTTTTTATAGTTAAAAAAAAGCTGAAGAAAGAAAAAGAAATCACTAAAATAGCGTGTTAAAATAGTATGTTCTCGATAGCTGTCAGCCGTCGCAGAATGTCTCCTGCCCAACTGGCAAGCAACAGTTACCCATACGATCTTTACACACTCGTAAGTTACAATCCCCTTGAGGGCAAAATAAAAACAAGTAATTTAGAATGAAGTATTTTTTTCGCGGCTGTTCGGGTTTTTAATATGGTAACACTGTACTGGGTTGACCCTCGTTGATCCATAACATTCAAAAAAAAAATTGTCGTTGACAGTAAAACTGAATAGGTATTTAAGTAGCACCTAGAACTTACCGGTAGCGGATTACAAAGGTATATTAGGTACAGTTCTAGAGCTCTTAGAATGCCATTCGGGTTTGTGTCGCTGTCTCCTTTACTCGGCCGATTTAAGTATCAAACCAATAAGAAGGAGCGAGGCAGCAAGACAGACTCGAATGGCTTTCTATGAGCTCACGGACGGTACCTAACAATTTTATTGTTTTGTTTTCATTAATATAGGCTTTCGCTAAGTTACGCCTGATACAATCAATCATACAAACGTTAAAAGTTTTACGATTCAACTCTTAGAAAACTCCGGTTCAGAAGCAAAGTTTAAACAGATGGTTTCCTCCGGACAATACAATTGCGAGATTCGTCTGAAATCCACCGTCTTCGACAAAATTTATAGACGGTCACGTATTTGCCAAACAGCCCTGTGAATCTCCCAAAATCGAAATTCGAATACAGATCCTCTCGCTCTAATATTAAACACTGTAAGTGTGAGCGAGACGGGTGCATACGAACTTCAAATGAGTGTAAGAGTCAGGTGAAGGTCAGGCGCGGTTATATTTTATGCATACGGTGACATTTCGCTCGCGACGGCTCTAGCAATATTTTCACGTTTAATAAATCATAGACAAATAGCCTTGCGGTTTCGGAAACATTAGATAGACCTTTCTGATTTCACTAATTAAAAATTAATTGAGTGGTTGGCTTATTATCGCTTTTAACTGCGGCGGAATACGAAATGACAGAGATGTCCATAGAGGTGGACTTCAGTAGTTACTTTAGATCTTCATCGATTTTATTTGTACTTATTTTTAAACAACTTCAAAAAAAGGAGGAGGTTCTATGTTCGACTGTTTTTTTTTTGGTATGTTCACCGATTACTCCGTCAATTGTGGACCGATTTTTAATTTTTTTTTTTTTGAAAATTTTAGCTCCAAGGAGTTTCCATTGTCACCAAATCAGGATTTGACCATGGGATCCTGGAGAAAACGAGAGCAACCCTCAAATTTTATAGTGATTTTGACACCAAATAAAGTATTGACATTCAGAAAGTGTAATTTGGTGGACTGGACCTGACGAAGAAGACCGCTGATGGCCAACGGCACTCGTTAAAGCTAAGTAATGCTCGCGCGGCTATAAGTGATCTCGATTAAAATAGACAAGCGATTAAGAAGAAGAAGCTTTAAGTTGATGATTCCTTGGAACTAATCTAATGCTGAAGTCATTAAGTATTTAATTCAAAAGAAAAGAGTACTTACGCGCCTTTTTGTTCATCCACCAATCCTACTAATATTATAAATGCGAAAGTTTGTGACGATGTGACGATGTGAGTGAGTGTGTATGTTTGTTCCTTCTTCACGCTAAAACGACTGGACAGATTTGGATAAAATTTGGTACGAAGATAGCTGTGACCCTAGATTAAAACATAGGCTACTTTTTATCCCGAAAAATAAACATATCGATTGCTAATTCTACGTGGACGAAGTCGCGGGCAGAAGCTAGTTATCAATTAAATCAAAGACTACCGAACAAAAACAAACTCAATAAACTAGCACCCCACCTATCCTTAACCTATAATTTATTTATTTTATTTATTTAAATTAATGATTCCACGTCATTACGGGTCGGCTGTAGTTTTCTCCGCACATGTCCAGCCTAATTACCCGTCAAACGTGCCACGCACACAATACGCGGTAATACCGCGCTTGACACCACATATAAATTACCGTGTTTGGCTAACAGTTGCACGGTAACATATCGGCCGTGTTACCCTAATATTACTTCTAACACCGTGAGGCTCAGTGTACCTCGCAGTCTACAAATTAACGTTTGTAACTCTTTTTTTTTTTTTTTTTTCCATTTTATCCTCGACTTTTCGTCGAGGCCTGTACTAGTCTAATTTCGTTCATGCCAGTTCTCAGTTTTACTACTGCTCGTACTTTTATACTTCATCCGATGTCTTTCTAGCATTCATTCTCTTTTATGTCTTTTGCGGGTGGGACTCCCGCCTAGGACACAGACGGTTAGTACCATACTAGTAGCCACACAATAACATCTCCAGCCTATATACGTCCCACTGCTGGGCACAGGCCTCCTCTCAGAACGAGAGGGCTTGGGCTATAGTTCCCACGCGGGCCCAGTGCAGATTGGGAACTTCACACACATCATTGAATTGCTTCGCAGTTGTGTGCAGGTTTCCCACGATGTTTTCCTTCACCGAAAAGCTCATGGTAAATTTCAAATGAGATATTGCACATAAATTCCGTAAAACTCAGACCCTCTGTTTGAGAGGCCACAGGTCAAACCACTAGGTTACCACGGCTTTTTTCACGCTCAGTGTAAATTACGAAGTACACGAACATTTTCATTGCATTTTTGACCGACTACAAAAAAGTAGGTACCTAATTGAGAACCTCCTTTTTTTGAAGTCTGTTTAAAAAGTAATTTAAAGTTTTTTTCTTGGTTTTTGATGTCAAGGTGTTCAATTTTTTTTGGTAATAAAGTTTTTTTTCTTTCTTTCTTTTAAGTAACAATGTTTTTTCATTGGAGCATTATCTAGACTACTAGGTACTTCTAGCTATACGCTGTTAGGTACTCGTAACTATTAATTAGTCCTAAAATTTAATTATAAGTATTCAGTAGAGCAGTAAAATATTACTTAACGAATCGAGCACGTATAAATTTAGAACACAGAAATGTTTCAACATTTATTCTATGTTCTATTCGATCCTTATTTCTCTATTGTGATGTGTGTTAGTTATACTACGTGAAACCGACACAAATGCTTCCGTACTTTAACTTTGTCTCAATTAATTTATAATAATTCTGTCGCCAACGTGTTCACGAAGCATGGCAAATGTTTGGCAAACCCCCGCCTGTTTAACACCCTAGCGCCCAATATTCACAAACACCTAAATCAACGAATGTTGGATCCTTTTCTGGTTCGTTGGTTCCAAGTAAATTTTAGAATCGCACCTTTCTCAAACTAGACGCTGTTGTGAAACTAATTTACATTAATATCCAATACATTGCGTGCTTTTCATTTGTTTTCTAGATTGCGTAAATTCTTCCTCTTTTATAGCACGCAATGTATTTAATGCTGGCCGAAAATTTCAATACGGTTCATGCCGGCCTTAAGTCATGTCTCTTAGGGACCAGGATTAAGCGGGGGTTATTGCCTGGGTGAAATAGTTCGTGATATTTACCCCTTAAGAAAAGAGGTGCTAGCTTGGCGTTTAAATATATCTTCGTATAAATCTATACGGTAGTGTTTTTCTGTAGGCAACTATGAGTTTAAAGCCTACGTAACTTTTTGTTTTTTAATTAATAATTTCATAAGCACCAATTATGTAAATGAGAAAGTTTTTCTGTTTGGTTGGAATTTGGTAGTAAAATTGTTTCAGTCCCGGTCGCGGGGAGGGACATAATAGTGCCCGCGTGTGATAGAGATAAATAAGCGGATTCCGCGCAGACGGAGCCGCGGGCAACAGCTGTTACAACGCAAAGGAGAGAAAAATATTTAGTTCATTTCAAATCACTTTCTTCGACAAACAGTTATGTAGTTTATTCACTTTCACCAAGAAAAGCCACAGCAATGTCGGTTGTGTATGCCAAGCTGAAAGCACAAAATGGTTAAAGTAATAACATACTCATACTCGTATAAACAGAATATACTGCTAACTCAATAACGTTGATCACAAATTCTTTTACAACCAACTCGGCCACGAGAAAGCGTCCACCCGTGAATAAGCTAAAGACGTATCCCGTTTTAAAAATCCTAGTACATTTCCAGGCTAGAACTTCAAATCCAGCAAGCCAGAAACAAGATAGCTCGCTTTTTGCACTTCAATCGTATTTTGATTTAAAAATCCTGTCTCCTGGCTCCCACGGGAGGCGAATGTTTGTTCCCCACCGAAAAGGGTTAGGTTTTATTTGAAACGAAATTCTGGCTTTGTCTATGACGCACTGGCTGGAATTGTCGCGTTCGTTTTTTGAATTTATTTTTATTTTTAAGGATGGTGTTCCAGTGATCGAATTTTATCTGTGATGAGCGATGACATAGATTCTGTTACCGCGCGCGGGCTGACACAATTTTTTGTGTATTTTAGTTGAACGCTATTTTTTTTATTGATTTATAAGGATTTACATAATTTATGTTTGATTTTTTTTTTTCAATTGTTTCACTTACTTTCTATACGTATGCAACTGCAAACTAAGCAAAGAAAGCACTCTTTGGTTCTATTTCTATTCAGGGAATCACTATCTACGCAATCCGCATTATAATAAAGTAATGGTACTACCATTGCGGGCGAATAGTGCGGATTATGCGAATAGTGACTCTGTGAAGTGAGCTATTGCACTCGTCTATCTTAAATCAAATTAAGGGTAAAGGGATACAACCTCCATAGAACATGTCCGTCTACAATTTTTTTAGTGGAATTTTATTCTCAAAGCTCTACCATTATGCAATAAAGAACTCTTTTGTCAAAAGTGATAGACATTTCGTCCCTGTTACTTATAAATATACTTATTTATTTATTTATTTATTTATTTTATGTGGGGCATCAACAGCAATACAGTACATTATAATGAGACTTAGGTACTAAACAAAAAGCCAATGACACTTACTAGGTACATTTTACAGAAAATCTTGAATGTAAACTAAGAAACATACTTACATAGTTTATTACATAACGCTGTAGAAAGAATTTGAAGATATACTCACAAACTTTGCAAGCAAAGAATGAAGGAAGAAAAGAACATTTATTATAACTGATCACTTACACAAAAATATTGCTTACCTTTCGGCTCGATACGAACGCAAACGACATAATAACAAACGTAAGCGACAGCAAAACCTCACACGTCACGTTTCACGAAAAATTCCCGCTACGGGTCCTGGAATTGGACGGAATGAGGATAAGCCCCGAGCCAGCGATACGATCTCCTTGGTTGATAAGGGAATTAAATTACTAGGGCGTGCTTGCAATTACAATCCAGGCACCTATCAAGTTCTTATTTCGAACGTCGTAAACGCCAGAAAAGAAAATAAAAATAAACCAAGTCACATGTATCTTTGTAACTGGCCAGTGTTTTGAGTGTGTTCAGTGCGTAAAGTTAAGTTTTGTCGCTTACGACTATTTCTTCGGAGCAACATGGAAGTTTCTCGTAGTGTGGGGAAGGGATAACACCGAATTACATTGTGCCGACCTACTCACATGTATGTGTGAGTGATTCAGTGGCGCTGATCGAAATGTGGATAAGGACAATTTGCCGGCGTGCTTTATGGTAGAGAATTTGGGCTAACTTATTCATGGCTAGTTATTGTCGCGGTTAGCTGCGATGCTATCGTATGTCGGAACTAAATGGTTCGTTTTGTGTTGAGACGCTGGTTACAGCTGCTTGCGTGGAAATAATGTATGCTTTGTAATAACGGTCGCACTATTTCTATGGAAATATGTATGTTTTGTGATAACGGTCACAATACTTTTTATGGCACAGGTTTATGGTTGAAATAAGACTAATAGACTAACATTATAACAGGAGATAAAATTGACAAGTAGGCTCAAGGTTTCCTAAAATGATTATGGAACTGACTCCGGCACATGATCAGTAATCGTAGATTTGCTCACAAGGCATTTTTTAAACAGTACAGGCCACTTGCTGACAAAAAACAAGAAGTATTTGGCAACCCTGACTTGGCTTGACTAAACTACTACATTTAATCGTAACTTAGTTTTCCAGGAATAAATACATACGTACATACATACATACATCACGTCTTCATCCCTTAGAGGGTAGACTGAACCCAAGGCAACAAGACCTTAAGGCCACGTTTAGCTTGATTTTGTGTACAGGTGGAATTAAAGTAACTAAACAAACAATAAACACATGACTGTGTCATATAAGTCATAAGCAACATATTTTCTTATCAGATTTACAAATAAACAAACAGGCAAACCTCCTTACACACTTAATATTGAATGAATTACAATATTTAGGCACGTATTTCTAAAATTCAATATTTACCCAACTCAATTCCTCGGAGGCCTAAGCTTCGTGACGTCCGTGACAGCTCGCGCTCACAAAACATTTATATTTCAACATGAATTATTAAATAGAAAGCCCGTGTAGGCCATTATGACAGCTATGAAGGGCGCCATGGATCTTGCTTTTACAATACAACTATGCACAATCTATTTCTATAGCAAAATTATTTTATCCAATGGGCAATTCGAGCGTCCTCATTTTTTGATTTAATTCTCTTTCGCACCAGAATATTTGAACAGATCTAACCAAACTTTGGAACAGCGATATTATTACGCTATGGAATATCACACAGGCTACTTTTTATCCAGAAAAATGAAGTAGTTACCGCAGGATAACGATATATGAATTATTTGCAGACGAAGTAGCGGGCAGCCGCTAATTATTAAGATAATTAGGGCCATTCTCCAAACGTTATGCAACGCGTTTAATTCGCAAAATTTCGTCTTGATCTTGTCTCGGTCTGAGGATCCAAATCTATAACCAACAGAAACCTAACTGACAGCCAAAATCACGCAGGCTTCGGTTCCAGGTTTGTAATTCTGAAAATATTTCCTGTTAATTCATCATTGAGCTAACTTTTTTATTTATTCTTGGAAGCAGCGAGTCGTGTAGGAATACCGTCAGAACTGTCCAAGATATCAGGATAACTTTACGTAGCTCCATCTTTATTAAGTACTTGCTGACAACTTTTTGTTCCAAAACAACGCAGCCTTAGGAAGCTTTAGACATAGAAATAAGATTGTAATCTGCCATTTCAATATGACATTGATCTTTCGTTCAAAATCTATGCTCAATTTCATATTGCTGAGCCAGCTACTCACTACTTTTTTTGTTACATACAGTTACAAGTAGAATGCTACAAAATTCTAAAGGCTAAATAAAATTTAGTACCTATCTATACTGAATGAATAAAGGTTTCCTTACAAACATTGCCCAATAAACAAGTAAAAGTAAAAGTTTTAAATAATTCATTCACAAAAATTAAGTATGTTCAATAATGTTAACGAGGAAACGCAGCCACCATTAAGCACTTGTACCACCGCCGGCGAGTAGCGAGAAGCAAGCGTTTTTTAGTATGGAAATTTTGTCGCTTTTGTCGCCGGGCGTCAAAAGTTCCATACTATACTAATAAACACTCGCTTCTCGCTACTTGCGCGTTACTTACGCGGTGGGACAAGTGCCTTATGGGCATCGTGCCGAATGGCAACGATCTCGGTGATATTTGTATACATAGGTATTTAGGATTAGATTAAGTTAGTTTAAGGTTTTTGAGTCTTTTGTAGGTATCAATTTTTAAATCTTGTAAATAATGTTTGTTTAAATAAATTTATTCACCGATGAAAAAAAAATCACATTCAAAAAATTTCTCCATGGGATTAGTTATTGCAAAAACTAACCCCCTAAACGTTTTTACACGATTACGAGAAACCTACAGAATACCAACATAGAGGACATAAAGCCAAGGTCAGTCGCAATTACTTTGAATTTCGACTGTTGGTTTCATCTCGTTTCGTTCACTTCTCACATAGAAAAGTCAATGCGCGAAGTTTGTAGGCTCTTCAGAACTCGAAGTTTATTCATACTTTACAACAGAATGTCTGAATACTCTATTCAACGCGAATGCTTTTGGATAACTTCTGTAGTTCATGACAGCTTGAGTTAGGTTTATTTCATCAACTTAAGGCGCTGTCAACAGCTAATGACCTTGAGCAGCGCCACTCTACACACATACGGTTGGCGTGCCTGTTAGTGAAAGAGAAAAAACTATTTCGGCAGCTTGGCGCGCGTCTAAATTCTTGCAAATAAGACACAAATAATAAGAAATAAAAAAAGTATGGATTATTTGTGAAATATGACTCGTTAGCCATTTAGGTATGAATATTTTGACTTCATGTTTTTAATTGCAGACCTATACATCGAAAAAATAAAGACATAGAACCGTTTAATGATGATTTTAAGACCAATCTTTACAATTATTTTCTATCGAGCCGATTTTGTTCAATTATGTATCGATCGACTCCGTCCAACGTCTTTGAAATATGATGAAAATTAACATATATTTTTTAGTACATTTTTTTTTGTGTGCAGCTTTTCTTAAAAAAGTGCTTAAATAACATCAATTTTAACAAAATTAGGTGTTGTCAGCCTTTTAAGTATTTTTTGTAGCCTACGTTATTTTCTAGACTCGATTATAACGCTTTTTTATTGATAACTGATGATAAGTTATTATTCTCAGGAGACGAAAGTAATCGTTTTTATTGAGTATTTGAATGTATTGCTGAATTGTTTATTGCGTGCTAACGTTCATAGATAGTACGTAATTATGAAAGGTTGTTTGGGATTTAATTTTCAAGCTAAAGTATTAAAAACCGGTCAGGTGCGAGTCGGACACGCGTATCGAGGGTTCCGTAGAAATTCAGCAAGTGAATATAAAATCCAGTGTTAGAGTCCTATTCTTAATCTTAAGCAAGGTGTATGCAGTGTAAGGTCAGTTTATATATTGGTAAATTACATATAAAGTAAAGCTATGGCCGGGAATAATTGTATTGGGGATAATTGTATTGTTTATGAATAAATAAATGAATGAATGAATGAATCAGACCCAGATCCTCATCATTCTATGACTGTGAATTGTGCTATACCGCTACACCAAACACCACCCATAGCAGGTCCATAGAACCCATACCCACCCCATAAAAGAAACCCATACCCATATAAGTAAAAATCTTGATTCATTTGATAATACATTAAATTATTGTTTAATTACTCAGGGTGAAGATTACAAGGCATCTTGTTTAAACATAATGCCTCAAGGATTCCTACTATTCTAATGCATCTAAAACACTAGCTGTACAATCAACAGTAGGTAGATACAGATCACCTAGTAACAATACTCTATCCGACAATAGACCATGCACCATCATTAAGCATATTGAAACGCATACTAACAGATCTTACACTGCAAGTCCTTTATTCCTTTGCATTTGGCATCCTTTATGTTACATTGCATTGATGTTACAGCGTAGTGTATCCAAGTTTCTACAGAATTAGCTGTAGGTTCCTGTAGGAACGTTGGCATTATAAAATACCTAACTAGTGTTGCCACCTCTGAAAATCGCCGAACTCAGCCCATAAAAAGGCCGGATTGTGTCCTAAGACCGGAATCCACATTAAAAAAAGATTTTTAAATAAATATTTTACGAAAATGTTGGACGACGCATTCACGTTTCTCGGCACTTTAAATTGCTCGCGCATTAACAGTAATAAAATAATAACAATACTTAATTAACAGTAATAAAATAAGAACGTCATACAAAAGCCGGACAAATCGGATACGTAGTCACAAACCGGATCAAAAAACCTAACACTGTTTTTTTCAGACGAATGGCAAAAACTACCCCATACGAAAATACTTTTGAAAATTATTTTTTCCATCTTACAAAGTAACTATTCAGTAAACCGTCTCTCTACACTGTATCTGTACCTAATGACGTACGTATGTGTGCATCATCACAGTCTGAAATGCGTACTCTTTTTACCTCGAAGAGACAAAGGCGTACCGATGGATGAGACCCTTTGTTCGGCGCAGTAATCAAACACGGCAAGACGAGTGCGGCTGGTCACAGGCAAGTCTTCTATTCAGTTTTGATGTCGACCTTTTTGCGCAGCGTCGTAGGAATAATTGAGACTGGCCGGTGAGAACGTTCGAAATTCAAAGTACATTAAAAAGGTAAGCTGTATTATTTAGTTTTGGCTTAAATTAAGGAGGCAATTTTTTTAAACGGAACGAATACGTAGCGGCTTCAGCCTAAAGTGAGGTTATCACTTCTGGAACTTGTAGGTACCTAACTAATGTTTTCAAACTAATTGGAAAATTATTCCTCATTCGTGCTAAACTGCTAATCCGCAATTACCTACAAAGAAAACAAACGATAATTGGGACATGATATCCAAAGGTTTAAGAATATTTGAGTGCCTATAGTAAGTACATTTTAGTACCTACCCATGGAATTATTACATTTCCTGCCTTAAAAATTGTATAATTAATATGGAAAGGGCGTTATACTGAGCTCACGTGTGTCGGGGCTATAAATAACTACGTACTTGCGTGGCGAGGTCGTGAAACATAAAAATTTGCATCTTATGGTAAAAAGTGATAAAACATGTTTTTTCTTGGCAAAAAATTCGCTGATTTCGACATTAGTGTTGCGTTAACCCTTCGATAAATTTATGAATAATCTGCAACCGTTGGACTCAGTCGTTGAGTATGTATATTACAGTGACACACACGATTGAAATAGATTGTCAAAATAAATGAAAAAAATACTTTCTGCCAAGTTTCTCGCGGCGCATTCCTCTTGGCAATGATAGTATTTCCGAATGCGCTGGTAGTTTGAAAAATACATGTAAAAAGCCCTTGGCGGCCTATTTGCAAAATAAACTTTTTTTTAATGTCTATTAAATTCGAACGTCATCATCATTGAATCTAGCGACCGACTAGACTATATTTTTATGTATACTGTTAGTAGTAACAATCTAAACAGATGTTTAAGGAGCCATGATAAGCAAAAATAAAACCTCTTTGAAATCTTAAATACTGGCTGGCACATTGGTATTGCTAGGAAAAGTCGTTTAATCATAAAAAAGTCCAAGGGATTTAGTAAAAGTTAAAAGGGACCTCTAAACAAGTTAGGAAAGGCCCCCGATAATGGGCTTTTTGCCGGCAACCACGCTCTGGATTATATTGCTGAAAACGGCCGAGACGCAAATTGTGTTACTGGTATATACTACATGTAGGTACATTAATGTACAATGCACCCAGGCGTTCAGGTCGGTGTTGCCGTTAGCGTAAATTTTACACATTTGACGTACCTTTTTAGCTTCCAATGTGTCTTCCAACTTGCATGTGATTTTATCAATAAATAAATAAATAAATGTTATGTGTAATGGGGTCCAGTTTACGTACCTTTTGTTCTCATCCAAAACTATGTGTAACATTTTATAAACCGCAACCAAACAGTTGTGGCAAAACTGAGAGCGATAGAACCTGTGTTAAGCGTTGAGTAAAAAAAATGCTTATGTACCTTTTTATCCCAAAATGTACCTTTTCAGCGCTGTAATGTACCTTTTGGGAACTCAGTTGTGGCAACACTGGTTCAGGTTGAGGTGAGCGCGGATGTTGGGGACTATTCATTAACTTGTGGGTAGTCGGACCTCATGCACTGATTACTATACAAGTGGCGGCACGTAAGTAAAACGTGGAGGGGATATGCGCAGTATGAAAATGATGTTGTTTTTCATACTGCGCATATAGTGACGACATGGTTGGCTTAGTTGGTAGTGACCCTGCCTGCGAAGCAAGCGTCCCGGGATCGAATCCTGGTAAAAACATACCTAGTTACTTGGTCAAGTTACGAAATTTGAAAATGTAATTTTTTAATTTGTTATTGTGAAACATTATAATGAAGCACATTGCAATACGAGTACAATGTCGGCTCGAACTGTTCGTGGCGGCAATAAATTTTCCGATTTACGACTTCAAATAAACTTTTTAATTTCTGTTGCATCGAGTCTCGGAATATCGATAGCGAATGCTAACCGCCGCTTTGTTAGAAACTAATTACCACAAAACAAACTAAACTTGTCCAGTCATCGTTCGTTTATAGTTTGGTTCTCGAAACGATTGTCGGACTTCATTTGTTTAATCGTTTGATTGGACTATTTGCGGCCAGTGTTGCAATGCTGAAAAAATAAGAAACAAAAGAATAAACATAGAATTTAGGGGAAAGTGGTCACCATTCGTACACATACCTTATCGTTGAAAAATGGCTATAACCCTTTAACATTATGACATAATAGTTTCGGACTTTTTTGTAATAAACTACAATATATTCGTTACACTTTACACTTAGGTACATAAACTAGCTAAAATGAACACAAAATATTTACCTTGCTACTCCGCTACTTACGTGCAAGATAACCAAGCCTGTGTGAAATATATACGTTTTGCTTTTGCGTTTTGTTTTGCAAACACTTGAGTGTTTGTGTGGTGATAGGATTAATTAAGTTTGTGGGATTTGTGTGCGTTTTGTGTGGCAGTAGTGGTGGGAGGGCTTGCATGCAAAACGTATATATTTCGCACAGGCTTGGTTATCTTGCACGTAAGCGGAGTAGCAAGGTAAATATTTTGTGTTCATTGAAATGGACCTCCGCAAAGTAACGCCTGATTTAATAAAATATTTAAACTAGCTAAATTTGACAATTAAATAAAAAATAAAAAATGAAATCTAAAAAGTGTACGAATGGTGACCAGATGCTTCTCTTCCCGCGCTGATGGTAGCCCCATCGAGGGCAAGGGCGAAAATCTTAGGAATCATGTTATAGGCGATGCGGCTAGCAACCCATCACTTTTTAAGTCAAAAGTCAAAAGTTTATTTTGCAAATAGGCCGCCGAGGCCTCTTTTACATGTCTTTTTTTTAATCTACCAGCGCATTCGGAAAGACCATCATTGCCAAGAAGAATGCGCCGCAAGAAACTTGGCAGAAAGTCATTTTTTCAAAATAAAATAGATTTACAATAGTACTTAAATTCTACTTAACTTACCTAATACAATTAATACATTTTATAAAAGGGATGTAAAAGGTCCCTAAGTTAAGTCCGTACCTTAAATTACATTGGTCTATAGTAGAGATGTATAAAGTCTCAACTGGTCAAAGCGAAACAAAATATGCGATAATGATAAGAAAGAGAAAGCAAAAGCAAAAAGTGAATAAAAATAATCTAAGTTTAGTGGAGGTGTAAAACGCCTCCACCGTCAAATAAGTTAATTGGAGATATCTCCAATGTCGATGAGAAAAAGAGCAAAAAAAAATATATATATATTATATATAATAAAAAATATGAAATATGCATTTCATGTCAAGTAAGTAACTGATAAGCTTTTGGATTCCGAAGGCAAGCTTACGTCTGCCGCCCCCAATGTTGGCTCATGTCATGCTCTGAAAGCAGAGCGGTACCGAGGGCATGTATCACTTCCGTCCCCACAGGCTCGCTATGGGGACGTTTTAGGAACTTCGACGCTGCTAGCCTGTAACTAGACAGTAAATGAAAAAATAAAACAACAAAAGAAAACGGAAATCCATAAGCTTAACAATTTACCTACCTAATACCTAACTTAGCACACATAAGCATACGCCATAGTAAATAATTAATAATAATAAAAATAAAAATATTACTAAAGTAAAAAGAAAATAATAATATAAACTAATTAAAACAGGTAGGCACAATATTTAAATTGATAAGATGCCATATTCCACTTATACGCCTACAATCATGCTAAACGTGGCATTTTATACCTTCTGACATTATATAATAATAATAATAGTAATAATGTAATAATAGAAATAATTTATAACTATTGACGTTATAGTAACTAATAATAATATTAAGCATAATTGTAATATTTGAACGTTGCATGAGCAGCTGAATATGCCTGGACATTTAAATTATATATCATCCATATTATGTAACCATATTCTATGCAAATAAATATATTATCATTATCATTATCATTATCATTAGGTCAGGTTACCTTAGGCTCTGTCTACCCCGTAAGGGTTAAAGACGTGATTTATATTCGGTCAAAAAAGTCATGAAATGAAAAAGTGGCAAAACTGTAGTGTTGTCCCATCCTAATCTATAGGAATAAGAAAACGGGACGACACTACAGTATTGCCACTTTTTAATTTCATGACTTGACAGAATATTATGTAGGTATTTATGTTAATTAGGGTATGTTCCTCGACGTTTCGGCCGTGCGTGGTTACGTTCTACATCGCGACAAATTTAATTCGTGGTGAAATAAAACATCAAGGGGCCTGTTTCACCACTCTTTGTTAAGTTCCAGCTGTCTTAAGTGTCAGTTATTTATGATTCTGTCTTTATTTATTACTACGAAACAGACAGAGATGTCCTAAGCTCTAAGGGCCTGTTTCACCACTATCTGTTAAGTTGGTTCCAGTAATCTATGAATACGTCTTTATTTTATTACTATAGTCCCCGGCCGTTACGAAGTCAATCCTGACACATTGCACAACTATGAAGTTCCTGATTATTGTTAATGTCAACCCTCTGTCAACCACAGGAGAAAAATGCTAGACTTGCTTGTTGCGTGTGATAGAATAGTGAGTGGCAATAATACCACACAATATATCGATTCACGCGTTGAAAAGTTCGTATAGCAAAAATATTATCTATGATTATGTGCATTTATAAAATTAAATTTACTGATTGTAAAAGTACTTATATTCTATTTCATTTACACTAGTATTATAAAAAGGAAGGATTCGAATAAATGCGTAGGTATGTTTATTTATTGGCAACTTCTAAGAACTTAGACCCTTTTTACAACAGAACCTTTTTAATTATAAATAGGTATTTCTTCACTTTCTTTCGTATTTTCGTACAACTGATAAATATTTTTTTAATATAGCTGTAGAAAACTGAATTTAAGCCGACTAACGCTTGACTCAATTTTTATCGATGCAATGATCGAACGTGTAACAAAAAACCCCAGAGGATGTGTCAGGATTTACTTCATAGCGGCCGGGGACTATACGAAACAGGCAAACACGTCGTCATAAGTTAACTGACACTTAAGTTAACTGAAACTTTACAGAGAGTGGTGAATTAGGCCCTAAATACTAACTAACAAAATAAAACTTGACCTAAGTTAGCATGAAACCATTTATAACAGAAATTCTTCGCTCAAATAGGCTTATTGCTAGACTATTTTAAATAAAATAAATATTCAAAAGCCGACTAAATATGGCTTCTATAAGCTAATAATCGAGTTCAGCATAAATTAATAAAGTTCAACATCCCTGCCTCTTGTCAAATTCAAAGCATTTTACCTACTCCATTAATTTATAAGCCTAGATTAGGAAAGTTCTAGTAATGAAATGCTAAATTTTTCAATGAAAAGTCGTTGAATACGACTAATAGAGTTTGCCATAAATTGACACGGTGGTTATTATTTTGTTTTTAGGGTTCCGTGCTTCTTTCTAAAAGAAAAAAATAACCCTTATAATATCACTTCGTTGTCCGTCGGCCTGTCTGTCTGTCGGTCATGACCCTTTTTCTCAAGAAAGCGTTAGAGTAGGTATTAAGTTGAAATTAATAGGTACCAAATACTGAGGTCTGTGGTCCCTTGGAGCTGAGAAAACTTTAACCCTCTAAACATGTATGTATCTCTCTTTATTTTACATAAAACACATTAATTTTAGTCAGATAAACAGATGTGGGTCGTTCTCTCATTTCGTGCAAATCGCCTTTAATCGAATATTGTGAAAAATGTAATTGATTTTACGTGATGTTATTATTGCCAGCTTGTCACATAGTTGGTACGGTATTGTTATCTTCAAAAACTGATACTAATAACTATGTGGTTTTTATTTTATTAATATAAAATATCTATTTTTTTCATTCACCTCGGGGCCTAAAGTATGTTGATGTGATTTTGATCACAGTTTTAGAAAAACATACTGAAAACAAAGGTTTTATTTAGCATTTAATCAAACACTAGTTGATTATAGATTCCAAAGGTAAAATATGAGAGACTATAAGCCAACCAGAATAAAAATAGACGTTTCTAAATGTTTGTCACCAGCAGTTCCATCATTACCCGCGCGAGAAATGAATTGATATATATTTTGATGTACAAACATGCTTTTGAATACCTACCGCCAACTAAAACATCGTTCATTGGTCAGTCGAGCGCGAGCCACCCCGAGCGACGCGTATACGCAGCTTACTGTAGAAATAGCTATATTATCCCGTGAGTCAAACGAGATTGTCACGTTTTCAGTTTCATCACCATCCAACTACACAATCGGTAAGTACTTAAAATAATTAAGTATGCTCTTTCTGATTTGCTGTGTTTGTAAACTATCTAACAGTTGGGAAGTTTAGTAAATTCAATGTCAATTACAAAATGAGTTAGTTGAGAAAAACTCTCAATATTTCATTCATATCCGTGTCATTACCTTCTTTTCCTTCCAAATTTGAAAAGGAGGGTAATGAATTGTTTAAGATGGTAATGATTAAATCGAAATTGAGGGGCATGGTCATGAATAGTTCGAGAAGGCAATGAATACATGGCATAGTTCTGACTGTAGCTTCAACGAAAACAACATTTTATATCTTCTATGTTTTTAAAAATAATACGATTTTAACATTGCTCGTAAACCTAGACTCGTGAACACAGTCATAAGATCAGTAATAGTGATAAAAATGAAACAGTTTAACCCCTGATGAATTGGATTATATATTTTTTAGGTGTGTTATTGATGAATTTATATTTATATTCAAGCATTTTTTGAGGTATATAATCATACTCAAATAAGGTGATATACATATATGTAGTGTCATATGCTAGCCCGTTGCCCGTCAAATGGTGTCCATGAAGAAGCCCATATGTTGTACCTATACATTGTTTTTAATAACAAACATTGTTTTATCACTAATAAATTTACATCCTGTCGTGATATAAATCATTATGAATCAATAATTTTTACTTAAATTTAGTCATATCAAAAGTATTTTTTTATTGCAGCTTATAATTATGGCTAAGCCAAAAAAGAAACAGTCTAAAAAAGATAAGTTAGCTAAAGATCGGCAACGGAAGAGAGAAAAATATGAAATTATAAAAGTAACCCACAATTATAATGAGTTACAATACAAAAAGCAGACTTTTCGTCAAACTGTAAATGTTAAAACACGAATTCTAAGATTTCGATAGAAACACTTAAAAGAGGTAAAAGAGCTTAAAACTGTAATAATACTTATTTATTTATTTAAGGAGCACCAACAGCATTTAACACAATTTAGGTAATGAAAGTAGTAACACAGAGCCAATTACAGGAACTCACAAATAGTAACAGAGTACAAGTTAAGCATAGCTTAACTTAAAATGAGGTGACGCGCACAGTATCAAACGACACACTATGCAAAGAAAACAGTATACATTGCTAAGTAAGATTCCAACACTAAGTGACTTAAACATTAAACAGAAATTAAAAATTAAAAACAATTAATTAAAAATTAAATACAATTAAAAGAAAGAATAAACAAAATAAACAATAAACGGAAGAAAAAGATGTAAAGAAGGTTTAATCAAGCTCAGAGATATTTAAACAAATTATGCTGTAATACTACCAATGAAAAATGTTTAGAAAGATATTGCACATAAGATAATTAACTATCAAAAGTTTAGTAACGAAGAGAAAATCAATTTGTATTATCAATGGCTAACAGAGAAACAAAAATACAAAACAAAAGATGGCAAAAAAACAACGAATACTACAATTAAAAAGAAATAGAGGTCAATCCACGGAATATAATTCATTTTTGAAGAAGTTATACTGCCGAAGTTTTTGATTCACACAAAAAACATTGTTGCACAGTATGCCTCGATTAAAGAACTAAAAAAAGATTTGAGAAATGACGAGATTCTGATACCCATCGATTTTAGCGAGAAATACTGCTTTCTGAAATTCAGACTTTCTGTAGTAGTAGTAGTAAGCAGAAGGCAAGGGCTGCGAAAGTTAAATGTCAAAGTGACAGATAAGAACAAAGAATTGCTAAGTTAACAGAAGCCCACAGATATAGTGCGAAATGATTTTCCGTTACATTTCGTTGAATCCTATGCGGTTTTCAATTTCAACATTAACGACATTGGCATAAGGTTCTTATTTATAAAACAATTTAATCTGACAGCTGAATTGTATACACGACTTTAATAACAATATCACTAAAGTTGAAAATCGGATAAAATTTAACGAAATGTCATGGAAAATCATTTTGCACTACACCTGTACACAGCGTTTATGAATAAGGGGGATAAAACCTATAAGATAACGTCTTCCGAGGTTCATTATGCGTGTGCCTTCATTGATATTCTTTATATTGGATTTTTATGTCACATTCCTGATGAATAAATGATTAAAAACACATCGTTTTGTCATTACCATCCTAAGGTGAAATTACCTTCTTGTACTTATTTCATTTCCTTCCACTAGCAAATCATTACCATCTTTGCTAATTTCATTACCAGCGCGTACTTCATTACCAGTGGTCATATTTTATAGAAAGTAATTAAGTAATTAAGGTGCCTTTCACATACACATATTCAATATATGTTCAAAAACACATAAAATCTTTCAATTGTACCATTACAAGAAAAAATATTTTTTCGAGAGAATACCACCAATTTGCACGAAATGAGAGAACGACCCATGTACACAAGCGAACTTATCCCTTTAAGGGATCTCTTCAAGTTAATCTTAGAACGATTGACGCAATTCAATTGCAATTTATTTGAATATATGCTATTTTTATAAATATGTCTGTACCAGTTGCTTCTCTTCCCGCGCAGATGGTAAAAGACCACCAAGGGAATGGGCGAAAATATTAGGTAAGTATCATGTTATAAGCGATGCGGCTAGCAATCCATCACTATTATGATTCCCTTTTCCACCTATACCTCCTTAATCATG
Source organism: Pandemis heparana (assembly GCA_963854515.1). NCBI lineage: Eukaryota > Metazoa > Arthropoda > Insecta > Lepidoptera > Tortricidae > Pandemis > Pandemis heparana. The sequence goes on along the minus strand of OY978022.1, from coordinate 7,088,306 downwards.
CTAAACGTGGTATTTAGGTCTTGTTGCCTTGGGATCTGTCTACCCTGTAAGAGAGGGAGGCGTGATTTGTGCATGTGTGTGTGTGTGTGTGTGTGTGTGTGTGTGTGTGTGTGTGTGTGTGTGTGTGTGTGTGTGTGTGTGTGTGTATAATTGACAACATTTCATTTTTATAACACCTGAAAATATATATATGTTTCGAAAGCATTTTGCCTCCTGATCACTGCAATATATTTATATAATTTTAATATCGCTTATTATCATCATCATCATCATCATCAGCCTATATTCGTCCACTGCTGGACATAGGCCTCTCCCATGGCACGCCACTGAGCACGATCCTCGGCCACTCTCATCCAGCTCTTGCCAGCCGCCTTGCGAAGATCCTCGCTCCACCGAGTTTGAGGACGTCCTACGCTACGTTTGCCGATCCGTGGTCTCCACTCGAGAACTCGTCTACCCCAACGGTTATCGGTTCTTCGGGTTAGATGACCGGCCCATTGCCACTTCAGCGTGCTAATGCGATGGGCTATGTCGATAACTTTGGTTCTCTGTCGGATCACTTCGTTACGAATTCGATCTTTTAGAGAAACTCCGAGCATAGCTCTTTCCATAGCACGCTGAGCAACTTTAAATTTGTGGACCAGCCCTACAGTGAGTGTCCATGTTTCGGCACCGTATGTCATGACGGGTAGGACGCACTGGTTAAAGACTTTCGTCTTTAAACTCTGTGGAATTGGCGATGTGAAGACTTGACAATTGCATTGGAGGATGTGTTCAAGACGCTGGACTGGAAGGGGCGCGGCATTAACATAAATGGCGAGTACCTCTCACACTTACGATTTGCAGATGATGTCGTCATCGTGGCGGAAACGCTGCAAGATTTGCAACATATGTTGAATGGCCTAGCTGATTCTTCCCAACGCGTTGGTCTTCGGATGAACCTGGATAAAACCAAGGTTATGTTCAATGAACATGTAAGTCCGGAACCAATTGCAGTTCAAGGCAATATCCTCGAGGTGGTTAAGGAGAATGTTTACCTCGGGCAAACTTTGCAATTAGGTAGAAACAACTTCGAGAAAGAGGCCAACAGAAGAATACAGCTGGGATGGGCAGCGTATGGGAAACTGCGTCAAGTCTTCACATCGCTTATTATAAAAAATAAAAATTAATTAAAAATATGTCCTAATTTTACCAAAACTACCACAAGATAGGTGAAACGCCTTTGCTTTTTTCACGAGAAAAAGTAAGCGATCATAATTTTGTATTTTTGACAACTTCAAAGTACAAGGGGGCAACTCTGAAATTCTATTTTCGAAGTTCGTTGCATACCTTCTCTCTCACTCTCAAGATAATGACTATTAGTATGAGCAGAACAGCACGAAGCGAACCTCGAAAATCGAATATTGGAGAATAGGGCCTGACATTGACAATTTGAAATTAACGTCAGTTTTTTTTTCTACAGAGAATAGACAAAGGGATAAGTGTGTATTCTGTGATAGTATCGGAGTTACGCCCTTTTAGAATAAGCAAAAATTAATAAATTAATTATAAATTAAATACAAGCCCTAGCGAAAAAATTAAACTGTCAGCATGTTCATCTTTTCAAACAAAATACAGAGAACCATTAAAATTACACACTCAGAAATATGAAATGTTGTCAATTATGTTCTGTAACGATAGTTACAATACAATACAAATACTCTTTATTGAACACCACAAATCAGTACAAAACAATACAGAAACAAAGAACAAAGTATATAAGGCAGTCTTATCGCTTACTAGCGATCTCTTCCAAACAACCAATAGTACCAAAGTTCTATGTCAAAGTTGTATGTTTATGTAACAGTAGACAACGAGCCATCAGTCGCTTGAAGGTTATTGATCACCGCTTCTATAATAGACACCTACAATGCCGGAGGGAGTCCCTTGAGACGAATAAGATGGAATGCTTCTTGTGCTATACTAATTTCCCTGACAGTCTTATCCTCACGGCCAAACACAACAATCTTAGCGCTGCTGCTTCAAGGCGTCATTAGCGAATGGATTTATTTAATACGGATAAACCAGCTAGCTTATTACGTAACTCGCTCGCAATCGCCATCGTGTTCATTTTGACAGTTTTTGTATGAATGTGACAGCTAGCTGATTCCGATGCCAACTGTCAGCCCATACATGAACTGTCAAAATGAACACGATTACGATTGCGAGCGAGTTACGTAATAAGCTAGCAGATGTGGTTTTTGTTTTCTCCTTTTGAAGTGTTTTTGTGTACCATTTGGATGAATGATAAAAAAAATAAAAAAATTGTAAACTTGGCCTTAGGTTTTGTTAGTTTGTGATATCTTGCAGTTCTGCTACTTAAAACGCTTGTGTAACGAATTATCGATGATATTTTCGTTATTTTTTTTTCTAATAGATAAGAAAAACTTTAATGCTTACTAACCATTTATAATTTATTTGTACAATTGATTATTTTAATAAATAATTTTAATTAGATTTTAATTTGAATGAGTCGTGGGTGAATAAAATAACGTTATATAAAAATACTTAGCACCGATTAGTCGATGAATCATCGATGAAAAAATTGTCGGCAAAACAAGGGACACCCAAAGGAAACACTTGGTAGTACCTATTCGTTAAGCTATGAAAATCAACTCATAGCGCTCGTTCCATTCTGTGTTATAGTTGGAGCAACGCCAATGCTGCCAACTTGGAGAGAAAATTATACCCGCGGGACGGCTGATGGGATGTGTTCACAACAATGCGTTTAAGTGGACCTCTTTTTGACATAAGGTGCCGGGGAGTTTCGAATTTTGCGCGCGCTATGTTGGTAAACGTTTTATTTTAGGGGAGTAGTTTTGTTTTACGTCATACTGTTCCATTTGAGGAGTCTTCAAAAGGGCTTATTTTTGTGTGGATGTCATATAACTAAGTCGTTTTAAAAAAAATACACTCTCCATTTACTTTTTCGTCGATGTAAATACCCTGATTTCAATTTTTTTACCCCCGAAGAAAAAGAGAATGCGAAACCGATTTGGATAAGATTTTTTAGCGTTGTTCTTAATCATGTTTTATCAAAATCGGTTCAGCGGTTATTTCGTTGGAGGTTTTTTTTTTTTTTTTTACAATTTACTTTTATATTTTATTTCGTCGTCACGAGAACTGTTACATTTGCTCGGTCGTGCAAATAGTAAAGCATCTCATGCTTCTTGTCATTAACTGATATCAGTTTCCGTATCAAATTTCTGTGTGTACGAGTAGATGGAATAATACAGCAAACGGAATCATTTTATTGGTAGGTAACATCGGTAAATATTGGATCAACATACGACTATGTTTGCAACGTATTAAAGTTTTACTGCGTTCTGTTTGTGTGAAACGAAAACTTGTTCATAACTGTAAACATCCACATTTGTGGCTACCTACATTGACAGACAGAGTTTTTTTTGTAATGTTGTATTGGTTGTGCTATAAGAGCGATCTTTTACGGACTTTAAATTTTTTTAGGACAGCTGGAAGTACCCCGTAAGAGGAACACCTTTTCCAATGACTGTCAGCCTTATTCATGAAAAATCCTTAATTGAGGTTTGATCAGTTCATTAGTTAACAGACTGATTAAGCTTATTTGACAGTTGTTAAAAAGTATGATTCATAAACGCTTGCTAGCAGTCTGTTAACTAATGAGCTGTTGATGAATGGATTAGACGCGTTATGTTGTCACCTTGACAAATCATAGACCATAAATGACTTTTTAGTGAATTAAAAAAAAAATTGACAGCAGTGGAAGCGAATTAGCGGGAAACCAGCGAATTAACATGAAAGACGAGGCAGTGTGGATCTAGTTTCCTTTACCTTTCTCGAGGGGATACAAACTTAAAACAAAAAAACTGTCTTGCGTATGGTTTTGCTCTTGCCAAAATCAGCTGTTCATATGTGTGGCGGCCATTTTGTGAGTTAGCAGAGAGATAAAGTACGGTCTACGATCCGCTAACTTTCGGAAGACTTAACAGACCCTTGATGGACTGATTAGCGCTAATTGACGTTTATGAATCATGTTTTTTTGCATCGGTCCTATAGCGAGCTTATAGCGAGCCTCTAACTTTTTATGAATAAGGCTGTGTATCTTTTGATTGAGTGGACTTAAAAGTTTAATTGTTTCACACCTCCAAGGGATCGTTGGCCTCAGTAGGTATTTGAAATTTATTTCAACTTTATACCTCTAAGCGTTTCTGAGAAAAAAGGGGCTTGGATTCGGGAATAAACGAGATTTATATGTTCGCTGCAACGGGGTCTACCTCCATAACTAAAATTACCAGAAATTTGAAATTTGGCATGCTAGTAAGGGAACATAACTGCCGAAAAACCGGCCAAGTGCGAGTCGGACTCGCGCACTGAGGGTTCCGTACAAATTCGCCAAGTTATTATAAAATCCAGTCTTAACAGAGCCCTGGCTAGCAGAATGTAGGCAGTCTGAGGTCATTTTATATTGGTTTTTACATAGATTGACAATTATTAAATAAAAAAAAAAAACTACTTACTAGATCTCGTTCAAACCAATTTTGGGTGGAATTTTGTATGGTAATGTATCATATATATATTTTTAGTTTTGTCATTCTCTTATTTTAAAAGTTACGGGGGGGGGGGGGGGAACACACATTTTATCACTTTGGAAGTGTCTCTCGCGCAAACTATTCAGTTTAGAAAAAAATTATATTAGAAACCTCAACATCATTTTTGAAGAGCTATCCATAGACACCACAATCGGGTTTGATGATAAAAAAAATTAAGTTTCAGTTCTAGTACCTCAAAATTATTATTTGTTTTTTTTTTTCTATTTTTGTACGAAAATCTTAATGCGGTTCACAGAATACATTTACTTACCAAGTTTCAACAGTATAGCTCTTATAGTTTCGGAAAAAAGTGGCTGAGACATACGGACGGACAGACAGACAGACAGACAGACATGACGAATCTATAAGGGTTTTTGCCATTTGGCTACGGAACCCTAAAAACCAGACCAACCTCGAGATTTTTCAAAATTTCCGCAACGCAAAGTAATAAAAAGTCTAAACTTAATAATAACCAAAAAATGTTCGGAGTACACGTCCCTGAGGCTTTCTCAACGGGTGTTCTCGCTGCGATGGTCGATTGAATAACCACCGACCTATTCTCTGACCAGGGGCCTTACCATGACGTTTTCATGCTTTTCGGTTTAGGTTCGCTCGCTGTCAGATTCATACTAAAAGTGACAGCTAAAACAAACTGCGTCGGAATTAGGACGTCAAGGCCCCAGGGGCCTTATCATGATGTCTTACGCGAGTCAATTCCGATTTTTAGTTGTCATTTTAGATGTTTTAGATACTTTTAGTATGTATCTGATAGCGATCAGATTCTAACTTTGGTTCGGAATGGAATTGCAATAAGACCTCATGGTAAGACCCCAGGAGTAGCAAAGTAAAGTAATCCATTTAGTTCAACACAGTGTTGTTCCTGACAAATTTAGGGTTGCCGTATTCTAATTCTGAAATTTCCGTATTTTTAGGGAAAACTAAAAAAAATTGCCGTATTGTACAAAATGCCTATTTTACAAAATTATCGCGCGACAAAAAATCGCAATGTGCGCCTGGCCTTACCGTGCTAGGGGGTCTGAAATTACCAAAATGAGGAACTTTAGATTTTAGACATTAACATCTCGGTGATAAGTTTGCATTTTGGTTGAATTCTGTTGACGTTTATTTTCGTGGCGCTTCTACTTTATCTATGGTTTACATGTTGGTGATGTTTTTTTGTTTACTTTAGTCAATTACGGAATTGCCGTATATTTTAATACGGTAATCAAAGAGCTGCCGTATACCGTATTTATGATGTCTAAGACGCTTGAATGCCGTATATTACGGCAATTGCCGTATCAAGAACAACGCTGGTTCAACAACGCATAGTCTAAAACCATTCTCTTTACCCAAGTAATCGCTCGACTAACAAAATATGATGATAAAAGTCCCTATTCTCGTATAGATCGTAGCTAATAACAAATGAAACGCCACTTAAGGTCTCCGCAGACATCGGGGCAATAAATCATTGCTCCAATAACTCACAAGTTTTCAATTTGGCGAAATTAGAAGAGATGGCCGACTGATCGAAGACGATTAATTATTCATGGAAAATTTAGAGGAAACATCGGTCTCGTCGCTCGCGGTCCGTGAATAGTTATTTAATGTTCTAATGGCTTAATGTAACCGCCGAATTTAGTGTATTAATTTAATAATTATGGTAAATAATACAAGGCGTCTAGGAATTGTTCTCGAATATTTCAACAGACGGTTGGACTACTTTGACTGAACGCTTTTGCAAAGATTTTTTATCGTAATTTTGGGTTCCAATTAAAGTCATCCCTTCAAAGCCGTACACATTGAACATAATAAATTATAAAGAGTCTTGAAAACATTTACGAAGAAGCAGTATAAATTCTTGATTTATTTTAAGACACTGTATCTGGCCTGTTAATGACCCACTAGTATTTATATTATATTTATTATATTATATATTATATTATAAGCCTTTTTTATTCCGAATTCGCTTCAATTTCAGTAAATACATGTTGTTGTTGTTGTTGTTATTGTCGTTTATTTTTGTATTTATTTATTAAATTGTCGCGAAATTCGGCGTGCCTCATGGCACTAGTATTTACCTCCTTTCAAATTAAGAAGCATAAAAGAATAAGAATAAGAGTGTAGGCTGTGGTGCTCAGTGCGGATTAGTAACACATACAATAACTTCAATGGATTGCTTGGTAAGTGAATGCTATTGATCAAACTACTAGTCTACTGGTTTTAATCACGGACGTCATCAATATACAGCTGCTGACGTTATCAGAGTAACAAAACAAAAGAATAGACGAAATTTCCAAAACAGTGACAAATTTAATGAAGTTGGTATTATACACAAGAGCATAAATAACGGGCCACTTTTCGTAGAACCTTGTATGAAAAGTGTATTATGTGATTTTAAATGGCTTACCATTTCTTTTAAACATGTGACCATTTTAATATTAAATTTAGCCAAGGGTCCATTTTTCTTTTCAACCCGGTTTCAACTGGTCACCCTTTCGTGAGAATTATGGTGACAGACGACCAGTCAGCGACGCAGAGAGATAAATATTCATTTCCACGATGAAAGTTTTTTTTGTTTTATTTGAAACCTAAAAATGGAATGCTCAAAGACACTGGCCAGTTAGAATCGAGGCTACCATAAAAGAACTCAATTGATTTCACATAACTGCTATTCCAAGTGACTACGGAACACAGTGGAGTAGCCTACATTTGCACACCGCCCCTCAATCCACTCGAGCTCCACACATTTCGCTGTGCATATTCGAAATTCGAATAGAACGTTGCAAGTGGTGGAGTGACTACCCCCAATTTAGCGCGGTTTGATTTGGTTAGATTAAGCTCTATGGAATAAGCCAACCAAGCATTCCCATATGCTACGTTAAGAAACATGTTTCGCATCGTGGTAAATTCTTGGTCCAGTATAAAATTAAGTTAGCGGTGTCTATTTAAACTGCTAAAATTTACATGTGTACACGTACACAAATCACATCTATATCTTTCAACATGAAACTAACGACGACTAACTACTTTAGACTATAATAAAAATGACGATAAAAATGAGGGTAGTTGTGCGCCGATGTCAGCTGCGCCGAGTAGCCGCGCGAGCAGAGCGTTGGCGCGCAGTGTTCGTTTCGCTGCCGCCGGGGCGAGCGCTCCCTGATGAAGGGCTACGAAATAGTCCGACACAATTGTCGGAGCAATCCTTCGGCTTTTATACGTTAGTTATCCGGTGTGTTGTAATTACACGTCTATATCTCTTACAGGGTAGACTGAGCCTAAGATAACAAAACCTAAAAGCCACGCTTAGCATGATTGTGGGCATACAAGTGGAAAGACGAATCAAAATAGTAATGGGTTGCTAGCATCGCCTATAACATGATTCCTAAGATTTTTGCTAAAATTTCAAAGCATTTTCAAGTCATTATTATATTAAAACGGGACTTAATCATGTAAATAAAATGGATTTTTGTAAATACCTCGACGTTTCGGACGCGACTTTGCATCCATGGTCTCGAGAGGACTGAAGAGGCGGGTATCAACACCTTCTAGCTGCACGGGTTTTCCTAACAACCCGCACTTGGTCTTTATTATTAGTTTCTTCATTAGAGCTGCCACTATGTGTAAAAATCGCAAAAGTTTAAATCAATACATTTCCAAGTCGAAGTAAAGGACAATAATACTTCGCTGTTTATTGCAAATTGTGTTAATCAGAGGAAGACCGTGGGATTGCCTGCAGTAGTCACCGCTAAAAACCAAGATCGTGATTCTATACAAAGTTGTATGAAAAGTGACTCATTATATTTTTGCTCGTTAGTTGGTTAGCTAAAAACGTCGACTTTTGCCAATGTCCTCTTAAATTGGCACACACTAGGTTAACTGGGCGTACTGATGTGGAAAATGAGCTTGTTTAACTATCAGCAACGCCTAGCGAACCTGTGGACTGGAAACAACTGAAAATCGCGGTACCTATAGAACACGCTTTTGATGTCGAAGCATCGACTATCCGGCGTTTGTTTCAGAAATTGCTATCGTTTACGCTCAATCGGACAGTGAGGCGTTCGAGTCTTTGCCCCTTATTCATTATAGGATTCTGCTGACTTAGCAATTGTTTGTCCTTATCTGTGAAAGGTAAATGTCAAAGTGACAGATAAGGACAAACGATTATAAAGTTAGCAGAAGCCTATAGAGCGTTTATGAATAAGGGGTTTGAAATTAAAATTATTCTAAGTATCTATGTGGGTAGTTACAGTGTGCAAAGCTAGCGGGAAGTTACTTTGACGTTGTTTGAGGGCAATTAAAGGAACGACACAGTATCTCTGTGTTATGGTCAATGATTCCTCAATTTCAGCGTACATACATCGGGGTAGACAGCGTATGGTGCGAGGCAGAAAATGTCGAGCAAATAATTTTGGTCGTTGCTGCAAGTACTTGTGCTATTATGATATTAGTTGTGCTAAAGACCTCTTTACCTACACATCAAATTTCAAATTTCTCGGTTCCACGACACCCTTATCTAATGACTGTATTTTTTGGTTGAATTGACTTAGAGGGTTGATTTTTTCACAAGTACAACCCTCTAGAACAACAACCCTCTATAGACCAACCTCTCAAATGAATCCTCGACCGCGCGACACAGGGGCGCGGGGTGGGCAGGCGCACCATCCTCCCGCACCTCTTTCGGCCCCCTTTGTCGTCCTACCCCGCGCTCCTGTACCGCGCGGGCGAGGACTCATATAAGCGGTCGATATATACTAATATTTAGTTTAAATTTGAAATGTATACATCTATACGTTCCTGAGGAAAAGGGTCTTCATAAACAGACGGACGGACAACATTGTGTTCCTATAAGGATTCCGTTTTCCAACTTCATGGCATGGAACTTTAAAAAACCGGCCAAGTGCGAGTCGGACTCGCGCACTGAGGGTTCCGTACAAATTCGCCATTCGCCAAGTTATTATAAAATCCAGTCTTAGCAGAGCCCTGCTCTTAAGCAAAATGTAGGCAGTCTGAGGTCATTTTATATTGGCTACTTATATAGACAAACAAATAATTAATAGAATAAAAACTACTGACTAGATCTCGTTCAAACCAATTTTAGGTGGAAGTTTGCATGGTAATATAGGTACATTATATATTTTTTTTAGTTTTATCATTCTCTTATTTGAGAAGTTACGGGGGGGGGGGACACATTTTACCACTTTGGAGGAGTCTCTCGCGCAAACTATTCAGTTTTAGAAAAAAATATATATTAGAAACTTCAACATCATTTTTGAAACAAAAACAAAAGAACAAAAGAACAAAATGTTCAAAATTCGCATTTCTCGTCGCTGCATTTCTACTTACAGCATTAACTGGCAACTAAAGTTTCCATTAGGCAACCAGTGCGAGCTAACGACTTGTTTCTTACTTAACTTGTTCGTATGAAAACGTTGGGGCCGGGACACTGGATTAAGTTCTTAATTACCCAGGATTATGCTCACACGAGCATATTCCAGCGTATTCTTAGATATCCTAAAAGGTCCTGGCTTTATTTGCGGGTAATGTAAGCACACATATATGACGCAAAATTTCATCATCATCATCATTATCAGCTATAGGACGTCCACAGTTGCCTCGGAAGCGGCTCGCATCTACCGTGAACCTGCGACTTTAGCCAGTAGTATTGTCTAACTCGCTCGCATACGCCATCGCGTTCATAAATATCGAAATCGTATCGTATCGTATCGTTTCGAAATATCGGGAGCTCAATAAAGGTAATCGCGGTTCACATCCCGTTTATAATATTTGGAATGAACTTAACCGTGAATCATTAAAAACTCTTAGTTCTTGTATGAATGTGACAGCTAGCGGATTCCGATGGCAATTGACAACCCATACGTGAACTGTCAAAATGAACACGATGGGTCATCGGTCTACCTCGTTGGTGGACGTTCTATGTATGCTGCGCTTGCTGATCCGCGGTCTCTACTTGAGAAGCAGAATTAAGTTAGCTATTATGTTAAATCTAGAATATCTAGATCCATCTTCTATCTTCTACCTTTAGACAATAATTGTGGCAGCACCGTGTTAGTATATCTACGTTACACCCGTTCGACGCCGAGACGGGTTACTAGTAAAAGTAGGTACATAAGTTTGACAACCGGATAGCCTAGTAGTTAGTGACCCTGACTATGAAACTAGAGGTCCCGGGTTCGTATCCCGGTAGGGGCAGACATTTGTATGACGAATACGAATGTTTGTGTCCGAGTCATGAATGTTGTATGTATTAATGTTCATCCGTTGCCTGGTACCCATAGTCCAAGCTTTGCTTAGTTCGGGACTGGGTCAATTGGTGTAATTTGTCCCATGATATTTATTAATTACTAGCTGTTGCCAGCGACTTCGTCTGCAAAGAATTCGTTTATCGCTATCCCGCGGGAACTACGCAATTTTCCCAGATAAAAAGTAGCCTATGTGCTATCCCAGACTTTTCTCTATCTATGCGCCGAATTTCATCCAAATTCGTTGGGCCGTTCTGGCGTGATTGAGTAACAAACATCCATCCATCCATCCATTTATGCATCCATACTTTCGCATTTATAATATTAGTTACCTACATTTATAAAATTATTTATACCATTTTCGGATGCTATTTTATCAGATAGGTGTGATTTAAAAATTCCCCTTAACTCTCCACTACTAAGAAACTTCTAGAAATGGGTCGTAGTCCGTTTAGCTCATGTAAAAATGGGATAATTTTAATAGAGTACAACAGCGAGTTGTATGTTGGCAGTAGAGTCACGCGTCGTCACCGGATTGCCTCGGCGCGCATTGTTGACTGGCATGAAAAGACTCCGCTGTTCCTGTCCTACGCTGTGGTGACCACGTAGAAGCATAACTAAGGACTGTTTGTCACTAAAAAATAAAGCCCTCCGATCCATCCGTCTGTTCGTTTGACTGTCCCCGTTAATTAATTAATAATAGTATAAAACAAAGTCGCTTTCTCTGTCCCTATGTCCCTGTGTCCCTATGTCCCTATGTATGCTTAAATCTTTAAAACTACGCAACGGATTTTGATGCGGTTTTTTAATAGATAGAGTGAATCAAGTGGAAGGTTTATATGTATAATACATGCATAATATACCGTGCGAAGCCGGGGGGGTTGCGAGTAAACTAATAAATGGATTTAAAAACAGCGCGAGCAATAGCTAGTTTATTTTTTTTCTGAATTAATTAGGTATATACAGAATTTATACATTTTTATACATTTTAAGTCATGTTATTTTCGTTTTGGTACAGATGTAACATGATATGGTAATAGGTACTTACATGACACACTGTTAGGGTTAGGGTATATAATTTCTGTACTAACAAATAACTTATGCTATAATGACCATTACTCAACATAATTAAATAATAACCATTATTCAAACTAGATTTAATTCACAAAGAAACTTTAGAAGAATAAATGGGACCTGGGTTCAATTTCCAGCCCTGGCTTTACAAGTTAGTTTAAAATAGTTTCTTACCACTTTCGAATAATGTTTTCACAGCATCATTCCAAAAAAAATTGGGCTCTAGGGCCATATTATAACACACTCGGAATCACAATCGACTTCACCAATTCAGTCAAATGGTGCCAAATACCTACTGACTGATGAATAATATTGACATTGATAATCCCTCTGTTCCCCTTCATGATGAGACTTTTGATAAGAACGAGAATGTCCCGCATTATAAAATAAACAGCGCTTCATGGACACCCTACCCACCCTACTTGTGTGGACTCGGCAGGTCAAAATGGCTCTTCAATCCGTCGCCATGTTTCTTTTTCCACCGTCAATCTGTTTAATGTGCCGGCCCTGAAATGTCGTTGGGACTTTTACGGCTGTGCCTTATTCCTTATCGAGCTAACCCTAAGGCTTTGGTCATTTGTAGTTTTTTTGGGTTCCGTAACCAAAGGCTAAAAACGGGACCCTATTTCTAAGACTCCACTGTATATACCAATATAACAATGGCCTCACACTGCCTACATTGTGCTTAGGAGCAGGGCTCCGCTAACACTAGATTTCTATTGACTTGCTCAATTTGTACGAAGCCCTCGGTGCGCGAGTCCGACTCGCACTTGGCCGGTTTTTTGATGTATTGGATTTTTATCAAATTGCATCTAGTTTTACATAATAACAGTTTTTTATTTATTTATTTTAAGAGCTTCGCAATAATATCGCGCTGTGTTCAACAGGCAATCATAACTTGACCCACCCGCTCGTAGGTATTACACTGAGGCAGGTGTCCTAGTGGTTGGGAGTGTATTTGATCAGTTTGATGCTGAGTTGGACTGTCGTCAAAACTTTTCGGGATATACATATTATACAGTTTGTATGTGTTTTTAGTTGTATTATGTTCACAGGGCGCTGCCACTAATGCTTGTAAAACGTGTATAGGAGAGCGGCCACTTTATCCATTATAAATACATAAGGTATTTTCATTTTTACCTGTCAACAGAATTTTAACCTCAATGCGCAAATTTTTGTAAAGAATAAGGTGCATTATGTTATCAAATAAACCTGAGGCAATATTTTGTACATAATTTTGCTGATATTTTATCTCCAGTTCCTTTAATTTTAATTTTCTCTATAATATTCTAACCTAAAGTTACTCTGCTTGGCTGTCATTTCACTTCACTTGCTCCTTTTCTTCAATACAATACAATACAATTTATTTATTTGTCAAACATAGGTGTACAGAAAAGGTGTTACATTAAATATAGAGTCGTCCATTCCATTGGTTGTCTATGCTTATTTTTGTTCAATTTTTATTTTATTTTTTCCTTTTCAAAGACAAAGGGTTTTGGGCCCAGGCAACCAAGTTTAATTATGTTGTATTATGTTTAGTGTTTAGTGTTTATTTTTAGCTGTTATATTATTTGTAATTAATCATTTTTTTCAATGTATTTATGTATGTATCACCCTATGGTCCCAATGGAAAACCAGCGCTGGCTGCAAGGCCAGCACATGCTGAGTTGGGACCATTTTGTGACAATTTATGTATCTGAATGTATAATGTGTTTATTTATTTAATGTGTGATTGTCATAAATAAACTTTTTTTTCTTTCTTTTCTTTCTTTTTCTTTCTTTTCTTTCTTTCTAATTATTATGAAATAGTTAAAAAGTAACAAAAATGAGACGTTTTGAGGTTAGAATTTTGTTTACCAAATAGGACAGGTAAGAATGAAAATACCTTAAATACCTAAATGTGTCTACTACTTCACGTCGCATGGGGGAAGCCACCATTTTGCTTTTCACACAAGGCGTATAAGGACACACTCACGAGTCTACTATAATATAGTAGGATTGTTTTTCGAGGTTATAACGAACATTTTTGATTACAGGTATACGAACAAACTAAAGAAGACGCTACTCACAGGTAATAATTTAAAGTAAAATTAAGATCCAAAATAATTAACCAATTTGTCAATTTCGTTGCGGCCCATTCTTCTTAAGAATGACGTCCTTTCTGAAAGTGCTTCCATTGAAAAAAGACACGGGCTTTTTATTGGACCAAGTACTGCTACTACTCTACCTATAGCAGAGTAATATCATCAACAGCCAGAAAACGTCCACTGTCTCATTGAACAAAGGCCAATGAACCAATTTGAAAAACATAAAAAATTCAATCGAACATAGATATTCCTTTTTGAAGTCGGTTAAAAATATCTGAACATTAAAGGCCAACAATAAAATTGAATAACAGAATTGAGTTCACATATTTTTGAGCACCTCTTACTCGAGTCTCAAATGTATCCGATGTCCACTCTTCGTTTCCGTAACAACTAGAAATGTTCCAGAGCTGTCTCTACGTTATCTTTTCAGAATATACGTGATATTTTTCTAGAACTTAAAATAAAATGTAGTTAGAAATAATGTAATGTTTAAAAGTAGTAAAGTAACTAATACTTATTAAAAAAAACTTCAAGTGTACCTACATAGCACTATAATTAGTTAATTAGTGAATAGATTTTAATAATTTTTGTGTGGGAACTATTTTAAAAGGGAATATTCAAAATTGGTTTACAGACGACGAAAATATCATCGGTCATAATGGCTTATCATAAAACCAGTATTTGGTTTCATATAAATTTTGTGGAGTCATTTTGTAAATAAGGAATAAATACATACTTTCAAAAAAAAAACTAATTAGTACTATAATAAAGAAACCTAAGTTAGTCATAAAATTTTCTAAACGACACTGAAAATTAGAACACATAGAAAAATCCGAAAAGTAAAAGAACCCGGGTCCTCGTCATTCCGTGACGCGTGCTATACCCCTACACCACCCATAGCAGGTGAGTAAGGCTTCGAATTTTTCTATCTGTTACCAACTGTCACGACCTTGTTACTATGCGAATATTTGTCGCTAAGAGTCATCTGTTTGAATGATGTGTCTGTACGACACAATTACAAACTCCCGTGGAACATGTACTGCTCACCAGGGACGAGAGAAGGCGCTGTTTTTCAAATGATAGAGGAAATATCAAATGAATCAAGAAATTTACTTCTTGATTTTTAAAGTTTACTTTTCATACCCCTAATCCCCCCTTTATGTTTAGTCATAAGGCTCATGACATAAATGAATATATTATATGTATATTCGGAAATTCGGTCAACAGATTCGCGTTTGTTTTACTTTTTCGCGACATGTAATTTATTTGCGGCCAGTTTCAAAAAAAGAATAAACCTTTTTATACACAGACGTTGCTTTATACAGCCAATGCCGAGCAGTGGCCGTCTTCTAGCAAATACGAAGATGAAACAACGAATCTATTCTCAAAGCCTTGTAGAATTGTCCTTGTCACTCTTCATCCAACCTAACAGGCTTTGAAGAACAACACTAAACTTGATAATTGTCACAAACAAACTTTCCTATGAGTGGCAAAACAAAACAGCTTTGTCAACTGCTAACCTTACGTCAGAATTTAACGCCGCGTCATCCAACCTCTGCTGTCTCCAGTTTTACAAACGAGCTAAGTTTTCATTACCACTGAGATATGAATGGCAAAGTTTGATATTTCTATGAACTTCCTGCCTCTAATTAAAATTAACGGGATCCCGAATCGTATTTACGCTGACGTGACCACAATGATAAGTGGCAACTTGAGATGGTTACTGCTGCTTACTGTTAAAAATTCAATTTTTATTAAGAGTTTTCTTTCAATTTTTTTGAAGAGCGGCGCTGAGCGCTTTTTGGGATGGGTAAAAAATGATAATTTCGCGACAGACGTAAGACGGAGGGAGAGTTTAAGTACTAGGATATCAGGATCCTCTAAGAGCTTATTTTGAAATACGAATGTAGTTAGAGTCACGTTCGATTTTTGAAGTGTAACATTTCGTCGCTTAAACGTATGTGCGTTTGGCCTAGTGGTATAAGGTGTGGAAAAACAGTGCGTTCTCTCAGGTGACCGCAGTTCGAATCTCAAGTTTTTTTTTTGTTTCTTATTGCGTGACTGTGCGTGTGTGTAGTTTTCAATTCTGCCGGTACTCCCGGAGTGCTACCCGGTGTTTTATTTTTCTGTTGGTCCTTGTTAGACTCTTTTTGAATGATTTTATATTTCCATGCGGGAATAACATTTCGCCGATAGTTTGCAAGCGTTCTCTATCAAAAGTGTTTGACATCGACGGTCATACATCACCGTCGACTACCATTCATCAATCGAGGTGCACAAACTTTTCAAACAAAATATTTACGATTTCCTATCGAAGTTCCTCAACTTTGCCGACTTTTTAGGATTCCGCGGTCTTAGTAGTGTATAAATGTGGTTCGATATGTTTTAGCTCTTCGGAACCCACAAGACACAGCTACATGCGGAGCTCAGCAATCACTAAATAGCAAAAGGTTATCAAATTTACTTTGTCACGGTGTCTCAAAAGTAATACGGAACGCTTTAGCGTAGGGAGTTGAGTTAGTTCAACCAATAGGTACCTAAACATGTTTTTTTAAATCTTTATACCTAAACATGTTTTTTCTTTTTTTTTTTTTCGTTTTTTTTGTTTTTGTTTGTTTTTCTTCATGTTTTTTTTTATCTTTAGCTTAGATCATTTAAATAAACATGGTCAGCTCCAAAGGCCTATTTCAAAAAAACAACAACACCCACAAAATAACAAGTTTCAGCGTAAAAAAGACGGAACTGTAAAATTATTATTTATAAAAAAAACCGAATACAAATTTAGCCGGCTCAGAGAAAGGTTTCGCCAATATTGACTGAAACCTAAACATGTTTAGTTCAGGATTTTTAAATTTAATTTGTCAAAGGGGTGACCAAATTTTGAATAAAAAATTAAAATAAAAAAGCTAAGAGTGTTACTATTCCATAAGAATTCTAATAACTACACCTTTTATTTTCGTCATATAGCCTTCCATGGGTTTGTATACTCATAGTCATTTATTCGTAATAATGAAAAGAGTATTTAATATAAAAATTAGATGTAACTTGTAAGCATATTAAAACAAAAAGCTGACCGGGGGCCGATTTTGAAATCAAATCTGTGACAATACCACTCGAATGTGGTAAGAATCTAAAAAGGGACGCATTGAGAACAAAACAAATTCCAACCGCTTGCAGATTCAGAAAAAGATTTGTGTCGGCATTCTTGTTATAAGTTATCGCCAAAGGGTAATGATATGGCTTCCACAGTCATGTTTAGCGAGGCTATGTAGGTCAAGTCACAGCAAACCCCACGCAAGTAGGGTTGCCATCCTGCTTTCTAATACAAACTACAAAGTTCCAACGAATATTTATACTAAAGTGTGAAATTTGTTGATTGCGTATAGTTCCTCTTTCAAGCTAAAAGGGCCTAATGGATTTGGATAAAGATAGGTGTATAGACAGTTAGATCTTCGATGTAATACATAAGCTAATTTCTACCCCGGACAATAGTACAGTTCCCGTGGGAAAGCGATGAAAGAACTGTCTGTGGCGATGAAAGAACAGTATTGTGGAAATGTCCTGCGAAATCCGATAGGATGGTTACCCTGCGCTAGGGTCAACGACTCGTGACAAGTACGCACTATGAATATACTAGTACACATGCACCTTTGTAAGCTTTCATGAAGTCAAAGCAAGTACGCTTAGCGTAAAACGACTGTGACTAACAGGACCAGGTGCACTGTGCACAGACTAGACTAGTCCAGGGGGGGGAGGGGTTACACTTAATGACATTCATTTTCATTGACAGCGGCCTCAGGAATTACAACTGTCAAAAATGTGTCAATGCCAAACGTGTTGTCAAAATCAGTCAACTGTGTATACATACCGTTTGTATTTAAGCCGTGTACTCATCTGCGCGCTTAAGCCTAAACTGTTGCAGTAACCGAAAACTCTAGTGTGTACGCGGCGTTCTGCTTGCAGTAGGTTCGCGAGCCCACGTCTCCACTAGGGTTTTTAGTTACCCTACCGTAACGTGCAATAGCTCTACGATTACAGCTCGCAGATGAGCATCCGACTTTACTTACTAAGGTCTTTTCATTCTTAATGTCGTATTTGGTAAACAAAATTCTAACCTCAAAACTTCTCATTTCTGTTATTTTTTAACTATTTCGTCGTAAATAGAGGAAATGGAGATAAAATATCAGCAAAATGATGTACAAAATATTGCCTCGGGTTTATTTGATAACATAATACATTTTATTTTTTAACAAAAATTAGACATTGAGGTTAGAATTTTGTTTACCAAATAGGACAGTTAAGAATGAAAAGAACTTAGTCGAAACTACGAAAATACTTAATTATTTTTTTATAGGATCGGGGGGAAAACGAGCATGCGGGTCACCTGAAAGTAATCACCATGACAAAGGGCGTTAGGAGTATGTTGCCGGCCCTTTAGGAAATGAATAGGCTCGTTATTGGAAGACCCCTAAGTTGTACCGGTTCGGAAAAATTGGTGCCGCTAGCTGATTCCAGAGTTTAACCGTGCGTGGTCAGAGGTTCCGCGAGAAACGAACGGTGGACTGTGTGCTGACAATTTAAGGTGCGACCACACCGCCGCTTAAAAAACGGTGACGTTACGGAATCGCAACAAAATGTATGAAGAAACGGTGAGAAAACGTGACGCATACGACACGTCACTGCGTATACGCGGCGGTTTGGTCGCACCCTTATATCTTAATCGTTAATATCATGTAAAGCTTGTCACACCTTTTGCAATGCATGTATTTAATGAGGTTGGTTGAGGTTATCTTTCAGTACCTACTTAATGTGTTCACGCGAACTCAATGGCAGCTCAATTTAGGACCATTTCTCACTAAGTTCACATGAAATACAAATAACACCAAGTAATTTCTCTTTGTCGTTGTTTATGTGCGTAATTAATACAATAATTAAGTTTACGAACGCTCGCTTTGTATAAAGCTTCTGCGTTTCTATGTTGAGGCTTCGTTATTTTAATTGACGAAAATTAATTTAGTTTCGTGTAAAACCCTTTACATGATATGTCTGCGGCGGCGTATTAAACTTCGCAACATTACTTAAAAATAATAACGTTATTTAGAGTGCCTAGTAATTTATTGAATCAAGGATTACTTTTATATACCGACCGCTTAAGGCGCTGTCAACAGCAAATGACCTTGAGCAGCGCCACTCTTCACACATACGGTTCGCGTGCCTGTGAGTGAAAGAGAAGAAACTATTCCGGCAGCTTGGCGCGCGTCTAAAATCTTGCAAATAAGACACAAATAAGAAGAAATAAAAAAGAGTATGGATTATTTGTGAAATATGACTCGTTAGCCGTGTAGGTATGAATATGTTGACTTCATGTTTTTAATTGCAGACCCATACGTCGAAATAATAAAGACATAGAACCGCTTAATGATGATTTTAAGACCAATCTTTGCAATTATTTTCTATTGAGCCGATTTTGTTCAATTATGTATCGAGTCCGTCTAGCGTGTTTGAAATATGATGAAAATTAACATTATATTTTTTTTGTATTTTTTTTGCGTTTAGTTTTTCTTAAAAAAGTGCTTAAATAACATCAATTTTAACAAAATTAGGTGTTGTCAGCCTCTTAAATGAGCCCTCGCCCGCGCGGTACAGGGGCGGTGCACTACCCCCCCCCCGCACCTCTCTCGCTCCCCTTTGTCGTCCTACCCCGCGCCCCTGGGCCTCTTTTAAGCGGTCATTCTATAGAGCCCAGTAGTGAGACGTTGGGCAGAAAGAATGATCCATGAAATTCATGAACTTAATACGTTCACTCTCCGTAGAAAATGATCTGACGATGTTATATGTCCAAGTGTGTTTCCAGTTTGGGGAAACGGAGGTTATCAATGTAAATTTACGTGACCTCAGATCAAAGGCACGGACTTGTCGGTGTTTAGACGGTTAAACTAAATTATGTTATGTATACATATTTATAATAAAATTGTAATAGTACTTTAATAAAGTAAGACATTTATTCCTTTTTGCCAGACACACAAATAAAGATAAAGATAAAGATAAAAAGATAAAAGATGATTTATTGCCACAAACAACAATTATATTAAGTACAACTTTAACCTTATTTTTAAATAATATTAATTTGATGTGAAAGAAACATAAAAAAAATGTGGCGAAGGGAATGTACTCAGCATTTGCTGAATAAAAGAGTATACACACAATTTTATAGAAATGAAACACAGACAAAGTGAAACGGTCGCTGGCTCAGCATTACGCTGAGGTGTTAAACATCTGCAGCACTGATTTTCACCCAGAACCGTCCGTAATAAGAATTCATCGTATTTTTTAATTTGTTTTCCAAGAAATATAAATCACTTGTATGTAGTGATCCTAATGTAGAGATATGGACGCGTGATACCTAACATCTCACTCAATTATGACATCATTTGATGCTGTGAATCCAGTGTGGAAGCACGGACTCCTGAAAAGCATCTGGATGCCCCATCATTGGGAACACCTGGACAGGGATCGTGTTAAGCTATGACAAGTGCCAATGACCTTGAGCAGCTCCACTCTTCTCACACACTATTGGCGTATCTTTAAGTGAAAGAGAAGAAATGATGCCGGCGGAGTGCTACGTCTGAACTCATAGAAAAAATAAAAAAAAGGAAACTTATGCTACGTTCTACTAGTTAATTAGACTTTAAAAATTCTTCAGCGCGTTTACAAATTTGATTATGAAGTATTTTATATTTGAAATGCTGAGAAAGAATTTACTTTGGCGATAAATTCTATCGAGACGACTTCAAATTTTTTATATTATAAAGAAAAATATGAATTTTATGTAAAACTCTCTAAGGGCGTTATCAAGTGAACGCACGCGCGTTCTGACAACCTTTAAAACTTTCAAATTCAAACATGAAAATGGGCAAACAATTTATTAACACCGAACTTCAAACAACTGGGATTCGCAATGTTCTCGCGTGAAAACTAAACGAAAATTGTTAGGGCTTAAAAAGTTTTGATTAAAATACGTAACAAAACCGAAGACGAGGTATCATGTTTTGTTGTTTCTTGAAAAGTTGCTCTCAAAGTTACAGTATTGTTATACATTCGTCTTGAGAAATGTTGCCTTTTGGAATGTAGGAGTATTGTCTGCAGATTTAATTAATTATGTCGTCATATTTTTCTAACAAATCAGAAATTCCAAGTTGTTCTTGTAACATTTTCATGACTGAGCAATGCTGTTGAGTTTGGATTGGACATAACTTATTTAATTAACAAAGCGATTCATTTAGTTGGTACCACCAGGTTAATTCGGCTCAGTCGCAAAATCTTTCCTTAGCGAATGCCTACGTCGTAATATCTATATGCGTGCCAAATTTCAATCCATTCAGCAGTTTGACTTGTGCGTAGATAGATTAGTCAGTCGCAGTTGCCCGTAGCTTGCTCATTTATTTGTGCAAGTAGGTACCAAACAATATCCTGTCATATTTGCATGGAGTTTGAAACGTGTGCCAGGTAAATACTTGCCCATAAATGGGCAAGCTACAAGCTACAGTAGGTAATTTAAATTTATTACAGATTTTGTATGACTTATTACTTACTTAATTCACATTAGCATTATGTTACTGAAAGCCAAGGTAAATACAATTAAAACTCACAATACAAATTAATAGAAACTGAATACAAATCTAAAAACTATTTAATTTACATTCCATCAATGTTTGTAATACCTCCAAGAGTAATTTTCCTTAAATATTTGTGTCCACAAATAATTTGTATGTCATTGTGGTTTTAATGTGAGCCGCATTAATTCTTTATTTTATTGTACCTACTAGTTGATCTTTTATTCCTCAACAGTTGAAATCGTCTGCCAAGATTAAATCAAACCTTGGACCCGAACGTTTTTCAGACAGAAATAATGCTTAAACTATGCCTAACAAAAATGTACCCAATAATAACTTCACAAGCGACTATGCTAATATAATACCATAATCTTACCTACTCAAAACGTGATATATAAGTTCACAGTCGTGCGATACGGCGCTGTCGACTCATTTCAATTTGCGTCTCTAATTTGACTGGCTGAGACTGGCATACTTACTGCAATAAAATTATATTGCTCCCGGTAACTCAGGACTTATAAATGCATGAGAATTTGATGAGCTTTTTAGAGTTCCGTTTAAGGCATGCGAATGCAATCTACAGTTAACTTTTGACTCTCAAATTTTATCACTTCCTTTCATTTGGCTGCGAACCGGAAAAAATAAGATCGCGTTCGCTTTGTGGAGTTATTCGTAGGTGAAATTTAGGGAGGGAATTCTTACGCGTTCTCCGAACAAAACTTGAAGGTAATATCAGATACAGAGATTTTTCCAATAAAGAATGATTTCGAATTACAGTCGTTGCGAAAGGTTTCATGTTGACATGGATTTTAGCGCTACGATTAAGTTATTTCAACCAGGGGAACTTCCCTAACTTCCCTAAGTTCTATATCCGCTGATATAGAGGGCGAATGTTAAAATATCCTTACAAAGATAATTTCACAATGAGATTTCGTTTATTTTTTATTTTTACTTTTTCGCCCAATGCCAAGACATTCTAATTAGCGATTTCATCTCACTCCAAGTGCCGAACAAAACACAATTTTACTTTTAATAAAATATCAAACGTTGCTCGATTCTTAGCTCCTTTACAACGGAGATTTTTACCATACCAGTGGGATATTTTTTAAATCCAATATAAATTGCTGTTACTTACTTAACTGAACTTTAACTTAACTTAAGTAATTCTTACTTGGTTCATCATTGAGTGCACTCAAACAAGGTAAACAAATGGCTACGTAGGTAAGTCGCGAGTGGCACCGAGATCAAAATTTGTAGTGGGTTTGTATGAAATATCGACCGTACCTCTACAGAATCTCGTAATCGAGATGGCCCTCGATGACACCGAGACTAGCCTCTGACGTAGTGACTTTGTGATAACACAGGATGTTTAAGCATTATATTGTAGCACTAGTACGAGTACTTTGTAGTAATGTTACTATAAGGTAGGTAAATAATTTTCTAACAAAGATTAGGTTCGGTAGGCTTATTACGTAACTCGCTCGCGATCGTAATCGTGTTCATTTTGACAGTTCATGTATGGGCTGACAATTGGCATCGGAATCAGCTAGCTGTCACATTCATACAAGAACTGTCAAAATGAACACGACGGCGATTGCGAGCGAGTTACGTAATAAGAAGCGGATCCCGGTAGGGACAGAATGACTATGAATGTTTTTACTCGACACATTGATATTATGTGTGTATTTAAGTATGTAGGTACATATAGCTATTTATATATTTAGTATGTTTATCCGTTGTCTAGTCCTCAGAATAGTACAAGATATGCTCAGTTCGGGACTAGGTCGATTCGTGTAAATTGTTTCATGATATTTTTTATTATTAAAATGATTTTTGTTTTTTCTGTGCAGACTAAAAAAAGTACCTATGTGCCGTTTTTTCAAGCGGACTGTTGAAATAAAAGCTTAATATTTAACACTGGGCTGGACTAAATTAAATTAACGTAAACAGGTTACATTTTAGCTTTGCGCATGACCCATTTTTACAATAGGCTCTTTTTAACCCTTTGTTGTCGGAAAATGGTAGAGCTCGATATAAAATTCTACGGTTCATCAAGTTACAAAATGGGTGTGCAAATTTCCGCGCCGGTGGAAATCTTTATGCATTTCCCTTAAATTTCTCGGCGTTGCTTCATTTGGCTAACGAAATGATACAATTGGCCTTTGAACGTTTTCGTAGCTCGAATCGCTTTAGAATAAAATATATTATGCTTTTTTACGCTTTGTCAATTAAGTATTTCAATCAAAGAAAATACGAGGGATAACGAAAGAATGATGGTCTGGTTTTTACTTCGACTAAAGGGAAATTTATAAGACCTAGTGTTCACTTACTCGTAGAATACTTACCTAGTTGAAACACTGCTTTGAATTTTCACCTCAGCGACTAAATATCGAACTATTTGTTTAAACCGTTAAGTTAAGTAATATATTCATGCCATAATTATTAACCTGTAAGCCACTGCGAGATATAAAATATCTTACAATCGATTCCTGAAATATTTTCCCCGAAAATTGACGATACTGACAAAATAACTGCAAAAGCATTTAACGATACTTACCTTTACTTCATCTCTGCACTGTTTTTACAGCACTCATACTCGCACGCAAAATGGCTACGTTTCCTCAAACTTTTACTAAAACAAAATACACACTCGATCACTTCTGGTGATCAAACACGGTCATGGCTTGTCATATTTTTCTCGGTCATAAATTGTATGCGATAATACCAGTAGTACCCAGTATGCTGCAGGTTTAATGTGTGCTAAACTTCTATAATATATTAAGTGCATAGATGTAGCTAATCGCTGCGATCAATTTAAAGTTTTGGTGCATTAATGGAGCATTACAAGTGGTTTAGAACATTCATGTGGATTCAAATTTAGTACGAAGTTCAGTAGTTCGAGCCGTTATCTGCAATGTTGCCAACTCACGGCTGTTCTCTTAGATTTAGGGGTAAATCATGACAATACTAAATGTAGGTACGTGCCCGGAACTGACCCGGTCAATTTTGATAAAATTGGCATCGTATCTAGTAAAAATGTGTCTTTCTCTGCATATTTATAAAAAAATACCAGAAAAAAATATTCTGGGATTTGAGTCATGAAAAATGTTATCGGAATTTATTTTCAACGGTTTTTAGAATTTACATTTGTCAGTTTGTTCACGCTAATCTTAAAAACAGTTGAAAGTATTGTTGTGTATTTTCTAAGTAAGCTATGTTTCTTATAAATGGGACAGCGGGAAAAATAATAATTGTCATTCAAAGTGATGTCCACAAGATCGAAAAATCCAGAAATTGTTATCCGGCTCTTGTCAGTTAAAAACAACAAAAAATGCCAGATACTTAAAGCAGTTCTCAATTTTATTCATAATCAAATACGTTTTTCATGCCTGACTTACACTAGGGGCCTCTCTCTACTCGTAGTAATTTGTATTAAACGTTAACTACAAACAGGAATTGTACGGTTTTTATAAAAGTTATTGATTGAATGTTTGTGAGTAGTGGGCTCGGGTCACGGAAGTCTTGTGACCTAGTTGTCACTGACGTGGCAATTTTACGAAATTTCACTCACAAATACGCTGGCTCATGCCACGTCATTCATTTTACGGTTATTTGAAAAAAGTTTTGATTTGTTTGACGGTTTGGCGTATCATACGGCAATTGTGGTCCAAGGAAATTGGACATTGGCTTTAGAGACTGGTAGTGCTTGATGATAATGGATATCCTTATTAAATTAGCTTTTTGGATGCTTTCATTGCTGGGACTTATTTAGAATTTTGCTCTTTTGTTTCTATGGAATTGAAGTTTAGGAAACATAAAATAACATTATTTTGCTTTCTCCGCGACACAATGAAGCCAAATTATGCTCGCGTTAGATATTTTTTGGTAATACAGTTAAACCAGCCGTATTTCGCTTTAGAAAACGAAATAATCATTATGATTGTGTTTCATTTGCGTTGAGTATTTCATTTTCTGAAGCTGAGGGAGTGTTGGTCCACTGCATGAATAAAAAGTATTCAACGCGTGCGCCATTTTGTTCGCTATTTCGCGGAGTAGCGAAATAAGGTTAGGTATACATTTAGTTGAGACTGCACAGTATTTGGAAGTTAAAGATTTACAGACATATTTTTTATCATTCGTTTTATACGTATGCGCCTGGGCAACTTTTAACTGATTCAATGGAAATAGGTTTGATGGCTATTAATGGTTAACTTTTACTATTGTGTAAATATCCATACTATTGTGATTATGTACCTATGTGTTTAGGTTTGATTATATAGTTAGGCGTTGTTAAAATGGTTCTCTTGAATATAGTTTTTTTTTTATTAATACATACCTAGGTACTTTAAGTTTTTTCGAGAAGCAAACAGGAAAAGAAAAGGAGGCCATAATACGTCTTCTTAAATTAAATAATGAGATTTTTTTGTTGTTCTTGTTGATTACGAATGTAATGGAAAGATGACCGTTTTCTTTTTCCCAAGGTAGCTCTGATTTTCGAGTTGTTAATTAAGAGGGAAGATGGGCCGGAAGGAAATGGTATGTTTTCTTTTTTTAGGGTTCCTTAGTCAAAATGGCAATCGCTTTATAACTATGACTAACTTAATTCAATTCAATTCAATTTTTGATACTAATAGCTTCATTAACGTCCGAATAGCCTAGTGGTTAGTGGCCCTGACTATGAAGCTAGAGGTCCCGGGTTCGAATCCCGGTAGGGGCAGGCATTTGTATGATGAATACGTGTGTCTGTGCCCGAGTCATGGATGCTGTATGTATTTAAGTATGTATTTAGCTACATTATATAATGTATGTTTATCCGTTGCCTGGTACCCATAGTACAAGCTTTGTTTAGTTTGGGACTGGGTCATTTAATTTGTCCCATGATATTCACCTATTTATTTATTTATTCATCGAGTACTTATACATTATGTAGAATTTGTTACTTCGATCGACAACCTAGTATTACAACACCCTACTACTATCATACGTATAGAATTATATAGATGATGTTCTTACCACAACTTCGTTCGCACTTAACGTACTAGCATAATCCGTCAGTAGGATTCTTTGCCGGTCCGCCATTGGTTCGACGCCGATCGATATAAGCCTACGCGCGCAGCGAAACATTACCTAATTTTTATGTGGGGGACCTCAATCTTAGTTTTAAGAGTTCACTGACCTTCTGTATCAAAAGAGCCTTTATGTCTATGTGTGCGACATGAGGAAGGAAGCTGACTGGACAATGAAAGGAACTCACACTTCGTGTATTACGTCTACGATAATCGATTTCGTCACTAATCATAATCAACATTGAAGAAAACACTTTCAGTTTTTTTTTTTAAAAATAAAATAATTCGGTATACAGCGTAGTTAGTTAATGTTAATGTAATGGTTAACTAAATAAGAATGAACTAGTTAACTGTTGTTGCCCAGGGTGCACCATCCCAAACGCCTTCCGCCGTTAGCTGAGCTTTTATTGGGTATAAAGAGTAGAGACGTGTATCGATTGATAACCATACTTACCCCCTTATTCATAAACGCACTATAGGCCTCTGCTAACTTAGTAATCGTTTGTCCTTATCTGTGAAAGGTAAATGTCAAAGTGACAGATAAGGACAAACGATTACTAAGTTAGCAGAAGCCTATAGTGCGTTTATGAATAAGGGGGTAAGTACCTATGTGACCAATATAATGAACGCACCCGAATAACATTTTTCTCTTATGGCAACAATAACTAACTTCCATTTTGTATCTGTCAAAATTAGTGTATTGCGCCGCTTAAAGTTTTTCTGATGTCTGTTGTAAAGCACTCATCATTGCATTAATACATCTGACCTGGCTAAAGTCTCGACACAAACTCGATTTACCGAAGTCTTCAGTGAGAGCCCATTAAATGTTATAATATCCGGGACTGAGAAGTAATCTAAAGTTTAATTGACTTTTTGGTGAATTAGAAACGATACTGTTCCGTATGTAAACACATCTAGGAGAACTCTGACACATTACACCAATTAAGTTATGATATTTATAATTGGCGTTGTGTTATTCTGGAAAGTAATTTGAATGTTTGATTGAAGGTTGCTTGGTTTCGCTGTGTGTATTAATTTTCCGTACGCTTGCGTCGGGAAATTGATATTGACGTTTCGGGTTGAAAAGTAACCTAGTGTTGCCGGAAGGCAGTGTTGCCCAATTTGCCACTTAAATATAACTATTTTTTTTTCTTATTAAGGCTGGATTCGACCAAAGTTTTTATTCCAGGAATAACACTTACACTCGGATAGGTAAGGTAGGTACTAATGTCAAAACGGGATACTATTTTGACGTTAGTATCCGAGAGTAAGTTATTCCTGGCATACAATCTTTAGACTAAACTTTAGACTTAAGAGGTATGTCAGAATCGTAGCAAGTGGAACAAAGTAGTCTCTGCCTACACCCATGGGAAAGAGGCGTGACTGTATGTATGTACAAACTTTGGTCGAATGTAGCCTAAGAGTTGTATCTTAAGCTAGAGGTATCTCGGGAGCAAAAAATCGGGTCACTTTTCATACAACCTGTATAGTTAAAAAATAACCCTTACAAAATAAAAAGTAGGTAATTCAATTTAAGCCAAAAATGCCTTACATTTTTATGGAAAAGTGCTGATACTCTTCAAACTGCTGGACCTATTTTTACCGAACATTGCTAAAAACCACCGCAAATCTTCGAAACTAGCTTTCGAATGAAAAATAAATCCGCTTGAAAGCTAAGATACCACAGACACACACAAACAATGACGTCAAACTTAAAACGCCCTCTTTTTACGTCCAAGATAATCCAACTTCGTAATTCTCTGTCAATAAACACATCCCAAAACCAAACCTTGATAAACGACGAAATAACTTCCTCAAACCAAAATTTCCCCGCTACTGCCATGTCCCCAATACGAAAAAACTCTGCTATAGGTCCGATTTGCATAAAGTTAAAACGTGCACGACGTTAGAAATTCGAAGCTTGGATCTGGCCGTCCCACTCACACTGATAGTGTTTAATGGGAGAGTGAGAGGGACGTAATGATACGAATTTCGAATTTTTGAGTTGATCCGAGCTTTGCCGACACTTTGGCACAAGTTCGCAGACAATCGTTACTTTGAACCTTCTTTGAAGTTTGAACCTTTTGTTCTATGCATTTTGAGAATGTGTTAATAAAAATGTTCTGATGTTTTCCTGTCTAGTAACACTCTACATGAGCTTTACTAGGAACTAATCAACAAGTCAAACAATGATGTTCTAATTTCACATGTTTTTAAGACAATCTCAACATTTTTATGAGCCAAATGTTTCTCATAAATATTTGTCATTTTTGTTTCTCTATTTTTGTACAATAACTTCATTACCCTATGTTATTCGTATTTTTAATAAATTTGTATGCATTTACAGATTAAAGTGACTATTTTTCTCTGCGTTACGTGTTTGAATTACACGTATCTTATATGACATTTTAGATAATAATTAATGTATTAATTAACAAGGTAACACGAGAAGTTTGTGTATCAATAAACGGAAGCATGAAACTGGAGTTTTTCGTCCTTTGTTATAAAATTAATGAACCATGAAATTGATAACAGGTGTTTGCTTCGTGCGACAAAAAATATATCAGAAATCTTTTGTAAGACCGTTTAAACACAAGATATCAGCCCAATCTATTACTGATATTTTCATTTTCGTAGTCATGGCATAAGCTTTGCTAAGTTAAAGACTAGCCGCCTTATTCATAAACGCTCTATTATAGGCTTCTGCTAACTTAGAAATTGTTTGTCATTATCTGTGAATGGTAAAAATGACAAAGTGACAGATAAGGACAAACGATTCCTAAGTTAAAAGAAGCCTATAGAACGCTTATGAATAAGGGGATTGGTCAATTGTTGTTGAGTCATGATATGATTTTTTTATTTTAGTCATGTATTATAACGAATCGGCATCGCAGAATCTACATCGAATTAATTAAGAGGAAACCGAGTAAATGACTAGCGCCCGCGGGACTCACAACGTTTCATGAAATCAACTTTGAATAAAACCGGTCGGTGGCGTAAAAACGTCATCTAAAGAAAGCTTTCTTATCTATTTCACGAGCGATAATGCAAATGAAAAAGGGGGGCAACTTAATCTAAAATAGCGGAGCTCAAGTACCTAATTGAATAATTTTGTTAGGAGAATGGAATTACCGAAGGTCGGGTAACCCTTTTACGGCATTAAGTAATTCGAGACGAACCCGCAGGCCCTATGAGTGAACTAACGAAATTTCATGAAAACTCCCGAGCGGCGCAATTTTTTTGCTGCTCATAATCAGGGAAGTTAATAGAGTGGTGGCAAAGTGGCCATCACCGAGATTTAATTTAAATGAACCCCCGTTTTATGTTCAACTGCCCTAATTGTGGGGTAATTTGGACTATTCAAGTGTTTTTGCTTGATTGGGAGCTGTTACAAGCAAAATGTTAGTGCCTTCATCCTACTAATATTATAAATGCGAAAGTTTGTGACGATGTGACGATGTGAGTGAGTGTGTATGTTTGTTCCTTCTTCACGCTAAAACGACTGGACGGATTTGGATAAAATTTGGAACGACGATAGCAGGTACCCTAGATTAAAACATAGGCTACTTTTTATCCCGGAAACTTTCATAGTCCTCGGGGGATAGCCATATACATGTCAATTGCTAATTCTACGCAGACGAAGTCGCGGGCAGAAGCTAGTAAATTTATAAAGGCTCAAGTCCGGGGCTCGATTTTAAACGTGTTACTGCGAACATTTGGAATTGTTTAGATTGTTTTTTCTGGTTAAATTTGACTCCTTCCCTTGGCTAATTCTCGTTTCCAGTACGCCCACAATCATGCTAATCTTAATCTATCTATCTAATCAGCCCATATCCACCCATTGCTGAGTAAAGACCTCTTTATTTTAAACGTGGCCTTTATTAAGATCTTGTTACATTAGGCTCTGACTACCCCATAAGGGATAAAGACGTGATTTATGTATGTATGCATATGACTCCTCTCCACCAAGTACGAGAAAAATTTCATTAACACACGGTTTAGAACATGTCAGTCGTTGCACAGTAAAAAAAAGTCTTAGCACCTGCCCAGATACCAACCAGAGTAGGTGGCGCTAGTGTCGCTACATCGTTATAGGCGATGCGGCTAACCCTTCACTACTCTTCCTTCCCACCTGTACGCCCACAATCATGCTTAATGTGGCCTTTAGGTTATGTTACCTCAGCTAGCTTATTACGTAACTGGCTCGCAATCGCCATCGTGTTAATTTTGACAGTTCATGTATGTGCTGACAATATTGGCATCGGAATCAGCTAACTGTCACATTCATACAAGAACTGTCAAAATGAACACGATGGCGATTGCGAGCGAGTTACGTAATAAGCTAGCTGGCTTGGCAAGGGATATGGACATGATTTATGCATGTACACTGAAAAAAAAAAGCAGTAAGACTAACTGGAATTCCATTAAACCATACTGCTTTGCGCGGTAAAAATGGAGCCAATTGTAAAAACCAGTTAGTGTAACTGTTTTAAAACAGTTAAGGTCAAAACAGTAAATTTAACTGTTATATTTTAACTGTTTATAAACAGTTATATTTAACTGATTGGACAGTTACATACAAAACAGTAATTTTAACTGTTGATGATTATAACTGTATCACACTTAAAATAACTGTCAATTTATATTTTTCTAACAGTACCAACAACTGCGAAGGAACAGTTTATTTAACTGTGTGCTCAGTTGCTTTTACTGTTTCTCTTCAGTAATTGGTACTTGGAGTACAATTGCAGAAACTGTTTCTACACAGTTAACGGTACTGTTGCTACAGTAACGACTACTGTGACCAAACAGTTTCTGTAACTGTGTCCTTAGCTGCTTTTACTGTTTCTCTACAGTAATTGATACTATGAGCACAGTTGCAGATACTGTTTCCACACAGTTAACGGTACTGTTGCTACAGTAATGACTACTGTGTTCGAACAGTACCTGGAACTGAGCGCTCGGTTGTTTTTACTGTTTCTCTACAGTAATTGGTACTTAAAGCACAGTTGCAGATACTGTTTCTACACAGTTAAAGGTACTGTTGCTACAGTAATGACTACTGTTTTCAAACAGTACCTGGAACTGAGCACTCGGTTGTGTTTACGGTTTCTCTACAGTAATTGGTACTTTAAGCACAGTTGCAGATACTGTTTCTACACAGTTAACGGTACTGTTGCCACAGTAATGACTACTGTGTTCGAACAGTACCTGGAACTGAGCACTCGGTTGTTTTTACTGTTTCTCTACAGTAATTGGTACTTTAAGCGCAGTTGTAGATACTGTTTCCACACAGTTAACGGTATTGTTGCTACAGTAATGACTACTGTGTTCGAACAGTACCTGGAACTGAGCACTCTGTTGTGTTTACTGATTCTCTACAGTAATTGGTACTTTAAGCACAGTTGCAGATACTGTTTCTACACAGTTAATGGTACTGTTGCTACAGTAATGACTACTGTGATCTAACAGTACCTGGAACTGAGCAATCGGTTGTTTTTACTGTTTCTCTACAGTAATTGGTACTTTAAGCGCAGTTGCAGATACTGTTTCTACACAGTTAACGGTACTGTTGCTACAGTAATGACTACTGTTTTCGAACAGTACCTGGAACTGAGCACTCGGTTGTGTTTACTGTTTCTGTACAGTAATTGGTACTTTTAGCACAGTTGCAGATACTGTTTCCACACAGTTAACGGTACTGTTACTACAGTAATGACTACTGTGTTCGAACAGTACCTGGAACTGAGCACTCTGTTGTGTTTACTGTTTCTCTACAGTAATTGGTACTTTAAGCACAGTTGCAGATACTGTTTCCACACAGTTAACGGTACTGTTGCTACAGTAATGACTACTGTGTTCGAACAGTACCTGGAACTGAGCGCTCGGTTGTTTTTACTGTTTCTCTACAGTAATTGGTACTTAAAGCACAGTTGCAGATACTGTTTCTACACAGTTAAAGGTACTGTTGCTACAGTAATGACTACTGTTTTCGAACAGTACCTGGAACTGAGCACTCGGTTGTGTTTACTGTTTCTCTACAGTAATTGGTACTTTAAGCACAGTTGCAGATACTGTTTCTACACAGTTAACGGTACTGTTGCCACAGTAATGACTACTGTGTTCGAACAGTACCTGGAACTGAGCACTCGGTTGTTTTTACTGTTTCTCTACAGTAATTGGTACTTAGAGCACAGTTGCAGATACTGTTTCTACACAGTAGATAGTACTGATTACAAAGTACCGTCTACTGTATAGAAACAGTATCTACAACTGTGCTCTAAGTACCAATTACTGTAGAGAAACAGTTATTGGTACTTAGAGCACAGTTGCAGATACTGTTTCTACACAGTAGATGGTACTGATTACCAAGTACCGTCTACTGTATAGAAACAGTATCTACAACTGCGCTCTAAGTACCAATTACTGTAGTGAAACAGTTTTTGGTACTTAGAGCACAGTTGCAGAAACTGTGTAGACAGCCGTAGGTTACTGCTCCTGCTGTATCATTTACTGTTAAGAGACAGTAACAGGTACCGAAGAAGCAGTAACCTACAACTGTGCCGACACAGTTTCTGGAACTGTACCCTCAGTTGATATCACTGTTGTAGAACTTCAGAACAGTGTCCAACGTGAAGGGGTACTATACTACATTCAGCTCGAAAAGTACTTTAACACTTTTTGGGCAAAACACTTTCGTGACTCGTACCTCTGTAGTACAACATGTTACGTATCATATCATACAAGGATGCGTAGAAAATATCATACGATGAGTCTGTTAACTCGGAGGCTACCAGACCTATCAGTCCGAAATTGCTTTAAGTACTGCACCTGGTGTTAAAATACTATTCAAACCGAAACAAAATTAAACAGACCACAATTTACAATAAGTGTTGTATTAAAATATGTATATTTTAAATGGGCATATTTATGTTAAACCTCAAATTTACACAGTCAACATAAAGTCTTTTCATTCTTAACTGTCCTATTTAGTAAACAAAATTCTAAAGAATAAGATGTACCTCTAATATGTTATCAAATAAACCTGAGGCAATATTTTGTACATAATTTTGCTGATATTTTATCTCCAGTTTCTTTATTCACGATGAAATAGTTAAAAAATTTCAAAAAAGAGACGTTTAGAGATTACAATTTTGTTTACCAAATAGGACAGTTAAAAATGAAAAAATATAATTATTTTTTACATCTAAGTTTTAATTAAAATTTACAACTTGCCTACAAGAATTAGTCAAGATTGACCGATATATATTGGATATATATATATCAAAACTTGATATATATATATCCGATATATACATATATCATAAAATATCGTATATTTTAAATCCTTTTGAGCAATAAAAGCGAAAATCATTCGTAATAAAGTTTTACCTACTGAAACGTTGAGTAATCCTCGAAAACAGTGTATTTCTTACACCCTACACAATAAATTTGTGTACCTAATGAAGTCTGTCAAATAAGGATATGAAACATAATATTGTTTTATATAACTTTATAGAGTAGATAAGATTAACCTAGGATTCCCGACCAAGAATCACTAGTATAAGGTTACCTTGGCATCAAATGAGTCAATCAATTGCATCTAGGCCTACGGTAAACTTAACTTAAAGCTTCGCGCTTAAAGCGTGGAGACACCACAATCACTCAATAAAGCAAGAACTGAAGACGTTACTTTTTCTTTTTTGTCTATAGCTTTGTATGGTATGTTGTAAATGGCCCTTTGTAAGAACTACCACACGTGCAAACACTCACTTGGAAACTGTAAGTATAAGGCCCATATAATTTTGAAGCAACTGTCCACCGCATCGCTTATACAGGGTGTATCAGACACCCCCTAACAATAATCCACTGGGATATATAACTATAGCTATAGAAGCTAAAAAAAATATAAAAAAAAATTGGAGTAATTTTTTTAAATATTTTTTTAGCTTCTACAGGGTATATCAGATACCCCCTAACAATAATCTACTGGGGTATACAACCATAGCTAAAGAAGCTAAAAAAAATAAAATTGGAGTAAAATTTTTTTCATGTTTTCTATAGGAATGATTACAGTGAATACTATCATTCGTATAGAAAATATAAAACAAAAATTATTCCAATTTATTTTTTAAATATTTTTTTTAGCTTCTGTAGCTATGGTTATATACCCCAGTTGATTATTGTTAGGGGGTATCTGATATACTCTGTATAGCTATGGTTATAAACCCCAGTGGATTATTGTTAGGGGGTATCTGATACATCCTGTACTGTACACGATACCTCGTAAACAATGTCATCGAGCACGATGTATCTTGTTGTTATTTTTTCGAGAGGTCCAGCAACAATGACGTAGGGCTGGATAGTGATACCTAGATCTTTATATTTTTCTCTTCGCTCTTTACGAGCTTCATTAAGCTGTGTTTCTTCTTCTATGTGAAGTATAAAACTGTCTCGACCTTCTGACACAGAAATTTTCTTCCTTCTTACATAAATACAGGCCCCAGAATATGAGGAATCAGCATAAGAGCAGCAAGCGTGCTCGTCTGGGAATCAGCATCTGTAAAAATAATCAAATTTAGATCATTATCGAAATCAATTTGCAAAGTATCATACATAATATGAGACTGTGTCTAGTAAAAGGGACCACTTTAGCGGTATGGAGTTATTAGTAGTTCCTAAAACTAGGTAAAATTTGCTATCTAATGAAAAACACCGAACGCCTTGAAGTTAAATGGATTAACCTATTATTTCTTTCAAAGAAAAAACTTGGTTAGGTAGTCATAAGAGCAAAAATAAATTATCTACCTACTACAAATATTAGTTAAGTAACTAGTTTCTGCCCGCGTCTTTGTCTGCGTATTATACATATACCTTCTTCTCAAATCACTCTGTTTTAAAAAAAACCGCATCAAAATCCGTTGCGTAGTTTTAAAGATCTAAGCATACATAGGGACAGACAGACAGCGGAAAGCGACTTTGTTTTATACTAAGTAGTGATTCAGTAGGTACCTGAGCGTGAGACGTGACATACACTAAAGTAACATTACGGTAGGTACTGTAGCGAATTAGTTGCATGTTTGTTTACATAACATAAATGAATAACCGATTAGTAACAAAAATCTTCACTAATTTTAGAAAAATGCATTATAACTCGTAAACTAAAACCCTCAGAGTTGTCCCTTTTACTAGACACAGTCACATTATACAAATGTAGGTTTATTTATTCAAGAAATATTATATTTATTTATCAAAAACTTGCATACACCTGCAAAGCAGTTCAATAGTGTGTCAAGTTTCCAATTCGCGCTGGACCCGCGTGGGACCTACAGCCCAAGCCCTCTCTCAGTTTGAGGGACCTGTGCCCAGCAGTGGGACGTAAATAGGCTGGATTAGTATTATTATTAAAGTAGGTAAAACAGATAAAATATTCACCTTTAGCCAGTGTTTTCAACTTAGTGACAAATGTACTTTTTCCCGAAATTTTTTCACTTGCTGACAGTAACTTGGTCTTGAGTAATGCAAACTTATTTTGAAAGATCAGTTCGTTCCCAGGATACCATGTATCAAAATCTTCTATTAGCTGTAAAAAAATGTCATTGTTAAAAACATTTCAACGGACTAAGGGCCTGTATCAACACTTTTTTAAAGTCCGGATATATATATTTTCACCCTTATTGCAATGGAATAAAGGAGAAACGGTTGTAACACAAAAGAATATCAGTTAATTTTTGTTGTAATTAAGCCCTTAACTATGTACGATTTTTTTTAAAACGAGTCATTAAACACCCAAGACTCGAGAGCAAATATTCGTAGTCACCGTACAAATATCGGCCCCGACCAGGGATCGAACCCGGGACCTCAAGCTTCGTAGTCAGGTTCTCAAACCACTAAGCTATTCAGTTATGTAAAAGTCAGAAGTAAAAATTTAAACTGTCTGTCGGATAAGGTTATGAATAAGGTAATCCGGACTTTAAAAAAAGTGGTGAAACAGGCCCTAAATGTTAAAAAAGTTAGTTACGAGGTTACCTAAATAGGAAGGCAGGTTTTTGTGTAAAGGTACCTATTTGTCTTAAAATCTTTACAATTAATTGTTAAGTTAATTTAAATTAATCTTAATTAATTTAATATACATAATTTACTTAGTAATTTTAAAATAGGTTAAACTTTTGTTACTATTATTTATTGTGTGCCCTTGCAGGGCGATTCATGGACTGATTTATTATACAAAAACTGTAACATCTTTATATTTATGAACATGACTTTACAATGGAAATAAATAAATAAATACATCTCTTGGCATAAATATAAAAATAATGACGTTGCTTAGCACTTACTAATTATTGTAGCCCCAAGATCGTTTTAGACACGAGAAGTCTTTCAAATAAGTCTGCACTTGTTTCGGTCTCTGATAGTACTCGTTGCAGTCGCAGTCCATTAATTTTTTTCCATTTTTCGGCACACAGGGCATAGTTGTCCACAAATGATTTTAGCCACTCCAAATATTCTTCTATTTCCTGTGTATTTAATTCCTGGGGACCTTCTGTATCTATCAAGTCTCGTATGTCCAATGTTAAGCTATAATGAGATTTTGCAAACTTGGGAGTTAAAATTTTATCCAAGCAACGACGTGCCCTTGGTTGATATATAATTATTCCTTCTATATTTTGCATTCAAATTTGTAACAGTGTTAAATAAACGCCCGTGAGCTCGTCCTGCTCCTGTGGTGGAGGTAGGTATAGTAAACAGAGCAATTTTCTGCTGGAAATACTTTTGCTGAAAATTAAAACCGAATTTTTTTTTGTCACACGACGCCAGTATGTCAGACATACATGAGGCCCCCGAGGTGGATGCTGTCGACAGAGGTGACCCTGGTATACTTCCTTCACATAAAGAGACAATGTTGTGTAGGATGTCTTCTGTGTCATTGTTAGTCTGTAAAATATTAAAATGGTTTTTAGGGTTTCGTAGCCAAATGGCAAAAAATGGAGACCTTATAGATTTGTCATGTCTGTCTGTCTGTCCGTATGTCACAGCCACTTCCACAAACATCCAAGACTCGAGAACAAACATTCATATTCATCATACAAATACCTGACTATGAAGCTTGAGGTCCCGGGTTCGATCCCCGGTCGGAGCAGATATTTGTATGAAAATACGAATGTTTGTTCTCGAGTCTTGGATGTTTATTATCTATTTAAGTATGTATTTATCTATATAAGTATGTTTATCCGTTGTCTAGTGCCCATATTACAAGCTTTGCTTAGTTTGGGTGTTAAATTGTCCCAAGATATTTATTTATTTTATTTATTTAAATATCTGCCCGACCAGGAATCAAACCCGGGACCTCAAGCTTCATAGTCAGGTTCTCTAACCACTAGGCTATTCGGTAGTCAAATTAAGTGAATTTTGGTGGAAAAAGTGATTACCATTACATCAAGTTAAAAGACACGAAGTATATGAATGATTTATTGATTCAATCTAGTGCATGTTTATGCAAGAATTTTGATGAAATAGGTTTGTTTACACTTTAATTAAATTGGGTTGACGCAGAATATACGCAAAAATAGTAAAACACAAACAATGAATGGGTTTGGTGCACTGACTATGAAATTCATGACTTATAAAATACTATTTTGTGTGGTGCTCTATATAATTGCAAATAAGTTGACTAGGTGTTGTAATCAATCATTACGTGAAATAAAAATAGTAAAGATACCTACTTACTTCTTTATTTATTGCTGGCTGTCGGGCTGCCTTCCAACTGTACAATTGTTTATTAAATTTTGCTTGTGGTCCAATTACGGGGATAAGAATATTGATTTGATGGTCATCTAGTAGATCCAGCGCCTCTATGTCGACTTCATTTTCTAAAAAGACAAAAATGGTAATTATACATCATTAGATAGATAGATAAAACGTTAATTTGGTACTGCCAACACACACAATCAAGGTTACATAAAATATAAACATAACAAGCCAAAACTTAAAACTAGAACATTTCCTTTGTTTGTGTGCGCTACAGTAGCACAAAAGGGCCATGGCTCAGTGGTCAACATTGCTCGTAGGAGCAAAACACTGGTTTTCTGCCACAACCCACGGAACAAACAAATGAACACTTATTTAACAGTAAAGTAGTTATTTACATTAAAGGATTATAATAAAATAACGGGTCACTTTTCGTACAACTTCGTGAGGAAAATGACCCATTATTTACGCTTGTCACTATATTTCCAACTAGCGTTGGAAATTTCGGAAAAAATCAAATGATTTTTTTGCTAAACCCTAACCCAACTAGTACCTCAAACAACAAGTTTCATACACGCTTTGTATACATGCAACAAATCTGATATATGATACCTGTACAGGTGGCGGCACGTAAGCAAAACGTGGAGGGGCAATGCGCAGTATGAAAAACAACATCATTTTCATACTAGTAATAGGGGAGATGCGTCCCCTCCACGTTTTTCTTAAGTGCCGCCTCCTGTACTGTAGTCTTAACTCGTAACCTAACCTTACTGTTTGAACAGTTAATGTAAATGTTTAAACAATAAATACTTTTGACTTTTTTTTTGTTTTCTAAGTTATATGTATTAAACGTATCTTACTGACTTAAATCAATAATTAGAGATTATGCTTACTTACCAAGAAATACTTCTGTGTATCTTTCAAAATCCCACGTTTTAAGCAATGAAGACATCGTTAAAGTTGAATCGACTTCCATTTGATTGAACGAACGAACACTTTTACTGAAAAAAAAAAACAAACTTAATAATAATTAAACGAGGGGCTCGCGCTAACACTGGTGACGGAACGGCCGAGGCAATTACCTATAGGATAGGTCTCGCTGCGTGCGAACTTAATTATGGTTCATGCTCCAACATCAACCATCAACGCAAGTCGCTACACTAAGACTAACATGACGCGACGCGTCTCGCGAGCGCGGGCGCCACCAGGCCACACACAACACCCTCCCCGCCCCGCACTGCAGTTGCGCCAACTGTATAAACAGTTGTCGTAATTGTATTCAAAGTTATATTCAGAATTCGGAACTTTATTCGTGACCACGTGCTTCTACTGCCACATAAAGCAAATACTGTCTGAAGAGATTTGATTTGAAAGCAAAATAACAAGGTATTAAACAATAAAAAATCAATTCAAAATCAAATTAACGCAACATTCATAAACACGACAATAATGACTTTATACGTGATCTGATAATCCATTCACCTCAACTTAAATTCTATCAGATATACCTAGGTAGGTAGGTAGGTACCTACAGTTAAATAAAAGCTAGTTAAAAATGCTTGTCCACTTACTGAAATATTTGGTTCCGATGGCTCCCAATGCAGCAGCGAAATAAAAGCACTGACATACCAATTTTATGCAGAAATAGGTTTAAGTATCTGAAAAGAAGTAATTATAATTATCATAGAATATATGTATAACTAGTTGTTACCCGCGGCTTCGCCGTCCTTTTTTAATAAAAAATAATTTCTCACTGTATAAACCTTCCCTTGACTATGACAAACATTTTTTTAAAACCAAAATCAGCTAAATCAGCCCAGCGGTTTGCAAGTTTTTGCGCGACTAACAAACGCATTTCATTTTTATACAATAGAAGATTAATAACCTAGATTCAGTTGTTACATTGTTGTTGGTCCATTAACAACCTTTCATAAAGTACAGGTATGTCATACATTTAATCAAGATTGAGTTTTTTTAATGTACAACAGTAACTTTAACTGGGCCCACTTGCAATAAAAAACTATTACCTACAGCATTAAAAATTTAATTTAAAATATTACAAATATCTAACGAGGTATTTCTTTCCAGATTGGCAATAAATATTATTTTTATATCTTCTAACAACAATATTTTAAGAAAATGTTAGACAAAATAAATTCTTACCAGGGTGGTGGACAATGAGGACAAAGGGGATTAGTCAACGTTTCAGTTTTTTTATAGCCTCTAAAACAAAAAAAAATACATCAGGTCAATATGGAATTGCACAGTAAGTAATGTAAGTAAAAAGTGGTTGTTATCCGTCTAGCTTCGCGTCAATGTTTTTATCATTGTAATAGGTAACTCAATGCGTTTAATGAACAAAATGATGATGCGTGTATTGTAAATAAAAACGTACAGGTTAGTTAAAAGGCTTATTACACATGGCTAAATTCAGTCATCCTAATTAGAATGCGCTTCTGAATTAGAACGCTTCTGATTAATTACACTATTCTGAATTTAGTCACTTGATCCGACACGTCCCCCCGCCCCGTCAGGCAAGTGTGCGTGGCAAGGGCGACTAACTACACTAAATATTATTGATATTATTACACGTTCCTAATTAGCATGCTAAACCATTCAGCTTGTCAGAAACCATCCTTGTTTCTAATTAGGATATTTTTTAGGATCCTTTCTTCCTAAACACGATTACTAAATTAGGTTTCTAAATCATTTAGCATCCTAAATTTAACCATGTGTAATAGGCGCTTAACACAGAACCACCGTATAATATATAATATAAGCGAAGAATAATCTTACCCATTTCGGCATTTGCAAGATGGAGTTCATTGAATGAGATTCAAAAGGATTCAACTTATACTTGTAGGGTACATGAGGAATTAACAAACTACTTTATCACTGAAACAAAAAAAACGTACAGGTTAGATCACGGAAGCCACGGAACCGTACTTAAAGAAGCATAATTATTGACCGTAAGCGAAAAATAATCTTACTTACCCATTTCGGCATCACGGTATTTCCAAGATGGAGATGGAGATCAGATCACACAAACACATGGTTTTTATCATAATTAAATGGCTGCTCGCGGCCGGCGCAACACAGCAACCGGCCGCGGGCAAAGAGAGAGAATTATAATCAATTCATCCACGGGCCCAGAAGAGAATGAATGAAATCAAATCAATTAATTGATCTGAGGCAGACTCGAAGAGAATTAAGTACCGTTATCTGAGGAAACATAGCAGCGCACGTTCTGCCAAGCCAACCAAGCCAAGCCAACTCACTCAGCTTTTTAATTTTAATAGTATTCATACCATATGCAAAAGCAAAGGAAGCAAAGTCCTTACAGCCAACAGATTATGTTATAAATTTTATAAATTAAAATTTAACAGAGTAGTGAAATCATGCGCAATCTTTTCGCGTAGTACTTTATTGTTCTCATAACATAAAAGTAAAGAGTAGGTACACCCCCTGGGCCATATTTCTCGAAACTTATTAGACTAATTAGTCCATTCGAGCTAATATTTTTACAAGTTTACTAGTAGACGTTTGTCGACTTTGTCGAAGCTACAGTAATAAAATATTAGTTATTTGGGTTAATACAGTCAATTGGGTTTTGGTTTCATGAATAAAAACAAAAAAATTACATTAGTAAAATACACTAATAAAGCTATTGGACTCGGATCGGAAGGCTTGTAAGCAAAATAAATGTAGTGTGAGGTCCTTTTATATTGGTTTGGTTACTTACGTAGACAGATTTAAATTTTTAGACTCATTTCATTTCATTTTAGACTCATTAGTTGTGCCACCTATTTTTTGGGAGCACGGCAATTTGTATGGAAATAGCTTTTCTAATGATGTTTTGGTTGAGTTGACTCAGAGGGTCTTTTTCAAACCTTAAACCTAGTAAAGTATGGTATTAATTTTCACGCGTTCCTGAGAAAAAGGGCATTGACGGACTATACGCAACTAAATTAAAGCACCATTCGCTTTTACTGCCAATGTGCAAATTTTCCCTCTTTTTTTAACCCTGTAGTGCATGACTTTTTTTTTGAGAAATAAAATTAAGTATATTATGTTGTAAGTACTTACTGGTATTTGCTCCTAGAGAAAAATAATAAAAAAAATAAACCCAAAGTTTCGAAAAAAAAAGTTTTTTATTTGTGTTCCCGATGAGGAACTCCATGCATTGAGGAACAATTTAAAACATGGCATACAGTTACAATAAATATGGCAGTTTTATGTTTTTACATCGTGCGTTTTGTGCTTAGTGTGAAATTTACGGAAATAATTATTATCTTTGTTTTAGAACAGCTCCAACTTGCTCGTTTGCCTTCCATTTCACATAAAAAAAAAAAAAAAAAAAAAAAGCTAAACCCTGCATTTTCGAGAACCCACGAAAGTTTTTCTTTGACATCAAGAAGCCTGGCGTCTTTCGTTACCTACAGAGAAATGGCCTATTCTATATATCCTGATATACTGATGAGGAATAATCACCTCATATATGCCTTTTTTATGTTTCAGCTACAAAACTTTCAGTTGTAGTGATTGGTTGACCAGTCTTCTTGATCATAATGAGCCGCACAAACACAAACATTTGGCCCAATCTTACTTGAGCTGTCACAGTTTTTGCAGTGTTGGTTCTAATAGTTTCAGTTCTCCAGCTCTTCCTTGAACTAGATGCCAATTCCGACATTCTAACATCTAATTTGGATGTATGGAGTTGTGCATTGGTTAAAAAGAAGTCGTGCGTCAGGCGAAAACAGTTAACTTGAGTCTTTATGATCGACTTTTTTCTGAATCACTAGATTCTTCAGAGACCCGATTGATTGCTATCCGCAATACTTATGTCAATGTTAAAATAACTATCATCTTTATTTCCAGATGGTATTGATCAAAAATGTTCTATATCTGCATCTCAGAAGGGTTTCTGTCACATCATCCAATAACAACTTATATTTAATATTTAATGTGATAAAGTTCCACAAAACCATAATAAACTTTCCTACAGATTAGATTTTAGATTTATTTATTCGTCAACAAAAATTACATAGTCCCGTATCGGGAACGTTTTAATAATGCTACTCGACACTATCTAAATATCTCAATACTGTAAAACTAAATTTATTCCTTTATTTAGCACAGGTTTTCCAGTCACATAGTAATTTTTTCTAGCTATATTACTCTAAAGTTAGTTTTTTATCGCATCTTGGAAGTTGTCTTAACTGGTTTTTATCACAGACTATCGAAATTTGATCGATCGCTGGATGTCATGTGCAATTAATGCTGCCTAGCGGCCACACGCTGAAATATGTTCGTCAAAATCGTTAGAGCTGTTTCGGAAAAACCAATTAAGTAGGTAGCCTAAGTTAATAAGGGTTTTCCATTACGTAGTTTTAGTGTTATTGAATTACCTATTTCTGCTATTTTGGTCGACTATACCAACCTACGTAAATTCATTT
Organism: Pandemis heparana; assembly: GCA_963854515.1. Lineage (NCBI taxonomy): Eukaryota > Metazoa > Arthropoda > Insecta > Lepidoptera > Tortricidae > Pandemis > Pandemis heparana. The sequence goes on along the minus strand of OY978022.1, from coordinate 7,044,392 downwards.
AAAATTTTGAAACAAGCTAGGCACACTTTCTTATTGTCATGTCGCGCGACCTTGGAATTTGGGAGATTCGGGGCCCCGCTTAGGGTGCGGGTGCAAGCGTCTGGGATGACTTTTAGAATTTATGAATTATGCTTTTAATTAAGTACTTAAATAAACAAAAACACAAATAATATTGTGGTACCTAGTTAACCAGTTTTCAATTGAGACAATTCATTCTAAGATTTCTAAATGTAGGTAGGTACCTAACTATCCTATACTTAAGTAGTGTAATGTGTATTTCGTGAAATAAATTTACACAGGTAGTTAGGCAGGTACTTAAATCTCGCGACAAGCTGTAATTTTATATATTTAAGTAAGTAGGTACCTACCTACTTATATCATACCATACCTACCTATAATTGAATCGTACACGTCTGTAACTTGCAATGTTCAGTCAAGGACAATAACTACTTAATTTAATAGGTATTTATTGCATCCGCTCAGTTTCAAAAATATGTATGTCTGCCAAATTGAGTTTTTGAATCAATTTTTTTTTTGTCATAAATGGAAAGATCATATATAAGTTTGGTAAGAAAAGTATTTTTAGTTTTTTTTTATTCGCTATAATTAACGAGTTATACCGATTTGAAAATTGATCGTCGAGTACCGCACCGAAAACACACCGACAGTTCCCGAACAAGGCCGAGCCGCGTGTGACGTCACAATGTTAGTTTCCACTCGTAGTTAGTATACAGATGATACCGTTTTTTGACTTTAATCTACTCTATTCTGTTATTATCCTACTATTATTGTAAAATGCTATTGTTTGTGAGAGCGTATTGGTTTGTGACTCTTTCACGCTAAAACGGCTAAACAGATTTCGATAAAATTTAACATACAAGAACTTTATAATTTATAATCTGGATTTACGTACCGGCTATAGTAGGTGTCATTCACGATGGATGCCATCCACCGTGGTTCTTATTAATTTGTAGTTAAAGGTTAATTTTAATACATCTACGAGTCTTTGTGGATGGCACTATCTATACTTCTATCATGCTTCTATCCCAACTTTCCACGGTACCGGGATTTAAAACCATAAAATTAGATGAGAATAGTGATGAGTACACTTGGGTAATAACTATTTATATGAATAAGTAAATAAGTCGTGGGATTTCAGTTGAAAATCCCGTTGATTTTATCCCAGGGGAATTTCATAAGAAAACCCGGAATTTCGAGCACAAAGATGGCGGATGACATTTTGACACTATGACACTAAAAATGTTTATGGGTGTCGTTTTTGAGTAAATTGGTAGCTCTGAGCCCGATTTTGGCATAATTTTTTAGATTCAAGATGGCGGATGACATTTTGACACTATTGACACTTTGACACTAAAATATTGATGGGTGTCGTTTTTGAGTAATTTGGTGCTTCTGAGCCTGATTTTGACATACTTTTTTTGGATTCAAGATGGCGGATGTCATTTTGACACTATGACACTAAAAATGTTTATGGGTGTCGTTTTCGAGTAATTTGGTGGCTCTGAGCCCGATTTTGGCATAATTTTTTGGATCCAAGATGGCGGATGACATTTTGACACTTTGACACTAAAAATGTTTATGGGTGTCGTTTTCGAGTAATTTGGCGGCTCTGAGCCCGATTTTGGCATAATTTTTTGGATCCAAGATGGCGGATGAAATTTTGACATTACTGACACAGAAAACACAAAAAAGTGTAAAATGTTACTCGAAAACGACCCATAAACATTTTTAGTGTCAATAGTGTCAAAATGTCATTCACCATCGTAGATCCAAAAAATTATGCAAAAATCGGGCTCAGAGGCACCAAATTACTCAAAAACGACACCCATCAACATTTTAGTGTCAATAGTGTCAAAATGTCATCCGCCATCTTGGATTTAAAAAATTATGCCAAAATCGGGCTGTTTTACTCCCCTCACCCGGAACACATCGGCGCAAGCATTGCTGCTTGGCGGCAGGGTTACTAAGATGCTGGTACGGTCGACGTCAAACATATCTTTACACTTTAGTGCCTTGTCGCTCCAAGCACTTTGACAACTTCATATGAAATTTCCAACTTATAGTTACAACGACAAGGCACTAAAGTGTAAAGTAAAGATATCTTTGACGTTGACCGTACCTAGCGATCCGGACGTACCTACCTAGAACAAGGTTAGGCTCTTACACCCGCAAAAATTCCCATTGAATATATAATACAATCCCACGGGATTATAAAAAAACTAGGAATACCTATCAACCACAAAATCTAGCCATTAAAATTTACGTACCTACGGTCGAAGAAACTGAATCACGTAACCTGCCTAATAGGTACAATTTAGCAATAATATCTCTGGCAGGGTGTATGTTAAAATTCCACAGTGGTAGGTAAGCGATTCAGTATCTTTCACTGTACTTAGGTACTTTATTGTGAAATCTCAGGTCCAGTAAAATCAATCCAGTTCACATAAATCAGAAACATTATCAGGATTAAGCTTTTATTACCTACCTACACATGACTAAAATAAAAATTTACTTACTATAAAGTGATACGCGTGCTCGTTTGCCACCTTATTTCATAAAAAAAACTTCAGCAGATATTTTTTGTATTAAATTTCGGATATTTTTAGTGAAATCAGCCGTTAACCCAGTACTGTCGTGAAATTGCTTTAACATTGTGACGTCACAGCCATGGCGACCAATCATGGGCCGTTCCCGGTCAAGTGGTCATATTTCAAATTTCATCAATTTTGAATTGCTTATAATTAATTTAAAAAAATTATTTTAAGAATTCTTTGAATTAGATATTATATAATATGTCATAAAGTTTTAAAAAATATAAAAAAAATCGATATTTTTTTTAAATTCAAAGACTCAATTTCAAGTCTAAGGCTGTGCTGTGCGTGTCAGTAACGGTCATCTTTTATAGATATACATACCTATTAGTTTTTGCCCGCGACTTCGTACGCGATTAAAGATGTAAAACGAAAAATTCAGTTTTCCCCGTTCCCGTGTGGATTTCGGGAAGCGCTTTCGTAGTAAGTACCTACAGATTGTAAGTAAGTACGGAGTAGAGTTCTCTCCTACATAGATAGGTAAGTACTTAAGATATAAAAATAAAACGTAAACAAGTAGGTACGTTAATTGTTAAATCATTTGGTTTTACTGAGTGAAACCGTTACCTTCAAACGGATGATCAGTAAAAACAATTGATCGTCACAGTTATTTTAACGTTAACGTTTTATTCAGTTATAGTGGAAATCAGCAGCACGTTTAACTATTGCATTGCGTTGTTTCGAGTACTTTGACTGGTAAAAGCCGTTAACTTTAACTCTTGGAACATTTACTTTCTGATGATTGATTTGATTTAATACATTTACTTTTTTATTTTGCTCTAGTTTTGTTGCGACTAGGTATTTATTTATTATTTGATTTCCAGTTAGGCTATTTCTATAACTATATACCTACCTACGTTACTCCCGTAACTGAGACAAATCTAACAATGACACCTTAAATGTTAAATAAAATCCGTCAAACGGTTAAGGTGTACTTACTATACATGTATACATACGCTAGAAAAACATAACCCTCCTTCGACAGTCGGGTCGGGTAAGGCCCATATTAGAAAATCATCATATAAATTACAATCATAGATGTAGGAGTCATATTTATATGCAGAATTTATGACAGTGTAATAACAGGTACTTAATTAGTAATAATAATAATAATAATAGTTTATTTATATAATTCCTATTTGTCGATATGGGATCCTGTTTGAAAGCAAGCGTACTATTATGATTTCATATCTATAAGATTAACTAGCTTTTGCTTTTGCCCGCGACTTCGCGTATACGCGCTGAGATGTAAAACGACGATTTCAGTTTTCCTCGTTCCCGCGGGATTTTCGGAACGTGCTTTCGGAGTACGTCTTCAGAGAAACTTAGGTAGGTACGTTCTAAATATCAAGTCTCTTATCCTCCGCAGCTTCGACTGTAAACGTAAAATCCTGTATTTCCCCCCGTTCCCATGGGAATTTCGGGGTGTCATTTCGGAGTACAACTTAAGGTCTTCAGAGAAACCTAAGTACGTTCTAAATGTTAAGTCATCTTCCGCAGCTTCGACTTTGAACGTAAAATCCCGTTTATTCCCGTTTTCGTGGGAGTTTTTGGTACTGTGCTCCGTTTATGTGTATGTGAAAATTCTTTGCTACGTTTTGAAATCAATCGTAAACTCTAGCTACTAAGCTCACTGGGCCGTAGCAGAACCAAAGCAGACAGGAGGGACGCGTGGCGGCTCTGTAGGCTTATTGTCTAACTCGCTCGCAATCGCCATCCTGTTCATTTTGACAGTTCTTGTATGAATGTGACAGCTAGCTGATTCCGATGCCAATTGTCAGCCCATACATGAACTGTCAAAATGAAGACGATTGTGATCGCGAGCAAGTTAGACAATAAGCCTACTGGTTAGAGTGGGCAGAGCGCGCGCGAATTTAAGTATTTCCTTCGTATGAATTAAAACAATACAAATTTTGAAAAAGCAAGACGTATATGTTATAGACAACATCTCGTTATGTTATCATTAAAAAACTGATGACTTTCCGTGCAGTATTTACGACATACACTCAGCGGCATATTTAGCAGAACACAAAAAAAGTGTAGGTACATACTTACCTATTTTTTTTTCTGGTCAAGCATTAAATATGGGTTTTGCTAACTTTTTTGTGTTCCGCTAAATATGCCGCTGAGTATACTAAGGGTTAATTTTGTTTTTAAGAGGTAACTTTAAAAAAAAACTATAGAGGAAACTACAAGTAATCGTGTTTCTAAAACGTATGTATTATAGAGTGAATCCTTAAATATCTTACGTATTGATTGTAAACTAAATCTTCAGGGTAATAACGACACAGCATGGAATCAAATCAACGCAATTATTTCAAAATTACCTCGGCGCCACCTTAATGCTCTTCTACACTCCGCAAACAAGCTCATGCCAAATTTCAGCTTTCTACGACCAGTAAAACGAAAAATCCCGTTTTTTCCGTATGCCATTAGAATTTCGAGAAATCGTCTCATTATGCTCTCTTGCACTTCCCAAGGACCCTAAATGCCAAATCTCAGCTTTCTATGACCAGTAGATCGAAAGATCCCGTTTTTCCCGTTCCCGTTGGAATTTCGAGAAATCCTCTCTTAAAGCTCCCCCACACTCCCCAAGGAAGCTACATGCCAAATTTTAGCTTTTTACGACCAGTAGAATGAAAAATCCCGTTTTGTCCCTATCCCGTGGGAATTTGAGCTGTGCATTGTCTATCAGTCAGTCACGGTACTGTTATATAGATTAACGTATGTATTTCATAGCTGTAGATTAGATTCAAATTCAGGTTTTTTCCCTTGGGAATATCGGGATAAAAAGCATACTTAAGTATGTATCTAGGTTTAAAGTAACTTTTTGCCAATTTCATCCAAATTCGTCCAGCCCTTTCAGCGCGAAGAAGTAACAAACATACATACATACTCACAAGCTTTCGCATTTATAATATTACTAGCTATTGCCAGCGACTTCGTCCGCAAAGAATTCGTTTATCGCTATCCCGCGGGAACTACGCAATTTTCCGGGATAAAAAGTAGCCTATGTGCTATTCCAGACTTTTCTCTATTTATGTGCCGAATTTCATCCAGATCCGTTGGGCCATTCTGGCGTGATTGAGTAACAAACAAACATCCATCCATCCATCCATCCATCCATACATCCATCCATACTTTCGCATTTATAATATTAGTTAGATTAGATCTAGTAGCATTAGTAGGATAAATGGTAGTCTAATATGGGCCTAAAAAGGGAAGTCTACAATCGCCATCTTGTGCAGGAGCCGCGTGTCACCAGTTGCGCCATCTACAATTCTCTCGCAGAACTAACACGTTCGGTCTCGATATTGAATCGAACTGCTCCCGCTTACCTCGAAATCCTCGAGTTATATGGTAGATGGCGTTACCTGTGGCATATCTATAACTGTGTGTCAAGTTAAAACAACAGTAAGAAAAACGTTATTTTTACTGATCAATCATTAGAAAGCAATTGTTCCAACAGTTAAAGTTAACGGCTTTGAACAGTAAAAGTAACTGAGCTAACAGTTGAGCATACTGATTTTCACTATAACTGTATAAAACGTTAAAGTAACTGTGTCGAACAATTATTTTTACTGACAATCCGTTTGAAGGTAACTGTTTTAATAAGTTAAAATAAATTAATAAACAGTTTATGTACATTTTGTATCTATAACTGCGTGTGAAGTTAAAACAACTGCAAGAAAACGTTATTTTTACTGGTTAATCATTAGAAAGTAATTGTTCCAAACGGTTATAGTTAACGGTTTTGAACAGTAAAAGTAACTGAACTAACAGTTGGAAAAACTGATTTTCACTAAACTGTATAAAACGTTAAAGTAACTGTGTCGAGCAATTATTTTTACTGACAATCCGTTTGAAGGTAACCGTTTCAATCAGTTAAAATAAATTAATAAACAGTTAATGTACGTTTTGTATCTATAACTGTGTGACAAGTTAAAACAACAGCAAGAAAAACGTTATTTTTACTGATCAATCATGAGAAAGTAATTGTTCCAAACGGTTAAAGTTAACAGCTTTGAACAGTAAAAGTAACTGAGCTAACAGTTGGAAAAACTGATTTTTACTATAACTGAATGAAACGTTAAAATAACTGTAACTATCAATTATTTTTACTGTTAATCCGTTTAAAGGTAACTGTTTCAATCAGTTAAAATAAATTAATAAACAGTTAATGTACATTTTGTATCTATAACTGCGTATGAAGTTAAAACAACTGCAAGAGAACGTTATCATTAGAAAATAATTGTTCCAAACGGTTAAAGTTAACGGCTTTGAACAGTAAAAGGAACTGAGCTAACAGTTGGAATAACTGATTTTTACTATAACTGTATAAAACGTTAAAGTAACTGTTCGAGTAATTATTTTTACTGACAATCCTTTTGAAAGTAACTGTTTCAATCAGTTAAAATAAATTAATAAACAGTTAAAGTACGTTTTGTATCTATAACTGCCTGTGAAGTTAAAACAACTGCAAGAAAACGTAATTTTTACTGGTTAATCATTAGAAAGTAATTGTTCCAAACGGTTATAGTTAACGGTTTTGAACAGTAAAAGTAACTGAACTAACAGTTGGAAAAACTGATTTTCACTAAACTGTATAAAACGTTAAAGTAACTGTGTCGAGCAATTATTTTTACTGACAATCCGTTTGAAGGTAACCGTTTCAATCAGTTAAAATAAATTAATAAACAGTTAATGTACGTTTTGTATCTATAACTGTGTGACAAGTTAAAACAACAGCAAGAAAAACGTTATTTTTACTGATCAATCATGAGAAAGTATTTGTTCCAAACGGTTAAAGTTAACAGCTTTGAACAGTAAAAGTAACTGAGCTAACAGTTGGAAAAACTGATTTTCACTATAACTGAATGAAACGTTAAAATAACTGTAACTATCAATTATTTTTACTGTTAATCCGTTTAAAGGTAACTGTTTCAATCAGTTAAAATAAATTAATAAACAGTTAATGTACATTTTGTATCTATAACTGCGTGTGAAGTTAAAACAACTGCAAGAGAACGTTATCATTAGAAAATAATTGTTCCAAACGGTTAAAGTTAACGGCTTTGAACAGTAAAAGGAACTGAGCTAACAGTTGGAATAACTATAACTGTATAAAACGTTAAAGTAACTGTTCGAGTAATTATTTTTACTGACAATCCTTTTGAAAGTAACTGTTTCAATCAGTTAAAATAAATTAATAAACAGTTAAAGTACGTTTTGTATCTATAACTGCCTGTGAAGTTAAAACAACTGCAAGAAAACGTAATTTTTACTGGTTAATCATTAGAAAGTAATTGTTCCAAACGGTTAAAGTTAACGGCTTTGAACAGTAAAAGGAACTGAGCTAACAGTTGGAAAAACTGATTTTCACAATAACTGTATAAAACGTTAAAGTAACTGTGTCGAGCAATTATTTTTACTAACAATCCATTTGAAGGTAACTGTTTCAATCAGTTAAAATAAATTAATAAACAGTTAATGTACATTTTGTATCTACTACTGCGTGCGAAGTTAAAACAACTGCAAGAAAACGTTATTTTTACTGCTTAATCATTAGAAAGTAATTGTTCTAAACAGTTACAGTGAACAGGTTTGAACAGTGAAAGTAACCAAGCTAACAGTTGAACATACTGATTTTCACTATAACTGAATGAAACGTTAAAATAACTGTGACGATCAATTAATTTTACTGATCATCCTTTTGAAGGTAACTGTTTCAATCAGTTAAAATAAAAGACTAAACAGTTAATGTGCACTTTGTATCTATAACTGTGTGTTAAGTTAAAACAACAGCAAGAAAACGTTATTGTTACTGGTCAATCATTAGAAATTAATTGTTTTAAACAGTAAAAGTTAATGGCTTTGAACAGTAAAACTAACCGAGTTAACAGTTGATCGTACTGGTTTTCACTATTAATGTAGAAAACGTTAAAGTAACTGTGATGATAAATTATTTTTACTGATCATTCATTTGAAAGTAACTGTTTCAAACAGTTAAAGTAAATGTTTAAACAGTATTGTTTTACTGTAACTGTATGACACGTTGAAGTTACTGTAATGAAACGTTGATTTTACTGATCAAACATTTATAGGTAACGTTTTAAACCGTAAACGTAACATTTTCAAAAAGTTAAAGTAACTGTTGGAACGTTCACAGTGTGAAAACGTTTAAATTACTGTTTATGATACGTTACTATTACTGAATAATGAGTACCTTTAACTGTTTAACCAGTTAAAATAACTGTTTGCCTCTAACTGTTTGAAAACAGTTACTCCAACCTAGTGAAAACGTTTATTCTTACTGAAATATACGTTAGTTTAACTGTGTAAATTTTAACTGTGCAAAAAAGGCACACAGTTAGAAAACATTTTTTTCAGTGTATATACAAGAAAAAGTGACCTAAATATGAAGTTATTGCCAGCTTGCAAAAATGACAAAAGCTTACCCTTTTGGCTATTTAGTTAACTTTACAAGAAACGCTGCACTGTCGGCCTTTAAATATAAAACTCACACATTTTCCTTTAAAAGTAAGGTTAAACAAAATGCTCGTTATCGCGTATACAGGCTGATAACAAAAGGTGCACAAAAGACCTCGTTCTGCGACAATAATGTTAATTTACAGGGTGTTTCTTTGTGAGGAATATTTGGAATTGAATTTGAAACGAAAGTGTAATTACTGGATGAATTGAAAGAAAATTCAATTGTTTTTTGATGCAATGTTCTTATGGTTGATGTTTTGATAATTTTGCCTAAGTTCCTTCTACAGTTTGTAACTTTCATACGGGCATAAAATATATTTTATCCAGTAGTAGCTAACGAACATACAAATTTAGTCATGATAGAATTTGTTTTTTTGTATTAAAGTTTAAAGTTTGTATTAGGAGCAATGTAACACGTATAATTTTACTAGACATAAGTGTTATGACGTTTACTTAGGTACATAGTTACTTTAATCGACGCATTGTGTGATACATTGCTTGCTAAATTAATGAGTATTTCTTTCTTAAACTCAACTAATGTTGCTGGTAAACATGTTTTTACGTTAATTAGTGTGTATATCAGTTATTAAAATATATGCCCGTATGAAATTTACACACTTACATAAAAGAGATTAGATCATCCATAAACACTACAAACTGAGTCCTTTGGGAATTCATTTTATTTGTTTAAATCCTACGTACTGTTAAATGATTAAAAACACTGATCATCGGTACATCACTACATAGTATAAAACAAAGTCGCTTTCTCTGTCCCTATGTCCCTTTGTCCCTATGTCCCTATGTATGCTTAAATCTTTGAAACTACGCAACGGATTTTGATGCAGTTTTTTTAATAGATAGAGTGAATCAAGAGGAAGGTTTATATGTATAATACATGCATAATATACCGTGCGAAGCCGGGGCGGGTTGCTAGTTCAAGAATATATTATTTCCAAGATATTTAATACGACCATCGCGGGAAGAGGCTACGCAGGGATCTCTGCCTGTGTCAAACCACAGACTAATGCTATAGCATTAGGCTACAAGGCAAAGTTCAGAAATCAGGCTAACAGTACTTATAGATGACAGACGTGATAATTATATCCGAAAGCGACTCATTACAAAGATCTTTCATCTTTTCCGTTCGTTTCCCAAACACTTTAATCCTTTGCCACCAAAAGCCTTTACGAAATTCCGAATGACACATCAAAGTAAACAAACCCATTGATCGCGGAGTCCTTTAAGACAGAACCTCATTGTCAGTTGGGATTTTGTGCAAAAGACTTTAGACACTGGTCTCACCGAGGGCGACAGGCGATTACCTATCGACTATTTTCTCGCTTAAGAAACGAACAAAATATACAATACAATACAATACAATACAATACAATACAAATACTCTTTATTGAACATCACAAGTCAGTGCAAAACAATACAGAAACAAATAACAAAGTATACAATAGGCGGTCTTATCGCTTAATAGCGATCTCTACCAGACAACCAGTCAGACAGAGAATTAAATTGGAGACTAAAGTTTAAGTAGGCGGTGGAAATAAATAGACAGGAGAAAAGCAGGGATAATAAAAACAACAATACTAATAGGTAAATAATAATAGATGTCATAGCTGAATAAATAAAATAAAATAAATTATACATACACACATACCTACACACATAAAATTATTGTATAATACTAAAGATAAAATAAATATGAAAACATATAAGAGCCGTGTCGGTAAAAGGGACAGATAGATTAGATAGATTAGATTAGATTATTTATTCATTCAATATAAAATTACATTATACATTTGACATTATTTTCCTAATTATTTTAATTACATTTTTAATTGGACGATCCCTGTTGTGTGACATTATTATTGTTATAAATTATTTGATTATTTATTTTTCATAAGTAAAATGTAATTATTTGTTGCTTATTTATTATTGACATCCAATTATTTTTAATATAATTTTACTTGTTCTTTGACGATTTCAATATAAGTTACGAGAACTTATATTGAAATCTTGACATTGTACAATTTATGATGTAATTTTATATTGAATGAATAAATAATCTAATCTAATCTAATCTAATCTAATCTAATTGTACAATGTCAAGTTACGAGAACTTATATTGAAATCGTCAAAGAACAAGTAAAATTAAATTAAAAATAATTGGATGTCAATAATAAATAAGCAACAAATAATTACATTTTACTTATGAAAAATAAAAAATCAAATCATTTATAACAATAATAATGTCACCCAACAGGGATCGTCCAATTAAAAATATATTTAAAATAATTAGGAGAAGAATGTCAAATAAAATAAGAATTAATATCAAGATATAATTACAACACAACGGATAACTCACGTATAAAAGCCGAAGAATTGCTCCGACAATTGTTTCGGACTATTTCGAAGCCCTTCATCAGGGAGCGCTCGCCCCGGAGACAGCGAAACGAACACTGCGTGCCAATGCTCTGCTCGCGCGGCTACTTGGCGCAGCTGACATCGGCGCACAACTACCCTCATTTTTTCGAAATAGTCCGAAACAATTGTCGGAGCAATTCTTCGGCTTTTATACGTGAGTTATCCGTTGTGTTGTAATTATGTGTGAGTCTCACGGTAGTTTCATGTTGGAAGGAATATCAATATATATTTATAGTTGATCGCTGGCAGTTCACACCGCCGGTGAGAACTTTCTCCTTACTTATTTTGCTTATTAGTAAGAGCCAGCGACACGTGGCTATACTCGCTTCTTGCTCATCGTAGGCGGTGGGACCAGTGCCTTAGACTGAATCTATTTACCAGAGGCAACGAACAATGAGCCCAGTTCTAGACTGCTTTGTATTTTCTTTCCTTTTTAATCATACAGTGGATTACCTTTGCCAGCGCAGGTAGACGTTTGAATTTGTCAAAGACAGTGAAGAGATTCTTGGGTCACATTTACAGCGAATAAAAAAAATCGTCAACTTCACGCTGGTCTAAGAGCAAAGAAAAACATAGAATGTACCAATTGCATTTCTCCCCGCGCAGATGGTAAAAGTAAGTACCTAAATGCTTTATTGTATAAATATAAGAAAACAGACACAAAAACATTAAATACAGGGTGTATCAGATAGCCCCTAACATTAATCAACTGGGGTATATAACGATAGCTATAGAAGCTAAAAAAAATATTTAAAAAAAATTGGAGTAAAATTTTTTTTATGCTTTCTATATAGGAATGATTACAGTTAATTTTTTTATTTATTTATTTATGTATAAGCCTTTTTATTCCGAATTCGCTACAACTTCAGTAAGTACATGTTGTTGTTGTTGTTATTGTCTTTTTTTTTTTTTTTTTTATTTAGGTACTTATTAAATTGTCGCGTAATTCGGCGTGCCTAATGGCATAGGCCTCCTCCGTGTATTGGAGGGTTTTGCCTATAGTTCCCACGCGCGCCCAGTGCGGATTGGGAACTTAACACACACCATTGAATTTCTTCGCAGATGTGTGCAGGTTTCCTCACGATGTTTTCCTTCACCGAAATGCTCATGGCAAATAACAAATGTAATTTTCGCACATAAATTTCGAAAAACTCAGAGTTGCGAGCCCGGGATTTGAGCCCACGACGCTCTGCTTGAGAGGCCACAGGTCAAACCACTAGGTTACCACAGCGGCCGCATTAATGGTTGCTTAATAATAGGTACTACATGTTTATTGATTGACCGATGTAGTAAACGGAATACTTGAATCACTTGACCTACCAAGTTGACCACGCTAGTGATAGGAGATCATGCGAACCCGACATATCGAGTGACACCTACCCCGTTGCCCAAGTTAATTAACTCTCCTGTTTGTAAACGTCCCATTGCTGGGTACGGGTCCTTTCAAAATAAGAAGGGCTTGGGCTATAGTTTTCACGCAAGTTTTTGGTGTACTTATGTATTAAAGAAGTGAATGGCAACTACTCCACCGACAAGAGCTGGGCTCTTAAATTTGAGAGAGATGTATTACTAGCTGTTGCCAGCGACTTCGTCTGCAAAGAATTCGTTTATCGCTATCCCGCGGGAACTACGCCATTTTCCGGGATATAAAGTAACCTATGTGCTATTCCAGACCTTTCTCTATCTATCTGCCGAATTTCATCCAGATCCGTTGGGCCGTTCTGGCGTGATTGAGTAACAAACAATCATCCATCTATTCATCTATCCATCCATCCATACATACTTTCGCATTTATAATATTAGTTAGATAACTATATTTTATTTTGATTTGTAACTTTATTTTATTATATTTTACTAGCTGCTGCCCGTGACTTCGTCCGCGTAGAATTAGGCTTAAGAGCTGATGTTGACTGTAATATTCTACAATAATTATTAACGTCGGGACTCTAGGCAGCTTTGACATGTTTATCGCGATACCGCGGGAAACTATGCAATTTTCCGGGATAAAAAGTAGCCTATGTGTTAATCTAGGGTACCAGCTATCTTCGTTCCAAATTTTATCCAAATCCGTCCAGTCGTTTCAGAGTGAAGAAGGAACAAACATACACACTCACATCGTCACGTCCATCCATCCTCACAAACTTTCGCATTTATAATATTAGTAGGATTTATTGTATAAGTACTAAAGTTCTAATGGACTTATTTCTAGTATACTTAAAATTAGCAATCCATTTTTTTCATTTCTGTAAGATCTATGATCTTACATGGTGATCTTACATAAATATCTAAATATTTTCAAAACCACCTTCTAAAAAGTTACATCGTTCCCAAATTTACATTAACACCGGACTGAATGATTAACACGGAGAGATAAGAGTGAACGGCGGAATGCTGTAAAAAATGTAGGGTCCATCAATTTAATGAAGCGGGAATAAATCGAGATACCCTATTTTTCTTAAAATACAGCCGTTGTTCAAATGAAAGCGTCAGATTAACCCTCTTCGTTTTCTTTCTTTGCAACTGATTAAGGTTTCGGAAGTAGAATCGGGGGTTTTTGTTTCAGATTTAAGCTGAGGATTTTGGAGTTAGAAATTTTTGCGTACCGAATACAACGCAGGATTGGCTTCATTTGGGAGTCTCCAGTGAGATCGCGGTCCCGTATTGTACATTTGTTACGTAATTCACGAAAAAAACTGGTTGAAATGAAACTTACCGAATACATAAGTACAAAATGTAAAGTGTGAGGAAGGAAAAGTATATAAACATATCAAAGTAGCCTGAATTTCAGCAGAGCTCCCGTTTTATGACACTTACAGGCATCAAAGGTTACTAAGTTTTATTAAAAACGACAATTCGGAGTGCCGGAAGGGATTCCAATCCGCAGTTCGAGATTGCGCCGATTTTTTTTTTGCTTATATTAAATCTTAGTTTCACTCAGGCTTACTGCTATTTAAGTTACTGTATAAAGGACAAAAAACAGGCTTTGAAACACTTTACGTATATTCTAAAATTGGGCAAAGTTACCGCTCAAAATTGCCAGCTGATAGTGACTTGAATAAAATATCGGTTTAAAATTATTTTCAAGCGATCGATGATTAATATCAAACAGGCTTAGTCCATTATTTCGTGTGATGGATGAATCTAATATTCATTCAGACTTCTTCAATGGACGTTTGAAAATTGTGGATTTTCGAGAGCATGATAAAAATAAAATGTTCCTTGTTGCCGTCCAAAAATCATAAACGTGGCGAAATATTGCATCAGGCGTTACTTTGCGGAGGCGCTTAATCTAATCTAACTAATATTATAAATGCGAAAGTATGGATGGATGGATGTTTGTTTGTTACTCAATCACGCCAGAACGGCCCAACGGATCTGGATGAAATTTGGCACATAGATAGAGAAAAGTCTGAAATAGCACATAGGCTACCTTTTATCCCGGAAAATAGCGTAGTTCCCGCGGGATAGCGATAAACGAATTCTTAGCAGACGAAGTCGCTGGCAGCAGCTTGTTATGAACTAATAACAGTTTAGGTAATATTGGGGCGAGCTGGCAAAGTTGCATTATGCGGTACCTAAAAATTACAATTGGAAAAGATACAGGTTTGTGGCAGATAACAAACAGACAAACAGCGAGCCAAGGATTCCGTTGGGTACCAAACAAAACCCTAAAAATGACTGAGAAAATATATTTTTCCTCTAATATTTAACTATATATTTTCATGCAGCCAACCAGAAAGGGCTATTCTCCACTAAACACCCTCTATAGACCCGTGCCAACCCTTGCAGACAACCTCTTTATCAAATGATTCGTAAACTCAAAAGCTATGGGATCGAGTCCGTAACCCCATGTTAAATAAAACTTAATTGAAACGTCGACTTTTGTACCGAGTTGACATCGGCGCCCAATGGCAGCCTATTCAAATTCAATACCTATCTTAAACGCTTTAAAGGGTGAACTAAAAGTATTGGATCTTAAATAATTACGACTTCCAATTCAGACAAGAAATTTGACATTCGAAAATTTTAGGACATTGTTCAAAAACGCCAAGGGGAAGCACGATCTTCTTACTTTTGTTTTTGCGAATAATAAACTATATCTACCTATTTTCTGGTTACATTCATGAGAACCCTAGATAAAGAAGTTATCTGTCTATCCGTCTGTCTGTCACCAGGCTGTATCTCATGAACCGGACTGTTTTCATCGTCATTTTGTATTACTGTCAAAAGTAGGGCAGTACACAAAACTGATTTTATTTATGACTGAGTCTCACGGCATTTTCATGTTGAAGAAACTTCTAAAAATGTTGAAATATTTGGACGAAAAATGTTCATGACGGCTTTAATGAAGGCGAAATTAACCGAAAGGAATTTTAACACTAATTTGATGTGGCTATTAAACAAAGGTCCTTAAAGGTCTTAATTTCTCGTGTAATAGATCTCTCTCGGTCCTAAAAAAATAAAAGTGTTGCCTTCGCCTAATTAAGAGGAATATTGTTCTAGACATTTTCTGAATAATTAAGGGTTAAATTAACTTGTATATTGACGTTTAGGTTCGTAGCTAATAGTACTTACTTTTCTTATTACACACAGGTTTGGAAGGTATTTTATTACACATGGAATGCAAATAAGAATTCTTCACTTTAAAAACTTATTCTGTTAACTATTTGACACATTATTGAGTAGTAAATTTATTTCCTGTCCCTTTTATACAGCCATTTTTTTTGTGTTTTGTAAATTTACAATTAGCAATTTTATGTTTAGGTAAATAATAAAAAAAAGTTATCTTTTCAAAACTAATGCGACATTTTATTAAATTTTATTTGTATGTTCGGTTTTTTATTTTTGTTTTTGTATTACCTACGCTGTTTTAAAAGCAAAATTAACTAAAATTAGGTACTCAATATCTTTGATTTAGCTATAGCTAATAGGTTGTTAATCTTTTGATTTTTTTTATGAATTACCTATCGAGTGGACAACATCTCTGAATAAAATAAAATGTAAACTATGTTCTTATAAGCACCTACCTGTATTCAATATAAGTACCTAAGAATAATCCTTCTTAAATTTAACCAGTCAATACCTACCTTTAATATATTAAACGTATTTTTTCATCGGCTTCAAAGAAAAGTACACTTTCTGAAAGCAATAAAATTAAATACGATTCAATAAGACCCACAAATTTCAGACCCAAAAAAACATTACGTACCTATCTGAGACAAAAAATATCGGGAGAATTTAAAAGCGTATTCTTCGCATGTTATTATGAAAGGAGACGGCAATAAAACGTAATAATGGCTTCCTTAGTACAGTCGGCAGCAAAAGTAGCTGAATAATTGAAGAATCTACGCAATTTATTGAATCAGGCGTCGCTTTTCGGAGTTCCATGTCAATGAACTAAAACCAATTTCCTTGCTACTTGTTACTTGCTATAGTCCATTTAGAGAGAAATTGTGGACTTTAGAAGTAAACTTTTGATAAAATATTCAGATTTTTGTCATGATTTCTTTGTATAATATGGTTAAAGATAACAAAATCATTGAAAAACTTATCATAGTTTATAAATAAATGAAACAGTTTTTCGTGGCGGGATTTAAACCCACGATTCGTGGCTTCACTTTTGATACTGATTGTGTTTAATTTTTGTACTTTCACTGTGTCGTCCTCACTTACCCTTGCATGTATCATATTAAACTTTATTTATACTGCAACACTCTCCAGTTTTATTTAATGTTGTTGACTGTACCTGGAGGAATCTGAATGTGCTCGAGGGTATGCAAATGTATTCAAGTTATCTTTTAACTTTTCACAAACGTAAGTTTAATGTGCATTCGTAGACTTCTAAACTGGAATTAAAATTGTAGAGCGTGGAGACAAGCTGGGATATGATTTTGATTTGGGTTTATAACATATCTAACGACGCGGTTGGCCTAGTTGGTAGTGACCCTGCCTGCGAAGCAAGCGTCCCGGGTTCGAATCCTGGTAAGGGTTTGTGTGATGAGCACGAATATTTGTTCCTGTGTTATGGATGTTTGCTATCTATATAAGTATGTATTTCTCTATATAAGTATGTATATCGTTGTATAGTACCCATAACACAAGCCTTACTAGCGCTTACTTTGGGACTAGGTCAATTTCTGTTAATTTTTCCCTAATATAAAAAAAAATACTACCTTTTACCGCTTCGTCCGCGTAGACTTAATTTATATTCAATTAACTAAGCAATTTCCGAGTATAAATGTATCAAAATTATATAAAAAAGTCATTCGATTTCTCGACGAAGATTTCCAGTGATAGAGCCACTTTAAAGGAAATGTACTGATCTCTTATTTTCTACCCCGTTAGCAAGTCACTTGGGTAGTTGGCCATTCGCACAACCCGTTCATAAGTGACATCTCCTACTCATAAACTTAACTTAGCCTACCTACAAACTGCTTCCGTCCCAAATTTCGGATTTCTATAGCAGCCACATTGATAGGACAATAATGAAAAAAAGAAAATAAAAAAAAGAAAAAAAAAATCCTATTACCTATTTCTGGTTCTCAGCTACTTTCACACCAATTTTCAGCCAAATCGGTGCAGCAGTTCTCGAGTTATAAAAAAATAGTGTAACTTTTTAGATTACTAAACCACAATTAAAATTAGAACACAGAAAAATTCGAAAAGTAAAGCTATGACCGGGAATCGAACCCGGATCCTTACGCGATATTCCGTGATGCGTGCTAAACCGCTACACCACCCATAGCAGGTGAGTAAGCCTTCGAATTTGTATGTGACCTTGTTGCTATGCGATTTTTTGTTGCCAAGCGTCATCTGTTTGAATGATGTGTACGACACAATTACAAATTATATTTTAGCCTGTTTTGTTTATCATTAGTTATTAGAGAGGAAAATTTCACGAATGTAAAATAAGACAGTTACATTACGGCCTTATTACGGTAAAGAAAATCGAACGAGTCGCATTGCAAACAGCTACCTACCTAATTAAAACAATATTTTATTTACAAAAAAAATATATAAAACATATTAAAAAATAACGTTAAATAATAAAAAAATAAGTCTGGGACAAAGACCTAAATGTGTTGTTTCTATGCGGATACAAAATACCGAGTTGCTGTAATAATGCTATATATATTATTATTGACATGAAATATGTAATCCGTAATTAATGAGTTAATGGCTGTAATAGTTTTAGTTTAGTTTATAGCTTTAGTATTGACATTGTATACCCTGACAGGGTGTCATGTACCTACCACCCTACCACGTAACACCGATAACAAAATGAACATGACTAAAAATGTGTATGAATAAATGAATAAATGAAAATAAAAGTTTAAAAAAAAATACGCAAAAAAAACTTACAAAATCATTGTTGTTGCTTACAAAATTCCTACATAATTGTGTCACACATACAACTTTTGCTCACAGTTATAATCGCCTTATGGAGCACCATTTATTTAAGCTTGCACAGCAAAATGCTCGCAAGCTCAAGTTTTAAGCAGTTTACATTAAGTGTGAGTTACGTAGTTATCCGGAAGCTTTTTGTGCTTAGGGAGCTTACCAATTCAATTTATATTCCTATTTATAAGTCACTTTGAAATCGTTTGTACTAAGTTTTAGTATTTGTATTTTGTGTTTGCGTTGGTAGCGAGAGTAGCAAGGTCAAACGATTTTTTTTAAATAAATGGCAAGTGAAGCAGCATGCTTATTTATAAATAGATTCCGTTACATTAAAGATATTATTCAAGTGTTGCCGAATTACAAGTAATCTAACTAATATTATAAATGCGAAAGTATGGATGGATGGATAGATGTTTGTTTGTTTGTTACTCAATCACGCCAGAACGGCCCAACGGATCTGGATGAAATTCGGCACATAGATAGAGAAAAGTCTGGAATAGCACATAGGCTATTTTTTATCTCGGAAAATTGCTTAGTTCCCGCGGGATAGCGATAAACGAATTCTTTGCAGACGAAGTCGCTGGCATCAGCTAGTTATTTATAAAAGCAGGAGAAAAAGTCTTATTTTACTAAACAAATTTTCAAAGAGTTTTTTGCTTTGTTTCAAATTATGATTGATGTGAACAAAGCGAACAACTCTACTGGAATATTCAACTGAAATCTATAGTATGATTAAAAGCTAAGAAGATTAAAATAAACTAGGCGACCAGTTATTTAATTATTCTCTGACATCCCTTCGCTTCACTGGTTATTAAAGATCAAATTAATAATGAATAAATTAATGCCCCCACGGGCTAACAATGCTTTTCTTAATGATCTTTTCATAGCTCTCCTTTGCATTTTAATGTCTCCTGTGGGTTTTGTAGCATCTCGAATTTCTGTTTCAATACTTCGTGCGGTTTTTCTTAATAAAGATTAAGTACACTGACGTTCAAAAGCAACGGGACACTTTCCACATATAGTTGCAATTCTATTGTTTTACATCCTACAAATGACAAGTACCTACAATCAGTCCACAAGATTTGGGTCAAATTTGATTATAGAGTTTATAGACCAACCGCATAATAATTCGTTGCGTAGTTTTATAGATATAAGCATACATAGGGACAGACAGACAGACAGACAGACAGACAGACAACGGGAAGTCAAGAAAGACAACGAAAAGGAAAAAACTTTGTTTTATACTATGTAGTGATAACAAACGCAACAAAAAAGAATTAGTAGAATCGGTCCAGCCGTCCACGCCTGATACCGTGACGAAGGGAAATATTACCATTTAAATAACATGCCAATTAATAAATTAAACTAACTTACATGATTAAGAATGAACAATTGAAGTTCCGGGCAATTTTTTTTTATGTGAATAGGAAGGAAAACGAGCAAGTGGGTCACCTGATGGTAAGCGATCACCACTCCCCATAGACACCCGCAACCTTGGAGGGATTGCAGATGCGTTGCCAACCTAGAGGACTTAGATGAAAAGCCTGTTGTGCCCGTAATTTCCCCGGCTGTCTTACTCTCCACACCGGAACACAGCAGTGCAAGCACTGCTGCTTAGCGGCAGGATTAGCGAGTAAGATGGTGGTAGCGATCCGGACGGACCTTGCACAAGGCCTTACCACCCGCAAATCGACTGACTCGGTATTCAAAGAATGTCTGTTAGTCTAAAAGTTTACAACCTAAACTCGTTGTACTACATTATTGAAACGGAATACAAATACAGCCGAGAACATAAACAGACTAACTAACCAATCGAAACGTAGTTACTCGAACTTGTCACTTCAAGCACAGGTAAGTTTGAGACACGCGAGAAATAATACCACATACACTGTTGGCACAGCACAGTACACAGTGTACTAGTTTCATAATAAGTAAGTCGACAAACACCTTTAACAATTTTTACGACAGTTCCAACAGAAAAAAACAGAATGTGTCAGCTGTGCTTCTCTTCGCGCAGATCGTAAAAGTCCATCGAGGGAATGGGCGGAAACCTTAGGAATCGTGTTATAGGTGCTGCGGTTAGCAATCCATCACTATTTTGATTCCCCTTTCCATCTATAAGCACACAATCATTCTGAACTGTTCTCTCTTAAATGGGAAATCAATCGAGGGCGTGAGGTGGCAAAATTAAAAAAAAAACCGTGGTAGCCCAGGGGTTTGACCTAGGCCTCTCAAGCAGAGGGTCGTGTGTTCGAATCCCGGGCTCGCACCTCTGAGTTTTCCGGAACGTATGTTTGACATTTGAAATTTACCATGAGCTTTTTTCGGTGAAGGAAAACACCTGCACACAACTGCGAAGCAATTCAATGGTGTCTGTAAAGTTCCCAATCCGCACCGGGGCCGCGTGGGAACTATAGCCCAAGTTCTCACATTCTGAGAGGAGGCCTCTGTGCCCAACAGTAGGACGTATATATAGGCTGGAGATGATGATGATGATGATGATGATGAGGTGGCAAGAGCCGGAAGTCGCGGTGCAGGATCGTTGTTTCGTCTCTATTCCAGCAAGACGTCCCACTGCTGGGCATAGGAAAAATATGCTTAAGAGGGTGCATCCGTGCTGAGCTCGCAACGTCGCATTTTTGGTGATTTTTTGCGATTATTTCACAGAAATTGAATGAAAGTATCAAATGTCCGTCTGTAGTGCACTTCGTTTTTAGTGTATTAATGTGTCTAATGCAATAATTCATCGTGATGGACTTTTATTTTCTTATTAAACGAGATATAGTATTTTATTCCTTTAAAACGAAAATAAAAGTCCATCACCATTAATCATTGCATTGGACACATAAATATACTAAAAACGAAGTGCACTACAGACGGATATTTGATACTTTCATTCAATTTCTGTGAAATAATCGCAAAAAATCACCAAAAATGCGACGTTGCGAGCTCAGCACGGATGCACCCTCTTAAAGTCATCTGTCCCTGATTAGGAATAGCAAGACACAATGATCATGCTGATCCATGGAAAAAAATAACAATTGGGCCTCGAGATGAAAATGGGAAGGATCTTAACAAATCTCGCATCACATTGTCGTATATCCAAAGTCTTACTTTTACAGCTTAAGTGCCTTTCTGTGTCTCAGATCGCTCTTTCAACTTTGTCAGGACTAACTTCGATTTATCGAATAGTAAAGAACAGATCACTCATGTGCCCTTTGTGTAAAGGTAGTCTATTAGAAGTGTCAATTCACTGACGACCTATTCGAGGTCACTGGGCAATATTCGGTGAACTCTACCGTAAGTGGTCAATAGGTTGCTTCATTGGAACCTACGTTGATATCATCCTTAATAAAGCGTATGATAGTTGAGTTCGTTTAAAAGGGCTTTATTATTTTTTGCTTTTTTCTATTTTCTTTCTGGTACTTTAGCTGTGAAAGTGGTTCTGTTAAAACAGTTTTGTGAATGACTAACGTTATATAAAATGATCAAGTACGAGGCGGAATTGCACGCGAAAGGTAATACCGTACCGAAAAAAAACGGTTATTATTATGGGGACCCATTTGTAGGGTTCCGTACCTCAAAAGGAAAAACGGAACCTTTATAGGATCACTTTGTTGTCCGTCCGTCCGTCCGTCCGTCCGTCCGTCTGTCAAGACCCTATTTCTCAGGAACGCGTAGAGGTATCAAGCTGAAATTTATATCAAATATATACTCAGGTCTACTGTCCCTTGGAGCTGTGAAAAAATCAAACTTCTAAGCCCACGCAATCAAAAATACAGCCATTTATGCCGCAAATTTTCGCAACTCGCAAGGGAATCAAAACCTACAGGGTACTTCTCGTGAACGCAGAATCTTGAAATTTAGTATGAAGGTAGGTCTTATAGCACACCGTAAATATGTATGTCTGTGTTTATCAGTGACCAATATAAAGTGACCCCACACTGCGTACATTTTGCTTTGGAGAGGGCTCTGTTTACACTGGTTAATAGATATTTATAGATAATGGTACATAACCCTCGGTGCGCAAGTCCGACTCGCACTTGTTCGGTTTTTTATTTTTTACAAACCTTGGTTAGTACCTACACATGATAATAGTTGGATAGACTTTAACTGGAACAAAAAAACTTGTATTAAACAGCGCTTTTACTAAAAAATTCGGTTAGTCTCAGTATACTGTGTACTGTGAAACTATTGCAAACCGATCGGATAACTTTCGAAAGTTAATACTCCTTCAAGTTATAGCTCAAAGTTGGCTATAAAGTTTTTAAAGCTTTAACAGAACAAGATCACGTGATACGTTGTAGCAGCATTATTGCTGCTTCGTGCGATATTGCTATGCTTGGGGTTTTCTCTCCGGGACCGAATCAGAAATAAGGAAGAATGAGGGTCACCGATATAGCCAAGCGAATTAGCTCGTGAAAGTGACAATGCGCAGGCCATATAGCACGGAGAACAGATGGTCGTTGGAGCCGAAAGGTTCTCGAGTGGCGACCGCGGATCGGCAAGCGCAGCGTAGGAAGTCCACCTTCCACCAACGAGGTGGACGGATGAACAGGGGGCTTATTGTCTAACTCGCTCGCAATCGCCATCGTGTTGATAGTTCATGTATGGGCCGACAATTGGCATCGGGATCAGCTAGCTGTCACATTCATACAAAAACTGTCAAAATGAACACGATGGCGATTGCGAGCGAGTTAGACAATAAGCCTACTGGTTAAAGTCGCGGGTTCATGGTGGATGCAAACCGTTTCCAACCAAGGCAACAGGTCTATATTGGAGGCCTATGTCCAACAGTGGATATAAATGACTATAGAAACCAGTTAATTTCACAAACACCAACGAGTTAAAATTTGTCCAAAAAGATTAGCGTTGAATCCAAATTATTCTTCTCTTAATCCAATAGAAAATCAAAGCTATTATGATATTACAAAGTTACACATGACTTCATTACACTAAGTGGTTAATTAATTTAAAAAGTTCCGCGCGTTTTCTTCTGAGTTTAGTGAATATGAAAATTGTGACGAAGTCAGCTAAATTTCAAGTTAACCGAGCCTTTCGTTCTTTTATTGCCTTCTTGGTTATTTTTCTTACAAATGTCACATGATTTTACTATCCATCTTTTTTTCCATGAGTCTATTACATTTCCGTCTCTCTAAATCACGTCTTTATCTTCTACGGAGTAAACAGATTCTAAAGTAACAAGATCTAAAAAGAAAAAGAAAGAAAATACCTAAAGAAAATGGGTTTTAGAGAAGAAGAAAATTAAAGGTGTGACAGCCACGTTTAGTTTGATTATAGGCGTCAAGGTGGAAAGGGAAATCAAAATAGAGATGGGTTGCTAGCCGTCTCGCCTGTAACATGATTCCTAAGAGTTTCGCCCGTTCCCTCGATGGACATTTACCATGTGCGCAAGAAGAAAATCACTGATACATTCTATTTTCTTTGCTCTCAGACCAGAATGAAAGAAGAAATAATACTAATAAAATGATGTTGTTTAAACAGTAGCCTTTGGTATTAGTGGCGTGTCGACCTAACAACTCGATTTCCACCGGGTTCCTTTTCCAAACTTCTCCCTCTCGCTTTTTCTTCACGTGAGGAAAGGGGAAGAAGAGGGTAGGTGTTTCTTCTCCGAGGTGCTTAACGGAAATTTTCACGAAACATCACACAATACACCTAATTATTTTAAACAAAGTGTGGTATCTCAAGTCTGCCCTCGCATTTTGCACAAAACGGGGACGACACAAGACGACCAAAACCGTACGTCTATTAGAGCTTGGTATCCTCCTTTGTGTTCAGAGATTTAGGATATTACCAACTCGTGTACTTTGTGTTATTTCAAACGAAAATTCCCGCCCAGTCATATTCCTGTTTGTCATCAAACACACACACAGTCAGAGGCGTCGACAAACGTATAAACATTATCATTAAAGCTCCAAGTGCCTTCCAAATATTGATAAAATCGGTGTAATGCTCCGTCAACAAGGGTATTCCCCTGTTTATTTTTTTAACAGCCCATCGATTCTGCACCCTAGGGTGTTTATGCTACGGTTTACACTCCCAACATTGTCGCAGTTTGTTTTAATTACAATAAGGGTCTGAGTTAAATGATAAGGCGGGTGCTGAAATAGCATTTTAGAATTTTAGAGCTTATCTGGACAGCGATTTTGAATCGGTTTACCTATTGGATTTAAGTAGTTGTGGTTGGGACGAAATACAGATTTGTAAAGGGAATAGAACAAAGGATGCCGTCGAAATGGTCAACGTTTAAGCGATGCTTTGGAATTATATGAAGATTTCATTGGATTTCATGATTTTGAAAATGTTTTCTACATAAGTAAATGAAACAAAGTTAAATATACGCATGAACCTTCATCAATATAAGGAAAAAAACTTTACTCTGACTTTATTATACTACTAGCTTCTGCCCGCGACTTCGTCTGCGTAGAATTAGATTTAAGAACATTAGTTAGGTATTTTTATTTTTATTTTATTTTATTTATTGGGAAAGCAAACAGCCTACAATAATACATTAATTATTAACACATAAATATATATATATAAAAATATAAATACATATTTAAATAAATATAAATAAACAAACAAATAAACAAATAAACATAAATATATATTTGTTTATATTATATTCTGCAATAATTATTTGCGTTGCAACTCTAGGCAGCTACGACCTTTGCATGTTTATCGCTATCCCGCGGGAACTATGCAATTTTCGGGGATAAAAAGTAGCCTATGTTTTAATCTAGGGTACCTACCTGCTATCTTCGTTTCAAATTTTATCCAAATCCGTATAGTCGTTTTAGCGCGAAGAAGTTTTAACGTGTGTATGTTTGTTATACACACTCACTCACTCACATCGTCACAAACTTTCGCATTTATAACATTAGTAGGAAGTAGATTATCTGTACCTACTCCGCAAACAATCAGGATAAAATGTTTTTTTTTTCAAATTACCCACCTTTAGGCCGGTATTAATTTGCTTGAAGGAGATTGACTATATTATTTCGTATTTCTGGGTCTATAATTTGATTAGTTCTCTGTATTTTGTTTGAAAAGAGAAATATGTTGATAGTTTATTTTTTTCGCCGGGGCTTGTACTAATTAAAAAAAAACTGCCGTTATTTTCTAATCGTATTTTTTTCTAATGCTAAAAAAACAGTAGCGAGTTTGACATTGAGTACTGGATATTTTGTAGTTGGCAACACTACTGGTCAGTCAAATACAAAATTATGATCGCTTATTTTTTTCTCGTGAATAAAGCAAAGGCAATTACTCCTATTCAGACATTTAATTGGTATTTTTTTTATATAATAAGCGATATTAAATCCCGTGGGAATTTTGAAAATTCCTCCTTAGTGCACCTCTATGATACTGAAACAATATTTATATAGATACGTTGCGACTTTAGGCAGTTGCGATTTTGGACATGTTCATCGCTATCCCGCGGGAACTGTGCAATTTTCCGGGATAAAAGTAGCCTATAACCTGGCCGGTGATTTTCTCAACAGATTAGTGGTTTCCAACAAAATCCGTTCAGCCGTTTTCGCGTGATGCGCGCACAAATATACAGACAAACAGATAAACAGATAAACAGAGAAACAGATAAACAGAAAAAAATTCTAAAAACTGTTGAAACGTGTTCTGTTATCGATTTTAAGTATCCCCCCCCCCCCCCAGCCTATTTTTTTTAAATATCTTCCATGTGCAGACTTTCGACCCTCTTCAGGTTTATTATATGTATAGAAGTTTATTCTCTGATTAATTGTTGCCCGCGACTTCACCCGCGCAAAATTAAATGTAGCCTACATATGTTCATCAAGGATAATGTGGAATTCTGATGGTAAAATAATTTTTCAATCGGTCCAGTATTTTCGGAGCCTATTTAACGCAAACAAACAATCAAATCGTTCTTCTTTATAATATTAGCGTGGAAAATGACAGCAAGTAAAATGTCGTCTGAAACTGATTTCAGCCGCGACCTTTAAAACTTTTAAAGTCAATTTAAGAAATTTATTGTAGTTACAACAACCACCAACGTGTTAGGCGATAGTGATAAATATCAAAGCGCTGAATCAACCAGGATTAACTTCACGCGTCGGGCGCTGATTGCCTATATCCATTGATTGAAGGTTTAACTGTTACAAAAATGTAGTCACACATTTTGTTTCTAGTTTCTAGCAATAATAAAATAAATGTTTGGATTTTTGCGACTGTCAGTTTAGTTTAGTTTACTATTCGTTCAATATAATACTTAGTTTACATAAAATGACAAGCAAAGATAGTTTATATAGAAGTCGCCAGAAAATTAATAAAAATAAGAATAAAAAGAATACTAAATGTCTCAAAAATAACAATACAATAAAAATAGAACATCAGATGTCTTGTTTCCATATTTTGGTTAATATTCCATGTTTTGTGTACGGCGTTATGAAAGCGATACATTTTTTTATCTAACATAGGTACATACACATACACATATATAAATCACGTCTTTATCCCGTACGAGGTAGACAGAGCCTAAGGTATCAAGACCTAAAGGCCACGTTGAGCATGATTGTGCGCGTAAAGGTTGAAAGGGGAATCAAAATAGTAATGGGTTGCTAGCCGCATCGCCTATAACATTTATCTAACATTAGGATGTTAAAGCCTTTCAAGGAGTGTTCAACGAAACCAACCAAATCACCTACTGCCATATTCCAGAATTTGTATAATAGCTGTTGCCCGCGACTTCGTCTGCAAATAATTCGTTTATCGCTATCCCGCGGGGACTACGCAATTTTTCGGGATAAAAAGTAGCCTGTGTTATTCCAGACCATAATCTATATCTATTCCAAATTTCATCCAAATCCGTTCAGCCGTTCTGGCGTGAAAGAGCAACAAACATCCATCCTCACAAACTTTCGCATTTATAATATTAGTAAGATTTGTGGCGCCATGGGAACATACATTTATGAACCCGATTGCACCGTCACGAACGAATGAACTATAAATATACCGAGTCACTTTGACATGGCTTATCTACTTAGTTCCGTGGAAATTCCGCACAATTTGTATGAAATGCCTGACCCGCTGGGATCACTGCTAACAATGGGAGGAATTCGGCTCAGACTGGTTCGGCACAATAGAGAATACTCAGTGGGGCACGCTCCGTTTTCGCATTTCGTAGGTGATTTTTGAAGGGCTTTTATGTTATTTGTTTCGAAGATCCATAAATATAAATTGAAGTCGATTCTCGCGGTGTTTCACTTGACTCTGATTTAGGGTGCGACCAAACCGCCGTGTATACGCAGTGACGTGTCGTATGCGTCACGTTTTCTCACCGTGTCTTCATACATTTTGTTGCGATTCCGTAACGTCACCGTTTTTTAAGCGGCGGTGTGGTCGCACCCTAAATGTCCGCTGATTTACTTGATTTGAGGTTATCTATACGGCTTTAGTATTGCCGTTTGATAAGCCTTTCGTGGAAACTGTTAAAATTTTACTCTAGTTTGATTAATATGAACGGAAAGCAATTAAAAGTTTAAATTATGTTTCGGTGCGTGTGGAATTAGAAATCTCTGATTCTGCTTGACTGTCAATGTCAATCTTCTGTCAGCTCTCTCATTGTAATAATAAATGGCTTTATTTGGTAAAAAAAACAGTATATAGTGTGCACCGTATATCCTACTAATATTATAAATGCGAAAGTTTGTGAGTGACGATGTGAGGATAATATATGACGATGTGACGATGTGAGTGAGTGTGTATGTTTGTTCCTTCTTCACGCTTAAACTACTGTACGGATTTAGATAAAATTCGGAACGAAGATAGCTGGTACCCTAGATTGAAACATAGGCTACTTTTTATCCCGGATAATTGTATAGTTCCCGCGGGATAGCCATAAACATACCAATTGCTAATTCTACGCGGACGAAGTCGCGGGCAGAAGCTATTTGAATAATAAAGATAGATTGGTACGTGAATATTTACCATGCGTACTCCAAAATATAAATCATACGCAAAAAGAAAACACCGAACCTACTGTAATTTGCAGCGTAGTATCTCCCGGGCCTCCTAGTGATTGACATGGAATTTTTCATGTTCTTACTTACGTTACGGGGCTACAAGAAATTGAGCGTACTGGGGCCCTCATGTTCTCGTATCCCATACAATATACATACTACGAGTACGTTTTGTTTATTTGAATTGAAGTCAATCTTAGAGTGATGCACTTGAACATTTTCTTTGGAAAGAAGACCACAAATTGATTAAAATAAATTTGGTCTTCTTCTTCTTCTGCTTCAGCGTGTAGACGCCCACCGTTGGACATACGCCTCTCCAATCTGTCTCCATCCCGAACGGTTGCCTGTTTCCCTCTTCCAGACTGGTCCTGCTGTCTCCCTTATGTCACCGGACCGTCGGGCAGGTGGTCTGCCTACACTACTAAAATAAATATGGTAAAAATATTAAACTGTGTGAGCTGTAAACGTCGCGAGCTTTGAACATTTTTTAAAATGGCTGTGGCTCGGAAAAATTCCAAGAACGAAATTAACAAAAAAAAACATAATTGATGAATGTGATAACAAAATTTCACGACGGTCGGTTGAGAATTGCGACCTGTAGATATATTATTTCCGAATACATTATACTTACCCGTTCAATTAGACATACGAGAGCATTTTTTCCCTAGCTAAAACGGAGACTATTCGCTCGCGCTTCAGACGCTTCGCTCGCACTTCGCTTGCTTGCTAGGTCAATGACATTGTCCTGACCTAGCGATACAACTTATGTATGTGCCAACGCAAGCCATAGCCCCCCTTCGAAACTAAAACGGTTGCAGATTCTACTCAAGCTCAGTCTAAAAAATATAAAAAACTAGCGACCCGCCCCGGCTTCGCACGGTATATTATGCATGTATTATACATATAAACCTTTCTCTTGATTCACTATATCTATTTAAAAAAACCGCATCAAAATCCGTTGCGTAG
This sequence comes from Pandemis heparana, assembly GCA_963854515.1. Taxonomy (NCBI): domain Eukaryota; kingdom Metazoa; phylum Arthropoda; class Insecta; order Lepidoptera; family Tortricidae; genus Pandemis; species Pandemis heparana. The sequence goes on along the minus strand of OY978022.1, from coordinate 7,014,469 downwards.
TTTTAAAGATTTAAGCATACAAAGGGACATAGGGACATAGGGACAGAGAAAGCGACTTTGTTTTATACCTACTATGTAGTGATACTGTATCCTAAAGTACAGAATAAAAATCAGATACTTAAATCAGATATTATTATCTGATAGTCTGTGTCTCAAAATTATTATTTTAGCAACCTCCTTTAGAAATATTCGAAAAAAAATCGATTTGAGATTTTAGAAAAATTCGGAGGCTTACTCACCTGCTATGGGTGGTGTAGGGGTATAGCATGCGTCACGGAATGACGAGGACCCGGGTTCGATTCCCGGCCATAGCTTTACTTTTCGGATTTTTCTATGTGTTCTAATTTTCAGCATTGTTTAGAAATTTCAACCTCCTTTGGTTAAAGCTTAAAATTATTTCACAAGGAGCTGTTTGTATAGAAATGATTTTTCTTACTCATTAATATTTATTGTGTATATTTCCACCAATCCGTTCAGTCTCATCAGACCATGCAATCCTGAAACGAATGCTGAAATACCTATACAGCTGATTTATCTTCACTTTCAGATTTCCTTTAAATTCCACCGGGAACTCAGGTATTCGGCGAATTTGCTGCAGACTGGTATTTTGCAATTTTGGCAGCTATCAGCAGCGGCGGCGCGTCATTAGCGGTTATCGATGTAACCGTTCTTTTTGCTAAATCCAGAGAACCACTTTAATAGTTCATTTAGTTATTATACATAATAACCAAATCATTAGGGCTAGGGAATTTGGTGGCACACTGTGGTTCTACCAATCCATGGAGTAGCTGTGTTTAAGAAATAATTTACTACTATCTACCATTTGACTAGTTAGTAGTAGTTATCAATTTACGACAGTTATGTCGTCAGTCCGTCTGCCATTCACTTACTAATAAATAGTGTTATGCGTAAATCAATCTGAAGGAGTGATCCGTTCGGCGAATAAATCGTAAATACTTCAGTTAAACTCTAATACGTATAAAAGAAATGTTGTCATAAAATTAAATGGCTGCCATTCAGAACAGTGTCGTAAATAGCAGATTTCTTCGAGTTTTTATTTGTTTACTTTTTACTAGGCTCGTTGACCCGAACACAATAGTTCTTGAGTAACTTAAGGGTCTATACGCAGAGCGATAAGTATATGTATGTGTCGCATGAAACTTTACAGAAGAGTTTAAAAAATACCCGCAAATGCGAATTTCGAAATGCGAATCATTATTAAAATCGAACAATAAACGATATATTTTTTTATCCTACAAAATTAAAGGAATTAATAACCTTTTGCGAACGTAACGAAGGGGCGTTTCTTTAATTTTCTTTAGTAATGACACAAAGGAAATATTGATAATATTTCCGATAATTATACTTAGGTTTGTAAAATAAAGACAAGTGTATGAGGTGTAGAGATCTTCAAATTATATGAATTTAAACTACTTACCTACAGAAAAGCTTAGACTTTTATTTTAAAGTGCCCACTAACTTGCTTGAAAACACAACTCGGTCAAATTTGCTAAAACTCTTTTTAAACGAAAAAGAAAAATGGACCGACAGCTTGTCAATTCCCGGTCAAGAAAATCAAAAAATTTCCGCTAAAGAAAAGTTACACGCGTTACAATTTTATGCTCCATTTGATTTACGTTGTCAATCAGAGTTGTTTCTTTTCTTATGCTTTCCAATAATTTTGTATTAAATCTGTTTACCGCGCCTGTTGTGTGATATATCAGCTATATTAATGTCGTAAATCATACCTGATTCTCTTATTTTTTTGGGTTCTCTGTTTTGTATCGTTTTATCTTTAAGGGCAGGCTTTTGGTTTTCTGAATTTGATTTAGCTTCAGGATGATGTTCAAACGACTTATTGTTAAAGTTTGTGGTTTTTCTTTTCATAATCATAAAAAAAGTAAAATTTTGAGAAGGGCATCTACTTATTCCTTATTGTAACTAGCAAAATCAACTAGAACATAATGTTTATCGACATACTAGTAAAAATCGAAATACAGAGGAAAACATAATGATAACTACGAGTAAGTAAATCTTACGTCAGACGTAGTACAATATGTCGGTCTATTCGTAATTTCACTAGGCATTTCTCGAATGTGAGACCTATTATTAAGTCGCTAGACATCTAACTAATATTATAAATGCGAAAGTATGGATGGATGGATGTTTGTTTGTTACTCAATCACGCCAGAACGGCTCAACGGATCTGGATGAAATTTGGCACATAGATAGAGAAAAGTCTGGAATAGCACATAGGCTACTTTTTATCCCGGAAAATTGCGTAGTTCCCGCGGGATAGCGATAAACGAATTATTTGCAGACGAAGTCGCTGGCAACAGCTAGTAATAACATATATAAAAGACTTGTCCACTAGATTAAATCTGGCTTCAGGTCTTGGGCTAACCTTTCACAAATAATATTTATGTGTGTATATATTATGTGTGTACTAGGTAGGTATAGAAAATTGAAAGTGATAACGCGGCCAGCTTCTTGGGGTCGATGCCTGAGGCAGAAAAAGTTTACAACTAAGTAGTTATTTTACAAAATTTACAAATCATTAATTTGATATAAAGATTATTAAAAAAAAACAATTATTAAAATAAAAACAGCCAGCGCGTTTATGAAAGCACTCACTCCGCACCGATTTATCTGACGTTTAATTATAAATATGCTCGAAAAATGTTGCGAGCGCTCTCACGATCCGAATAACCGACACAATTTAATCAACGCAATGTCGAGCCGGTATGCAAGTAATCTCGAAGATTTTCCCCAACAAACTTGGCACCTTTAACCTGCGGAAAAACAAGAGGCGTTTATCCGTTCGCGTTAACCACGAGCAAGCATGGCGCATAATATAATTAATGTCAATGGTTTTCTGTTATCAAAAAACGCTTATTATGCACGTAAATCATAATCTTTGCTTTGTACTCACGTAATACTAGAGACATCTCTAGCTAAACGTTTATTTATGTTAGTACTAACAAACATAATTATTAAGAAAGCTACATATTCATAATAAATATAGGTATCCCATTTGATTGAATTTGTGTTTATACCGGATGAATTTTATTGTTTACGAGATACTAAATCAGAGTTGGTTGGTGGTGGTTGGTTGGTTGGAGGCGCAGCTAATTCTGACAATATGCACAAACTCAATTAATTGAAATACAGTTGGTTTGTTATAGAGGTTAAGAGGGTGCATCCCTACTGAGGGATAAAATACTATATCTCGTTTAATAAGAAAATAAAAGTCCATCAAGTTATTGCATTAGACACATTAATACACTCAAAACGAAGTGCACTACTGACGGATATTTGAAACTTTCATTCAATTTCTGTTAAATAATCGCAAAAAATCACCAAAAATGCGACGTTGCCAGCTCAGTAGAGATGCACGCTCTTAAGTAAATTTAAATTACTTTTTCGTCAAAATGACTCCCTACAAAGGTTTTTTCTCGTTTAATAATTAGAGATGGGGTGACCGGGTGGCTGATTGCTCGTTTACCTATCTATTACGTTGAAACAAGCAAGAAAGAGCTATTTTACCCCCTATATTTGTATACGTAGGCTCTTATATTTTGTTGTCAGAGACATTTATACGACCTAGGACGGCTATAAACTTTTAAACGCGATATGAGACTAGGTGTCCCAGATAAATCTTGTAAGTTTCATGTTTCTTTTGTCTGATTTCCACTTTAATTCAGACGGTTTGCTATTTTTATTGTTCCCCCCGAAATAGGTATTGCTCTATGGGGAAATTACTCTCAATTTCGTAAGGAAAATAAGGAGGTAATTCGGCTATTCTCTTGAGTAAGTTGGCCAAGTGTGTAAGTATTCTTTTTTTTTTTTAATCTTTATTTACAAGCTTAGATCATATAAATGAACATGCCAGCTCCAAAGGCCTATTACACAAAACAACAAAAACCACAAAATAACAATCTTTAGCATAAAAAAAACAGAACTAAAATTATTTATAAAAAAACCCGTATACAAATTTAGCCGGCTCAGAGAAAGGTTTCGCTAATATTGACTGAAAAATACCCACATCCAAAAGAGAAAAACCCCAAACTCTACACAGCTCATCCCTCTTGGCTCGTGTCTTGACACATTCCATTAAAAAGTGATGCACATCCTCGACTACTCCGCACTCATCACAATTAGGCGACTCTACCTTCTTCATCAAATGTGCAAATCTATTCAAAGGAACGTGACCAGATCGTAACCTATGCGCGCTAACAATTTGAGCCCTAGAGAGCTTACTACCATCTAACCAGGGAATGCGAGGAGGTTCAGACTGAATAGTCTTGTACCATATTCCTTTATCACGAGAGCGAACATTAAAATACTCCTTCCAGAGATCATGACACTTGCTCTTGAACCCCACTATGACCTCCGAAAATTCAGGAGCAATCGTGGTCTCACTCCCTTCAAAAGCAGCAGAGGCGGCCAGCCGGTCAGCCTCCTCGTTACCCGCTAAGCCAATATGTGACGGAATCCACTGAATTTTAACACACCTACCAGAATTTTGAAATGATAAAATTAACTCCAAAATTCTATAAGCTAAAGAAAAGCAACGCTTGCCGGAAGTACAACGAGCTAAATGTTGAACTGAACTTTTACTGTCAGTTAAAATGACTACATCCGAAAAACCTCGCACCTGCACATACGACAAGGCCTCAGCAATGGCGCAGAGCTCCGCAGACATTATCGATAATCCACTAGAAATTTTAAATTGAGCCTTAAATCTATTAGAAGGATCAAAAAACGCGGCTCCTATCTTATCATCACACTTTGAACCATCAGTAAAAATTTTGTGAAATCCTGGATACCTTTGTTCCAGCTCTGACATCACTTCTAGGCGAACAACGTGGACGTTATAACGACGTTTCGCTCCTCGAATGCAATCTAGATTATAAAATAAAACGTCGGACAACCGAAGGCCTGATACCCACACATCCAACCCAAACATGGGCAGGGGACGGGACGAAGATATCCGCTGATTAGAGACCTCCAGAAATACATCAGCTAACAATGGCTTCCTCTTACTATTCCAATAACCGCCTTGACATACAGCGCTCAACTCATGTATCATGTCAACAGAAAAATTATTTGAATAGGTCAAAGCTTTCAAACAAAACCTTACTGCTAGGTAACGTCTTCTGACATGCAAAGGAACTAAACAAAGTTCGCTCTCCATGACGTGAATAGGTGATGATCTAATAAAACCCCCAACTACCCTAAGAGCCTGATTTTGAACTTTTTCTAGCCTATACACATGTGACTTAGCACTGTTACTATACAAAAAACATGCGTAATCAAGCCTACTACGAATCAAAGAAATGTATAATCTACGTAAATGTTTAGGATGAACACCCCAAGAAGAACCAGCCAAAGTTTTTAAGATACTAAGGAACTTTTGAGTTTTTTCAACAACGTAACCAATATGTTTTCCCCAACGCAGCGACCTATCTAACCACATTCCTAAATACTTGATTGTAGAGTCAGAGCATAAATGCTGACCACGTATATCAAGACTAACATGCTGGACTTTATGACCCTTACTAAATACACAAAATTTTGACTTACTGGCAGAAACCTGAAGTCCTAAACTATCTAACACATGTACCATTGTAATCAAAGAATCTTGCATCCTAAAAGCACTGTCTTGCAAAGACCTGCACCTAAAATAAAGGACAAAATCATCCGCATATTGAGAAATAAAGACTTTATCAATTTCATGACAAATCTGATAAGTAACTATATTAAACAAAAGAGGAGACAATGGATCCCCTTGAGCTAAACCTCTGTCAGTCCATCGTGTAACAGAAAAGTCAGTAATAGGATCTCGTATAATGAGATGTCTCTCACTCAAGAAAGACCATAAATACCTACAGAAATTTGCCCCAACTCCTAAAGAATCTAAAATATCGACAACTTTTCCTACTGAAACATTGTTGTATGCGCCCTCAATATCTAAGAAACAAGCTAAGGTGGACATATTTTTTGAAAAACCGACTTGCACATAAGACACAAGGCGAACTAAACAATCCATACAAGATTGACCTTTTCTAAAACCTACCGTACCCTGGGATAAAACCTCATTCCTCTCTATAAACCACTCTAACCGTTTCGCTAACATAGCATGGAAAATTTTGCACACACAAGACATTAAAGAAATGGGTCTTAACTTCGCCACCTGACCCTGAACCTGATTGGACTTCGGAATAGGTACAACCTGAATGTCCCGCCACTGCCAAGGTACGACACCGGACACAAAGATCAAATTATACAACTTGAGCAGAAATAATTTGGCAGCAGAAGGCAAATTAAAAACCACTTCATACGTTATCCCATCAACACCTGGTGCTGAACACTTTTTATTTAAACAACTATTTAATTCTTCCAAAGAAAAATCTACTTCGAGAAAAGAATTTACAGAGCTAAAAGTAGGAATTTTTGATCGTACAAAATCAGGAGTAAGAGAGCGCAATAACTCCATCTTACTTTCGTTAGATGCAACTACTTTAGACCGAGAATAACCCTTCATCCACCTCATACGATTCCACATATCCGAAACAGTCGTATTATCATCAATACTTTGACAAAACTCCTGCCAACTCCGAGACTTAGCATTACGAATAAGACGCTGAGCCTCCGCAACCTTTTTCTGCATTAGAGCTAAATTATCAGGAGTTGGATTTCGCCTGAATTGACCCAGCAAACGACGCCTTTCAGCAACAACCTTGGATAGCAAAGGACTCCAATATCGCTTGGGCTTAAAATCACGAGCTGGATCCGTACAAACTTTAACAATAGGAACATTTATAGATAAGGCTTCCTTAACACGATTCTCAAAAACGTCATACGAAGCCTGAACATCATCATGCACAAAAGAAGAAGAATCCTTAAACAACTCATTCAAGGAGTCGCGATAACCAGGCCAGTCTGCATTTTTAAAGTTAAATTTTTCAAAGAAATGCCGACAGTCCTTATAATTTAAAGCCAATTTAATAATTAGATGATCACTACCTAAATGTTCATTAGACACGTCCCAGGAAAAATCAACAGCAATATCCGACGAACAAAAACTGACATCAGGAGAACTTTCTCGAAGCGATCCACCTACGAGTTTAACCCTCGTTGGTCTCCCGTTATTGAGGGATACAAATCCGTGCTCGAGCGCCGAATCAAATAACTGACTACCTCTAGAGTCACACTTATAAGACCAATTAGTATGATGAGCGTTAAAATCGCCCGCCACTAAACTTTTATTCGAAAACAAAGAGAAAATGGAATCCCAATCATATTGTGACGTCCGTACTGTAGAAGGACAATATAAAGAGACAATATACTCCAAAGAAACACAATTTAAAATTTGAACGCAAATAATTTCAATATCGAGGTTGTTCAAAGCAACATGCGATACCAGAGCCTTTACAGAATCATGAACAAGAATAGCCACCCCTCCATAGGAATCTGATCTATCATTCCTAAAAACATTATAAGAACTTATACGAAACATACAGCTACTATCTAACCAAGTTTCACTTATCAAAGCAATATGAACTTTTTCTCTATTTAAAAAAAGTTCAAATTCTGTTGTCTTAGGCCTAATACTTTGAGAATTCCACTGTACTATATTCAATTTTGACACCAAACTATGACTAGCCATTTACAGTACTGAAAAAAAAATTAAGTAACTCAAACTCCTTAAAAAACCCCTTAAACAAATCCCAACAATCACCTGCAATAAATTTACATATACACCCAAGTTTCTCTTGCCAGCTAACATTTAACAATAAAATACTCTTTACTCTTTCAATAAATCCTTCAAACCAACTAATTCTTCTCTTGCTCTTCTTAGTTTTCTCCTCAGTGAACGCAACTCGGGGCTGCTCTGCTGAATCTGCTTGATCTTCAACCTCAATTACCACAGGAATTTTCTTAGGCTTTTTCCTCTTTCGTACCTCCTGCTGACTTCCAGATTCCACTTCATCTTGATGCCGAGGTTTCTGCGTAACAGACTGATGGATGACACGCGCAGACGTTTCATAGCGTTCACTCACTGGGCTGGATAAAACGACGTCCCTGAATGACTTGCCACAACTCGCCTTCTCAATAACAGGAATAGGAATAGATTTATTCGAAAAAGGCTGACTCAATGACGAAGACGTACCCAGCTGATCTTTACCCTCTTGCAAATAAATCCACAGAGCTCTCTTATAGACACATCCTTCGGAAGCCATGATTGCTCTTATCTTCTTTTCCTTAAGGAACACCGGGCAAGACTTATTTAAAGCCATGTGAGGCCCTTTGCAGTTCAAACATTTAAAATGAGATGTCTCACAATTGGCGTGTGCTCCTCCGCACTTAGGACAAATAATCTTATCTGATGGGCAAAATCTCATCAGATGACCAAACTTCCAACATTTGGAACACTGGACAACTGGTGAATTATACAAGCTCACCTGGAATCGACACCCATATGCAAACACATAAGGGGGCAAACAAGTGCCTTTAAAGCCCAGACGGATAACCTCCGACTTCACCCAACGACCATCGTCAGCCAAACGGTTCAACCTCTTTACAGATATAATGTTTTCTGCATCATCCATACTCTTCACAAATTCTTCCTCGTCCACTTCCACTTCCACATTTTTAATATTAACAGTATTCTTATAACTAAACTGTATTGAGAACAAGATGGAAAGATCTGTCATTTCATTAAACAAAATTAACGTGAGTATATAGAGCTAGCTGCTGCCCATAATTTCGTCCACGCAGAAATAATATTAATAAAACCTACCTACTCAGGAAAAGCTTAAAAAGCTTAAAAAAAATAAAAAAATAAAGCCTAAGCTTTTTAGGGAAAGCTTTATTAATAAAGCTTACCTACTCAGGAATAATGTACATAGAAATCTAATGGTGAAAGATTTTTTAAAATTGGTCCAGTACTTTCGAGTTTATTCGTCACAAACAAAAATAGGTACAAATGTTTTCTCGTTACAATAATATTACAATGTATATATATATTAGCCAATCGCATAGTTGATGAAACACAAACACGTACATAAATCACGTCTTTATCCCTTACGGGGTTGACAGAACCTAAGGTAACAAGACCTAAAGGCCACGCTTAGCATGATTGTGGGGTACCTATATAGATGGAAAGGGGAATCAAAATAGTGATGGGCTGCTAGCCGCATCGCCTATAACATGATTCCTACGCCCATTCCCTCGATGGGCTTTTACCATCTGCGCGGGAAGAGAAGCAACTGGTACATTCTATGTTTTTTCTTTGCTCCTATACCAGCAAGGAAGCAGCAAGGTTCGATCCTTCAACTAATTGATTTAATTTCATTTAAAAACGTTCTAATTTCTAAACGACACTGAAAATTACACATAGAAAAATCCGAAAAGTAAAGCTATGGCTGATAATCGAACACGGGTCCTCGTCATTCCGTGACGCGTACTATACCCCTACACCACCCGTAGCAGGTAAAAAGTAAAGCTATGGCCGGGAATCGAACCCGGGTCCTCGTCATTCCGTGACGCGTAATATACCCCTACACCACCCATAGTAGGTGAGTAAGCCTCCGAATTTTTCTATACGTGACCTTGTTACTATGCGAATATTTGTCGCTAAGCGTCATCTGTTTGAATGATGTGTCTGTACGACACAATTACAAACTCCCGTGGAACATGTACTGCTCACCAGGGACGAGAGAGACCTGCTATGGGTGGTGTAGGGGTATAGCACGCGTCACGGAATGACGAGGACCCGGGTTCGACAGCCATAGCTTTACTTTTCGGATTTTTCTATGTGTTCTAATTTTCAGTGTCGTTTAGAAATTAAATTTCTAACGGTAAAACGTAAAAAGTAAACAATAAAAATCGAGAAGTAAAATTTCTTGATTCATTTGATATTTCCTAAAAACGTTCTGTCTAACTAACCTTTACTGTTATCAGTTTTCTCAGAACAGATAAAGGCATGCACAGACTGTAAAAACACCCGTTCCCTCCTAACATCGCTAAGCTTGAGCATAAATCTTCATTAAGCCACCCGGCCTTATAATTATACAGGCGCAATACCAAGACGCTGATGAGTTCTGTTTATCATTAACGATGATCTTTTCGATTTGCGTAACTAATGACTAATGATACAATTAAAACTTATTATGTTACAAATTTTGATTCGAGTACAACAAGTAAGAGAAGTGTCTCGCTAATTGAATCAGGTATTACTTCGTGGAGTATGACGTATATATTATACTAGCTGTTTCAGCGACTTCATCTGCAAAGAATTCGTTTATCGCTATCCCGCGGGAACTACGAATTTTTCCGGGATAAAAAGTAGCCTATGTGCTATTCCAGACTTTTCTCTATCTATGTGCCGAATTTCATCCAGATCCGTTGGGCCGTTCTGGTGTGATTGAGTAACAAACAAACATTCATCTATCCATCCATCCATCCATACTTTTGCATTTATAATATTAGTTAGATTTGTGGAACACCATATTAATGAACAAAAACAGGCCACTTTGCTACTCCGCGACCATACGTGCAAGACAGCTAAGTTTGTGCGACGTACATGACGTCTTGGAATTATTTGGGAATATTTCAGCAGGTTAGTTTCATTAAATGTTCAAGAGTGTACCTAAAAGTTTGGATTTATTATTAAGTCACCTCTTCCGACGCCGTACATTAACATATCGGTCAATTTATGGAAACATTTTTCAAACCTACAATAAAAAGAATCCTTATTGAAGTCCAACCACCAGCTGAAATATTTTGGACTAGCTGTTACCTGCAATTTTGTCTGCAAAGAATTTGTTTATCGCTATCCCGCGGGAACTATACAATTTTCCGGGATAAAAAGTAGCCTATCTTTTAATCTAGGGTACCAGCTATCTTCGTACCAAATTTTGACCAAATCCGTCCAGTCGTTTTAGCGTGAAGAAGGAACAAACATACACACTCACTCACAAACTTTCGTATTTATAATATTAGTAGGATTATTAGTAGGAAGTAGGATAGGAATTAGTAGGATTAATTCAAAACAGTTTGTGTTTACATTTTGGTCTTTTGGCGATCACCAGCGGATACTCGAAATACGGCACCAGCGGATACTAGATACTCGTACTGGCGAGAAGCGATAGTAATTCTAGTTGAAAATAAATTACATATATATTGGCAAAAGTTTATCTTGCTTAGACACGCCTTACGTGACACATCTCACGATAAGTGTTCAGCCTCGGATCGATCGAGTTGGACGCCCTCCAAAATAACACGAACTATTAACCGATTTCGCAATAAAATTGCCTGTAAGCTTACAATAAATATGTTTTCTGTGGCATTACTTGTAAATTATTCAGGCACCGTTGGTTTTAGGTGATTCCCTAGTTTTGTTGGCTCTTGTGGCTTTGCTGTGGTTTTACCACTGCCTATAAAATTTCTCTCTATCTCTCACTCAATACTATCTAGGTACTTTTAAAAAAGCGTTTTCCGGACTAATCTGGCACAGCTAAATATCCTAAGGCGTGGCGTAAACCCGTATTAAGATTTTTTTTAATTACCGCGGAATAGAAAACTGTCGTATACCTTTTCTTGACGTGATAAAGTCTTATAAATCGATGAACACCCGCTGCACGCACGAAAAAGTGTCACGTTCCGCGTGACGTCAGTGCTAGCAGTTTTCATCAATGTTTCTTTATGATATTATCACGTAAAACTACGATCGCCTTGGCCACCACGGACTCGCTTGCTCCTCGGGTGCCGGCCGCCTGTCCCGTCATGCTGCCCTGAATGACATCCTCAGAAGGGCGCTCGTCAGTGCCAACGTTCCCGCTGTGACTCGCAATTGCGATACAACGCGGGAATGCTGCCTGCGTGATGGGGACCCTACCTAAGGGTCCAAATTTGTTATAATTTTTATTTTTAAGGTAGCTTTAGTTTATGTTTTATATCACTACTTTGTAATCATTTTGTAAAATTATTGTGTTTTATGTACGTAAAACTATCGTCCGTAAATCGAAGTTACAGACAACCAAGTTTTTTTACAAGACATTAGACGGTGTTCCACGAGCAGAGAATAGTGTCACTATTTATTTGTACTTGTACTAAATTTGGCTGATTTTTTGTTTTGTTTATAAATATATCAATACTAGATTACCATACAAACACCCTTTACAGGCTTTTCTGTGTCAAGGCCAATAAATGTTTCAGTTTGAGTGCAGCGCAGTAGTAATCACTGAGATTTAGGAGTCATTTTGAGGAGGTCCATGTCAGCTAAATCGATGCTCCTTGAAAAGCTTGAAAAAAAGACTAATATTTTACTGAGCAGGATTTTTATTTTACTGTCTTATTTACCAGGCAAGCGTACTCCAACTTAAATCACTTCTTTTACCGTCAGACGTGATTATGGTCAAACGTAAGCCCATTTTGCATTAAAAAAGGAGTGCTTATTGTATTACATTATAAAGTATTTTTTTCTGTTAATTGTCATGACTATGCTTGCTGAATAAAGATTTTACCAAGCAAACAGGGTGTTCAATATTATAACCGTAAGACGGTCCCGAAAATAGAGATACAGTATTTCGACATGTTGTTTATTAGTAAGTACTGACAGTACGTTTATGTCTTACACGAATACAAGCGCGGTTAATTGATTACAAGAAAACAACATCAGCTAGATTAATATAGGATTGATTGATCGCACCATCGATCAGTGTTCGAACTCTATTGGAGAGCAGCAATGTCAACAGTTATGTAAGAGATCAATTTAGTTATAACTAATTGGCTACATACAATCTATTTAATTAGACTGTTTTGGGAACTAGTCATTTGTTGATTTCTTGTTTACTTGACGAGTTTTGTTATGAACATTTTACAAAATCTATGGTACAGGAAAGTTCCTAATTTGCACAAATTTCCCATGAACAAGAAATCAACAAATTACTTACCTTTCGTGAATATAGAATCATGCGATATTTTTGAGTTTTCAAGTCTTTCAAATACTCAACAATAAATCAATATACAAATCAATATCAATATATCTATCTTGATTCTCTATCTTGTAGTGTCGCGAATGAATGTTTTCTTTCTTTTTCCTCAACATATTCTTAAAAAACTTAATAAAAAAAAAACAAATGTTCAAAGTCATTTGTAGTAATACTGATACTATGCATACGCGGTTTTAATCAGTCCAAACTATTTTAATTTCCAAGAAAATATTTAAAAAATTGTGCTACCCTACCAAACAATGTCGAAAAGGAAAAAGAGGTATTTAATTCAAAGCGTGGGCTAAGTCATCAAAGGGATAGATATTAAAACAATTGAACAGAGCAGAGCCTCTGTCAAAGGCCGTGGCAATCAAACAAGCGTGGTAATTATATCAAATTTTACGAGCGACAGACGGATGTGTCTCATAAAATTTTACGCGCGGCAGTTTTTTCGATTGGCAATCAACCACTAAATTGGCGCTTATACGTGATTCCGCTGGATTTTCCCTTTTGTCCCCGGTAGATTGGATTTCTGACTATCCTCTGAACTCGTTAGTAGAGAGGTTTTCCTTTACACGTACGGACGTCTTTGCAAACTCCCAGAGGATACGCTAAGAGAATACAGCCGAAATTTCTATTCTTACGCACCTATTTATTTATTTATTAAGCTATACCGCAACGCTACGTTATGCCAGCGTGTTACATCTCCTTATGGGAATATACCAAGGTTCAGGAATACCTCAAAGGTCTACGCGATCTACTCCCACGAGTTATATTCACATTAAATTTGAAGCGACGTCTGAATATTCCGTGACTTTTTTCACGATGAGTCCAATTGAATTTCCGTAGGGATATAATACCTACTCGGTTTCACGCTGTCGAGTCTTGCCCAATATTTTGAGCACAAACAAAGGATCCCAGAACTCGATCCTAATCCCTCTTACCCACACATAATGGCACGGGGACGTAATAAAAATTCATTTAAATGTAAAACCCCGGTGAGTCCTAATTTCAAAATCATGTCGCTGACAGATTATCTTGGATTTTCCACATCTTTGGAACCGTCTGCGCTTCCGAGCAGTTGTAAGAGGCTTACGAAGGCGATCGTTGTTCGCGATGCGACATTCAAACGTGCTGCATGTTTTTTTTTTACAAATTTTATTAACGGTTTAAAAATTCATCCGCTGATTGTTCCGGTCAGTTGTTTTCGGCACGCTGTTCGACTTTCAAAGTTCCGAATAAAGAATAAATCCCGTTGACATTTCAATAAATGCGCCTTGCGGAATGGACCGAAAAAATCTACGCGACTCTGCGAGAGTAAAACGGACGGTATGTTCAAATGCAAACGTTCCATAGAATTACCAGCTCCTGGTGTGTTCTAAGTTCAAACCGGACAGGCGGGCGAACGGGAAACTGGAATTATGTTGTTCCACATTCAAAGTTCAAATGGACAGAGAACGAACTAGCAGAAAGCGGGCATTCCGAATTCCATATAGATTCTCGTGCGTATACTCAGCGTATACTGCTTTGTTAACAGAGGGGAATTAATGTCGAATTTATGGTACGATTTGGGAGAACGTTTATGGTTTATTTACGTCATTATAACTTTATCTGACAAAGGACAAACTCGACGGGTAACATCAAGGTTTAGTGATCGAATAACTATCTTACTCATGTTTTTTTTGTTAAAAAGTACCTAAGTGATAAGCTTTCAATAGTCCGTGCTCGGTGTTTGCAAAAGCCCCTATATAAGCAAATTTTATCAACACCGTTACAGCCATTTTGGTATTTCTAATGTAATGTAATGTGTGTTGTAATTGTGTCGTACAGACACATCATTCAAATAGATGACGCTTCGCGACAAATAATCGCATAGTACCAAGGTCACGTGACAGTTAGTAATAGATAGAAAAATTCGAACGCTTACACACCTGCTATGGGTGGTGTAGGGGTATAGCACGCGTCACGGAATGACGAGGACCCGGGTTCGATTCCCGGCCATAGCTTTACTTTTCAGATTTTTCTATGTGTTTTAATTTTCAGTGTCGTTTAGAAATTATATATATCTAATGTGTCTAAATACTAATATTGAAATTTAGCTTTCAAATAATAGTCTGTCACGATTTAAGTAAAGTTAATTAAAGTCCATTATTTACTAGTTACAAAAGACTGGCTGAAATCCGCGTAAAATTTCGGCAGACACTGGAATTAAAAACTACAATACTGCCATCCTCGCCTCTATCTCTTTATTTGTTTAACACGATTTGCTTTTCCGTTCGTTACGGTAAGGAGTTCTCAAAGTGAAGTTTTCTATTGTTTGATTTCAAACTACTGGCAGGCAGCGCGACACGGATTACGAATGATTTTAAAAATTAAGTTTAGAATTGTTTTCAAACGGCCAGTTTCTTTTTATTGTTTACACAGTTGTTCTTTTGTTTTATCTGGAGTTAGCAAAGTGAAGTTAGCTATTGAGAAACAATACACGTTTCTTAGAGTAAGGATTAAACTAGACTAATACGTTTGTAAGAGGCGGAGCGTGCACTTCGCTTTGGTATGTACGAGTACAGAAAAAAAAGGAGTCATTACGTAGGAATTTTAGACTGCTTTTTTCGACTTTAAAGCGAACAATGTTAACCCAACTGAAGTTTAACAAAAAGTGTTTTTTTTTTGTTAGTAACTTGCACCAGTTTGTTTTTAAGTAGGTAACTTGCACCCGCGGCTACGCCCCTGAAGAACTCTATCCTTAGGGAAATTTGCAACATCTTTTCTCACTCCCTGTTCTACACCACAAAGAAACTCTATGCAATAATATTTCTGCTGTCTAGGAGTAGGTAAAAGTTTTGACTGAGCGTTGGTGATTCAGTCAGTCTTTCAGAGTATCAATCTTTAAAGTATCATTCTTCTAAAATGTATATGTTGTGATGATTCGAATAAAATCTTAAGCTTATTGAAGAATAAAGATTTGATTTTTTAGCTTGTTCTGAATTTTGTAAAAACAAACTTATCAAAGAAATATCAGATGATCTTGCATTGCATATCACTAAAATTTTTATTTTTATGTTCCACGTTTTCATTTGGTAGGGACCCTATTTTGAAACGGTTACATCAAATGTTACCGTTTTTAGGTATCCAATGACCATTTCCTCACAAAATTCTTTTATTTCACTGCTTAAAAGCATGTTCAACTGTGCCGGCCATTGGCAAAGCTCGCTTCTAACTTCGCCTAACTGCCGTGTTCCTAGATTGTCTGACTTACAAAGTTACAACCGGGTCTTAAATTGATACTAGTCATATAAAGTCACTTAGGTTTTCCATTTCTTTGATTAACGTTGTAAGTAAAACATTGTAGGAGCTTGCCCAGTAAAGTCTGCAGCGCATAGTAACAAAGTACGTTTAGTGAACACACTATGTTTATGAAAACGCCGATTATATTCCTTCTGGTTCGTGATGGTTTTAATACCTGCTGTGGTGTGTGGTGCTGTGGTATAGGGGTATAGCACGCGGTTGAATTCCCGGCCATAGCTTTACTTTTCGGATTTTTCTGTGTTCTAATTTTCAGTGTCGTTTAGAAATTATGGTTTGATTAAGTAGTTCATTTTTTTTTATTAATGCCTGCCAGTCATATAGGTTTGTATTTTTAACAGATTTCAAATAAGAATAAAGTTTGCAAACCATTCGCGTTGCTGGACCGAGCCCAAATTTTCCATCTCGACCCGAAATTCAACGGGCCTGGGATTCAATAGCTTCAGAGTACACCATTCATTCTCTCATTGACAGCGCGACAGGTAGAGACCGCGCCAGACTGTTCGCGGTCTCTACACCTGAATCAGGCCACTGGCTTCATGCCTATCCCTCACCAAACACAGGCACCTACATAGACCCAGTCACCCTCCGGATAGCCGTTGGTTTCCGACTTGGTGCTGAGGTTTGCGTGGGTCACAACTGTGTCTCTTGTGGGGCCCCCGTTGATCGCCTTGGCCACCACGGACTCGCTTGCTCCTCGGGTGCCGGCCGCCTGTCCCGTCATGCTGCCCTGAATGACATCCTCAGAAGGGCGCTCGTCAGTGCCAACGTTCCCGCTGTTCTGGAGCCCCAGATTGCATGGAACGATGGCAAGCGCCCTGATGGGATGTCTTTAATTCCGTGGAGGTACGGACGTGCGCTGGTGTGGGACGCTACTTGCGCCGACACTATGGCTTCGTCGTACCTCCCAATGACGTGCAAGCATGCCGGCGCGGCGGCGGACACCCGAGAGCGGGCAAAGGCAACAAAATACCAGTGTCTCGGCGCCCAGTACGAGTTCGTTGCATTTGGCGTCGAGACACTCGGTCCGTGGGGCAAGGGCGCACGTGGGCTCTACAGAGACTTAAGTAAACGCCTGAGGGAGGCAACGGACGACCCTCGCGCCGGCAGCTTTCTCGCACAAAGACTCGCAATTGCGATACAACGCGGGAATGCTGCCTGCGTGATGGGGACCCTACCTAAGGGTCCAAATTTGCTATAACTTTTATTTTTAAGGTAGCTTTAGTTTATGTTTTATATCACTACTTTGTAATAATTTGTAAAATTATTGTGTTTTATGTACAATAAAAATAAATCATTCGCGTTGAAAAAAAGCTTGTTTTATAGAACTTCATTTTACGAATATGAAAAATGTTTTTGAATTCGAAACAATTACAGTTGTGAATTTCAGATTGGCACCATTAAAATTATTTTCGATGTCATCATAATAGGAGTCGGATTACGATTCTGTTTTTAAAATCATTAAATTTTGATTTTAGTATGGCGTAGGGATTCTTTGTGAGTAAATGTTTTATCTCTCTGTTTCAGGTATGCGTCTAAAAGGGAGGTTTCCGGTTTTGTAAATAGAAGTACTGGCATCACTTGGTTCCCTAAAAAAGTGAAGTCTTAGATGTAATGAGTGTGCTCACGTAAAGTTGATCCAGTACCTAGCTATATAAACATCTTCATCATCATTTTTTGTCAACCTCAACAATCTCAAGTTTTCATCAACCACCCTCTTTCAGTTTCCATATAGGATTCTGTAGTTAATTATAGCAAAAATTTAACATCGTTTCACTATTTCTGCTTGGGTGTCTGACTGTCTGTAAGCGATTATACTCACGAGTCTTTGTACTAGAAAGTTTTTATTTGGCATGGTTGTACATAATAATAATCTCAACAAAGTGGTACAATTATATTTCATTGCGGCATTGGGTCGACGGCTTCTAACACGTTCGCATGACGGCCTGGCAATGTAATGAATCCTGAAAAAAAGCAACGGATATAGTGTTGCCCAAATGCAAGAACAAGACGAGACTTAGCCAGTCTTGGTCTTGGTCTTGCGCCAATACACCTGGTCTTGGTCTTGGTCTTGGTCTTGCGCTCCCAGTCTTGGTCTTGGTCTTGGTCTTGCAGCAAGAGTCTTGCAAGTCTTGCAATTACCTATTAGTCTATTACTATTTATTAAAGTTTACTTTAAATCTTAGAAAAACGTATTAGAATTGGAACATTGTGAGCTTGAATTAACATAGCCATAGTAAAGATCAAGCAGATTAATAAATAACTGAAGATTTTATAAGAAATTCGAAAAATCAACTGACCTATATGTCGTTTTCCATGGAAGTAACTGTTTCTTAATAAACATTTATGATTTATAAGCTTACATTTGCTAAAACATGTAAAAAAACAAATTAATTACAATAACTTGACTGTATTTTAAAGAACAATACTTATCTGTCTAGAAAGAGATTGAACCCTCAACTTATAAGAAATTTAATAAAAGAGTTTTACGATTTATCATTTATTTGAATATAAAATAAAATACAACACAAATCAACAGCTGATTTGATTCTAATAAGTGTTTTGCAAAATTTGATCTATCTGGATGATTAAATTTCTAAACGACACTGAAAATTAGAACACATAGAAAAATCCGAAAAGTAAAGCTATGGCCGGGAATCGAACCCGGGTCCTCGTCATTCCGTGACGCGTGCTATACCCCTACACCACCCATAGCAGGTACCAGCAGGTAGCAGGTAGGTAGGTTACCTGCTATGGGTGGTGTAGGGGTATAGCACGCGTCACGGAATGACGAGGACCCGGGTTCGATTCCCGGCCATAGCTTTACTTTTCGGATTTTTCTATGTGTTCTAATTTTCAGTGTCGTTTAGAAATTAAATTTCTAACGGTAAAACCGTAAAAGTAAACATAAAAATTAAGAAATAAAAATTTCTTGATTCATTTGATATTTCCTGGATGATTAAGCCTAAACGAGGGTAGTTTGGTAATATACGAATGTGGGTACATTTAGTTTATTTATAGTTTTACAAATTAGTACGACGTTGGTTCGCATGTGCATCGGTTGTGCTCTAACTTTGAGAATGATCCCGTAGAGGGATCGAAACACGCGTCAGTGTTTGTGTGGTGTTAGGATTAATTAAGTTTGTGGGATTTGTGTGCGTTTTGTGTGGTAGTAGTGGTGGGAGGGCTTGCATGCAAAACGTATATATTTCGCACAGGCTTGGTTAACTTGCACGTAAGTAGCGGAGTAGCAAGGTAAATATTTTGTGTTCATTATTTTATTAGTTTTGTAGAATTTTTTTACACGTTTCAAGTATATTTAAAAGTGGCTACAATATTTATCAAACGGGTGATATTTGAACACTTTTTTGCTATTTTTTCTTGTAAAAACTTAAGAAATATAATGACTAAATGTACAATAATAGTACCTAAGTAATTAGTTTAAAACCATATAAGTAATCAATATTATAATATATACTTACTAGAATGAATTATTATGACATCTACTACCTATCCTTACCATTTTATCCTAATCATAATACTACTTGCGTGATCAGTATAATGTATTCATTTTCATTCTAAGCACTCTGAAACTTATTTATTCTTTGGAACACCTGTAGGTACTCTTAAAATTCGAAATTATTTTGCATGAATAGTGTCAAATGTTATGATTTCGGCGCGGCGGCAACGATTGTTTTAGATTTCAAAAGAAGCCGCCGGCGCGTGTATCATAACCATGTACTTCCGAAAAGCGGCAAATTTCTTTGAGAAGTAAGTACAAAACCTTTGATGCCGCATTATCAAAGTACCGATGGTTAAAACATAACTATGCATGCACTCAGTTTGATTTTAATAGATATTTTTTTATTCGCTATGTTTATGGTATTAGTCGTAATGCGCATAGGTCCAGTTTTTCATATTCTTTGATATAGTTTTTTGCGTCTCATAGAATTCCTAAGCGTACCTACCTATACACCGAACTGTTACACCTAACTACTCCGTGAAATAGCGCTAAGTCCTAGCTGCAAGACGCAAGAGTCTTGCAGGCTATGTCTTGTTCTTGCTCAAGTCTTGCACGGTCAGTCTTGGTCTTGGTCTTGCTAAAAATACGCGGTCTTGTTCTTGGTCTTGGTCTTGCAAAAACGCAAGAACAAGACCAAGACTGCAAGACCAAGACTGAATTTGGGCAACACTAAACGGATAGCACTCCGGGAGCGCCGGCATAAGTGAAAACAGCGTTCGTATAAAAACGTACTTATTATCTATTATGGACAGACCTCTAACAATGTGCTGATGCCCTAGTACTTTTGATCCACGACTCAACAAAAAACGCTTCAAAAATCGAACGCGATTCATTCATATTTACGAGTAATTTCAAAATAAGCTCTTAGAGCATCTGATATTCTGGTACTTACTTAAACTCTCCCTCCGTCTTACGCCTGACGCGGGCTTAACATTTTTTACCCATCCCAAAAAGTGCCCAACGTCGCTAAAGAAGTTTTCATTTAAAAAATTCTTGCCTAAACTGGGCTTACGTTTTACTCTCAGAAGCGGTTAAAAGGGTCCGCGCAAACGCCTCAGCAAACCCGATGTATCGAGCTTGTTACTACCAGCTTGCAAGTGGACGGCCACGTTTCTATGCAAATATTTGTCCACGTTCGATCCCCGACGTGACCTGCATGTAGTTAATTTGCTACGTCACAAAGGGAATGCTAAAGGACCTTTTTTTGTCGCAACCATTCCGCGCCCATTACAGAGTGGAGCGAATGTTTGGGATTCAGTTAAACATTTTTTTGGCGGAGTTGATTTTTGCGAATGAAATTTTACTGTCTGCACGTGAGGCGAGGTAGGTAGAGTGGCATTTGTTGCAAGTAAAAACAGGGTTTTTTATTGCTACTGTATTTTTTGTATTGATTAATCAACGGGATTCAGTAAAAGCAGAATGTGGTTGCACTGAGTAATTAATCAACATAGTGGTAATATGGGCAATCCATCCCGAAATTCATTCGTCATTTGTCACTTAGCGTACTTGCATTCGTTTCCAATTTAGTACCATGATTTACCATAATAAGCCCTATACACTCTATTATCATTTCAAAAATGTCAGGGCATTATTACATAATAAAATTCAACGAACGAGTAAACGCAGGTTAAAGCGTAGCTTAATTATCTTCCGTCTAATGAAATCCCAAGTGAAGAACTAACAGGCTTGAAGTTTCACAACAACTGTTTCTATTTTATTTTATTTACAGTATATCTAATTACAAGCTGGCTCTTTGGAGGGTATTTTAAAGAATTTAATTAACTAAATTGCTAAGCGACCCGGCAACGTCTTTTTGACTCGCGAAACTTACAATTTCAGGTCAGAGCTTAAAATAGATTTTGATTTCGTTTAGGCGAGTCCAGAAGTATTTTAAATGAAGTTCCTAGCACCGGTGTTCGAAAGATCTGGAAAGGATTGCAATTATTACATTTTAAACACCATTACGTTGGAGTCAATGAATTCAGATCGATTTTTACCTACGTCCAATGGCTCGATTGACTTGAAAAGTACTTATTCATAAATGCAATGCAATACAGAAAAAGGTACGATATCGACATTCATCCTACTAATATTATAAATGCGAAAGTTTGTGACGATGTGAGTGAGTGTGTATGTTTGTTCCTTCTTCACGCTAAAACGATTGGACGTATTTGGATAAAATTTGGTACGAAGGTAGCTGGTATCCTAGATTAAAATATAGGTTACTTTTTATCCCGGAACATTGTATAGTTCCCGCGGGATAGCGATAAACATATCAATTGCTAATTCTACGCGGACGAAGTCGCGGGCAGAAGCTAGTTTTCTATAAAATTACACGATATCTAAAGAAAGAAAGAAAGAAGACATATTATTATTATTATTGATATTTATTCATTTACTTATTTTTTTATTTATTTATTATATCTCTACTCTGGATAATTCTGCGTGGACATTACTTCGTAAAGCAATTTCATTCACAAATTGTATCAGTTTGACACGTACAATTGAATTTGTCCAGAATTACAAGGGCAGCTAGCAATTTCTTTCCAACTGCCTGCCATTGTCCCAGTATTGTTCCTTGTCAAATACGACGGTTTTGATATTATAAGGAGGGATTTGATTCCTGAGCATCCACAGAACCTTATCATAGTCAACAATTTGATTTGTCCATGACTAGTATTATCAACTGACGTAAATATCATGACGGCAAGGTTCTATCGTAGCCTGGTTGCCTAGGAATCAAGTTGACTCGTACAAAATCTCCTTACTCTGGCGGAATCACTGTAGCGTACTGGGTTTTGGTACAATGCAGTGTTCCACTGGATGCATAAGCCTAATAGTCAGTGTTGCCATATTATGTATGGATTTCTCCGTACACATACGGAATTTCAGCAAATTGTGCGGAGAAAATGCATACGGAATTTTTTACTGTAGAAACTT
Organism: Pandemis heparana; assembly: GCA_963854515.1. Lineage (NCBI taxonomy): Eukaryota > Metazoa > Arthropoda > Insecta > Lepidoptera > Tortricidae > Pandemis > Pandemis heparana. Next base: position 6,991,702 of record OY978022.1, on the reverse strand, counting down.
ACAGCTTTGCCTTTTTAAGGCTCCTTGCAAGCTCAACGCGCGTATTTCACTAAATGTTTAATTTTTCTTCAATGACTATGGCGTATGTGTTCATAATTTCAGTAATAATATTATTAATGCATAAGATGGTTCACTTCTTAAATTACGATAATGCATACAAACAAACCTTGTGTTGGCAACAACCAACTGCCGTGACGGTCTCTTTGAAATGTCACAGATAAAGTAAAAAATATTCTTAGTGTGAGTTGCACCAAGTTATTTCAACTATAACATTAACCAACACAAATTATGTGTGCACATGCCCTCGTCAGGCTAAGAATCAGGGGATACCTACCCCGAACCAGGAGATTTTAAGGCACTACCACCGCGCCTATCACCCGATTCATAAATATGAGGTGGTAAAAGCGATGGAATAGTGCGAAAGCGGGTAATTACACAAAAGATCCACTAATGGGTTGAAGTGTATCCGTACGGACCCCTAGATTAAGATAAGAAATGATAAGATAACCATAACTAACGATTTTGACGTAAATTTCTACAGAAAACCTAAGAAATTATTGCCAAAATCGTCGGTTATGGTTATTGTAATCGATAAAGTAGCTTGAGGTAACTAACACTTATAAAATGTTTTAATGTTTGGCACAAACAGTATAATTGACAAAAAGAGGGATCCTGCACCGTCCGAGCGATTGTTTTGGGTCCTATATATGGCAACACTGCACACAGCCTACCAGACTCGCTGGCGAGCCTCGGGATATAACGCCGATTATCGACAAAACTCGTGTTTACGACCAAATCCCGTGTGTAGAGGTAGAGCGCTATGCATTGAAATCTCCTGGAGGTAGAACTGCAATTTCGTTATAGGCACAGTTGTTGTTTGAGCAGTGTTTTGTGAAATGTTTAGATGCTAATGTAGCTTGCTGTAAAATTCAGTTTATTAATAAAAAATACAAACGGGAAATAAAAACAAATTAAAAACGAAATTAAACTAATCCTAAATAAATAATTCCGACTGTTCTTGTGTTGTTATTTACTAAATAAATTCCGAAAAATCCATTGGCGAGACTTCGGATTTCATCTCACGCTCTGCTTGTGAAGCCACACAGCTCATAAAATGGTGATGGCACAGAATATATAATAGTACTAACGTACAGAATGGCCACGCTCCACCCCGCACCGATTCGAGTTACCCCACCCCTCAAGCGCAGTCTGCCGGAAAGCTGCTGGCAACTAGTAGGGCTCGCAACGCGATGTATGTCGGCCGCACGTCACAAGTTCGGGAACCTATCCTACCTAGGTACTTCATTTTATAAAATATTAGAAAATTAATGCTTTCTGAAATTATCGCGATTAATACATGAAATAACTACAGAATCATTTGCTTAAGTTTGTTGTCGTACATCTATTGTAATTGAAAATAATAATGCTTAAATACACAGACAGACACATTTTAAGTAAGTTTAAATAGATACATAACGATTAAGTACATTTATTTGCACACATTCTAAGCCATATCTTCATTATAAGTACCTATATTTAAGTAGTCTCTGCCTACCCCTGTGGGAAAGAGGCGTGACGATATGTATGTATGTATATTTATGTAATTGGTAGTACTTATAGTACTAGGTTTTTGCGATAGACAGCCCTGTGTATCTTACGCACACATTGACGCGTGTACAGACGACGTCGTGCCTGTGTTCATTTCAGAACGCGGATTTTGTACGTCGTGGCCGCCGTGTGGTGATGGTGAGGCATTTAGTCGACTATACAACATAGCTATCTGTGTGGGTTCCCGTTTGGTCCCAGATTAACTGGCAAACGTCAGCGATCGGATTTGTTCATTGTTTACCCGGGCTAGATCCGGGCCCTATCGGGATGCAATACACATTTGAGATGTATTGTGGTTTCACTGTAGTGCTATAGCCACCTTGGTTTCCAAAGGATTTGTTAGTAGCTGGTAGCACTAATTCACATCATCCACTGTTTTGTATATTCTCTAAAAAAGAGCAATTTATTGTTTTTTCATGCTTGAATAATTATGTTTTCTTTTAGTTGTAATTTTATTCTCCTGTTGTACTTTATCAAAGCCGACAACATAATAATATATTAAATTTCTAAACGACACTGAAAATTAGAACACATAGAAAAATCCGAAAAGTAAAGCTATGGCCGGGAATCGAACCCGGGTCCTCTATTATGGGTGGTGTAGGGGTGAGCACGCGTCACGGAATGACGAGGACCCGGGTTCGATTCCCGGCCATAGCTTTACTTTTCAGATTTTTCTATGTGTTCTAATTTTCAGTGTCGTTTAGAAATTAAATTTCTAACGGTAAAACGTAAAAAGTAAACATTAAAAATCAAGAAGTAAAATTTCTTGATTCATTTGATATTTTTTAATAATATATTACTTTGTATGCTTTGTGACTTATTTATTAAATGCATTCGTACTTCAGTTGAAGTGACGTAACATTTTTGAATCTCGCTCTTTAATTATAAGTAAATTATATTAATGAAAAATCATCATAGTACAAATGCTTTAATGGTAACTTTAAACAGTTTTAATAATGACGCTTCTCTATGACGCCGGATAACTTTATGGTGGACAACATCTCGGTCTTTACCAAGTATGTCAATATAATTATGTGTTAAAGCATAGGTACAGTTTAATTTTGATTGATTAATTGCGCAGTTTTATGAGATTCCTTTAAAATAGCTGTGTCAAATGTGTCGAAATGTTTTGATCGCAAAAGTGGGGTGCGTCCCACGAGATATAACTACAAAATATCTAATTTCATTATAATAACGTTCACAAGATATAATGAACGTTAGCTATAACAGCAAAAAGTATATTTTTTTAAGTATAAGGCTTAAATTATATAACGTTATTTTTATATAACTTCAATTTGTATAAGATTTATATGGACTAATTTCTTTTAACATAACAAACATTTAACCTAACTGAAACAGCTGCAAGACATTGTTTAATTTTCGGCGAGCGAGCGAAGCGAGCGAGCAAGACGGTACGGAGCGGAAGCGACTCGGATAGGTTAGGTTCAAAGGCTAATGCGGGAGCGTAGCGCAGCGAAGCTCCCGCATTAGCCTTTGGTGTTAGTTTTTTTTTTATAACCACCTAAAAAACCCCCTAACCACATAGCAAATTCAATAAACAACTGTGCATTATGCTTTTTGATGTTAGCTGTTATGAACATTATATGCTTTGATCGTTATTTCAATTGATATTATATATAAACAACGTTATACCTTACAAAATTAGATATTTTAAGATTATAATTTTCGTTCATTATATCCAGTAAACGTTATACTAAAAGAGTTTATATAAAGTGAGCGTATATATTCTGAACATTAGATAATAAGTTGTTATATCTCGTATTACTTACCCGCAAAAGTGAACGCAAACTTCATCAGAGTAATTATTTATTTAAGAAAGGAAAAACAATTAAAACGGTCTTGATTGTTAGTAATTATAATGCCTTTGATGTTAATTGTTTTAGTGAGAAATTATATTTCACGATATTAATTTTGGAGGAAATACACGACTCGGGAGTTGTTATTGTCAAACAATTATTTCAGTCAGAATTGGAGTTCACTGAATCGAGGGTCCGAAAAGAAAGCTGCCGTCAGCACTTTATAAAACATAAGTTATTAACGCTACCCTCAATCTACATATTGGAATCGGCTTTGTTTGTGCGCAAACATCCTGATTTATTCAAAGCAAAAATAGACATAAATACAACCAGAACACAATATAGAAATAAATTATTGCTACCGAAATCGAATTTAAAATTGTTCAAAAATGGTCCCCAATGTAAATGTATACAAATATATAATAAAATCCCAGAATCAATGAGACAGGAGACCAGATTTAATATTTTCAAAAACAATCTTAAGACATACCTAACCAATAAATGTTATTATTCTGTTGACGAGTCCTTGAATGATGAAATTGAAAAATGACATTAGTAAATTTAATATATTTTGTACTTATTTATAATTTTTACATTTAAAATTGTCAATTTAAAATTAATAATTTAAATTGGATTCCAATATAATTCTAAACATGACATTTTTTAATAACTCCTTAACATAATAATCATAACAAATAATATTAATAATAATAATTAATGGATGGCTGTAATTTTAATGTAATTTTATCTTATTTTAATTGGAAATATGTGTTAATTTTAATCTAATCTTAAGTACCATTGTGTGCCCTTACAGGGCGTCATGGACCGACTTGTATATATTATAACACCTTTAACTATAATGTACATGGCATAAACAATGAATAAATGAATATGAATATGAATATGAATATGAAAATAAATTATATATTCAAAGTTTACGAAAAAATTATATGAGGTATGCAATTATCTTATTATAAAATAATTATTTATAGGCAGTTTACCCTCTATCTATCTCTCTTCTTCAACTATAATCCACCCAATGCTGAATGTAGGTCTCTTCTAATGCGCGTCTTTCTTTCCGATCTTGTGCTTTTCGCATCCAATTCCGCCCAATCTCTTAGACAGCACGTACAGTATTCAGGTAAAAAGATTACAATACAAAAACATAAACGCAAATTTAAATTCTATATTTTATACTGCCTATGTTTTTGATCTGTGTTATATGGTGAAAGACCCTTTCGTCTTAATAACTATAAATATATCTGCGTGCTTTTTAGCGCAATCCGTTCAGTGATTCGAGCTGTGCGTTGATCGATCATTCAGTTATGGTTGCCTTTTATTTATCCACATTAAAAATACTAAACATTTAAGTAACTCTCCGTTCAGTAACTATTATTACTTCATTGTTGCAGAACCAGCGACTCATTTATCTATACTAAAGGCGACATAGTTCACTGGGCATCCTATCAGCCCATTGACTGCAATTCTGCAAAGGAAAATCCATTCATTCATTCAAACAGTCGTTACAAGCTTAAACAATGCTTAGCTTGACGCGAGAAGCGATTATAACATTGTAGTTATAAAAATATAAACTCAAAAAGCAATAAGATACAAAATAGTGTTTGCGGCAATTTCAATTCTAGCGCAAACGAGTAGAACATCAAATGTAATTGCGTTGTGTTGAGTTATTTTACCTTTACACGTGCAAACTAGTGTTCTCTGGTTCCCAACCTTTGCACAAAGCTGAAATGTAACAAAATGCTGCAACTGAATTTCGAGCAAAGTTGCGTTTTGTGGAATAGTTGCAAGCGTTTCTTTATCACGAGTTCATTGTTGGACGTTTTATCTTACTTTTGCTGTAACATGTCATGATTCGAAGTAATTACTGTTTTTGCGGAAGTCTTGGCTCGCTTTTGAAGTGATAACTGCTCATGGGAGGGTAAACCGCTTCGTAACGTAACGCGTTACGGCGCCAGTCTGTCTGGCTTCCCTTTATCTGACGCATACGGCAGCGGTAGGCAGGCTCTTCGCCTCTCTCACTCTAACCCAACAGCGCTAGTCGTATTTCGGACAGACGCTTCCCCCTCTCACTACTCAGTGTTTAGTGTGCGATATACATACTGTTAGTAACTTAGATTAGTTTAAGTTATCACTCCTGTCGGCCATCCCGAGACGCACACGTGCTTGTAAATAACCTGGCAAGGCAAAAAAAACGACGCTAAGTACGGGTAGTTTGAACTTGGCCTGCTTAACAATTGTGACACATACATCTTTCCTACGCGAAACGCTAAGATTTTACTATTACTTTTGTAGGTAGTCAATGACCCCGTTACAGTTAAATTTATACCTTCAAAGCTTAAACGAGAGACGAATGGCGATGGATTGTCAAGCTTGCCACCAAACCGAACATGACGACTACGACCACTCTGCCAAGAGTGTTAACATTGGAATGAAGAAGCTTATAACATACAATTTTGTAGAAGAGGTAGACCCGAGAAAATACTTGCACGATTAAATCCCAGGAGTACCTATGAAGGTTTAGTCGAAGAACAATTTCCACCATGCCATTTTCTTATAAAACAAACGTCTCGAACACGTTCGTGTGAATGTTTCAATTACTACGAGTAATTGGCAGCGCCTCTAGCGGCACGTAACGGCAACAAAGTGTTTCGTGGTATTTGACAGTTTAACGTGAACGCGTTTGAAAATATTTTTACGACAAGAGACTTACAATAGGCTAAGCTCTCAGGTTAACTCACTAGTGAGCATTTCTCAATTTTTTTTCTAGATTAGGTATGAAATTATTTTTATATACACGACAGGCGTTTGCGCTTGCAAGCAAGTGGGCTATCTGATGTTAAGTGAGCACCACCACCGGACACCTGCAACACAAGAGGATCTCATCTGCGTTGCCCGCATAGGGCTAAGATAGAACCTCATGTGCCAGTAATTTCACCGGCTGTCTTACTCTCCACGCCAGAACTCAGCAGCGCAAGTACTGCTGCTTGACGGCAGGATAAGCGAGTAAGACCAACCATGCACGAGGTCTTGCCATCCTTCTCAAGGTTAATATAAGTAATGCAAAAGATGTATGTACACTTAATTTGTTCTCATAGTTAAAAGCAATTTATTTTATTACAAAAGCGCGTAATTTACGATTTGTTGGACTTCCCTTAAAGAGGTGACTACGGATCCAAATTCTTAATAATTACGTTAGAAACGTCAAGAAATTCCACATTGTTTGAAGATCCACTGAACAATGAACGGGCGGGATTGAGCTCAGAATTAATTTCCATTCTGACGGGAAATTAGATTTTGAATTAAATATCTTAAAAAAAATAAGCTTTATTGAAAGGTTTTTAATTAATGCTGACGGAATTTAAGGCTTGAAAATTTTCAATGAAATCATTCATTTAAAATAAGTCTGAAGATACATTAGTGTTTTTTCAAGCATTTCTAACACTGTTACGTCAACCACCTGAAATTTTTTAAATGTTTTCTTACTTTAATAGACCCATAAAATAACGAAATACTATTTTAAAATAGCTACTGACCAAAAATTTTCATTCACTCACCCATTCAATTTCATCCGAATCACAAATGCGAAATACGAAGGACGCCCAAACTTTTATCGCGTCATCTCATTGATCAAACGAATGATTATCACAAGTTAATTGAACAAAACTCCACAAGGATAACGATCGTGCCACTGAGCGACTGAACGATTGAACGAATGAACGACGTCTTTCATTCACTCAATCGCCGCTCGCTTCGCATTTCTTTGCGCCATATCTCCCGACGGTAGCTTCGGCGGCTGGAATTCTTTTAAACTACGCTGTTGCAGATTATATTTTTAAGGGAATTTTCTTGTAAATGTTTATATTATTGCGTTGTTTTGTAGGCAATATTTAGGACTTTATTAATTTACCTATTCACCTATAATGTTACCTTATTACTTCTGTATACTTGTTCTGTTCTGTTTCGATTTTCAATAAGGAGTTAGGACTTTATAAGTGTGCTTCGCGAGCCAGATAGTATCAACTATGTTTTCAGTTTTCTTTTTACGATCATATCACTTCAACTAGTTTTGCTAAAATAAATAATTAAGTTGTCAGAATAATGTAAAGTTTCATCATCAATGAACAAAAAATATTTACCTTGGCTACCTCTGGCAAGCCTGTGCGAAATATGTTTTTACTTTCAAAGTAACGCCTGATTCAATCAAATATTTATTTAAGATATTTATGAGACAAAGATAAAATTTGACATCATAGTAAATTTCTCCATATGCTTCTTTAACTTTATAATAAGTTATGTGAATAACAAATAGAGTTTCAAATGATTTAACACAAATTCGCTAATGATTTGACTTGCTAATTCATCACTAATCTAATGGTCGCTTGTAATTTTATTTATTGAAATAAATGATGAACTAGAAGTGGGTTTCCTACAAGATTATGTAAAATGGCAAGTTAAATAATTAACACAAAAAATATACATTGACTAGGTAAATACATAAATCACATCTTTGTCCCTTACTGGGTAGGCAGAGCCTAAGGTAACAAGACCTAAAGGCCACGTTTAGCATGATTGTGGGCATATAGGTGGAAAGCGGAATCAAAATAATGATAGGTTGCTAGCCGCATCGCTTGTAACACGATTCCTAAGATTTTCGTCCACATTTGCAAAAATATTGCTTATGTATAAAACCAAGTCCAAAAACAATCCACTTTACGTTAATCTTTCTATTTCCCGAATCCTCTCCAATTTATCTTAAAGTTTTATCGGTTTGATGCCAAGATTAACTGAGTGGACTCTCTGTTTTTAATGATCTGTGCTCCCGGCTTCCAAGGGGATTCAATTAAGGACCGCTCTTAGTCAATGTAGGTCGTCAACTACTAAGCCAAAGAAACTAGTCCTTTGGTGCATGCATTGCTTTGCTCTATTGCTCTGTTAACTGTCTAGTTTTCAATAAAAAAAAAGTTTGAGGACCTTTTGATAAATGTATGAGATGTGACGTGTGATGTACAAATTGATTCATGACCCGCAGTAGAACTTCTTCACAGTATACGCCACAGTGATTTTGCTTGTCAATTCAGTGTGACGTTACTACGACATTTACTGTTAAATGGTTCCACAGTGAGTCAGGATTCAGTTGGTTTCATAGTACAATTTGCCAAATTGGTTTCGCAAAATCTAACAGCCCGCGTGGCAAACACGACATATTGGCTGGTTTAGGAAATTTGACTACAGCTAAATAAAAAAGTTAGGAAGTATTTACAAGCTTCCATTTGTCCCGTAGTCTAAATGTCTGTTATAAGAAAGAAAGAAGACATTTATTAATTTTGCAAGACACACAATTTTATAGAAAAGAAAAAACAAAAACAAAAACAAAAAAACACAGACATGAAAATTAGATCATCAGCGTTGTGTGTGTCTCCGCAAAAGAGAAACGGTCGCTGGCTCAGCATTACGCTGAGGTGTTAGACACCTGCAGCACTGATTTTCAGCCAGAACCGTCTGTGACTCAAGAAACGATACACAGGCAAAATATACTACATAAACCATAAACTTTTACGTAAGTAAAGTAATAAATAGATATAATAAATAGACAGAACCCGACTTATGTGTGACTAGAAAATACATAAATTTATTAAATAGTTTACAATAAACAAAAAACAAAAAGGAAGGAAGACTATATTGTTCAAAGACAACAAGCTGGCATATCAGTGTACAAAGTGCTGGAGGACTATTTTAAGGATTTTTGGAGCGTCAATAAGTTATAAAATTTTTACCCACTTTCAGTGGTCACATTACCGAGAAAAGCATACTTTTGCAAGTCCAGTGACAGTACAATAATCTTGAAGTAAAATAGTAAAAGGCCAGGATCAGACGATTTCTTCAACGATTGGTCCTTATTGATTCGAAATTTGATATATCCTTATTCTATCCTTTGGCAAGATTTGAGAAAATTGATCTAGCTACGACACACACAATGCACACACACACACACCACACACACAAAGAGAGACAGTGACGTCAAACTTATAAAATTAAAAAAAAAAAAAAAAAACTTTTATTTCGGTATCTTAAGTTAAGTGTTTAACAATTGTTTGGTGCGTCTTTTTAAGTTTGTTAAAAACCTGTGTTAAGAGACACCGTTTTAACACCCCTTTTTTCGCCGGGGGTTAAATACGGTCAAAAAATTCACCATTCGACAGGCACCAAAACGTAATTTGTTTTTTTTCGAATAAAACTCCGTCCTGCCTGAATATTTACAACACCTTTTCGGCTAGCGTTATTGGATGTGAGACACGTATTATGGCTCGTTAGATAAATAATGAGATTTTCATCACAAAAAAATACAATTTGTGCGTACAAATGAAAGGTACAATCCTAATTCAATCCCAGATTTGGCCGTTACAAAGTTGCGGCAAGGGAACAGTTTGGAAAACAAAATTGCTTTTTTAAATTAGATCCAGCTTTTTAGTTAGTAATTTTAAAAAGGTAAGGTTTTGTAGAAACAATTTCGATAAACAAAAATGAAAAAAATGAAAAACTGTTCAATACTGTAACTGTTCCCGGCCATAGCTTTACTTTTCGGATTTTTCTATGTGTTCTGATTTTCAGTGTCGTTTAGAAATTAAACTGTTCAATTATCTTAAAAAATGGTATTTGAAAATATTAGATAGAGCCGCAAAAAACAAAATTAAATACACTGACGAGAAAAAGTAACACGTCACTTTTCATACATACAAGGTTCTATGAAAAGTGACCCGCTGTTTTTGCTCTTGAGTATAGAAACCTAATACCTACATAATCCGGGACGTTCTAGATTAGATAACTCAATCAGTACTAAATTAATATAGTCTGAAAGCTAGTACATAAGCCAAATAAATGGCACTACGAGTACCGTAAAAGATACGTCCTTTACGCCCTCAGTCGCGCATACATTTAAAGCCTCACTTTGTATCTCAGTTGAAAGAAAACCTTTTATTGGTTTTCAAAGACCTTCGAGATCTACCGACAAAGGATCATTCCCTGGTTGAGATTAAAACCGTTTGTAAGAGGTAAACGGATGTACACAAATTGAGGTGTGCAAATGGATATTTGAATCCCACCCTAATGCTATGATGTGAGATTGATTCAATTATTTATCAGTGTTGCGTACCCTTTTCATAATGATATTGCTCGGGTAATTCCATATATTAGTTTCTACGCACACACAAATCACGTGTATATCCCTGGGTAGATATAACCTAAAGTAACAAGACCTGAAGGCCACATGTAGCATAATTGTGGGCGTATGGAAGGGAAATAAAAATATTAATGGGTTTGGACTGAATGAGCTTTTACCATCGGCGCGGGAAGAGAAGCAAGAGGTAAATTCTATGTTTTTTCTTTCATGCATATTAATATTTCTCGGTTAATTCCATTTATTAAGTAGTTTCTTTGACTGATTGGTACATGTCGGATTTAATATCTGACTCTCATACTCTGCTCGAGGGATAAATAGATAAACAGAAATCCAATCATAAAAAGTGGTAGCGGAAAAAGTTTTTCCTTCGAGAAACATTTGCCCTAAATTTTGGAAGCCTCTTAAGCGAAAGCTAGTGCTTACCAAAAATAATATTTATTTATTTATTATTGGGAAACAAACAGCTTAAAATTAAAACTTCAGTTAACGCATCAGCCAAAACAATTTCCACCAGTAGTTAATTCAGAATGAAATCTTATGCTAAAAAAAAACATACAGTATTTACCCCCTTATTCATAAACGCACTATAGGCCTCTGCTAAGTTAGTAATCGTTTGTCCTTATCTGTGAAAGGTAAATGTCAAAGTGACAGCTAAGGACAAACGATTACTAAGTTAACAGAGGCCTATAGTGCGTTTATGAATAAGGGGGTTAGTACCTAGTTATTAATTACTAACAAACAAACTATGACTCTTGTGAGACAAAGAGAAACAGAAAAGATGACTGAATCATTATAATAATCAACTATTCATCTACTTAGACTCAATACGAACTTACTATTATAATGGGGTTTTACTTATAAATACTGTTAAGACGGGTAAATTTAAATAATACACGGGAGTGCGGTAACAGAACTTTACTTCACCAAAGCCCGCTTTCCTCTGACGCCTCGACCCAATGCCTGCCACCAAGTCGTTTCCCCCACCACCTACCCAGCACAATGTTGCCATTACAAAAATAGTCATATGACAACTTATTAAAACTATAGAAATACAAACATCGTCGGCTGTAGGTCGAATTGGCGTAACTGATATAATACGTTTTTTCAGGAGAGCCAATCAAAGTTTTTTTTCGGAGTAAATGGCTCATAACTTTTTTTATAACGAATCTTTTTTAGATCGGATTTCACACATAATCTTAGATTTTAGTGCTCTATCCTTATGTGTAACATTTATTAAAGTATTGCGGCTATTTTAGAAATTAGATTTCCCTTACATCAATTTGTTTCGACAGTAACGTCCCTTACATGCCAAGTATTTTGCAGTCTTGCCCCTTACGTGGAATTGACCTCTACGTTGGAACCAACAATAATGACAAAAACAAGGTAAAGGACTAGTTGGAGAAATGCATGAAATACAAAATAGTGTACAGGGATTGACGAAAAGAAAGCATTGAATACAAAATGGTGCATAGGTGTTTATGAAAAAAATGCATGAAATACAAAGTAGTGTATGACGATGGTTGAAAAAAATAACATGAAAACAAAATAATATAAAGGGATTTCTGAACAAAAAAGATGTACACCCTTTTAGTGTAAAGCGATTTTTAAATTGTTTTTTGGTTTTTTAAACCATTTAAGACGTATAAAAATGTATTGGAAGAGTGTGTGTGGTTGTTTTTGCCCCTTACGTGCAATATTATTGTTTGTATATTGTAAGAGTTGACTTCTATTGATTGGAATAAAACAATTTATTATTATTTTTATTGTTATCAAATAAAACAATATGTATAAATAATTTACCCATACCGCATCATTGGCGGTAAATATTTTTTACCTACTATCTATTGATCAACAATACGGATGTAGTGAGATGTAGCGAAGTAGAAAACTCTGATCTCAATTGGAATACGATGTCACCCGAACTGTCAATCAATGATTTTATTAAATGAGTGACGTTGTCATATCCATTAATATGGAACTTTACTGATTGATTCACTCTATCTATTAAAAAAAACTGCATCAAATCCGTTGCGTAATTTTAAAGATTTAAGCATACATAGGGACATAGGGACATAGGTATACAGGGACAGAGAAAGCGACTTTGTTTTATACTATGTAGTGATGAAGTGATGTCAAAGTGAAAAATGTTATTGTATAATATAGAGATGTTACAACACCTTCAGTAACTTCGAACTTTTTTTATGTGAATAGGAAGGCAAACGATGCCTTCCTATTCAAATAAAAAAAAAAAAAACGAGCAAGGGGGTCACCTGATGGTAAGCGATCACCACTGCCCATAGACACCCGCAACCCCGGAGAGATTGCAGATGCGTTGCCAACCTAGAGGACTTAGATGAAATGCCTCTTGTGCCCGTAATTTCCCCGGCTGTCTTACTCTCCACACTGGAACACAGTAGTGCAAGCACTGCTGCTTAGCGACAGGATTAGCGAGTAAGATGGTGGTAGCGATCCGGACGGACCTTGCACAAGGCCCTACCACCCGCGAATATTCTATTGTCATAAGTATAATTATAATAAGTATAATTATAAACAAATTATAATCAAAAAATGTTATCTTCACTTTCAAACAAAGTAAGTATACTACTAGTAAGTACAAAATAAAGCTTATTGGGAAATGTTTACAAGAATAAAACTCAATACCTGCCTACTTAAAAACAACATCTACTTATGGGGCTACTATGAAAATTTGTATGTAAGTAAATTATGCATTTGAGAGGGATGCCAACGACATGAAGGTTTTTATACTAGGCCCGTTAGTATACTTATAGGTACTTTACATTGTTATTTTATCTACTGGATTATTTGGATCGATATTTTCAAAATTTTCCATTTCATAATCTGAGTCACAATCAGACATATTATCGTTAGATTCGTCAGTGCTTTCATTATTAACATTAATTACAATTCTGTTCCGGTGACCGATATTTTTGCACTATAAATCTGTACACACAAGTAACATTCTTATATTGACTTGCTGTTGTCCGAGGCTTCGCCCCCGTTTTGTTTATTTTTATTTTGCTTAATACCTATTGTTTCATCAGAAAGGTCTTAACGATAACGAACATACAAAAAATATTTAGATATCGTTAAGTAATTTTTTCCGTGCATGATGTCGTAAGAAGGTAGGTTGTAGTTAATAAACCAAACGACAGGTGAACGTGCACTGAGCTTAACGAATTACGGAGCTTTGTTTTGATGCCCGTGTGATGTGTGTCCCATCCTCTCTTTCACACTCAAAAGACGTTGTGGGATAGAAAAGAATAACAATAATGTAAGCACGTCCGCTCTTATCTTGTGTTATGAAGTATGATGTGCTTGTAAATAAAGGTAACGGATAAAATATTCATTAGTTTCACAATCAAATTGGTTTAACGTAAAATGAAACTAAATACAATTCGCATCAAATTAGCGTAACAGACAATAAACTCAAATATAATTCGAATCAAATTGGTGTAACGTTAGCACTGCTTAAAGTATGGGAATGCAAATTGGCGTAAGGGACAAATATTTCGAAACTCTTGCAGTCCGTTTGATGTAAAAGCGATGCGTATTTTTTTTAATAACTGAGACATTAGTGTAAGGCAAGTTTTATTATGTTTTTCTTCGATAATTAACCATGTAAGGGTAATTCGTTGATTGAAAAGATCCTTACCTTATTCAAAGTGGGTTGGCGGCGGTAAATACACCATTTTTTGTTGCTATATTTAATATTTTTTCAGATACATTGTTTTTGTGAGGCTGATCCGACAAGAACCCCTTGAAAAAAATTAGAGTAAGGGACATTTTTTTAAAGCTAGAATTTTTTCAATAATACCATTCGAAAGAGCGGAAAATTCTGAACAAAACTGTATACTCAACTCATTTTGCGTATTTTGTCAGTTACGCCAATTAGACCTACAGCCGACGACATGATGTGATTACTGACTTACATTCGATTTCTTTTTAACATAATTGCAATTTCACTTTTGACTTTAATTCCTGTCAGTTTTAACCATTATAACCTTGAAGTTGCCTTAAAATAGTAAACAAAGTGCAAAATAATCCCGTCAAAATTAATAACTAACAATACTAATGTGAGACTAATATTGAAACTTGATACAAAACCCTCATTGGTAGCGCTCGCCCCGAACGCTCGGTCGCGCGCGCTTGTAATTTTCGCCGGCAATTCATTAATATTTGCAATCATTTTCACACGACGTATCTGTCCCGCGGGACTCATTAGGGTATCGCAATGAAATTTGACATTTGCTCTCTTGACGCTGGAGTGATTTTTAGCCGCTTTTTGGTTTTAATACTGGTTTAACACGTTAACTCATCGTACAATACAACGATTTCCAGCTGATGTTATTAATGTTATGATTATTTGTAATATTTGATTGACAACTTCGGAAACACCAAACTGCAAGCTTATTACGTAACTCGCTCGCGATCCCCATCGTCTTCATTTTGACAGTTCATGTATGGGCTGACAATTGGCATCGGAATCAGCTAGCTGTCACATTCATACAAGAACTGTCAAAATGAACACGTTGGCGATTACGAGCGAGTTACGTAATAAGCCTGCTGCATAGTTTTTATGTGTTAACTAGCTGTCGACCGCGGCTTCGTCTTCTTGCGAGATCTAAACAATTTTCCGGGACGTAAACTTCTCAGAGAGCTAGATTACATCTGCCAACGACTATCTATTGACGTATCTAATTATATTAAAACCATTTTATTGATACACATTAAGGATTAAAATCCAATTTCGCGCACGTCACAGATTAGCGAAGGGTACACGTACACAAGCGCCAAGTAATTAAATGTGAATCAGTACATTATGCAAATATTAATTTCGTACATGAAACTTAAGTCGTCTGCCGTATCCGCATCCGGTTTCCTTGAAGGTTTTCTCAGCCTTTGATGCTGTCACGCGAAGCTGTTAAAATGCAAGGCTGAGGTACGAAACGAGGGGAACGGAACGCTTCAGGCGATGCATCCTGGGCAACAACAGGTATCAAATTTATTTACCACACGCATTAGGTTAGTTATTTTTATTGTTCTATTTCTATAGCTAAAATATTTTAGAACCTTATTTTTATCGACGTTGTTAAAATTTACTATCATAAACCATATTCAAAAACATAATAACACTGACACCGTATAGTGCTGGAATCGCGTCCGCGTCAGCTTTATAAACAGGGTCCCGTTGGCGTCCTTTAGGTATAGACCCCTAAAGATTATCTATCTCGCTTCACACAAACGTCTTGTACCTAAAGTTTTACATTTACCAAGTGCCTTCCTGTACCGTACCGTTCTTTAACTTTCTGAGAGCTTACTTCTTAACAAACAATTAATCTTCTCCACGAGATTAAAGTTGCAATCCTCTTCCGTGCTAGGAATTAACTCAGATTCCATTAAAGAAGGGTTCTGTGGGTAGACTTGTGTTGACTACATCTGTATTTAAGAAACATTTTAATATCAGAATGGAGCTGGGCTCATAGATTTTGTAGCATTAGTGCAGTGCTGCTAGGGTTTGTCAACAGTGTGTAGTAGAATATTTGCCACTAAACTAAATTATTTGAACCAAGAATCAAATAAAATAAAGCCATTTAGAACTGTAGACAGAAGTAATAATGTAGAGGTATGTAATGAAATAACAACTTCATCAAAAAACCGATTCAATTCTCGTCTTGAAAACCGCCTATTGTCTACCTATAGTGCTTTAAGTTTTTTCTTCTACGTTGTTTGTTTTTTTGAAACATGCACTAATGGCTAATTGTATTGTATTGTATTGTATTGCATTGTCACTAGCTGCACTATTGCTTCTTCTACGTCCTGGTATTTGCCATCAGCCTGTTAATTACCGACTTCAATATCAAGACTATTAAAGACACAATTACACCTTAATTGTTTTTGTGAACAAATAGGTAAACAACACCCGTTTAAAACGTTTGCAAAGACGACACGAGTCGTTAATGTGGCTAGTCTGAAACCGCGACATTAGTTAGTGGAAAAAGATGGATAGCGTGCTCGCAGTCGTTTAGAGGTCGTATAGGTGTTGTATAAACTAAAAAGTCACCTCTAAGTCTCAGGTAAAAGACAATTTAATTAGAATTTACGGTGCCAAATGTGTCTCTGGGACTAATAAATCTAATAAACTTGGCAGTAGAGCTCATCAGGGATTTTACTAGAGAGCTAGCGTTACTGTGTAATACATAATTTAAACAATTCATGCAATAAATTCTGCTACGCTTTTATAATTTATGCTACAAAAACTTGGCAGAATTTTACTCTCAAAAAACGGTACTCTGCACCAAACTTTAGCTAGTATTATCAACAGTGAAAAGTCATACGACGTCGTTAACGTTCGGTATAAGTCACGATTATAGAACTGGTATACAGCTAAAGGCCGCGTTAGCGTCGCATTACCGATAGTTATAACGAGAGGTGATTTGACAGATGACCTGGCGAACCGAGGGGCCCAGGCTAAAGATGGTAGATAGCTTTGATTGATTGCGATACTTCGGGCCCTCCCCCTGTGTTAGAACTGATAGGTGATGTCATTTACGTAGATTGCTTCCCTAATTTAACATGACGTGGCCACTGTTAAAATAACAAGGTTCCGGGTAATACCGTACCAGGGAATCTATGATTATTCAATCTAACCGTTTCCGATTGAGCTGAAGTCTGTCTATGAAAATATTACTGATGATTAGGTACCATAGGTTAAAGTGCTTGGTAATTTAAGTAAAACAGTTACTTTGCTACCACTTTCTGAAAATTATAAACTATCTCGGTACAATTTTTAGATTATTATTTAGTTTAGGATTTTGATTAGTTAATTGCCTGCTTGTCTTTTTTTTCAAAGGTTTACCTTTTTTTCTCTCTATGTGTATTGACCGTCTGTTAATAAATATTACATTTTGCCCAGTTTGGGTGTCACGAACTATTTGACGCTGATTGTACCTGCTGAAATATTCCGTAACAATTTTATGAGATCTCGTAAAGAGAAAACAGTTTATCAATGAATATTTCCTTTAATAAAGCATGTTTCTAAACGTAAAGGTTTAATTTGTGAGTCAATGCCCAAACCGCTGGCTCCGCGCCCCGGCGTCTCGGCTACCAGATTAAAATACAAATTTACTCATTGAGTGCGTTTTACACCAGCTTACATCCACGTTTATTCACGTTTCTTACCTGTTCCGTTTATTCATTGCTTCCATTGTTTTCTTTGCATTCCGTGTATTTGTCTGATTCGGTAATTTTTAGAAATGGGTATAAATGCTGCTAATAATATAAGGGAATTTGTGAGGATATATGGATTTTTGCTACTCTTTCACGCGAGAACGGCTGAGCAGATCTGGATGCAATTTAACACAAGGATAGATAGTAGTCCGGAATAGCACATGCTTAGGCTACTTTTATCCCATAATAATGAATTCTTTGCAAAAGAAAATGAATGTTATTTTTGTTACAAGAGCTGGGTACCGGATGAGAGGAAACGAGAGGCGCAGGTTTAATTTTAAAATAAAAATAATCAGCAACCTTAAGTGGTTACGTGGTTATTGGTAATCATTTTATATTAGAAACTGAGGTGATTATTGAATTTTCGATATAATATTTATATACATAGTTGAACAAAAACATTGCCACGACAAAATAACTTGTCACGATATAATAAACGTACCTACCTAGTTAAAATACTGGTCTTAAAAACAGCAGGTAGGTACCGCTTAATTAAATACTAAATAGTTGCCCATGGTTGCGAATAATCTCGACTTTTATCATTTAAAAACGATGCAAAATGAAACTTTAAAATGTTGAAGTGAAATTAAATTAAGTGCTTATCATTCAGTTTCGTCATTCTTCATTCAAGGACCTTAACTGACATAATGAACGTCACTGAAAATTCGTAGACAAATTTGAAATTTAATTATTAATGGAAGCTTTTCAATGTGTATAGCAAGAACTATTCATTACGCGCAAATTGTTCTTTGACTGCTTATTTTATTACGAGAAATAGATGAAGATATACTCAAAAGAGATTATGTAACAAAGGTGGTCTTGATTAAAATCAGTGTTCGCCTCGCATCAGCCTTTGCCTTTTACGAATTTAAATTTGTAATTAGTAAATTTGTATCAGATTTGTATTAAAAATTATTCTATCAATTTACGGTCTGGAATAAGAACTATCTAAGAAGCGTTTATTGTTGCACGGCTTAATAATACGTAGGTACATGAATTATCAGGTTATTGTGTTACAAGCCGTATGTTCAATCACGTTACTATCCAAGGTATCATAATTAAATAATGTTGTGATATAGAATGTCACATATTCGTTTCAGAACATGACAGTCTCATTAATTGCGACATTGAAGTTATTTTTGGAAATTTCATAAACTTAAAATACCAACGCTCCACTCATTTTAAATGATGAAATACAAACTGTCAGTCACAAGCGTGTAATTAACACACATTTTTAATTTTACTTTAACCCTATTAAATATTAAATATCTGGTAACACCTAATGATTCATTCTCTTTCCAGTGGCAACTCAACATAACCGAACTTACCATGTTTATAATAATGCGAGCTGTTGGCTACAAGCATTTCATTTTAATGAGCTTTAAAAGGGTCTGCCCTCAACTTAATTAGTTTAGGGAGCATGTGTCGGTGTATGATGTTGGGACAGTAGGCGAGTGGCATTTTTACCCAACTGATGTCAGAAAAGAGGGTATGCTTTTGAGTTCATATATAACCATAAAGTAGCTAATAGGACTGATTGACTGACTAGCAGACAACGCACCCGACAGCCTAGACTATTGTACTGCCTGTACATATTGGGTTTGGTTCATGGACACTGTCTTGCTACTCTTTCGAAATGGAAATGAAATGAAAGAAATGGATCCCCTGTAAATAGATAAGGACTACACCAATTTTTTAAATAGTCACTCTAACACTCAACTATCATACTCGGGACTTGCTCATGGCCGCCTGCATCGTGGCCTAAACCTTAAGGTAATTTAAAAATAAGTTTTGTGGAAGTTGGATCTTCATGTGAACGTCTTACCAATTAATCCTGCCGCCAACCGGCAGTGCTTGCGCTGTTGTGTCCAGCGTGGACAACTGGGGAGACAGCTGGTGAATTTACTGGCCCATGAGGTATTCTATCACAGTCCTCTAAGCTGCAGGCTTATTACGTAAGTCGCTCGCGATCGCCATCTACTTCATTTTGACAGTTCATGTATGGGCTGACAATTGGCATCGGAATCAGATAGCTGTCACATTCATACAAGAACTGTCAAAATGAACACGATGGCGATTGCGAGCGAGTTACGTAATAAGCTAGCTGGCCACGCATCTGCAATCCTCAAGTGCAGTTACTATCAGGTGACCCATTTGCTCGTTTGCCTTCTTTACATACATACCATCACGCCTCTTTCTCACAGGGTAGGCAGATACTACTTTGTTCCAATTGCTACGATCCTGACATACCTCTTTCGCTGCATCCACATTCATCAATCTCGATACATGCTCGTCGGTTTCGGGTACACTTGCCTTCCTTGACGTATGTAAAAAAAACACGTGATTATGTCCCAAATCTGATAAAGTTATGAGCTGAATTGTAAGACGTGCGTGAGTCCTACTGTTGTTTTCAACAACTCGACACGCAGGATGATGCGGACAAGTAGCGTAGGGTGCATGTTAATTTAGTATCCGCAGGGCACGTATTATGAAGCCATCTCGGCTTTGCTCCCCGCTTTTTGTTTATCTTGTCCAGTTTGGCGAACTTATGCCGTCCGTTTTGCAGGGGAATGTTTGAGACCCCGGTTTTTTTGGGCTCGTTTATGTTATGTGCCTATAGGACTTGGTTAGGCGGACGAATGCACGGTTTAGGGTGGCAGGAATGTTTTTGAAGATAGCGTCGGTGTAATATTTGAAGCTAATGCTCAAAAATAATCGTTACCTCATAGAGTCAGTACCTAAGTAGAATTGTGTGTAAGTGTTTGGAATATAAAAGTTTCAAGTTTTTTTTCCTTTTGATTCAAAAGATACTTTTAAAGAGGTCCGAATAGGAAGTATTTTAAGGACAAATGTTTTATTTTATCGAATCAAGCTATACTTTGCGGAGGTTCAATTCAATTAACAAAAACTTGGGGCTTGCCGCTATCTTGCTGGTAAGTAGCGGAGTACCAAGGTAAATATTTTTTTTGATTGACAATTATTTTGTTTATTAAAATAAACTCTTTATAATCACTACATACATACTTACATACATAAATCACGTCTTTATTACTGACGGGGTAGACAAGGCCTAAGGTAAAAAGACCACGCCACATTAGGCGTATAGTTGGAAAGGAGAATCAAAATAGTGACAGGACGCTAGACTGCACTAAGTACAATTGTATATAGTTCATTTTCAAATTTCACGCACAAATTTAACATTTGGTGATTCTGTAAATACCCTCTCAAATTTAATTTGTTCAAATACCCGTATCTGAATCTAACTAGAGCTCGAGCTCAAAAGCGAAACTTCAAACATCTCATAATGATACCAAAACTGAGCACCGCTCCGCAATGCAATTTTGCTGTTACACCAAATGTAACTACATATAAAATTATACTATGCAATACCGCAACAAGCCTTTGCACGCTACGCTGAAACTGTACAAACTTAGACAGAAATTTATCTATCTACCTACACCGATTTAATTAAAGGTGAGCGGGAATAATTAGAAGGAATGGTGGCCCGGGAACAGAAGCCGTTTCAGCGAGGACACTGTACTAATACCATAGTACCAGTACATTTAACCAGATTAACCGTTGTACTATACTGCACAGCTTTTGTAATTGGTCCCGAAATGGACGTTTATGGTTCGCTTTATTGGTTGACAGTGTGCAGCTTGCATCGTGTTTAAACTCAGTTTCAATCGAGCTTTTATTTATATTTACCATGAAAAGCTGACAATAAGTAATCGCTGTAAGTCGGGAACGGTTTCTCTATTCTCTCCAGCCTATATACGTCCCACTGCTGGGCATAGGCCTCCTCTCAGAATGAGAGGGCTTGGGCTATAGTTCCCACGCGGGCCCAGTGCGGATTGGGAACTTCACACACACCATTGAATTGCTTCGCAGTTGTGTGCAGGTTTCCTCACGATGTTTTCCTTCACCGAAAAGCTCATGGTAAATTTCAAATGAGATATCGCACATAAATTCCGAAAAACTCAGAGGTGCGAGCCCGGGATTCGAACCCGCGACCCTCTACTTGAGAGGCCACAGGTCAAACCACTAGGCTACCACGGCTTTTTAGCTACCACGGCTTTTCTTCTCTATTATCGGAACACAACTACAATACAATACTATACAATACAATAACTCTTTATTGAAGGCCACATATTACGAACAAAACAGAAAAAAAGGTATACAGAAGTAATAAGGTAGGCCTAAGGTAAGGGTACGGGTAAGGGGTAAGTAATAGGCGGCCTTCAACCCCCTGACTACCCCTTTAAACTACCCTTAGGGTAGGTATTCAGAAAGGCCTAAAATGATACTACCGGCGAAAAGAGAACGATTAATTAAAGGAAAGCTAGAGAGAGACGCACCGAGTGAGCAAGAAGGTACAGAGGTCGCGTTCAAAAATACATAAGTATAAAGTAAACGTTACACAAGCTTTAATTTCCATGATTATTACGTTATGGATGTTATAAGCGTATATGTCTTACGGGGTAGACAGAGGTAAAAAGGCCACGTTTAGCATGATTGTGAGCGTATAGGTGGATAGGGGAATCAAAATGTAGTTAAAAAAACATATAAATGAGCCATTGGAGGCCAATTTGTAACATTTATAAACTTTATGATTTTGATTAAGTATATTTTTTGTTGTTAGATGAATTTGATGATTGAGTTGTACTAATAAATCAAAGAGCAATGTATAAGACTAAAAATAAATCACGCAGAATCACTCATCGAGTCTTTATTGGAAGTATTAAGTCTAGCGAGCTGTGTTTAATAGCAAATTATTTCCCATTCGATGAACTAGAAAATTAATTTCGTTGTGTACTTGAATAACTTAGCAACTGAACAATTTTTTCTGACCTTAGATTTACGCTAAACCAGGCATATTGGCAATTAAATATCAATCGTATTACTAATTTGAAGCGCGACAGTTCACAAAAAAACGTTTCATCGAACAAATTAATTATCGAATAGCATTTCCGCGAAAATCATTTCATAATTCATAATTATTCATGCTATTCATAATTATTTGTCAAACAATTGCCTTGTGGTTACAATTTCAAATATCTGATATTAAATACGTAAGAATTAAGAGGCCTTTACTCAGCAGTGGGTGGATTTAGGCTGATTTGATAAATCAACCCCTAAATCAAACCCAAAAATACATACGTACATAAATAAATCAAAATCCTACTTAAACTGTCTCCAACTTATTTCTCTGTCTTATTGGTTGTCTGGTAGAGATCGCTATTAATAATAATCGCGATAAGACCGCCTATTGTATACTTTGTTCTTCGTTTCTGTATTGTTTTGTACTGATTTGTAATGTTTAATAAAGACTATTTGTACTGTATTGTATTGTATAAATACGTAAACTCGTATTTTTATATTTCACTATGAATAACCCCTTAGGTTATGTTAATTTTAAGATAATCCTAAAAAATGCCGGGTTAAACGGAAACTCATTAAAAGAGCTTAATAAACCATGCTTTTCACGTTTATGAGAAAAATCCGTTTAATTAAAAAAAGTTTATTAAACAAAATAGAGCCCTACTCTTAAGCAAAACGTAATGTAGGCAGTGTGAGGTCGGTTTATATTGGTTACTTTACAGACAGACAGAAATAAAAAAAGTTAGATTTCTAGATCGTAGCAAGTGGAACAAAGTAGTCTCTGCCTACCCCTGTGGGAAAGAGGCGTGACGGTATGTATGTATGTAGATTTCTAGTTATTGTTGTTATAGAGGCAACAGAAATACATTATGTGCGAAAATTTGATGAGATACAGCCTGGTGACTGTCAGATGGACAGTGAAGT
This sequence comes from Pandemis heparana, assembly GCA_963854515.1. Lineage (NCBI taxonomy): Eukaryota > Metazoa > Arthropoda > Insecta > Lepidoptera > Tortricidae > Pandemis > Pandemis heparana. The sequence goes on along the minus strand of OY978022.1, from coordinate 6,968,026 downwards.
CTTAGTAACACGGTCCCGTTTTTACTTTTTGGGTACCTACGGAACCTTAAACGGCGCATTTTCACAGGAAAATGGTGGAGGTTACGTCCACTTATGTAATGACAGTTTTTTGGTGGTACAAAACCGCTTAGGTACATTAAAAATTTGATACAGCCTACACTTTCTGAGTACAATGCTTGTGACATACGCACAGACAGATGATCAAAGTGAATCTGTAAGGGTCTTACCACTCCAGCTACAAAACCCTAAAAAAATACCGATTTTAGAAGCACTAATTTGTGAGTGAACAAGAAATATCTACCTTACATAGTTACTATAATAATACTCTTACGTTCTAGGGGTGGGTTTGTGATTGAAAAGCACTTTTAATACCGATGAATAAGAGTAGGATTTATTTCTAAAATATCATTTCACTTTCAATCACTATCGGATTAATACTTCACACTTATTTCGCACTTGAATATAGAAAGAAAAGAACGAAAGAAAGAAGACATTTTATTCATTTTGCAAGACACACAAATATACAACAAAACGCAGAATTGAAAATTAGATCATCAGCGTTGTGTGTGTCTCCGCAAAAGTGAAGCGCTTGCTGGCTCAGCATTACGCTGAGGTGTTAGACACCTGCAGCACTGATTTTCAGCCAGAACCGTCTGTGACTCTACCGATATAAAAGTAATAGTAAAAGTATTATAAAAGTTTTTAAACTAAAAAGATTACTCTTAAAGTTTAGACAAAAATAATGACATTCCAGACCTCTTCTCATCAATCATTCCACTTTAGTTTCCTAACAGATAATAAATACACTAGAAAAGCAAACGAAATTCAAATATAATGAAGTAACGAATATAAGGATTCTATTCAGCTATTATCATAAACAAAATGAAATAAACGAACCCTTTAGGTCCTAGTAACGAGGAAAGTTTCTATATCGCTCGTTGATTGGGTTTCTGAACGTTCCCTTCAACTATAAAACAATTAGGTTTTCATTAGGCAAAGGCTTCATGGAAAGTAACAGACATTTCTACGCAGTGTGCCCGTAACCTTTGGATAAAGATTAACAACTAGAACTATTTTGTAAGTGATTTACACCGCGATTACTTTTTAATGAGGTGCTCATACTTCGACGTATTTTGTTGATCATGGTCACAAACAATTTCTTCAACCTAATACGTCGTGATCACGATCAAATTCTACAGCTTACCCGTCATGATCTCGTGTGATTAGCGCTTTAGATTGATAAGTCTACCCGTTACAATCACGGTCAAATTGTTCAGTTACGCATACCATTACCCTATTCATAATACACACATCAAAGATGCCTTGGGATAATCATTATCCCGAGATAAATTTGATCTTTTGACTCGGTAGTAATAATGTATGTTTGCCTATATTGGAATTTTCACTGAACAGACTTCATCACTGAACAGATCTGTGTCCTGTGTGACCTCAGCCTTAACCTTTCATAATAAATTCCAGTCTGGCTCTATTGTTTTGACCTTTTCGCAGCGGTTGGTAATTGAGCTTGTGTCAAACTAGCGGTCGTATTCGTTTGGATAAATTTGAGACTGTCTAAAACTGTTTCGCCGTTATATAAGTACCTAAGAAAAACTGAGACCTGGCTGGGGGCTCCAAAATTCAATTTTTGAAGTTCCTATGATTCGTTCCCTTTCGCTCTCAAATTAATGACTATAAGTGTGACGAGCGAAACAGCTTTTATTGAATAAGGCCTGTAAGTTGGAATAACGTTTGGGTAATACGGCCTGGCGTCACTAATATTTATTTTATCTGACGATACAAGCGGTGTTATTACAAAAAAGTTAAACAGACGTTGAACGCGTGTCTATAAATTAATCCATTTGATTGACTTAAGGTTGATTTAGCAATTAGATTATATTTTAGACACGTGTTTAACTTGTTTTAAAATTATTTCAGAATATTTCAGCACGTGTTTGGGTAAGTTTGATTGAATATTTCTGTATAGGTTTTTTTCATCGTAATATTATTTGATTTAAAATTAAAATTAATAAAAAAAACACTTTAAAAATTTACAGAGATGTTTCAATCTTTCTATCTAATGCAACCATTTTAAGACCGAGTGTATTTTATTGATTTTTATAGGTTCCAAACCCTTCAACAACATAAAACATAAAAGATCATAGGTTCATAGGTAATTTTATTATTTTGCCTGAAACAACTAAAGCCTAGATAAAACAACCAAATGTTGAGCAAACTGATGGAATTTGTCACTTGCATACACGCAAACAATAGCGAAACATTTGCCCGAAAAAGAGAATATTTTTTGAGCTTTTACTCTTTGTTGTTCTATTTGAAACAAAATTGGATGAAACAGTTTCGTGTGACATTAAAAAATTGACGGATAAAAACCTCCTTCTGACAATAAAATATTGAAGACGATAAACAAATTTGTCCACCTGGTTTTTGACGGAGCTCCGCCTAAGGGTGGAGCCCCGTTTTCTGGCTATTTTGCCCCTCGGGGAAATGAAGATACGTAACTAACCTAGCCAACCTATTTTGTATTAAAGTAATAATCAGCGATACGATATAATAGCATCATTTTTTCCGGGTGGAGCAAATTAGGTGGACCACCCATTATTATGAGCAGCACATTATTCCCGCTCTGTATATGTAAAACTAATCAAGTAAAAAAAAAATTGAACCAGGCGTTACCTATCTCGCGCGCGACGCGACTCTGTGCGCTGTCGTGCTAGACGTGCTGAATAGCGGAGTAGCAAGATAAATATTTTATTAGAAATATTATAAACGGGATATGAACCGCGATTACCTTTATTGAGCTCCCCCCCCCCCCCGTTTATAATATTTCGAATGAACTTGACCGTGAATCATTGAATACTCTTAAATATTTTATGTAACCAATTTTTAGGCACTATTGTATCTAAAATCTAGGCCTTAGCCCAGCAGGACACCTATCTAGGTTAATAATTTTATTCAGAGAAAAGATAATAGAAGCATACAAATTTTCATAATACCAATAGAACAACGTTAAGTTTTCACCCATTCACAATCAGCCAATGAGTTGGCACCAGAATTTAGGGAGCGTTCATATTTTACACGAATAAACATTTAACAGCCTGCCCGAGCCTCAGTGCCAAGAGAATTTGAATCGCACCGAATGCGTCGAGTCAATGTACAATGTAGTACAGATTTGGGTCAATGAACTTTGTATGATTACAAAAATTAGGTTATATTTTGAAGTCTTTAGTTTTTCTTTAACGCAAACATAATTGATTATTTTTATTAGTAGAGGTGTCCTTAGTCTATATCACTATTTAAACAATAGAGTGGAAATATTCAAAAACACCCTTGCAAATATTATACATTGTAATTTTGGATTAAAAAAAATAATAAAATAATATAATTAAGAAAATAAAAGTCCATCACGTTTATTATTCCATAATTATTCCATTAGACATATTCATACACTAAAAACGAAGTGCACTACAGACGCACATTTGAAACTTTCATTCAATATCCGTGAAATAATCGTAAAAAAAGCACCAAAAATGTGACGTTGACAGCTCAGTAGGGATCAACGATCTTAATTAAAGTGTCCTAAAAACACTGGCAGTAAATTTTTAAATATTTTGTTATTATGTCGACATAAACCTTTGAGGGTCGGCCAACAACATAATTTCGACCGAACCGATACGAATATGAACCGAGCGTGTGTTAAATTCCTACACCCAATACATCGGCTACACCCAGTGTAAACCAGGTATCAATCACCTTTTTTTTGTAAAGGAAATGTTCACATTTATCATGCTGTGCCTAGAGGTGTCATGTGCGCGTTTACAGTACGGTTCAAGTGGAAAGAGAATGTATTTTTATCTCAATTTACCGCACAATTATTGTTTAAACTCTATTTTGTCGCTCGCTGAAGTACTTATGTTACAAACAATCACAAAAAACTAAATTATTATATTATTTAAAAGTTTTTTGGAAGGTTGTCCGACCCTGGTTTTATTTATGGCAAAATAAAAAGTAGTAGTATTTGGTTGGTGCCCACCCACTTCCATTAATTTCTACAAGAACCGCCCCTTTTATTTTTTCCCGTAAAAAGAAAGAGTCTGCGGTGATTTCACTCGATTAAGCGTCTTAAAAATTTGTCAGTAAAAAAAAGACTGTTCCTATAATACCCGCATTTGTTTAAAACTATAGATAATTAGCGGAAGTAAATTTCAAGTCGCCGTAATTATTTAATCCTACTAATATTATAAATGCGTATGTTTGTGACGATGTGACGATGTGAGTGAGTGAGTGTGTATGTTTGTTCCTTCTTCACGCTAAAACGAATGGACGGATTTGGATAAAATTTGGAAAATAGTTAGTTGGTACCCTAGATTAAAACATAGGCTACTTTTTATCCCAGTAAATTGTATCGTTTCCGCGGGCTAGCGATAAACATATCAAAGGCCGTAGCTGCCTAATGTACGTCTAATTCTACGCAGACGCAGTCGCGGGCAGAAGCTAGTCCATAATATTTATACTCGCTAGCAAAGAAATCAGGTCACTTTTCATTTTTGTAAGGGATAAGTCCGCCTTTTTGTGCATGTATCTCAGTGTTTGTCAATAAAATTGTATTTGTCTTGTTTATTTTGCACAATAAAGTGTTTACATACGTACATACTTTTCATACAACTTTCTACGGGATGACTTGGTTTTTTTGCTCCCTAGTATATTTTACCTTAATGTCTAAGTTGGAACCACCCTCTTTTCGCTTATAGTTTGCGTCACCATTTTAGCGGCCGACTGTATTTTTGCTGTTACTGCATGTTTACGTTTTATTGGAAGTATTAACAAAAATACAATAAAACTGGACAATACGAATTTGAATCAATGGCCGTTTGAAATACGATTTTATGAGTGCTTCTAGAATAATGTGCATAAAATAGAGTGTTTACGAATGCAGTTTGATTAAAATTGCAGTCTCGAGTTGCATTCAGTGTGACTATAAAAGCAATTTGTTTTTGAACAGAAAAATGAGTAAAGTAAAATAAAGTTGCGCTTTCGGTTTTGGCCGACACTAAAACAGAAACAGATTTTCGGTTTCGATCGGGCACGAATACATTGTATTGCTGTACGTAAACACTGTATTGCTGTACGCAAACACTGTATTGCTGTACGCAAACACTGTATTGCTGTACGCAAACACTGAATTGCTGTACGTAAACACTGTATTGCTGTACTTAAACACTGTATTGCTGTACGTGAACACTGTATTGTACAAAAATGAAAAACAAATACAACTGACAAACATAAAGATACATACGATAGCGTAGATACGTTTCTGGCATCTGGTATTCTGATTATTTATCAAAACAAAAACCTCCATCAAGGGTTTTAGGAATAACGATTTGAGTTTGCAGTTCACTCTCGTGAAAATATCGCTTACAGAATTATTAAATTCACCCGAGTTACTACAAAGAAAATCTTTCAAAGTACTTAGCGGACCACTTGGCTCGCCCGTGTTTTTTTCTTTCAACTACCATTATTCCTAATGGAAGGAGACTTTGATTTTCATTTTCACTCTAAGAAGGTCGCAATTGAGAGGTAAATCTAATATTTATTTATCACAAATTTTGCATCTCGGAAAAATGGGTCGAGCTTGAAAAAAAACCGTTTTTTAAGAGTGCGCCGAGCTTCTGGCTTTCATAGATTTAAGGTATTCTATGCACTCTGCGTATGTTTGTGTGAAGCACGTACACTGGCAAGAGCGAGCATATCAAACCGTGTGCCTTTTGCCAGTTTTACTTACTTTAATGCTTCATTCAAGCGTTTAGCATATTTTTTTTTCGCCAACCCCTTCTCACCTTCGATTTATTTACTGTGTTCCCCATTTAAAATGTGAATTACTACACACACACACACACACACACACACACACACACACACACACACACAAAGTGACAAATTCCCTCGAAGCGTCTTTAAAACTACTATATATAAATAAACTATCGAGGAAACTACAAGTAATCGTGTTTCTAAAGCGTATGTATCATAGAGTCTATCTTAGGTAGGTATTGATTGTATAATATTGATTGTATCAAACCAACGCAATTATTTCAAAATTACCTCGGCGCCCTCTTAAAGAGCAGCAAATTTAACCTCGGCTGTAATAGGAACGCGTCAAATATGAAAAGGAGGAAACACTGGTGACCGATATAACCCAATTTTCTGACTGCGCGCTTCGATCTCTCAAAGTCTGTTCCCTATTGTTTGACATAATATCACATGCCATAAATGTATTGTTTACCATAACTCTTTTTTGTCATAAATTGTTGATTGTTCAGGAGCGATATTTATAATTATAACTAGCTTCTGACCGCGACTTCGTCTGCGTATTTTACACATTATAAACCTTCCTCTCGAATCACTCTCTTCTATTAAAAAAACCGCATCAAAATCCGTTGCGTAGTTTTAAAAATCTAAGCACACATAGTAACAGACAGAAAGACAAACAGACAGCGGAAAGCGACTTTGTTTTATACTATATAGTAAAGCTGCTAACCTAACCTATCCAAATTTCTCAGTATGATCATTTCAAAGTTTCTGACAAAAATTATGGTTTTAGAGAAGAAAAGAGTTATGGCAAATGATCATTATGCCATATGAAATTCGGCAAATTATACGATTCGTCTAGATACTCATATCGCCAGATACAATAACGCTTAGGATGATGTAACTTTGACTATTAGGGTTTAATAATGGCATTCAAACGATTTGACTGTGCAAGTGTACCCATACAATATTAATGGCTAATTTGCAATTTCGCGTGTTGTCACAGAATAACTAGTTTTAGGTCTAGGTTAAGTTAAGTGCCTGGAAGCCTGCGCTGCGAGTTGTCATTAGGTACATCATGCTGAGAGAGGCCCGTATTTAATAGGTTTCGGCTCTTTGACACACTCAAGAGCATAAATATAATGTACGTTATCAAGGTCAAAAACATCTGTGTACTGGCTGGCTACTGGTGATGGCTGTACCTATCAATATTTATGACTTCGACTGTACCTTTACTCGTAAGTTTATTGTTATTACTCGTATCTATTTTGTGGAAGTCCCGCGTAATTTTTCAATTATTAAATTAATTTTGTTGTTTGTGTAGGTATAAAGAAGGATTACTTTCAAATTCGTATCATCCCGTCCCTTTCGATCCTCTAGTAACTATGAGTGTGAGCGAAACGGAGTCTATGTAATAAAGCCAGTTTTTATTTGTGATAATGATAATAAATTCAAACTTTCTTATGATGTGAGCGCCTAAAGCCTTGGCGACATGGAAAGTAAAATTTTCCAAGTCTTTTAGGGAATGAGATGTCATTAGTGCCTGACTGAAACTTTGAGCTACTTGCAGAGTAAACAACTGAGATACAGACAAGGATTGATTCTTTCTACGCGCTCCTTAATGGGTCTGTTAACGCCGAATAATATTTACGAACGTTAAAAAAGTTCTCAGTTTCATTTAATTTAATTTCATTCATTTTCATTTATTCATTTATTTATTTTATACTAGCGACCCGCCCCGGCTTCGCACGGCATATTATACATGTATTATACATATAAACCTTCCTCTTGAAACACTCTATCTATTAAAAAAACCTCATCAAAATCCGTTGCGTAGTTTTAAAGATTTAAGTATACACAGGAACATAGGAACATAGGGACATAGGGACAGAGAAAGCGACTTTGTTTTATATTTACTATTTAGTGATGATGATAGTGAAGCAATATAATTGCATTTGATTTACAATACAGTAATAAAAAAAAAACTAAACGACACGCATACATTAGGGACTTTGTTGTATACTATGTACTGATGATACTCATGCATGAACGAGTATCATCAATCTACTTGGGAGTACATTATTATGATATGTAACAAGGTTAAGTTAAATCGCAACTCATTCCCCGTCCTTCGGTCGTTCGAAACCGATTGTTTAAAGGGAACAAAAGAGATTCCAAGTACATTACCAATAGGTACTTGTCTTTTTCACGCAGAGCCTTGGCAACCGCATTATTGCGTCGCACTCATAATAACGTCAATAAAGAAAAGAGGAACGACGCTTCTGGGTATCGTAAAGAAAACGCGAAATATTCCCGGGAAAGTCCGATAACGACCGTGTCTTTTTAGCTACGGACATTTAGCGTAATAAATTCGTTGTCTACATAGATAAAATGATTGATATTGAAGGGAGAGCGCAAGGAATTACGGCTTCAGCTAATAAATATCAGGACTGAGGAGCGATTTGACACATCCATATCAGTGCGACGGCAGTGTCCCCCTTTGTGAACATCCATCAAATTGTGACAAAGTAGGGCAAGGCATGGAGCGAGAAGGGACGGAGAGGCAAAACGTGGGAAAAGTTACGGTTTTTGCGGCTAGCCCCGGACTAGGGGGCCCTTTGTGCAGTTAAAAATTCTTACGTGTGTAATTTATAATTTTCTGCAGCAGGCTATATTTTAGTCTAAATAGGGTTGAGAGGGACCTGCGTTTGGATATGTTTTGAGTACGCCACGAACGTTTCTTGCATTTTTCACCGTGAATACTTATTTATTTGTAAAATATTTTTATTTTAAAGCCGTCAAACGGGTATGTGCCTATTGTATACTTTGTTCTTCGTTTCTGTATTGTTTTGTACTGATTTGTGGTGTTCAATAAAGAGTATTTGTATTGTATTGTATTGTATGTGGTTCACCAGATGTTATTATAGTTTCCGTATTTTTGTCTTAGTACTAGACTTAGTACTTAGTCAGAGATTCTTAGTACTAGAAAGCTGTAATTTGTCATGGATGTAGGTACTTACATATTAACAATGCCGACAAAGTGGTAAAATAAGAATACGAATAAGTATAATAAGAATAAGTAAAAAGAATAAGTATTTAATTTCTAAACGACACAGAAAAATCCGAAAAGTAAAGCTATGGCCGGGTACTTTTCGGTTTTTCCTATGTGTTCTAATTTTCAGTGTAGTTTAGAAATCAAATTTCTAACGGTAAAACCAAAAATTAAACATAAAAAATCAAGAAGTAAAATTCTTGATTCATTTGATAGTATCTTGAATATTTTTATTTTATAGCGACTCCATGCCTTTCTCTGCTCCAGCCAGTCGCATCTATCAGGCTGTGTCACGTGACGCAGACTTAATGACCCCGGCAGGATCGAGGAAGCAACAACTGTTCTTTTGATAAGTAACGAGTGACGCATCGCTTGTTTTTCGGGGTACTTAATCAGCTTCTGCCGCTATTCGGCTGAAACAGCATTCTTTATAGGCTGGTATAATTGAACATCCCGTAGGTACCTAGTATATAAGGTATTCTTTTTTATTTGGCATTTTTATTGTAAGATCTGTCGTTGCTCGCTTGTCAATAATCTATTTTATATTATTGCCAGTTCATGTATACATGGGCTCACAATTGGCATCGGAATCAGCTAGCTGTCACATTCATACAAGAACTGTCAAAATGAACACGATGGCGATTGCGAGCGAGTCAGACAATAAGCTAGCGGTTGTTGGTAAAAATAATTAATAAAACAAATGTTCGGGTTAAGGAATGTAACTTATGATTTAATGTAACAGTGTACTTACATTAAGTATTTTTGTTGCAGGTACGCAGCAGACGATTTGCTATCAAATTAATACTGATGCTAAGCAAGGTAAATTACACCCTACCAGTCACTTGTCAGACTGTTGTCAGGCAGTTATTACTCGTATCTTTCAAATTTTTACATACACCATCATCACGATACTTCCTAAGTATATTGAGGCAAGTGTCAATTTTAGGATTTTCGTTTTTTTACGGTTTTGTTACCAAAATACTTACAGTCAACTGGGGTGACTTTGATTTACGGGGTGACTTTAAAAAGTAGTTTTAATGACAAAACCATAATTTTTTATTTGCGTTTACTGCTTCCAATCAATGTCTTCGTCGATCGCCTTTGCGTCTACATGCCAAACATTCACCGCATTATGGATAATATCGATTTTATAGCAATTTTAAAACTATCAAAGTAGCCCCAAAATTACCAAAGTCACCCCAGTTGACGGTAACCCAAAAAAAATTTTTTTTACCTGACCCACAAATTTCATGTTGAAACTCCTAACAGTTTTGGAGATAAAATGACGTATATGAATGTATGTAACACCACTAAGTAAATCGGAACGTTGTATAGTTACTGCGGCAAGTCACAGTGGCAGTAGTGGAGGGAGGGTTTGCATGCAAAGCATATATATAGTAGCGGAGTAGCAAGGTAAATAATATTTTATGTTCATTAAATGGACCTCCGCAAAGTAACGCCTGATTCAATAAAATCAGTAATCATTCATTATTATTAACTGTGTTTGATCAGATTTTTTGCCCCATTGCGTAGTGAAAAGAAATCCATGCTTCCAAATGGACCAAATGATAGCGTTAGTCTTTTTAGTGACAACATTTTCTTTTTCTCCAAATGACACATCAATGAGTAAGCAAAGGCATAATACTAATGAAAATAGCAATGACACGTCCGCCGGCCGTTTCAGCTTTATGACAGTCACTACAAAAACCTGCCGTAGCCATTTGGAAGGGTTCAGTGGGGAAAGAAAATGTTGTTTCACAAAATATGACTGGCTGGTGCTAGTTACAAAATATTAAGGTAGGGACGTTGTTGATACTTTAGTTTTTACCAATTTTGCATGATTTTTAAGCCTAAGATTTGGTTGTGTTTTTTTTAATAATAATAATTCAATTTACTTTGGATAAGTACCTACTTACTCAACAAAAACTTTTTAAAAAACGCGTTTCTACTAGCCTTGAAGCGTAATCCATCCGGCGATACCTAGATATCGGGAGCTGTAGCGTTCAGGAAAATTAGACGCAGGCAAAGAATTCAGCAGTTTTCTTCTGATAACTGTTTTTGTTAAAATCTTCGTATTTGCTCAATCAGCTGCTACCTCTTTTACTTAAATCGAATGAGATGATGATGAAATTGAGATTAAACTTTTACCAGCAAGACGGCCTTCAATATTTTTGACGTGATAACGTCTTATAAATCGATGAACGCTAGCCGTACTCACGAAGAAGCATGACTCATTGCTGGCGTTAACTGACGTTAGAGTGTGTGTCCCAAATAGCGACATCTGTATGCTTAGTGTAGGTTTTCGGTCACAAAATACGTCTCGAACGCGTTTGCGTTTAAATGTCAAATACTATGAGAACAGTGTGTTGCCGTTTCGATCCGCAAGTGGCGCTGCCAATTATTCCATAGTAATTTAGACGTATACGTGAACGCGTTCGAGACGTTTTATATGCCAAAACTTACACTAAGCTTGTTGTCGCAACCACCTTGCGTAGCTCACGTAGAGGGTCGATAGATTGATTTGATAGATAGGTACTAAGCGATTTAACCAAGTGCCGATAGATGGCGTAACTTAGCCTACCCCCAAAAGCGCCCATTTGTCGTTATCACGTAAAACTATCGTCCGTAAGCCGAATTTATAGGCAACAGGTTTTTTACAAAATCGCCTAAAAGTCTAATGTCTAATTTAGCACGGTACCCTAGTCTCTCTGGCGGCCTGTCGAATGACTGGCAAAAACCAGGGACAGCGGGAAATAAAAATTTGATGACCACCGAGCCACACTAGCGTTTCCTTATGGTCCAACTTTAGATATAAAGTGTACGGCTGACGTGAAAGTTTTGATTGATAGATGTAAGTGAACATATACTTTGGACGAAGCAGGGAATATACACGAAAAGTTGGCTTTATTTTTATTTCGAAACGTTCGGTTTTTATTTGACCCAATTCGGTTTTATTTCTAGCTTTATTCGAGAGTCAAACTTAAAACATAATTTTAAATAGTCAACGAGACTAGAGATGTGAAAAAATAAACGATTATGGAAATAATCGATTAAAAATCGATTTTTTTAAATGTAAAAATCGATTTTAATACGCGATTTTTTTATTACAAGTAATCGATTAATGATCGATTTTTTTTATCAAAAATCAAGCATAGTCGATTTTTTATCTACCATCCCCGACATTAAGTCTGGTCTTTTCTAACCCAGACCGCGAACTATCAAAGAATACTATCTCCATGGAGATGATATTACGCCTTAACGCCATCTGTACGTCTACGATGGCAGCAGCCCTTCTGTGCTTTTGAAACAGTTTTAATTAATAAAACCATACAGCTTTAATTAATATAATATAGCGTTTATTTTGGAATTCATTAAAAAATTAGGAAAAATGGATAATTTAAAAATTGATCATTTTTTTAAGAAAAATCGATTATTTATTAATCGATTTTTAATGCGAAAACAATAATCGATTAATTAAAAATCGATTTCTTACGTAGAATGTCACATCCCTAAACGAGACAATAGTTCCCAAATATCGCCGTGTCTTCCGTCTTGAGATAAAAATTTAGTAACCTTTGAGCATGAAGCTGCAATGGCATAGAACTGGAGTCTTACCATGAGGTTTTAGTGTGCTTCAATTCAGACTCAGTTCAGGTTTTTTAAGCTGTCATTTTTAGTATGGATCTAACAGCGAGCGAACTCAAACTGAACCAGAATGAATCGCATTAAGACGTGATTGTGAGGCCCCTGATATTTTTTTTACAAAAATGCAATGAGACTTCATTACTTACGGAAACTTTAGTATGAACACGAGCTCTCTAAAAGTTTAGTTTAAATCCTACATCTAACTAATATTATAAATGCGAAAATGGATGGATGGATAGATGGATGGATGGATGGATGGATGGATATTTGTTTGTTACTCAATCACGCCAGAACGGCCCAATGGATCTGGATGAAATTCGGCACATAGATAGAGAAAGGTCTGGAATAGCACATAGGCTACTTTTTATCCCGGAAAATTGCGTAGTTCCAGCGGGATAGCGATAAACGAAGTCGCCGGCAATAGCTTGTAATATTATAAATGTGAAAGTTTGTGAGGATGGATGGATGTGACGATGTGAGTGTGTATGTTTGTTACTTTTTCACGCTGAAACGACTGGACGGATTTGGATAAAATTTGGAACGGAGATAGCTGGTACCCTGGATTAACACATAGGCTACTTTTTATCCCGAAAAATTGCATAGTTCCCGCGGGATAGCGATAAACATTTTAAAGGTCTGCTACCTAATGTAAGTCTAATTCTACGCGGACGAAGTCGCGGGCAGAAGCTAGTTGCCTATAAGTTTGAAACTAATGTGATGACACTTTGCAACTTGTATTAAAATCACTATTTCAGTGATCAATGAACATTTACCACAGTGAGCCTTGGCAAAAATTTACAAGTGACTAATCTAGCTTGGAGCTACCACCTGACGCTGACTGGGCAGTTTGCCACGTGATGTTTCAGAAAAAAATATTGGGCGAATCGAAACGGAGTGCTTCTTGTGTGTGTTTTACCTAAAGAGCAGTTTTCCAAAACAGCAGTATGCCTATTTCACTTCGAAGTAGCAAAATGTCAGATTCAGTAAACACTTAAAATACTCAAACTTAGTATTAATACTTACAAGTATTACAACCAAAACGCCGGAAGACAAAGGAGCAAAATGCGTTGTTTGTAAATAAAACTTAAATATAGACACAAACATGTTTCTCATCAGAAGTATAATGTGTTATTTAAAGAAAAACAAATAATTACAAAAACACAGTCTAATAAACTTCAAAAATAACTTAAACCTAAAACTAATAATAAATTAAAGATAAAAATGTTTCTCATTGGATTTTTTAAGTACATTTTTTGTACCTATTTTTTTTTTTTTTAGTTTTTTTAATGTATAATTTAGGATAGCTGCATTTTAAATTTCATTTTTGATGCTAGTTCTATTGTGTCGTGCTGTAGTCATATTGGTAAAAATTAAAATTAAATTATGCATTGAAACTGACAACAAGTAACAATACAATGCTAAATTACTATTATGTACCTATATGAATCTCTAAACAAAATTATTTACAGACTTCTTTGAAATGCTCGCTGCGCTTTGGTACCTTTGATTTGACCTCACTAGCAAACATTACACGGTGCCTTCCGAGTCTTGCCGCTGTTCGTGCTGGAAGCCAAATGGCAAGACATCTGATCCCGTGTAATACCTACGAGTGAATGAACCAAGTTTTGATTGTCTCACGAGCGCTGCCGATCACTTTCTGGACGAGGTTTTTTTTAGAAAATCGCGGGCTATACGGTAACGTGAAGAGTTTTCAGCAGAAGTTTCTCGCCAACGTTGATTTCACATACTAACTACGTTTAATTAAAAGTTGAAACTGCGAAATCTCAGAAGAATCGTTAAAGTTTTAGTGTTTTTCTTAAAAAAGCAACTCTTTTGGCTGAATTGTAGATTTTTAAATTAGATTTTATTTTGACCTAACTCGATGATTTAAAGTTTTTTTGACTTCATAATAAAATTTAGTTCGATTTCTTCATTAATTACGATGAAACAATAAAAGGTGTTGTTTTCTTTTGGTTTCTAAGAGTCACGTTGTTTCTTTTCAGATCAAAATTCTCTTTTGTAGTTAAACAAAACAAATACTAGCTTACTTATTACCAACGAAGGGGTTTTCTTAATTAAAAAATGGGTAATATTAAAGAGTTTGCCTATAATCGCGTTACTCAAGGAGTTACCTACTTCATAAAAATTCGTTACCACCGCTTTCTCGCTCCTTGAATATTCTTAAAACTTTAAAAGTTGGCCTTTCAACAATTTCAGGGCACCCCGAAGTTTACCTTGGCTCTCAAATTAGAGCTGCCTCAGTAAACAGTAATGCGATTATTAGGGTAGTTCTATAATCATCCTTTGAATACCTTTAACTAAGTTTGCAAACTCATATTTTTGAAATTTCATACACTCTGTAGGTACGAGTATAGTATCCTGCCATAAATATTGCACTTCGGTCTTTGGAAAGAGACAACGTAATTAAGAGCGAGACAATGCTCTACGAAGATGAAATTAACTGAGAATCTGTGGCAGGGTACTGTATAGGAATCAAGGGTGTAGAATTACGTTAATTTGAGTGCACATTAATAATCTGTTGAAATTGATCAACGTAATTATTGGGTTGTTCGTGTAATTAAACAATCACTAGTGATACTTTATACAGGAGAAGTAGTTACTTTTTTTGATGTTTTATAAAGTACATATTTTATTTAATAACTAGCGACCCGCCCCGGCTTCTCACGGTATATTATGCATGTATTATACATATAAACCTTCCTCTTGATTCACTCTATCTATTAAAAAAACTGCATCAAAATCCGTTGCGTAGTTTTAAAGATTTAAGCATACATAGGGACATAGGGACAGAGAAAGCGACTTTGTTTTATACTAGGTATGTAGTGATAATATTAAATTATGAACCAAAGCAAGATTTTAAAACAGACTAAACCTAGTAAATGCTTCGTCAAGATATTCCGCCACAGCCATCGACCCCAAGACGCTGGCCGTATTGTCTCTCTCAACCCAGCCTTTGAGAGAGGTAAACGCCAGTAGTTGTAGTATCTAGTTACTTTTATATACATTCAACAACATGGTTTAACAGACGATTGAAGATCTGATGTACTGTTAACCAAATGGATCCCTGGGCCACTGTATAACTTTAACGACGCGGTTGGCCTAGTTGGTAGTGACCCTGCCTGCGAAGCAAGCGTCCTGGGTTCGAATCCTGGTAAGGGCATGTATTTGTGTGATGAGCACGAATATTTTGTTCCTGAGTTATGGATGTTTCTATCTTATAAGTATGTATATCGTTGTCTAGTACACATAACACAAGCCTTACTTGCGCTTACTTTGGGACTAGGTCAATTTTTTTTTTTTTAGAAAAGGTTGTATAGTGGCCTATTAGGGTTCCATTTGAGTGACTGTACATAATATTATGGACAGTTTTAAAAGGGATTGCTGCGAGTAGGTATGCGAATTTCGAATGTTTCGCTCACAAATTCTCTTCAATATAAGATGTTTAATACTTACATTATTAAGTGCATCGTTATGGATGATTAATCAATTCAAAATCAAAATGAACCCGGTCTAAATCAGCGAAAAAACTCAAATCTCGCGAACACAAACAAATCGCGATGAAGGTTTTAAAAAAGCAATCACCTCGCCATAAATTGGAGATATTAAAAACTCCTAAAAAGTATTTCGTTCTGAGCTTTAATTATCGACACGTTTCCGCCATCAAGACATCGCTATGTATATCGCTATTGGAAAATTAGAAAAGTTCGCCGTCGTTTCAGGTGGCCGGAATGAAAAGTATGACCAAGTTTCTAGATGAAACGAAGCGGAGTGGGATCTACAGGAGTTTGGTAGGGAAAAATATCGACAAGCGGCGAGTTTTAATTTATCATTGGAATTGGTATTTGTGGAGTATTCGAAACATTATAAACGGGATATGAACCGCGATTACCTTTATTGAGCTCCCGATATTTCGATACAGTTGCATGCATCATGATCACGGGTAGACTGAAGAAATTGCGGGTGGATGTTATTGTTGGGTAGACCGAGCTCTGTCTACCCTCATTCTTGCGCGTCGACTGCGTGCACTCTCGTTACCACTGGAACCGTTCTCACTCGAAACTCGATTCAAACACACTACACTCACAGTGTCACTTCGCCCACCCGAAATTGATTTTGGCCGAGAATTATATAAGAAAATCACCGGATTCCAGATATTCGAAAATTTAAACCGAATAAAGAGCAAATAAAGGCAATCGCGGTTCATATCCCGTTTATAATATTTCGAATGAACTTAACCGTGAATCATTGAAAACTCTTATTTGTGGAGTACTCAAAGATTCCAAGTTTTCGATTGGGGTAGTACAGTGGGGTTAGTGGCAGAGGATATAAGTGTGTGCAGTGTAGGGCGTCCTGTTGCTCGATGGGACGATGATATTCGCAAGACAGCGGGCAGGGATTGGAGGAGAGCTGAAGATCGAGCCCAATGGCGTGGTTTCATTTCATTTCATTTCATATGGGAGAGGCCTATGTCCAGCAGTGGACTGACACGGGCTGATGATGATGATCTAACTAACATTATAAATGCGAAAGTATGGATGGATGGATGGATGGATGGATGGATGGATGTTTGTTTGTTACTCAATCACACCAGAACGGCCCAACGGATCTGGATGAAATTCAGCACATAGATAGAGAAAAGTCTGGAATAGCACATAGGCTACTTTTTATCCCAGAAAATTGCGTAGTTCCCGCGTGATAGCGATAAACGAATTCTTTGCAGACGAAATCGCTGGCAACAGCTAGTGATGATATAAGTGTGGTGTGGGGAAGGAAAATGAGAGGCAGCAAACATAGGTGTAAAAGCAACTAGCTGTTGCCCGCGACTTCGTCTGCAGAGAGTACGTTTGTCCCGTGCTCGCGGGAACTGTACAATTTTCTGCGATGAAACTATACTTTGATGTATGTATGTATGTATAACTCTTTATTGTACATAAAACACATGAAAAAGGTATTTACAGGACAACACAAATGTACAAAGGCGAACTTATCCCCAAAAAGGACACAGGTATTAAGCAAGAATAGACACACAGAAAAAGTAAAAGAACTGATCGAATCCTAAAATAATCCTAAATGTTTTTTTGTTTGTATGTTGGTTGTTTGTCGTGTTTTATTTATTTTGGACTTTAAATTATGATGTATAAGCTGTATTTATAGCTGTAAAAGTGTGTGTAGAGCTACCAGCTACGTATCCCACATACAAATCAGACGTCGTCTGCGACAATTGCAATGAAATTTTGCATATCTACTTACAGCTGTATAACAAATAAAAAAGTCTTTAGGTGTTTATGAGTGAAAATCGTGGGAATTATTTTATAGGTAATGATTGACCATACTAAATTAAAGCTTAAAACGTTTTTCATTTATCAATATTTTAATTAAGTAGGTACCTATTTGAAAAAGTTCAGAACCAACCTAAATTAGCGAAAGCACGTGAATAGGTTGCTTGAAAAACTTAGTATGTAAGTAAGAGCTGCTTTTCTCCCCGCGCATATGGTAAAAGCCCATTGAGAGAATCTTAAGAATCATGTATTGTTATAGGCGATGCGGCTAGCAACCCATCACTATTTTGATTCCCCTTTCCACCTAATACGCCCACAATCATGCTAAACGTGGCCTTTAGTTTTTGTTACCTTAGGCTCTGTCGACCCCGTTAGAGATAAAGACGTGATTTATGTATGTATGTTGTACATTTCATACGTATCTTTGGATATTTTTGAGCAGTATAATAAACTCTTTAAAACCCGCGCACAGTTTGTCTCTACAAAATAATGCCACAACATTTTTCGCTGAGGACTCTATTATTGAAATTGCTTTATGTTGTGAAAATAAAGTACTTTTCTACTAGACTTTATTAGGGAATTCTTAGCGTTAAAAGCTTGGTTGATTAAACATTAAAAAGTTCGTAAGCGAAGCTTTCCGCGCACTTTTTTCCAATAATCTAATTCGTAGTCACGGAGGGAGTAATGTTTTCTTTACGGTTTATGCTATTATCGTTTGTTTGTGTTTCGGCTAACCCTTAATAAATATGACTTGCAATATACAACGTTTCATTTAATCCTTTATTAAAAATCAACGAAGAATAGATGAAGTGAAAGAGCTATGTCAGAATCGTAGCAAGTGGAACAAAGTAGTCTCTGCCTACCCCTGTGGGAAAGAGGCGTGACGATATGACATGTGTATATGTAAAAATCAATATAGAATTTCACTGAATGAAAAACATTTTAATTTTCATTTCATTTTCATTCAATAAATTGTAACTTGATGAACACTTTGACTCTACTAACGAGCAAAAATAACTGGTACATTATTTAACAACCTGTGTAAAACAGTAAGTTAGAGGAAGAAAGAGATAAAAATATAGAACTAGAACTTAAGTACCTGATTTTTAAGTTGACTTTTAGGTACCTACTTGTTTATTTACATACATACATACATACCGTCACACCTCTTTCCCACAGGGGTAGGCAGAGACTACTTTGTTCCACTTGCTACGATCCTGACATACCTCTTTCACTTCATCCACATTCATCAATCTCTTCATACATGCTTCTTGATTATTTGCACGATCGTAATAGTAGCAATTTGTGCGCGAATCCAACTCGCTCTTTACACTTCTACGTTACATTCCCAGGGTCGTGAATTAAACAATGTCTCAGATATCAGGAACTTGTCACACGAAACAAAGGCGAGGGCGATAAACATGCGATCTAAGGCTTTCTTTATCACCGCCCGAGAAAAAAGTTGCAGCTTGGAATACATTAAGAACAAACCCTTTCTTAATACCCCACTTAATACTGTGGGTACAACGTTACTTATGCTCTTTGTTAATTATGTTTACATTCCCTTGTTCGTTCCAGTTACTTAGCTATTGCTATGAATGTATTGCTACTTTCACAGAACGGAAATGAACTAGGTTAACGCAACTTAGAACAGATCAGTCACTTTCAGAACACAACGAGCACAAGATTATTTGCGCTGTAATTTGCGATTCTGGTCAAACTGCAGACAATTCGAATTGAAATACATTAAGTAAAAAGACACTGATCCTGGCCGGGGAAATACTCGTAATATTTTGATTTTGCGTTAAAAAATAAAAAATAACCTGCATGAAAATTTTGTGTGAAGTCCCATACCCAAGTTTTTACTTTAAATAATGGCCTTGTATGCGCGGAAGTATAAAATACGGTATCCGTGGCTGCGCAGATCCCCTCCACGTGACTCGTCATCGTTAGACTTACGTGCCGGCACGTATACCTACTAGCATTGTCATTTTGTCATCCATCGTACATATTATGTACCTACCTATGCCAGATTTTAATTCAATCTGAAATCTGACCAACCTATAGAGGTACTTCCTGACGTTCCTGGTCAGACCTCTGGAACTTCACTACCAGATCATCGCATTGTCACATGACTTACTAAGTACTAAACTTACCAACCTATAGTAGGTTCCTACTTAAACTTACCTACTACTAATAATAATTTGACCACCTGGTTAAATTTAAAGGCGACAAGTTTAAAGGGTTGTTAAGAAAAATAATGCAATAAAAATCAAAAATCGTTCTTACTGTTTTACGCTAAAGCTGTGCCGACATCTATTGAAGTTCCACTGAATGAAATCAATGAATATAATAATAGCCTGTTTAGCGATGGCGGTTAGTTACCGCGAAGCTTCTCTGTTAATTACTTAAACTAATAGACTTAGTTATGATAGCAGCAGTTTGACTGCCAATGTTAAGACTGAAACTAGAGTTATCGACTCTACTTGTGAATGCTTGCTACTATTCTATCTCTGATTACTTTAATGACAATTTTAATTCTTGATTAATTTGATATTTCCTATCATTTGAAAAACAGCGCCTTCTCTCGTCCCTGGTGAGCAGTATATTTATTATTTATTATTATTTATTTATTTATTTATTTATTGCATACATGTAGTACAATTTAGATGGTAGGGTATATGTTCCACGGGAGTTTGTAATTGTGTCGTACAGACACATCATTCAAACAGATGACGCTTAGCGACAAATATTCGCATAGTAACAAGGTCACGTGACAGTTGGTAACAGATAGAAAAATTCGGAGGCCTACTCACCTGCTATGGGTGGTGTAGGGGTATAGCACGCGTCACGGAATGACGAGGACCCGGGTTCGATTCCCGTCCATAGCTTTACTTTTCGGATTTTTCCATGTGTTCTAATTTTCAGTGTCGTTTAGAAATTAAATTTTAATTCTTCTTATATCTAATATTTTTTAATGTTTAATGTTATTATGATAATGTATAATGATTGTTAATTTAATATTATAATTCAATTTAATTTGATTTAATTTAATATACCTATCTGACATTGATTTTGTATACCCTCAGGCAAAACATAGCGTCAGATTAGATTGTATTTTGAGCATCACTGTAACCAGTTTCACATATGTTTGCAAATAAATCACTTTGACTTTGACTTTGAATAATTATGGCATTACTGCTGATTTTCAAAGTTGTAATGTTAAAGTGCAGTAAAAATACAATGAAAGTTATTAAGACAATTTTAAAGAGAACGCGCAAACGTGGCGTAAGCGGGGAAAAAGTTGCAGAGTAGCGCAAAATGACGTTTTATAATTACGCGGGGTCTCGTATTAACCGTGATCGTCTCAATGGGCTTTGGCTGTACTTTAAAAGTGGCTCCTTTGTTAAAATAAGGACGCAAATGCAAGTTTTACGTATTTTAAGATTAGTACCTTAGAGCGACACGTCGAAACTTAACACTATCCATATGGAAACTGCATACCGTCTCAGATGTCTTTGAGGCCATTTGTAGTTCCCTGTGAATATTGGATAGCAATAACATACGAGGTGGCAGATTGCACATAAAACATTGCCTGTTCGCTGTGATAACGCATCTATAAACTATAAGCAATAACATTTGCTGATTTAGTATACTTCAGAAAAATACAGAAATACTTTTATTGGCACAAATGCAAAATAAAGTTAAATATTGCATAAAATTCTGGCCTTGATGGCGGAGGTCCGTGTAAAACTAATCGGATAAAACCCACTTTGTTATTCCGTGAAATAGTGAACTCAAGCAAAAAAGCCGCAATCGCGTTGTCATTTTTTAATCAAGCAGTGAGGCATCCTCACACCGCTTTAGAAAATAAAACAATCAAGGCATACGCAACAAAAATCACAATCAAAAACCACAACTACAAAAACCAGAACGTCCACATTTATTAACATTAGGTACGTTATAAAGAAAACAAATAAACTTGTATTACACATCGCAGCCAACAATTCGCTAACACTTTCTCGAACATTCTCAATTCCAAGCACATGGTTCCCACATAAATCAATGTTAAGAAGATCGCAAAGTATTGTTTTACCAGTAGTTACTGTAAATTTCTTCCCAACTGCAACTTAAATCCGGGTATCCTGGCACGGGGATAGAATGGGGCAATTTCCAGTGGTTTCTACCCCGTTACTACGTTTATAACCCCCTTTCTGAGACACACAGACGGTTTATAAGGAGCCGGGTTATGTTTTTCTTTACAGTTTTTTGCAAAAGGGAATATGATTGTCTGTTAGAAAAGAGGAGATCCGTTGTAGAACTAAAGTAACCGACGTAAGCTCAGCGAATTACACACCTTAAGTGGGAGGCCGCACACTACTAGTAGAAGCGATGGCCGTTGGGGCCATAGTCCTAGAGTGGCCAATGGGCTAGGTGAGCAATGATTCTTTATTGAAAACCCATAACCAAAAATAAAGAAAACAGGTACATTGAGAAAAATACAAGGTAACCTGGGCGGCCTTGTCGATTCAGAGCGATTCTACCAGGCAACCGTAAGAAGAGAATGAAGAAAGGAAAATATTAATTTATGTTTTTTGATGTGTGCATCTTTTAAACAGTTTTCAGTGTCAGCCAAGCGGACCGTGTGTTCCCGTCCTAGTGCAACTTGGAAACACTTGCTAGGTATTTTCTCACGAGCTGTTATCGGAACCTACCATAGTTATACTACAAGTCTGCCGCTTCGGAAACAATTGAACCAGGTTCATACGTTTTCCTGAGAAATAAACCGATCCAACCTTTTATGTGGAGCATTTTATAGCCATCGCTTCGTACTTACTGATTGATATCAAGTTCAGTAATAAAATGACTGTTGCAGACGTAATAAAGTTGTACCTGGGTTTTCTTTTCGACGAATGAAAGTGGGCCAGATTTGACTCGAACAAATATATAGGTAGTACCACATATACGTGCCGGCACGTAAGTCTAAGCATTGACCTTGAATGCGCAGAAATAAATAAGATATCCTTGGGTAAGGGTAAAGACGCGCATACTTACACGCAGCGTACAAACCTTTAGAGTTCGAGTGTCCTATGGTCATTGAATTAAAGCTAAAATCGGAACCTCTGCTTCTGTTCCGAAAGGCCAAGTTTACGCCTGATCGCCCGCGCAGTTATAGAGCAAGCTGCCACTGACAACTTAATCTATTCGTAAGTCACACAAATAACAGCGAAACACACGAAACTTCCGGTACGGAAACGCGATCAAAAGACTGTTTTTTTTTCTTTACGCGGCTTTTATAAACACGCCATGTTTTTGTTTTCTGCCAGTCTTTTATTGTGACTTGCACATGAAAAGCTTATTTATTCAAGAACTTTGAAGAATTCTTTGGGATTGTGCGTAAAAGATTTGCGCGGAAATGTGACTTAGCGTTGGGTTAAGTTATTTGTTTAAGTCAGTTCTTTCGCATTTCACAATGATGCTTTCTTTTTTTAAGTTACTTTATCGATTGTCTTGATAGGGGGATAGCGTAGCAATAACAACGTCTAATAATGGACTCTCTTTGTATCGGCGCTAACCGCTTATAACTGGCCTAGTTGACGCGCACTGAGGGTCCTACGGACTGGAGGCTGTGAATTAGCGTTGAGTGGACAAAGACAAGGCACTGCTCCATACCGCGCTGCCTAGTTGCCCTATCTAGAAGGCCCAGTTGTCTCACTAGTTTTATTATTACAATATGTTAGCAAAATTCAAATGTTAATAGCCATTTTAATTAGTTTAAGTTTCCCAACATTATTATTACAAATGAGAATGTGTTTGTAGTTTATTCCCTCTTGGCACCTTAACGCTTGAACCGATCTAGACGAAATTTTAGCATACAGACAGCCTAACCTACCATAGATTGCCTTTTATCGCGAGTCCTGAAAGTTCCTGTGGGGCATAATTACAAACGCTATAGTTTGGATTTCCTTGTATAAATGGGAATGTGTTTAATACAATACAATAGGTAACTCTTTAACAGTTTTTTTTCATTTTTTTTCTAATGTGTGTACAAATACAAAAATACAAATACAAATACTTAACTTTTTACAAATATTTTACTTTTTGTAGTCTGAATAATTTCTGCGCGGACGGAGTCACGGGGAACAGAAGTCTTTATAAAACAAATACCCCCCCCCCCCCTCCTTATCCCTTTTAGGGATAAGTCCGCCTTTGTGCAATTGTGTTTTCCTGTATTCATCTTTTTCATGTGTTTTATGTACCCTCCAATACACGGAGGAGGCCTATGCCATGAGGCACGCCGAATTACGCGACAATATAATAAATAAACGACAATAACAACAACAACAACATGTACTTACTGAAATTGTAGCGAATTCGGAATAAAAAGGCTTATAAATAAAAAAATATGTACAATAAAGAGTTTTACATAACATACATACGTAAACACCACCTTCTGTTAGTCTTTTATCATTGGCCTAGCGTAATCCGGCAACAGTGTGCATATTTCAAAACAACCAGCGCACCGCTAATATGGATGCTCACATTCGTGGGCGAGCGAAACTCGTTCAAGGGGCGACCTTTTCGAATGTGTTGATGAAATTAGGTAAATGTTTCATTTCACGTGAACATACGTACATACATAAATCATGTTTTTATCCCTTAAGGGGTAGACAGAGCCTATTGCAACAAGACACAAAGGTCAAAATGCCTTACATCAATTTGAGAAAAAAAGCTGTTACTTCTGAAACTGCTCGACGGTTTTTTTTTTCAAACATAACTAAGAAAAGCAAACTGCCTTTTGAATGAAAAAAACAACATCCAAATCGATTCCTTCGCTTGAGAGCTACAATGCCCCTGACTAATACACACACATGTCTGTACATCAACGTCTAACTTATAATAGCTTTTGGCGTCGGCTCTTAAGAACAAAAGCAAAAAATGTTCAGAAAATAAAAACTCAAGAATATTAAAATACAATAAGCTTACAATAAAATAAGATCCCGTTACAAATCCGACAAACCCCATTGCAACATGAAAAGGATGTTTTAATTTAATAATTTAAATTGCGGCCACAGTCACACCTTGTTTGTGACAAGCAGGAAAATGTGAAAAACGGGTTTTTTTCCTTACAAGCGTTATTAATATTAAGTTTGTTAGTTGGACGAATGTTCGGAGTTTGTAGGGAGTTTAAATCAAAATTGTTGCGGCGCGTCCAGTAGTTGTGTAGTTTTGGGGCAGCGGAAAGCCTTTGGTTTTATTGATACGCCTAGTTTGGGAAAGTAATCCGATTTATTAGGTATGGTTACTCGTGTGAGTAATTTGGTCGCCTATGATCACTAGAACTTTATGGCATTTTGTTTTTTTTTTTTTTTTAATGCGAATAGGAAAGAAAACCAGCAAGTGGGTCACCTGATGGTAAGCGATCACGACTGCCCATAGACACCCACAACCCCGGAGGGATTGCAGATGCGTTGCCAACCTAGAGGGCTAAGATGAAATGCCTCTTGTGCCCGTAATTTCCCCGGCTGTCTTACTCTCCACACCGGAACACAGCAGTGCAAGCACTGCTGCTTAGCAGGATTAGCGAGTAAGATGGTGGTAGCTATCCGGACGGACCTTGCACAAGGCCCTACCACCCGCATTAGTGGTTTCATGACTCTGTTACATCGTAGAAGACTACCATCGAGCATTATGCTCAAGTTATATTATTATTATTATATAAATATTGACGAGTAAAAAAATAACGGATCGCTTTCAAAATAGGACTACCACTGTAAAAAGTTATGCTTGGTAAGTAAGTAAGCAAGCAAGTAATGTTCAACATGAAACTACCGTGAGCCTCACACATAATTACAACACAACGGATAACTCACGTATAAAAGCCGAAGAATTGCTTTGACAATTGTTTCGGACTATTTCGAAGCCCTTCATCAGGGAGCGCTCGCCCCAGCGGCAGCGAAACGAACACTGCGCGCCAACGCTCTGCTCTGCTTCTTCGGCTTTTATACGTGAGTTATTCGTTGTGTTGTAATTATAAGCAAGTAGGTAATGCTTTATTGTACAAATATAAAGAAACAGATACCTATAATTCCCAAAAAAATATACATATATATCATACGCAATATATAAAAAATATACATAATAGGCGTCCAATTGAAAACTTCCTCCGCTTCTTTTAGTTGGTTTAAAATTAAGGGATACTGTAGGTATGGCACTCTCCATAGAAAGTGGCATTTTATATTCCTGCTCATATAGGTAGTGTCATTAATAGGTACTCATGACTTAACTAAGCTAGATGAAGTGTAGACTAACTATTATAATAGTTACATTTCCAATAACTAACGAGTCTAAGTTAGAGGCTTCGAGGCGAGTTAGGTCACAGAGGACGGATGTGTCCTATTTGAAGTCCGGTATCGGTCGTTAATTCGAACTAATTTAGAAGCGGAAGGGGACAGTAAAGGTCGGCTCGTATTTTGATGTTATGTATACCTCTTTCTCTATATTCGCCGAAGTAAGTATTCATCTCAATTCAAACACGAAAAAATCGCACAACCGCACAAAATGCCTTAGCAACTTGGCATAAAAAGTTGTGGCGTTTTTAGGGCACCTTATTGTAACCCAAATTGTAATGTCTGTAAAAAGAAATAAAGATAACCGTGCTATAAAATGATGAATATCTTACAGTGAAAATAGCTCTGAAACGGCTGCGCCAACTTTACAACTCTAGAGAATCAACAAAGAAACCTTTAACCACAAGTATCAAATGTAGTACCACTGATTACGTAAAAAACATCTACTTTGCGTTTCCGAACTCTGATCAAGCGACGATGTTCGTTCCATACATTTTGAAAATGATGCAGACATTTTAACCGTAGCGGAACGGAAAGGCATCGGTGTTTTCGAATCAGCTTGGATTTCCCGTCGTTAAATTTCGGCTGTGGAGTCACAGTAAGCGGTAAAAAGTGATCTACGTAAGTGTAAAAAATATGCGTAATCTACGGTATATCTGAGATCTGTATCTTTAAAATACCTCTTCATGGACAAGTACAGTCTTCAATCAATAACCTGTCTTGGCTTTCATGCTGGCTGCAGCCAAAAAGACGTAAACACAAACATTTAAAAAAGCTGCTTAAATTACATCTCACTTTTTTACGGCTTCGATTATGATTGATTGTCGAAAACCATTACCGTTCTAAAAAAAATGATTTCATCTAATCAACCCCCTGTTGTCCCCCCACCCCATTCATCAGGCGGAAGCCGTTATTCATTTGAACACTTGATTTCATTTCATTTTTGTTTCCCTCTGGCGGAAACTGAATCATTCAAATCAGCTTGATGAACCGTATAACGTTCTTTGTTACAAGAAATCATTGTACATTTTGTCGCTAACTTGAAAGTTTTACGTCTTTATTATAAGTATCGGATTTACAGTATGCTTAGTGCAAGTTTTCGATGGCAAAATACGACTCGATCACGTTTGCGTTAAGCTGTCAAATACTATGAGAACAATATGCTTAGTGTAAGTTTTCGGTCACAGAACACGTCTCGACCGCGTTTGCGTTAAAATGTCAAATACTATGAGAACAGTTTGTTGCCGTTTCGATCCGCAAGTGGCGCTGCTAATTTTTCCATAGTAATTGAGACGTTTACATGAACGCGTTCGAGACGTTTGTTCATGTGAAAACTTACACTAGAGGCTCTGTTTGTTGTCGTTTCGTCCCGCTAGCGGCGCTGTCAATTTTCCCATAGTAATTGAGACGTTTAACGCGAACGGGTTCGATACGTTTTTCGTGTCAGAAACTTACACTAGGGGCTCAGGTTGGAATAATACTTGCGTCTGTAGACCATCTGCTTACAGGGGCGCGGGGTAAGAGACTAGGGGACCGAGAGAGGTGCGGGCGGCAGGCGCACTCCCCGCCCGCACCTCTCTCGGTCTCCTTTGTCGTCCTACCCCGCGCCTCTGTGCCGCGCGGGCGGGGACCCGCGATTAAGCGATTAGGCGATTAAGCGATCGGTCTATAGACAAGTGGTTTTCTACATCTACAAATATAATGAGAACAGCGATTGTCTAGCGCATTAGGAATCACAATCATGTTCACTATCCCGTTCTGTAAGATGGTAAACGATGAGGGTAGAATGGTGAATGCGATTGCGAGAGCCTGTGCGTTAGAAAAGAATCTTACTGGAGGTTATTGTGTAGGTTTGACATACGCCTAAACCAGGGCGTAGTATATAAAGAACAAAACGGTTGAAACGAACGCACACATATAGACGCGCGCTTCTACACAGCCTCTAAGCGGATCTCGCGGTGCTGTCAGTCGCGGCGCATTGAGACAAGCGGCCGTTTTTTCGTTTTAAATATGCCAAGAGCGTATTGCGCTGTGTACGGCTGCTTGAACTCGGCTTCTTCAAAACCGAAATAAACATAAATTGCAAATTAGCTTTATTAATTTACAAATAACTAGAAAAAAACAGTTTTATAGTGCCGTGTCCAACCCAATAGTTTATTCGGATGAGAATGTTTGTTTCTCTTTTACACAAATTATGGGTGCCAACCCTAATACTCTTAATTAAGTGTAGCTAGTTACTCTAAAAACAGGCCTTACCAGCTGAGATTATAGCGCTAACTAGACAAAAAACTTTTCAATTTAACAAAAATTAAATCGACAACCCTAACGCTTTATTGTAGCGTAGGTACTTATTTCAAAAAGTAAGCCTATCTTCCCTACTGCTTTAGCTTATATATATACTGTGTCCAGGGCCCTATTTTATAAAGCTACAAGTAACTATTTACAAACGAAAGTCTCTTTCTGACCCTATGTGTTAGATAGAGACTTCCGCTTGTAAATTGTAACTTTATAAAATAGGGTCCGGTAACCAAAAATCATAACGAACAGAAATATTTATTTTCATTATTTTTTTTAAAATCTCCGACGTCTTTCCAATAATACCAACTATGAAATAGAATATGACAGCTCCCAAAGCCAAAGCTATTTGACAGCGAGCGGAAGGAACTTTTAACAACCAATTAAGTGTCAAATTTCAACATCGAGTCATTTACACAGAATTAGGGATCGATTGAAATCGAACACTTAGATGCTCAGGTTGCCTTTAGCAGAGTTTCTAATTATATTAGTTTATGGCTCGTATTGTGAATTCCTTTTCTAATTAATAAATGATTAATAAAAAGGGACAGACATGCTTGCCCTAAAAATGGGAAAATTTGTAATGACTTGACAGAAGACGCGAACATGTGTATTATTATTATTATGTAGAGCTCATAAAAGTTTCAAATGTTTAGATTTACCAAAAGGCGTTATTTTTTCAGATTAGTGTTACAGAACTTCATTAAATGACACAAGGTTATTGCAGTCCACCATCCCATAGAAATTTAAGTAAGAACGCCATTATCTTCAAAATTTTCGAATAGTTTTTGAATTCTATCAATTAAAATTTACGTAATTATTTTACTACTGAACGAAATAGATAAGGTAACTCATAGACTCACCAGATGTTTAAAGCCGGCTACTCACACGCCTGCCGCGGGGGCAACAGTTCATCAATATTTTTTTCCACTATCTTTTGTGTAAGTTTCAGTTACAAAATACTTCAATGCTTTTCCGTTAAATGTTAAATACTATCAGTATTGTTCGTTGCCGATTTGAACCGGAGGTGGGGCTGCTAACTTATCCACAGAGTAATTGAGACGTTTACGTGACCGCGTCCGAGGCGTTTTTTCGTGCTAAAACTTACTCTACGCTCAGCACCGACCGTCCGACCTTCCTTTCTTCTTGTATTTAGATACAATTTATTTTATTTTATTTATTTTATAAACCTTTTTATTCCGAATTCGCTACAATTTCAGTAAGTACATGTTGTTGTTATTGTCGTTTATTTAATATTATTATTAACTTGTCGCGTAATTCGGCGTGCCTCGTGGCATAGGCCTCCTCCGTGTATTGGAGGGTTTGGGCTATAGTTCCCACGCGCGCCCAGTGCGGATTGGGAACTTAACACACACCATTGAATTTCTTCGCAGATGTGTGCAGGTTTCCTCACGATGTTTTCCTTCACCGAAAAGCTCATGGCAAATTACAAATGTATTTTTCGCACATAAATTCCGAAAAACTCAGAGGTGCGAGCCCGGGATTTGAACCCACGACGCTCTGCTTGAGAGGCCACAGGTCAAACCAGGAGGCTACCACGGCTTTTTAGATTTAAATACGATACGAGTTATTCAATGATAAACAACGTATCTAGTGTCTGTCGGGTGTCGATTCTTTCGTTATTTTTATGCTTGTCAAATTACAAAGGGTCAGCCAGTTCACCCTTGGTCCAAAGTGACCTGTCTGCCGCAGGCCCTGCGCAAACAAAATGTTACTCGATACGACGTTTAATTAGTACCCCTATAAATATTAAAATGTAATGATACTTTATTCTGACAGTCGGAGCTGAGTTTAATTGTTCTAGGGAATCTTTTAAAGACCTTTTTAATAATAGCAGAAGTTCATTATTTACGTATTCATAATAAAAATAAGTACAATATTGTAATTCCAGTCCAGGGGCTAAGGCCGTGACGTCTTAATGCGATTTCCGACTCAGTTCAGGTTTAGCTGTCATTTTTAGTGTGGATCTGACAGCGAGCGAACCAAAACTGAATCCGAATTGAACCGCATTAAGACGTCATGGATACCCTCCTGACCTGCTGGCCAATCAGATTGCGTAATCGCTAATTTTATTTAATTATCCCTACTACTTAATATTATAAAATGAAAAAGTTTGTGACGATGTGGGTGAGTGTGTATGTTTATTCCTTCTTCACGCAGAAACGACCAGACGGATTTGAATACAATTTAGAACGAAGATAGCTGGTACTCTAGATTAAAACAAAGGCTACTTTTTATGCCGGAAAATTGCATAGTTCCCACGGTATAGCGATAAACATCTCGAAAGTCGTAGTTGCCTAGAGTCGCAACGTAAATAATTACTGCAGAATATACTATCAACACCTGTTCTTAAATTTCATTCTACGCGGACGAAGTCGCGGGCAGAAGCTAGTGAATTATATGACATAAACTATCCATCAGGTTGTTTGCTCTATAGTGACATGATAAGATACCTTTTGAGACTCTAATAGGTTACGGTGACACGTTATATTTATGCTCGGAAAACATGTCTGTTATATGTCACTATACGCCAACGCAAAAGCTAAAAATAACGCCTGTTCTTTAACCGACTTCAAAAAAAGGAGGTTATTCTATCAAGAAAATATAACAGGTTGTTATTATGTAAAATATCTCGTTTTGGGTACGATTATGTGAGATCAAAATAACTGCCTACGCGCCTACGCATTTAAGTGTTTCGTACGTAATGAGTAAAGGTGCGACCACACCGCCGCTTAAAAACGGTGACGTTACGGAAACGCAACAAAATGTATGAAGAAACGGTAAGAAAACGTGACGCATACGACGCGTCACTGCGTATACGCGGCGGTTTGGTCGCACCCTAACCCATTGAAAGTATACCCTACGCTTGTTGAAAAGTACCTGGGTAATTGAAAAAAATTAGAACTTGTTCCATCATCATGGATTGTAGTGAAATGACAACTAATGAGGTATCAAAAAAATGACATAATTAGATTTTAATCCGAATTTAATTTCTCCGAAAACGTTTCATAATATCATCTGGCCAGTGACAGACAGTGACATTTTACTTTGTGACGTATTATCAAATTGTATTGTACCCCTCCCATAATTGTTTGCCAATGTAAGTTTTGCACGCGACTTTCTGACAGAAGCCAGCCGTATTTTTCGCTCAATAACGCAGCCAAAAGCTAGTGTGTAAATTAAATTGAGCTTTTGGCTTAATGCATCCATCTTCTAAAGCCTGATGGATCATTAAAACTACGGAAGTAGGTTGCGGCGGCTCTGTGGCTTTACTTTTTTCCGCCTCAAATTTAAAGGGTTTTGTTTTTTAAAGGACTTTTCAACATTTTAATACACTTTTTAATGAAAACAAGATGGCTGGAGATAAATCTCTATCAAGGTAAAAATATTTTTTTTTCAGGTAGTAAAAACTTCGTGAGTAATTTTTACGTAAGTACGTTAATGTAAAAAAGGGTACTTTGTTAGTATGGTCTAAGAAACTGAATCACGTACCTCTGTGGAACCCTACCTCATACATTTCGCAACAAATTCTTTGGCAGGTGTATGGTAAATCATTATAACATTTGTAGTGAGAAGGTTGCAGTACGGAATTCAGTTTCTTTCACTGTACGTACGATCCAGCATTCAGAGCAGCTTGTAATGCAAGTTTTCGAGAAACAAAACTTATCGAAAGTGGTGAAATAAAGAATGCCTCTGATCGCAGGAGCTGGTCGCACTAGCCAAAGGCGAGGGCGTTAAACATGCGACCTGAGGCTTTCTTTATCACCTTTCGCGGGTGGTAGGACCTTGTGCAAGGTCCGTCCGGATAGCTACCACCATCTTACTCGCTAATCCTGCCGCTAAGCAGCAGTGCTTGCACTGCTGCGTTCCGGTGTGGAGAGTAAGACAGCCGAGGAAAGTACGGGCACAAGAGGCATTTCATCTTAGCCCTCTAGGTTGGTAACGCATCTGCAATCCCTCCGGGGTTGCGGGTGTCTATGGGCAGTGGTGATCGCTTACCATCAGGTGAGCCACTTGCTCGTTTGCCTTCCTATTCGCATAAAAAAATAAAATAAAAAAAAAGGTGTGTACACAATTTTACATCTTCCCCTGGAAATTTCTGCTTGCGTAATGGGTGGTAAATTGCTTCTTACGGCCGGCTACTGACGGCGTAAAAGTTTTTATTAGTATAAAAAAATAACATCGCCACTAAGTAACACGTGTAGCGATAGCAAAAAGCGAACGCGTTGACAAAAACTGATACAAAGTGCTCTAGGAAAATTGAGACAGGAAAAATAAATACCTACCTACTTAGGGAAAAATTACTGCGTGGACATGAAAAGTAAATTGATATCCGTTTTTTAGTTTCAAAAAATGCTATTTAATATGCCAAAGCAATAAACGTACCATCAAAGTACAGTACCGGTAAAAACAAAGCTAAACCCTATATATAACATCACTTTCCATCGCTGTCCAACTGTTCTTCAAGTTTTGACATCCGCAAGTTGAATAAAAACTACGATACTTCCCGATACTTCCCGATATTATATATCTAGAATCATGAACTTTGGCTACAAACAAGATCTAAACAGCGCAAGTTTAAAAGTCGTTAGCTTGCAAATAAAAATTACCAAATAGCTTCGTTAGTGACGTGCGAACTCAAATGAAATTCAAGCATCGAATTCACTCGAATCGATTTTCAATTCCTAACGCAATTATCAACAGAATTTATCACACATTTCCGTCATTTACTCCGTCTGGCCACTCGTTGATAAATTGTTCCGGCCTTTACAGCGGCCTGACTTTGGCGGGGATTAATTAAATGTCCGACATGTCGGGTGAAAGCAAGATACGCCTTTGGAAAAACGCCTAATCGCGACAGTGATGGCCAATGGTTGGCCGTTGTTTGAAATTGAAACGTTCGATATTCAAGCGTTCTCGTAGGTTTTGCTGCTAATTTCTCTGCATACAGCTTGCTCGACGTTCTTGTTTTTATTCCAGCCAGTTCGAACATGTGTATTAACAAGGCTTAAAAAAACTTAATTGCGTACTTTTTTAATCGATATCCGAAATAATCGATTATGTGAGCCGAGCTACTGCGGCGAGTGTGTCAGTAGATATTGGCGTAGTGAGTAAAGAAAATATAATTAGAATAGCTCTTCATACCCATGGTCGATTTTCATATATTGAAACCCAGATCCAACATGGTACATAATTTATAAGGCAGCACTTCGCAACAATAGGTTATCCATTGACTTATTAGTTCTCAATACAACTGACGGTGACTGTAAAGCGTATAAACGTGTAGACGCAACTTCGATCAAGCTTGTGAAAAAGCCTTGCGCGATTTATGCTCGCTTCGACCATGTATCTGTGTTGAGACCCAGCATTAGTTACTGGCTGATAACAATTATGGCTTTTTTTTTAAAAAAAAACGAGGTCTTATTTTATAACATGCCAGTTCTTTTAATACCTAATTCAAAATTGTGCCTCTATTTATTAAAAAAAATACATTGGCCAAAGTTAGAAAAGAGTCATGTGTAGTGTTTCGGTGTCTCCCAAGCCTCATTTTAGTATACCTAAGTACACTTCTCTTTAAAACAAAGGTACAAGGGTAAACATGTCCCTTTGGACTCAAGTTCAGACAATCGTTAAAGTTCGGTACGTGGCACAAGGGAATCTCTACTATTATCAAGCTTTAACAGAAGTGTGTACGGACGTGAAGTATACGTGTAAATTGTGAGCTGGTTCTTTGTATGGATCATAATATATTTTCATTTCACAAAACTTGAAAAGTGAAAAAGTTCTCAATTTCTTTACATGCTCAAAAATGTCTGGGGGTTATACGTGTTTGAAATTTCTATCCTACGTGACTGATCTTCTTCAGATACCCGAAGTATTTTTGTGCACGATCCTGCTTAAGATCGCTTTAAAAGTTATTATTAAGTATACATTTTAACCTTCTGGGTAACTTTTGATATCATTCGGGACTAGGAAAGTACAGTCCCGCAATTTTCGGGTTGATATTTGTGCATCTAGGTATCTATCTTTGCGGTATTTAGGTACAATAGAACTAGCTGAATCGGGACTCATAGTGGAACCAGGGGCCTTACCATGACGTCTTAATGCGATTCAGTTTAGGTTCGCTCGCTGTCAGATTCATACTAAAAGTGACAGCTAAAACTTGAACTGAGTCGGAATTAGGACGTCATGGCAAGGTCTCTGTTCAAAATAAATGTCACGAAGTCGTCAAAATGAATGACGAGGAAAATTATTATGACGTTTACTAACTGTGAGAAAGGTCTTTACGGTGGGACCACTATTCTAATTCTTCGAATGTACATCATTAGCGCAGACTTCTAAATGTCCATCCTACACATTGTTCAATATTTTTACTAACAGAAGAAATCGGTCGTAGTTCTCATTCTTACCTATGACGGCCTTATACTCCGAGAGTTGGTATTTGAAGTTCGTTTTGTGCCATTCCTCTCACACTAATAGCTAATTAATTTGAGAGTAAAAGGGACACGAACTTCGAAAATCGAATTTTGGAGTACCAAGCTCCTCTGGTCCCTAAACTGGTGCATGAAGACATTGGCCAATATGTAGAACGGCCATTAAAGTCATGTTCTGTCAGTGATAATTTATTTACATCGGTTGGATGACCTTTTTAGCTCTGTAAATAGAATTTAATTTCAACACAAAAATATACAAGGTTAATGTTATTCATTGGGTATAAAAACGTATTTCATCGTCCCTTTAACTGTTATGAAAATAGATCCAAGCTGGCCTTTTCGACCTGAGCAGAGCATTATAACTCACCTTTGGCCGTATAATTCTGTATCTGGCATATGTAAGTGCCACTGGAAATATTTTAGGTTGATTCTTCCGTACCCACATCTTGGTGATTGGCGACGATAGGTATGTCATAAAAAAGTGAATCTTTACGTAAAATTGGGAAAATATTCTCCGTGTTTAAATATATTTGCCGGGAAGTCAAGGATGGTAATTTTTCCCCGTCTTTTTTTACCTTCAGTCTCTCTTTCAGGCTGCTCACAAAAATCTCTTCTTCTGTAAACTGCTTGTGTGTGTGTGTGTGTGTGTGTGTGTGTGTGTGTGTGGGAATAGATAAATAAATGTGTACAACGATTAATGTATTATTCAACCACAACCGCTCTATAGTTTTGATTCAGGAACTTAAATCCAACTGGAACCTTATCGTATCGTACACACACTTTTTTCTTACTAGCGTTCATACATTCGACTTATGTCTCAAGAAGAGATACTGGCCACTCACGCTGTCAACTCCAAAAATACGTCCGGAAACTGAAAAATTTAAAATTCCTAATCCTACGTTTCGCTGCCTACGTAATAACCCCCCGAGCACAACTTTCAGCAAAATTAACAAAGTTGAGGCCCCCGTCGCTTCGGAATCTCAGGTAACATAAATCGTGATGAAATTTGAAAATAAAAATAGGCCTAAGAGAATTTATTATCTTAGTGAATTTATTGGTGAGAGCTGTTTGCTCGTATGAGATAAAATTGCAATTTATTGCTGACCACGCTCTTAACTGGCTTTCGCGATTTCGCACAACTTTCGATATATTTATATTTTTTATGAGCTAGCTAAAAATTGTGGCTTGGAGCTTATACTAAGTCGTACTCTACCCATTAATACTTTAACTTTAGTTAAAATTTGTTATTCTCAACAGGGAATGTCGATGAGGCAGCGTTCGCATACGAGATATCACTAAACACTAATGCATATTTCTTAATCACACTGCATCCAAGCAAATAAATTGTCAAACGTTAAGTTATGCTTTAAGAACACAGTTATAAATGTTACAATTGCAACCGGTATTTACCAATGCTTATTATTATACTTCTGGCTGTAGGACCATCATTGAACATTCTGGGTGGGTTCTTGCTCTAACTTGAGCCCTAACTACCTACTTTCTTTTCTATACCCTGGGATCATTTGGCTTTTTTAAGAGTCAAATATTTAATTGGCATCATCATTTTCCATAGCGTTTGGTGTAAACTTAATTCCACTACAGAGTAATAAATAAATTAATATGGGTCTGGTCCTACATAACTCAAGAATCCAACCGTTTTGATTTGTTACCCGTTTATCCCTGAGTGCGTTTTCTATACGTCTGTGACATAAAACAAGCTGGTCCAATTCCAAAAAAGACGGTAAAAAGGAGCATCAGAGAAGTCAATAATGAAAACGACTGGTAAGCTTGGTTTGAGGTACTTAAAGCAAAACAATCAAAAGGCACGAACATGCTCTTAGTCCACCTTCAACTCAGTTGGTCACGTTTTTCGTATTGTCTTGAATGACCACTAACATTATGTGCCGCCAAGACAACGTTTAACTTATTTCAAACATATACATTGTAGGTAGAGTCCATTTTAGATAATGGTTATCCTGCTGTAAACGTTTGTCGACTAAAATATGTGTGATATTACAAAGTATATCAGCTCCCGCTTAGTAGGCTACGAAACATTATTTGGTAATAAAGAATCTTTATTCCAACATTTTAAAGCTTCTTCCAACCTTCTTCCACATACCCCCTTTTTGCATGCGCATTGGTGGAAAATTACTATTGTAGTTAAAATTCACAAAGTTCCGGTGATCAGAACGTCGTAAGTTCTGGGTAGACCATACCAAATTAAACGGAACAGAAATAAAACAATAGCTCAACGATCGTTCCAACTAGCCTGTCTAAACTTTGTAGTTAATTAATTTAGGCAGCCACTAATTTAATGAGTTACCCTTTAATTCTGAAAAGGGACGGTCTGAAGTTGTTGTGAAGTTTTCAATAGTGTTGTTTGGCAATAATAAGGCTACACATGTTTCAAGACGGACCAACTTTCCTGGTACATGATTATGATTGAAACTTTAGTTGTTGTTTACGAGTAATATGATAATTATGGTTCATTGTATTCTCTAATAGTATGCTTTTGTGCAATTTAATTCTGAGGGTATAAAGTTGGGTATAAGGTTATGTTTTTGTGATATTAGTACCCTTGGCTGAACAATCAGAAGTGGCTTTATAGAAATTTATTTTCAAGTTTAGTTCCTTCAGCAAAATTATTTTCTTCTAAGTAAACTTTGTATGATATTATGGATAACCTTTTAGGGTAAACTTGTGTGTTTTTTTAACTTCATAATGTACTGTCAGTTTCTGGTTTATTAGTATCTTCCAGATGGATGCAGCACAGAGCTTCGTGTACCTTGGATTTCTGATAACCACGGATGGCGATTGTGAGAAAGAGGCGTTTAGAAGAGCCCAAATTGCTAAGACAGTGGCAAAGCGGCTTGAGAAAATATGGAGAAGTAGAGGAGTCAGCAAGGAAACGAAATTTAAACTGATGCGTGCCCTGATCTTCTCTATTTTTCTGTACGCTGTGGAAACCTGGACCTTAAAGGCGAGAATACGACTATTAAAAGAACGATTAAAAAAACGATTAAAAGAACTATTAAAAGACGAATATTAAAAATCAAGCATCGTCTTTCCACTACCTGTATGCAACGACTTCTCCAATACTTCGGACACGTGGCCAGATGTGAACGTGACAACCTGGAGAAACTCATTGTAGTTGGTCACGTGGAAGGAAAGAGGAGTCGTGGAAGATCTCCAACCCGATGGACTGATGCGGTGAAGGAAGTCTGCAAATGCAACTTGCAGACTTCCATCCGGATGGCCGAGAACCGTGCTGCCTAGAGAGAGCTGGTGCGACGCGCAACGACCTCGCATGGTCACGACCCGCAGTCATGAGAAAGCGACAGAGAAGAGAAGTATCTTCCAATGTATCACATTTAGCGTCTCATTCTGGCTTCAATTTATACTATTTAACAGAAAGAAATGAAAAATGTAACTACGAGCATCCACAGGTTCGACAACAAGCCTATTGGTAAAATATACAACTGCCATTATTGTTTATTTACGACCACTGAAAGCAATTCTGCTGGATTTATGTTTGTTTCCAATCAAAACAAAGCTTGCCCATAGGCCTAACTTTCCCAACTGGCTTAGCAACCGTTGATGCATGTTTAAGAACAACGCTCAAGAGTAAAGACAAACTTAAATTTACTTACAAACTATCCACTTAAGAAACTTTAGCCATGATGATGTTATTGGGAAGCACTTAATCTTCTCGTGGTTTGGTGATCCAAGCCATTAAATTGATTAAAATGACGGACGTCCCCAACTACTATATATTGCCATCAAAGTAAGCTGTTTAGCGAGATGGATACATGGATGGTTTTGGAGATAGATTCTTAGCCTGTTACTGTCACAACGTAAATACGAACTTATTATTTTCAACAAAGCTATTCAGAGTTCAATTTAATTGTAAGTACTTACCCATTGTACCTCCAATGATGGCAAGACGACTTGGGTCATTAAAATCAACACCATCAAAGAATAGGCGAAAAAGATCAAACATGAACAAGACAGTAATCAAAGCCGGAAATACAGGTAGAAACAAATCTCTATCTTCGAAACTAGATACGATTTGAAGTCTCACAAAGTCTAATTAAATTACAAAAAATATCGGTTTCATTCCACTGGAAGCACTCGAACCGGTAATCCGAATCCGCAAAGATGGAAAATTCTTTAATTACAAGACTTTTCCCCACTCCAATCTTATTAGGTTTTGATACATTACAATTATCATTGACTCTCAAGAACGACTTCAACTTCTGAGAGCATTATTTTATTAGCTGGAGAAAATACTTAATAAAATTAACTTTTGAGCATGTTTTTGTTGTTGTTTTTGAAGTGTAAACTTCTTTAGCGGCGTTGAGCACTTTTTGAGATGGGCAAAAAATGTTAAACTCGCGTCAGGCCGGTCAGGAGTAACACGGAGGGAGAGTTTAAGTACCAGGTTATCAGGATTCTCTAAGAGCTTACATATTTTGAAATACGAATGAACCTAGAGGCGCGTTAAAGTGTACGTTAATTTCGTCACTTTAACGTATGAGCGTTTGGCCTAGTGGTGTAAGGTGTGTAGGATTACAGTGTGTTTCGTGTATTTTTTCTTTTTTTTTCTTTTGGCGCGAGTGTGCATGTGTGTAGTTTTCACTTCTGCCGGCACTCCCGGAGTGCTACCCGGTGTTTTTTTTTAAACCCAAACTAGCAACTTCTTTTGAGCTATGCTTACCCACTTTGTCCGCCAGTTTTGTCTTTAACTAAGTTCTTTTAGCTTTCAATTTTTAG
Source organism: Pandemis heparana (assembly GCA_963854515.1). Taxonomy (NCBI): domain Eukaryota; kingdom Metazoa; phylum Arthropoda; class Insecta; order Lepidoptera; family Tortricidae; genus Pandemis; species Pandemis heparana. The sequence goes on along the minus strand of OY978022.1, from coordinate 6,928,335 downwards.
CTTTTGATCTAAGTAGTCACCGTAGAGTAAAATTACATGTGTTACATATAAAATCGATCACCTGTAGTTATTTTTTATCAATCAGATATAACAAATTATGAAGCTCATGTGATTTATCTACGAGTGATACAATTGTGGCTGTTATGGGTCCGAACTACAGTCTAACAAAGCCTCTCATAGTACACAAACCAATAAAATCTGTAAACAATCAAAAGCCACTGAAATAAATTCCGATACAAAATTGGAACCAGCAATTTGTTCTGTTCCAAACAGCACTTCGACAGAGACGAATTAACTAATGAATAAAGTAGGTCCAAAGTAAAACTCCCAACGATCAGGTGCAAGTTGGCAAGTAGTTAACATTAAATTATTTATTGACGTGGCAACTTTTGCACTGTAAATGAATTGTATGCCTATTGGTCCACGGGATAGAGGACAGATTCGACACAAAACCTATGTCGCCGCTCGTTTAAATTTCACATTTATGTTTTAAAAGATTCACGGTTAATAACATAAGACATAGACATATTATCAAGGGGATAAAGACCGTGATGGTCTTTAATGAATTCCTAATATTTCGAAGCGGTTGCATTTATCATGATTACGGGTGGGCGTCGAAATATCGGGCGCACGTTAAAATTAATCGGGTTCTATACTATCCCGATGATTATTATATCTAACATTTACGTTCGAAATGCGCATGCGGCGTGCATAGAGAACGATGCAGTAAGCATAAGGAGATGTATAAAATAACACGGATGCGATCTAGCAAAACATTTCTAGTTTAAACACTTTTCTCTAAACCAAAATTTTATACATAGCATAAAAAGGACCGATAGTATCACTAGACTCACTTTTAACTACGACAGATATATTCTGGCACGTTTTTATGATTCGTTTTTGATGTACAGTTTCAGTGAATAAGCGTACAATATTTAGCGGTCCTTCATAATCGAAATAATCTTTGGGAAAATACTATTGCCGCCATTGACAGCTGACGAAATGTTCTTTTATGCGTTGCCTCTGGTCTATTATAGAGCAGGGCTCTTGGAGGTTGGATGGATGATAAAAAATAGCATTTTATTTATTCATGATGGCAACATTCCTAGCTTTCATTAAAGGACCTAGCATCCAGGCCATAAAAACATCATCAAGGCCAATTGAATCGTTTGCTTTTTTATTTATAAGTATAAACGTATCCGTATAAACAAGTTAAGCTAAAAGGACCTAAATGTTATTTACTATCTTTTCTTTTGTTGCCCTCATTTCTAAGTTATTTATTTTCCTTGATCTAAGAAAGCCTTCAATAGTTTATCTGTTGAATTACTCACGAACGTTGCGTTTGAAACAAAATTGGATTCGATTAATAATTAATCGTTTCAAGTCCCAACAACTAATTGCATAAATTGCCACTGAATATTGAAGAGCTGTAGCAACAATTACCTTTGTTAACTCAAGCTAATTGACTGTCTAATACTTAAATTAGTTACAGAATTGCATCAATTTGATTATTTGGAAAAAAATATAAAATTAAAATAGAATAATTCCAAACAACGGTAAACTTGTCAACCACGTAAGCGCTTTACCATTTTTGACAGTTCCTACATCAGAAAAACAAAAAAGAAATAACGCTGATTGTCACATTGACTCTTAAGTAAACTTAGAGTGGTATAAATACTTAACTCTTCGAACACCCCATGATCATTTCATTATTTGATCATGAGACAAAACAAATTATGACCACTCCTGTGCAATCCTAATCACAAAAAGCACTGCACGGGTCAATCGGTCGTGCAACAGCATTCTATGCCTGTGAACTTTTGCTTTCCACACACAACTATACTTAAAGAAATAAGCACACTTTGCTAGCGTTCACATTCACGACACAAGAACTTATTCTTGCTTCAAGTAATAATAGAAAACTGGTGGAAAAGCCAGCGCCGTGTTGACTGGAAAGTTTGGTACAACTTGATTTTCTCTACTTTCGTACTCACGTTGTAAACAAAATGTTAAATAGAACTTATTGTCTGAACTCGGTTTTAGTTTTGCATTCTACGATTGTCTCTAATATTTCGTATAACACAAGTAAATGAAAAAAGGTCTGTAAATTGAAGTAACATCTTAGTAACATAATCCAATCCAGCGCTTGTTCAGCTAGTTACATATGGCTTCTATCTGTCCGTAAACGAGCAAGACAATTTCGTCTATGTCGTGCAAGAGATTGTTTAAAAACCAGCCAAGTTTTATTATTTCGATTTTAGTATTTGTTGTTGTAGCCACAATAAAAGTAACAAAATTAAATGCAAATTTCAACTGTCTAGCTATTACGGTTCTTGAGATCTAGCTCGGCGAGTGGTAGCCATGAAAAAGGGCTAACATATCTCATTTTTTGTATGGGAGCCCCCCTTAATTATTATTATTATTTTGTTTTTAGTATTTGTTGTTATAGCGGCAACAGAAATAGGTACACAATCTGTGAAAATTTCAACTGTCTAGCTAATAAGATTTATAATAAATTACCCGAACAATTGAAAGATGAAACCAAAGATAACATTTTTATTAATAAGTTAAAACAATTACTAACTGAAAAAGCCTATTATACTGTTAAAGAATATCTAGAAGACAAGATAATTTATAATGCAAATGTACTTACTAATCAATAACATAGTATAGTCGGAGATAAGTAGTCTGTACTGTAATGCATCCTAATCGTAGTTGTGTAAGCAACCCGAATATGTATAAAATGTTCTATGTTTTAATAATTGTAATTTTAATTTTAATTAATTGCTGCGCCCAACAGGGTACATAATGTGATATCTAACTTTAAATCATAACACCTGTAAAACCATTATGTGCAATAAAGTATTGAGTATTGAGTATTGAGTATTACGGTTCTTGAGATACAGCCTGGTGACAGACGGACGGACGGACGGACAGCAAAGTCTTAGTAATAGGGTCCCGCTTTTACACTTTGAGCACGGAACCCTAAAAAATGTCGACCTTTGTACGGTAGAACAATTTTACCTAAGCGCCACCCAGTAAAACAACGGCTAAAAAAATTTCAACAAATAGCCGTTGCTGCCCATAGTGGACCACTTCATAATACTTCTCCCTTCTTAGAGGAGAACTACAACGTTTAAATACAAGAGGAAGTTATCCGACTCGCACTCTCACAACCAGAGTTAAGAGGGTGCATCCGTGCTGAGCTCGCAACGTCGCATTTTTGGTGTTTTTTTGCGATTATTTCACAGAAATTGAATGAAAGTATCAAATATCCGTTTGTAGTGCACTTCGTTTTTAGTGTTATAATGTGTCCAATGCAATGATTAATGGTGATGGACTTTTATTTTCGTATTAAAGGGATAAAATACTATATCCCGTTTAATAAGAAAATAATATAGTCCATAACGATCAATTATTGCATTAGATACATTAATACACTAAAAACAAAGTGCACTACAGACGGATATTTGATACTTTTATTCAATTCCTGTGAAATAATCGCAAAGAATCACCAAAAATGCGACGTTGCCAGCTCAGCACGGATGCACCCTCTTAAACAAAAAGGCAGTAATCATGTTCATTATAAATCAATGTGATTTTGTACATGAGTGCACAGCGACGTAATCTTCTGGTACGCAACTGTCAGATATCTTACATTATGTATGTTCTTATTCTCTTTTACAAAGAGGTACTCTGTTGTGGACGCCTGCCGTGCGTTTGATGTTGAAGGTGACTAAACATTATTTGCGTAGGTACTTTTTCATCACGAAACAAAAACAAAATGAACCCCGCCAAAAATTGCTCAAATATTTTGAAATGCGAAGCGGCAACCTAAAGCCTCACTTTAAAGTTGCCTAGTTGGGGATTAGAGTTGGGGCCGGTATGTAAGTCCAAATTCCTGGGACGGTGATTGATCGAGGCTTGTTTGCTGTCCCGAAACTTTTTGTTGTAGGGTGGGACAATTAGCTTGTTAATTATGGGAAGTGACGATGGTGTTCGAGTGGACGGGACCTTAAATGGCTTAAGTTTGATGGAATGGTTCGGAAACTATGCATTATCGGGGAAATAAACTTGAAGAAACTGGAGTGACTGTTTTCAGCGCTTCACCCCAAATGCATAAAAAAAGAAGTAAAAGCGCCGGGTAATGCTGGTTGATATCATCATCCCTCATGACGAAAACCTCGTACAGGCTGAAAAGGACAAACTCTGCGAGGATCTTGACTTGACTCATAAAGTAACGGTCACGTTTGATGTTGATTCAACGACCATAGATAGTCCCGACTCCCGACAGTCTTTTCAGCAAAATGGTCGTACATACATAGAAAAGAAAGAAAGAGAAAGATTTATTTCGGCCATTCTCAGAGCAGGCAATTTTTGGACGTCCGAGCAAATATCGCAGGCTTTCTTAGGCTTTTTAGACATTTTGTTATTTTTCATAGTTAGTATGCGTCCCATTCCAGCTCGCACAGTAAATTTTTGCACGATAATATGGTTATAACTATTAAAAAATATATACTAAAACCCCATTCTCCTAAGCTCCGTTTAGCGAGCGGACTCCAAAATTGAGAACAAAACCTTGTGTAACTTTGTAAAAACTGCCGGTAGCCAATGTTAGGTATTTTATTATTCAAGTCAACTAGTTGGACTACATATCCTACTACTATTATAAAGGCGAAAGTTTGTAAGTATGGATGTATGGATGTATGGATGTTTGTTACTCTTTCACGCCAGTACGGCTTAACGGATCTGGATAAAATTTGGAACAGACATAGTTTATGATTTGGAATAACACATAAGCTACTTTTTATCCCGGAAAATTGCGTAGTTCCCGCGGGATAGCGATAAACGAATTCTTTGCAGACGAAGTCGCGGGCAACAGCTAGTTAATTATAATTAACAATAGCGGTAAGGTCTTACTCATATAATTTTGATTTTTTTACCGTGCGAGCGAACTTCCATCTAAACTCCGTCAATGGATATAAAATCACAAATTACACTACTATTTGTAAGCTTGCGCGCAACCCAATAAGGCTGTGCGCTAGTGTTTTGCCTGGTCCCCGTCGTCATCTAGGTCGGGTGCCGGCATGGCGTTTAGGGCCAAAATTACGAACATATATATCTAAACTCCGTATTGTGTTTCCCGTCTCTACTAAACTCCGTTTAGTTGTTTTATTTTTTACTGGTATTCTTCTGTATTTATTTGTCTTGCTATCATTATAGCTCGTTATCCTATGTTAACGACGTGTTTGCTGCAATTCCCTTAAATGCATCCATCACTAAATAAAAAATCGAAAATGGCTTTCTCCCTAAGCTCCGTAGACTAAACTCCGTCGTATTTTTGATAAGAGTTTTGAAAATTAAACAAAATCTGATTGTTTTTGTACATAAAAATCGTTTATTATAGCACTCACTTTTGAGTACCGATGTTTTCGTGTTTAAGAAGTACACATTTTTGAAAATATTTATTTATGGTTTCTATTGACATGATCTTCATGTTCCAGTGAATTATGACACGGGGTTCGCGTTACATGCTGTATATCTTATTTTTCGATCATAATATTTGATTTTTATTTAATTTAAACAAATAAGTAATATTTTATTCATATTTAATGTATATCGATGTCTCAACTCTGTCTTGATGAAAAATCAATGTGTTATAAATCATAAACTAATTGGTTTATTTAATGGCCAAAAGCACAGAAAAGCTTCTTGTAGCATAGATTTTCACATTTTACTTCAATTATATTCATATGTGTAAAACTCAAAATCAAGACGGAGTTTAGGCTGAGAACACGTTTTCCTGAGAATGACCGATTTACACACATTCGATACACGTAGATATAAAACAAGGAGAAATACAATATACTAAGGAATAGTACCGATATGGTGTAAAATGGACCCCACTCAGCATAATGTTGCGGCAAGCCGCGACCCTGTTTTTCATAGCGAAGAGTCTTGATCAAATTAAAGACGCTCTTTAGACGGTTGGCTCGCATTCATCACCAATGAGTACACGATGTAAGGTTTAGTTTTACCCGGCCTCAACTTCTTTGCAGAATTTCTTTCTTTCTACTTATTTGGTTTTAGCCTTTGACTAACAATATACCGATTACATTGCCATTTGGCGCGAATGGATCAAAATCGCGTCTTAAGAGGTCTTTTGTTGATTGGCCCTTAAATTTTATCCAGTCAAAAGCCTGCAAAAGTTCTAACGAGTCGGTCTTTCTTGTTGCTAATTACTTTGGACCTTTTCTTATCATTAGAAAGTTTTCACATTCAAAGTTTTTTTGTCGAAAATATTTTCCCTTAAATACCTTGTACTTCGATTCGGTAGGGGATTCGGTATCTGTTTTTCGGGTTTTATGAATCTTTTATGTTTCTAATTTTTATAAAACTTGAGCCTCAGGCCTTTAGAGTTGGCTTCAATCCTACTAATATTATATTATATTATCCTACTAATATATTATAAATGCGAAAGTTTATGAGTGATGATGTGAGTGTGCATGTTTGTTCCTTCTTCACGCTAAAACGACTGGACGGATTTGGATAAAATTTGGAACGAAGATAGCTGATACCCTAGATTAAAACATAGCCTACTTTTTATCCCGGAAAATTGCACAGTTCCCCAAGGGAAAGCGATAAACATGTCAATTGCCAATTCTACGCGGACAGTAGCTAGTATTTAATAAATGGTAAGTTTGTAATTTGCCATGAGCTTTTCGGTGAAGGAAAACATCGTGAGGAAACCTGCACACATCTGCGAAGAAATTCAATGGTGTGTGTTAAGTTCCCAATCCGCACTGGGCGCGCGTGGGAACTATAGCCCAAACCCTCCAATACACGGAGGAGGCCTATGCCATGAGGCACGCCGAATTACGCGACAATTTAATAAATAAAAAAAAACGACAATAACAATAACAACAACATGTACTTACTGAAATTGTAGCGAATTCGGAATAAAAAGGCTTATAAATAAATAAATAAAGTTTGTATAGGTACCTATTAATTACCCTATTAAATTCATTTCAGAATCTAGTCAGAAAATAGCCGATGTTTTTTCTTCAATATACGCATTTATTTCCCGCTGGTAGTATAAAATTCTAGTTAACATTTTTCTTGACTTATGTCACTCACCCTACATGTTTTACTTTATTCCTGTAAAATTGCATAAGGTATACAGACAGCATTTGCTTTTTTATTTGTTAACTCTAAATTTTGCCCGGAGCGCCTCATTTCCAGGTGTTGAATTTGCCTGAAATTAGGCAGGTTACTTACATGTAATAATGAGGTAGGTATCCATGTCAACAAAAAAATAATATTTAATATAAATATACGCCATAATGCGTCTATAGCGGAAGAGTATCCTCGAGAGCCAATCATGTCATTGATGTCTTACCTAAAACTATATTTTAATAAATAAAACTGTTTTTTTAAATGAATTATTCAACGAAAATACCGGACACCACAAATAAATTTTAGGTACCTTATTTTGGAAACTAACTGCATTGCAAAATACGTCACACCAAAATGAAAACTCACCAAAAGCGTGGCTTTTTGATAAAATAAACATAATTGCTCATTACGCCACTCCAAACCTTTGAAACTAATTAGTGGATGTATGAAACACCTTAAAATATCCGAGATGCAGTTTTGGCTCTGAAATTTAACGGGATTATAGAGCCATGACACTGAGTTATCCGTATTTCGTTTTCCGGCTATAATTTTGCCTATTATACCTCCCTAATTATGATTTTTGTCTTAAATAATCGCTAATTAAATGAAAGTAAAGTAATTTGAAAAGTGCATCACTGTTACCGCTAATACTCCTACTTTTGGGACCCTCTTAAATAATTTTTCGTAATGAAATGAAATGAAATGAAATGAAACCATTTATTGCCGAACATGTGTTACATTATCAGGTCTTACAATTATTTGGTGCATCACGTTCTGTCGTTTCCGGCATGCAAAATCAGTATAAGTACCTAACTAAGACAATTCCAATATCAATTTATTAACTAGACAAAATATTTACTAATCAAATGTCATCACAATTTTTCATTTTGAAGTCAGTTTTGGTAATTAATAATTAGTATGTCCGCTTAGATTACACACAAATGTTAATGTTTCCCAATCTAACTCTTAAAATTACTGTCTCAATAGAATATTACCTCTTCACTGAAAATAAATTATGAAATTAAAGTTATGCAGTGTTTTGTGAAAGGCTTGAATGGTAAGTAGTTACCCTTTAAAAAGACGCCATATTCTTGTAAATTGAAATACACCAACGACATAATAAAACCTGGTGCCCAAGTAGCACTTCAATAGCAATTTCAATAACTCGATATCATATGCAAGGCTCTTCTGAGTAATATCATTACGTGAGGGAACCGCCATCTTGGTTTTCTAGACATAGCCTTACGAAACATAGCATCATGAGATTGCATTTTGGTCAAGACAAAATTATGTCGCAATTTTGTTTTTACTTTAGTAGCAATGTTTGTTTGTACGAATATAACCTATTTTGTAAGCAAGTTTGGGTCAAATCTTGGGCCACTTTCAGTTGTCAGATTCTCTTAAAATTTGACATAACTATCTACGAGTAAGTTCAGTGACAAAGCAGTTTTGTCAGGTGGATTCTGATGGCCCCACCGGGAGCGTCACCGCAGTAGGCTTATTGTCTAACTCGCTCGCAATCGCCATCGTGTTCATTTGACAGTTCTTGTATGAATGTGACAGCTAGCTGATTCCGGTGCCAATTGTCAGCCCATACATGAACTATCAAAATGAACACGATGGCGATTGCGAGCGGTTTAGACAATAAGCCTACAGCAAACGAAACTTGTATTAAATCTCTTTAACAGGTAATACAGGATTAATTTAACTGAATTTAACCTGCCATAAAACAATGTCGATTCAGCTTGGAAACAACTGTCAATTGCATAGGTAGGTAATTATTGTTAAAATGATAAATGATAGCATCAGATTAATAGCACTGTAAATGCTTTTCAGGATTTTTGAATCATATCATAGATGAGAAATATTTCCATACATTGATCGATGTTCAAAGTTATCCGCGTCAAGGGTGAGACTAAATTTTGAATCTAAAATTTAGTATCCGACCGAAGTTTCGGTTTCGGTTTCGGTTTCGGCCAATTTCGGGCAAAAAAGTGATTTCGGCCGAAGTTTCGGTTTCGGCCCAAATCCGGCCGAAACCTTCGGCCGGGCCGAATTTACTTCGCGGCCTCTCGCGGCTCTCGCATCGGGAGCGCTCGTCTTAATTCGGGCACGCTCGGCCGGGTAGGTATAGGTAATGCATCGGCGGCCGGCCCAGCTGGGACCAGCGACAGTAGTATGCATGCAGTTTTTTTACTTTGTTTAACAAAAAAAGGAACTGTTCTCATGTAAGAAATCCTTGCAATAACCTTTTCCTTATGATTTGTTCAGTAATTTTGATTTTTTTTTTTGATATGATAATGATACGTCTTCAAAAATTTCGGTTTCGGTTTCGGTTTCGGCTAAAAATCGTGTTTCGGTCGGACACTACTAAAATTGAAATGAAATATATTTAGGGATGTCTTGTCTAACTATTTTGACATGACAACGTCTTATAATTCGATAGAGCCGGCTGCACGCACGAAAAAACATGACTCATGCGGCGTTACCTTGCTCTGAGGCGTTCCATTTAAGGCTTGAAGTGCAAGCGAGAGCGCGGAGCGAGCGACAAAGAGGCACAATCGGCCTCCGCGTTCGGCAGCGTTCGACATCTGTCTCTCTCCTACTTGAGTGAGCGATGCGTCCGCGTGGACAGCTGCTATACAATAATACATTTACATGTTTTCGTCAAGTATGAAATGCAGTGAAAAGTGAATGTAGTGTCAATTGTTTATAGCAACGATAATTGCGGCGATAAAGGTAATGATTTTTTCGATATTAAATATATGTTCAGTGATTTATTGTCGAATATTCGTGCTTTCATCATTAAAATAAATAGCATCGGTCCGCCAGTGCAGCGATTGTAGGTTATGCTATAATTGACCAAAAAAATAAAATTTACATAATTGTATTTATGCGTACAAATAAATGTAACTTGATCAATTCAATTGCGATTTCCATTTACCTCCTTCTCTATATCCATACAAAATATCTATCAAACAAATAAAATTAAAATTTTCTTTTGAAAAATGCAACCATTCCATCAGTACTTTCTTATGACGTTGTCACGTTAAACCGAATTTGCAGACAACCGATTTTTTTTAGTATGTATCTCACAGCGACGAATCTAAACTGAATCGGAATTAATACGTCATGTCAACCCCCCAGATTAGGCTTTGGAGCATGTTTTAGTTTTTTTGTAAACATTGGCCACCAAACAATACTTACTGAACTGATCATATACCACAGACTACACAAGCTTTGTGCCCCATATCCTAAGGCCTATTAGATCTATCCTTGGCTGACAATGTTCGAAAATTGACACGCTCAAGTCTCACACGTTTCATCGTACTTACGTAATCCACTTCAATATAGATCCGTGGTGCTCACGCGTTAGCTATACCTACGTTGTGCCCCAGTTATCCAGGGTTATTTATTTTAGCGTCTTATGTTACCTCCAGAGGACTAATGTTCATGAATTATGGAATAAGAGCGTTCAAGATCACCTCAGGTTCTTAGCTTGCGGCAAACCTTTACGTTGGAGCATTGTTTATAAGAAACCTTTTTAAGTATTGAAGACATGGGACAATTGAAACACTTTGGAAATTGCGCTTTGGTTTTGGACACATTAAAGTTATAGGTCTGTATCTTTAGTTAGGTTCGGTGTGAATTGTGTTCGGCAGCAATAAATCTGGTTTATAAATTCGCCTACGGCCAAACCTTATACGTTCCTTTGCAAGACACTGCAATCACTACGATTTCTAACTTTACACACCATCGAAGTGATTGCGTTACTTCATCATCAAAATGCTCATCATGTCATTATCATCATCACATCAGCTAGGACGTCCACTGTTGGACATCAGGCCTCCAGTTGCTTCGGTTGGAGGCGGCTTGCATTCACCGTGAACCCACGATGGTTAAAGACCAGGGGCCTTACCATGACGTCCTAATTCCGACTCAGTTCAAGTTTTAGCTGTCACTTTTAGTATGAATCTGACAGCGAGCTAACCTAAACTGAATCGCATTAAGACGTCATGGTAAGGCCCCAGGTCATCCGTTCATCTCGTTGGTGGACGTCCTACGCTGCTTTTGCACACCATGTGCATAAATATATTCTAAATCTAGTCTCTCTTCTTCTTCTTCTTCTTCAGCCTGTGATCACCCATTGTTGGGTATAGGCCTCTTCATGAGCACGCCAAGTAGTGCGGTCCCGTGCCATCCGCATCCAGCCGTTTCTCGCCATCTTTACGATGTCATCCACCCATCGAGCAGGCTGTCTCCCGACCCTGAGTTTTCTAGTAAATCTAATCTAATAATAGGTACTTACATGTTCTTTTCCATGAGCTAAAAATGTTTCTAATTACACTAAGTGATCATTGCAGGCCTGATAAATCCGGACCAATCCGGACATCACCTGTGATTTAGTGGGGGCGTTTATCAACGGCCTCCTTTCATGAATGATGCAAGCCGCTTATATTTCAATGTCGTTTGGTATTAGGGAGCTGTTTTTTCGGAAGTGGTTGCAATTCTAACGACGGTAACGTAAATACATGCTGTAGTACCTTTTCAGACTTCACATATCGTGAACCAGAACCAACGATGGCAGAAAACCTATGAAATATTATGACAAAATCGACGGTTATCATTAAAATTTTTGCTAAACTAACTTGGCGCAACTCAAGCTTACTAATATCAGTAGGCTAGTTAAAGTCATGAACTACAAATATTGAGGGAATACAACACTGGAAACAGTAATGGTATGTTTTTTCTTTATATTTTGCAAATTTTGGGTTATTCAAGAAAAAGCGGTCGAAAAATTGTGAGACTTTTTAAATTTTTATCGAATCAGGCGTTACTTTGCGGAGGTCCAATAAATATTTGCGGCGCGGTTATCTTGCACGTGAGAAGCGGAGTAGCATGGTAAATATTTTTATGTTCACTTTTTAAATTTGCTTTTCACAAGAATCTAGATTTATGTAGGTAATCTTTAACAATAATTTCAATTACCACCATCTTACTCGCTAATCCTGCCGCTAAGCAGCAGTGCTTGCACTGCTGTGTTCCGGTGTGGAGAGTAAGACAGCCGGGGAAATTACGGGCACAAGAGGCATTTCATCTTAGCCCTCTAGGTTGGCAACGCATCTACAATCCCTCCGGGGTTGCCGGTGTCTATGGGCAGTGGTGATCGCTTACCATCAGGTGACCCACTTGCTCGTTTGCCTTCCTATTCACATAAAAAAAAAAAAAAATTGTCTTCTGTAAATTTTACAGAAAAGGTGAGAGCAAAAATAATCTTCTATGTAATCCTTTTATCTTATACTATTAAACAAACAATATTTTAGCTTTTCTACTGAAGTCAAAGAAGAGTGTCAATGACGACCGTATTCCGCTCGGAGCAGGCTCGCGAGCTAAGTCCACACTAGGGTTTTTATATAAAAAGTTACGGTTACAGCTCCCATTTCCCGGCTTGAAAAACAATCGAAATAAAATAAATACTTTATTTGTTTTCTATTTCAATTGTTATGCGAAATGGTGAAATAAAGGCAACGTGTGTGTATTAAAGTTGCACGTTCGTAGTCACGTAGCGCTGGCTGAATTTCTGAAGTTCGTTATACGAATTAGAACGCGGTGTTCGTAATTTCCAATATTTATAAACAGGACACACTGCCGCTGCGGATGGCAAATATTTCTTTGGATGGGTCAACTTTCAATTCCATGCATGTTCTGGGGGTAAAGAAAAAACATAGAATGTACTTCACAGTTGTGTCTCTTCCTGCGCAGATGGTTAAAGCCCATCGAGGGAATAGGCCAAAATCTTACGAATCAGCAGGTGAATTTTGTTAAATTTCAAGTGGTTAAATTCGTGTAGGTACTTGAAATTTAGTAGGAAAGTTTATGTAGCTTGAGTGACTAGGTACTACCGAAATTCCGCAATACCGAAAGTCATAATTTAAAATAAAAATGAAACGTTCTAAGAAGAACTATAAAGCAGATTCCATGCCTAAATCACTGCCTGCATCTTAAATGGACCGGCTTATTACAGCTAATATGGACATGTTGTACCTACGCAGATGTATAAAATAAATTTACAAAGATGGCGCACCAACAGAGACGCTCACTTGTAAAATATTGCCTCCAATAAATCTAGCAGTAACTCCAAAATAAACCTCAGCGCACAATTTTACATACCGCCTCCGCTTTTCATTCGACGATCATAATTTGAAGTCAACCAACTGAATCGCAAATGCATTATGATAGCTCAATATTAAGTCAATCAAACTAAGTGGCTGAATTAATTCGGCTGTATCGCTAAGTGGCGTAATTCACGGCTTATTTTGCCTCATTTCCTCGGCAATACAGCTGATCGCTTAAATTTTAATGATTATTAACCAAATAATAATTAAACGGCTTAACTCACGATTATAAGGGCCTGTCTCACCACTCCTTATCTGTCAGTTATCTATGATTCCATCTCTATTTATCACTATGAAACAGACAGAAAGAAAGAAAGAAAGAAAGAAAAGAAAGAAAAAGTTTATTATGACAATCACAGTAATTAAAAAACAAAAACATATTAAAAGTTACATAAAATTGACATAACATGGCCCCAACTCAGCATTTGCTGGCCTTACGGCCAACGCTGGTCTTCCGTTGGGGCCATCGGGTAACAAGCACATTAAAAGAAAGAATAGTATAAAAACAATACGATAATAAAAACAAAAACAAACATAATACAATATAAACAAATAAGGAATAAACATTAAAACATTAATACATATAATTTGTAGTGGTTGCCTACGCACAAGCCCCTTTGCCTTTTAAAATATATAAAAAAAACAATAAGCATAGACAACCACATCACAGACAAAAGAGCCAAGAGAAGAGAAATGAGAAATATCAATATCAATCAATGTATCAATGAAAACACGAGTACACTTCTAGGTTATAAACACAAAATAAGATAAAAAAATGAAAATGAAAATGAATAATAAATAAATGAACAGAGACGTCATCATAGATAACTGACAGTTAAGGAGTGGTGAGACAGGCACTAAGTCGAGAATAGATTGACTGAACACACACACAAACATACTCTAATTAGTTGCCGATTCAAAGTCGTGAGGTTTGCCGTTTTATTATTAGTTTTAAAAAATCATGTCTCACGACAGCTTAATATAAAACTCACGAGCAAAAAGCGCTTTAATCCTGAGAGGAGGCCTGTGCCCAGCTGTGTCAAAATTTTACGTTATAATAATAATAATAAAACTTTTATTCAAGAACAACAGTGGTCCACAATTATTACAAACCAGCCACTTCGTCTGCAAAGAATTCGTTTATCGCTATCTCGCGGGAACTACGCAATTTTCCGGGATATAAAGTAGCCTATGTGCTATTCCAGACTTTTCTCTATCTATGTGCCGAATTTCATCCAGATCCGTTGGGCCGTTCTGGCGTGATTGAGTAACAAACAAACATCCATCCATCCATCTATCCATCCATCCATACTTTTGCATTTATAATATTAGTTAGATAAAATACCCCTGCTGCTGTTATGCTCCTGAGTGGACCGAATTTATAATTATAGGTAAAACAAACACTTTATTTCTGCCAATGGTTTAGGATTACTTCTCCGTTGTGAAATCTGATACTTTTGACGGCAAACCTTTGCTTATTTACCAGAACTTGTTTTTCAGGTAGGTACAACAAAATCAATGACGGTATCCCTTTATTAGGAGTTTTTAATTATTTTTCGCTTAGATATTCACTCCGCTTTTTCCCAAGACTCGAGTTGTTTTTTTGTCGTCTGTTTATTAAAACCGATAGCTTTGCCGAAGTTTCAAAAGTATTTCAGGATACATCAATTACAATTACGAGTAAATCCAGCTTATCTTACGTTTACGGCTTCTCGACCATTCATTATATTTTCTATGCTTATGCGACATAATTATATAAGAGTCATTAATAGACAATAAGAGTCTCCACGCCCTAATTTCGAAAATACCATCACATGCTGTATGTTAGGTTGTTTTTTTACTAGCCCATAATGGTGTTACACTGCTGAGCAAAGGCCTCTTCTCTAGACTTCCAATTCACCCTGTCCGAATTTATGTCTGGCCAGTCATTAGAAAACGCAATTTAAAAAAAACTTGCTGTTTCATAAGTAAAACGCATTGTGTCTAATGAAACTGTGTCTGTAAAAATATAATAATTGTCTTAACCGCTCGTTGTCGTAAAGTTTGGACTGTATGTCACTCGAGCTCGGGAATCACTGCGATTATTAATTGTATTGTTGGTGCCATTATTTTTTGCCTTTTTTTCTCTCTATTCGTGTATTTTCCATCGATATTTTGTCGCAAATGTTTCCGCTGTTTGCTACGTCATTATATTAAAGGAGTTTTAGTTTTGTGCTGCATTTTTTATATTATTTCATAGGGAGAAATAAAGTGAGGTTAACGTATCACAACCGTCTAAGGTAACTCGTTATATCTATCTATAACACAGATCCGTAAACTACTAAATAATAATACAAAAATTAGATAACCTAAACGTAAACTATATGAAATAAATATTACTAAATCTAAAAAACATCATTTATAGTGAGGACCCCTTAGGCATAGTGCCTCTTTGAATTGCTATGCTTACTTTTTGTCCGAGAAAGCTAGCTCTTCAGTCCTTTGTGACGTCAACTAATTACAAAATTAAAAATAATTCACCTACGATTTTATCACCTGTAGGGCGATATACATACTGTACGATTAGGTATACTCACAGTAGGTATTTACATTTTGATTTTGAGTTGGTGACTGTTATTATAACCCCATTCAATTCCCGGCTAATACAGTTATTGTTTAAAAATTACTTAATTTATATAATTACTTGCTATAAAAAATGAAAGGAATGTTTCTTTCGCAGAGGATAAGCTATTTCTAATATTTTATACTACCAGGTGCCCGCGACTCCATGTGCATAATCGCTTATCGCTGTACATCCCCGAGACTGAATCTCTACCAAATTTGAACTAAATCGATTCAGCGGTTTATGCGTGAATAAAGTAACAGACAGACAGTCAAACTTTCGCAATTATAATAATTAGTCCATCTTTAACACTTTGTTTTTTCTACTCTGTATATATTACTTCTACTTTAGACCGACATAATATCTCGGATTCAAGCCGGAAGTATTACAAAGCCTGCCGGTCTGAAGTGTTTTTTTTTTATTCTATGAAAATCGGTTCTAAATTTAAATTACCCTGTGTTCCAGTATACAGGATCTCTTGAAATTGCTTCGGAATATTTCAGCAAGTCAGTTTGACCAAATAGCCCCATAAATGTTTTTCAGGATGTTGAATCATCACTACATAGTATAAAACAAAGTCGCTTTCTCTGTCCCTATGTCCCTATGTAACTATGCCCTATGTATGCTTAAATCTTTAAAACTACGCAACAGATTTTGATGCGGTTTTTTTTAATAGATAGAGTGAATCAAGAGGAAGGTTTATAATGTATAATAAATGCACAATATACCGTGCGAAACCGGGGCGGGTCGCTAGTATTTGACAAAATGTTTTTATACGTTGATCAATGTCCAAAGCGAACTTAATTTTGAATTCAATATTTATACAAAAATCCTTGTAGGGGTGTTCAATCTGACTTCTGAATTATTCTGGAAAAAATCTGAGATACATACAAACATACCACGCCTCTTTCCCACAGGGGTAGGCAGAGACTACTTTGTTCCACTTGCGACGATCCTGACATACCTCTTTCGCTTCATCCACATTCATCAATCTCTTCATACATGCTCGTCGGTTTCGGGTACTCTTGACCTGGCCTTTTTCCAAAACGCCCCCCCAAATTGATCACGGAACGTCCGTCCAGGCTTTCCCTTCTTAATAAAGTACCGATTCACACTCCCATATACATCTGCATCTGTTTAGTTAATCTTCTTTCATCAATCCTCTCTACATGACCAAACCAACTAAGCATACTTTTTTCTATCCTAGTCGCTATATCTTCTTTCACACCAGCATGTTCCCTTATCACTCTATTCCTTATTCTATCTTTCAGTGATAGGTACACCTTCCAAATGGAGATAGCTAGGTATCTTGTATTATTTTCTGCAAGCTGTCAGTTTATCACAACCCTAGCGCCCAATTTTTGGGCATCGATAAAGAGCCGATTCGCGATTCGTTGCCGGTCGAATAGTTTTGTGTCGGGTACCTACTAAACTTAATGAGATTTTCCATTCGTCGCTTTTTCCAATTAACGCAGAATTCAATTACGGATTAAACAAGACCAATAACTGTACATCCGATTTTGGGCCGCGTTTACTGTAAACTGACGTATCTACGTCGGACAACTTGTTTTGCTGGTGTTAAAATGTCGGTTGTTTCGGATGACGTGTCGGTTGGCGGAGTAGCGAAGTTGCTGATGGCATAAAGTGATAGTGTCACGTTTGGGATTGGATAACTTCCCGTTCCCACTTGTCGGATGTCGGGGTCGACAAAATGTCGGTTCCTCTGTAATTTATCCAAAATTGAGGGTTACATTTGTCTGACAAAGGGAAAAAATCGATCTTAAAGCATTTTAAACGGTTTAATTTTTTATTTTAGTTTTTAAAGTATGCTTAGTTAGCTTGGTCGCGTTGAGAGGATGGATGAAAGAAGACTAACCCCCTTATTCATAAACGCTCTCTAGGCATCCGCTAACTTAAAAATCGTTTGTCCTTATCTGTCACATTGACATTTACCGTTCAAAAATAAGGACAAACGATTGCTAAGTTAGCAGTAGCCTATAAAGCGTTTATGAATAAGGGGATAACTACTTACCTACTTAAGAGGCTGACAACACCTAATTTTGTTGAAATTGATGTTATTTAAGCACTTTTTTAAGAAAAACTACACGCAAAAAAAATACAAAAAAAATATAATGTTAATTTTCATCATATTTCAAACACGCTAGACGGACTCGATACATAATTGAAAAAAAATCGGCTCGATAGAAAATAATTGCAAAGATTGGTCTTAAAATCATCATTAAACGGTTCTATGTCTTTATTTTTTCGACGTATGGGTCTGCAATTAAAAACATGAAGTCAACATATTCATACCTACATGGCTAACGAGTCATATTTCACAAATAATCCATACTTTTTTTTATTTCTTCTAATTTGTGTCTAATTTGCAAGATTTTAGACGCGCGCCAAGCTGCCGGAATAGTTTCTTCTCTTTCACTCACAGGCATCCGAACCGTATGTGTGAAGAGTGGCGCTGCTCAAGGTCATTTACTGTTGACAGCGCCTTAAACATATTTATTATGGCGAGTGTGAATGGGTGCGCTGGAAGGGAAAGGCCTAGACGGACGTTACGTAACTAAATAGGGGACGTTTTGACCACAGGTCAGGTCAAGAGTATCAATCAACGAGCATGTATGAAGAGATTGATGAATGTGGATGAAACTAAAATGGTATACCAGGATTGTAGCAAGTGTAACAAAGTCCGGATTGCTATCACCATTTTACTCGCTAATCCTGCCGCCAAGCAGCAGTGCTTGCACTGATGGGTTCCGGCGTTGAGAGTAAGACAACTGATGAAATTACTGGCACCAGAGGTATTTTGTCCTAGCCCTCGAGAGTGGCAACGCATCTGCAATCCTCTAGTGTTGCGGGTGTCCATGGGTGATGGTGCTCGCTAACCATCAGATGACCCATTTGCTCGTTTGCCTTCCTTGTCGTTTATAAAAAGTTTAGTCTGTTTATCCCTATAGGAAAGAGGTGTGACGGTAATTTATTATGTATGACGGTGTGTGAAGATGTCGTAAAATCGTAGCGTATTTTAATGTTATCTCAAGTAGAACCAATTGTGGTTCAAACTCGATCCTTTCAATACTTCTTAGTGATCATAAATATCTCGGGTCTCAAGTTTTATTTGTACTAAAACCAATTTCAAATTGACTGTAAAGACGACTGCGTTTTGTGTTTTATTGAAATGTTAACTATCACTAGCTGTTTTATGTTTTGTTAACTTAGTAACTATTACCTGCGACTTTACGTACATACCTTCATACATAGGTACCATCTCGTCTCTTTCCCATATGGGTAGGCAGAGACTACTTTGTTCCACTTGCTGCAATCCTGACATACCTTTCGCTTCATCCACACTCATCAATCTCTTCAAACATGCTCGCCGGTTTCGGACCTTTTTCAAAACGTCTCCTTTTTGGTCCGGAACGCCCGTCTAGGCCTTCCTTTCCCAACGCAACCATTTACACTCCTCATATAGATCTGTTTAGTTAGACTACTTTCATCCGTCCTCTCTACGTGACCAACCAACCACCACCAACTAAGAATATTTTTTTCTATCCTAGTCGCTATATCATCTTTCACACCAGCACGTTCCCTTATCATACTTTTCGTTTTTTTGTCTTTCAGTGTCACTCCTTCCATACTTCTTAACGATGCTCTCATTTCTTCTTTTCAGGTTATCTGTGCAATAATAAGCACAGTACAAGGTTTGTTCTGTTTGGGGCTAGGTTATTAGTGTTATTTTGTCGCGTTATATTTAAAAGGAGAGGCTGAACTCTCTACGCGCTTAATAATAATTTTGTTAAAAAACCGGTTGTCTATAAAGTCTGTTTACGGACGATAGTTTTATGTGGTAACGATAAATGATCGCTTTTGGGGGTAGGCTAAGTTACACCATGTATCGGCACTTGGTTAAATCGCTTAGTATCTATCAAATCAATCTATCAACCCTCAAAGTGAGGTACGCAAAGTGGTTGCGACAACAAGCGACAGATGTCGCTACTTGCGACACACACTGACGTCAGTAACGTTACGCGATGAGTCATGCTTTTTCGTGAATGCGGCCCGCGTTCATCGATTTATAAGACGTTATCACGTCAAAAATATGCCTAGGTACATTGTTATTCTATAGGTACTGAAAAATGAAAAAAAAAAATGAAAATGAAAAAGTTTATTATATAAAAATATATTATATTAAAATAAATTTGAATGTAAGGAGGTTCTAAGTAATCGGAGTCTGTAAAAATAAGCTTCAAAAATGATCCAAGTTTAAGTTAAGTTCTTAATGTGCATTAGGGTCAGGGCACACTGGGGACGTCAAAGTCCTTCGCGGCAAAGTCAACGCATTCTTGTGTTACAGTAATTAAAATTACGGTTATGATACCTCACTTATGTTTCTCAGTAACATTTAAATTTATTTAAGTTCTAAAGTTGTATGGGTCATGTGTTAGCCGCATGGATACACAAGGGAAATCTATTTTTTTTTCGTCTTGGCGGGATAATGCTGCGCCCCTCAAAAATAAGTAAAATAATGATTACAACTATTAAGTTCTTTTCCATACTAATATTATGAAGTGGTAAAGTTTGTCGCTCTTATTCATGAACGCTCTGTAGGCTCCTGCTAACTTAGTAATCGTTTGTCCTTATCTGTCACTTTGACGTTTACTTTTCACAGATAAGGACAAACGATTATTAAGTTAGAAAAAGCCTATAGAGCGTTTATAAATAAGGGGGTGTAAATTTATGAGGTGAAGGGGATAATCTTTGAATTTACTAAACCGAGTCTATTACCAATAGAAAGCCACAATTATTTGTGAATGTCATAGGCAAAGTATATTGCATTCCGCACGGACAAAATCGCGGGCAACACCCTAGTTTTTGTCCAATATTGGAACAGGTTGAATGTTCAACGGTTTAATGGTTATCCATTTATATCAATTCACAATCGTTAATACCCACCACAAATACCGTTATGCCTATGAGTGTTATTAATTCATTACGAGTACTATCAGGTCATGGAAATAAATTGCCCATCTAACAGGTTACTACGGATTTCCAAAATATTTATAAAATACTAGCCTCTGCCCGCGACTTCGTCCGCGTAGAATTAGCAATCGATATGTTTATCGCTATCCCGCGGGAACTATACAATTTTTCGGGATAAAAAGTAACCTATGTTTTAATCTAGGGTACCAGCTATCTTCGTACCAATTTTTATCCAAATCCGTCCTGTCGTTTTAGCGTGAAGAAGGAACAAACATACACACTCACTCACATCGTCACAACGTCACATCGTCACAAACTTTCGCATTTATAATATTAGTTTTTTTTATACCAAAAGGCCGTGTTAAAAAAGCCGTGGTAGCCTAGTGGTTTGACCTGTGGCCTCTCAAGCAGAGGGTCGTGGGTTCGAATCCCGGGCTCGCACCTCTGAGTTTTTCGGAATTTATGTGCGATATCTCATTTGAAATTTACCATGAGCTTTTCGGTGAAGGAAAAACATCGTGAGGAAACCTGCACACAACTGCGAAGCAATTCAATGGTGTGTGTGAAGTTCCCAATCCGCACTGGGCCCGCGTGGGAACTATAGCCCAAGCCCTCTCATTCTGAGAGGAGGCCTGTGCCCAGCAGTGGGACGTATATAGGCTGGAGATGATGATGAGATGATACCAAAAGGAAGGTAAACGAGCAAGTGGCTCACCTGATCGTAAGAGATCACCACCAAAGAATTGCAGATGAGCTACCAACTTAGAGGGCTAAGATGAAATGCCTCTTGTGCCTGTTATGACCCTGGCTGTCTTACTCTCCACACCGAAACACAACAATGCAAGCACTGCTGCTTGGCAGTGGGATTAGTGACTAAGATGGTAGTAGCGAACCACACTGAACCAAATTGAACGCACTATACAGTGCAATAGTATTTAAAAAGACCTTCGGTACTTGCTGCACTCACTCTTACGGGTTAGTTAGGTACTTGAATAGACCGATGCCGATAATTCCCGAATGATGTTCTAAGCACTCACGGATTGTACCTAATTTATTTAAAAGGGTTCCTTTTATAGGGTTCCGTACCCAAAGGGTAAAAACGGGCCCTATTACTTAACTCAATTTCGTCAAAAATGTTAGATGCGTCCTTTTTCCGTATGACGTCCGTCCGTCTGTCACCAGGCTATATCTCATGAGCCATGATAGCTAAACAGCTGAATTTTTCACAGATGATGTATTTCTGTTGCCGCTATTACAATCTAACTAATATTATAAATGCGAAAGTATGGATGGATGGATGGATGGATGTTTGTTTGTTACTCAATCACGCCAGAACGGCCCAACGAATCTGGATGAAATTCGGCACATAGATAGAGAAAAGTCTAGAATAGCACATAGGCTACTTTTTATCTCGGGAAATGTACGTATGTCTGTATATTATTATATCAGTGACCAGTATAAAGTGACCCCACACTGCGTACATTTTTCTTTGGAGCAGGGCTATGCTTACACTGGTTTATAGATATTTAATTTTATAGATACCTACCTAATGACAACCCTACCCTACCCTTACTCTTCGTGTGCGAGTGCGACTCGCACTTGGCCAGTTTTTATATAAATAGTTTTATTTTTTGTTCACAAGAACAAAAATTAAGTGCACTCGTTATCCTTAGCTTTAGGTATACTCCCTGTGCGTCCCGTTCGTGTCAACTCGCCGACTGCCATTAAACACGGAACTGCATAAAGCTGGAAAGTTGGACAATTAAATACTCAGCCGAGCTCGTTGCCGCAAAGACACGGGGGTTATGAACTAGTTTGATTTACTGGACGTATGTGGGGCGTTGCTGAATTTGAACTGCTTTTAACTTTAAGTCTCAAACCAAATAAGGCGTTCATTATGACGAGGGAATTTTACATTTAATGGGATTGAAGTTATACTTATAGCTTATATCAAGTGGTACGAGCACGGCTTGAAACCGATGCTGAAACGAACGAAGGTAAACAGAGTAAGTACCTATTGCTACCCGCACCGCCTATAACATGCTTTTTAAGATTTTCGCCCATGCGATGGAGTTTTATCATTTGCGCCAGAAGAGAAGCAACTGGGGGCCTACCATGACATCCTAATTCCGACTCACTTCAAGTTTTAGCTGTCACTTTTAGTATGAATCTGCCAGCGAGCGAACCTAAACTGAATCGCATTAAGACGTCATGGTAAGTCCCCTGGTACATTCTATGTTTTTTCTTTGCTTCCAGACCAGCATGGGAGGGAATTCTAGGAATCTAGAAATTCGAAGGAAAGTCTAGAACGTACGTTCTATTAATGCAAGACCTGATAATTATCAGCTCGTCGTCCTTGGCCGTGCATTGATCATAACCTAAAAACTATTTATAGGTAATTCCCAAAAAATAAGGCCCAATTCAATCAACTACTTACCTTAAACCCTAATTCATGATTTATCTAGACTCAGAATATCAGTGAAATTCACGATAAAGTGATATCTTCGACGGACTGCCCGCATTTTTCTATAAATAGCGCCCGCTTCCGCTGATTCGCCCTACGTGACCAAACTGAACCATTCCTACCCTCTTTACGTCAAGGAATTTCTTATCAAATATGAGAACTAACGTAGATTTTATCTTCAAGGTCCTTTGCATTATGAGAAAAGCGACAACGCGTTGCGTGTTTCTTAGGAATATTTATTTTTTGTGAACTTTGTAAGTGTTTGTTTTTAATTTTGAAGAAATATCTCAGGCCAATTAAAAAGTAAAGATGGGTTCCGTGAAGGGAAAAGAGAGGCTCGTTTAACTGCGCCTCGCCTCGTGCAAGTGTGCGTAGCTCAACTAGACCTACTCGGGTGCAAAGAAACCGGATCACTACCGTAGAATGTTGTATGAAAAATGACCCGGTTTCTTTGCTGAAAGTGAAAACTTCTTTTTCATCTCTCATACTCGGAAAGTGAGGCAAATCATATCTGACATACGGGAGGATAACTATTATTTTCTTCCCAAGGGTAGATATGAATTAAAAAAAATAAAGGCATTGGCTGTTAATGAAACACATACGCATTCAGCCAGCATTACGGCATATCCATGTTTTTTTCTTACAGTATATATACCATTGTCATTTACAATTTAGTTTTTTAGATAGGTTGTGTGGACATATATATATGTCCACACAGCCTATCTCTATTCCGCTTAACGCGTCGTTCAATTTGGTAACTTACTAATTTTACATATAAACTAACTAAAATACCTACTTTATCTAAAGTTTTTCTGTAATCTTTATATAAAACATTTTAAATGTTGTTTATGGGTAAATATTGAAATATTTGACAATAACCACATTGACCCATGTTTAAAAAAAACTGATTTGCTGCCAATGCAACTAGTTTAGAAAAAAAAATGAAAAAGCGAGCTCGAATTTGGCGCGAAAGCATTCTTCATTCGGTAAAACATTAAATAAAAATAAAAATGAGTAAATATTCCGGGAAAAAACTTGACGTTTTCCTTTATGAACTATACAAATGGCAGAATTAATTTTAGTTAATTTTTAATTTAATGCATTTTTTCTCATATACTTACTTATACATATATTTTTATTACATTCCTTGTAGTCGAAATGAAAAGTAGGGTGTTTAACTCGGGAAAAACACCAATATCACACTCGAAATATTGGCACCTCGTGTGATATTGGTTCTTTTCCTCCCTTGTTGAACAATCTACTATAGCGGCGTTGTGAACTTTTTTGGGATGGGAAAAAAACGTTAAACTCGTGTCAGGACACCTGATCAAAAATTCGTAAGACGGAGGAAGAGTAGACCGCCGGCGCGGCGTAGGAGTAAGTGAGGAGTAAGTAATATTCCCCTCTCTTTCTACCGCGCCGTTCAAATTTTCATTGCCGGCACTCTCTCTTCTTTAAGGCCAAAGTGAACAGGCACCTTCTATAGGCATTACGTGTACCATCTTAGGCCTTATCTTCGCCTTCCATCAAGCGAGATTGAATTCAAACGTAAGCCATAAAATATTATGTAAAAAAAACTCCTGGAGTGCAACCCGTTGTTTTTTCTTTAGTTATTACTAAGTAGGTACCAGGCGGGTCAGTACGCGAATTACTTAGTAATACTACAGTATTTTACCAGCAATGCACAAATACTAGGTACCACAAGTTTTAATCCCACACAATACCATTCCAACTTCACACATGAGAATGAGCTCGTAGGTACCTATTGTCGTAAAACAAAATATTCCGCATTTTCTCGACGGTAATCCTTAGTAGCAGCACAGAGTAGATAATACACAGAAAGAAATATACTCTACGGCAAAAAAATTGGCCCTCGCATGCAATGTTGGTTATTTTGTACGAAGACAGCTAAATTTTGAGCCGCTGAGTGTTAAAACGAGCTCCTTTGATCATGTCATGATGCATACAATTGCGTCGAAAATATTGATTCATTATCATCATTTCCGTATGTCCTACTGTTAGGCACAGGTCTCCTCTCAGGATTGGAGAGTGGGCTCTCCTACGCGGGCCTAATGCGGATTGGGAAGTTCACACACATCGT
Source organism: Pandemis heparana (assembly GCA_963854515.1). NCBI lineage: Eukaryota > Metazoa > Arthropoda > Insecta > Lepidoptera > Tortricidae > Pandemis > Pandemis heparana. The sequence goes on along the minus strand of OY978022.1, from coordinate 6,902,824 downwards.
TAAATTGCTTTGCAGGAGTGCGCAAGTTGCGCAAGACACCTTCTAGGCAAACGTGTACCATCTTAGGCCTCATCTTCGCCTTCCATCAAGCGAGATTGAGGTCAAACGTAAGCCTATTTTATGTAAAAAAAAAGTTTCCTCGCAATTTCCTTTACCAAAGAGCTCATGGTTAATTTTAAGTGCGAACCCGGATTCGAACACACGACCCTCTGCTTGAGAGGCCGTCAGTCAAACCACCGCTTTTTAATGTTTTTTTTTATGTCAAACACACTAGAGACTCTGTTCTCGTAGCATATGACATTTAAACGAGAACACGTTCTAGGTGTAAAAACTTAAGCTGCTGCCGCCAAGCAGCAGTGCTTGCGCTGCTGTGATCCAGCGTGGAGAGTAAGACAGTTGGTGAAATTACTGCACACGAGGTATCTCAACTTAGAATTTGTTTCTGTAATGCAACAGTATTGCGGATATATCCGTGGGCAGTGGTCATTACTGACCATTAGACAGCCTACTTGCCTATTTGCCCTCCTTAAAGAAAGAAAGAAAGAAAGAAAGAAAAAAGTTTGTATGACAATCACAACACAACAAATAAATAAACACATCAAAACAGATAAATAAATTTGACACAAAATGATCCCAACTCAGCATTTACTCGCCTTACCAGCCAGCGCTGTCTTCCGTTTGGACTATGGGGTGGGGCATGTAAATAATACCACAGATAATACATACAGTCACGCCTCTTTCCATAAACACACACACACACAACACACACAGGCACAACATGAAACTACCGTGAGACTCAAACATAATTACAACAAACCGAATAACCCACGAAACGATTGTCGGATCCTTCCTTCGGCTTTTATACGTGAGTTATCCGGTTTGTTGTAATTGGGGTAGGCAGAGACTACTTTGTTCCACTTGCTACGATTTTGACATACCTCAGTACCTCTTAGACAATATAAAAAAAATAAGGGATCTGGTTGCATTCTCTAGTACTTACTCTGTGCCAGCGGCGCTCGAGTCGACAAAATTATGAACCTAACGCGGTCTTGTGACATCGCCTTAATCCTCTACTTTACGATCCACTGCAACACCCCGTGTATTGTGTTTGCGCCGCATTTCTAGAGTTCTGTATTCAAAGCTTATTTTACAAGATATTTCACAGGAATTGGATAACATACCTGTTATGGTATACCTACTTAACTGGTCAGTGATCCTGAAATAAGAATATTCAAAGAGGTTGCCTGCATTGATAATTTTAACTTTCTCGTTGCCTTAGAATAAATTAGCGATACAATCATCTAGTTTATAATATGTAGGCTTATTGTCTAACTCGCTCGCAATCGCCATCGTGTTCATTTTGACAGTTCTTGTATGAATGTGACAGCTAGCTGATTCCGATGCCACAATAGCCAGCCCATACATGAACTGTCAAAATGAAGATGACCACGATTGCGAGCGAGTTAGACAATAAGCCTACTGCTCATATCATCTAATTAATTATAATCTGATTCAAGTTTCAGATAAATTATTAATGGTATAACATCTGAGGTAAAAATTCTAGTCTGTTTCCGAGAAAGCTTCGATTTTAAGAAAGCCTTTGATTTGGCTTTCCCAGTACTTGATGAATCATTCATTTAAACGAAAAACTGGTATATTTACGTGAAACAGTATATAAATGTATCATTAACGACAATTTGCGTTACTCAGCAACATTATATTTTTTTCGTTATGATGATGATATTCCAGTGACATTGTTACAATTAATTTTACTGGCGGTAGTTGTCGGAATTATTATTGCATCTCAATAAATGTCATCTACTTGCAAGATCCCCTTCCCATCCCTCCCTGTAGTAGGTATTTATAGTTAAATAAAATAGTTTTGGATAAATTATCATATAGAAGTGGTAGTTGTATAGTTGTGAAGGCAGTTGTTTGTGTTTGTTATAAATGGATTCTGGCTGGTGCTGTACCCTACCGAAAACTGGCAGCGCTACCGTGCAACAGGACTAAAGTCTATTGGCCGTGTCTTATCCAACCTCGACATTGGCAGAATCATCAAAAGTTTGACGGAGCCATATTTCCAAAAAATTAATTGAATTACTTGCAAGATTTTGTAATAAACAAACAAATACATATATAGTAATTTAATTAAAGCTTCTAGTGAGCAAGTTAAAATAAAAGCTTAAAAAGGGAACAAAACTTCAGCGTCTCTAGTGCGACAATTAATCAAAAACCAAGAACTCAAAGACACTAACCGTTTCTTTAATGAGTCCACAACAAAGATGGCCTGCACTTCCCGTTTCAAACTTTCTTTAAAATCTTTTTAGTGCTCTTACATTTTACTAGACGCGGCCGGTAAAAGGCCATTTTACTACTACTTAAATCAAAATTAAACTAACTCAGCTGAATTTTTACGTTGCAATGTAACCGTGCCCTTACGAACGCGCTGACTCAAACGCTTCATAAACTTCAACCTTATATTCGGGGCTGCTCGTGAATTTTTTTAACTCCCCGCGGTTTTTATTAGATGAGGTATAAAACGGTGATCACATTCTTGTTTTTTCTTCCGTGTTTTTATTTTTTGGCTGCTATTTTTAAGTCCGTATTAACATGGTTTTGTTTTGTTGCAGATCAACCTCTGGATTAGGGGAGACGAAAATTATTCCTGGGTGTTAATGTAAGTATGATTAAAATACGGCAACAATGCCTTAGGCTCGAAATAAGTAAGAAATAAGGTGAAATAAGTTATTGCTGTGCTTCTAATAATTTATAACATTTCCCCGAAGTCATTATTCCTTTATACCCACTGAACTTATATATCAACTAATTGGACTGTTTTCAAATTTATATTTAGTAGGTAAATATTTATTTTACTCTGCGCATTTTCCTTGTCTGGCTTCTATTTGAAGATTGCCTTCTACAAACACTCCTAGTGCACCGTCTCTAAGAAAATCTCTGTCTCTCGAGGCCAAAGCATTTAAATACTTTGGCCAGCGAATGAGTTTTGTGATTCTCTAAAAACTTCACCCGTTTAAATGATTGCCTCGCTCGAGAGTCAATCATAACTAACAACAAGCTCTGCTCAAACTGTTACTAAATAATCCATGTTAAAAATAATAATAATAATAATAATACTATCATTATAATGCCATTTGTTCCGTGCCCCATCCCGTGTATAAACAAAACAATTTATTTTCCCCGTCCGTCGCCTTATCTATCCCGCATAAAGGCTGCAGGTACCGTAATGAAATGAATAATGGAAACGTAACCTCATATCGAATTTAGTGATGCTCCTTGGGTATTGAATAAAAAATCGGTCAAGACCGAAACGGATGAATCTTGCCGGTTCCTAATAATAATATTAAGTCATTAGTTACACTACAAATTCATTTGCTTTAACAAAATTTTGCACGGAATAGGTTCACTAAACGTGACTGCATTATTTAGACCTTTGCTATTCATGAAACGCGATTAGGTAATATTGAATTAAAAACATAAATTGCTGGCATATGAGGTATTCCTGTCATAGCTACAGGGCTAAGATAAAATACCTCATAGCCTGCAACACGTCTGCAATCCTCTTGTGTTGCAGATGTCCATGAGTGGTGGTGCTCAGTTACTATCATCTGACCCACTATTATGCCTTCCTTATCGTATAAAAAAAAAATCTTGCCAAAAGTGTAACATAATTATTAAAATCTCGACTATATTATTTTCGTTTTGAAATTTTTTGTCGTTCAAGCAATTTTTTCATTATTTCGTTTTATCTATTTTTTTTGTAGTACCATTAATTTATTATATTAGCCCAATTGAGTGTTCCACTGCTAGGGAAAGGCCTCCCCTTTTTTTCTGCCACTCGTCCCGGTCGTGGGCATGCTCCTGCCACTCTACTTGATATTATGCGTCCAAGTCATCCCGCCATCTTCTTCTGGGTCTGCCAACGCTTCGATGGCCATATCGCGGAACCCACCGGGTAGCGATAAAGACCCATCGCTCTGGATTCATGCGGCAAACATGACCAGCCCAGTACCATTTCAGTTTAAAAAAAAACAATCAAATTAATGGTTATTATAATGATAATAATACCTACCATTAATTTGAACAGACGTGATTTGTGTATGTGTGTATGTAATTGCTTTAAATGAAACCAGATCTCCACTTCACTATTACTTAACTGTTTTAAGGGTTCTCTATTGTTTGCCCGAATTTTATATGAACTAATTTCACATGCCCGAATTTCATTTGCCATAATTTTATATTCCATAACGATATATATGCCATAATGATCATTAGCCATATTTTCATTTGCCATATTTTTCAGGTGCCATAACGATACGTTTGCCATAAATTTCATTTTCCTATTATCAATTGTCCTAAAATCATTTGCCATAAAATTCAAATGCTATAATAATTATTAGCCATAAAAAACCAAGAATTTTGATTCTTGTAATAATAATAATAATAATAACTAATTTTAAAATGTTATTTTTTACTACGGGTCGTGTTAATTATCTACGTTTAACAGATGTGATGTCTAGGAAACAAATTTAAATATGAACTGAATGACCCTGAGGCGGAGTCGACGGAGCTCCGCTTTGCGGCGCTCCTATTCCGCCTAGTTTTGGCGCTTCGCGCCGTGCAACCATTCTAACCTATATATATTAATTGACCAGTCATGTGGCTATTGAGGGGGGCTTCGCCCCCCGAGCCGCCCGAGCCCTAAGAGATGCTTCTATTTCTGCTTTGAGGGTCGCAAGAAACCTAACGAACCTACCGTGTTTCGGTAGCAGTAAATTTCAACAGTCTGGATCTGTTTTTTCCTTAATTATGGCAACTGATTGTTATGGCATGAAATATTAATGATTTTGAAAGTTATGGAAAGTAAAAATTATGGAAAGTGATATTATGGTATCTAATATTAAGGATGTTGAACATTATGATGTTTGAGTATTATGGCATTCAAAAATTATGTCATGTGATATTAGGGCCAGTGACTATTACGGCAAATGAAATTAGTACAAATGAAATTATGGGAAATGGAGGGATCCCGTTTTAAGAGCACGCAAAAACAATACCGTTTTAAGGGACCCTAAACAGTGAAGCGCGGACCTCTGAATTCCGGATTTATTCGTTTTTTAGAGTACGCGGGTAAGAGCCATGTCTATTTTATAGCTGGGTTGCCATAATAGAATTTGATGCGTTGGTAACTCGTTTATACGTAAAGGCACTGATAGTTTGACTTCAAATAAAAGGCTAAGAGATTATCGTACGTGCAAACAATCCATCGAGTGTATAACAATAGAGTGGGATTGGCAGGACTTCGTGTAGCTTACTCGCTAATCCTGCCGCCAACCTATAGTGCTTGCGCCGCTGTGTTCCGGCGTGGAGAGTAAGAGAGTCGGTGAAATTACTGGCATGAGGTATTCTGTCGTAGCCCTCTGGGCTGGCAACCCATCTGCAACCCTTTTGTGTTGTTGTAGTTTTCATTTGCCAGTTTTCCTTCATTGTTATATAAAAAAGCGACGGTAGCTCCGGGAGTGCCGGCAGAAGTGAAAATAGCAGTTTAGATTAGATTTTAATGTTGTAACCTCCATGACGCCCAAGACGCGTACCGTACTGGCCGCTTAAAAAAAACGTACATATTATCTATGTATATTGACTGACCTCTAATAATGTGCTGATGCCCTAGTACTTTTGCTCCACGACTCAATAAAAAAACACTTTTAAAATCGAACACGATTCATTCGTATTTCAAAATAAGCTCTTAGAAGATCTGATATCCTGGTACTTAAACTTTTCCTCCGTCTTACGCCTGACGCGAGTTAAACATTTTTTACATCGCCGCTAAAACAGTTTTCACTTCAAAAAAGAGTGAAAATGTCTTCAAAAATCCGATAACACATTTTCTGTCATGAAGTGTTACGCAATACGTTTGTAACCGGTTGCAGCGTTTATCCTGTTAATATAATATGTACTTATTTGGAAATGGGGAGACCAGTATTTACCATTTGATAAAATCTCAATCATCGCTGAAAGAAGAACGAAATAAATGGAAAATCCTCAATATGCTTATATTTATCAAGTCGAACCTTTTCACAGTAACATAGTGTAAATATTTAAGGTTTGCCTGCTGTCAAGTCAAATAGGACCGAAAAAGATCTTGTCAGAATAAGATATTCACCCCCTAAAGATGTGAGGGATTATAAATAATACATGCAGCGTTAATATTTGATTTCGACTTCGCACGTTTTTCTGTGAAGTACAAATTCTCGGGAGTATTGAAGTTTTACCAGAAAAAGTTTTGTGAAAAACATCAAGGACTTGTTTTCCGGTTTGGAGGTTTCTCGTCTCATTTTTTATTCTTGAGTACGTTCGGCGAGGAGTGGTGTAAAAAGCGCAAGTTTTATTTATGAAAAGTTTTTTATAGTGAGCAAAGTAAAGTCCATGAGTTCTTAGAATGCCATTCGTTTTTCGGGTACCATCAGCCGATTCAAGTATTAAACTCATAAGAGTGACTGAGACAGCAAGACAAACTCGAATGGTATTCTAAGAGCCCGAGAGCTCTTTGTACCTATCTGCAGTCCACCCGCCAGCACAGAGGAATCAAGGAACCGGGGAAGTGGGAGGAATTTAAGTGCGCTGTCAGGATGTTTATTTTTTACCCCGCACTCTCTCAGTGCGCATACCAGGCACGGTTTTTTTTTATAATATTAATAATAATATCGTGGGACAATTGACAGCAATTGACCTAGTTCCAAACTAGGCAAAGCCTGTACTATGGGTACTAGACAACGGATAAACATACTTATATGTATAGATAAATACATACTTATTCGTATTCATCATGCAAATATCTGCCCCGACCGGGGATCGAACCCGGGACCTCAAGCTTCATAGTCAGGTTCGCTAACCACTAGGCTATCCGGTCGTTTAGTTTGATGTTGTGCATTTTAATAACAATAAAAACCGGAAACACAACTACGGCTATCAACGGAAATTCTGGTTTGCTAAAAGTGACCTGTCTTTTCTGTGTACCTAGGAACAATTTTACAACCTCTTGTAGTGCCATTTGCTACTAGAGTTCGGCTATCATTAGGGCTATTTTGGATAGTCAAGTGTTCCAAAAGAACAGAGTTCAAATGATCAAGTTCCCGGTCCTACTTCTTTGAATATTTTCCTTTCCTACATCAAGAGTTTCAGCAATTGTTTTTTTTTTCTTACTCGTCTTAAATTTTTTTATGTCATCACTATATTTTGCAGCATTATTATTCGTAGTTATACAAGTATATAACGGCTCTTGTAGGAATTGGCGAGGGACCGATAAGAGGAAGCACCCTGTCGCGCAAATGACGAATCATTATTGTGATTGTCCATTCACTGGACAGGGCAAAAAGTCTACAATGACCACGCGAAATGACGTAATTCTGCGAAAATGTTTGGGATGGTAGTATTAAAGTAGCTGAAGTAAGGGAGAAAGTTATTTATCTGACTTATAACGTCCAATGTGCCACGGAAAATGCTTGGTGTAATCTGTTTGCTCGTTTCTTTTTATGAGATGGCACCTAACGTTCGTGTGATATTTTTAAATACTTGTCCGCAAGAAAAAATAAATTGGAATGGAGTAAATTGAAATGATTTCTTTTTGATATTTGTCAGTTATTTTAAAAAATCGATAAACCTTATAAAACCGCTTTTATTTCTTTTCTTTCATCTTAGTTAGATTTCAAATTGCAGTCCTGGGGCCTTACCATTACGTCCTAATTCCGACTCAGTTCAAGTTTTAGCTGTCACTTTTAGTATGAATCTGACAGCGAGTGGACCTAAACTGAATCGCATTAAGACGTCATGGTAAGGGCCTTGGTAGTTAAAATTGTATCGAATATTTACCATATAAAAAAATATGTATGAAGATTAAAAGTAATAATTATTAATATTGTAGATTTAATAATTCATAATTTTCTCCGCGATGAACACACCTATATCCACGTTTAATACAAAAAAGTTTAAGTTTATTGAAACAGAGTATTTACAAATGATAATATAATATAATCTACATTTAATTATTTTAAAATGATCACTATTTTATATTAAATGACTACAATAAAATTATTGCAGCACCATATCGCTAATTAGTTAAGTTTAAAACGGATTTTACTCTCTCAGTCCAATGTCTTTTTCCAAATTAACCGTTTCTCTAACTAGAAGTTGCATGGAGTCTTGACCTTTGGCTTTTTAAATATTGGTCATCTATTGCGACCGAAAAAAATATTTTGTTGTTTTGAAGGCGCCGACTTCGAACAAAGCTAATATTGCCTTATAAACATGGTAATTTTTTAAATTTACCCCGACTGTTCGTTGGTTCGCCCAACTTTGTACATTTCGTTACCATTTATTACAATTTATGTGACCGTATGACTTGAACAAGTCAGAAATTTGTAACGAAAAGGGAATAAATTTTGGACAAAAGCTTGATTTAATGAATTCCGAGAAACAATGGACTATAATTATAAATACCTGCCTTTGATTGAAATAAACTTGATTGTAAAGGGGTTTAGTCACGATTAAAGAAATAATTATGTAAATATAAGTAGGTAGTACCTAACTTTTTAATTAGAGAACATTAATGTTTGATTTCCATCTCTTTTTTTGAAAGAAAGCAAGCAGAAATACAGTAAAACATCCTACTTAAATTATTATTTAGAACGTTTACCATTTTATTGTTAATTTAGTGCCCAGCTAAAAAGCCTCGTTTGAAAGAGTAAAAACTCAACTAGGAGCACAGATTTCTATATTAACCGATACATTTCTGACGTAGAATGCGTACTTTAATATGGTGACAATTTTATTTTGTACCTATAAGAATATTTAGTTCATAAATTTTATCCGTTTTCTTCTCTTTCGTGTGGAGCATAGTAGTTCTCTGATATTACATAAACTGACGAGCAAAAATAACGGGTCACTTTTCATACAAAGTTCTATGAAAAGCGACCTATTATTTTTGCACGTGAGTATATTTATGGGTGTGGATAAATAAAGCTTTAAATATCACAGTGAGTAATACGACGATGACACACCTTGTCCCTGTAAGTACCAAACGTTACATGGCGCAGTCGGTAGGATCTTAATTTCTACGCGCCAAAAAAAGTGACTAGTGTACAGATAAGGGCATAAATATAAATGTACTTCACCAAAACATCTATAAACCTTTATGCCACAAACAATAAGGTCGTTAACTCATACATTTGACATAATGGCTGTATCGATATTTATGCCCTCAGCTGTACAAATGTACATACTAAAAACATTAACAAGCCTTTTTTTAGTTTACGAATAAAATGCCTGCGTGACAGATTGATTAAACGAATTAGGATTCCAAGGGCTAAAGAAACTGAAAAAAAACATGATACTCGTAAATAAATCATTATCTCCTACCCTCAAGAATCTATCTAAATTACCCCGACTTTCACTCTTGTGTAGCGGGATTTACTAGTTGATTTATAGGTAGGTAACAAAACCTTAGCATGATTTATTATCAGCTTGTTAAGGAACGATTACGTTCTTGACTTAACGGCAAATTTATTGTTGACTGACTGCGTTATAATACCGGTGACTTGCTGTTTTATTTTGATGGATGTGCAATCATAATTGTTTATCATTAATTTGTATTGCTACATTAATTGACTACGCCAATACTACCTTTTCGTCAGCTATAGTGTCATTGAGTATACCTGCATTGCATATGGTTCTGACTTTGTGTTTATGTTTATAATCATCTTCAGTTTTTACATCACGCACATATGGTTTTACCACAGAATAAAATAATAGTACTAAAGTAGTGGTTTTACTCAAATCATAACGGGGACTGGGAACTTCACTGAACAGCTTTGCTTCGCTAGTGTGTGTGATTTCCAAACAGAGCTTCAAGCATGGGTTTGAAACCATGATGCTCTTATCCGCTTGAGAGATCACAAGTCAGTAGGCTTATTGTCTAACTCGCTCGCGATCGCCATCGTGTTCATTTTGACAGTTCTTGTATGAATGTGACAGCTAGCTGATTCCGATGCCAATTGTCAGCCCATACATGAACTGTCAAAATGAAGACGATGGCGATTGCGAGCGAGTTAGACAATTAGCCTACTAACCATAAGATTAATACCAGGGAATAAATGACAAACGAGCATGTATGGTATGCTAACACCGAACTAGAAGACGTCGGATTGTGTCATCAGCCCTCTAGGTCTAAGATATACGCTTCAAACTTCGACAAAGAATCATCATCATCATATCAGACGAAAGACGTCCACTGCTGGACATAGGCCTCCCCCAAGGCTATCCACTCGGACCGGTCCTGTGCCTTCCGCATCCACCGCGATCCCGCGATCCTGATCAGGTCGTCGCTCCATCTTGTTGGAGGCCTACCAACAGCTCGTCGACTAAGAATAAGCAAGTATTTTGCGATTTTCCCAACTTTCCCAATTTTCCCAGTAAGTTCTAGAATTAGGGCAAAGCCACAGGCGTAAACAGAACTAGTAGTCATAGTTTAACCATGAAGCGCAGTCAACCTAAGGCCATCTTCTTACATCTCACGATATCTGAGCTCAAGAGATAATTCCAGGATTCCAGACTTACAAGAACGGGACCGCAATCTGGCGTACGGAATGGTTCTAAAAGCCACGGTTGTTTCTTCCGCTCTAGGACACCTAAGATTAGTTTTAGGGTTCCCGCAGCAATGGATGGCAACGAGAACCTATTGCAAGACTGTTGTTTGCCTATCTGTCTGCCAAGTACTTGGCTATATCCCTTGAACCTTTAGGTAAGTCAAAAAACTTATGGGCTCTATAACAACAAAACAAATCCCTATTGTTACCTTATTACTTCTACATATATACCTTTTTTTCTGTTTTGATTGTTATAATAATATATATTATGATGTTTGAATAAAGAGTGATTGTATTGTATTGTATTGTACTAATATTATTATGTAAATGCGAAAGTAACTCTGTTGTCTGGTACCTCTTTTTCTGAAACTGTAGAACCGATTTAAATTAAAATTGTAAAGGAAATAGTTTGAGTCCCGGATAAGGAAATAGAATAGTTTTCATCCCGGAAAATGGCGTAATTCCCGTGGTATAGCGATAAGGGAATTCTTAGAAAATGAAGTCGCGAGAAATTAGCTCAATTAAGTAAAAAATGTGCTTTTGCTTAATTTTTATAATGACAACATCTAGACTAAGACGGTATCTTTTGTACGTAAATACCATTCAGTCTTGGCAGATTTTTATTCCTTGCAACACTACGTACTTAACCAGTTTAGTGGCTGGCTGCCATTACGAGATGAGTTTTAAACGCTAGCCTTTTATCCGCCATTTTGTTTGTATATAATTCGCTTATATGACTGTGTGAGAAATAAATGCTGGTCTTAGAGTAAAGAAAAAACATAATTATAATGTACCAGTTGCTTCTCTTCCCACGCAGATGGTAAAAGCCCATTGAGGAAATAGGCGAAAATCTTAGGAATCATGTTATACCTAGGACTTATAGGCGATGTGGCTAGCAACTCACTATTTTGATTCCCCTTTTCATAAGCGCCATAGAAGCCAAAATACCATTTTTAATATTTAATAAAACAGAACACCATCAAATTGAAACAAATTAAAAAAAAACACGAACCAAATTTACATTTCCCTTTACCGACCAATTGAAATTAAACAGGACGTTATTAAACGGATTTCAAGGAAAAAACATAAGAAAGAGGCGGATTATTAAATAAATTAAGGAAATAAACGCAGAAGGTAGCCGGGTGGGGCGTGCCGGGCATGCTCCTATTATTAGAAAATTGGTTACACGGATCTACTCTCAACGTTTAGGGTAAGCTCTCCGATGTTGACAGTACTTATTGATAATTTAACGTGGGGAAAAAATCACGCACATATTTGGCATTGGCAGTAAGCAGTTGACTGACACTCGTTGCTTTGTTCGCATTAGGGTTAATTTTTTAAATAGCAACACTGGATTTGCAGATGAGTTGCAGTATAAATGAAAAATAAAACTCAGATTTGTTGCAATACTTTTGCAATGCTTTATGAATAAAGGCGAATTTTCGAAAACTTTTGCGAATTTTCTTCCACCATAGCTGTCAAGGAACATCCGTAAAAGGTAACCCTACTTTTACATTTACTGAAAAGTTAAAGAAAACCTTTATCAATATTTTATCTTAGTTTATAATTAACCATTCAACATTAACTCAACATTCCAATTTAATTCCGTTCACTTCCACTTATATCCTAGGTTTATCCAGGAACTCCGTTGAAATTTTAAGTAAGTATTTTTCTATCAGCGCAGTCTGTTTTCCGCTCACAAAATGCACCAAAATTTAGCAAAACTTAGCAACACTAAGCCACCAATCAACTTCGAATAAACAGCAAACGGACGACAGAAAACTTAATCAACATTTTCGTAGCTTGCCGGACAAAATCCTATTATGCAAATATGTCAAAGCTTGTATCGATCGCGGGCGATATTGGCTTTTGATTCGTAAACAAATGCCTTCTGTTTTTCAACGCGGGTTGCGAAAATCTCGGGAAATGCGAAATTACTTTTTAATGGTGCCGCGAATGGTCTTGATTGTTTGGTATGGAGAAGAGTTTGGATTAGTTGTGTTGTGAGAATGGCGCTTAATTAAATATGTAGGACGGTTCTTTTTCTCACATCCATTGGTAGTCTTTGCTTTTAGCTGTTTCCCATTTGTACTTATTCCTTTTCTGTTATATGGCCTTGTTTATACTTTTCGTTATTATACAATAATGGTATGTGTGTATGTATATATGTATTATTTTATTTATTTAGCTATGTATTATATTTATGTTAGTATTGTTTTATTATCCCTGCGTTTCTCCTGTCTATTTGTTTCCGCCACCTACTTAAACTGTCTCCAACTTATTTCTCTATCTTAATGGTTGTCTGGTAGAGATCGCTATTAAGCGATAAGACCGCCTATTGTATACTTTCTTCGTTGTTTCTGTATTGTTTTGTACTGATTTGTGGTGTTCAATAAAGAGTATTTGTATTGTATTGTATTGTATTGTACTTAGTAACTGCTAAAGTGTATGGCTAGTCCGCACGTCACGCAACCATGGGTTACATTTCTTGTTGTTGATTGTTGAAGATTATGAAACTTATGAACATAGGTACCTATATAATAAACACATTGAGTTGAAAATGAGACCTTCTCTTCTTTGAAGGCAGTTAAAAAAATACAAAACACTATTATATAATCTGGTTACCTTCAAACCAATGGGCAATTACCTACTAAAAAAGTGTGTTCTACCCCTAGATCATATCTTTGCTTAACAGACGTTATTGTAATCAAACGCATTTATAAATTGAGATATAGATTTATTTATTTACTCAACAAAATGTTCATTATTAAAAACATGCATGTTACAAATAATAAGTATTTCTGTTGTGATCGTTAAAATTAAAAAATGGAACGTATTGCTGAATTTTTCCAGAATCTTACTATAGTTTTAGTATTACTTAAGTCTCTTCGGTATTTCAGGTTGGAGAGACATACTTGGCACATATTAATTTATTTACCTAGTTGTTGGAGCTCTGCCATATTCGCGCGTCATTTGTCTAACTCAACAATTTGGACTAGTGCCTCTTATATTTTATTTTAAAATGAATTATTTTTACTGGAAAATCTTTTGCTGGGGAAAAAGTATTAGCTCATAATTTATCGCTTACCAAAACGCTGGTGAAATTCTATTTATTTATTTACTTCATACACACAATATTTGTAACCGCCAAATCAATCGGACTCGATGACAAAAAAAGTCATAGAACTCACTTTGCATTCGGAAAGTTATTCTCCAATGAACGAAAATGAAGAAGGGATGCGACTAAAAAATAGTTAAATATTCCCAGTATTATAATTATGTTGCATTAACACCAAACGTGGCCATACAATAATATAAAGTCATCATAATCATCATACAACTGCAACATGTGTCGGTCCTCGTAGCAGGGAATTAATTGAAGACATTTAGTTAAACTGATGCCATAATTCTTCCTCAGAATTTACCCCTTGAGTTAGCGAGATGCATTACAGAGCCAGCCACTCATACGAATAAAATGTAAGTGACAAACTTAAGATAAATTTCTTGAGAATTGTACACTTTGTCTCGATATTAATCTGGAATTCTTCAGCAGGTTATTGAACTCGTTTGACTGAATAAGGAAATGGTTTTCAGGATTTTTCGAGCATTGTCAAATGCCACTTTTTTTTTCTAACAATTTTATGTAGTTCCTACTCAGAATCACGAGCTCTTTCATTGTTAATGTGACAAAAAAATGTCCCAAAGTTTTATTTATTATTTTGTTACTATTTTCCATACTGCATGGCGTAACGAAAAGGAAGAACATAAAATATGTATGAAATTTTCGGGACATCTTTTCTCTCCTGCAGAAATGGAAAGAGTTTGGGAGTCTGAGTGGAAACAGTTTGAAATTCGTAAATTAAAAAAAAATGGTGTTTTCTTTTTGAGAATTGCTCTTTCAACTGTGGTTTATAAAGTTTCCATTCATAGGTCGACGTTAAAAAGGCGTCAAAATTAGTGACTACATTCTGAATCCAAAATTGTGATAAAAAAATCTTCACGGACGTGTTTAATTTGACTAAACCTGTATACTAAAGACATCTCGTATGGTATGTAGGTTATATTCGTGTGAGCAGTGCAGAAACATGAAACGTTCAACGCATTCCATTCACACCTCGATTTACAATTTACAAAACGCAAAATTATTCAACGCACCTGAAAGCAACCCTTAATGCTACGGCTAAAATGTAATAAACGTTTCCATACGTATGAGTATGAGTATGTACAAACGTCAGAATTAAGGAAAAATCTTAGAGAGTCAAACCAACTGGAGATACACCTTATTTTTTCTATACATTCAGCCTTATTCATAAAAAATCCTTAATTGAGGTTTGATCAGTCTATTAGTTAACAGAATGATTACGATTATTTGACAGTTATTAAAAAGTATGATTCATAAACGATTGCTAGCAGGCTGTTAGCTAATGAGCTGCTGATGGATGGATTAGACGCGTTATGTTGTCACCTTGACAAATCGTAAACCAAAAATGGCCTTTTAGTGAATTAAAAAAAAAATTGACAGCAGTGGCAGCGAATTAGCGCAATGGGAAACCGAAAACATGGCTTCAGCCTAACATGACAGACGAGGCAGTGTGGACCTAGTTTCCTTTACCTTTACCGGAGGGGATAAACTTAAAACAAAAAATACTGTTTTGTAGGTTTTGCTCTTGCCAAAATCAGCTGTTCACATTTTGTGGCGGCCATTTTGTGAGTTAGCAGAGAGATAAAGTAGGGTCTACGGTCCGCTAACTTTAGGAAGACTTAACAGACCCTTGATGGACTGATTAGCGCTAATTGACGTTTATGAATCATTTTTTTTTGCATTTGCTTATAGCGACCTTCTAACTTTTTATGAATAAGGCTGATTGTGTTTAGCTACAGTCCATGAGTTCCTAGAACTACATTTGGGTTTCGTGTATGATTGGCTGATTCAGCTATCAAATCTATAAGAGTGAGTAAGACAGCGAGACAGACCTGGGTCTTTTTAAATACGATAACATTGTATAGCTGGTTTGCAATTTTTAATAAATATGGGGTAAGTTACTTAATGATTGCTAACATGGATATGAACCTGCAATAGCGTCGAAATCGAGGAACACCAGTTTCATGATGTTTGTTCATACAAACGCTGCGTCGATTTCCGCCACAATTTACTTTTCACCCGGTTGGCGTCAGTAAAGCGAGTTAGATTTTTATTTATAGTGTATTGTATGTATCTACGCAGGTATATTTATTTGGCGTTCTCTTCAACAAAAATGGCGTGATGGATTTTATAGATTTATCCTAATTGCGACAGTGATAAGTTTACAAACTTTAGTTTAAATATGAGTGCGACTTTGCTTTTTGTCACCTCCGGTTGGTTTAATGCTGTATAGGGAAAATGTACGTAAATTAATTGTAGGAACACGAAATGTTCACGGATGCTCGCGGCAGGAACCGAGCCTGTTTGCCGTGTCACGGCTTGATGCACCTTTGCTAACATATATTTATGGAAAGGAGAAATAACGTGTTAAATAAACTGGTATGTGTTTGATGAATGGTTCATAAGGTGGTTTTCTTTTTTGATCTATGCCATGATTACATGAAGGGACTTTCAGATCTCTAGCGTAGGTACAGCACATAAGTAGGTAAGGTATTTTCATTCTTACCCTGTCCTATTTGGTAAACAAAATTCTAACGTCAATGTGCAAATTTTTGTAAAGAATAAGGTCTTCATAAATATTATGTTATCAAATAAACCTGAGGCAATAATTTGTACATAATTTTGCTGATATTTTATCTCCAGTTCCTTTATTGATGTTGAAATAGTTAAAAAATAACAAAAATGAGACGTTAGAATTTTGTTTACCATATAGGACAGGTAAGAATTAAAATACCTTACATATATACAGAAAAAAATGGGCAAGGATGAGTCGAATTTGTGCAATTAATAATTATACTTTTCTATCTGTTCCTTTTCACAGCAAAAAGTTTCCTTGTTTTTCAGACTTAAAAAATATACTGTTTCTTTACAAATAAGTTATTTTGGTTTGTGTAAAAATATGACACAAAATGACTTAGAATAGGAAAACAATTTTACACGATTCTTTTTAGTTTACTCGCGTCACTTATTTCGTAATTCTATATCGACGGGAAATACATTTCCGTTATCTGTAAATTAGGTATTTTAGGTAGGTAAGTATCTTTGTACACCAAATTTGAATTTTATTGTTTCACGAAACACACGACACACATATAAATTACGTCTTTACCCTTACGGTGCAAAAAAGGCCCCGCTTAGCATGATTGTGGGCGTGGGCATATAGATAGAAAGGGGAATCAAAATAGACTATTTTGATTCCCATGATGGGTTGGAGCTGGCTATTATAACATGATTTCTACCATTTTTGCCTTATACAATTTATTACTCGGCCTTCGCCACATTTTATTCGCATTTCCTAACATAATTTCTCCAGCTATGAATTCACCCATTGAAGCTTACAGGAGCAGAAAAGTGTTAAGATGTTGCGCTCCAAGCCCAACTACGAGGAAAATTCCCGCCAACATAAATCTAACTAATAAGAAAGGTTCTTTTATGGACGGACACATGTAAAAACCCCTTTTATGCCATATTAAATGTGGCCGCGGACAATTACGCAATATATTTTTGGACTTTTATTTGTAGTTAGTTTTGCGTGTTTTTACCATACCATAGCATCAGATGTATGTAGCTATTTGCGACACACACTCTGACGTCAGTAACGTTAGGTATGAGTCATGCTTCTTCGTGAGTACGGCCGACGTTCATCGATTTATAAGACGTTATCGCGTCAAAAAACTATTGTTCGATTCCAAAATAATAAACGCAGCCAAATGCGCGTCCGAACAAAAAACAAAGCTTAAAACGCCGTTATTTTCGAAACAAAACAAACGTTATCCCGCGTATATCATTAACATAAGATAACAGAACTTCAACAATAATTCACAATTTGATCCACACGGGGCGAAATTATCACAATATAAAGCCGCAATCATAAATTATATCGCATTACGCTGCTACACGGATAGGTGTGAAATTTTAAACTCCGTCCAAACTTTCCTGGGAAACTCCTACATGGTAATTAAGCGGCAGAATCAACAAACGTCTCCAGGGCAAAGCCACACGTGTACGTTACGTTTACTTTACTTTGGATGGGATTAAAATTTTCCGCGAAGTGTGGATGGATGCAATTAGGGAGTGCGAAGTTTTGCGGATAATGACGGAGTGGCTCGGATAGGAGTCTGTGTGAATTTATACGATGTTATTTTATACGTGGGGTATGGTGATGCTCATTTTAAGGTTGAAAGGATAGGTATAGTTTGTTCCAGTCCATTTTGACGCCTTTGTAAACAAACAAGTCCCCCCAATAGAAAATTGTCATGGAAGTTCCCAATCCGCACTGGGCCCGCGTGGGAACTATAGCCTAAACCCTCCGATACATGGAGGAGGCCTATGCCATGAGGCACGCCGAATTACGCGATAATAAAAAAAGACAACATGTACCTACTGAAATTGTAACGAATTCGGAATAAAAAGGGCTACTTATATAATAATCATGGTGTCAACAATTTGCACTCAGTGAGCCTACTATTTTAGCTGTCCAGACACTGCTCTAGGCTATGGTCATCATCTGACCGTCTACGGCTTATACGTGCCGGCACGTAAGTCTTAGCGATGACGAGTCACGTGGAGGGGATCTGCACACCCACGGATACTGTATTTTATACTTCTGCGCATACAAGGTCATCGCTAGACTTAAGTGCCGGCACTTATACCTCAGAGACTCTTAGGACTAGAATGCTGTGAACACTGATATAACACTGAAACTATTTTATTAAATCAGGCCTTATTTTGCGGAGTTCCATTTCAAGGAACAAAAAAACATTTGTCTTGCTACTCCGCTACTCAAATAGACCCATTGAGTAGCAGAGTTTTGTCTATCGCATGGAGAAAGATTTTTCGATTCAGCAATCTGGTCGTGAAATATTAGGATTGAATTGCAAATTTTACTAAAACGGTTTATTTATCACTACAACCATAGCCTTGAAATATATTGGTAAATACATACAACACAGCTTAATTGATTGTCATATAATTTAACGTTAATAATCAAAACATTAAATCTTAATGCATTTTAGTTGGAATCAAAATCCGCAGCACTTTAAATTTCATAGCAACATCAGACAAAATCTAAATCATATTCCAAACGTGTTACATATTAATTCCATCAAAATTAACCACACCGCGTAACAAAACAGCGTTCCGAAATTTCGGTACAGAACATTACTATTAAAATAGACCACTGAAAACTCCGTGGTGGATCTCAGACAAATTACATTGGAACACCACTTAAAACGTTATTTACTCTAAGTCTACGCCAAAAGGGAAGCGTTATTATCTCTGATTGGCCAAAAGGGAGGGGAAGTGTTCCATGTTTCACGGAAATTGAGAGAAAAATACTGTTTTTCCTAGTATTTCTCCAATACTAGGGTGACGGTACCAGTAATGTACAAGGACTCAATAATGCACAATAACTCTTATTCAATAGAATTGAAAGGATATTCATTTATTTGACGACAGTTATTTTATGACTATACTAGCTTTTGCCCGCGACTTCGTCTGCGTAGAAATAGCATTTTGGGTATAGCTGCCGGCAAACATCTTGAGCAAGAACGACGTGGAAGGGGTAAGTTCGCGCATGTACTTTTATACCAAAGAGACGCTAAATTCACTTCTGCGCATTCAAGGTCATGCTCAAGATGTTTGCCGGCAACTATAGGTTATTTTTAGTGGCAAACATTCAATTAAAGAACAAATTATATTTACCCTTTTTATGACTATAATTATTTTCTTTACCGGCCGAAATACAACCTGCTCAAAGTTCTCTGTAACGCTCAGCACACACGAGGCATACTCATGTTCAATAACCTTTTTTATTTGTTTATGTCAAACCGCAACGATCACACGAATCGATGAATGATTTTCATATTTCATACAAGACACACATCCGAGTTCCGACTATTGTACAACCAACTCAAACCAACCCATTGGTCAATATCTTTTTGTTTCCCGTTGTGTCCACTAATCTCCAATCAACGAAACGTGCATGCATGGAAGCAACCCCTAGCACGTTCGCCATTTTCTCTTTTGCACAAGCACTGCATCCATTTCAAATTTCCTTCAATATTTGAGCAAATGTTTGTGCAGTTTATTTAGATTACAAAAGTTTTACTTTCAGCGCAGTTTTCTGTCTTCTTCTGGTAGAACGTGAAAGTGACTCCACTCTGTATCATAAGTATCGGCCTAGTTAGCGTTAAATTATTGTAAAATCTGGTTAAGGTATTCGCCCATGGTCTTATCAGACTTAAACAGAGACCCTAAAAGTATCCCTACATTTAAACTTCAGTACGAATATATTAAAATCTATTTATCTGTGTGTTTAAGCTCTATTTAACACTGGTTAAATGGAGTTTAAGCACACAGATAAAAAGATTCACATACCTGTTATAGGACTTGAACAAGGATCAATTATTTTTTTACACAAAAAACATAGAATGTACCAGCTGCTTCTCTTCCCGTATAGATTGCAAAACTCCTTAGAGAAGTCCTTATTTATCTGAGTAAAACCCCATCGAGGGATTGAGCGAAAAGCTTAGGAACCATGTTATACCTAGGCGATGCGGCTAGCCACCCATTGTTTCACAATCATGGTAAACGTAGCTTTTTTTACTCCGTAAGGGATAAAAGAGCTAGTTGGGATACTGTTATAGAGTACATCTACCTAGTTTCCGTCCCTGTTTAAGTCTTGTAGCGAGTTTACCCGTTCGATTCAGAATCTCGAGAACCATCCCCTCACGAAAGGGGTTCTTAAATTTTATTGCCTATTAAATTGAATTTCCGGGCCGTTGTATAAAATGGAGTGAAATTCTGATTCCATCTGTTTATTCTCGCGACGTTGGCAAGCCAATATTAAGTTATTGCCAATTAATTGATTACCTTTATTTCAATGTGTCAAAGACAGAATTATAAGCAAAGAAAAAGTCGCTCAAACTCGCACCTTGCGCACCAGTGTTCCACGATTTTTTTGTCATGGAAAATGTTCATGACATGACGCATGTATAGTGCCTCAATATCGTCGTATCCTACGATAAGAGCCACTATCACCATAGGGGATTTTAGTTTTTATTGTAAAATTGAAATCTACAAGTCAAGATACACGTCTATAACTTTAAATAATAATTTTAATCGTTTTTCATTAAATAGTAAAAAAACATTTTGAATAAGCCACAATTACGTATGTCTCGCTTCTAACGCGGAGTAATGCCAGAAGTACGCCACTGTCCTGTCGCCGTGCAAAAAGGAGCGGCGCGTGCCGGAGGAGGAGGCGCAAGCGCCGTTTCTGCAGTACTCGCCGGAAACGTGGCATGCTTTTGATATTGTGGTTTAATTTGTAAGATCGTCTTGTTTTCGTTAATTGTCAATGAAAATAACAAAATGAATCGTCGATGACATAGATAAGTGAAAATGGTTATAAAGGACGACGCCGATCGAAAGAGGAAAACACCAATTAAGTTGAGCCAAATTGGTTTATGAAGATTTTCCATTATTCAGATCCTATTTATTACTTCTTTTAGGTTTACTTTTTACTATTTATTTTTCAAACTTGCTTATACACACAGTACACAGTATAACAGTATAATGAAGAAATTTACACATTTTAATGAAGTGGTTAGTATTATCTGGAATAAAGCCCGAATGGCAACTGCGGACTTATTCCGCAGAATAGCTCAATTTTATTTGTATGGCGAGTATGTGGCCACAATTTCGACAGTGTCCTTTTTCTACGTACGAATTATGTTTTGTTAAATTAATGCTTTAATATTCGCTATTTAAAGATAAATTTTGGTGGCTTATCAACCATGCGGCTCCGTGAAATGAACAGTATTGTTTTTGATAGCTATAATTATTTTGAACGTGTGATTTTGCATGTCTTCTTTTTGGGTTCTTATGGTGCTTGAGGCTTTATTCGCTGTATATAGCAGCATTACATTTTGACAAAAAAACATGATTTTGGCATTGTTATTCCTATTGACCTTCTAATTTGCTGTCAATTTGTCAATATAGGCACGAATATTATTCTCTTGTGGTTTCTTATGACATTCGGTACCTATGATTTCTCTTTTATCAGGCAGGTATTGAAATAAGTTTTAAAATTTAATATGTAAATTATCTACACTGTCAAATTATGTGCTACTTCCTCTATCGTATTGGGTACCTAACTGTAATGATAGATGTATGTGATTAAATAAATAAAATTAAATCGCTTACTTTGGGACTAGGTGAATTTGTGTGAATTATTCCTTGATATTATATATTATTATTATATTAAATGTCTGAAAAAGTGTATTGAAAAAATAAACCAAAAATGTAGATAATCTATTTTTGATTGCTTCTGGAAGCTTGTTTCTCACGAAAAACAATAGAATTTTATTTTCAAACACGTGAAGACCCTAAAACCCAAAATAATAAAATCAGATGGTCCAAATAGATCTCAAGTTATGGTATACCAAAAGTCTACCAAAGTCTGCCAAAAGATTTAAATCCGTTATAGTTTGCCACACAATGTTTTTGAATCCTTTGTCTGTTAGTGAGAAAACGGTCAGAAATAAATGCATTTTAAAAATTTCAAGATTCTGAGTTCACGGGAAGTACCCTGTAGGTTTTGATTCCCTTGCGAGTTTCGAAAATTTGCGGAAATTTGCGGCATAAACGGGTGTATCTTTTGATTGCGTTGGCTTAGAAGTTTGAATTTTTACACAGCTCTAAGGGACAGTAGATTTCAGTATTTGATATAAATTTCAGCTTGATACCTCCACGCGTTCCTGTGAAAAAGGGTCTTGACTCTTGACAGTCGGATTGACGGACGGACGGACGGACAACAAAGTAATTCTATAAGGGTTCCGTTTATTTTTCCTTTTGAGGTACGGAACCCTAAAAACGAAATAGTGCAGAAAATGAACACGGTATTATTGATATGCGTGGCCGGCATTAAAACCGAAACCAAATTGATTTTGCTACTGCGGGTGATACACGATGAGAGAATAAGGAAATAATGTTCAATGAATACTGAAAACTTATTAAATTATTAGGTTACTAAAAATAATATTTTTATAAAAGCGTTGGTAAGATTTTAAGTTTCAGAAGTTACATATTTTTTAATAAAAAAATAAGAAGTTTTTAGTTTCACTTGTTTCCTTAAAAATGATTTGTTTTATGTTAGGAAATTACTGTACATAGGTATCTATCCTTTATTTTAATAAATCTTAGAAAATATTATTACTATTATTATTTTTACTTTACCTATTTTTAAGAACCAGCTCAAATCTCACTATTTGTCACTAATTGAATCCACTTCCTGTCTTTAGTCCCATTTCTTTTCTTTCTGCTTTTGATCAATTCCTTTTCTGTTATATGGCCTTCTTATACTTTTCGTTATTACATTCTCATATTTATTTTATCTTAAGTATTATTATACAATTATGTTATGTGTTTATGTATTATTTTATTCATTTAGCTATGTATTATATTTATGTAAGTATTGTTTTATTATCCCTGCCTTTCTCCTGTCTATTTGTTTCCGCCACCTACTTAAACTGTCTCCAACTTATTTCTTTGTCTTAAAGGTTGTCTGGTAGAGATCGCTATTAAGCGATAAGACCGCCTATTGTATACTTTGTTCTTTGTTTCTGTATTGTTTTGTACTGATTTATGGTGTTCAATAAAGAGTATTTGTATCGTATTGTATTGTATTTTGTTGTTATTTGCCACTTATTTCAGTATTACAAGAAGACATAGTATATTTTTTAAACTATGTTCGTTATTTTTTTTTGA
Source organism: Pandemis heparana (assembly GCA_963854515.1). Lineage (NCBI taxonomy): Eukaryota > Metazoa > Arthropoda > Insecta > Lepidoptera > Tortricidae > Pandemis > Pandemis heparana. The sequence continues at coordinate 6,879,253 of OY978022.1, read as the reverse complement.
AACGCAGTTATTTTAACTACCTCGGTTAGGTCTTAAAGGTAGTTGTGGCCCCGAATTCTTCAACGATAAAAGGCACAACGTCGCTTATGGCCCATTAAAACTCATTTAGTCCGACGAAAAAGGATTTAAAGGACAAAATCGTTCTATAATATATCATGAAGAATATAAAATTGGTTTAAACAGAACCCCAGAATACTAATGCACGTTATTTAATTGCAAAAGCATCAATTTGTTAGTTATCTTTTGAAAGAAACACAAAAATGCTTCTCCTGAAAAGTAAGCATTTTGTAATTGTGGCTCTTCTCGTAGGATACGACGATATTTCCTTTATACGTAATGCATTTTTGTACGGAAAAGATTTCTGCGTATTTTTTTTGTTGCTGGTTGCTTTCTTGTTTGTAGCTTGTTCATTTTTTTCGTAGTTGCGATGCAGTTGAGTTGCAGCCAGATTGCAAACCTGAGCGGGTGCAGAGAACGCCCAAGTTCTTAACCAATCAGCGCGAGAGTAAATAGCATCGGAGTGATTGGCGCATTACTCGTAGACTAATTGGTTGGTCTAGAGTTCGTTAATTAAGAAAATAGGCACCTACAAAATATAAATGGCGTTCACTATTATAGCAATGAGTGCAAAACGACGTTTCTTGAATATCACGATGACGTCCTAATTTTGATTTTTGACAAAGAGTTTGCCAAAGGTCAGTCTTGCATGTTGCCACGCGATGATTAAGTTTAGAAAGCGAAAATGGTATATAGCGGCCCGAACATGATGTTTAAAAAAATATGTCTGTGTGTGGTAAAACACGGCAAAAACCCTTTGAGGAATGGGCGAAATCCGGCTAGCAACCCATCACTATTTAATTTTTGATTCCTCTTTCCACCTATATGCTCATCATGCTAAAGTAGCCAATAGGCCACCTTAGGCTCTGTCTACCCCGTAAGGGATAAAGACGTGATATATGTACCTACTAGCTGTTGCCAGCGACTTCGTCTGCAAAGAATTCGTTTATCGCTATCCCGCAGGAACTACGCAATTTTCCGGGATAAAAAGTAGCATATGTGCTATTACAGACTTTTCTCTATCTATGTGCCAAATTTCATCCAGATCCGTTGGGCCGTTCTGGCGTGATTGAGTAACAAACAAACATCCATCCATCCATCCATCCATCCATCCATGCATACTTTCGAATTTATAATATTAGTTAGACTAGCTGTTGCCAGCGACTTCGTCTGCAAAGAATTCGTTTATCGCTATCCCGCGGGAACTACGCAATTTTCCGGAATAAAAAGTAGCCTATATGCTATTCCAGACTTTTCTCTATCTATCTGCCGAATTTCATCCAGATCCGTTGGGCTGTTCTGGCGTGATTGAGTAACAAACAAACATCCATCCATCCATCCATCCATCCATACTTTCGCATTTATAATATTATAGTTAGAAGTTAGACGATTAGATGTCTGTGTATCACGGTATAATAACTATTGCACGTTATTTCACTTACCCTCACAAAACCCAACCACGCAGGTGCCAAAAAACCGTTAGCACATTTGTCTGTTCCGTCCCTAAAAATCAGATTAAATCCTTTAATCCCCAGATTTCTCTGCGTTTTACTAATTAACACCTGAGCCTCGGTTCTCGCCGTGAAAAATAATAAAAGGTCAACGCCCTGGCGAGTTGGATCACTTCAATGCCTTGTCAATTAAGCGGGCCTCTATTATGAGAGTTTGCAGTTGCCTTCGTCAGTCAGAGGAGATAGCAGGGAGATTGAAATCTTTTCCGCCTACCTTTGACGATCATTCTCTTGTGGAGTAAACTATTAACGACACTTTAATTTTATTTTTTCTGGGTTCGCTATTTTGTTTTTTCTGGTTTATTTTCTCTGGTTTAAATTAGCACAATTATTTATACAAAACACAGTGGAAGTCATTATATAAGGGTGTTCTGCCTTTTCGCCGAATTGTTTTTGATCGAATTTCATTTGGCAACCAACGTTTCGCCGAATGTTCACTTTGACAACTACTTATTGGCAAATTTTTGTATGCCAACCTCTCATTTTGGCCGAATTTTTACGAAGACGAATATCGTTTTGATTTTAAACCTCTATTTTATTCGATGGAAACTTAAACTAATTGCGCAGTCGTGCATCGATCACTGTTGCGAAACGAGGCTTAAAAAAAAAAAAGTAAAAATAACACAGTTGTAAGTAATGCTATGCTACCCCTAGCTTGATGGTGTATGATCGAAATTCTCATTCGTTCCGTTTTGGTTTCTATGAGTGTATTCTATTACTTTATGTACCTACCGATTTATACATATATTTAATTATACTTGAGGTATACACAGGATTTCAGTTTATAGAGCCTAAACTATGTACAAGTAAACATGATTCCCACAGGAATTATCTAAATTCTGACATCCGTATTGTTGAAATAATCTCGAATATGTTATTCGATCCACGCCGACACCACAACCCACTGATATTGAGTCGAAACTGATATTGTCTGTTGCCTCGATAATGACATCTACGTATACGTAAGAGAGCTCTTCGATAATAAGTAATTGTGAAGCTCTAAAATCTCTAAATCTAGTATTTTTGATGGAGACTGGCTGAAAACGCTTGACACTTTGGTCACACCAAAATTAAAAAGAAAGATGTATAGCACTCCTACATTATACTTACAAATCACAAGGCCTGCTCTATTGCATAGGGTAATTAAAACTAAGATAGATCTCTAGCGAGCCACAGCGAGATTCATGATAGAAAGCTGTTGTAAATATAAAAAAATGTATGCAAGTACCTACTTAATTGTTTTTTTTACTTGTTAGGGTCGCCGTCGATGAAACTAATAAGGACTAATACAATATGTAGACTCCCTTGCAAAAAAAACGGGCACGTATGGTTTTTGAATTTTATGTGCATGAAAGCTTACTTTCTATGTTTTAATGCCTAAAAATCTGAAAACCTTAGGTGCCCGATTTTTTGGCAAGGGGTGTATATACACAACTAGTATTTTGCGGCTTTTGTGGCCTTCAAATAATTAAACTAAAAGCTGAACATAATCAGTTTCAGACTACATACTCTGGATATGACCTAAATTATAAATCTAGCAGCCCAGTTGCGCTTAGGAAAACTAATATATTTGTCTGTTTCAGAACATACAAAAGCAAGCGAGACGGACGCATAAAACCGCAGCATAAAATATTGCGCTAAAGTAATAAGGATAATTTTGTTTTTATTCATGTTAAAACCCTTATAAAAAGTCAAAGGCAGTGACAGCCTCAAAAATATTTTATCACAACAGTATCTCTCCCCAGAGCACACGAAAAATAAAGATAACAAACACAAATAAAATAAAAGCAGACGACTTAAGCACATCCGTACACACATTGTAGCCCCGGCCTCCCTAAACGGAATAGTGTTGGACAGTGTTGCCAACTTTTCGTTAAAATATTGCCTTTTTAATGATTTACGTGGTTTTTATTAAAAACTGATGACGATTTTTATGAGTGTGACACGCCACCGTAGCTTAAAGTTGCATTTGTGCCACTGAATTTTAGCAATTTAAAATTAATCATCAGTATTTTTTAGTGTTTTTCTGCCGGTATTTTTTTTTAATATACGTACTTATACCATTTAGGAGAAAATTGGTATCTATCCGTTTATTTAACAACTATGGTTCAATATTTTCCTGGATTATTAATTGTTATGACTATTGTTTCCAAACGCAGGTCAATGTTAACAATCTACGTCGTCAAAGGGCGACCAAGTTCAGAATCAAAAACCATCCTCAAATCACCAATGAAAAGCTTGACAACTGCTGTAATATATACTGACGAGCAAAAATAAATTTAAAATTTAAATAAATATTATTATCTTGGGACAATTGACACCAATTGACCTAGTCCCAAACTACGCAAAGCTTGTGATATTATGGGCACTAGACAACGGATAAACATACTTATATAGATAAATACATACTTAAATACATAATTAACATCCAAGACTCGAGAATAAACATTCGTATTTTTCATACAAATATCTGCCCCGACCGGGGATCGAACCCGGGACCTCAAGCTTCATAGTCAGGTTCTGTAACCACTAGGCCATCCGGTCGTCAATAACTGGTCGCTTTTCATACGAATTTGTATGGAAAGTAACAAGTGACCTGTTATTTTTGCTCTTCAGTGTATTTCAGAATATTTAAATTTCTAAGACACATTGAAGACGTGTGCAACCTCGCTCCACACGTAAAAAATCTGAAAAGAAACGTAAAGATCGGGTTATCTTTTTGGCACTGGAGGGTAACTTTGACAAATAAGATTAAGTCGGTCCTAGTTTTAACATTTCATTATAATTATAACACATTGCCATATAACTGGTTGTGTTGCTAACCGCCCTTGTTTTTACAATTCACGCGAGATATACTACCCGTCTTTTTCTTATTATTAGTTCTAGAAAGAGACGCGTAGTCTCGCGTGCGACAGAACTCTCGCACGCTCTCGTGCTAGCCGTGCTGTAGGTAGGTGGTTTTCATCATAGGCTCAGTTACCCTCCGATTGTTCAAAGTAAAGTCAACTTTTTTAATATCTCCAAATTCATCTCACAACATAAATGCATGATGAAGTAGTTCGCAGATTATGTATTAGATTGTTCATATTTATTACTGTGAAAATGTTCAACATGCTTGCTTGGTTGCCAAAAAGCGATAAATATTTAAATGTCGTCATTTTTTAATTATACTCTTTCCGCCTTCATAACTCAAAACGTAAGTCAAATGTTGAAGCTAAAACCCCTCAATCTACCGTTTATTTCGCAGCTGGCAACACTCGAGCCTCCAACGGGATTCGGGTTAACGAGTTATATACCATTTTGCCTCCCGTTGACTTGATTAAAATACGAAGGAACCAAGATGAGGTGCGATCATTGTGATTATACTGCGCATTTTTAAGATGATATTTTCTGCGAATAGGGATGCGAATTAAGAATGTTTTAATAAAGTCACGAGTCAGTTTCAAGTGAACAGAACTGGACGCGACGGTTCCATTTTTGAAATGGATTTTAAACTGCCCTGTGCTGACACGTTTTTGAAGCCAGGATGTCTGCTAAGATTTCTGAAAGAGTTGAAGAGTTCTGGTCGGATGACGCAGTCATGCCATTTGTGACTGACCCTGATCCAAAAGGTACCGTAAAAACCGACCCGACAAGTACGTAATTATGGAATTAAGATCGGATTATTAGACATACCCTAATAAGGGCATACATTTGTGTGATGAGCACGAATATTTAAGTTCCCGAGTTGATGTTTCTATGTATTTAAGTATGTATGTATTTCTTTTTATAAGTAGGTATATCGTTGTCTAGTACCCATAACACAAGCCTTACTAGCGCTTACTTTGGGACTAGGTTAAATAGTGTGAATTGTTCCCTGATATCTATCTATTTATTTATCTATTGCGTGGAGAGAATCGGTTTTTAAACAATGTTTTGTATCAATACCGATCTGAGTGAAATTATTACCTATCCTTTATTTACTAGAGCCATGGAAATTATCAAAATTTTCTTAATCTTTATCAACAACTGATGTTATGGCAACATCTGATGTCTTCGTTTTCGATGCATTTGGTTTCAATGAAGGTTGTTATAAAATAAAATAAATGAAGGTGTGTGAATTGGATAGACAATAATAGTTAGGTATTATAAGTTTTTTTTGATGGTTGGGTCTTGTAACATAATTATCACGAACAAAACGAATTTTCCTCTGAGAATTCCACAGCTGAAGAAAACTGAATCAACAAGTCTTACTCCTAAATGTTGACAATACAATACAAATACTCTTTATTGAACACCACAAACCAGTACAAAATAATACAGAAACAGATAACAAAGTATACAATAGGCGGTTATCGCTTAGTAGCGATCTCTTCCAAACAACCAATAAGACAGAGAAAGAAGAAGTCGAGACAGTAAGAGATAGTCCAAACAGTTCTCGAATCTATAATAAAAAGGGTAACTAAAACATTTCCCACAATTTAGTCTCCAACGTGACCGTACTAAGGACCCTTTGTCCTAGTTTAAAACTACGCAACAACTTTAATGTGGGTAACACAATAACAACCCCGTCCATACCTAAACAACTAAGCAACAAACGTTCCGGGGCACAATAGCTTTTTAACGAAGATAATAACATAAGCTTGAAGTTAGCCATAATAATATAAACCTCAACTTAGATACAATGGCGCGACAATCTGATTTTGACTCGTAAATTTCAATGTTGAGAGAATGTTGTGAACAATCAACAATGAACTTTGAACGTAAGCTAGAGATTGAACTTGAACATCTTAGTGTGTGTACACAACAGAACTAGTTGCTGCTCGCGACTTCGTCCACGCAGGGTTAAATATAGTCCAATGAAATATAGTCAAATAATGTGGCTATCTATTGGTAAATGAAATTTCAAAATCGGTTCAGCAGATCTACAAATTACTCTCTACACCCGTTGACCTGTATTGTACACGTTATAGGTAAGTTAAGTAGAATAAAATTTAAGTAGGTACTATTTTAAATCTATTTTATTTTGAAAAAATGACTTTCTGCCAAGTTTCTTGCGGCGCATTCTTCTTGGCAATGATGGTCTTTCCGAATGCGCTGGTAGATTAAAAAAAGACATTTAAAAAAGCCCTTGGCGGCCTATTTGCAAAATAAACTTTTGACTTTGACTTTTGACCGGGGTGACTGATAATTTGGGTGCTATTTTGATCGTTTCAAAATTGCTATAAAATCGATATTGTAATACAGTGAATGATTGGCATGTAGACGCAAAGAGGATCGATGAAGACATCGATTGGACGCAGTGAGGACGCAGACGGTTCTGGCTGAAAATCAGTGCTGCAGGTGTCTAACACCTCAGCGTAATGCTGAGCCAGCGACCGTTTCACTTTTGGGTTTTTTGAAAAAAAAAAAAAAATCAACGCATGAGATGATTATAACCCAGAAAAGTCGTCTTAGCAAAACCACAGACAACTCATTGAATATTCCGACTCTATTAGAATTAATTCAACGACTAATTAATTTATATCACGTTGTAATGAAGCCTTTGGAATAACTTAACACTGAGCTGTGATGATTCTAATCACCAAACAGAGCAACGTGCTTTGTTTGATTAAGTGGGCATTGGAAGTGCCAATTTTAAGGGGGTCTACGAACTCAGGAGTTTATTGGCGCCATAGAGCAAACAACCTTGTAGAGTGGAAACGTCGTACACAACATGAAATAAAATTAAGCCAAGGCGAAATTGCCGAAAGTAGCGAACGCGAACCGGAAGACGCAGTGTTGGCAGGCCTCCCACTAGGTGGACTGACGACATCGTGAAAGTTTCGGGAAACCAGTGGATGCAGGTGGCGAGTTGTTGTTCATTATGGTGTGCTAAGGGGGCGGGGGGCGTTGTTCAACAGTGGACGTCTTCAGGCTGATGATGATGAAGTCGAAATTGGCGATTACTGCACTCTGACTGAGCACCTGAAGGTCAACAGAGCAATTAAAGTTGAGCAGCAGCTATTATGTTTGATATAAGAATAAGAATTAGAAGTAAAATAAGAATAAGAATAACTTTATTTCACCACACAATTTACAAATGCATAACATTTTACAAAGCACCATGTCATTGTTACATAGAGTTGGGTAGAAGACATTCATGCGGAAAGTGAAACGGCGGTCTTCGCACTAGACTCTGGGTCTGTGTCGCGAGTGCCAAGGAAGTATTCAATATGGATTAATTTATTACATGGATAGTGTTTAGACGTTGTGCGGCATAGTGAATGGAAATTAATTAAAATCAAAAATTTAATATATAATAAAAAAATCCAAATTACTTAAATTGGGGAAAAGCAAAGTGAAAACTTTTTTAGCGATGGGCACTTTCTTGGATGGGTAAAAAATGTTAAACTCGCGTCAGGCGTAAAACGGAGGGAGATTTTAAGTACCAGGATATCAGGATCCTCTAAGAGCTTATTTTGAAATATGAATGAAGCTAGAGTCGCGTTCCATTTATGAAGTATCGCTTTAACGTATGTGCGGTAGGCCTAGTTGTAAATAAAAGGTGTGGAATAACAGTGCGTTCTCTCAAGGCAAGTGACCGCAGTTCAAATCTCGTGACGAAAAAGTTTATCTTTTTCTTTTCTTTTTTTTTCTTTTTGTGCGTGGGTGTAGTTTTCACTTCTTCCGGCACTCCCGGAGTGCTACCTGTCGTTTTTTTCATATGAAATTCCTGCCAAGACTTGTTTGTACAAAACTGAAACCACTATATAGCCACTTGAACATAAGAGCAACTTGTGATGGCACCGAATAATGAGTGTCTATTAACCCCTACCCTGAGTAGGCCTTCTGATGCTAACTACAGTTGCTAGTTTAGTTAAATAGCGTCATTCCCTTTGATTGCTCGCTCCCCTAATTTGTATTTAAATGGTATTAAACTTTATTTTTAATTACTGGTTTACTAAGTTCACTAAAGGAACGAATTTTGAATTGTCTACTTTGTTCTGTTTTCACTTCATAATTTTCCAATACTTTGACCCCCTTATTCATAAACGCTCTATAGGCTTCTACTAACTTAGTTATCGTTTGTCCTTATCTGTCACATTGACATTTACTTTTTACAGATAAGGACAAACGATAGCAACGTATGATTCACATGGTCACTTGTATAAGGTCCGTTATCTCAAGCGCTCCTCCTGTGACCAGCCCTGTTCCATTTCAAAAATTTCCAAAATTGAAAATTTGAAATTTCGAAAAATTGAAAATGATTTTTTTGTGCTGAATTTACGTTAACCAGGCTACTTAATTGCTGTTGTTGAATATTATAATTATTTTAATATTGTTACCGCGCAATATGCATTAAAACTGGATGTATATCTGAGTAAAGATTCATACGCAATTTAATATAACAAAATGAGAGTTTTATAACATCGTAAAAAAACGATAACACTTAACACAGAATGCGATTTCCGTCTGAAAAGTTTGCAGTATCAAATAAAGTTTATTGGTTTAATAAGTGCTTGTAGTGATTTTTATAACCATAGTTTAAAGATTCTTAAATTAGAAAGTATTAAATTTTATGCCAATGTCCTTTGCCTATTTATTTTATAGCGTTCTGCCCTGTCTTAAAAGTTTCAACATGTTGCAAACCAAAACTAATATCGTAAAGAATAGAAAACATTCCAACTAAAGTGTACTGTCATAATCATAACCATCCTAAGCCCAAAGTATATGGGATAAAGTTTAATACGTTAAGTCTTGGAGCGATGCATAATTCCAAACTCTAGCCAAACTGTGACGCTTATAGACAAAATATTTTACCTCTACAGTACTTTATAACATTAGAACCCTTTAGAATTTGCATTTATTACACATTAGAATTTCGAAACGCATAATTAAGTGAGGATATACGGGCGGCGAACACGCGCGGTTTTCGCAATAAATTTTCTACACTAAAAATTATAAAGAGGAAGGATTTGATTTTTGTTTATTTGCATTGACTTGGCTTCAAAACAATTGGAACGATTTGAAAAATTCTTGCACCATTACAATGCTACATTATCCTTTATGAACAAGGCTATATTTAATTTTAACGTTTAGAAACTCTTCACACTCCCCAAAGCGAATGAAGTTAAGGGATTCAGCTGCTGTAACCATTGAAAAATTACTAATTCGCAGGTTCATATTGACAAATCAACCATCTACAATGCAGAAGAGATAAGTACATAATTATTCGACTACACAAGCATAATTTTGCAAAAATTAGATACTGACGTAACGATTGTTCCGCTCAATTGTGTGCTATATTAATTATATTATTTGTATATTCACGTAGAGGCGAGGCCAACACGTACAAACCCTTTAGGAAATTTAATGAAGTGCGTATCATAGACACTGAGGAACGGTGCCACCCATGTCAATTATTTTATTACAAATTCATCATTTAAATCAGCTACCTTAAATAAACTTTTAAATAAACTTCGAGGAATTGTAACTAAACGTGATTACTTAACTTCCTTACCTTGAAATTAAATAACTTTAGGGTGACTTAAGACAACAGAATACTTAAGTTGAGCACTCCCGAGAAGTTTGTCATGTAACTTGGAAGAATTCACAACAGACTTCAATTAGAGTAAATTTTAAAGTTGCCTGGATTCAGACAGAAGCTCCCGACATTTTCGATTGGTGTTACACAAACAAAAGGAAAACACCGAGCTTGATGCATTACGAACAAATTTTCAACTGCGCTACTCATTAAAAATGGAGGTGACTTACAAAAATGAGTAAAACAAAATTTTATTAGCATTATGAAATGAAACGACGACTAAATCGAAAAAGAAATCAAATTTAAACACTGTCTAAGTTCATAAACTTTTTGATCACAGTATTGCTAGCTCAAGAGCGCGAGAGAGTTGTGTCGCGCGCGAGATAGAATATCTATCTCTTTCTAGAACGAACTGTTAGAAAGAAACGGGTAGTCTATCTCGTGCTGAGTACCAAAGTTATTGTTTGAAGTTCATTTGTTCGAGCCTCAAGTTATATCAGTAGGCTCTCTGTAGATATCCAAAGTTTACATGTCGTTAATTTGACGTAAACTTATTAAGTCCATAAAGTACAGTATATATTTGAAATAAAACGTCACTTAATAAATACGATGTTTGATGGACGGTCGCCAGTGATCCGAAGTCGTCGTAAGCAGCCAATTATATCTTTGCAAAGACCGATGTCAATTTTTTATCGCTGGATACTGTAAAGAAGTTACTGATAATGATCATGAGTTACGCTCCAGTATATACTCAGATACCAATCAACAAACGAAGCGCTAATTTTGTACCGGGAGATTGGTTACTGGCTCGTACTGTGGTTTTGAGCTTAGTTTGGGCGCTGACCGCGAAGCAATACGAACAGTATTAATGCGATCGGATTAATAATAGTTCAATAAGCCAATTGGAGCCAGGTTTCAGTCGATACTAAGGCTTCAGCGATATTAGCCGACAAGAAGCGTTAAGATAACCCTGAGCCAGTTGTAATTTTTTTTTTTACGTGCTGAAAAAGTGAAAATATTCTCAATAGTATTTGAACTTAAACTCGTTCACGAATTACTATTATCTTTTTTTAATTCAACTTGGCGATCTTTTTCTTGTGAATTGCTTGTATTTGACATTTAAATGTTTTTCAAAAAAATTCAAAGGGTGACAAATAAATCAATCTGTCTGCCGACGTTTGAAATGACAAAACATTTGCTCCAACTTTTCCCAAAACCAGCGTTTCAGACGCTCGTTTGTGCGGCGCTGTTGAAAAGTAAAGCGCGAGAATTTAGCCTGGGGACCGCGCTGCCACATCATTTTGGGGTTTTAATCCCACCTGCCTCGAAATTACAGGATTAACACTATGTTTTGGCATCATCAAATTTTAAGAGAATTACGAAGTTACTAAGAAACTATTGCGGTTCCTTATACAATTATAAAATTGTTCTGGTATGTTTCGGCAAGGCATTTTAAAAAAATCGTGTACCTACACTTTACTTTTTTTTCCCAAAATGAAGAAATTTTGGGTTTTTCTGGATCAAAATTACTACACTCAGGGACATATTTAGCGGAACACAAAAAAAAGTTAGCAAAACGCATAATTAACGCTTGACCAGAAAAAAAAATAGTTACCTACACTTTTTTTTGTGTTACGCTAAATTATGTACCTGAGTGTAGTTCTATTCATTTTTGTAAAGAAAAAAGTGTCCTAGCCTAGCTTATGGTAAAAGGAGTGTATTAAGAAATCAATTTGTGAGAGACATGATTTGACATTCAACCTTCGCGAAATGTAAGTCAGTGTAAACAATAGGTACTTACCTATACAGACAGACATACAGAATTGACACGAATTGACAATAATAGTTCCAATTTTTTTTTTTTTATACAAAACAAGCCTACGTCTGACTTCAATCTTGCTTGATGGAAGTCGAAGATGAGGCCTAAGATGGTACACGTTTGCCTAGCTAAATATTTATTTATTATTATTTATTTACTAACTGTTGTAGTAGTAGTAGACTTAGAAGTGTAAAAGAAACACTTCCCCTATATTTCTTCTATATATTTTAACCGGGCACGTAAATATTCAAAGAAAGTGGGTACATATCAAAATCCATAAAGTTTAAAATGTATAATGGGTTAAAATACATAATGGTTCAAAATATGTAATGCAGTTTACTCAGGAAATTGCAAATTAACAGAATTGGTATTAACTAAACCTAACCTAATCTATAAAAATCTATAGATCACGAAAAAAAAAACATTATACCTACCTAATAGTTTCACAAAAAATGGCATTATAATATTTTATTTTGAACCATTATGCATTTTAACCCATTATACATTTTAAACTTTATACATTCTGATTCGCTCCCAAAGAGAGTAACATCAATTTTTTTGTCATTTCGACTGTAACCCTGAAAAGGACATTCAATCGAAATAATCTTTCCTACCGAGTAAGTGGGTGGACAAAATAAATAGACTGAGGGCGAAACATCACGATATTTACAAAGGTCTAGTTAGTTAATTGTGACAAGGTTGGAGAGGGCGAGCAAATGTGTACTTAGCCTAATGTCATGTGGCACATCCTTTTTTACAAGGTAAATACAAAAGGGGTTAAATAGGTAGCCTGAGTGTAGATTTAAGACTTTATTTAGGTTTCATGTTGGGCTGATTTTTAAGAGTACCTAAATTAAAGACGTCCATAGAACATTTTATAATATACTTAATGATAATGGTTTATCGATTCCTAGATTTTCATCTATTATAACAGACTTGTTTAGGTAAACGTAAGAGTAATGCAAGATCATACAAAAAAAAACTAGGTACGTAATAAAATGTTTTTATATTAATGGCCACAAATAAAAACACCATAAAAAATCTCAGAAAAAATAAAAAAGAACCCCTCCCCCCCCACCCCGGCCATACATTTACTACTGATCAGATTTTTCTGTCTTGTAATTTTCAGAGTCGTTTTTGGAAAGAAAAAATAAAAGCAAATAATAGTAAGTATACTTAGAATTGAAGAAGCACTTCCATAAACTCCTTCTCCATATTTTAACCAACTACAGTCGTAATACGTAAATATTCAAAGAACGTAACATTATTAAAAGCTCCCACACTTCATTCTTCCCAGCATTACCAGGAAAAATAACATAAAAAGCTCGCTTACATCTAATGCGTTGGAACGACATGCGCTTAAAAGCTCTATTTGTCATGTAAAAAGCTTTAGGTCGTTACGGCCTTTATTGGCCAATATTGGCGGCATATAACTGACCAAACATTGGAGTAGATACGGCATGTTTACGATATTAAAAACATAACCTAGCCGGAGCGATGCCTTTTTTATGTAAAATTGCCAAATGTATGTCATTTTCGATCAGAATAACGACAAAATAGGAACAGAACAAAAAAAAAATTAATTAGTAGAAGCGGTAGTAACACAACAATCATTTGCTTATATTTATACAATACTAGCTATTGCCAGCGACTTCGTCTGCAAAGAATTCGTTTATCGCTATCCCGCGGGAACTACGCAATTTTCCGGGATAAAAAGTAGCCTGTGTGCTATTCCAGACTTTTCTTTATCTATGCGCCGAATTTCATCCAGATCCGTTGGGCCGTTCTGGCGTGATTGAGTAACAAACAAACATCCATCCATCCATACTTTCGCATTTATAATATTATTATTATTTATTTTATTATTATTATATTATAGTTAGATTAGATTCCGATAAAACTCAGGGGCTCCTTTTTTAGAGTAGGTACTTGTTTAAATAGTTTATTACAAGATGGCGCTCAGTTATTGTATCTATATAAGAATAAAAAAGCGACGGTAGCAGTGAAAACAGCAGCTTAGATTAGATTTAATGTTGTAACCTCCATGACGCTCAAGACGCGTACCGTACTGGCCACTTACAAAAAGAAACGTACGTATTATCTATATTGACAGACCTCTAACAATGTGCTGATGCCCTGTACTTTTGCTCCACGACTCAACAAGAAAACACTTCAAAAATCGAACGCGATTCATTCGTATTTCAAAATTAAGCTCTTAGAGGATCTGATATCCTGGTACTTAAACTCTCCCTCCGTCTTACGCCTGACGCGAGTTTAACATTCTTTACCCATCCCAAAAAGTGCCCAACGCCGCTAAAGCAGTTTTCACTTCAAAAACGAAAATAGTTTTAATTTATCTTTAGAAGTAACAATGTTGTATTAAACATAATATTAAGTGTGGACAAGAATATAAATTTTATTCATAGTTTAGAGGTATCGCTGAAAAAATAATAACCATCTGACCTTCAAAGGTTACTGAACTGCCGCCTAATATTTCTTTTTGTCGATGCCGCCACACGCGCTGAATATTCTATTCAACATGAGCGTAGCCAACATTTTCAGACAGGCAACTTCAGCATAATACATACCATGTTCGTATGAGGACGGCAGTTTTGTGGGTCAACATTGCTCTAGCTCTATCGATTTGTTCCATAATGGTGTTAGATAACAGAGTCGAGGTTTTTTCCTTCATATTCTTATCGGGATCGTGAAATTGTAGTCATTGGAGCGCATCGGGCATTTAAATCTGCGAATGTGCGAGTTCGATGCGACCATTTGATTTATTCTAACATACCCCAAGACATGGATGTAGTAAGTAATTCAATTAATTTGTATTAAGTAATTCACGGCAGTGCCTCCGCCAAGACGACCAAAGAAACTTGACACTACCTACTTTTTCCCGATAACTTTAAATTTTTAGGACAAAATTTAGTTAGAAGACTTACGAAACACGTCTGGTTCCAACGTTTGTTATTGATAAAATTGAAGAAATTCTAGAGTTTCGACTTAGACTATTCTAGGATTTCGAAGAGGACTTAGGAACTTGGCTCTTCATGAGATCTGATAAGTTTTAACAGTGAAACAATTTTAAATTTGTGAATCTTGGCAATCGATTCTTCATGAAACTTGGTGAAATACTATGAATAGATTTATTGACCGAGCGAGCGCGAAGAGTGAGAGAAGCGTCTCCATTCAGCATTCGCACTTTTGTGTTTCTGCACGGCTCCGCTGTGTGGCTGTGTTCTTTTCTACAGCTCCCTTACTCCAAAATGCGAAATTCGAACTTCCGTATCGTGCCGTCTTGATAGTGTTTAATAACGAAAGCTAGAGGGATTGTATAACACGAAGCTCTAATTTCGAACTTGGGGGTAGCACCACAGGTCGCGATTATCAACAAATTGTCATGAAACTTTGTGATCATTATCAAGTGTTTTTTTAAATGGTAGAGCGTTTGAGGTTGAAAACGTAAGCAATATAATAGTTCAGTTTTTTCGAGAAAGGTTCAAAAAATTCACTAATTTATAAAACATTTTGGAAAATCACCAAAGTGTCACCTGACGATAAAAGCACTAACACAGACAGAGGGCTAAGGCTAAGAAGGAATACCTCACGTGCCAGTAATTTCACTGGTTGTCTTACGATCTTCGTTGGAACACAGCAGAACAAGCCTATATAAAACAGTGGTACCTAGCAATCCTAACGGACCTTGAACAATGTCCTACCACCGCAAATTGGTCAAATGCTTGTCAACGAACCGCTCTGTTCCTATCGCTTTCTTCTTTATAAGAAGGCTAACCCCCTTATTCATAAACGCTCTAGGCTTCTGCTAGCTTAGCAATCGTTAGTCCTTATCTGTCACTTTGACATTTACCTTTCACAGATAAGGACAAACGATTGCTAAGTTAGCCGAGCCTATAGAGCGTTTATGAATCCTTATTCACCCTTATGAGACCCTTGTCTCGGGCCTGCATTTGAACCTAGTCTAGTTTATTTAGTGTGTGGCATGTTTTTGTAGCACTAACTCTTCGTTCGTCCAACATGAATTGAAACAAAACAAAATCGCTACAGCCAGAAAACTAACAGAAAAACACTGAAGTCCAATAAATTCTTTAGCCTCGTCCAACTGGCAAGGACAGTTCTCATGGGCACACTTGCTGGATCCTATTTATAAGTTCTCCCCCCTATTGATTTACACCCCTCGAACTTAGTTTTATGTGATTCCTAACACTAAAGTTCGGTATTTAGGGGAATTAATCCGTTCTTGTATCGGACTTTGCAAGAAATGTATTAACAACAGGCAATTTAGTGGGAAAACGGAACTCTTAAGTTTCTCTAATGCTATTTGGATCGTGGAGGATTTTAGGTTTTTCAAGCTGTTTTTATATAGATTGACTTAGAGTGCCTACCTACATCAATTTGAAATGGTGCTAATAATAAAGCTTAAAAACTGGATTAAGTTTAGTGTACCTATATAGCTCAGTTTAGTAATATCAAAATGTATGCAACTATCAAGCTTAAATCGGATCTAATGACTAAATTCTTATTTTTTTTTCTAGGTTTTTTTTTCTACCAAAGTCGCAAGAAACTTCACAGAAACAGTTTTTTTTTAAAGTTAAATGATAATTTTATCTAAACAAGAGACCCTAGTGAACTAAAAAAGATCCAATTTGATGAATCAGGCGTCACTCTGTGGAGTAGCTTTTGTGCAAAAAAAGATAAAAAAATGACAATTTATTATTGTCATTTTTTTATCTTTTTTTGCACTTTTATTTCAACATTTTAATGGATTTTACACCGATTATACATACCTACATAATTCAAGATGATATCAATACTACACCTAACATTTTTTTTTAATAATCTGCAGCACAATCAACATCCAATTTCCCATCTCAAAATTATCGGCGGAATAATAGCAAAAAGCTCACTGCACTCGTATCCAAATCACAAAGCCCAGCTTATCAAATATGAGCGTAGAAAATCGAATGAAACGTGAAGCTATTACTACCTAGATTGCGCGACTGTAAAAAACAGTTCCCGGCTAAAACTGTGTCGTGACCACTTTAAACTTTTAATTTAGCTAGTTTTCATTGACGTAACAATAAACAACTAGACTCCCAATCATGCTTAAAAACTGTCGGAAGCAAAAGTCTGCACGACGCGTCTATTGTGCAGAGTTTTGGTTCAGTCGTGTTTCGACCGCGCTTCGATAACAATGTAAGTACATGTCTCTTTCGCGCCGTAATCTCAAACGCTTGAGAACAAGAGACAGACAGGTTTCCAGCGCGTGGCGTCGTGTCATTACTTCTCACGATCGTATGCAATTGACATTAAACATTACTGCCACGAAATAAGGTGTTAATTTGAACGAATATGTTAATGTTATCTGTGTAAGTTGATGTGTTGACACACACAACACATAGACAACGCCGCTCGGACGTTTCTTGAGGCACTTTTGTTTGCGATTGGGAGTCTAGTTGTTTTTAACTTCATCGTACGTTTGTTTATTGGTTTATCTATGGAAGTCCGGTTTTGTGATCTGATGGACGGCTGATGAAATCGGAAGTTTCTCAAGTAGCGACCACGTACCGGAAGCCGCAGCGTAGAAATGCCCCCCCTCAAGATGGACTGATGACCAGGGGTTTATTGTCTAACTCACTCGCAATCGCCATCGTGTTCATTTTGACAGTTCATGTATGGGCTGACAATTGGCATCGGAATCAGCTAGCTGTCACATTCATACAAGAACTGTCAACTGAACACGATGGCGATTGCGAGCGAGTTAGACAATAAGCCTACTGGTGACAGCCGTGGGAGTTTGCTGGATGAGGACCACGCAAGACCGGTCTTTATGGCTCTCTTTGGGGGAGGCCTAAGTAGAGGCCGTGTTTTGGTTGATGACAAAACAAAACCATGATAATGATGAAAATGCAACACTAAAGTCAGGTATTGGAAAAAAGCTGGTGCACATTTATCTTTTTGTTTGTTGTTTTTTATCTATTATTTTTTTAATATTTTTAAGCAGCAAAAACGCCAAAACAAATTAAAAAGTCGAAGCGGAATCGCTACAGTCACGAATAAGCCCAACGACCGTACCACGATGCGACACGATGCGCCGAATGCATTCACCAAATCTGCATGAAAAATGGAAATTGATCCGGCAAAGAAAAACGGAACGGTATTTGCGACACAAATACGGTTTGGAAAAACAAAGGGTATGCTAAACCAGTAACGTCGGCCCGATTTAAGCCTTCATAATCGGGTTTTGTATTTGAAATTGATTTGATCTCGGGTTTTGGTTTAAGTGCGTCTGTTTATTTTGAACCATGGTTAAGTTTTTGTTGAATTAATCGAAAATCTTACTCCCCGGTTTTTTATTTTATTTTTACGGTTCACCCGCTACAAATGTGTTTCTCAACGAAAAGGCTACATAGAAAAATATGAATAGGACAGGATCTGTTATGGTTGGCCTTAGCTTTACTTTTCAAATTTTTCCATTTGTTTTGTTTTCAGAATAGTTAAGAAATATTTTTTATTTTTATTGTTATAAAATAAACGTGCAGCCATGCAAAGTAGTTTTAATTGGAAAATATTTTTGACATAATATGCCGCTGAGTACCTACGAGAGAAAAACCATTTGAATAGGACAAATAAAATTAGGACATTTTATAAATGAAAAGTGAAACAAATTAAAGTACCTATAACTAAATTAAAATCGAAATTAAAAGTAATTTTAAAATAAAATTTATAAAAAAGGAAAGCTCCGTGGCATACTACAACAGATGCTGGTAGCATTTCCAAATTTATTATATTTGTGCCATAAATTTTAGTTTGAATTTTTTCTGGAATAGAAAAATTTACTCAATGTTTTCCTTTGGACTAACGTTTTATTTATCCTTGAAAATTGTTACGTGCTGTACTTAAGCAAAAAGCGAGGCAACATAATTCACGAATAATAAGGCACATAAATCCCACACTATTGGCATAACAGCCGCAAAAACAGGGCATCATGTATCACGCAATATAGTACAACCCTAGAAAATATATAGTCCAGTACTTAATCACCGGTTTAATGTATCGTCCTGATCGGAATAGGTCTCTGGCTTCCCTCGAACAAATGGCTTGTGAAAGGGTCCTGGTTACTGATAGAAACAAATAACAGGCAAATTTGGGCGCACTAGGTAATTTAGGGAACAGGTGTTTCGTAAGTACAAATACTAGGTCTCAGTTGTTACTGTAAATGGGAGCGTTAGCAAGTTAGACGTCTTGGGTGGAATGAGTTTTTTCATTTGGTGAAAGTTTGGTGATTTTGCTTAGTTTTATTCGCAGGTGATATTTCAAAGAAATTGGTGTTAACTGAAGTTTGTCTGCTATTTATTATAAATGTCTTAATCAATGTTTTGCGGGAATAGCATGAAAGTGAATAATATATTTTTTGTTACGGAAAAGCAGTAGGTACCTATTGTATTTATAGTCCGTCTTCTATACTTCAACTTAAGATTTATTTTCCTGTCTTCTTTCTACAGGGCGTATCAGACAGACACCCCCTAACAATAATCCACTGGGGTATATAACCATAGCTAAGTTAAAAACTTTAATGTATTTCAAAATCTATTTTTCTTCGTTAATTTTGGAAAACAGCCCTGACCACATACTTTTCCTGTATCTCTGTGGTTTTTGCATAACAACTGAGGTGTCATATGAACGTCAGCTTATGTATTAGGTGCCTATAACGAGTACCGCTAACGAGTTCGTGATCATTCGATAAAAAAATGCTTGTTCCACAAATATTTTTCACGCTGCTCAGTTATCACCCGATCATGAGCGCCCTAAAGATATTTGTTATCGTCTCAAGCAAAGTACGGATTTTAAGGGTATCAGGAAATGATCGATTATTACAGATTCATGTCACTGAGAAGGAAAGGCTTACCATTATCTTACAGGAAAAAGATCGAGTTCTTTATTTAAAAACGGATTTGCTGACGCATTTGGGAAATCAAACGTATAAATAAAGGGTGAAACCGATGTCAGATGACGCAGTAGGATCCAAACCTTGTTTTAAAAATTTTCATTATCTCCTTACCATGACGTCCTAATTCCGACTCAGTTCAAGTTTTAGCTGTCATTTTTAGTATGAATCTGACAGTGAGCGAACCTGAACTGAATCGCATTAAGCCGTCACGGTAAGGCCCCAGGCCTCTCCTCATAATCACAAGTTATTAGCTG
Source organism: Pandemis heparana (assembly GCA_963854515.1). Lineage (NCBI taxonomy): Eukaryota > Metazoa > Arthropoda > Insecta > Lepidoptera > Tortricidae > Pandemis > Pandemis heparana. The sequence continues at coordinate 6,859,134 of OY978022.1, read as the reverse complement.
AAGTTCCCCAAAGAACGCAGTGCAATTCGGAACTTCACATAGGTACACAATCATTGAATTGCGAACTTAATTTATTTATATAAAATTGGTATATTTAATGCATTATAGACATACAGCCTTATTCATAAAAAGTTAGAGGCTCGCTATAAGCTCGCTATAGGACCGATGCAAAAAAACATGATTCATAAACGTCAATTAGCGCTAATCTGTCCATCAAGGGTCTGTTAAGTCTTCCGAAAGTTAGCGGACCGTAGACCCTACTTTATCTCTCTGCTAACTTACAAAATGGCCGCCACACATATGAACAGCTGATTTTGGCAAGAGCAAAACCATACGCAAGACAGTTTTTTTTGTTTTAAGTTTGTATCCCCTAAAGAAAGGTAAAGGAAACTAGATCCACGCTGCCTTGTCTGTCGTGTTAATTCGCTGGTTTCCCGCTAATTCGCTGCCACTGCTGTCATTTTTTTTTTTAATTCACTAAAAAGCCATTTATGGTCTATGATTTGTCAAGGTGACAACATAACGCGTCTAATCCATTCATCAACAGCTTATTAGTTAACAGACTGCTAGCAAGCGTTTATGAATCATACTTTTTAACAACTGTCAAATAAGCTTAATCAGTTTGTTAACTAATGAACTGATCAAACCTCAATTAAGGATTTTTTATGAATAAGGCTGATAGCCTCTAGTGTAAGTTTTCGCATATAAATACGTCTCGGACGCGTTCACGTAAACGTCTCAATTACTATGGAATAATTGGCAGCGCCACTTGCGGATCGAAATGGCAACTAAAATTTCTCATAGTATTTGACAGTTTAACGCAAACGTTATCGAGACGTATTTTGCTATCGGAAACTTACACTAAGCATACAGGTTTTTTTTGTAGTACCTAAATTAAAGGTTTTTAAATTAGTTGCTTATTAAAAATTGAAGCATATTTTTATCGCGGTTCTAAACCCACGTATTTTTATGGAATATACGAGTATAGATACCATTTTTATACCATTGCGCCATACAAACCAAACCTTCAAACCTTTTGAAACTAGGTTACGCCAATCATTTTCGCTCTCACTTCCGCAGCTAGCAGAGCCTCTAGTGTAAGTTTTCACATGAACAAACGTCTCGAACGCGTTCACATAAACGTCTCAATTACTATGGAAAAATTGGCAGCGCCACTTGCGGATCGAAATGGCAACAAACTGTTCCCATAGTATTTGACATTTTAACGCAAACGCGGTCGAGACGTGTTCTGTGACCGAAAACTTACACTAAGCATACTGAGCCTCTAGTGTAAGTTTTCACATATAAAAACGTCTCGAACGCGTTCACGTAAACGTCTCAATTACTATGGAATAATTGGCAGCGCCACTTGCGGATCGAAACGGCAACAAACTGTTCTCGTAGTATTTGACATTTTAACGCAAGCGCGTTCGAGACGTATTTTGTGACCGAAAACCTACACTAAGCATACAGGATTCGCTGTTGACGGATACATCAAGGACATACCATTTTAAAAGTAACTGCTATGACTCATATCCTTATGTATCTTAGATAATATTAACAGTTAAGTATTTAATAAATGACCTCAAAATAACTCCTCTATACCTACCCACGTAATAAACCTGTTGCCGAGTCGGAAAACCATTCCATTTCATCCCGTAGAACCTTCTATGAATATAACATGAAGAAAGACCGTTGCTCAAAATGAGGCATATTGTCTTGGGACGTACAATGCCGCTGCTTTATTTTCGACATGTTTTTCAGGTAGCTAGGGAGCGTTTTTTATTAATCCATTATTTAAATGGAAATTTAGTTAAGTGACAGGATTTGCGGGGAAATTTATGAGCCAGTTGAAAATTTGATTTTATTCGGGTTGTTAATTTATCGTATGTACCTTAGTTAGGTACATGTGGTTGCGGGGAAGTAGGTATATTATTAAGAGGCTGACAACACCTAATTTTGTTGAAATTGATGTTATTTAAACACTTTTTTAAAAAAAACTGCACACAAAAAAAATACAAAAAAAATATAATGTTAATTTTCATCATATTTCAAACACGCTAGACGGGCTCGATACATAATTGAACAAAATCGGCTCGATAGAAAATCATTGCAAAGATTGGTCTTAAAATCATCATTAAACAGTTCTATGTCTTTATTTTTTCGACGTATGGGTCTGCAATTAAAAACATAAAGTCAACATATTCATACCTAAACGGCTAACGAGTCATATTTCACAAATAATCCATACTTTTGTTTATTTCTTATGATTTGTGTCTTATTTGCAAGATTTTAGACGCGCGCCAAGCTGCCGGAATAGCTTCTTCTCTTTCACTAACAGGCACGTGAACCGTATGTGTGAAGAGTGGCGCTGCTCCAGGTCATTTGCTGTTGACAGTGCCTTAAGGTACCGGGCCTAATGGCAAAATTAGGATTGCAGGTCGGTTTTCTCGGCAAATTTCGGCTTCGTACGTTGTCTTACTCTAACTTACGTGACGCCAATCGCCTCTTTCCAAAGACCGAAGTGCAATCTTTATAGTCGGGTGCTGTATGTGGCTGAAATAAGTATGGCGAATTTAATTGAAGCATTTATTTGAGCCTTTTTCGCATTTACCTATATAATTACTTACACATCTAACTAATATTGTAAATATTATAAACGCGAAAGTTTGGATGGATGGATGGATGGATATTTGTTTGTAACTCAATCACGCCAGAACGGCCCAACGAATCTGGATGAAATTCGGCACATAGATAAAAAAAAGTCTGGAATAGCACATATGCTACATTTTATCTCGGAAAATTCCCGCGGGATAGCGATAAACGAATTCTTTGCAGACGAAGTCGCGAGCAACAGCTAGTTTATTATAAAACAAACTCCTCCGCCGCGTCCGTCTGTCTATATGTCTGTTTGCGATAAACTCAAAAGCTAGTCGACGGATTTTCATGCGGTTTTCACTAATGGATAGAGCGAAGAGGAAGGTTTTGAGTATAACATAATTTGTCAAAGTCTTGTGTAAATCGATTGAAATATAACGAGGAAAAATTAACCCGTCGAGCGTCCTGTGTACACACGTGTGGGCACAACGAGTAAAGAAAATGTATGGAAATGTCAACAAGGAAGTTCGACGGGTGCTGCCAGGGTAACAAATTTTAATTCCACGCAGATGAAGTAAGGAAACAGCTAGTAGGTACACCTAAACAAAAAATGTTGTTCGTTTAATGCCTAGTAAGTATATTTAATAACAAATTTTCACTTAAGTACCAGAACTTCAGGCCTTATACTCTGAAATTCGATTTTCGAAGTTCGTTTCGTGCCGTTCCGTTCTCACTAATAGTTATTAATTGTAGAGTGAGAGGGACGGCGTGATACGAACTTCGAAAATCGAGTTTCGGAGTAGCCCCCCAGCCCTTTTCATTAAAACAATTCAACACAAAGTCAAGTCCGGCTATAAATAGTCCAGTCAACAATCAAGATCATTTCAAATCAGTTTCACGCAAGGCAACACCGATTTCTCGGGCTGTCATCCAACAGCGACAAATACAAATGGCGGCCGTCAAAGTTACGTAATCGCCAGATGGATATCCTTAACCAGTCGCAATGAAATATTATTGTAAATGATGAGGAAAACTGGGTAATGGATCACGTAGCATTGATAGAAAATGTGGAGAAAGTGGTTTGCGCGCGTGTAGACGCTTTTATATTGTGCGATCGGGCACGGAACGTCACGCATCACACGGGAGAGAAATATTAAAAAACTGGAGTCGGAAAGTCGAAAAGGTTAAAAAATAAATATGCTTCAATTCGATAAAAAATACATGGTTCTCTATTGATTTGCCGAAAATTTTATTGCCGAATTTCACTTCCCAACCCGTTGGCCGAATTTCATTTTGCCTAATCATCATATAGCAATTTGTTAAAATGATTAGTTTCATTTCCCAACCTCACGATTGTCAACTCAACATTTGTTTTATTTTACATGGACACTTATTAAGATGTCATTTTTTATATAGCCACATGGTACTAAATAACCATTAATAAAAAATAAAGACTGTTTATAAATTAAAACAAACATGTTCGCGGCTAAGCCGTACGATATTCGTCTTCATAAAAATTCGGCCAAATGAGAGGTTGGCATACAAAAATTTGCCAATAAGTAGTTGTCAAAGTGAACATTCGGCGAAATGTTGGTTGCCAAATGAAATTCGACCAAAAAAAATCAGCGAAATGGCAGAACACCAAAATACATACATACCTACATACCGTCACGCCTCTTTCCCACAGGGGTAGGTAGAGACTGTTCCACTTGCCACGATCCTGACATACCTCTTTTGCTTCAGCCACATTCATCAATCTCTTCATAACATGCTCGCCGGTTTCGGGTACTCTTGACCTGACCTTTTTCCAAAACGTCCCCAATTTGATCACGGAACGTCCGTCTAGGCCTTCCTCTCCCAACGCGCTCATTCACACTCCCCATATAAATCTGTTCTTCTTTCATCCATCCTCTCTACGTGACCAAACCAACTAAGAATACCTTTTTCTTTCCTATATCCTCTTTCACACCAGCACGTTCCCTTATCGCACTATTCCTTATTCTATCTTTCAAACGTTCGCTAATAATTAAAAACTCGTTTTTGTGTGCCAGTGTTCAAGTCATGCTTAATAAAAACGGTACCGAATTGGCTGCAATATCAAGTTTACAATATTTATAACAAGCGACTGCACTTGCAAAGAATTTTTAAAGTAAATGAAATATGGCACGTAGACACTAATGTGCTCTGGACTACTGCCAGGTTCGATTCCCGCTCGTTGTTTCTATTTTATACCGAAGGCTCTCGCAGGAAGTCGAGTATATGTAAAAGTTAAATTTTATAATATTACCTACAAACTAAATTATTTGGTACTTACTTACCCTCTTATTAAAAAAGCCGTGGTAGCCTAGTGGTTTGACCTGTGGCCTCTCAGGCAGAGCGTCGTGGGTTCAAATCCCTCCCTCTGAGTTTTTCGGAATTTATGTGCGAAAATTACATTTGTAATTTGCCATGAGCTTTTCGGTGAAGGAAAACATCGTGAGGAAACCTGCACACATCTGCGAAGAAATTCAATGGTGTGTGTTAAGTTCCCAATCCGCACTGGGCGCGCGTGGGAACTATAGCCCAAACCTTCCAATACACGGAGGCACGCCGAATTACGCGACAATTTAATAAATAAACGACAATAACAACAACAACAACATGAACTTACTGAAATTGTAGCGAAGTCGGAATAAAAAGGCTTATAAATAAATAAAAATATAAATAAATAATTACCCTCTTATTAGTGTGATAAGGGAACGTGCTGGTGTGAAATAAGATTAGCCACCTCATTTATAAACGCTCTGAGGCTTCTAACTTAGCAATCGTTTGTCCTTATCTGTCACATTGACATTTACCTTTCACAGATAAGGACAAACTATTACTAGGTAAGCAGAAGCAGGTAGAAGCCTGTACAGCGTTTATGAATAAGGGGGATAATGACTAGGATGTAAAAAAGTATGCTTAGTTTGTTGGTTTGGTCAAAGGGAATCAAATTATAGTGATGAGTTGCTAGTCGCGACGCCTATAACATGATTCCTAAGATTTTCGCTGATTCCCTCAATGGGCTTTTATCTTCACGAGAAGAGAGGCAACTGGCACATTCTATGTTTTTATTTGATCCCGGACCAGAAACAAATACGAAAGCGTGATAGAGCCCCGGGACTTTTAGTAATTATAAACTGTGGAAGACTTGAATTAAAACTGATGAATGTACTTAGCACCAGCGCTCGTACTAAAAGAGGTTAAGTCGTAATTAATTATTTTAATATTCTACAAAAATCTTGGCACAATACCAAATGGATGATCAAAGTGGTAAAAGTTGATTATCTTCAACTTGGCAAGTCGTAGGAACCGAAGGGAAATAAAACTAATATCTCCGTTTTTTTTCCAAGATTATAAAAAAAAATATTTACTCCTTTTTATGTGAATAGGAAGGCAAACGAGCAAGTGGGTCACCTGATGGGAAGCGATCACTACTACCCATAGACACCCGCAACCCCGGAGGGATTGCAGATGCGTTGCCAACCTAGAGGACTTAGATGCCTCTTGTGCCCGTAATTTCCCCGGCTGTCTTACTCTCCACACCGGAACACAGCAGCGCAAGCACTGCTGCTTGGCGGCAGGATTAGCGAGTAAGATGGTGGTAGCGATCCGGACGGACCTTGCACAAGTTACTCAATATACTATTTACAAATAACAAATTAAACTATGATTAAATTAAAAACTAAACTTAAACTAAGTATAAAAAGTATAATATATATTTTGAAACGTTCTTAGGCAATTTTAGCTACCGATTACCTACCAGATACATACCAGATATGATAAAATTTAATATCACGAAACATATTTTAGCCACCAAAACTTTTGTACACCCGCGTCAACAAACAAACTTTCGATTTACTTATTTCAAAATTTTAACTCTATTCATATGAAGCTGTAACCAAATAATATATATCGTGCTAAGTACAATAACACAGAATAAACTCCCGAATCAAATGAGTAATTTTGACCAAAAATAATAAAGGATTACAAAAATGTTGGTAAATATTTCGTAATAACTCTTTTCATAAGCGGTCAACTTACCGAACCCAATATAGCCAACTTCCAATTCAAATACAAGTATTGATTAGAGAAAACAAAACTGTACGTATATAGCTATTCAGAGTACAGCAGCAAATCACCTATTCAACCATCCGTCTATCGAACATAGCGACAAGTAATAGGGGCGTATTTTACCTCTCTATTTCACGAGTACAGTATGCCGAGAAGAAACAGTAAGAATGTTTTAAACTTTCATGATTATCACTTATAACAACCATAAAACTCCCGAAACTATAATCACGTCAACATTGCCATTTCACCATGAGTTTATCGGGAAGGAAACCTGCACACACTTTCGAAGCAATTCAAATATGAACTTTCTGATAACTACCTTCCTAGTCAGGGCTCTCATGGAAACTATAGCCTATCTATAGCACCATAAGCTAGCTCAGCTGTTGAGCGTTTAAAGACATGATTTGCAGCTCTCTGTTAAACAATGCATCTGAATATGGAGCCTAATAACTCACCAAAAATATAATTTTATCAGTCAAGCATAACCGATGACGACCGGATGGCCTAGTGGTTAGAGAACCTGACTATGAAGCTTGAGGTCCCGGGTTCGATCCCCGGTCGCGGCAGATATTTGTATGAAAAATACGAATGTTTGTTCTCTAGTCTTGGATGTGTAATAATTATATATTTAAGTATGTATTTATCTGTATAAGTATGTTTATCAGTTGTCTAGTGCCCATATCACAAGATTTGCTTAGTTTGGGACTAGCTCAATTGGTGTCAATTGTCCCAAGATATTTATTTATTATTATTTATAATAATTAACATACTGCGCACCCGCTATACACTGTGCTATCGTTCTCGGATGATTAGCAATTAAATTCACACAGCGATGGGACCCGTCCCAACCCAATACCGAAACGAACGGATTACTCAGTTCGAACTAACCAGTTTCCATCCAACTCACACCTTACACCGAAGAAAAGGACAAAAAACACTGCGAAATCGAATGGAATCTGAATAGATATCTCTAGTTTTGTAACGACCTGATCGAAAGACCCGATTTGGTTTTGAAATGGTGACATTCTAGTTGGCGCCGATTTTGCGCTTGCCTTCGGAATCGTTATCAGATTAGATTTTGCCCTTTTGCATTTCGATTGCCTTATATACGACTTTCAATGCGTTTTCAAGGGCAAGTCTATAAAAACGTTGGTAACTGTTTCAAAAACATTTAAGTACATTCAGTGTTATTCAAATTGCGAATATAAATATATATACTTATACATAATATAAAAAGAAAAGTAGCGATACATAAAGTTTAAAATGTATAATGAGTCAAAATACATACTGATTCAAAATATGTAATGCCATTTTCTGTGAAACTACTAGCTAGATATATTTTTTTGATAGTGTAATCTATAGATAGATAGGTTTAGGTTAGGTTTCTTTTAGACCAATTCTGTTAATTTGCAATTTTCTGAGAAAATCGCATTGTATATTTTGAACCATTATGTATTTTGACTCATTATACATTTTAAAATTTATGTATTTTAATACGTACCCCTTATTTGACGTATACTCAGCGTGAGACACACCCTTTGTCTAGAATTGAGATTACAGTATTCAGATAAAATTAGTAGGATTAACAAAACTTTTTTGAAACAGAAACGTAAATAATTACCTACCTTTTAACGTTTAATAATCTTAAAATCAGGATGAAAGCTTTCTAAGCCCCAAAAATAGTTGAGAGTGGGTTTTGATTGAGTAATTTTTTTTTATTGCTTGAAATTTTACTGAAACAATGAAGTAATTGTACATACCCAAATTTAATTATCATCAGATATATTGATGAATTTAAGAGGTATAAACGAGATCAAAAGCCCCAAATTAGCCCTTTTCATCAAATATTCACTACGGCATAATTAACAAAAATTAATTCTCCCTAAATCTGGTATGTAATGAAAATGAACTGTAAAACTAATTTCGTTCATTAAAGTTGATGGAATGGCATTAGGTACGAAATGAGGATCATTTTGTTGGGAGCTTAGGCTAGTTTTAAAAATTAATGTGCCCTGAATTTTTAGGTATTTCAAGCGCCTAATCTTACCCGGTGGAGCTATTTGCCTAAATTTAATCTGAATCTCTTGGTAGCGAAAAAAAGGAAGTTTTATCTTTTGTTTTCTGAATAATCTAACTAATATTATAAATGTGAAAGTATGGATGGATGGATGGATGGATGTTTGTTTGTTACTCAATCACGCCAGAACGGCCCAACGAATCTGTATGAAATTAGGCACATAGGTGGAGAAAAGTCTGCAATAGCACATAGGCTACTTTTTATCCCGGAAAATTGCGTAGTTCCAGCGGGATAGCGATAAACAAATTCTTTGCAGACGACGTCGCTGGCAACAGCTAGTTTATTTATTATTATGATATGTATTGCTATACTGAATTGTTTGTTAAACGTCTAAATGAATAACATTAAAAAATCGACTATCGTCAATCTTTTTGCATTATGTTACAAAATGTCCAACATGCAGGTACCTTTTTTCTGTTTTGATTGTTATATGTGGTGTTCAATAAAGAGTTATTGTATTGTATTGTACCTAAATGAAAATAGTTATATTCTGCAACAATTATTTACATTGCGACTTTAGGCAGCTATGACCTTTGACATATTATCATTATCCCGCGGGAACTATGCATTTTTTTCCGGTATAAAAAGTAGCCGTAAATTTTATCCAAATCCGTCCAGCCGTTTGCACGTGAAGAAGTGACAAACACACACACACACACACAAACTTTCGCCCTTATAATATAAGTGTGATATAGTGTGGTTATGATTAAAATGAAAACAAAATATGTACATTTTAATATGAATACCTAATAATAAAAAGATTAACCGGTACATACATTAAAGGGACAAATTCGCCTTTGAGCATTTATCTACTTTTTTCTGAATTGTTTATCTAACTAATAATTATAAATGCGAAAGTTCGGAGAGACGGATGTTAGTTTGTTACTCAATCACGCCAGAACGGTCGTCGGATCTGGATGAAATTCGGCACGTAGATAGAGAAAAGTTTGAAATAGCACATAGGCTACTTTTCATCCCGGAAAATTTCCGTGTGACAGCGATAAACGAATTCTTTGCAGACAAAGTCGCGGGAAACAACTACAGCTTTATTCATAAAAAATCCTTAATTGAGGTTTGATCAGTTCATTAGTTAACAGACTGATTAAGCTTATTTGACAGTTGTTAAAAAGTATGATTCATAAACGCTTGCTAGCAGTCTGTTAACTAATGAGCTGTTGATGAATGGATTAGACGCGTTATGTTGTTACCTTGACAAATCATAGACCATAAATGGCTTTTTAGTGAATTAAAAAAAAATTACAGCAGTTTCAGCGAATTAGCGGGAAACCAGCGAATTAACACGACAGACGAGGCAGTGTGGATCTAGTTTCCTTTACCTTTCTCGAAGGGGATACAAACTTAAAACTGTTCATACCTAATTGTGGCGGCCATTTTGTGAGTTAGCAGAGAGATCAAGGAGGGTCTACGGTCCACTAACTTTCGGAAGACTTAACAGACCCTTGAAGGACTGATTAGCGCTAATTGACGTTTATGAATCACGTTTTTTTGCATCGGTCCTATAGCGAGCTTATAGCGAGCCTCTAACTTTTTATGAATAAGGCTGCTAGTCTTTTATATTTGTAAAATAAATCGTTTACTCAATTAATTACCCCAATATATTGAACATGAACTATCTCTGTTTAATTTCAAAGGTAATTACGTCTTGTCCCTGTGATCAAAATTTGATAGCGGTTCTCTAATACCTTAATGCCAGCGTGCAACGGTGCCGCGATAATTTATGCAAATGCCCTATCGCAGCACACAGATTATAAACAGTTACGTCGTTTTGGGAACCGAATTGACTGTAACTCGCCGTCAGTGTGATCAAAACTGTTTAAACAACTGGCCGAGTGCATGTCGGACTCGCGTGCTGAGAGTTCTGTACAAAGCAATGTTTACTCAAACCCCTCAACTATGAAAGCATCACACATTGCTGTTATGAAAAAATAAGAAGAACTGAAAGACAAACTTAACTTAACAAATTGTGACAAAATTAAAAATTCGAGATCATAGGATTTTACATTTGCTTGTTCAAGTATTTCTTACATAAGTAAATACAGATGTTGGTTTTGGTAATCAAAAGCTGAGAGGTTGAAAAAAGTTCGATTATTTCTTTTGAGGCACAAAACCTTAGAAAAAGTAATAGAAGAAGGACAAATAACTTAAATAACCACGGAAAAAGTTTTCACAAGCATAAATAGAATGAATTTTGTATTAGCGCTGTATTTTTCTAATCCCTCGTAGTGTGATCCCTTCCTTCCTGTTTTTTTTTAAATGTCTAAATACAGGTAATACAATACACTACAATACAAATACTCTTTTTTGAACACCACAAAACAATACAGAAACAAAGAACACAGTATACAATAGGCAATAGGTAATAGGTAAATTAAAACACAATAAAAATACTTAGATACTCCGCAATTTAATTACAACAAAAAGGATAACTCACGTATAAAAAGCCGAAAGAATGCTCCGACAATACAAAAACAAAGTGACGTGATCTGTGTTGTGTGCTTCCCTTCTTTGGTCTATAATAAAAATGACGATGAAAATGAGGGTAGTTGTGCGCCGATGTCAGCTGCGCCGAGTAGCCGCCCGAGCAGAGCGTTGGCGCGCAGTGTTCGTTTTGCTGCCGCCGGGGCGACCGCTCTCTGATGAAGGACTACGGATTAGTCCGAAACAATTGTCGGAGCATTCTTTCGGCTTTTTATACGTGAGTTATCCGTTTTGTTGTGGTTTCATGTTAAAACTCCGCAATTTTTTGAATGTAGTATCTAAATAATGCTCTGTGTACTGTGAAGGTATTCCAACGAACCTTTGAATTCCTGTTAATCCTTAACACGTAGCGTAAAATTATTCCGACAAACTAAAATGCCAAATATGAATCTAAGCATATATAACAGGAAAATCGAGATCTGCATAAATAAACGCTGAAAAGAACAATACTTACCGAGAAATTCATCATCAGACGGAAAAATATCCGGTTTTGGATACTACTTACAGTATAATAATGACTTTGGCTAACAGTTTGCCTCCTCTTATATAAAAAAAAAATTACAGTCGACAACGCCAAAGCGTTGGCGTACGAAGAGATCAAACCACATTATTTTCCATTCATCCATTTTAAAGCCTTTTTAAATAAACCATTATCATCTTGATTCCTACACAATCAAGATCAAAATGTTGAAGGATTACTTAATGTCTCACCAAATTTTATAACAATTATAAGATTATTGAAATGAAAACTTCTTAAGCGGCGCTGAGCTCTTTTTGTTATGGGTAAAAAAAAAATAACTCGCGTCAGGCGTAAGACGGAGGGAAAGTTTAAGTAGGTACCCCTCCGGGGTTGCGGGTGTCTATGGGCAGTGGTGATCGCTTACCATCAGGTGACCCACTTGCTCGTTTGCCTTCCTATTAGCATAAAAAAAAACCAGGAGATCAGATCCTCTAAGAGCTTATTTTGAAATACAAATGAATCGCGTTCGATTTTTGAAGTGTTTTTATGTTGAGTCGTGGAGCAAAAGTACTAGGGCATCAGCATATTGTTAGAGGTCTGTCAACATAGATAATACGTACATTTTTTAAGCGGCTAGTAAGTACGGTATGCGTTTTGAGCGTCATGGAGGTTACAACATTAAAATCTAATCTAAGCTGCTGTTTTCACTTCTGTCGGCAAATTGGGATTGTTCATTTTTTTACAACATACCCTGATTTGAAAACCATTTCGAAGTATGGGGCTTGCGAACTGTTTTATCTTACTGGCGTTCAAAAATACTCAAGGAATACGGATATTTTGCAAAAAAAATGTTTGAACTTTATTCGACTTTATCGAGCGGCTGTTGGTAGTTGTAAAAAATAAATAGGCCAATATCTAGTTTGTCTATTAAATCTATATGTCAACTAGTTATCAGTGTCACCCAATGTCAGTAAAGTAAATATTGTTTTGTTGAAAACTTAAATTTTGAATACTGTATTTTTTACTTTGACATTGGCGAAATCATCGCATCGATCGATGGGGCCATATTATTAAAAGAAGAAGAAGAAGAAAACTTAAAATTATCGGTCGATTTAAAACGAAATAATGGAAATTACAGAAAATGATTCGTTCCAACCTGAAATAATGACTAAAAACAGCTCCAAAGGATTTAAGAGAAAAGTGGTGTCGCGAAGTAAATGTTGAATACTTCAAAGTTTATAAGTACACAATATTGTTGCGAGGATCATTTCGATGTAAGTAGGTACCAAAACACAATGCCACATACTTCCACATTCATAAATTTTCAACTCATTATAACCATGATCAGGATTTAACGCAACATACAATAATCTTGTAGGTAAACCAAAGGTAAACAGTATATTTGACATTGAGATGACAGTCACAACAGTTATGACAACTATTTTTTTTTAATTTCCAAAGGATTGTGGGAAAATTGCCTATTTCAGCCGGCCGTATATAATTTACGAAAAGTCGTATCTGATTTTTTTAAGCAATTATATTAATTAAATTAAGCCATGAAATGACAAAATATTCAAATTAGTTTCTTAAAGTGCTCCATATTTTCTAAAAAAAATATAAAAAGGGGGGGTTAAAAAAAATGAACAATCCCAATTCCGTCGCTTTTTTATATTTAAATTTTATTATGAATTTAGAGGGGCTTGTTTGTTTACAAAAGCGTTATAATGGATTAGAATGAACTATAATTACTTAGTATACTCGTGGGATGCCTCCCATACTTCGGTCACCGGAGCGCATTCGCGAAAAAAATTCAAAAGCGGCAAATCCAACTGAACTTTTAATCTCCAAATTTTCAATTCAAAAGACGGAAAACCAGTGACCGTACAGTAATACCTACTAAGATTACGCATGTAGATTTATACAACTACAGTAGACCAACTCAAATAATGAATCTTAAGCCTCCGTAACATGGCTCAGATTGGGGTTAGTCTAAAGTAAGGCTTGTAATGAAGGCTCTGTTGTTACACGTCCGGGAATGATAAAGTGTACTCTACGAGAATGTAGGAAAATATTTCAGTAGAATTAGAAGGAATGTGCGAAATCGGGACAAGTGTGGCACGAGGTCAGGGAGGGAAGTAAATCTTGGCTTAGCAGCGAACATAAGTAGGGGACGTTTTGTTTTGGCCGAGTGCGCAATTGACAAAATAACCAATCTTTTTAGGAAGTGGTAAGAGGCATTAGTTAAGTGTTGAATTCGATTGTATTTTCTACATACGTTATTGATTGTAGTTACTATAATTCTAAATCAAATTCAAAATTCAAAACTTTATTTTGCAGTCGCCAACGGGTCTTTTATGTACATGTGTTTTTTTTTAAAGTATCCGCGCATTCGAAAAGGCCATCATTGCCAAGAAGAATGCGCCGCGAATTATAACTTAATATTAGTTTTGCAGATTACCTAATTAAAATAACCTTATTTATTTACTTCTTCTTCCGTTAGTTAAACTATTGGACTAAAAGTTTCAAGCTTGAACGGTTTCGAAATCTGGCAGATAGGTCCACTTGTCTAGCTATATTTTAGATCAGTTCTTCTCTTTCTTCCAGGCTTTGGTGGAAAGTGACAAGCACACTGTTTATTATATTTGTGTACACGTTTTCTCGGCCCGCATCTCTCGCGTCGCTGTCAGGGCCCTTTGTGAGACCGTGATAAGAAACAATGTTTGTGTTGTATTAAAGAAGCCTACGGTCCCGGAATTTGGGCCGGCCATTTTGCTTTTTGCCTTTTCGCCGTTGACTCGTTTTTTTTAATTGTGTGGTATCTCAGTGTGTGATGGGGAATGTTGAGAAAGCAGTCTGATGGGTAATACCGTTTTTTGAATCAATGTCGTGGCATAAGTATACCATCTTAGCCCTCTAGGCTGCTCTATGCTTCTCTTGGAGATAATGGCGTCCACAATTATGAGTGGTATTTTGTATAAATAATTGATGTAACAACCCACTTTACTACATAGATAAATTCTCAGAAAATCCATTTTCGTCATTTCATATCAATTTCATGCCTGGTGTCATCATCATCATAATTATCATCAGTCAGAAGACGTCCACTGTTGAACAAAGGCCTCCCACTTAGAACGACACAATTAACGACAACTCGTCACCTGCATCCACCGGTTTCCCGCAACATTCACGATGTCGCCGGTCCATTCCGATTATCTAAACTTATTCGCTGGGTTTGTATTGATGCTGATGATGATAACTTTAAAAATCTAAAAATAAGGCCAGTGTTCGACAAGCAGGAGGGGTAGGCGGTGCTTTCGAATCGACCTGCACCTCACTTCTTTTGATCGGCTAAGCTATTATATATTTCACAGTCACGGCACCTTAAGATAATAAATAGACTACCTTTTATTCCATAGAAACTTCATCAAATTACTCATTCTAAGCGACAAAGTTAAAACGAGCGGCTAGTTTAACAAGCTTCACCTATCTCTATAATATCCAAAAACTACTCCACCAGTGACATTGATTAATATATGGCGGTTGCCGTCTTAAATAGGTCTCTAAAACTAACGTTTATTACATCGCATTGACATTAATCCGTGTATTCATACGTACGCTTTATCCAATTTCTTTCATATTTGTCATACATAATAATCTGCTTCGACCAAGGGTCGAATCCGGGGTTTCCAGTTCCCAGTCAGGTTCTTTATCCACCAAGCTATCTTGGTCTGCCTCTGCTTGGATGGCCATCTCGCGGGATCCAATGGTTGGCCATTTGGGCCCATTGTTGTGGGTGCATTTAGCAGACGTGACCAGCCCAGTTCTATTTAACTGTCTCATTACTATGGAAAAATTGGCAGCGAGAAAACGTATTTTGTGACCAAGAACTTTATACTAAGCTTACAGGTCGTCAAAGTTAGCCACACATACATCGCATCACAATTTCCCGTTTTAAACTTATTCACTTTCAGTAGTACAAGAAAGCTTATCAAAAAAATATTGCGACAAAAATAACTTCGCGAACTGCCCGTAAACCTGAATACCGCCGTCTTATTTATTAATTTGAGATCTTACATAAAGCGTTCAATTATTTACAAGTCAGAGTCAAGAGCTGTTATAATTCACTCATTATCATTTATGAACTGTTGAAACGTAAAGGCTCTTGTTCCCGGGTATTTCATCTGGAATTCAATGTAATTGCTATAAATATCTCGGAAATTCCGTCCTTAATCTTTTGGGAGGACGAAATCAATTGTTTTGTTTTGAGAGTTTGTAATGGGAGTTGTCACAATTTTAATTTATTAAGGATGCAAATTTCACGTGGCGTATAGAGGCTTGTAAGTTACTTATGTATTTTGTGCTATATACCTACTTTAGGATACTATTAAATTGATGTTTTTTTTCTCAGAATGTCTTTCCTAACCTAAAAAAGCCTAAAGCATTATTTTACCTTCCACCGATCTACCTTCTACCCGCGCGGCATTTTAAAATGTAATTTGAGAAAATATGGTTTTGTTAAATACGCATAATTATTAAAATTATTTTAGGAAATGTCTTGACATTGTTTTCTTCATTCAATATTTTTAATATTTTCTATTTACTTATACCTATATCTTAGATTGATCATTCAAACTATAATTTCTACTAACATAACACGTCAGGTTTATTTATCATTATTTTTTATCAGTTTTATTTTCGAAAATTTCTTACCTAATGTTATTATAGTACCTATCTGATTTAAATCTAATTAACTTAATTACGCGGGACAGATAGAATTTCAAGCAATTAACAGGACATCAGAGATGACGAGTTAAAACTAAAATCAGGCCAAAAATCATGGAATTCACGAAGTAAATATTGATATGCCTGACCTACTTAGATAGGTACCTATCGTAATAAACTATCAGTGGATGAAAAGGAAATGAGATGCCAAATAGGTTTTTCTTATCGAACCAACTTCTAGAAACATCCTTTTATTGTGATTCAAGATAAATTCTTAAAAAAACCTGGAAAAAATGTAAAAGGAATATGAAAGGGTCCTCATTTATCCGGAAATTAATAAGCTGGCAATATCCGCTCATCCATTCTTACATCGATGGTAAGGAGTTGCTTTGCTTCTGTTCCCAGTTAAATTAAAAATTCTCTGGTACTTTTTAACCTTTTGCTGGGGGAATATGATTGCGGTTGTGAATAAAAGTAAATCAACGGTTCGACGTTTTGGAAAAAGTTGGTGAATTAATATTTGTTTCCTGGTCGATGCTTTGGTTCAAACTGAGGGTAAAAAATGGCTCTGTGTAATGTTTTGTTTCTTTTTGAAAATACCGGGTTTTACAAATATAGTACTAGTGATATTTCACAATGTCTTTCAGTTCTTGAGCACCCCTGTTAAGTTTCATATTCCAATTAGGTGCTACCTTAGAAAATGAAAAATAGCTGTATTAATTTAATGATCATACACTAAAAATGAAGTACAGAAATGAACGTAAACATTTCTTAGCTAGAAAGTCAATAATTAATCCTGCGGTACGAAACTTTGCAGAGACGGACTTTCCTGACAAGTAAACGAAATTTCGTTAATGCTTTTTAAGACACTTGGTATCGTGAACTTTGATAATGAACTCAAAAAGCCTCAGAGAAACTGATACCTAATTTTTCTAATCCGTAATGCCTCGATTTTGCACGTGCCATTGAATTTAGAACTATCTCAACCCGTTTCAAGATTAATAACCTCAAAGCACCTTGTGTACATGCAATTTTGGTCCAAACGCATAGTCTCCCCATTATAAAGGCCCTGCAGAGCAAATACCCGTTGATACCGGGTAATCCAGCGCGGTCAACAGGGCCCGAGCAAGCGACAGTAAATATTTGCGTGTCTTTGAAATAGCCTGGCTCGTTACAGCATTAACCTTACGGAGGCGTCATCAATCTGATCAATCTGATGTTACTTTGCGGAGGTCTATATCCAAATATCCACCACTAGGTATGGTGTCTTGCTCATGTGGCCTTGAAGTACTTAACCTCTTTTAACGTTTTAGTTCATTTAACAACGCTTGTACACAGATGTATCACTTTCGTTAGGTGACACTCAACAGTAATGCATTTCTCGATAACATCGCCAAACACGCAGACAGTGAAATTGTCAAACACTAACTAGAACACACACACACACACCATATATTTAAGGTGATAGATGGTCTTTTATGTACTGCAGGATGGACGCGGGCGGGTGTAAGGATCTTGTAAAAAGTCCACCCGGATTGCTACCAGTGTTTTTCTCGCTAATCCTGCCGCTACGAAATAGCGCTTGCACTGCTGTGTTACAGCGTATAAAAAGTAAGACAGCCGGTCAAATTACTGGCACGTGATGTACTTATTGTATCTCCACTCTCCAGCTCCAGGCTGACAACGCATTGGCAATCTTCTGGTCTTGATTCTCCGTGGATGTGTGTTTTGTTGCTCATTTACCATCAGGTGACATTATTATGGAACCATTAAACAAAACGTTTTCATCTCTGGTCGGTTTCATGTCCTAATCCGGGCACCGACTAAATAGACATTGGGGTTTTTTCGTGTCGTTTTGCTCTGATTCACCGGCAAACGTCCTGTTGAAGGCCTGCTGTTTGTTTTCGTTTGATGTTTAAATTAGTTTGAGAATTCATCTCGCGTATAAAAAGGAAACGTAAATGTGGGTCGTCTGAAAAGTCTTTTTTAAGGATAGCTGCGGTGTCCGCGTATACGTTTGCGAGAGGTTCAGAGGGCAAACAGCTTAGTCCATCCAACCAAAACAAATAACCTTACTACTTAAACAACCTTAAAATATTGGGATATTAAAAATATTGCTAGTTTTTGTTTTTCTCGTTTTTCTGTGAACTTGGGAATCATTACAATTATCAATTTATCATAGCGTCTGCAGCAGCGTTTAGGACTTTAGTATTTGTGTTTCAAATTTTCCAATATATTTATATTATAGAAATGGGACTCGATATTTCTCATACATACATTTATTACCTGCGCCGATATCGTATTCGAGTCCGATACCAATATGGGATCAGATAGTGTAATAACGTTCTTATATTTACTGCACTCGTGTTGTAACTATCTCAGGTCGTGGAAGTTAAATGCGGAACACTTTAAATTTAAAAGTTTACTATTTTAATGCACTTTAAATATAGTTTTAGGAATTACCATTTAAAAATACCCAAAAAATAAGATTAAACATAATTTTTCCAGAAAGTTAATAAATTATCGGACTCAACACTATTAACTGACAATTATATTTTTGTATTTAGTTTTGATTGTATTAAATTTTTAATATTTTTTTTTTGAAATGCGAATGTCCTAACGTATAGCCATTTGCTTTCTTATTTCTACTACTACTACTACTAAAATAGGAATTTGATATTTTGAGCAATCAAGTAGTAGGTACAATAAGGGTAAGAATCTTAATGTGGGTGCCTTTCACGAAATGCCTGATTCCTTATTTAGAATTAAAGCAACAAAAGGGAAATCCAGGTAGCACTAATGTCCGAGCGTGTTTACTCTTGAAAATTTGATCACGTTAATTGTAGAGCACTTAGGGCTGTTAGAGTACATTATTTAAGCCTTTTGAGTGTAATTTAAGGGCTTGGCCTCGGAGGCTTTGAATTTATTCTATTAAACTTCACATGTGTATAGTAGGCACGTACAAAAAAACAGGACCGACCACGTACCGAAGACACAGCTCCCCAAATCCTCACAATATGGACTGATGACCTGGTGAACGTTGCGGGAGTCTGCTGGATGAGGGCCGTGCAAGACCAGTATTTATGGCGCTCTTTGGGGGAGGCAGTGGACGTCTTAGCTTGAGGATGTCTTCCTTGTCGGTATCACTCTTGACAGAGTGGTCGTGGTCATCACTTCAGGATTGGTGGCAAGCTTCACAACACGCCGCCACTCCTCTCTGATGGCCGCCTTCCTCATGCATTCCATGCAGTTATGATGAGCCATTTATTGCCGCTTTGCTTGAGGATGATGAGGATGATAATGATGACAAAAAAGTTTATGGGTCTATTTTCTTAATGACCCTCATATATTTTTGTGTTGTCGCGTATTTATGGATGAAGTGGTAAAAGCCATGGAGTACATGCGGTTGTTGGAGTGTATCGTAGAAGACGTAGGAAAATATGAAATGAGATTGTCAGCTTAAAATAGTGAATTAGTGATGAAATGAAAAAAACGAATATGAAAAGTATTCCAGCTGCGATATTGCTGTGTAGGTACAAATATTGCGTGGCTAGAAAAATTGATTTCCAAAATTGATAAAATTGGTGTGGTTTGCGAATATGTTATTGGCAAACCACACAATTTTATCAATTGCAACTTGTCACCCGATTCACAAAAAATACATTGTTCGTTTTTGTTACGTTAAACTGTCAGTAAAACATGTGAAACAGTTTTTAGATAGCACTAAGCTGAAGCACATTTATTAGTGAAAGAAAAACGTATAATTTAAAAATGTATAACTTTAGAAAGAACTTTATCAGTGCAAAAGTTATTACACAATGTAAAATGTCAAATATTTCAAGAGTGTATCGTTGAAAACATTACTTAGTTGAAAGCTTCGATAAGTTTAAAAGCTTCTAAGCCTAGCTGAGCAAAACTTTTAAGTCAACTTCAACCTGCGTGCCAACTTTAATGCTGCGGATCTTTTTTCTTTTTTTACTTAGGTTGAAATGAAATCTAATGATAATGATTGTTTTTAATTCTAAAATTGTAATATTTTTTATTGTACATAAAACACAATAATTGTAATTGTTATTTTAATTTGGTCCAAAGAAATTTGAAAGATCTATGACCGTACTGTGCCTGGTTTTAGAATAGGATCCATGTAACTCATGTGAGTATTTAACTTAAAACGACTACGGGACTAAGAGTGGATAATAGTGCTCTCTATTGCCAACTATACAAACTCCGAACTCCATCCAGTACTGAGGCGTAGAAGGCAAATGGGAAACTGCCATAGTATTTTTCCAAGAAAGTCGTGCTAAATTTTAAGACAAATAAAATTAAAATCTTCGTCATTAGCGGCTTCGTCCGTGAAAATTCAGACCAATTTGTAACTGACAAATTCGACACTATAATACTCTGTCATGCGTGGTGGTTGCTTTCTTAGAAGATAAGGGATTTGAATAAACTTGAACTTTTATCAAGATAAGACAAATTGACTTGAATTTTCTAAAGCTTTAAAAAGGCGGCTACTTATTAAAGTTAATCAAACAACACTAAATAAAATAACAGCACCTTATAATACAGGCTGAAACTCAAATGAGAAACGGTGATATCCCATTATTTACAGTGAAAGTTTAAACAGTAAATAATACTACCATACCTATTAGGTATTACAGCTCCTCACTTTACATTAAATTTCAAGCTCCACAAAAACCTAAATCTATCCATTCCCAGTCCATATCTCGGCGACCTACATCATGTATGCCGAGCTATCTCCTTTCCAAATAAAATGTTATTATGCAAAGTTACCTGGCTCTCTAAAAAGCAGTTCGGTTTGTGCCAGGAATTTTCCGGGACATAAAACCTGGGACCAGAAGGCTGACAGCACGCCTCCCCGGCCTTACGCCGGCACATAATTTTTCAATTAGGATGAAATAAATGTTAAGAACATTTCGGCTTCTTTTATATAAATTACCGGGGGATAGACTTCGGTTATTTTGATGTTTATTCCATGTTTTGAAGTTTGTAAAAGCGTGTCGAATGGTTTGACCTATAGTATTGAGTCAAACCAAGGCTTTTAAGGTTTTTTTAGGGTTCCATACCCAAAGGGTAAAAACGGAAACCCTATTCGTGTGGCTCCGTGGAATCTTGAGCTTATGTTTTCGGTCTTGATAGCTGTCTGAAGATACGTTTTCTTTTATTAATATTTCGTCACCTGTTCTCGGTTTACACGCAAGTATTTTCAATTCCTTGTGGGATACATCAGAGTCGCGCCTCCTTTTTTGCTATTGACTCCGTTGACATTCTCTTGAGAACCTCAAAAACTACCCTCGCTTAATTTTATTTGTATAAAAACATGGACTAACTTTGAGATACGGAACAAGGGACACAAGTTAGAGCATGATATATTTAAAATATGAAAATCCTTTGACGGGAACGTTTACCTTTGTCAAGGAATATAAAGAAAAGATGTAAGATTTCGAACATATTACGCGGGGTAGGGTTGTCTAAACAAATTGCTTAGGGCCTTTCTTTAAGGTTGGCACTTTGAGTTACCTACGTTGGTTTGAATAACTGTTGCGAAATATCTGTTTATATGATTTATCTTACAACGCGTAAGCGGTTTATTTTTAAATACATTTCGTCGTTTGATCGTATAAAAGTGTCAATTAATTGGAACCACATTTATCAAAATAGGACAAGTAGTTTCGGCGCTACGGGTGAAAATATTATACAAAAACTGCCAAAATCAGAATTATTCCTTTTGGCTTTTTGCCAAGGTACCAGTGAACCGATTTTGTCGGGTTTTTTACCTTGAAATATACGAGTAACATACGGGTCGTAATTTTGTAACATAATCGGGTAAAAATTTTCAATTTAACCTACTTTTTTTAGTCTGACTAACTTAAAATTTGCTTCATTTATGTTATAATTATAATGTAGTCTTTACTACGCAAAAAAACCTAAAAAGTGGTAAATATTCTTGCATCGCTACAAAACTGGCGCAAGATTTTAACTTTTAACTGGCTCACACAGTAATTTCTGATGTAGTTCTGATTTGTGGTGTTCAATAAAGAGTTATTGTATTGTATTGTAATTTAGTCCTCCCGTTTTATAAAGCTCTGTAGGTACTCGTATTTTTAATTAAATACCTAAAAGCTAACCTGCTCCAATGATAACCCACAGGTTACAAAATCTACCGACAGGTGTTAAAATAAGTTTCTGTCGAAAATTTCATGTTTAATACAAGCTTTTGTGCTGGCTGTGCTTGCATTGTCATTTGTCCTACATATGTGTATCAAATTTTAAGTCAATCGAACCAACCGTTGAAGAGTTTCCTCCTGCGGAGACGATCCTGGCTTGGTCACCAGAACTCCACTACCAGATTCTTGTATTGTGAGGATGGGCGTTGAGAGACAACTAATGTACACGAGTTCCGTGCTCTTTATTATACTGAACAGTTACGCTTATATAGGTTACATAATGGGAGAGTGATTGTGGAACAGCTCACACTATACAGTATTGTTCATCCAACTTACTCTAGTATGCAAAATTTCAGTTCAATCGGTGTAAGATAAAAAATAGTTTGGTAAACGTTGGTAACCCTGACAGGCATACGGGCTCGTAAGGTGTTTATTCGTACGTAAAATTCGATGCCCGCGGGCTACCATAAATCATCTCTATAAGTTATTGGAGGCCGGGTATCCAGGGCTGCGCCCCCGGCGTTTGGCATGTCAGTGAACTGGGATGTGCGAAAAAGTATCGATAATTTCAAAGAATATCGATCAACAGTCGAAACATTTTAGAGTTTATACATACATACTTGACCAACCCTAGGGCGTTCAGGAGGGATCGCCAGCGTAGGCAGTGCATAGGTACAAATTGTGATGCGCTACCCTCCCGCTGCCTACCTCTGCTTACCCTGGTGACCACCCCCCACTGCAAGCTACAGTTGACCGTAGAACGTTCTCATTGTAAGCGTTGTAATGATATTCCTCGTCAATCACAGCCATTTTAATCTAAAAGCATTGATGACCGAGTTACCTGATGGTGCAAATTACTGCTGTTTTTATTTTCAGTTACCTACCAGTGTAACCAAGGGGATCACCGATGTATAAACCTAGGGGGCTGAGATCAAAATGCTTCTTGTGTTCATAATATTCTCAGCTCTCTCACTCTCTACACCAGAACACTAATACAGCATGAGCACTGCCGCTGACTAGCCAAAGTATTGAAAACTCTGTAAAGTGAACATTTATATAAGTATCTGTTAATCAAAGTTTTTTTGGAACCTTCCGTGGTATGAATGATACGTTTACCTACGATGCTCTAAAAATAAATTTACCTCTCGGGAATAATTTTTTAATATTATTATCGAATAACGAGACATATACCGAAATCAAAATTATCGACAACCGATCGTAATTACGTAAAAAACTATCGATGTTTTGGTTTATCGATATTTTGCACCCGAGCCTAGCAAATCCGACTATTCCGATTGGAAGCTGACAGCTTTTGTTGTGATACTTGTATGTAAATTTGTTGACATAAACAAGTGCTCGTAAAATATGAAGCGTATGTTTTGTTGCGGAGGCTTATTGTGTGAAGAGAACAGTTGGAGATGAATCGTTTCTGTTTAACGACCTTGCTTGTTTGTCGTCCGACTTTTCTATACGCAAACAATCAGATCATACGCTTACGTAAATAAACCTCTAGCGTTATAGCAAAAATACTTCCGTTTCTCAACGTTGGCTTTTTATAAAACCGACCGAGTTTCAGACTCGCACACCGAGGGTTCCGTACAAATGCAGCGAGTGACTAAAAATCCAGTGTTAGCAGAGCCCTAATCTTAAGCAAAATGTAAGAAATATGAGGTCAGTTTATATTGGTTCTTATATAGACAGATGGATGTGAAAAAGTTAGATTTTTTAGTATTTGTTGTTATAGCGGCAATAGAAATAAATCTGTGAAAATTTCAACAGTCTACCTATCACGGTTCCTGAGATACAGCGTGACAGGTGACAGGTGGCAATAAGCTTGCGTTTGATTGATCATAATCATGCTTGCTTGATAGAGACCTAAAACAGAGCACGTTTAGTCCTATCCACTATTAACAGTTACAAATAATTGTATGTAAATTTTTCCACTTCGGTCTACTTGTTATCTCGGTCGTTGAATGTTGTACCACCGCCGAGAAATTAAGGATAGAGTCATAATAATGTTTTTAAATCAGACAAATCTATTTCCGCTGAAGAATTATGTCAGAATGTGATGTTTCATGTGTGAATCATTATATTCTAAGGTTACTAGCAACTCGTTCCAAAACAAAACCGTCAATTAGATGCAACGCCCGTAAACAACTGAAGATCGGCTGTCTTATTTTCGGCAAAGGGCGGTTGTACCCACCGTCATAAATGCTTTATGGATAAACCTGATTAATGATTTTCACCGTTATATAAACCTTCATATTAACAGTGGCCTAGAAACCCGAAGCTAAATTAAATTTGCGAATGCGAATGTAGGCTGACACTTGATAGCGTTGGTCTGGAGCGGCAATGACATATTTAAACTGAATATCACTGACAAAATTGATACCGCAAATGATTTAATAAATGCATACGATTGGGAGCACTCGTTTGTTCTGAAAGTATTGGGTAAACAAAATTGTGAGTGTGTGTGTACGTAAATAATCCATTTTGAATAAATACTTACTGTTTTTTCCCTCTTCGGAAAACATGGTTCGCAAATTTAATTAATGAAATCAAATTATAATCATTAATGGCGATTTACCGGAAATGGAGTCAGGTTGCTGCGAATTCTTTCATATTTTTGATATAAACATACATACCGTCATGCCTCATACCCATAGGGGTAGGCAGAATTACGTTGTTTCACTTGCTAAACGATCCTGACATACCTTTTTGCTTCATCCACATTCATCAATCTCTTCATACATGCTTTTCAAACGCTTTGTCAAAACGTCCCCAATTTGGTCACAGAAAGTCCGACTAGGCCTGCTCCTCTCAACGCACCTATTCACAGTCACCATATAAATCTGTTTCGTTAATCTTGTTTCATCCATCCTCTCTACGTGACCAAACCAACTAAGCATACTTTTTTCTGTCGTTGTCACTATATCTTCTTTCACGCCAATTGTTCCGCGTTTTTTAGCGTTTTTTATTATTTTTTACTGTTGACTTTACTTCATTGATTGTCTTACTGAAATGCAGCCACCAGTCATTCATTCTATAGCACAACCTTTCAACAAACTCGAAATCGATGGGGTTGACATCCCTGACGACAGCCTTTGAGTCACAAGCGACCAGAGAAATTTATGACGAAACGTGGCCGTATGTCCGAAACGTTAATGTCCGTCCCTCACAATGTGTGATGATCTCGATAAAGTCGCGTGTGGGAGGCCACTTTGACGTTTATCCAAGTTTGTATGCAAATGTATCGTGTTTCCCATTCTATTCACAAATTCAGCGAATAAAAAGCATGAAACTGACGTTTTCAATATTTTTAACTCAGATTTTAAGTTTATTACTTTAAAACAAACTAAACTAAAGTCAAGTCAAGTGTGGTGAAATTAATCTGTGATCGAATTTATTGAACTTTGCTGAGATAACAGATTCTATGGTGGACTTGAGAAATAGAAACCACAAAATTCGAAATTTAAATAACATGCTTTTACGAACACATTTCTTTACTTCACGGCTCGTGTCAGTTCATTTACGCCTTTCCTCGAACATTACGTCATTACTGCACGCAGTATCTGGGAGGCTTTTTATGGTAACCAAAAACATTTGTCCAGAACTGTTTTCAGTATGTGGGACGGTAAGAATTCGCATGAGATACGGCATATTCAGATTGGAATCGTTTATTCATTATTTGATGCAGTTGGAGTTGACAAACCTGGATGCATTTGGAAAGGTATACGATAGGTGAAACTGGAGGTTGATTAACATTGATTTTGAGGCTACGGCGGCGAATGTGAGTGTAAACAAGTCCTGTGGCGATCGACGTACGATTTAGGTAGTGAGAGCAAACAGGCCTTATGCTCTGAAATACGAATTTCAATGCTCGTTTTGTGAGTGGGACGATACGATACGTAAACTCCGAAGTTTGTAGTAGCCCCCTGATTGCGTTACATTGCGTAACAGTATTCTCTAGTGCTGTTTTATTAGCTCTCACATCACTGAGTCAAGATGTATCATCACTACATAGTATAATACAAAGTCGCTTTCTCTGTCCCCGTGTCTATTATGTCCCTATGTATGCTTAAATCTTTAAAACTACGCAACGGATTTTGATGCGGCTTTTTTTAATAGATAGAGTGAATCAAGAGAAAGGTATATCCTATCCTACTAATATTATAAATGCGAAAGTTTGTGATGATGTGACGATGTGAGTGAGTGAGTGTGTATGTTTGTTCCTTCTTCACGCTAAAACGACTGGACGGATTTGGACAAAATTTGGTACGAAGATGGCTGGTACCTTAGATTAAAACATAGGCTACTTTTTATCCCGGAAAATTGTATAGTTCCCGCGGGATAGCGATAAACATGTCAATTGCTAATTCTACGCGGACGAAGTCGCGGGCAGAAGCTAGTAATCTAAATATATAAAAGAAGAAACTGACTGACTGACTGACTGACTGACTGACTGACTGACTGACTGACTGACTGACTGACTGACTGACTGACTGACTGACTGACTGACATATCAGCGCACAGCCCAAACCGCTGGTTCTAGAGATTCCAAATTTGGCACGTAGGTTCCTTATAAGGTCTAGGGGTGCACTAAGAAAGGATTTTTCAAAATTCGACCTCTAAAGGGGTTAAATGGGGGTCCAAAGTTTGTATGGGGAAACAAGATTAGTTAGACTATTTTATTCGAAACTTCACAGGAGTAATCCTAACGATAAATGAGTAAATACCTGTTTCAGGTTTTTTGAAAATTCAACCCCTAAAAGGGGATAGGGGGGTGACAAAGTCTGAAAATCAACGTGGGTATTATTATTATTATATTATAGTGGGTAGTATTGTTTGTACGGTTTATCGGGTCGCTGATTACGAAAACAACAACACACATACCTACCTGACACATACACACACACACACACACACACACAAATTTCCACGGTAACGAGAAATAACGGGATTTATTATATTCGATTCCGAGTGACCCTATCTCAGTAACTATACTTAATAAATATAGACTTCAAATTTCGTACACAAGTAGATGATTACAAAACTAAGAAAATAATTTCAGGATTTTTGGAAATTCTCACGGGATAAGGAAAAAACAGGATTTATATATTCAGTTCAACGAAATCCTATGAACTATAATTACTAGACTTCAAATTTGGCATAGAAGTAGGTGATTATAATAGTAAAAAACAGTTTTAAGGATTTTCGAAAATTCCAACAGGATAAGGAAAAAACGAGATGTATATTCAGATCAACGGGATCGATTTTTCGTTTTAATGATCGTAGAAAACTGAAATTTGGCCTTCAGGTTCCTTGGGGAGTATAGGGGAGCACTACCGAAAGGATTTCCCAAAATTCTGACGGAAATGAACGGGAAAGAACGGGATTTTTTGTTATACTGCAGTGCAGGTTGTAGAAAGCTGAAATTCGACATGTAGGTTGCTTGGGGAGTGTAGAGAAGCATTTAGAGAGGACTTTGCAAAATTCCCATGGGAACGGGAAAAACGGGATTTTTCATTTTACTGGTCGTAGAAAGCTGAAACTTTGCATGTAGGTTGATTGATGAGTGTAGGGAAGCACTAAGAGACAATTTCCTGAAATTCCCACGGGAACGGGAAAAACGGGACTTTTCGTTTTATTGGTTGTAGAAAGCTGAAATTCGAAATGTAGGTTGCTTGGGGAGTGTAGAGAAGTATTAAGAGAGGACTTTCCAAAATTCCCACGGGAACGGGAAAAAACGGGATATTTCGTTTTATTGGTCGTAGAAAGCTGAAACTTGGCATGTAGGTTGCTTGAAGAGTGTAGAGAAGCTATAAAAGATAATTTTTTTAAATTCCCACGAGAACGGGTAAATGGAACTTTTCGTTTTACTGGTTGTAGAACGCTGAAATTCGGCACTTGGGTTGTTTGGAGAGTATAAAGAAGCATTAAGAGAGGAATTTCCAAAATTCCCACGGGAACGGGAAAAACGGGATTTTTCGTTTTACTGGTCGTAGAAAGCTGAAATTTGGCAAGTGGGTTCTTTGAGGAGTGTAGGGAGCATTAAGAGAGCATTTCACGAAATTCTTACGGGAACGGGAAAAAATGGGATTGAAATACTCCTGGTACACACAAGCGAAGCCGTGGCCAAAAGCTATTTGTCAATAAATGAAGTCTACGCGGACGAAGTCGCGGGAAAAAGCTAGTGTATAATACATGCATAACATACCGTGCGAAGCCGGGGCGAGTCGCAAGTATACAATAAATATACTTACCTACTTACAATATTACGTAAACAATTCTCTTAGAAAAATTCCATTCTTCGAATACCTAAACAAAGTGTTTTAACAAGTCGTGAATTAAAAAAAAGCAAAGCCAAGTTTGGGAGCGTTCGCGACGAAACTTTGTCACTGATTTGAATAACAAGAGAATCCTTTTTCTTTGTCCCGCCTCCATTTTCAACAACTATTTAATTTTGTGTACCAGTGTGTCTTTATTTTTACTGGTACTTTTCATGTTATTGTTTTAACACACAATTTTATTTAGTCCAATTTTTAATGGTAGGTACTTTCGAGAGAATGAAATATTCATTATTTTTTATTGCTCTTATAAAAGCTCATTTTTGTAACAATAGAAATAAATATAGATATTTCAAATAACTATAAAAGTAACAGAGATATAAGCTATCAAAGATTTTGTATCTACTCTTTGTAAAAAAACAGAGTTTTAATGTGGTTTATTATGGGTGTTTTATGACGACACATGGTCTCGGATCTCTCTTTCTAATTGCTGTCTAATTAGTAGTTTAGAATGCATAATTCTCCATTGATATTTATTGATATAGGAAAAAGCCGCGGTAGCCTAGTGGTTTGACCAGTAGCCTCTCAAGCAGAGGGTCGTGGGTTCAAATCCCGGGCTCGCACCTCTGACTCTTCAGAATTATGTGCGAAATTTGAACTATGAGCTTTGCGGTGCAGGAAAACATTGCGAGAAAATCTGTACACATCGCGAAGCAATTAAATGGGTGTGTGAATTCTGAGACGACGTATATATATACAATTATATAGGCTGGAGATGATGATGATGATGATGATTGATAATGCTTATTCCAAAATCGAGCCCCAGGGAAATCATAATAATTTAGTCCTTTATTTATTAGCTCCTCCCCACTCCGTTCAGTCTCTCAGTTTAATTGTACGCATGTACGTCATGTTCGAACACGTGGACTCAGAGAAGCAGAGGCTTTAACTAGTTTTGCTAACACTATAGTCGGAGGCATAGTAAACTAATTTCTCACTCGACCTCAAGCGACGCAGGTCTAGAGACACAGAGGAATAACGAATAGAGTGGCAATCTGGCAATGCTGGCTACCCGATTGCGAAATACGCATATTGATTGAATGATTTTTACTACGACGGTTGGAACGGAATGGCGACGATACGTGTTGGGGTAAGGGGTTGTTTTTTTCATTAAAACAATATTTCCACAAGTTTTTTTTCCTGTGTTTTCTTTATTATTATTATAGCTAGCTGTTGCCCGGGACTCCGCCCCCGATGCAATTTTTTTTCTAAATTTTATTTTATACAAACCTTGTCCAAACAGTAACAAACAAAACTAAAAAAGAATTATCCAATTCGGTTCAGTCGTTTCGAAGTTATGCGCGTAGGTACATACATTTCGTTGAATCATTTTTATTTATATAATTTTTATTTTATTTTATATCTACATGTATCGAATGTGTGTAAATAAATGTTTCTCATTCTTTCTTCATATAGATTCTCTACTATATTATGCGTGTATTATACATTATAAACCTTGTAACACCCGAAATCTGGTGTCACGGTTTTTAGAGGCTTTTCTCAGTCTAGTAGGTTATTGGTACTGACCTGTCGTATGAAGACGCATCCCAGGTGCATAATTTAAGCACCTTTTTCCTTCAATTCCTCATCTAAATGGCTCTGTAAGCCGAATGAACCTTTCGGGTACTAGCATACTTTTGTTACACGTTTATTACACTGTAACTACGCCTCAGCGGTCGGCTGTTCGATCCGCGACCTGTATTACTTACGTTAAACACTTCAACATTCCTTTTTCATCTGATAAACAAGACAAAACATTTATATATCATCGCATTTGTTATGGTATTATAACCTCAACGAAGTCTGTAGGGAGCTGTCAGCTTGACAACTAGTTTGACGTTTGTCACTTCAATAAAGATAGTGCCATACGAATCGATTACCGATTTTTGATCTTTATTTTTCAATTCCAGGTTTTTAAGTCGTGATTTGTTTTTATAAATAACATTTGCTCAGCGTTTTGAGATTTATTAACATCGTTTGGGTAGCGAAACGACGCTATTGAGGAGTTGCGGCTTGTTTCCATGCAGTCGAATGGAATGTCTTTTTGTGGTTGGTAACACCGCGGCGTCGCGGTGGCGAGTAGATTGGAATCTGCTAGATCAGCCATTTTTACGTGTCGCTCGCCACTCGGGCTGCGTTTCGGAAATGTTTTAATCTTCTAAAGAGTGTTATTTCTTTCTATGGCGTGTTAGTGGGCTGTAATCCATCGCCGGCCGTTCTAAAACGTGAGTATTCGACAAATAAACGTCACTAAAACTCATTCGTCGTGGTTGATGACTGGATGCCGGTCTGATGCGAGAATTTGATTTGTTTCAGAACTCATAATGATTCCTTGACACTATTTTGTGTAATTAAACACCGCGGACCCGTGTCTAAAGGCCATCCATCTCCCAGCTTCTTCGTCGTGACGCAAATTGTAAGTCTTGTACCGAACACGCTGTCCTGGTTGCGTTATATGAATTCAAATACTAAAATGCATTTTTTATTTCAGCCGTCCGGCAAAATATCTAAAACACAGCGGACCCCGTGTATAAAGGCCAACCTTTAACCTCCTACTCATCATGAACGGTGAGTTGCATACGTGTGAGTTGTCATGATTACGTAACGTGTACCGTTTGCTAAAATGTATTGTTTATTTCAGCGTTTCGGCGCTGAGCTTCGTTTCTACACCGCGGTCCCGTGTCTAAAGGCCAAGAAGGCTATATAATTCTTTTCTTTTTATCTACCCGAATGGTGAGTAACTTTTGTCAAGCCAAGTGTGTCACGTCACACATTGTTTGTTGATTAACTTTTGCACTAAAGTGAGTTTTATTCATTTTAGGGTGTCAAGTACGGGGCAAGATTTGTCTAGTACGGGGCAGAAATTGCCAAGTGGCAACCGTCTGCGTCGTAGTTCCGGAGTTTCTCGTGCGCCTGCATCCGTCGTGCGTCAGTGGCGTGCGTCCGATATTACACGCCAGCAGCGCCGTCCCCCGTCAGGGACGTAACACGTGATGTTGCTTGCTACTTAATTTACATACTTTTACTTCTATGCGTTAGCCAATCCTTACACTACGTATATTTACACCGTACCTCGTTTACGTGTCAAGCGCCTCTTTTGACAGACCTAACCTTAGGGTATTAACCCACAACTTACCCATCTATTTACTACTTGTAACTTATATTTACTGTAACACTAGCATAGTGTGATTAAGTTACTTGCCAAGCGATTGAGTTACTTGACGAGCGATTAAGTTAGACTTTTTTGGTAAACTACAACTTAATGGGATCTAATTAAACGACTGTGAGAACGAGAATTTTGTTTTAATGATTGCGAGCCTAATCCTGTTTGCGGTGCGGTCCTTTTCTCTTTTACGGCGCCCAAGGTAATTCTGACCGCACCCTCGAGCCAGCCGACTCCACGACCTGACTACTTGCCGCGCTAGCCGGAGCGGCCCTGTAAGAACTACCGGGTTTCACATGAAAACCGCGGGGAAAAAGTTCACGGTGTTTCACTGGCGTTCCCAACGTTGGGCTTGAAGGATTTATGGCTTCGCTTTCATACTCATGGTTGTGTATTATGCGTGTGTAAGGATTTGGTTTAGGCGTTAAGACTTAACTATGTGTTACTCTGATACTTCATGCTGGTGTTATATTTAAGTTACTGCTTATGCACTTAAGGATGCTAATGCCTGCCTTTCTAAATTAATGGCAAAACAAATACTTTTCTGCTCTGACTTTAAAATACTCTTTTTAGTTTTAAACGGATTGCAGTTATAGGCACTTCTGCCTTTTCTTTTGTTTACTGCTAACTTAAGCTAAAAACAATTGTTGGTGACTACTTTATAATTTAAGCCTGAACTTTTAAACGCAGCTCACTTTACTGAGCGCTTATCTGTGATCCTGCTCACTTTATTGAGCCCTTATTTATAAATCTGCTCATGTTACTAAATGTTTAAGTGAGTCAACTTGCTGACTTTGCTAAGCGCTTATTTAAGAACGTGCTCACTTTATTGAGCACAGGTTTGTGTATTTGCTCACCTTACTGAGCGCCTGTCTCTTATCTGTTCCGTAAGATTAAGTGCCATTTTTTTTCTTTGGCTATCAGCTACAGTGTTACTACTTATTATTTATAAGTGACTATTGTAAAAATGGATCTGTCCATTAAGGTGGAGTGGTTGACAAAAGAGGAGCTTACACACGAGTTAACTAAATTACAAATACCTTTCAAAACATCTGACACTTGTGATACTTTGCGAAAATTATTTAGACAAACGCGTGCTCTCATTCGACGTGGTAGTCTCAAACCAAGCATCAACGTTTCTGCTTCTGCGGCTGACTTACCGAGCGATCTGCCTACATGCAAAGCAGCTATTCTAGATCTACAAAAAGAGGTTGATGAAGGAACTGACTTGTCTGCTGCCAGAAGGGAACGTTTGGTAGGTCGTGTCGAATATTATCTTGGACGCTTACAGCGAATCACAGGTCAAGGTGACGAGGTCCAGACTCTTAAGGGCACCTTGGTTAACTGTTTATCCTCTCTTAACCCGAACGAAAATTCTTCAGATTCTGAAGTGGAGGTGTTTAGCTCACCTACGCGGCCGCGAGTGGAGGCGGTGTGCCGAGCTGAGCCTCGCTATAATCTAGGCAGTTTAAATCTTAAATTTAAGGGCGACACGTGTGTGCGCGCTTTCATCACTCGTTTAGAGGAGCTGAGGCAGGCCAGAGAAATACCTGAGCGGATTATTTTTAATGGCTTTCCTGACGTGCTGGACGGACCGGCTTTATTCTGGTACCGGTCCAATAAGGGCAACTTCCCTTGCTATACAGATCTTCTAACGGCCCTTAAGGCTGACTTTGACATACCGGATTTTGATTTCAGACTCCTGAGTGAAATTAGAGCTCGTACGCAAGCTAAACACGAATCGATAGTGGTATACTTGTCCGTTATGGGCGCACTGTTTTCTAGGTTGACAGTACCGTTGGCGGAAGCTGAACGTCTCGACATATTGTTGCGTAATGTTAGGCCGGAGTACAGTCGTGAGCTAGCTTTAATTGATGTGACATCTATCGAGATGTTGAAGTCTTTATGTAAACGTCTCGAGCTTGCGGGTTCGCGAGCAGGTAATTTTGCCGAACCCTCTTCGTCTGGTTACACGGTAGCTCCTGATGTGCAAGTACGGACACGCAACAATCCTGCTCCTCGCAAACAGGACGTCGGCTCTGTCGATAAGCCGGAAGGGAACTATTGTTTCAGATGTAAACAAGCTGGCCACAAAACTAATCGTTGCCAGCGCTCTCGTGATCTGGTGTGTTTCGGTTGCGGTCATCCGGGTGTACGGACGCCGGAGTGCCCGCGCTGTCAGAAAGGTTCTCCTTCAAAAAACTAGGTAAACAGGTCCCGCGCAAAACCTGCCGCGCGCGACCTGATAAAACATGCTTCTTACCTTCTGCTGACGACTATCGTCCTTACTTAACTGTACAAGTTCTGAACGTGAACGTCTGCGGTCTTCTTGATTGCGGCGCTGCGTGCTCAATACTCGGTGCGAATGCACATCTTAAATTCTTAAATCTAAACATAGAAATGCTACCCTTTGACCGTCCACGTGTCTTACGTGTCGCTGACGGTGTAGATTATATCTGCAAATTCTATATGAACCTGCCAATACAGTATAATGGGAAGGTGCAACTTGTATTATTTCACGTTCTACCGGAGATTAAGCTACCTATACATTTCGGCATTAATTTCTGGAAGGCCTTCAACTTGGCTCCTGACGTGCTTGCGTGCCTTCCAGCGGACGTTTCTTCTGTAGCGACCATTGTTGGTAGTGTCGAGGAAGATGGCTTACGCGATTATGAGGAACTTACGCCTCAACAAAAACTGGCTCTTGACTCTATAAAACTTTTGTTTGATAACATAAATACCGATAAGGTCGGTCTAGGTTGTACCCCATTAATACAACACGTTATCGACACGGGTGATGCTAAACCGATTAAGCAAAAATATTATAGGCTTAGTCCGGAAAAACTTAAATACTTGGATGCTGAGTTGAATCGCATGTTAGAAAATAAAGTAGTGGAGCGTTCTTTCGGTGAATGGAATTCACCTCTTACTTTAGTTCCAAAGGCGAACGGGGAAGTGCGAATCTGTTTGGATAGCCGCCGGCTCAATGCGGTGTCAAAAACCGACGCTTACCCGTTACCCTATATTAACTACATCATCGACAATTTACGTGACGCGAAGTACCTTACCTCACTCGATCTGAGCGCGGCATACCATCAGATTCCTCTTCATCCCGACTCGAAGGAAAAAACCGCATTCACAGTTCCGGGCCGTGGCCTCTTTCACTATAATCGGATGTGCTTCGGTTTGGTAGGCGCGAGTGCTACAATGCAGCGATTAATGGATGGTTTATTTTCCGCGGAATTTGACAACAAGGTCTTCGCCTATATAGATGATATCGTTATCTGCACTTCCACTTTCGAGGAACACCTAGATATCCTTCGACGGGTCTACGAGAAGCTGAAAAACGCTAACTTGACGATTAACATGCAAAAATCTAAATTCTGTCGTAGCGAACTTAAGTATTTGGGCTACATGGTGGACCGTTTCGGTTTACGTACTGATCCTTCC
Organism: Pandemis heparana; assembly: GCA_963854515.1. NCBI lineage: Eukaryota > Metazoa > Arthropoda > Insecta > Lepidoptera > Tortricidae > Pandemis > Pandemis heparana. The sequence continues at coordinate 6,823,535 of OY978022.1, read as the reverse complement.
AAGGTGGAGGTCATTATGAACTTTCCTGTCCCTCGTGACGTCAGGGAGCTGAAACGTTTTCTGGGAATGGCCGGTTGGTACCGACGTTTCATTCACAATTTTTCACAAGTCGCTCGTCCTCTCACTCGCTTGACGAGCAAAAAGCTCAAATTTGAATGGACCCCTGAGGCCAATGAAGCTTTTAATGTTTTAAAGTCCGCTCTTATCACAGCTCCAATTTTGAAATGCCCTGATTTCAGTTCTCCTTTTTACATCCATACGGATGGTAGTTCTTTTGCCATTGGTGGCATGCTGGCCCAAAGGATAGATGGAGTGGACCATCCAGTTGCCTACTGCAGTCGAACTTTAAATGCGCAGGAGGTGAACTACACAGCCACTGAACGAGAGTTGTTGGCTGTCATCTATGCTTTGGAGCAGTATAGACCGTATGTTGAGGGTTCTAAATGCTACATTGTCACGGACCACGCCTCTCTTAAGTGGTTCTATAAATTGAAAAACCCTACGGGTAGACTAAACCGGTGGGCCTGTCGCCTAAGTCAGTTCGACTTTGAAATCATTCATCGTAAAGGGAAAGAACATGTAATTCCTGATACCCTCTCCCGAATTAAGGTGGGCTCTATCTCTTTCGACCCGGTAACCGTCCAAGATCCCTGGTACACTAAACTTCTTAAAGGTTGTAGTGACAATCCTCGAATTTTCCCTAATTTTACGGTCACTGACGGTAAACTCTTCCGACTGTCTAAAAATAAATACAGTCTCACTTCTCACTTCGAGTGGAAACTTGTTGTACCCAGCGAACATCGAGAGGAGATCTTGCGGCAGTACCACGATGAACCAACTTCTGGTCATTTCGGGGTAGCCAAAACTCACAAACGCATTAGTGCGTACTACTTCTGGCCGAACTTGTATCGCGATGTGGAAAAATATGTTGCTGCCTGCGAAGTCTGCAAGTGCTACAAACCTGCCAACACCGCTCGTGCTGGTCTCATGGGCAACCCTCGCATTGTCACCAAGCCGTGGGAGGCAATTTCTTGCGACATCCTTGGTCCTTTTCCTCCGTCGTACGCGCGAAACCAGTACCTCTTTGTGTGTGTGGATTACTTTAGTAAATATTCACATATGTTTCCTTTGCGTAACGTTACGGCCAAGGCTATTGTCAAGTGTTTGGAGAAGGGGGTTTTCTTGCGCGACGGTGTCTGCAAATATATTTATGTCGATAATGGTCCACAATTTATTTCACGGGATTTTAGGGATCTTATGACTAAATACAATGTTCCCAACGTGTTTTACAATCCACGCTATCATCCTCAGACCAATCAAACTGAGCGTTTAAATCGCGATATCGTGCGTGCTATCGCCTCGTACGTACGTTCTGATCATCGTACCTGGGATCAGAACATACCCGAGATACAGTGTGCACTTAACACGGTGGTACATGACAGTACTAAGTTCACCCCGTTTTATCTCAACCATGGGCGGGAAATGGTGATAGATGGAGCTCTGCTCAATCTCGATGTTCCTGTCGACCCGGTGTCGGTAGTTCTGGAACGCGAGCCATTTTCCTCGAACCTATCTCAATTACGTAGCATATACACCACGGTTCAGGGCCATCTTAGGAAAGCTTATACCCGGAACGTGAAGTACTACAACTTGCGGAAGCGCCCCATCCAATTTCAGGAAGGTCAGATTATCTACAAACGGTGTTTTCCTTTGTCGAATGCTAATAAATATTTTAGTGCGAAACTATCGCCTAAATTTGAAAAGTGTGTCATTAGCGAAAAGCATGGCCCTTTGGTTTATTCCTTGAAATCGATGGAAGGAAAACCGCTGGGCAGATTTCATATCAAGGACTTACTCGAGAGGGGTGAAGACCGGCAGGATACCGTTCCTCCCCAGTAGTTTTGTTATTTATTTACTCACTAGTTAAATAATTTCATTGGGTTGCTTTCTGTTCTGTTCCTAGCGCGAATGAAGCTACGTGAACGACAGAGTTCCATGTAGGTAGTTAGTTAGGGATTAATGTTAAATGTTACACCAGGTTATCTGTTCCTGCTAGTAAGTAAATAGTCTTAGCTATATGTTAATAACGTAAGCATAATGACCGGACTTGTAGGTATTTGTTGAAGGGAGAAGATTCGTCCTGTCTGTTGGCTAATTTAGGAATGGTATCGTTATGGAAGGATATAAATCTCAAAGAGATCACCCGGGAACTCTTTGATGACTGTAAATATGTATACTACATTAACTAGGTTAACTAGGTTAAAATAGTGATCACGCTAGGATAGTTGTCTCGTGCTGTGCTGTCTCGGAGTTATCGTTTCAGGTTTAATTCCGTTAGGTTAACTGTTTCGTCCCAGGTTGTCTTAAGTTAATTTAAGAGTTCTGTACAGTTGCTAGTTAAGTAATAGACAATGGTGCGGGTGGGACTCTCTGCTTTCAGAGCAAGTCCCAGCTCCTATATAAGGACTGGTTTTGAACCGGTGTTTCATATCTTTGAAAGTGATGTTTACGGAGAAGTAGACATCATCTGCTTTCTCGCTTAAAGGGTCTAAGGCTGTGTGTCACGCCCCCTTTCTTTTCTTTTAGGTTGACGCTCTTAGGCTGAGTGTATTTCCAACCTACTTACTTTTAAGTTGTCTGCTTTTTGCGTTCTAGATTGGCTGAGTGTCTCGCCTATTCTAACAAGTTTTGTTCCTGCTTTACAAAACCCTTTATTTATAATTAGGTGGCTAGGCGTCTTGCCTATGCTACTTACTCAATGGTTTACATACCTTCTAACTCGACTTGGCTGAGTGTCTCGCCTATGTTCATATAGATTAAGAAGTTTTGTTCCTGCTTTAGAAAACTCTTTATTTATAATTAGGTGGCTAGGCGTCTTGCCTATGCTACTTACTCAATGGTTTACATACCTTCTAACTCGACTTGGCTGAGTGTCTCGCCTATGTTCATATAGATTAAGTTTCCTCGTTGTTTCCTTTCACGAGTTCCACGACTGGGAGTTTCGGATGGTTATGGTCGTTGGCCCGACTATAGCCACCAGAAACCATTTTCTTTCTGAAAAGGTTTTCTCGTCGTTTCCTTCCACTAGTTTTATGACTGGGTGTTTGGGATGGTTGCAGTCGTTGGCCCGGCTGTAGCCGCCTGAAACAGTTTTCTTTCTGAGAAATATATATATTTTTTTTTTGTTTCGCTCCTTCGTTGCGGACTTGCCGGTAGTGTTCTGATGGGTTTTCACTATCGAACCTGAACGCCCACAACTTGGGAGATATTTTCTTTAGGTCTAAGAATAAGATTTTGGTGGAGGGTTTATATTAAGTTATAAAATACGTTCTTATGGTTGTTGTTTGATCCGAGGGGACTCTTGGTGGTTCCTATAAAGTTTCATGGGTGGAGGATCTCACTTCGCACTTTCTCTGCGTGAGATTCTCTTACCACTTCCTGGCTGTGCTAATTCTACTCGCGTGATGCACGGGAGTACTTTCTTCGTGTATCTCTTAATTTTCGTTCTCTTTTACACGTTATAGTGTACAATAATTTTATTTCAGAATTCTTCGAATTCTGAAATAAAATTATTTTCCTCAACTGAAACCCTACTGTAACACCCGAAATCTGGTGTCACGGTTTTTAGAGGCTTTTCTCAGTCTAGTAGGTTATTGGTACTGACCTGTCGTATGAAGACGCATCCCAGGTGCATAATTTAAGCACCTTTTTCCTTCAATTCCTCATCTAAATGGCTCTGTAAGCCGAATGAACCTTTCGGGTACTAGCATACTTTTGTTACACGTTTATTACACTGTAACTACGCCTCAGCGGTCGGCTGTTCGATCCGCGACCTGTATTACTTACGTTAAACACTTCAACATTCCTTTTTCATCTGATAAACAAGACAAAACATTTATATATCATCGCATTTGTTATGGTATTATAACCTCAACGAAGTCTGTAGGGAGCTGTCAGCTTGACAACTAGTTTGACGTTTGTCACTTCAATAAAGATAGTGCCATACGAATCGATTACCGATTTTTGATCTTTATTTTTCAATTCCAGGTTTTTAAGTCGTGATTTGTTTTTATAAATAACATTTGCTCAGCGTTTTGAGATTTATTAACATCGTTTGGGTAGCGAAACGACGCTATTGAGGAGTTGCGGCTTGTTTCCATGCAGTCGAATGGAATGTCTTTTTGTGGTTGGTAACACCGCGGCGTCGCGGTGGCGAGTAGATTGGAATCTGCTAGATCAGCCATTTTTACGTGTCGCTCGCCACTCGGGCTGCGTTTCGGAAATGTTTTAATCTTCTAAAGAGTGTTATTTCTTTCTATGGCGTGTTAGTGGGCTGTAATCCATCGCCGGCCGTTCTAAAACGTGAGTATTCGACAAATAAACGTCACTAAAACTCATTCGTCGTGGTTGATGACTGGATGCCGGTCTGATGCGAGAATTTGATTTGTTTCAGAACTCATAATGATTCCTTGACACTATTTTGTGTAATTAAACACCGCGGACCCGTGTCTAAAGGCCATCCATCTCCCAGCTTCTTCGTCGTGACGCAAATTGTAAGTCTTGTACCGAACACGCTGTCCTGGTTGCGTTATATGAATTCAAATACTAAAATGCATTTTTTATTTCAGCCGTCCGGCAAAATATCTAAAACACAGCGGACCCCGTGTATAAAGGCCAACCTTTAACCTCCTACTCATCATGAACGGTGAGTTGCATACGTGTGAGTTGTCATGATTACGTAACGTGTACCGTTTGCTAAAATGTATTGTTTATTTCAGCGTTTCGGCGCTGAGCTTCGTTTCTACACCGCGGTCCCGTGTCTAAAGGCCAAGAAGGCTATATAATTCTTTTCTTTTTATCTACCCGAATGGTGAGTAACTTTTGTCAAGCCAAGTGTGTCACGTCACACATTGTTTGTTGATTAACTTTTGCACTAAAGTGAGTTTTATTCATTTTAGGGTGTCAAGTACGGGGCAGAAATTGCCAAGTGGCAACCGTCTGCGTCGTAGTTCCGGAGTTTCTCGTGCGCCTGCATCCGTCGTGCGTCAGTGGCGTGCGTCCGATATTACACGCCAGCAGCGCCGTCCCCCGTCAGGGACGTAACACGTGATGTTGCTTGCTACTTAATTTACATACTTTTACTTCTATGCGTTAGCCAATCCTTACACTACGTATATTTACACCGTACCTCGTTTACGTGTCAAGCGCCTCTTTTGACAGACCTAACCTTAGGGTATTAACCCACAACTTACCCATCTATTTACTACTTGTAACTTATATTTACTGTAACACTAGCATAGTGTGATTAAGTTACTTGCCAAGCGATTGAGTTACTTGACGAGCGATTAAGTTAGACTTTTTTGGTAAACTACAACTTAATGGGATCTAATTAAACGACTGTGAGAACGAGAATTTTGTTTTAATGATTGCGAGCCTAATCCTGTTTGCGGTGCGGTCCTTTTCTCTTTTACGGCGCCCAAGGTAATTCTGACCGCACCCTCGAGCCAGCCGACTCCACGACCTGACTACTTGCCGCGCTAGCCGGAGCGGCCCTGTAAGAACTACCGGGTTTCACATGAAAACCGCGGGGAAAAAGTTCACGGTGTTTCAACCTTCCTCTTGAATCATTCTATCTATTTAAAAAGAAAGTATCAAAATCAGTTACGTAGTTTTAAAGTTCTAAGCGTACATAATATTAATTGTCAATATCTACTATGTATAATATCAGCTTGTCCAACTCTTAGTGTTATGCTTGACATTGGGCTGACCAATCAATACAATGGTGGCGGAGATTTTGCTTTTTTTTCAGCTAATAAAATTGTATTTTGGCTCTATTGGTTGTATGCTCCATCTGATGCTAGCCTACACGGCAGCCTGACGTCTCTAACAAATCGAGTTATGTAGCGGCGACTGCATTGTTAAAAGGAATCCCGAATCAAAGCATCCATTAACAGTGTTGCACTAAGGCAAATTAAAGAGTAGTTTATTTGCATTTTCAACCGACTTAAAAAAAGAAGGTTGAGAACTGAGAATTGAGAGTTGATCTGTATGTTTGTTTTGTATGTATTTTAAGGCACATGTTAAGTAATTTTTCACTTTTTAGCGGTTATTATTTTGAAGGTGGTTTTATTTTTTACTATAATTATTTTCACTTTACTAATATCTTTAGTTCTTTTGTGTTAAGAGATGTGGCCTAGAACGAAAGAATATACTTCTCCGAATTTGCAAGCTGAAGTGTATTGAACAGTCCAAAATGGACACTTAGCTTTTGTCGTAGAACCGATAACAGTTGGCGAGTTATTTACAGCGAAGGGCATAAGTATATGTACAGTCACCAGCATAAATAAGTGATCACTTTTGTACCTTGTCACTTTAAAGTCATGTTTGAAAAACCATACGAAATCATGTAACGACTGAAAGCGACAAGGTACAAAAATGATCACTTATTTATGCTGGTGACTGTACGTTACCAAGACGTCAAAAATATCTAATATATCTTTATGCCACAAGCATGACTCAATATTTGTATCGATATTTATTCCTTTGACTGTACTAGATAGTGATTGCCGTTCTGTGTCTGATTTTATAATAAAACTGACGTATTTCTTTCCGTTGGCATAGTGAAAGGTGACAGAGATGTCTCTCTTACTCTCTCGGTCTCCTTCATTCGCCATTGGCAAAATTATTACAGTCTAACTTTAAAAAAAAATGTATATCACAAACGGTGCTCCATAAGCCACTTGTCTGCCACAATCATATTATTATTCTCATCACAATGCCGCTCGTCAAGTGTGTGTAATCCGGCTTAAATCTCGTGTCTGTCGCAATTTACTTGGCAAAGGTCGGGGTCGGGCAGTTCTCCACAAGGTTCATTTTTCGTATGACTGGACATTAGTTGTAACTGACTGATTATTCAGTACACCAAAATCATTATTTAAGCACGTTATTAACCAATGCAAAAGGTGTCCTAACCATTTTTAAGCTTAATCCTCTATGAAACAAAATATTTGGCAAGAAAGTGGAAAACAAGCCGTATTTTACATGTGGCCAACCTAGTCACCAGACTTAGAAGTTGATTAAAACATAGAGTACAAACAAACCATTGAATATCATTTTTATACATAAAAAACAGATAAAAAATGCTCAGTATTAAATAATAATTACGCTTGTAAATTAAATATAACATCAATAAAATTTACTTCAAACAACGTGTAAAAAAAATACGTCATTGTTGGATGCAGCTATTGTTTGTGAATTTTCTTAAAAACGAAACGCATTAAACGGCCAAAATACAGCCCCCAGCGTTCGTCTCCCGCCCCTCCGTCAGCTCACGGCACGCGGATGAGCAACACACGCCGCGTTACGGCCAGGCAAGCACCGAAAAAAGTTCTTCCATCTTTGTAAATATTTTCGTCATTGTTATTTTAAACTATTTGTCGATGATAATGCATGATATTTAAGTGAGTCCTTAACAATGTTTAAGCAAATTTAGGTTTGATGCTGTCGAAATAAATATTTTTAGTTTGCATTAAAAACAAACGAGTTCCAAGAGGTTTCATTGAATTTGTCATTGTTGGCTGCGTCATTGTAAGCGAAATTGAGAGGGATGACAATGACCCGTTTCGCCTCCAATGATAAACCGCAAAACCTACAATGACATTCGTATTCAACAATGACGTTTCGATATGACATATCATTATAATGATGCTTACGGGATCCCTCCATTTCCCATAATTTAATTTGTACTAATTTCATTTGCCATAATGGTCACTGGCTATAACCTTCATTTGCCCTAATATCACATGCCATAATTTTTGAATGCCATAATACTCAAACGTCATAATGTTCAACATCCTTAATATTAGATACCATAATATCACTTTCCATAACGTTCAAAATCACTAATATTTCATGCCATAACAATCATTTGCCATAATTAAGGAAAAAACAGATCCAGACTGTTGAAATTTACTGCTACCGAAACACGGTAGGTTCGTTAGGTTCCTTGCGACCCTCAGAGCAGAAATAGAAGCATCCGTAAGGGCTCGGGGGGCTCGGGGGGCGGAGCCCCCCGCAATATCAAATTCACAGGCCACACGACTGGTCAATTAATATACAGGTTAGGTTGGGTTAGAATGGCGTCAAGGCGCGAAGCGCCAAAACTTCGCCTCAGGGTCATTCAGTTCATATGTATTAATATTTGGTTTCTAGACATAACATCTGTAAAACGTACTTAGATAATAGATTATCGCAATACTTAAAATTACAAGAATCAAAATTCTGGGTTTTTTATGGCAAATAATTATTATGGCGTTTGAATTTGATGGCAAATGATTTTAGGACACTTGATAATAGGAAAAATGAAATGTATGGCAAACGTATCGTTATAGCACCTAAAAATTATGGCAAATGAAAATATGACCAATGATCATTATGGCACAGTGTTGGCATCAATCTGAACTAAATCAATCCGGATTGATTAAATTCTGATTAACGCGTCAATCCTATTGAATCAATTGGAATTAACGCATCAATCCTCAATTCGGATTAAATCAATTCTCAATCTAGATTAACCATTAATTTCCTAAGATTACTTTTCAAATGTGTCCTTTTTTGGGACTTACTTACTGGACTTTAAGTCAATACCTGAGTTTCCCAGAGGTTCGAAAACATGTTCCTGATGTCAGTATTTCTTGAAATGAAACCAACCGATTGCGTTCAAATATCTGAGGTGCCCAAAGGTTTTGAAACATGTGTCCAACGCAATATTTAAGGCCCTGTTTTGGGTTTGGGACATTTTGGTGACTTTTCTTGAAATCAACCAATTGAGTTCAAAATCAATATCTGAGGTGCCCAAAACATGTTCCACATAGGTTTTTACGACGTAAAAAGGTCCTTTTTGGACGTGTTTTGTAGTCGAAAAGATGTTTAGAAGGACATTCTTCATATTGCCGTCGGAAACATGTTTCGGATCCTTTGGTAAACTCAGACACCGCTTTTGAACGCGTTTGGTCAGTTTCGAAAAATGGCCTAATTAAAAAGGACATTATTAGGTAGGTACATACAAAGTAATCGTCAATCCGAATTGACGATTGAGGATTGAGGATTGACCGATCAATTCGAATTAACGATTAGTAATCGTCAATCTTCAATCAATAAGTTTAGAATTAGTTTCGTCAATAGTCAATTCGAATTGATTTTTCGCTAACACTGTTATGGCATATATATCGTCATAAAATTATGGCAAATGAAATTCGGGCATGTGAAATTAGTTCATATGAAATTCGAGCAAACAATAGAGAACCCCGGATTTTTATTAAATAGTTCGCAGTGTAGAAATAGGGACGTAGACAAGTGGGAATAGGCTTATACATTTCGAATCATATAACTAGACCAGTACGATTCGAAATGTATAAGCCTACTAGCTTCTTAATTAGCAATTAATATGTTTATCATTATCCCGCAGGAACTATACAATTTTCCGGGATAAAAAGTAGCCTATGTTTTAATCTAGGGTACCAGCTATCTTCGTTTCAAATTTTATCCAAATCCGTCCAGTCGTTTTAGCGTAAAGAAGTAACAAACATAAACACTCACTCACATCGTCACATCATCACATCGTCACATCGTCACAAACTTTCGTATTTATAATATTAGTAGGATAACTAGACCAGTTGTAAAATTTTATAGCGGTTGATTATTTATTAAAAAAATCACAAAATCATAAACTTTTATTATCATTTTATTCAGGTTATTTAAAAACGACAGTTACTGGTAAGTGCTTACTATGAACATAAGACCTTCTTACTTACTGACTTAAGACAATCGTCATTGGGGCCTACACCGCGTCATTGCTGTTAGTGAAAATGTCATTGTGGATACAGTTCGTCATTGTAGGTCACTACTCTTTTATTTTAATCTCAAATATCTAGCTAAATAATGTTTTTCATGAAGTGCCTCCCATATAAAACTTTAATATTAAACTTAAAGTATCATTTAAGTGTCATAATGAAGTCCTAGGACTAAGATAACTTTAGGCACAAAATTTGTTCGGGGAGAATTTTTCTGCGGAGAACTGCCCGGTCCGGCTGCAAATAATTGGTTGGGCGATCAGTGTAGACGCAGCACTAGACTCACAAAGAACTTTGGCGTTCCGACTGATGAGTTTTTCAATGAGCTTATTTCATTCAGTTGACAACGTTACGGGTGATCATCCCACACAACATCGTATTAGTTCCAATCACAAATTACTAGATTACGAAATTATTAGATGGAATCATGAGTATCAATGAACGTTAATTCAATTAATTTAAAATTTAAATCAGAGATAAATTAGGCGCTGGAATAACGTTTTTATTTGTATAGAAGTTGTTTGAAGTTTGAATAAAATTACTTAATGTCGCATTTTCTCAAACAAAAAAAAAATGCAGCAGCAAGTGACAAAATCAGCGTCAGGCGTACTTACATCGATTTCGTTTCATAATATGTAAAGATAGTAGGGCGTTTTAGTACATTTTGCAGTAACTTAAAATTTCCATCACGCTTAACATGTCCTTTTACTTTAGGCCCTGTCTACCCCGTGAGGGTTATAGACGTGCTTTCAACATGATCCGATCATGATTACGATGTGACGTGATCAATATTACGTGCTGCCCTACTTTTGACAATAATACAAATGACGATGAAAACGAGGGTAGTTGTGCGCCGCTGTCAGTTGCGTCGAGTAGCCGCGCAAGCAGAGCGCTGGCGCGCAGTATTCATTTCGCTGCCCGAATTTTATACGCAAGTTATACCTTTGTGTAACTATGATTATAAACGTGATTCGTATGTGATTATATTTGCGTAATAAAAAAAGGTTGCTCCTTTTTCAATTTATCAATTTTGCAAACGAGATACTAAAAGCATTATCGCCCCAAACATTCACTGTTCTCAGTATCAATATAGGTACAGCTATAGTTCAACAAAGGACCAAGTCCCTAACAGGAAAGGGCGGATTCAATTGTTCCATATCGCACACCTTTTCAAGTTTTCCAATTAGAGAAACTTGTGTAGATGTTTCGGTGCAAAGATTTAACTAGGGACCAGTAAAGTGAGTCGAAATACTTGGTGTTTGCTATGAATACTAAACCGTTGAATCTCCGCTTTCCGTTTTGAAATGTAAAAATGAAATTCATTTTAATTTTTTTTTTATAGAATTGCATCTCTTTTTCATCTAACAATGTCGTAATTTTTTTTCTTGAGGCAAAGGAAATGAATGCACAAAAATGTGCCTCAAGTAACAGTTACTTACTTAAAAAAGCGATGGGTGTGGTAGCACTCCGGGAGTGCCAGCAGAAGTGAAAACAGCAGCTTAAATTAGATTTTAATGTTGTAGCCTCCATGATGCTCAATACGCGTACCGTACTGGCCGCTTAAAAAAAACGTACGTATTATCTATATTGACAGACCCCTAACAATGTGGTGATGCCTTAGTACTTTTGCTCCACGACTCAACAAAAAACCCTTCAAAAATCGAACGCGATTCATTCGTATTTCAAAATAAGCCCTTACAGGATCCTGATATCCTGGTACCTACTTAAACTCCGTCTTACGTCTGTCGCGAAATTATAATTTTTTACCCATCCCAAAAAGTTCCGAGCAATAAGCGCTCAGCGCCGCTAAAGGAGATTTCACTTTAACAAGTCAACGTGGACTAAGAAAAACAAGGTATGCAATTTCAATAGAGTTAAACTGGTCATTGAAATACATGAATACCTATAGCCGCAAATGTAACGTAGAACCTTACAACTTTGCCCGCTTTTTGCGGTTTTTTACTTTTTTTCGAGTCGAATGGTTCATATTGTACAACTTTATCTGTGGCACTGACAAATTGACATACTTTTCTTTGGGTAGACGAGAACACTACATTAAAAGTGAGTTTCCGTACACTAGAAAACGGGCCTCAAACAGGCGGGCCAAAATATTGAAAAAATTTCGTGATTGCCCACATTTGTTTATACTGTCTTAATTTCGGGATTATCAACTTTATGGACATGATTCTTATAGTCAAATAATCTAGAAAAGTGTATTTGTAACTATTTTTGGTACATTTCACTTTAAATGAAATGTGACGCGGTGGGCAAAGCTATATGAAAAGGCAAAGTTGTAAGTTTCTACGGTAACCAATTTCTACTCCATTAATGCCATAGCAAAAGGCAAAACAATCAAGTAAAAGTATTTCTCCCCAAAGTATTTTCCTACACTGAAACATCCGTGTAAACGTCCCTACATTCAACTTGTAACGTGTTAGAGATAATGCGAACATCTGTGACCCAACAAAAGACAACTTTGCTCACAACATTATATGGGCCGGAGTTTTACGTACAAATTAGACGGCGTATAATTGAAAGGAGTACTGATTGCGGTATCATTTTGACACGAATAAATTAGTCTTGGAATCAGAGCAAGGTTTACAAACGGGATTAACTTAAGAAGCATTCGTCTTGTATTCGCTTTTACCCGCAGATTCAATCAGTTAAATTTCCGGCATTTCACTAAATTCCCATGAGATTTTATAATTTTACTTGTAGAACAGCTTAAATGAGTCAGAGTGCGAGCGAGGACTCATATTTATGCGGTCGGTCTTTAAGAGGGTGCATCCGTGCTGAGCTCACGACGTCGCATTTTTGGTGATTTTTTGCGATTATTTCAAAGAAATTGAATGAAACTTTCAAATATCCGTCTGTAGTGCACTTCATATTCATAATCATATTCATTATTCATTTATTCATTGTTTATGTCATGTACATTATAGTTAAAGATGTTATAATAAGCTTCGTTTTTAGTGTATTAATGTGTCTAATGCAATAATTCATCGTGATGAACTTTTATTTTCTTATTAAACGAGATATAGTATTTTATCGCTTTAATACGAAAATAAAAGTCCATCACCATTAATCATTGCATTGGACACATTAATACACTAAAAACGAAGTGCACTACAGACGGATATTTGATACTTTCATTCAATTTCTGTGAAATAATCGCAAAAAATCACCAAAAATGCGACGTTGCGAGCTCAGCACGGATGCACCCTTAACGTGTTGTTCAAAAAACCTAGAGCAGTTTATAAGGAACTAAATTTTGTTTTAATCCGTTATCCGTTTTAGTGTGACAGACCTTTGCGGGTGGTAGGGCCTTGTGCAAGGTCCAGCCGGATCGCTACCACTATCTTACTCGCTAATCCTGCCGCAAAGCAGCAGTGCTTGCATGCTGTGTTCCGGTGTGGAGAGTAAGACAGCCGGGGAAATTACAGGCACAAGAGGCATTTCATCTAAGTCCTCTAGGTTGGCAACGCATTTGCAATCCCTCCGGGGTTGCGGGTGTCTATGGGCAGTGGTGATCGCTTACCATCAGGGGCCTTACCATGACGTCTTAATGCGTTTCAGTTTAGGTTCGCTCGCTGTCAGATTCATACTAAAAGTGACAGCTAAAACTTGAACTGAGTCGGAATTAGGACGTCATGGTAAGGCCCCAAGTGACCAACTCGCCAAGCTCGTTTTCCTTCCTATTCACATTAAAAAAAAAAGACTTGCGCATTTTCAGTATTTTAGTAGTATTTATGTCTCTTATGGTTTTGGTATGTTTTTTGTTGTTCAGACGTTAGATATAAGTTTACGCGTCATGGGGGTACCTTTTAGAATCTGTTTGAAAGTACCCTCCCTTTATATAAGTCTCACTACTGTATTCGGACTGCTTAAGGCGAAGGGATAGGCAAAAGCTCATAAATTGGTTGTTTTTGTGCAAGTTTTATGGCGATAATACACAATTTGGAGTTTTGAAAACTGCACATTCTATAAAACATGTCTTGAATTAGAATTCACCGGTGAAAACATATTCCTTAATGTCGTAGTTAGTACAAAAATTCGTTTGCTCTAAGAGTCTCGAAAATATTTTGTGCACGGTTTGCTCGGGTGAAACCAATCTGTTTGCTACCAATCTCGACGAGGTCACTCTAGTAACTCATAATTAAAATTCCGCGGTGCGTTTGCTTCAATTAGCCAACAAATAAGGATTTAGAGAGTAGTACTGCCCTGATCCTGTGAAAAGGGCGAACGCAATATTTGCCCGCACATTCAATCAGGCGCTTTTCAATGTACAAAAAAATTCGGAAACCAAATAAATGTTAAAAAGATAATACAATGAAATAAATTATTAAGATAAAACCAAAAATGTTCATAAAAAAATAATAAAAAAATAATAGATAAATAAATAAAAAAATAATTTGGATAAGACGTATGAAAATAATAAGGAAAAAGCAACGTTGCATGTTCGCTCGGTGGCGGCAGTGCGTAAGCGACGCGACGTTGCCAATATTCGCTTCGCGTTTTTTCACATTGGTTTGGCTAAGCATGTTGTTTGAGTCACAGAATAGGCGCGAAACAGTGCTTCAAAAAGTCGTACTCGTTCGCTTCGCACGTATAATACCTATATTAAGTTAAAAGTTATTATTTTCAATCCGTTTTTTGGGAACTTAGTGGCAGGTTGGTTTGATACTTACTTGCTGTTTAGCGAACAAGCATGGGAAATAGGATTTTGGTTGGAATTACTGCATGAAAAATTTTGATAATGAGGCAAGTAGTACTCCAATGTATAGTCTATCATTAGAAAGAAAAAAAAAATGATATCTGAAGGTCAAAGTGGTTCCCAAACATGGATCCGTTATCAAAATAAAAAAGACCGCCATATTGAAATCTTTAGTTTTTCGACCGATTAATTTCAAAATCGATATCTGAGGATCCGAGTTGTCTCCAAACACGTATCCGTTATCAGAAATGACAAAAGTGGCCGCTATTTTGAAATCTTTAAGTTTTGGGCCGATTATTTTTAAAATCGATATCTGAGGGTCCGAGTGGTCGTCAAACACAAATCTGCTACCGAAAATGAAAAAAACTGGCCGCCATTTTGAATTCTTTACTTTTTGGACCGAATATTTTCAAAATCGATATATATGGGTCCGAGTGGTCGTGAAACACAAATCTGCTATCAAAAATGAAAAAACTGGCCGCCATTTTGAAATCTTTAGTTTACCGACCGATTGATTTCAAAATCGATATCTGAGAATCCGAGTTGTCTCCAAACACGTATCCGTTATCAAAAATGACAAAAGTGGCCGCCATTTTGAAATTTTTAGTTTTTGAACCGATTATTTTCAAAACCGATATCTGAGGGTCCGAGAGCTCCCCAAACATAAATCCGTTATCAAAAATGAAAAAAGTGGCCGCCATTTTGAAATCTTTAAGTTTTGGGCCAATTGTTTTCAAAATCGATATCTGAGGATCCGAGTGGTTCCCAAACATGAATCCGTTTTTAAAAATTAAAAAAGTGGCCGCCATTTTGAAATCTCTAAGTTTTGGACCGAATATTATCAAAATCGATATCTAAGGGTTCGAGTGGTCGTGAAACACAAATCTGCTATCAAAAATGAAAAAACTGGCCGCCATTTTGAAATCTTTAGTTTACCGACCGATTAATTTCAAAATCGATATCTGAGAATCCGAGTTGTCTCCAAACACGTATCCGTTATCAAAAATTACAAAAGTGGCCGCCATTTTGAAATCTTTAGTTTTTGGACCGATTATTTTCAAAACCGATATCTAAGGGTTCGAGTGATCGTGAAACACAAATCTGCTATCAAAAATGAAAAAACTGGCCGCCATTTTGAAATCTTTAGTTTACCGACCGATTGATTTCAAAATCGATATCTGAGAATCCGAGTTGTCTCCAAACACGTATCCGTTATCAAAAATGACAAAAGTGGCCGCCATTTTGAAATTTTTAGTTTTTGAACCGATTATTTTCAAAACCGATATCTGAGGGTCCGAGAGCTCCCCAAACATAAATCCGTTATCAATAATGAAAAAAGTGGCCGCCATTTTGAAATCTTTAAGTTTTGGGCCAATTGTTTTCAAAATCGATATCTGAGGATCCGAGTGGTTCCCAAACATGAATCCGTTTTTAAAAATTAAAAAAGTGGGCGCCATTTTGAAATCTCTAAGTTTTGGACCGAATATTATCAAAATCGATATCTAAGGGTTCGAGTGGTCGTGAAACACAAATCTGCTATCAAAAATGAAAAAACTGGCCGCCATTTTGAAATCTTTAGTTTACCGACCGATTAATTTCAAAATCGATATCTGAGAATCCGAGTTGTCTCCAAACACGTATCCGTTATCAAAAATTACAAAAGTGGCCGCCATTTTGAAATCTTTAGTTTTTGGACCGATTATTTTCAAAACCGATATCTAAGGGTTCGAGTGATCGTGAAACACAAATCTGCTATCAAAAATGAAAAAACTGGCCGCCATTTTGAAATCTTTAGTTTTTGGACCGATTATTTTCAAAACCGATATCTGAGGGTCCAAGAGCTCCCCAAACATAAATCCGTTATCAAAAATGAAAAAAGTGGCCGCCATTTTGAAATCTTTAAGTTTTGGGCCGATTATTTTCAAAATCGATATCTGAGGGTCCGAGTGGTTGTCAAACACAAATCTGCTACCGAAAATGAAAAAACTGGCCACCATTCTGAATTCTTTACTTTCTAGACCAATTGTTTTCAAAATCGATATCTGAGGATCTGAGTGGTCCCCAAACATGAATCCGATTTTATAAATGAAAAAACTGGCCGCCATTTTGAAATCTTTAGTTTACCAACCGATTGATTTCAAAATTAATATCTGAGAATCCGAGTTGTCTCCAAACACGTATCCGTTATCAAAAATGACAAAAGTGGCCGCCATTTTGAAATCCTTAGTTTTTGGACCGATTATTTTCAAAACCGATATCTGAGGGTCCGAGAGCTCCCCAAACATAAATCCATTATCAAAAATGAAAAAAGTGGCCGCCATTTTGAAATCTTTAAGTTTTGGGCCGATTATTTTCAAAACCGATATCTGAGGGTCCGAGAGGTCCCCAAACATGAATCCGTTTTTAAAAATGAAAAAAGTGGGCGCCATTTTGAAATCTTTAAGTTTTGGTCCGATTTTTTTCAAAATCGATATCTAAGGGTCTGAGTGGTCGTGAAACACAAATCTGCTATCAAAAATGAAAAAACTGGCCGACATTTTGAAATCTTTAGTTTTCCGACCGATTGATTTCAAAATCGATATCTGAGGATCCGAGTTGTCTCCAAACACGTATACGTTATCAAAAATGACAAAAGTGGCCGCCATTTTGAAATATTTAGTTTTCAGACCAATTATTTTCAAAATCGATATCTGAGGGTCCGAGAGGTCCCCAAACATGAATCTGTTTTTAAAAATGAAAAAAGTGGCCGCCATTTTGAAATCTTTAAATTTTGGATCGATTATTTTTAAAATCTATATCTGAGGGTCCGAGTGGTCATCAAACACAAATCTGCTATCGAAAATAAAAAAAACTGGCCGCCATTTTGAATTCTGTACTTTTTGGACCAAATGTTTTCAAAATCGATATCTGAGGATCCGAGTGGTCCCCAAACAAGAATCCGTTTTTAAAAATAAAAAAAGGTGTCCACCATTTTAAAAACTAGTTTTTGTACCGATTGTTTTCAAAATCGATATCTTACGATCTGAGTGGTTCCCAAACACGTATCCGTTATACAAAATAGAAAAGTCATCATCATTTTGAAATGTTTAGTTTTTGAACAGATTGTTTTCAAAATTGATATCTGAGCTGGCGGCCTCTTTTTCCATTTTTGATAACGGGTTGATAAATGGTGGCCAGTTTTTTCATTTATAAAAACGGATTCATGTTTGGGGACCACTCGAATCCTCAGATATCGATTTTGAAAACAATTGGTCTAGAAAGTAAAGAATTCAAAATGGCGGCCACTTTTTTCATTTTTAAAAACAGATTTATGTTTGGGGACCTCTCGGACCCTCAGATATCGGTTAATAATCGGTCTGAAAACTAAACATTTCAAAATGGCGGCCACTTTTGTCATTTTTGATAACGTATACGTGTTTGGAGACAACTCGGATCCTCAGATATCGATTTTGAAATCAATCGGTCGGAAAACAAAAGTTTTCAAAATGGCGGCTACTTTTTTCATTTTTAAAAACGGATTCATGTTTGGGGACCACCTGGATCCTCAGATATCGAATTTGAAAACAATCGGTTCAAAAAGTAAAGAATTCAAAATGGCGGCCAGTTTTTTCATTTTCGATAGCAGAATTGTGTTTGACGACCACTCGGATTCTCAGATATCGATTTTGAAAATAATCGGTCCAAAACTTAAAGATTTCAAAATGGCGGCCACTTTTTTCATTTTTGATAACGGATTTATGTTTGGGGAGCTCTCGGACCCTCAGATATCGGTTTTGAAAATAATCGGTCCAAAAACTAAAGATTTCAAAATGGCGACCACTTTTGTCATTTTTGATAACGGATACGTGTTTGGAGACAACTCGGATTCTCAGATATTGATTTTGAAATCAATCGGTCGGTAAACTAAAGATTTCAAAATGGCGGCCAGTTTTTTCATTTTTGATAGCGGATTTGTGTTTCACGACCACTCGGACCCTTAGATATCGATTTTGAAAATATTCGGTCCAAAACTTAAAGATTTCAAAATGGCGGTCACTTTTTTCATTTTTAAAAACGGATTCATGTTTGGTGACAACTCGGATTCTCAGATATCGATTTTGAAATCAATCGGTCGGTAAACTAAAGATTTCAAAATGGCGGCCAGTTTTTTCATTTTTGATAGCAGATTTGTGTTTCACGACCACTCGGACCCTTTGATATCGATTTTGAAAATATTCGGTCCAAAACTTAAAGATTTCAAAATGGCGGTCACTTTTTTCATTTTTAAAAACGGATTCATGTTTGGAGACAACTCGGATTCTCAGATATCGATTTTGAAATCAATCGGTCGGTAAACTAAAGATTTCAAAATGGCGGCCAGTTTTTTCATTTTCGATAGCAGATTTGTGTTTCACGACCACTCGGACCCTCAGATATCGATTTTGAAAATATTCGGTCCAAAACTTAAAGATTTCAAAGTGGCGGCCACTTTTTCCATTTTATATAACGGATACGTGTTTGGGAACCACTCGGATCGTCAGATATCGATTTTGAAAATAATCGGTCCAAAAACTAAAGATTTCAAAATGGCGGGCACTTTTTTCATTTTTGATAACGGATTCATGTTTGGGGACCACTCGGACCCTCAGATATCGATTTTGAAAACAATCGGTTCAAAAACTAGAGATTTCAAAATGGCGGTCACTTTTTTCATTTTATATAACGGATACGTGTTTGGGAATCACTCGGATCGTCAGATATCGATTTTGAAAACAATCAGTCGAAAAACAAAAGTTTTCAAAATGGCGGCTACTTTTTTCATTTTTAAAAACGGATTCATGTTTGGGGACCACTCGGATCCTCAGATATCGAATTTGAAAACAATCGGTTCAAAAAGTAAAGAATTCAAAATGGCGGCCAGTTTTTTCATTTTCGATGTTTGGAGACAACTCGGATTCTCAGATATCGATTTTGAAATCAATCGGTCGGTAAACTGATTTCAAAATGGCGGCCAGTTTTTTCATTTTCGATAGCAGATTTGTGTTTGACGACCACTCGGATTCTCAGATATCGATTTTGAAAATAATCGGTCCAAAACTTAAAGAATTCAAAATGGCGGCCACCTTTTTCATTTTTGATAACGGATTTATGTTTGGGGACCTCTCGGACCCTCGGATATTGGTTTTGAAGATAATCATTGGAAAAACCATGCCTTATTCTGTATCTTTCCCGCACACTTTCAAGTTTTACTTTATTCTGCAATAATAATTTACGTTGCGACTCTAAACAGACTCTGGACACCTTTGACGTCACGTTCATCACTATCCCGCGGAAACTGCATTTTTCTGGGATAAAAAGTAGCCTGTTTTAATCTAGGGTACCAACTGTCTTCGTTCCGAATTTCATCCAAATCCGTCCAGTTGTTGTAGCTTGAAGAAGAAACAAACATACATACACACTCACTCACATCGTCACAAACTTTCTCATGTATTATATCACATACATACATACATAAATAACGTTTCTATTCCTTGCGGAGCTGACAGAGCCCAAGGTAACAAGACCTTAAAGGCCACGTTACGAATGCTGAAATGTTAATTTTTTTATTATTTTTGCAAAATCTGATTTGAACATTATGCTGTGTCTGTGTAGGCAATCGGAAAACTAAAGCAAGCGCCATCTACTAACATCGCAGTGCAATATTTCAATCCATCAGCACGCGCCCATTCGCATCGAGTTCACGCGTCGATTATTTAACAGATGTCGCGTTGATCGGACTGCTTGCCACGTCACGAACGGGCAAGGTCATTTGCCTATCCCTTCGCCTTAAGTGAGTCCTCGCCCGCGCGGCACAGGGGCGCGGGGTGGGACGACAAAGGGGACCGAGAGAGGTGCGGGCGGCAGGCGCACTCCCCACCCGCAACGCTCTCGTTCCCCTTTGTCGTCCTACCCCGCGCCCCTGTGCCGCGCGGGCGAGGACTCACTTAAGCGGTCGGTCTATAGGTACTAGCATTACTTCAAAAGTCAAAAGTCAAAAGTTCATTTTGCAAATAGGCCGCCAAGGGCTCTTTTACATGTCTTTTTTTGAATCTACCAGCGCATTCGGAAAGACCATCATTGCCAAGAAGCATGCGCCGCAAGAAACTTGGCAGAAAGTCATTTTTTCAAAATAAAATAGATTTAGAATAGTACTTAAATTCTACTTAACTTACTTATAATACAATTAATACATTTTATAAACGGGATGTAAAAGGTCCCTAAGTTAAGTTAGTACCTTAAATTACATTGGTCTATAGTAGAGATGTATAAAGTCTCTACTGGTCAAAGCGAAACAAACTTCATATTGTGGATCCATTGATATACTAACTATAACGATTATGTCATCTTTTGTTTCAGATTTGAATGAAGAGAAAACCGAAGAACAATAACAAATTGTTATTAAAGGTAAGCATTACAATTTATCAGTTGCCATCAAATCGGGTGGTAGGAACTTGTGCAAGGTCCTCTGGATCGCTACCACCCTATTAAGGTCCGACCACACCGCCGCGTATACGCAGTGACGTGTCGTAGTAGGCGTCTTTTCTCACCGTTTTTAGGGTTCCGTACCTCAAAAGGAAAAACGGAACCCTTATAGGATCACTTTGTTGTCCGTCCGTCCGTCCATCCGTCTGTCAAGACCCTTTTTCTCAGGAACGCGTAGAGGTAAGCCAACGCAATCAAAAGATGCAGCCGTTTATGCCGCAAATTTCCGCAACTCTCAAGGGAATCAAAACCTACATGGTACTTCCCGTGAACGCAGAATCTTGAAATTTGGTATGAAGGTAGGTCTTTTAGCACAGATTAGGGAATAATTGCGAAAACCGTAAATATGTATGTATGTCTGTATATATCAGTGACCAATATAAAGTGACCCCACACTGCGTACATTTTGCTTTGGAGCAGGGCTCTGCTTACACTGGTTTATAGATATTTATAGATAACTAGCTGTTGCCAGCGACTTCGTCTGCAAAGAATTCGTTTATCGCTATTCCGCGGGAACTACGCAATTTTCCGGGATAAAAAGTAGCCTATGTGCTATTCCAGACTTTTCTCTATCTATGTGCCGAATTTCATCCAGATCCGTTGGGCCGTTCTGGCGTGATTGAGTAACAAATACCCATCCATCCATACATCCATCCATCCATCCATACTTTCGCATTTATAATATTAGTTAGATGATATGGAACCCTCGGTGCGCGAGTCCAAGTCGCACTTGGCCGGTTTTTTCATACATTTTGTTGCGTATACGCACCGTCAACGTCTTTACTCACCGGTCTGGTGGGACCTTTACTCGTTAACCTTGCTGCCAAGCTGTGTGCTGCTGTGTTCCGAGTAAGACTGCCAATGAAATTACAAGAGCCGTGGTAGCCTTGTGTTTGACCTGTGGCCTCTCAAGCAGAGGGTCGTGGGTTCGAATCTCGGGCACGCACCTCTGAGTTTTTCGGAATTTATGTGCGAAATTACATTTGAAATTTACCATGAGCTATTCGGTAAAGGAAAACATCATGAGGAAACCTGCACACATCTGCGAAGCAATTCAATGATGTGTGTGAAGTTTCCAATCCGCACTGGGCCCGCGTGGGAACTATAGCCCAAAGCCCTCTCATTCTGAGAGGCGGCCTGTGCCCAGCAGTGGGACGTATATAGGCTGGAGATGATGACTCTATCCTAGCCCTCAAGGCTGGCAACGCATCTGCAATCTCCTACAGGTTGCGGGTGTCCATGGGTGGTGGTAACTACCTCATAGCTTCATAGTTCTTAAAATCATTAGAACCCTCATTGACAACTCTAACGTATCTGATGGCGTTTCATCACTACACATAGTATAAAACAAAGTCGCTTTCCGCTGTCTGTCTGTCATTATGTATGCTTAGATCTTTAAAACTAGGTACGCAACGGATTTTGATGCGGTTTTTTTAATAGATAGGGTAATTCGCGAAGAAGGTTTATATAATACGCAGACGAAGTCGCGAGCAGAAGCTAGTGTGCAATAAAATAAAACTCGCATTATCAAAATCACTTAGGTACACCTCGAAAATCTCACAAAAGAAACTTTGGTCTGGAAAACCCGAGATCTCTCCATCTCGCCCTTTTCGGGGGCGTTCGGGTTGCACTGAACTTTTCGCATAATTTTATTTTTCAACTCGTCACGCCGCGCCCGATTTTTTCCTCGGCTTACTATTTTTTTCGGCCAGTTTTTTCAGTCAGACGCTATGAATAAGAGGTTGTTTTGAATGTTTTCAGGGAAGACGGATGGAGGCAACGGCATTATTAACTTGCGGAATTGAGTTGCTAGTCTAAATTAGGAGAGATTAAAAAAAAGTTTGTTTTCCGGCCTGGAAATCATGTTTTATTACTTTTTCATCACACTTGCTCGTAAAGGGTGTTATAACACGCGTGCTTATAGAGCCGTAGTAGCTGATTTACCTCCCGCGGGAATTTCAAATATTTTACTCCCGAGGGAGTTATATTTGTATGGATTTTCATAATTCCCTCGGGAGGAAAAGTTTAGTTTTAAAATTAAGAGTTCATTGTACGTCATTTCAGACTAAGGAGGTTTCAGATCAGCCAGATTTATTTAATATTAAAAAAAAATTACGAACCAATTTTATAAGACTTTCAATTAGACATTAGGTACTGATTACGATCCAAGATGGCGGATGACATTTTGACACTAAAAATATTGATGGCGGGTGTCATTTTCGAGTAATTTGGTAGCTCTGAACCCGATTTTGGCATAATTATTTGGATCCAAGATGGCGGATGACATTTTGACACTAAAATGTTGATGGGTGTCGTTTTCGACTAATTTGGTGATTCTGAGACCGATTTTGGGATAATTTTTTGGATCCAAGATGGCGGATGACATTTTGACACTAAACTGTTGATGGGTTCGTTTTCGAGTAATGTGGTGGTTCTGAGCCCAATTTTAGCATAATTTTTGGATCCAAAATGGCGGACGATATTTTCACGCTATTGGTACATAAATGTTGATGAGTGTCGTTTGCGGGTAATTTTGTGATTCTGAGTTAATTTTTTTTTTATTTCCTCGCAAATGTGATGAAAAACATTGTGTGTATCACGGGCAGTAAGGGGATTACAAACTCGAGTCATTAAAAGCCCTCCACCTTCGGCGTCGGGCTTCTAATAGACTCTCGTTAGCAATCCCCTTCTTACCGCCCTCGGTGCACAATGTACTATTGTTATAACTAGCTTGTTTCTACAACAGAGACAACAAATGATTTCAAACGTGACTAAGATCCTAAAAAATTAGTGAACTGATTTTCATAAGAAATTAATAGTGAAATTGAAACTTTATCCTTTTTAGAAGTCGATTTAAAACAGATTAACGGTCTACCCTGAAGGGCAGGGTCAACTAGAAGAAAACAAGTTTATTACAAGAAAGAAGTTCTGAGATAAAAAGCAACAACAAAAGTAAGTCTCGAGGAGAAAGATTGATGTCCTTCTAAAGGATCATTATTGATAGTGGATGGGCTGTGACGTAATCGTTTGAAGAAGATTAAAGGAACTTAAATGCTTTAAGCTGGCTCGGTAAAACAGAATAGATTAAAGTAACTCAATAAGTGAGCAATATTTTAATCCCTACTCATATTATAAATGCGAAAGTATGTATACTTATAGTAAAAATAACATTTTTTTTTTATGCGAATAGGAAGGCAAACGAGCAAGTGGGTCACCTGATGGTAAGCGATCACCACTGCCCATAGACACCCTTAACCCCGGAGGGATTGCAGATGCGTTGCCAACCTAGCGGGCTAAGATGAAATGCCTCTTGTGCGCGTAATTTCCCCGGCTGTCTTACTCTCCACACCGGAACACAGCAGTGCAAGCACTGCTGCTTAGCGGCAGAATTAGGCACAAGGCCCTACCACCCGCATCATTTATTTAAACCAACTAATCTAAAATTTTAAACACATAAAATTAACATCGAAACCTAAAATATCCTAATCATAATGTATTTAAAATAAATATTTAAACTACGACCAAAAATTGGATAAAACAAGTTTCATATTCATTTCATATTCATTTATTCATTGTTTATGTCATGTACATTATAGTTAAAGATGTTATAATTATATTCAAGTCGGTCCATGACGCCCTGTAAGGGCACACAATGGTACTTAAGATTAGATTAAAATTAACAAATATTTCCAATTAAAATAAGATAAAAATTACATTAAAATTACAGCCATCCATTAATTATTATTATTAATATTATTTGTTATGATTATTATGTTAAGGAGTTATTAAAAGATGTCATGTTTAGAATTATATTGGAATCCAATTTAAAATATTAATTTTAAATTGACAATGTTAAATGTTAAAATTATAAATAAGTACAAAATATATTAAATTTACTAATGTCATTTTTCAATTTCATCATTCAAGAACTCGAATATCTTAAATATCTTTTCAACGATACTTGAAAATGGTAAAAAGTTTTGATGTAAAATTAGAATGCTAAAGAAAATGTTACAGAGCAGATAAAATTTACAGAAACAAATTAAGTTTGTTCAGTGACTTGAAAGAAAACATAATATTACAGTGCCGTCTGCACTTTCAAGTGAATAAATAAGGATAATAAAGCTTAACTTGAAATGATTTATTTAATAAATAAACTTCAACAATTATTATTTCTCGAAGTAATAAGACAAAATTCACAGTGACAAAGTCTATTCAATTTAGAAAAGCGTGAAAAAGAGAATGATTTGAATGTGCAAATAGTTGCCGTTAGTAAAATGTTTATATTTCTTTGTCACAGTCTTGTCGACTCTATTCAGTTTTACGTAAAATAATTTAATTTTCTTTTCGAGATAATTTAATTTTGTCTAGATGTATCATTCACTGACTAAAGGTACTTAAGGCGCTGTCAACAGCAAATGACCTGGAGCAGCGCCACTCTTCACACATACCGTTCACGTGCCTGTTAGTGAAAGAGAAGAAACTATTCCGGCAGCTTGGCGCGCGTCTAAAATTTTGCAAATAAGACACAAATCATAAGAAATAAACAAAAGTATGGATGATTTGTAAAATATGACTCGTTAGCCGTTTAGGTATGAATATGTTGACTTTATGTTTTTCATTGCAGACCCATACGTCGAAAAAATAAATACAGAACCGTTTTATGACGATTTTAAGACCAATCTTTGCAATTATTTACTATCGAGCCGATTTTGTTCAATTATGTATCGAGCCCGTCTAGCGTGTTTGAAATATGATGAAAATTAACATTATATTTTTTTTGGATTTTTTTTGTGTGCAGTTTTTCTTAAAAAAGTGTTTAAATAACATCAATTTCAACAAAATCAGGTGTTGTCAGCCTCTGAAGTAACTAGCCCCTTTATTCATAAATGCTCTATAGGCTTCTGCTAACTCAGCAATCGTTTGTCCTTATCCGTGAAAGGTAAATGTCAAAGTGACAAAAAAGGACAAACGATTGCTAAGTTAGCAGAAGTCTACAGAGCGTTTGTGAATAAGGGGGATAGTGATTATATCATACTTGCAACATTAGCTCTACCGAGGAATAACTATGTATTATTGCCATATATTGTATATTTTTTAATTACTAAGTTATAAATTGAAAGAAGCCACACAAAAGTTCATCAACGGCAAAAAATTATGACAAACATTTACCACACTGCATTTCTGTCCACTGTTGTTTCCGATGAGTTTGTAGTAACGTAAGAAATTTTAAAATGGGTTTTATACGTGTACATTTTACACAATTGATCTAGTCCCAAACTAAGCAAAGCATTTATACTATGACTACCTAGGTACTAGACAACGGATAAATAGACTTAAGTAATTAATAGATAGGTAAATACACACAACAGCAATGAATTCGGACAGGGGTGGATTTTTAAGAAATAAGAATAAGAGATCTTTATTTTCTTTATTTTTTTAGACTTTGTATAAGAATTATTACTAAGTGTTATTATATTCCGGTGCTGTGCCTTCAGTCAGCCAAGTCTGTTTCTTGAGTTTAAAATGTTGATATCTTAAAGGAAGCATTGTACAAGTTTTTACGATCAAATAACTACTCTAAAATGTGACACTCTGGAGCTCCTATCTATCTAGTCTAGCACGTTATAGAACAAGTCCCTTAATGTGAAGATGCAATGCATTTGCACTAAACTGCACTCCATCTCCGTAGCATCTGTTATCCCGCCCAATATATTATATTCAAATATCAAACTTTAGCTAACTCCCGAACACAGAATACCTCTCATTATTATCGCATATCATTTCTCAAATTAAACTCTCACATACGTACAATTGTATTGCGAATCCCAAATTGATTTCGGCGAATATTCCCATTTTAATGGCCCCATTTGTATAGATTTGTATCGATAGAACCCCGTTTTTCTTCTGAAACGGTTTTTTATAGCACCGAGGGGCGTTAGGCTTAACGTTTATTTACATTATTTTTGTTGTAATTACTACGTTTTTGTGAATGAGTCTTTTAAGCTATGCGTATTTTATAAGAGAAAACGGATGATGTTTTGAGATGGGATGGAGGGGATAGATTCATAATAACAATTGGGATAAGAAAAGGAAAGATAATGACGCCTAATTCAACACGATATTTTTTACTTATAATGGTTTGATGGAAACGAAGCTTGAATTTTGCGTAAATAAAGTTAAACATCAACATTAATAATAAACTCAATTTTCGTAATGATTATATTAAATGAAATATAACTACACGTACCTTTCTTCAATACATAACTTAGTTGTACATCCTGTTACAAAACTCTATCCTAGGAGAATTTCACACAACCTGTCCTTTCCTCGTCTAGGTACATTAGAAAATAAATTAGTTTTCATGTTCCAATTTTATTGGTTGAGCCGATAAGAGATGAGTCGGTCAAGATATTTCTTTTCATGTACTAAGTTAAGATAAAACAGGAAAAGTACTGGTGGGTCATTTGGTAAAAAGTAATCTCATCTTTATTTTCATTCTCAGCCCTATCAAAGGCATCCTGGGATTGGTTTGTACTTAAAAATGATTGGGATCTCGGGTTCTGGATACATACAATCCCAGAATTGAAAGCCACTCAAAAAATACCCAAAACACAAGGGAAATCACTGCTCAATATCTGTCCCTTTGATAAACACTCTCAAGATAAAAAATAAAATAAAATAAAATCATAAAATTATAAAAACGTTGTCGACGAACGAGAGATTCGATAAAAAGTGTAAAAGTTATAAATATCAACTCGCCCACCAGTATTATATATTATTTGTCAATTACGAAGTAATAAATTAAATACGAGTCCATTCAGCCGAGTTGGGGCTCGAATTTCTTAGGTTTATTACAGCCCACGCGAAAAGTTAGATGACTTATGAATTTTATGATGGTTCAGAAATAAATATAAGTCTGTAGCCAATTTCAAAATAGCCATGGCCTGTTTTACACCTCAAATTTAATGAGGCTTTTACATTTCATAATATTTAACTTAGGTAAGTATTGCAATACTGACAAATTAGAAGCATTGCGTAAACTTGTAACAAAACCACCAGTTTATCACAAACTATGGGATTTCGTGGTAGTATTATTCTGACACTGAAATTTCTTAACTATCTGAAATAAGGAGGGAGAAAAAGTACGATGCAAAAATATTACAATTTGCAAATAAAGCAGACAGTAAAAGAATGCGTAAACAGAACTTCATCGAAGCGAATGTTGTACTAAATGTGATTCCATTCCCATTTCCCTAACATTTTTCCGTAATCAAAAATATTCAATTCTCTTTCGCATGACCCATTTGTGCTAACAACAAAATGAATTTGCTCGATTGCACCCCGTTGATTGTTTCGCCGTTTTTTGTTCATTTCTGGTGCCTACACGTTTCGTAATGAATGTGCGGAGGATTTTGATTTGTATGCTATTTACATGCTAAAGTATCCAACAGCATAAAAATTAATTTGTGTTGCGGCGGGATGACTTAAACGTTCTATAGGGTAGGTACGATATTGTGCTTACCCTGCGAGTTAGGTATTTATTTATACAGGGTGTAGCAGACACCCCCTAACAATAATCCACTGGGGTATATAGCCATAGCTATAAATAACCACAACCATAACCATGACCATAGCATTATATAAGTATGTTTATCGGTTGCCTGGTACCCATAGTACAAGCTTTGCTTAGTTTGGGACTAGGTCAATTATTGGTGTCGTGTGTCCCATGATATTTATTTATTTGATATTTTATAGAAGCTAAAAAAAGTATTTAAAAAAAATTGGAGTATTTTTTTTATATAATTTTCTATAGGAATGATTACAGTTAATACTCCCATTCCTATAGAAAAAAAAAAATACTCCATTTTTTTTTCATATTTTTTTTAGCTTCAGTAGCTATGGTATATACCCTAGTGGATTATTGTTAGGGGGTGTCTGATACTCCCTGTAGATATAAATATTCTATTGTATACATACATACATAAATCACGTCTTTATCCCTTACGAGGTAGGCAGAGCCTAAGGTAACAAGACATAAAGCCAACGCTTAGTATAATATTAATTATTCTACTGTATAATATTAAAAAAAAAACCGTCAACTATTTTGCGTATTTTAAACTAGCTGTTGCCCGCGACTTCATCTGCAAATAATTCGTTTATCGCTATCCCGCGGGAACTACGCAATTTTCCGGGATAAAAAGTAGCCTATGTGTTATTCCAGACCATAAATATATCTTTGTTTCAAATTTCATCCAGATCCGTTACGCCGTTCTGGCGTGAAACATCCACCTCACAAACTTTCGCATTTATAATATTAATAGGATTGTGACGTTTCAGGAAAGGTCACACCTTTTGAAAAATTGAATAAAAAGAAGAATTTACTGCTGCTAAGTAAATAAAACCTGAATAGACGGAGTTTATCATTTTTTCACTACATACCAATAGCTCAAAATCTTGGGCAATAAATACCCCTACTACCATCCTACTACCCCTTCTATCCCTTTATCACACAAAAAATCAAAATTATATTTTATTCGTAATAAAATTATCTCGCGAACAAGGCTTACCAAGGTCAAAACCTCAAGACAATCCCCTTTCAAAACTTTTGGAATCCCAACAACGAACGAATACCTACCCATCTTGTATGATTCCAGTAAATTCAATATTCCTCCTGTAGCCCTAAAAATAAATCCAATGTGAATCATATTATGATTAATATCTGTAGAGCTCTTCGTTATTATCGGCACACTCGTGGATAACGTACATATACCTCTAATACTTTCGTAATTTACTGCGGAATCCATGATAGAGTTTCTAGAAGAGATTTAATATAACTATTAATCCGCTGCGCACTGGGCCCATGTTGGAAATGTAGACCAGTAGGCTTATTGTCTAACTCGCTCGCAATCGCCATCGTGTTCATTTTGACAGTTCATGTATGGGCTGACAATTGGCATCGGAATCAGGTAGCTGTCACATTCATACAAGAACTGTCAAAATGATCACGATGGCGATTGCGAGCTAGTTAGACAATAAGCCTACAGGTCCTCTCATTCTGAAATGAGGTGGGTGCAGCAGTGGGACATTTTAAGATGAGATAATAATGGCAGTGCCCGTCGCGCCTTGGCACCATGTTTAAGAATCCCAAATCGATTCGAAACTGTCGGACCTTTTCCGACGTAATAAAACGTGAGTTATCCTGTTGTTTACATTAATAATAATGATGATGGCAAAGGCTCGGATTGGGCAATGAACAGGGGCCTTACCATGACGTCCCAATTCCGACTCAGTTCAAATTTTAGCTGTCACTTAGTATGAATCTGATAGCGAGCGAACTTAAACTGAATCGCATTAAGACGTCATGGTAAGGCCCCAGCGCTATAGTAATACAATGTATGTATCTATATCGCATGTCTATTAACACTCGGAGTACTTGCAGCACATCCAGCAATGGTGTTCATTTTATTCTCTCGCAGAACTCTTTTATACCGATTTTATTTATAATGTAAAGGGCACACGATTTATCCAAGCAACGAGCGATATAAAGAAGTATTTTTCGTGTGAAACAACGAACTCTGCTCGTTTTTTATCGGCTTATTTGTATTAAAAGCGCTGTTGCGTGGAAAAAATGTTACTCCCCCACCGAGGAGTTCCGCCGTGCTGTACAGAAATAAATATGCGACAGATGTTACTGTGAAAAATTACTTACAGGCTTTTGGTTACAGTATTATCTCATTAAAATACAATACCTACCTGCATAAATCACGTCTTTGTCCCGTACGGGGTAGACAGACCCTAAGGAAGTAAGACCTAAAGGCCACGCTATGCATGGAAAGGGGAGTAATTATTAAAATTATATCTTCAAATATAATCTACATAACATACATACATAAGGTACCTGTACATAAGTCGAAAAGAAATGAAATTAAATGAAATTGTTTATTCGTCATCATAGGTATTTGAAAAAATGTTAGTAAAAGTATTGAGGTACATCTATGATCTGCCTTTTTGGCGTACGAATCGTTAGTGAGTTTAGTCACGATTTTTTTCAGTTATTAGTTAGTTATTGATAATAATATTGATAGAGTTCGATTGAGTTGTTCGATAGCATTTAAGAATAAATAAATCGATAGTATATTATTTTAATTTGTTTACTGAATTATACAAATATACAATTGTTACTTAACGTTACAAAAATGTGGCAAATTTTACGTATAAACTTCGTAATACATTTTGTGCGAATTGTGGGCGATACGTTGACTTTTAGCGTACGGGGTAGTGGACTGTATGTTTATTTTGTACTTAGGCGTAGAAAAACTCCGAGATGTACTTAATACTGCTTGAGAGTAGGGAAGCTTTTGCTGTCAACTCGTGCGCTCTTGTTTTAAGACTGATTGTGTGGCGGGACCGTGCCCGCTTTTATACGCCCGGGTGTTGCCATAACGCGGCCCCCCACCCCTCGGCTTTCCCACTCTCGTGCTGTCTCTCTTTATTTTTCATAACAAATATACAGTGGTAACATGACTTAACTAATTTACATATTTACTTATTCAAATGAGATCGATATATTGCATACAATTATATAATCAATTAAATTATATTTATTTTCAGTCGCCATTCTTAACATTTTCTCCCGCCGTCGCCTTGCGATCCCACCGGTAAGACGACGATCCTTTTGGTAGGTCTGCGTAGTACATGTCCCCGGCTTGTTGTCACATCCACGACTCGCACCACGCCGTCCTTGCCCGGGTAGATTTGGGTGACTCGTCCTCGGGGCCATGTGTTTCGGGGTAGGTTTGGGTCGCAGATGACTACGACGTCGCCGACCGCCGGGCTCGTTCCGCTGCCGTGAGGCTCCCGCCGGTGTTGTAATAGGGGCAGGTACTCGCGCACCCAGCGTTTCCAAAATGTGTCGGCAAGCTGTTGGGCGCGTCGCCATTGCTGGCGCGCGTCGCCGTCACTCTCTTCGAAAGTGCCTGGGGCCGGTGAGTGGCAGTCGGGCCCAATCAGGATCAGGTTTGGGGTCAACGCGGGCGGGTCGTCGGGGTCCACTGACACGTGTGTGAGCGGGCGCGAGTTAACCGTCGCCTCCGCCTCCAGCAGCAGGGTGTGCAGTGTTTCGTCGCTAGGGTGCTTTTCATGCAGCGTGGCCTTCAGGGCCTCCTTTACCCCACGGACCATCCTTTCCCAAGCCCCCGCCATGAAGGGAGCGGCAGCCGGGAGGAAGCGCCAATTTATGCGGCGGGCCTCTGCTGCGCTCTGGAGGGCGTCGTTCAGCTCGCGGGCGGCGCCTCGGAAGGCGGTGGCGTTATCACTCCATAGCTCCGTCGGGCACCCGCGCCGGGCAATGAAGCGGCGTAGGGCGTTAATGGCAGAGTCGGTGCTCAGGGAGACGACCACCTCCAGATGTATGGCTCTCGACGTCATGCAGGTAAATAGGGCGACGTGTCTTTTTTCTCGATGGCGGGCGACGGTTACTTCTATCGGGCCGAAGTAGTCTAGACCCGTAAATGAGAACGGGCGGACTCCATAGGCGAGACGCGCAGCGGGTAAGTCGCCGGTTGCGGGGGCGGCCGGTTTTGCTTTGCGCAGTAGGCATTGGGCGCAGCGGGCGATGACCCCCTTCACTGCCGGGCGAATCTTGGCAATGTACACACGCTGGCGTAACTCGTTGACTACTGTTTCGGTCCCGCCGTGGTGCAACTTTTCGTGTATGTGCGCGATGTACAGTTGTGTATAGCGGTGTTTGCGATGTAGCACCGCGGGATGCACCATTTCTTGTTGAATCGCATCGGCCGCCGCTATCCTGCCGCGCAGTCGCATCACTGCGTCTGCGTCGATAAACACGCTGATTTTTGCAAGTCGGTCGTCCTTCTCTGGCGCGCGGCCGCTCGTGATGCGCTGTCTCTCTCGCACGTAGGCGTCCTCCTGCGACGCCCTTATTAACAGCTGTTCGGCTCTTTTTATGTAGTGAGCCGTTAGCACGATGTATTTGTCGTGTTTTTCGGGTGCGATGTGCTTGCGCGGCACGTGGGCGGGCGGCGCGCGCTTGTTCCATTCTTCGTCTTGACACTGATTTGCTCGAGTTCTCTTTTTGCGCGCCGCGGCGACGACTTGTGGCGCGGGCGATGACCTCCGGCGCCGGCAAAGGTCGATGAACTGTAGCACGCGTGCGGCTGTCCTTAATAGCCGCGTCCACCGCGAAAAACGTTCGATTTCGGGCAGGTGGGCGTGTCGCGCGCGTTCATCGCGTAATACGTTGCATTTTTCCTTTTCTTCGCCGGTCACGGGAATTTCGACCTTATTTTCTGTGGGCCAAGAGTCTTCATTTTCGTAAAGGAATAGCGGGCCGTGGAACCACCGATGACTCGAACTGAAATCTTCGGGGGTAGCCAGCGCCATTCGTTTTTCTTGGTCAGGTCCTCTATCTCGGCGAGGCGATGCGAGTAGTGTATAATTGGGGGACCTGGATCAAACGAGATCCAGGATCCCCCAATCATACGTTATATTGATTACTGATCATGAATCAATACATTAATACATGTCAATCGAATTATCTGTTGAGCATATAATTACAGTACAATCCGATAATCAAGTGCTAGTTCAATCAAAAACTACTTCAATTAAATTCTAGTTCTAATACACTCTGAGCCAGAACCGCCACAAACACCATCGATCACAAATACTAGTCTTGTTTTATTTATGAACTTTGAATAGTGAAATAAAATGCACTGATATTATATTAATAACAAATACTCCGCATATCCTTTGAAATCTGGATAGTCAATATTTCCTTCACTCCGTGTTATGCCACAGTTTTTCCTCATGCACCGCACCTGTTTTCGTTCTTCATCTGTTAACTTAGAATACGGGTACGGTGATTATATTAAACTATTTTGCGCATAATTTTCTGCAGCGAAGGCAAATTCCTTTATTATAAAATTATTCTCCTTCACCTTGAAGCCTTGCACGTCGACTATGTAAGTATTTGAATTCATGATACTTTCTTCGCAAACAAGAAGCAGTTCTACACAATAACGGTGGGGGATACTACTGATTGAAGCCTAGCGTATTGTTTGTATAAATAAATAAAGCACTAGCTAAACAACCAAGCTTTAGCTTACATTGTAAAACAGCGCTCCCCGTTTTCAATCACACAATGTTAATTACGTAAGTATTTGAATTCATATTAGTTTCTTCGAAAACAAGAAGCAGTTCTAGACTATGACGGTTGTGATACGATCACAAATACTAGTCTTGCTTTATTTACGAACTTTGAATAGTGAAATAAAATGCACTGATATTTATAATTAAAATCATTTATTTAATTATGAATAAGGTTGTTACATTCTATGTACCACCGTCTAATACACTTTACATTTGTTAAAGCACATCTTTTTTTTTTATGTTTAATACATCTAAAATACAGATCGCCAACATCACTAAACATTTTATGCAATTCTTCAAAGTCTGGACACCCCATTTCTTCTACATCAATAATATCACAATTAGAACTTATTTCTTTTACCCACTTAACTTTTTCAGAACCTCTCACTAAAATGGTCTTATTTTTTAACAAATACTCCGCATATCCTTTGAAATCTGGATAGTCAATATTTCCTTCACTCCATGTTATGCCATAGTTTTTCCTAGTGCACTGCACCTGTTTTCGTTCTTCATCTGTTAACTTAGAATACGGGTACGGCGATTTTATTAAACTATTTTGCGCATAATTTTCTGCAGCGAAGGCAAATTCCTTTATTATAAAATTATTCTCCTTCACCTTGAAGCCTTGCACGTCGACTATGTAAGTATTTGAATTCATGATACTTTCTTCGCAAACAAGAAGCAGTTCTACACGATAACGGTTGGGATACTACTGATTGAAGCCTAGCGTATTGTTTGTATAAATAAATAAAGCACTAACTAGGCGACCGAGCTTTAGCTTACATTGTAAAACAGCGCTCCTCGTTTTCAATCACACAATGTTAATGCTCAGATTCATTAGCTTTTGCTCTGTCGAACAAAATCGCAGAAATGTTCTTGGACACACCAGATACGGATTGATGTTTTCCAGATTCACAACCTTGAAGCCTTGTACGTCAATTATGTAAGTATTTGAATTCATATTAGTTTCTTCGAAAACAAGAAGCAGTTCTAGACTATGACGGTTGTGATACGACTGTTGAAGTGTAGCGTATTGTTCGTATAATAAACGATAATTATTATGCTCGAATTTCGCAGACGGTAATCAAATCAAATTATATCTTTAGGTTTATTCCTAACTTTAGGAAGAAAGTAAACAAGGATTAAGTATACATGATTTATTTATAAAACATACATTTTTAAAGGTACAAACATTAAAATCAAAATGTTTATTATTATACACAGTGAATAAATAGAACACCATCATATCCTTCACAACACTACTATTTCTATTTATAACATGCTCAGGTTTCTATAACCACTCAGCGTAATGATTTAGAAACTTCCAATTAGATTGGTAGCAAGTCTATATAACATTTATCTATTCTAATTACTCGAGCTGCTACTTGTAATCCCGTGTAAAAGATTCGCGAGCGTTTAGTTTTATAATAACTCTGAGTTATTAGCACACCAGAATAGTGCTCAGCGTTTAATATTTTGACATCATGACGACCATGAAGCTGACATTTATCAATGATAACCTCAACGATATCTCCTTTGTTGATATTCATTTTGATTATATACTTATTATAAAATATATACGTTGACAAATATCAGTATTAAACAAATATATAATATGATTGTTGATTTATTTACTTAAAAATATTATTAT
The DNA here is from genome assembly GCA_963854515.1 of Pandemis heparana. Taxonomy (NCBI): domain Eukaryota; kingdom Metazoa; phylum Arthropoda; class Insecta; order Lepidoptera; family Tortricidae; genus Pandemis; species Pandemis heparana. The sequence goes on along the minus strand of OY978022.1, from coordinate 6,787,648 downwards.
CTACACACCACTTATTTAAACAAGATACATTTTTAAAAGCACATGTTTTGGTATGGTAAATACAATTATAAATGTCGGAAGAAATCGAATATTTCTCACTAAGTGTTTTTAAATTAGGACAATTAAAGTCTTCTAAATTGTAAACATTGTCACTTTCTATTATCTTCTTTAACCAGACCACTTTTTCAGTACCTTTTGTATAAATACGTCTATTTTTACAAAAGTTTAATATCAAACTCTTATAGTTGAAGTATGGCACATACCCCTCATTCCATAATATTCCTCTGTTTCTCTCTATCCATGAGGCTTGCAACCGTTCTTTCTTAGTTAAATTATAAAAAGGATAAGGTGGTTTAATCAACAACACAATGACACCTTTTTTGCAAATAATTGCTATTTCTTTAGGTATAAATGTATTGTTTTCGTTTTTAAAACCTTGAACATCCATAATCACATTCATGATAATTTTCGCACTATATTACTCAAGGGTTTATACTCGATTAGACGATCATTTATGATTAGACAGTACGCTGTTGTATTGTCAGGTATATCTTCTGAAGACTCGATTTCTAAACGGACATCAACCGGTCCTGTTTTCAACGAATCATTTTGTCGTGAACAATCAATAACGAACAGTGGGGCTTTTTTCCCGAATGTATTTAAATCAAGCAGGGGATCGATTCCGGTGTTGTAATACGACTGACGAAAGTTAACATACATTTCGTATAATATACTATACTTATCTTCATTAAATTTTAAATTAAGTGAATCATAAGGAAAGTACTGTGAATTTAAAAACAACTTGACATTTGTTATGTTACAATGATCAAATTCTGATGAACTCTTCGTTCGATTCAGTTTTCTATCAGTTTGAACACCGAATATAACATATCTCGGTTTTTCTAACTGAGAAGCAGTTTTGACAGACCACGAGTGTTTTGTTGCTTTAGGTAAAAGCGGATATTCATATAAATCCCAATTTCGGAAAGCTAGTTGTATTGCTCGATCTTTTTCCAAGTGCTTAAGCAGCAATAATCTATTGCGATCCGAAACTTTAACATGAGGGATACGCCACTGAACCTTATGTATGTCTATTTCTATAGTATCATTTGTATCAGTTATAACACTATTCAAAACGGAATTGTTTCTATGAAGTATAAGTTCATGTCTACAATTGGCGACAATTTTGTTATAATCTTCTGCAAACCCTAACACTTTATTAAGCGGTATAATAACAGAAAAATTATCCCCTTTTTTCGCACTTCCGTTTAAATTCCACCCCCACAATGCTGAACTTTTACTTTCGCCTACGTTCATTGAGATAAGAGATTTAATCGTAGTTGTGATTCCAGCATTTTTAACATGATCTATTTCTACCCCATTTAATTCGTATCTTATATCTTGAAATAAAAACAATATAGGATTATTTATAAACTTAAACTCTTTCTTCTTCTTTTTTCCTGCTGTATCTAGTTCAAATACACTCGCATGTCCTTCGATGTAAATGGAGCTTGCAGATGGTAATACATAAACATCTTGCTGATGAATAGGTATTCTGATTTCATCGTTTTCTTTAAAGCTGTGATTGTATGGATTGTAGCTGTGAATCTCGTAGCTTTCAATAGAATTATCTTGCTGCGGTAGTTCAGTTATTTGCAGCATATTATATTTATTTTTATTTTATTTTTAAGCCGAGAGAATGAAGAAAGATTTTATTACTTTTAGTAATTTTATTTGTCGTACTTAATCGTGTTCTTCCTTTGAACACTGGAAGATTAATAGTACATTTTTGTTCTTTGATGTTGTTTTTATTGAAAACATACATATTTAATTGTATACTTATAATAAATTGAAGCGGTTATTTGTACTAAACTCGGCAGACTGTTATGTACTCAACGCCCAATTCTGAATACTGTTCGCGAAGGAATGTCCTAATCCGGTTTAGCATTTTATTTTATTATCATTTAACAATCGTAACTATATGTTTAATCCGTTTCGTTATTTATTTATTTAGTCTCGATTTACTTTTCCAAAATGATTTTAGAAATTTCAAACATAAATGTCCACAGTTGTATAAATGATTGCCTTGTAAATTGACATAATTATACCGAATATTTGTTCCGACATATGCTAAGAATTCTTTTGGCGGTTTTAAGTTACCGTAACTGTCAAAATATTCAATATAGTCTTTAATTTTTCCATAGGCTACCCAGTGAGTACCAACATTTTTAGATGAATCTAAATTAATCACACCGCATTCCATCAGCCACGGCTTTTCTGGTAATTCATCTCGCATAAATACGCCTCGAAAATGGGGTATATTTTTCGCATGCTTTATTATATCGATATTAGTTAGCGCTCGATCAGGTAGCCCAGTATCTAGTTTTTTTTGTTTGAAACGTAAATTCCTAACCCGTGTTTGTACGGTTTAAGATGTAATCCTTTACCAATACACATAGCCTCCATTTTCATGTTATGTCTTTTTAACTCTGCAAGATGTTTTTGTGCCGATTTATAATGATTGATAGCTTTGGTGATTCCCGCAACACCTCCAGCCAAGCTCCCCGTAGCAGATAAGCCGGCAAGAATAGGAATTAATGGTAAAAATCCACCAGTTTTAGGTACAGGTATCACTCTCGGGGATTGCACGGTTATGTCAGAAGCAAATTCTCGAGCAGCCGCGTATGCTAACTCCGTTAGCAATTTCTTGCACTTTGGTTTCAAATTTCGAATATGTTTTTTAGTGTGCGATACAATATTACTAAAGGTTTTTTTCAGACCAGCTCCCGTTTTCTGGGAGGGTGCTAATAATGTTTTTTCCTTATGATGCGCTTCTTTTTTAGTATTACTTCGTGTGTGTTTCATTTTAATAATAGTAATATTGGTATGATTAAAATGCTTTATTTAAAGTTGACTTTCTTGCATAAAGATCCAAGTGCAAATGAGCGTATTAAGTATGAATAGCTTATTTAATGTACTAAAATCACTACAAACGATTGTTTTTATCAATCCAACTGTTCTCACTTGATGGAAGACCCAGCCACTTAACATATACTTTGTTTCCTTTGCTTTTTACAACTTTTTCAACAAGATATACATCAGGGTGAGCAGTTTTCTGAATTTCTTGTCTGTAGAATGCTCCTAAAATAGGCCTAGACTTTGCGTCTTCTAATAAATATGTGAGTGGGTTAGTTTGTTGGACTTTTCTTATCTTAAATATTTCGGTTGACCAATTAGGTGTAAATCCTTTTTCAAAACATCCCTTGTATTTACTGATTCTTACAAAATCTCCAACTTGAAAAACATGACGATTCGGTCTTTTTTCGGATAGCGAATTGTTAATGTATCTTTGTAAGACAATTTCTTTATTATTATGATTAATTTCAGCCGGCGTTTTTCCTATGGTTCTATGAAAGGTATGATTGTATTCGTAAACTTTCTTGTCAAGAGTCCCATCGATCCATTTATAATTTCCTTTCAAACTAAATTCTTTGTAAAGCTTAGTTTTGAGAGTTCTTATAAGTCTTTCTACGATTGATGCTTTTTTTGTAGAATAAGAAGAGTAATGATTTATGTGATACTTTTCAATAACTTTTTTGAATTTATTATTATAAAATTCTGTACCCATATCAGTTTGTAAATTTTTTGGGTGACGACCATTTTCCAACAATGTTTGAAACTCTTTAGATACGATTTCTTTAGTCTTTTGTTTAATCGGGAATGCCCAAGCATATTTTGAGAAACCGTCTATAATTACTAGTATGTATTTATAACCAGCATTTAATTTGGATAAAGCTTGCATATCTATCAAATCCGCTTGCCAAAGGTCATCTATATCTCTTAATATTACGCTTCTCCGAGGGAAGTTTACTCGTACGTTTTTATGAATTTCATTAACAACGTCGGCTTTGCTCATAATGCTTGTTTAATTTTCCCTCAAGCTCCTTTAATGCAATATCTTTTTCAATATTTTTTACACGGTCTGTTAAAATCATAACCAGCTTTTCAATATGCGCAAGTTTTTCAGAATTATTCTTATTAAATTTATCAACGATCTCTTTATTAACAACGTCGGATACTTCACGTTTATCTATAGATGATATTTTAATTACTTCCAGTTTATAACTATCAACATTAAAATTTCCTTTTTTCTCTTCATTCATGTCTAATGCTTATTAGATTACTAGACGAAATGACTACACGAAAACAGAATTTATTCTTTTATTATACCCGCTTCCTTTAACTCTTCAATAATTGATATAATTTCATTGTCATGATTGCTGTTACCAGCACTTTTAGATGCAATTAAAAGTTTCAGTCTTTCAATAAGTTCGTTAGGATCATCCCAATAAATATAATCCGTATTACTTTTATATCGTTTTAATTCAGGCAAACCTTGACCGATTTTCAATTGCGGCAACTGTTGAGTGAACTCATTATTTTCGTCAGTTACTTGTGAAAATAGAGGCTTGATTATTGTACAGTATTTTAATCCTTTGTCACCTTTTAATTGTCCGGCCGGATCAAAGTCCCGTTTGTGCGCGTTTGTGTTACTTAAAATTTCTTTGTATTTTGTTTTATCTTCTTCAGTTACAAGCTTAAGATTAGGTCTGTTTCGCAATAAAAGTTCTTTTAAACCACCGCTCAATTCATAATTCTTATTTTTGACAGTAATCATGTATTTTTTTCCCAAAGTATTATCAGTGTTATTTTTAAAAGATAAACTAACAACAGTGTTTCCCATCATCAGGTTCTTATCTTTAACATAAATACCAAACGGAACATTGACTTGCTCATACATATCCATCATGTCTTCTTTTTTCAAAGATAAAAGTGTATCGTGACTGTTACTTTGATTTGTTGTATTTTTATCATTATCATTAGAACATCCATAATATTCTGAATGGTGATTAGAATCAGCATTAATTATGTCTTTAAAATTATTATAGTCTAAAGAAGAGTTTAAATCGATCTGCGTGTTATTTTTACCATTTCTTGGTGTTATGTTAAAAGCAGAGTGAGGTGTTTGATTTATCTTGACAACTGTTTCTAAAGAATCAGTAATAGGTTTAAATACTTTTTTGTATTTCAGATCAGCTTCATAATCTTCATTTTTAATCTTCTTTATTTTGTTTTTTATATTGTTAACTGATTTAATGAGTTGTGCTTTTAAATCGGTATCCATTTTACTTTCCAACTTATTAATATGACTACCGTTTCTTAAAACCCCTTGTTTTCAAGTGAGATTTTTAAACTAGAAATCGGAATATATAACTAAGTTAGAAGCGGACAAACGTGTCAAATCCTTGTCTATATCGTCCGTTATTTATCGCGCAATCTTTATTTATAACTAAGAAACTGAATCGATCTTGCCATATAACAGAACAAAGTTGCTTAAATTGTATCCAATCTAAATCTGTATTTACATGTTCATTGTATATATGTTTTAAATTGGTATCATCTTGTTTGAAGATAATTAAAACATTAACATTATCTCTGATCAGTTGTTTAGGTATTTTCGAATAAGTTTGCGATAAGTAAAAACAATCTATCTGTCTATGTCTTCCCATAGTAAAATAATTTCTAATATTAATTTGATTTTCACATGCGACATCATCGAAAATCATAATGGAATTTGTCAAAGCATCGTTGGGGTGAAGAACTTCTTTGTGATCATTAAATACAAATAGCTCCGCTCCTGGAACACTTTCCATAACTTGTCTTAAAAAGAGGTACTTTGGTTGAAAAGCGGTCTTCGAGTATAAATAAATATGTTTAAATTTCAAACCATTTTCGTGTAACAATAAATTTAACATAACATTAGTTTTACCACAATTTGAAGGACCGCATATTATGCAGCGAATGGTATTAGGTAACAACGAACTATGTTTTAATTTTTGTGTGTCATTTTTTACTTTGAAAGTATTTACTTCCAAAGTTTGACTCTGTTTATCAAAGATCATGATGAAATGCGGGGAATCCCGGATTTTATTGCTTATATAATCTTGGGTCTAGTCTAGATCGTTGCTTAAAATGACGATCAAAAGAAAGAGATACATTTAATAATTTAACGCTTAGTCTTAAATGGGAAGCGATGATTTTGTATAGTTTAATACTGTGGTTTTGCTTGGCCGATACGGATTTACTAACTGATTCACTAACTTCACAATTGGTTTTAGTTTATATAACCTATTGTGCGAAATAAAATAAAAAAACGTTTGTTAGTTTTCATATACGAGATCAACAAACAGACATACTTACCTCCAAATTCAGTGTATGTGGATGCAAATGTCGACATTGCAAATCATTGAGACTCATTTAGCATAGACATCTTTCATATATGGTTAGGTCTCATATTAACGATAAAACGATTTTACTATGCGATATTAAACCTTATGGTTTCTTTTTTATACTTAAAAAATAATATAAATAACAAGAAATTAGAACATTTTAACGATTAGTATTTTTGCAATACACTGGTGAGCAGTTCAGTAATGTCGGTGAGTGTGTACCTATTTTATTATACTTGTTATTATTTAATAATAATCAATATCCATACCGACGACTGGATAGCTGAGTGGTTAGAGAATCAGGCGACAAAGCTTGAGACAGATATTATGTATGAAAAATATGAAAGTTTGTTCTTGAGCTTCGAGTGTTTAGTATTTAAGTATATATCTATCTATATAAGTATGTTTATTCGTTGGCCAGCACCTATAACGTAAGCTTACCTTACTTTAGACTCAGGTTAATCGACATCAATTGTCTCTGATATTTATTTATATAGTAATCCAATGCAAGCTTTATTGTAATACTCGATTTATAAATTTTAATGTCGTTTAGTCATGATAAGAATTCTTTTGTTAATTATCGATAAATTACGATTAATTGTTATCAAACGCCAATGTTACTGACAATTATTTGATTCAAAAATTTTGAATGTCTTTTCTTTACAGGATACAGAAGATCTCTTTAATTTTGTACCAGCGGATCAGCGTGCTACGCATGGAGCAGAACAAAGATCTACCACTCATGATGGCGCTTCTCGCAAGAGAACCAGAACCGAACTACCATATTCTTCATACATAAAAAGAACTGTAAAACGTGCGACAAAAATAATTAAAATAGAAATTTATGACGCCGAGAACGCACCGAAATCTGAACATTCAATGTGTACTTGTGAAGCAGAAATCTGCGCCCAATATGTTGTGAAGGGTATATTATTTGATGACGTATATAGCGCAACTAAAGATATCATAAGTAAAATTCAGGATGATATGGATTTGAGAATAACTAAAATGTGTTAGTTAAGTATAATAATGTACTACTATATTGTCTACTTATTAAAAATAAAGGAGTTAATGTAATATGATATGTTTTATTTATAATAATTCAGATACGATTACGAGTCTGAACGCTGAATAAATTTAGACTTCAATTTAGAATTACGTAATTAAATTACTATTCAAGAATCAAATAAAATAAATAAGTTTCTGCGTAAGACACGTAATATAACATAGTCAGCATAGTAACTGGTGAGCGAGGTAGGTCTGTTGCACAGTGGTGTGCAACGGATTCTGCTCTAGGGTAGGCTGGATACTTTTCTGATTGAGCTTTCAATCCAAATTGAATACCTAGTAGAATGGGCAACGGTTTCTCATGAAATATGCATCACTGATGTTACACAATAATGATAACATATTACCTATTTAATATCTTACCCGTTTCGTACGTCAAAATCAGATTATTGAATTATATTAAGCAATTTATAGTGAAACATATCGAAACCTCACATTAAGTATTCTCTTCTTACAATAAATAACAAAATTGAATCCCTGTTTCATATTATAGCATCGCTAGTGAAAGATGACAGCTTAAAAACTCGGTCTCACCTGAGCCGTTGTTTATACTACGTCTCAATGATTCGTCAAACAACACGCCATTATCACGAATGCACTAGCTTGCATTTTCTCTATTGCTAACAAAGAATTTAATATCGTAAGTATTTGAATGATAATATGATTGTATAAAAATGGTGACTTAATATATATGTTTGCTCCATAACCAACGATATCAGAGTGTACCTATTAGAAATAGAATTTAATTGAAGTAGTTTTTGATTGAACTAGTATTTGATTATCGGATTGTACTGTAATTATATGCTCAACAGATAATTCGATTGACATATATTAATGTATTGATTCATGATCAGTAATCAATATAACGTATGATTGGGGGATCCTGGATCTCGTTTGATCCAGGTCCCCCAATTATACACTACTGATGCGCGACGAACGTCTTGAATGTGCGGGGTTCGGAGCGTATCCACGCTAGGGCCGTACGAGAGTCGCTCCAGTATGTGTGGCGAGCGACCTCGTAGTCGTGTTCGTCGGCGACCGTCTTGGCTAGTCGCGCGCCCAGTAGGGCGGCTTGCAGCTCGAGTCGGGGCACGGAGATGGGTTTGTTTGGCGTGACGCGGCTCTTCCCTGCGGCGAGTGAGATGGTCACGCGGTCATCGGCATGAGTTATGCGCCAATAGACCGCGGCCGCGTAAGCTTCTTGGCTCGCGTCCACGAACGTGTGAAGCTCATAGCGCACGCCCGGCCTCTCCTCGTAGCACCTAGGTATGTGGAGGTCACCTAGGTGGTGCAGTTGTTGCAGCCACTCGCTCCATCGGTCGTGCAGCTCGGCGGGCAACTCGTCATCCCATGCGGTTTCGTATCGCCACGTGTCTTGCATGATACGCTTTGCCGGCGTTGTGACGGGCGAGATAAGTCCCAGTGGGTCGAATATCGACATGATGAGGCTAAGGGCCTCCCTCTTCGTCGGTGGACGTAGATTTTCCATTATTTCAGCGGGCGCCCTTCTATTGTTGAGCCGGAAGCCGATACTATCTCTCTTCGTGTCCCACAGCAGGCCGAGTGTTTTTTCTATCTCGCTCCCGCCGATAGGGACCGTCGCTCCTTCTCGCTTGCTCCCGCCGGTAAGATACGTAGCGCCGTCTCGCTCGCTCCCATTGATAGGGTGCATAGCGCCGTCTCGTTCGCTCCCATTGATTTGGAGCATAGTGCCTTCTCGCTCGCACTCGTTGGACGCCCATCCGCGTAATTCGAAGCCAGCCTTTTTATGAATGAAATCGACGTCCTTTGTTACGCGTCTCGCCTCTTCTATCGTAGCGAAACTTTGGAGATAATCATCCATATAGTGATTTCTCTCGATTGCTCTGGCGGCGTCTGGGTACTCTTCGGCGTGCTCTCGCGCGTTTTTATTTTTTATGTACAGCGCGGTACACGGTGACGACGTAGCGCCAAAGATTACGGACGACATTCGATATTCTTGCGCTTCGCCTTCGCGTTGATGACCGCGCCACAAGAAGCGTAGGGCGTCTCTGTCTTCCTCGCGTATCTTGATCTGCATAAACATCTCCTTTATGTCTGCGGAGACCGCTACGGCGTGCTGGCGGAAACGCATAATGACGCCGGGCAGGCTTTGCAGCAGGTCCGGGCCCGACAAGAGCATATCGTTGAGGCTGCGGCCGTGTGATTTGGCCGCTGCGTCGTGTACGAGTCGTATCTTCGGCTTGTCGGGGTTGCAGACCGCGAAGTGTGGCAGGTACCAAGTGCGGTCGCTAGGGGGCGTGGTCGCGGGTTCGGCGTACTTGGACGTGAGTAGGTTGAGGACGCGCTCGTCGTATTGTTTTTTCAGCTGTTCGTCGCGATCGAGTTTGCGCTCAAGCGTGTGTAGTCGTTTGAGTGCGTCGGCTCGATTGTTGGGTATCTTGCCCTCTCGCTCTCTCCATAACAGCCCTGTTTCGAAGCGCCCGTCCGGCAGGCGGCGACTCGTTTTTTCTAGTATTTCGAGGGCTTGTAGCTCTGGATCGCTCTTCTGTTTTCTCGGCTCGATGGATAGCGACTCTAATGCGAAATAGTCGCGCATCATTTTTTCCATGTCGTTGGCCGGTTCAGTTAGAGTGAGATGGGCACAATAGTACGCCACGGGCTCCGCTTGTGTGGTGCGGCACCCGTGTAATACCCAGCCTAGTAGTGTGCGCGACGCGACGAGTTGATCGCGCCGCCCTCTTCTAATTTCTTGCGAGACGATTAGCTCCCAATTATCTTGTCCTATTAATAATTGTGGCTTCGCATCTTCATATGTTAGTTCGTTCTCGATTTCCTCCAAGTGTGGGCAGTTTCTTACTTCAATTTTGCTGACTGACTGCGTTATTAGGCCTAAGCTTGCGACAGTGTGCGCGCTGGTGACTTCGTGTTCGTTGTTGTTGTGGCGGCCCCGTATCGTGAAGGCGACCCTCTTGCTTTTCTTGTGCGCCATTTCGCTGCCTCCCACGCCTTGCACCCACATCGGCTGAGTGGGCCCGTCGAGGCCGAGGGCGTCGGCCAGGGACGTGTCTAGGATGGTTACCGTGCTTCCTTCGTCCAGCAGTGCGAACGCGTCGATGGTGGCCCGCGGACCGCGCAGTGTGACTGGCGCGATTTTCAAATAGGCGCGGGTCTTGTCTATCGTAGCACCGACGAATTGTTCGTATGCTGAGGCGATAACTGCTTCACTTTTTGGCGATGACGGCACTTCTGGCGGCGCGTTTGTGTAGTTTGGCGGCACTTTATCATGATGTAGCAAGTGGTGGTGGCGCATAGGGCAGCCCTCGTGGCCGCAGGGTTTAGCGCGGCACGTTATACGACGATGGGTACTTGCCAGGCAGCGGTAGCAAAGGCGATATTTCTTCGCGGCTTCCCAGCGCTCGTGCGTGCTACTTTTGATAAATAGCGGACACGCAGGCAACTGGTGAAGTTGGTTGCACAGTGGGCACGATGTCTTTTCACTATTACTTTTCGGCTTCTTGTACGGTTCGGCAGTAGCAGCGTAGGCGCGTTCGAGCTTCTTCTTCGGTTGTGTTTTTTCTTTCGCGTCACCTTGGTTCTCGGGCGGTGCGTAGGGCGCGCACTTATCCGCTTCTTCGTTGAGAAACTCGGCGATCTTCTTAAGCTCGGGTACATCTTCTTTGTTTGCTGCGTAATCGTACCATTTGTTACGAACAATTGGCGTCAACTTCTCGACGATGAGGCGCAATATCTCTGGGTTATGCAGATATTGCGGTTTCTTCAATATTTCTATCGTTGCTACTGTGTTGGCGATGTGGCTTGCGAGTACGCACAGATCTCTGGGATTGTCTGTGAGCCGGGCAAGCGTCTTCATTTTTTCCATCTCGCCAAGCAGGATCGCGTCGGGCCGTCCAAATCTTCGTTCGAGTGCGTTCACTATGTTTTCGGGGTGCGTGTTACTGACGAGTAGGGCGCTTACCGCTTCTAGGGCGGCTCCTTTCAAACATTTTCTTATGCGGGCGACGTTTTCACTCGTTGAAAAGTTGGATTCTGACTCGGCGAAAGCTGACTTGAAGTGCAGCCATTCTTGGCACAGACCACTAAATGTGGGCAGGTCTGTCACAAATTTTCTGGTTTTGTTGGCGCTGATGGCTTCTGTTAGGGCGGCGGACAGTGAGGCGACGTCGATAGTTTGAAGCGGGCGGTGCTCGTTTTTCTGCTGCGTTTGCTTAGTGGCACGCGCAGCCGGCTGCCTTCGTACTTCAATTTCTTCCATTTGTTCCTCCTCATCTTCTTGTTCTGGCTGTCTCTTCGCAAACCATTCAGCGACGCGTTCTGGCGCCAGGTCCTCCTCTTGTTCGGAGCCTGACGGTGAGGATTCTGCAGCTATTCTCTCTTGTCTTATCTTTTCTAGCTGGGCTTCGGCTCGAATCCTCTTCAGCTCCAGCTCGGCTAGCTTCTCCTTGGCCTCCAACTCCGCGAGGAGTCTCTTGCTGGAGGCCTTAGATCGGCGTGACCGAGCGGGCTTCAGAGTCTTTTCTTTGTTTGTGGGCGGCGGCATGAGCTCTGGATCGGGGCGCGGGACGAGGGTAGCGATGCTGCTGGCGACGGGCGTTGCTTTGATGCCCTACGTGTCGGCGGAGACTGGGGCGCCCACGACGGACGCGGCACTTTCTTGTTCGGTGCTGGCCGTCATAGTAGTCGTGGTGTCCGTCTCGGTCGTCGTGCCCGTCGTGGCGCCGCTTCCTGATGACTCCTTAGCTCCACTTCTTGTGGAAACCATCTTGTAATTTTTCTTGCTTCAGTGATCCGGCTCGAAGGACCATTAAATGTGGGCGATACGTTGACTTTTAGCGTACGGGGTAGTGGACTGTATGTTTATTTTGTACTTAGGCGTAGAAAAACTCCGAGATGTACTTAATACTGCTTGAGAGTAGGGAAGCTTTTGCTGTCATTTCGTGCGCTCTTGTTTTAAGACTGATTGTGTGGCGGGACCGTGCCCGCTTTTATACGCCCGGGCGTTGCCATAACGCGGCCCCCCACCCCTCGGCTTTCCCACTCTCGTGCTGTCTCTCTTTATTTTTCATAACAAATATACAGTGGTAACATGACTTAACTAATTTACATATTTACTTATTCAAATGAGATCGATACATTGCATACAATTATATAATCAATTAAATTATATTTATTTTCAGTCGCCATTCTTAACACGAATGAAACCTGGGACCAAATAATAGGATTCGTAAAAAATAGAGACGTAATACGGCGAACAACAAAGTGAGGCTAGTTTGAACTACGCCATGTCACGAGTGCGTATCTCAATTAATTTGATTGGTTAATTCTGGTTGCATTTGTGTGCGGGCAACTGTAGGTATGTAAATACACGGCAAGGCGTAGTTATTTAATAAAATTGGCCTCATTTCCCTGTTCATTGAACTCCGTCTTTTTTATTTATTTGGTACCTAATTAGTTTCATTTAATTTAGATGAACTAAAAAACAGTGCATTATTCTTAGTATGTACTTATAGAGTTTCAATCATAATATATTTATTTACACAGAACAAATACAAATATAAATACAGTAAGTCAAAGAAGCGATTAACTAAATATTTTACCGGAAACAACGACCGATGGACATCAAGTAATAAACAGTACCTTCCAGCAGTTTGCAAACTTTCATTGGATGAAATATAAGTTCAGAACTAATCTTGGTTGCTTTATTAGTATGGTTATTGGTTTTAAGTAAACTTTAGATAGTCAATATCTTGTCGATATTAACTGTCGTTACTCGTTCAATGTCCTGTATTACTTTTAGCTTTAACTTTATGGTCGTTATATTGATGTCTTAAACAGAAACTTTGCAATAACATACACATAAGCGTATGTGTAGGTGGGAAGGGGAATCAAAATAATTGCTAGACGCATTGCCTATAATATGATTTCTAAGAATTTCGCCCAAACCTCTGCACCTCTTTGCAAAAAATTACTATGAACAAAATTGATGATTACTAGTTAAGAGGCTGACAACACCTAATTTTGTTGAAATTGATGTTATTTAAGCACTTTTTAAAGAAAAACTACACACAAAAAAAAAAACAAAAAAAATATAATGTTAATTTTCATCATATTTCAAACACGCTAGACGGGCTCGATACATAATTGAACAAAATCGGCTCGATAGAAAATAATTGCAAAGATTGGTCTTAAAATCATCATTAAACGGTTCTATGTCTTTATTTTTTCGACGTATGGGTCTGCAATTAAAAACATAAACAAAACATATTCATACCTAAACGGCTAACGAGTCATATTTCACAAATAATCCATACTTTTGTTTATTTCTTATGATTTGTGTCTTATTTGCAAGATTTTAGACGCGCGCCAAGCTGCCGGAATAGTTTCTTCTCTTTCACTAACAGGCACGTGAACAGTATGTGTGAAGAGTGGCGCGGCTCCAGGTCATTTGCTGTTGACAGCGCCTTAAATATTATATTTAAACGCTCATTTTTAGGTTTGTCCCCTACCTGCTGTATTTAATTCAAAGGGAATTAATTCTGTTCCCGGAGCTTCAGAGGGCTTCATCTTCCTCTTCGTAAAAGGTGGTTGCCAGTCGGGTTTTTGTCTTTAAGAATTTAGTTTATAATTACACTAGCTTCTGCCCGCGACTTCGTCCGCGTAGAATTAGCAATTGATATGTTTATCGCTATCCCGCGGGAACTATACAATTTTTCGGGATAAAAAGTAGCCTATGTTTTAATCTAGGGTACCAGCTATCTTCGTTCCAAATTTTATCCAAATCTGTCTAGTCGTTTTAGCGTGAAGAAGGAACAAACGTACACAGTCACTCACATCGTCACATCGTCACTCACATTCCGGGATAAAAAGTAGCCTATGTGCTATTCCAGACTTTTCTCTATCTATGTGCCGAATTTCATCCAGATCCGTTGGGCCGTTCTGGCGTGATTGAGTAACAAACAAACATCCATCCATCCATCCATCCATACTTTCGCATTTATAATATTAGTTAGATTGCATTAGTAACATCGACCAATGTGTTGAAATTGTATCAACCACAATATAAACAAACCTGATCATAATTAACAAAGGCGTTTAGTTGAACTAATTCAATTACTTGCTGATAAATTCTTAATTAATATTGAGACACGGCGTATGCTCTATAATGTATCTGGACAATCTTTTGTACAATATTACATACCTATATAGTACAGTCTTAAACTCAATTCATCATACAAAGAGCGGCTTGCAGATTACCAGTGGGTCTCACCTGACCTTTGTTTAAAGGTCAAACGAAAAGCATTGTATTTCTGAAAATCACTCCTTAATGAGCGCTTGCGTTTTGAGGGCCGACTGAGGCAAACAAAGAAGTTTATTTCACTTGATGCCGACGTCATGAATAATGACAGTTATGATGTTTGTTTTTTGCTCTCGTATTCGATTTTCACATGGCCGGTTTCTAATTAAACTTTGTTTAACTTTGCTACTCCGCAAAATAGTGAGAACTGTCGTGCAAAATATTCGCGCTCGCAATTAATATTTTTATGCATGCAGTCCTCGCCCTCCTTCCGCTTTAGAAATGAAATAACTAACTCAAACGCCACCAAATTCACCCCTGCAATAAAGAATGCACGTATTTCACCTCTTTTCTTGACGCTCTGATGGCTGGTCAAATTTAAATTCCGTTTAGTTTACTTATGGACATAATACGTTGGCATTGGCCAAAGGCATTGTTGAGCACGGTTGTGGGCGTATAGCTGGAAAGAGGAATCTAAATAGTTATGTGTTGCTAGCCGCATACTAAGGAACATGACTCATAAGATTTTCGCCCATTCTGGTACATCTATGCTTTTTTTTTGCTCCCAGACCAGCATGGGAGTGTTTTTTAATTTACATAAAATGTAAATTAAACACAGGATTTGTATTGAAATTGTCACAGTTTCCATAAATAATTAAATTTATTATGAAACCAGAAATATACGAAATAGAATAGTATGTAATAGCGCATGAGAGTAGACAGAGCTCTGTCTACCCAACACTAACATCCACCCGCAATTTCTTCAGTCTACCCATGATCATGATGCATGCAACTGCGTCGAAATATCGGGAGCTCAATAAAGGTAATCGCGGTTCATATCTCGTCTATAATATTTCGAATGAACTTAACCGTGAATCATTGAAAACTCTTATAGAATAATAAGTTTCTTCAAGGCGCCGTGTAGAACAGTACAAGCACTCAAGACGAGTTCAGCGGTTGTGACTTCGCGTTAATGATCCCCTGAGACTCTTCATTTCGTTAAAGTGTAGTATTTACATGTTCCGGCCGGCACAGTATACCCACCATTAAGTAATATTTTAGTAAATACACTGAAAAAAATAATTTGCTAAATGAAACCAAACCTTCGTCAGCCTGTAACTTAAAAAAAGTGACTACATAACTAAGACAATGTCTTAACAAAATCTTTGGTTATGTTTTGTGCTTTATAAGTAAAGCTGTTTGTTAAATCAAATTAACTTTAATTACGCCTTACCGAATTATGGTTAAATGGTTATTGATGAAATAGGCTGAAGTAGTTTGGTTAAATTTTTTTCAGTGTAAATAAATTAAATTATGGAATACCTCATGTGCTCGTAATTTCACCATCTATCTTATTCTCCATGCCGGCACTACTGCTTGGCTGTTGGATTAACGAGTAAGATTTTGGTAGCGATCTGGACACACCACCTACCACCCGATTATCTTCTTCTTCTTCTATTATTAATATGGCCCCATCGATGGATGCGATGATTTCGCCAATGTCGAAGTAATATATGCAGTAGGTATTCAAAAATCTTGTGACAAAAATTTCGGCAACGTTGTACGGTAGAACACGGTCAAAAGACCCCTCCACCCTGTCGGGCTCTTAGCCAACGGATAATGATATCCCTCGAAGACCGCCAGGAAATCATTAACCGATGCCCAGCAGGCTTATTGTCTAACTCGCTCGCAATCGCCATCGTGTTCATTTTGACAGTTCATGTATGGGCTGACAATTGGCATCAGAATCAGCTAGCTGTCACATTCATACAAGAACTGTCAAAATGAACACGATGGCGATTGCGAGCGAGTTAGACAATAAGCTGGCTGGGTGCACCGGACCAAGCACTGCTCTTCCCCTCGGACGGATCCAAAAACGAACCGCAGCTCTTGACCATACGCGGAGGTACCCGACTCGCACCCTCACCCGATTATTATGAGAAAGTGTCCGCGTTAACATGTCAATTGTTATTAACCTATAAGCAGCGGTTCAATCAAGCACAATTTTCAAGTACCTCTTTCAGAATAAAAAACAAATTGAACCGTAGCGATTACGGGAATTCTCGAGGCATTTTTATTTATTTTGTTAAATAGTTCAGAGATGAGACTCCGGATCCCCATGCAGACACTCAAACCCCAGGGGTCAGCGGACTTCAAGTTAAGAAACCCTGGCCTATAGCATATTAGCAAACAGGCAGAGCGTGGTTAGTGTATTTAGTAAGCAGCCAACCCCCTTATTCATAAACGCTCTATAGCAGGGGTGGCCAACAGGTCGATCGCGATCGACCGGTCGATCGCGACTGTTAGTCCAGTCGGTCGTGGCAAGGCAAAAAATATTAATACGTAGACCAGACTGCGCAACGTGTTTCATTTAAGGTTTCATGAAGTATGTAATTGGTAGATCGCGCAGGGTTTTGTTAATAAACAGGAGATCTTGGGTCTAATCAAGTTGGCCACCCCTGCTCTATAGGCTTCTACTACTAGCTTTCAATTCAATTTAATTTTTAAAAAGAAATAGCGCCATCGATACTGTCGATGATTCCGCCAATGTCGAGGTTGAAGAAGACAGTGTCGTTATTTATTTAACCGGTTTTTCGGTGCCTTTGATGTACGGTAGCGGAACTCAGTTTCTACTAACTTAGGTGTTCTTATCCGTCACATTTACATTTATCTTTCACAGATAAGAACAAACGATTGCTAAGATAGTAGAGGCCTACAAAGCGTTTATGGGGGTGCGTGTCGGGTTACCTCTATGTGTGGCCAAAAGCTGCAGTTCGTTTCTGGATCCGTCCGGGGGGAAGAGCAGTGCTTGGTCCGGTGCACCTTGGGCAACGGCCAATGATTTCCTGGCAGTATCTGAGGGATATCATTGACCGTTGGCTAAGAGCCCGACAGGGGGGGCGGGGGGGTCTTCACCGTGTTAGGGTGCGACCAAACCGCCGCGTATACGCAGTGACGTGTCGTATCTGTCACGTTTTCTCACCGTTTCTTCATACATTTTGTTGCGATTCCGTAACGTCACCGTTTTTTAAGCGGCGGTGTGGTCGCACCTTTACCGTACAACGTTGCCGACATTTTGTCACAAGATTTTATCATTAAAATTTTTACCCTTTATTTTTTGTAACGCCACAATTAAAGAAGAAGAAGAAGAAGAAGCGTTTATGAATAAGGGGTTACATTTTAACACTAATCGAACGCGTTCGGAACGTATGGCGTAGACAGATCTTAAGATAAGACTAAAAGCCACGTTTAGCATGATTGCAGGTATAGGTGGAAAAGGGAATCAAAATATTGAAGGGTTGCCGCATCACCTATAACATGATTCCTACGGTTTTCGCTCATTCGCTCCATGGGCTTTTAAGGCGCTGTCAACAGCAAATTACCTTGAGCAGCGCCACTCTTCACACATACGGTTCGCGTGCCTGTTAGTAAAAGAGAAGAAACTATATCGGCAGCTTGGCGCGCGTATAAAATCTTGCAAATAAGACACAAATATTAAGAAATAAAAAAAAGTATGGATTATTTGTGAAATATGACTCGTTAGCCGTTTATGTATGAATATGTTGATTTCATGTTTTTAATTGCAGACCCATACGTCGAAAAAATAAAGACATAGAACCGTTTAATGATGAATTTAAGACCAATCTTTGCAATTATTTTCTATCGAGCCGATTTTGTTCAAGTATGTATCGAGTCCGTCCAACGTGTTTGAAATATGATGAAAATTAACATATATTATATTTTTTTTGTGTGTAGTTTTTCTTAAAAAAAATGCTTAAATAACATCAATTTCAACAAAATTAGGTGTTGTCAGCCTCTTTATCTGCGCGGGAAGAGAAGCAACTGGCACATTCTGTGTTTTCTTTGCTCCCAATTCAGTAAGCAAGTAAATTCGAATATTTTATTGCAATAAAAACTTACACAATAAGCTAGTTAACTGCCCTATTACCTATTATAATCTAACCTTTGACCTAGTTTTGGCCGCCACCCGAAAATTTTAATGAACAAAATAATAAATATGCTGTGGCACAAAAGTAAATATACAAAATAAGAGTCTATAAAAATACATTCACAGCACGCTATCGTGATGATCATGATTTATGTTCGCAATGTCCGCGAAAATACAAATACTGTTAGCCGGAATTTATTCACGACACGTCCTTTATTAAAAAAAATACTTAAAATAAAACTCTTGAAGTTAGACTTTACAGTTTTTAGAAACATTAGCCTATGTATATATAGCCTTTTTTAAAAATTCCGGATTCGCTATAATTTCAGTAGGTACAGGTTCCTTTTTTTATAAATTATCGCATAATTCGGCGTGCCTCATGGCATAGGCCTCCTCCGTGTATTGAAGGGTTTGGGCTATAGTTCCCACGCGGGCCCAGTGCGGATTGGGAACTTAACACACACCATTGAATTGCTTCGCAGATGTGTGCAGGTTCCCACACGATGTTTTCCTTCACCGAAAAGCTCATGGCTAATTTCAAATGTAATTTCGCACATAAATTTCAAAAACTCAGAGGTGCGAGCCCGGGATTTGAACCCACGACCCTATGCTTGAGAGGCCACAGGTCAAACCACTAGGCTACCACAGCTTATTATTTGTAGAATCATCCATATTCTAAAAACATTTTTTGTGATTGTATACATAATGTAGGTATATATTTAAATTACGTCTTACTCTCCACACTAGATCAAGAGCAGCGCAAGCACTGCTGCTTGGCGGCAGGATTAGCGAGTAAGATGGTTATTGATGCCTTTTATGTTGGTCTGTAAGCAAATAAAAAACATAGAATGTACCAGTTGCTTCTCTGCCCACGCAGATGGTAAAAGCCCATCGAGGAAATGGACGAAGCCTTAGGAACCCTTTACTATTTTGATTTCCCTTTCCACCTATACACCCACAATTGCTAAACGTGTCTTTTAAGTCTTGTTACCTTAGGCTCTGTCTACTCCGCAAGGGATAAAGACTATATTGAATCTTGAATCTATTAGATATTGTATCTAAAGTAACTCACAATCCTAATCCCTTCATAAATTAATTTAATGTTCGCACCGAATCAGCATAATTAACAATTTGCCGAAGACAAACTTGTAGGAAACAATCCATCAATCCCGGGGGTGAAATTCCGGGAATTTCCAAAACCAATTATGCGACAAACGCGGATGAAAGAGGGGCCGGACTGGTTCCGGGTTTAGGGAATTCCCATGTGGAACAAAGTTTACACTATGACGAAATCCGCGCGTTTTACGGACAATCGTTACCATATTCATCGTGTCGGTCATTTAACCATATTTAAGTTCCGTGCTCAAATGGTAAAAACGATACCCTATTACTAAGACCACTGTACGTCTGTCTGTCACCAGGCTGTATCTCAGGAACCGTTATTTTCTACGATAAGAAAGGTAAACGAGCAAGTGGGTCACCTGATGGTAAGCGAGCACCACCACCCATGGACACCCGCGACACAGATAGTTGAAATTTACGCAGATGATTTATTTCTGTTGCAATTATAACAACAAATCTAACTAATATTATAAATGCGAAAGTATGGATGGATAGATAGATGGATAGATGGATGGATGGATGGATGGATGGATGGATGGATGGATGGATGGATGGATGGATGGATGGATGGATGGATGGATGGATGGATGGATGGATGTTTGTTTGTTACTCAATCACGCCAGAACGGCCCAACGGATCTGGATGAAATTCGGCACATAGATAGAGAAAAGTCTGGAATAGCACATAGGCTACTTTTTATCCCGGAAAACTGCTTGGTTCCCGCGGGATAGTGATAAACGAATTCTTTACAGACGAAGTCGCTGGCAACAGCAGAGCTAGTAGGTAATAAAGACAGAAAATTGGACCAGTAAGTAAGCCATGAAAGAATAAATGTGCCAAAAGGAATAAATGTCTTCTTTCTTTCTTTCTTTCCATAGTTCTTTCGGGGGAAAAAAGTAGTTAGGTATCGTTATTGGTGGCTATCCACTTGTCAATCCAGTCGTCACCTCACACCTCACTCAACTAAAACAAATCACAGCTTGCTACGCAATAACTTTACTTACTTTCTTCGAATAAACAGATAACGTTATGTCTCTTAGTGTTTTGTACGTATGGTAACGGAAGAGAATTTTAAATCAGGTTAATATTAACAGCGTGCATTATTACGTTTAATATTCGTAAATTGCATTAAAAATATATCATTAAAATGAAAACGTTTCATGTAAAATTCTCTGCTGTTTCAATGAAGTTGCTTTCAGTTATTGGTTTTTCGCTTGAAATTAATATTTTTGCAGCTGCAATCATTTTCACGTACCGCTGAAAATTTCCGGTAAACTATTCGAAATAATTGAACGTAGTCGATGAGTTTACATTTTTATTTTGTTACACCCGAAATCGTTAATGTATCAAACTTCATCTAGAAGTACCTCCCCACTTAAGTATTTTTTACTTCGTTCCTTTATTTTTTTTTTCGTTTTCAACAGTTATAAGTGGCAGAAAGAAAAACATGTCTAAAAATCTAAGTATTGCTCAAATAGAATTTTCGATTAAGTAGTTAGTTCTTAAGGTACTCTAGGTACTCGTGTTTCAAATTTAGCAAAATTAAGACCACTTTATTTTCACACGAGTAATGTTTTTTTTAATAAGACCTCTGGTTTTCTAAGGCCCACAGGATTTATGGGTACCTACCTAATTATATCTTATCTAATATATAATAATAAATCAGTAGAATGTTCGTGTCTGTACATTAAAATTAAATAAATTCATCAAAAATAGAGTGCTAACGATTAGGGGAGAGGAATAAAACACAAAAAAGTAGATTTTATAATTTTTGTCTGTCTGTATGTATGTATGTGTGGGTAAGTATAATTATGTATGTGTTAGCTAATCTCCAAAACTACGCAACGGATTTTATTGCGGTTTTCACAAATAGTTAACACTTATATCAGGGCAGCTTATAGGCTTTATTTTATTGAAATCTAAGGACAGCAAAAAAGTTATCGTCATTTAAAGTTCAAAGTGTTAAATGCCTGTTCAAATATGCATAGCAATTATGTGACTTTTATCAATAAATTAAGACTACGCGGACGAAGTCACGGGCAAATGGTAGTACATTATATTCAAACACTATGTAGTATAAAGCTACTAGTTTTCACGTATTAAACTCTATAATAATATCATCCTAGGAACTTATCTAAAGTCTTTACGTTAGAGTTACAAAGAGTAATGACCAAGGAAATAGAGTTAGCCTCCGAGAAAAGTCTTTTGTGGCGTAAGTATAGTGCTACAAATTTAACTTTGCGGTCGACAAAGAGCCAGCTATCTGACAACGGTAGGAAAGTTGTTATGTGGATGTACTTTACTGATTTATTGACGTGGAAAGTTAACTTGGTTTCAGAAGTATTAAACATGCACAAAGATTTTGATTTATCACTATTATTGCAGCCATAAACGAAGTTTAGTTGGTTTTCGCAAAGTTTTTATTTATTTCGTATACCCACGTATAACCACATAAGTGGGTAGGCAAGGCGTATACTACTTATAAACAGTCTTAATTCAAATTTGTAAGTCACTTTTCATCCATTTTGAGCAGTCTTTCAGATCTGAATTTTGATAAGCATGCATATTGGAAAAAGATGCAATTACAAGTTAGCAAAATTTTGAAAATACACGAAATATTCGAAATATTATAAACGGGATATGAACCGCGACTACCTTTATTGAGCTCCCGATATTTCGACGCAGTTGCATGCATCATGATCACGGGTAGACTGAAGAAATTGCGGGTGGATGTTATTATTGGGTGCGTCGAAATATCGGGAGCTCAATAAAGGTCATCGCGGTTCATATCCCGTTTATAAAATTTCGAATGAATTTAACCGTGAATCATTGAAAACTCTTACACGAAATATGTTTAATTTCAGAACTGAGATCTAGTTTACACATCAGAGACGTGACATAATACAGTCACAGTTCTTAACCAAACCCCTTTGGGCTCTGAACTACAAAAGAACACATACAAGCGTCATAAATCCATCCCGAAACTCACGAAAGTGACATTTTATTTAACTTTAAATATTTCCAACCAAGTTTTCAGGTTGAGGAACTCTCCCGAAACGTCCCAAAGTTAGGTACGAAATTTACCGCGAAGCCTCACCTGCCCGTGCTTTAATGTTGTTAGAGGTAATACCTCTTAACCGGCTGCCCCCAGAAATGAGAGTAATGTTTTTCAGGTCCACGTATAATTGGAAATGGTTTGTGGTGAAAACAGATTCGTATCTGAGATAAGTTTAATATCGCTACGGCCCGCTAGTATTTCTGTTAATTTCCTCATACATACATAAATCCGTATTTATCCTTTACGGGGTAGACAGAGCCTAAGGTAACTAGACCAAAGACCACATTTATCATGATTGTGGGCGTATAGGTGGAAAGTGGAATCGAAATAGTGATGGGTTGCTAGCCACATCGGCTATTACATGACTCCTAACATTTTCGCCCATTCCCTCGATGGGCTTTTACCATCTGCGCGGGAAGAGAAGCAACTGGTACATTCTATGTTTTTCTTTGCTCCCAGACCAACATGGAAGAATTTCCTCATAGAGACTTTTACGCCCATATCATATTAGAAGCGTTGAGAGTGAGTTTCCGGCCCTTTAAGAAAATAATAGGCTATAGAGTTTGGCAAATGAAAGCGTGACCTGAGAAAACGCAGCAAATTCAAAAAAATTACGTGTGGTATTACTGTTTTTCATTTCGCAGATTCCTTGAATATCTTCAAGATTATCATCAACGGTATCATCATCATCATAATTATGATTAATATATCAAATAATCAGCCAACAAGGATTAAGATTACATAGTCATAGGTACTAATCTAAAAAATCCGACATCGCATGTAAACATTGTTGTTTCTCTTTGAAAACAACTTCTTTCTCTTCTTGTTTTTGCTTGAACTCACTGATCATGGTATGTAGCAGTTTTCGCATATTACTTTTTATTGTTTTACGGCAATTATAAATGAAAAATAATTGAGTTCACAAAATACTGACAAATCAAACCAAAGTCTTTGACTTGCCTTTGACAGAATAATAATGTTGCCATATTAAAACTTAAAAAAAAAACAGGTCACACTTTTGTTTGCCAGACTTTAGTAATTCAATAGTTTGCGCGTACGCGTCCGAAATGAGATCCTACGTAACCAAAAAATTCGATTTAACATAAACATTTCAATTACCTACCTATGGTTTACTTTTGAAGATCTCTTAGATATTGTATATGTATAGAAAGTGGTGCGTTTCCTATAGGGAGTTTAGTTATTTTCCTACGCTTCCAATACCGGAGGATATAAGCCATATTGGGAAAGCTAATGCAAAGATTCACATCCCGCATTTACTATTTACGATGCTTGAAGGATATTGAATCAATGGGCACTTACGGAGGGGAAAATGCAAATAGATTCCTAAGTATTTCTTGTTTAAGATAATGTTATGTTTTTTTATATGACAGAAGTGAAACATTTCGGTATGATATTTAATGTGCATGTGGGTATTACTCAAATACGAGAACATCTTTCTTGTGAACTTTATTGTTAGGTTAGTGACGACTATGTTTACAATTTAATCACTTTGACTTTGACTTTTTAACTGTCTTCAAACTTTCAATGATAATTATATAGGTAGGTACCTATTTTTGGCCCAACCCAAATTTGAAAATAAAATACAAGCATTTTGTTCAGATTTATACAAAAACGTGTCGAAAATTCAGCATGTATTTGGAAGATTAAACGGTTACTACCTACCTACATCAAAAATCTAAAAACATTTATTCTATCAACGTTTCCAATGCCACCCAGAGGATGTCTATAATATACTTTTTTTCTTTACTCTATTGTTGAATTAAAATGTACGAAAAGCATAAAATTTAATTTAGAACAGTGATTATTTGTCATTTTACATGCGCAAATTTCAGATTATACTCCGGTCTTGTTGTTTGTATACCAACTTATTTTCCAACACCCACTTGAGGCCTTAACATGACATCTTAAGGGTGCGACCAAACCGCCGTGACGCGTCGTGTGCGTCACGTTTTCTCACCGTTTCTTCATACATTTTGTTGCGATTCCGTAACGTCACCGTTTTTTAAGCGGCGGTGTGGTCGCACCTTAATGCAATACATTCCGATTTGGTAGATTCGCTCGCTGTCAGATTCTTACTAAAAATGACAGCTAAAACCTGAACTGAATCGCATTAAGGCCATAGTCCAGGCCAATCCCTAAATCTAATTTTGCTAAAGTTTGACCTAAAATCAAAACCCAAAAACAAACTAACCCAACTTACAAATTACTCAGGACTTTAGCGGCATGAAAGCAGCAAATCTAATATTAATCCCAATATCGTTTCTTATTTACCTACCGGGCCTTGAAACTGTTTCCAACTCTCTCTCAAAGTATCGCGCCAACAAAAAATGTAGGGAACTAAACTATAACAAAAGGAGACGAAGTTTTTAGAACGTAAAGACACAACTTTGCCGAACAAAACTTGCGACTTTCTTTGTGACACATGGTCGGAATGTTAGAGGTTTGCTCCTCGGAAACTCAATACTGTTTTTAATAATATACGTAAGATTTATTTTACTCACAACAACCAAGGTTTTACCACAATTTAGGTCCAATTTGGCAGCGCGATATGGGTTACAGTTTTCACTAGCTTTTTATAAATTTGACCTGTTTATTGTAAGTCCAATCTGACCCACTTCTAGTGCAATTTCGTAAGTACCTACTCATTATGTAAGATGGGGGACAACGCAAGTACAGTTAGAAAGTAAAACTTCTTTTAAAAATGATTTATTTTTAACAAAACTCTATTCCATAGACGGGTTAATTGATATTTTTTAAACCCTATTACTAAGACTCCGAGATCCGTCCGTCTGTCTGTCACCAGGCTGTATCTCATGAACCGTGATAGCTAGACAGTTGTAATTTTCACAGAAGAAGCACTTTATAGGTATTTTTACATCTGACAGTCTATGTATACGTAAGTAACCAACAGGTACTAACACATAAACTGCCCTCACACTACATTTTGCTTAAGAATGCTAACACTGGTTTTTATATTCACTTGCCGAATTTGTACGGAACCCTTGGTGCGCGAGTCCGACTTTTTAATTTTAATGCAATTAAATCAATTAAAAATATTTAGCCGTGTTTATTCAACGGAGGAATCGGCAATTAATTATGTAATTTTGGTTGTAAATTACAACCCGGCGTTCAACCCCTTAATATACAAAAGTAAATAAGCGTGATAAAATAAATAAACCCATTGGTCCAATTATGAATTGAGTTGAAAGAGGAAATAGCAAATTTCTGTTTGGGGTTGAATATTTTGACTGAAACTTGGGCAACAAAACAAAATAATTATTCAGGAAGCGTTCACTTGTCAACTAAATTCGCCCAAGGCAGGCAGGGCAGGGATTTAACAGTGTAAATTTACATTAAAAATGTCTTATCAGGATAATAAATTTAATTGATAATATTTTGAACGTTCCAAATTTACGGGGAGTCGTGTTGCGAGAGGTAGTCAGATTTAAATGTCTCTTCGAAAATGAAAACAAGAGAGACCTTCCTTTGCACAACAAAAACACAACAAAACATAAATTATTTATATAGGTACCTAATGAATTTCAAAAATAAAGGTTGGTACAAAAGCAGGATAAGTGTAAAATTAACATGAGTAACTAAAACTAACTTAAAAATAGCTTAACAAAAACTAAAACTAAAAATTATATTCTAAATTCGGACTCTTAGGTATGGTGCCCATCATGCAGGCAGCAATCCCGCGCTGGATTGCGACAGCAATTCTTTGCGCGAGAAAGCGCCCACACGATGGTCGCCAGTTGCCGCTCTTAGCCGTTATTTATATTATACTAGCGACTCGCCCCGGCTTTGCACGGTATATTATGCATGTATTATACATATAAACCTTCCTCTTGAGTCACTCTATTTATTAAAAAAAAACGCATCGAAACCCGTTGCGTACGTCAACTGGGGTGACTTTGGTAATTTTGGGGCTACTTTGATGGTTTTAAAATTGCTATAAAATAGATATTATCCATATCCGGTGAATGTTTGGCATGTAGACTGAAAGGCGATTGACGAAGACATTGATTGGAAGCAGTAAACACAAATTAAAAATAATGGTTTTGTCATTAAAACTACTTTTTAAAGTCACCCCGTAAATCAAAGTCACCCCAGTTGACTGTAGTTTTAAAGATTTAAGCATACAAAGGGACATAGGGACAGAGAAAGCGACTATGTTTTATACTATGTAGTGATGATGGTGATGTCCCCTTTGATGGGGGTGTCCCCTTGCAAAAAAATCGGGCACCTATGGTTTTTCAGATTTTTAGGCATTAAAGCTTAGAATGTAAGCTTTCGTGCACATAATTTAATTATGTTATTGTTTGTTGTCGCTGGCTCTTCCATGGTGGTCAAGGAGCAAAGAAAAAACAGAATTTACCAGTTGCTTCTCTTCCCGCGCAGGTGGTAAAAGCCTATCGAGGGAATAGCGCGAAAATCTTAGGCATCATATTATAGGCGATGCGGCTAACCCATCACTGTTTGATTCTCCTTTCCATCTATATGCCCACAATCACGCGTGATTTTTGACGCATGAGCTGTAAATAAAATAAACTTATAATTATCTAAGCGACCTACATGATTCTGTTAATAAGTACCTACTACATTTTTGTTATTGGGTAAATATCACTCTTCGAAAATATCCTAGTACTTACCAAATAGTATCATCTTGGATTTACTTTGGCTTGCTGCCTTTGCAAACAAGAGTAGGTCGATGGCTAAAATTAATATAAGAAACGTTGGGATATCCTTTCAGATAAAAATAATAGTTAATGGATCCTATTCAACATATCGCGTTGCCTATTACCCATGTAATACAGTACAATACAAAAATACCTACCTAACTTTATTAAACCCCAACAAGTAACATTACAAAAATAGAAAGGCAATCTCGGCCTTTTGATCGTTCATATATCCTTTTATTAAATACGATTATACGTACTACTCTATACCCGTGGTTTTACTCGCATGAAACGTTCGATGTTGCGTACAAAAGCTGATGGCTGCAAATCATGGAAATTCCCAAATATACCATCGAAGTTTTAGTATATGATGTATCTATGTATTGAGCATAAATTCTGCATGCTTATGCGAGTCGAATGTCAATACAATTATTTGGGACTACAATAAATAGGCACTGGTTTTCCTTGTAGAAACAAAAAGTATAATCAAAGTCAAAAAACCATATACAAATAAAACAGTAAACAAGATCTAAAAAGGTGCAGTCTTGCACAACAATAATCTGGCAAGTGAAATTATAGCGACCCGGCCAGCACCGTCACCGCAGAAGGAAAATCGTCAACGGTTGGTCTGTTTCTAAAATTTGGTATACATGTTTTTTTTTTATGTGAATAGGAAGGCAAACTAGCAAGTGGGTCACCTGATGGTAAGCGATCACCACTGCCCATAGACACCCGCAACCTCGGAGGGATTGCAGATGCGTTGCCAACCTAGAGGGCCAAGAAGAAGGGCTGTGTAGAATGGATGACAATTCCAGTACAGGCAACAATATAAAGTACAGTCAGCATGAAGCTTGTATCAAACATGTTAGTTTTATCAGAAAAAAATTCTATAGTGATCGATACGTCCGACTTTGCCTAGCACACTTTATTATGGAGCATGACCCACATCGCGTCACTTTCCTTGTAAAAATATTATAGCCTTTTAAGTATTTTGCAGTGAAATCGAATACACTCTCGGCTATTATCCTTTTACGTTGCTCCAGGAAAGGTCCAAACGATTTTTTATCGACAATTTTTACCGGCGCTCCATTTACAGTGAATAAAGAGTGAAAGCTAACTAATGATAATTATGCCATATTATTTAGGAATTTAACCTACATATTTAACAGTTTTATCGATATCTCGTACGCATCTTGATAAAGAACCACGGAAAGGTTCAAAACATGTCAGGAACCTCAACAACAAATTCGTGGGTTACTTCTTATTTAATAAGACATAATAGCTTCATCCTTAGAGTTCCCAAAACAAGACATCGTTAGAGCAAATAGCGTAAAAAATCACTTCGCTAATTATTAATCGATATCAGAGCACGTTGGATTATTTCGTTCGCTTTATTTACTCGGAAACAAGACAAACATTTTTTTCATTGTCCCGCGCCTGATTTACGCGGCAATTTATTATATTTTTGCCTTCGTTCTTTGTTTTGTAATTGCGAAAATTGCGAGACCAACGCACATTTCTGTTTTCATGTTTATTTAATTATATATTTTTTATTTTTCAACGGCCCTTTTATGATTTCATTTGGACGGCGGTTAAAGGGTACATTCCTACGGTGGGCGACGAAAGTCTGGACTTCGTTTGTTGGCTATG
This sequence comes from Pandemis heparana, assembly GCA_963854515.1. Lineage (NCBI taxonomy): Eukaryota > Metazoa > Arthropoda > Insecta > Lepidoptera > Tortricidae > Pandemis > Pandemis heparana. The sequence goes on along the minus strand of OY978022.1, from coordinate 6,758,517 downwards.
CGGTTGAAAGCTTTGGGTATTTTTGTCGCAGACTGTTTGTAAAGAGTTGTAAATTAGTCGTTAACGTATGCCAGCACGTAGATAACGTGAAATGGCTTTTGTTCAAACATTTGCATGTTAACAGAAACCTTTATAGGCAGGTACAACGTCCTCGTAATCCTTGTAGGTACCAAAGCAATTAAGCTCGCGTCTTACGACACAGATACCTCGACATACCGCATAAGGGAGTGTGAAATCAACCTGATCTTAACTTAGTCGATATATCACCGTATCGTCATACCCACCTGCTCTTGGAGAAAGCTATCAACCTTGCACAGAACAGTAAGCTATTCCTCATTCTTCCAGATTCCCTGGTTGGCCAGAATAATACCCCGTATAAATAGTTTTCCATACAGGTTGGTGAGCAAATAAAAAACCTAGTATGTATCAGTACTCTTACCGCGCAGATTATGGTAAAAATCCATCGATGGAACGGGCGGAAATTTTAGGAATCGTGTAATAGACGATTTGGCTAGCAAACCATCACCTACCTACCTATTTTGTTTGATTCCTATACGCCCACAATCATGCTAAACATGGCATACCTTGATACCACCTTGATACTTTAGGCTATGCCTAAACCGTAAGATATGATTTATTTGGAAGAAATCGCTCGTATTATGCAAACACGTTTTTAATTTTCAGAAGTTTGTTTTACCCACGAACAAATTTTTTTTCCAAAACTCCAAAGTGAACTTGAAAAAACAGACTATACCATATATCAATTACAATTTCCATTCAACGCAGAGCGTGTTAAGATTGCTATAAAAAAAAGGAACAACCGCCTGCCATAATAGAGTTTCCAGAAAAATAAAACACACTGAAAAGGGCAATATATCTCGGCGAATTCGCGCCACGGTGGAAATTCGACCGAAAAAAAGGAATATTTATTTCGTCCTCTCATAAGTTTTGTTTCCTCGAGCGTTGAATATACAAAGAAACATTTGAAATTAGTATCTGTCCGGAGTCACAATGCCCTCATTGTGAGAGTACAAAGGGAAGGCCACACCCCAACTATAATACAATTTCCACCATTTCCCCGCGACGCGGCAGTCACTCATATAGAAGAGAACTATTGTGGGCCTTCTCTTACAAATGACTTGACACTCTGAAACTGAAAGTTGCGCTTAGGTACGCCATCCATTCGAGTTAAATGTGAGGGAAGTGTCGACAAACATGTCTCATTTTTGTGAATTGGGAACATCGCCCTGTTTGCAAGTACTATTTGTTTTCATCAATATTCTGATGCTGAAACATATACAGACATATAAATCACGTCTTTATCCCTTACGGGGTAGACAGAGCTTAAGGTAACAAGACCTAAAGGCCACGTTTGATTGAGCCACGGCCAATATGATTTCATTGTGATGCTGGAACTTTACCAGTGTAAATAGTTTGACCGCATGCCGTAGCGCGTATAGAACGCATAGGTTCACTGTAGGTATAGTGTCATTCAAAGAATTAACATTTTGAGCCAAGCGCCCACGCAAGTCAAAGCAAGCCCGGGTCTATGACGTGTATGGCTTCAACAAACTCGAATTCATAGTATTGATTACAGTACAGTGCTTCTAGTTTCTTAATGCTTCTCGTTAATCTTCGTGTTTTCAGTTCAGACGTCAGTCATATCAAAAACGAAGTTTACGAGAGACATTAAGAATTTAGAGACACTGGTATGTAATGTGTATTTAAAATATTCACGATCATCATCAGCCATCACGTCACTCCTGAACATAGGCCTCCCTCAAAGAGCGCCATAAACACCGGTCAAATCGGGAGTCGAGCAGCAGCGTCCTCCGCGTATAATTCCACCTACTGCGATCGCCCACCCGCCTGGCAAGGGTGGCAATTATGGCATATACTCCTATACCTATGACATGATAGAAAAACTGAAACCCGAACTAAAATATTACAGGCCGATGAAGATTTTGGAACTGCCTCTGCTCTTTCAGGGGGAAACGCTGCCCCATTGTACCTATCCCACTGCTCTGATGGAGACATAATACTGCTAGCGTTCACAAACGACTGAGCTTGTATTCACACTTAGAAACCACTGCGGAGCGGCACCATTACATGCTCTGGGAGCGTAACCGTATAAACTACTCGAGCGGTTCCAGATACGACGAGCATCGCGGCTAAGTATAACAAGGACAGAAAGGCACCGCGAGCAGCTATTTCGATCATTTTTTGACTGACAGGAGTAATTTAGGGATTATAGCTTTATTGAACCAACTATTGACACCGCGGCTTATATACCCAGGCTTAGATGTATCATCACTCTTTAAACTATCATCAACTGTGAGCATTTATCGCTTTGTTTGCCAGACTACTTTATCATAACCCGTTCGCTCCTAGACACTATAGAGGACCAGGTGTCTAGACCTTGGTCGTGCGTTAACTGACTCAGTATAATACAGAAATCAAGGGTCAACTTATGATAGTTATTCGAACGCATGTTGAATTTGCGAACGTGATTTGTTATGATAATAACGCCTCAGGTTTCAGAAAATCTTACACTATTGATATCATCAACAACGAACAGGGCATAAATAAAACCTGTATTTTTCATAAGGGATCATCCTTAGTTACTTAATGTTATGAAAGCTATTTGCTTATTACTCTGAGGAATAATGGCCAGACGTGCTGTTATAAGCCTAGCGGGCTGACAACAATATTTTATATTCTTTTTGTTAGCCTGAAAAAGCGTTTCTTGTTTTATTACTACTTAGAAATTTGGTTGTATGAGAGGTTTTTTAACTTCGCTTAGCTCGATATATGTTATGTTTCAAATGTGTTGAATTTTCAGTCATCCTGTGGTCAGATTGATAACGAAGCAAATAAAGTAAAAAAAAAATACAAATAGCAAAACAACTTGCATTAAAAATGCAATATTATTTTATGAAAAATGTTTTGATTCGTTTTTAAACAAATGAAATAGTATTTCGAGTGCCAGATAGGATTTGGTTTGGTCCAGTAATGGTTTAAGGCGTGGCCCGTATAGCCAAATCCCGTCTGGTACTTGAAAAACTTTTTCGTTTATTTTATTTTTTTATTTTTTCTGAGAAATTCTATAGAATAATATAATATAAATAGAATTGAGAATTCTATAGAAACAAATAATTTAAAAAATAAATGGGTTGTTTGTTATTTTCTGACTAGCTTTTACTTGCAACTACTGCGACGTAACTCTACTGGGCAACCATGTTGATTTACGCAATTGTTCAATATTTTTGTTTAGAGTGAGAGTAATTTGGGTATCATCTATTTCAATTCCGAAATACATTCTTCCTTTACAGACTTCCGTCTTGTAGTCTAAGCGTAAAAAAACACATTTACAAAATGCATCTATTATGATATTAGAAGAATTGTGTGGATAGTATTATTATTTATTTACTAAAATTACCCATGGCTTTTTATTTAAGAACTGTACGAATAACTTAAAATTGTTTTAACCTTTATTTCATTCATTTTCGAAGAATAAACCTTTCTAACAACGAACTGTATGTAACCTTTAATTACTACCCGGAAATTTGAAGGGGAATTATTCGAAGTGTTCCTCGACATATCACGTTTCCAAGTTTCCAGTATAAACCTGCCAAAGTTAACTTTGAATTTGCTAGCTTTGCAACGCTCGTTGCAAATTCTAAATTAATTTTGTGAATTTTCTTCAGCGGTTGTACAGAAAGAGTTAATTATTTCTGCCTTGTATTTTGATAATATAAAAACTACAGAAATAAGGCATTTTCAACCAATCCATCTAATAAGCGTAAAGTGCTTGTAGTTTATTATTTAATTTAAATTTAGTTAATGTAGTTAAGATCGAGAGCAAATGCAACAACTGCATCGAACATCACTCTGTCCACTACCTACTGGCTCTCACCCCCAATAATGCACTTTTTCCTTCATGTTTATTCGAAACACGGCAACTGTCAAACACATTAAGAAACTAGAAGCTTACTTTTAAAATAATATGAAAGCATGTTCCTATAAAAATAAAAGCAAACACCAGCACTTATGCCAGGCAATGCTCTGATGCAGTATAACGGCAGAGATTATTGAGACTGCGGACTGAGATAAGAAGTAATCCTCAGACGGTATGTGACGTCGCATAGAGGTCAGGAGGACAAAGTATACTCGAGGATAGATATTGGACGGGGAAAGCCAGAGGAGATAGTCAACACACACGTGTTTTTAAGGTAGCCATATTTTAAAGATTAAAACTTGGAATATCTACGAACACTGTTAAAAATGTTGATGTTATGATGCAAAATAAAAAGGTGGTTTTTTGCATTCCTAATCAAAACTCTCTTGGGGTAGGTAGTAGGAATCCATTCAACCACAATACATAGGTATGTAACGACTTTTTCGGGAATTACATGCCAAACTAACAAAGTGTTTATCAATGGAACGTCAGCTGAGCTCATTAAAGTCATGCCATCATTTAACAAGATTTTGTTTAGTCAGAAATTAATGTGTGTTTAGGAATCTTGCAACTCAATTTTGAAGCAGATATTTTCAACCGATTGAGCTGCAATTTTGCATACTTGTGTAAGTCAAAAAATGAAAATACAACAAACTGGTGGACCAGTCTATACAGGAAACTCTTCAATGGTGGCCCGATTGACTCAAAATTTGGTAGTTACATAATGAGAATTGATGAAAACGCTAATAGGTACAGCAAAAAAAACTGGGTCCAGGGGCCGTACCATGACGTCTTAATGCGTTTCAGTTTAGGTCCGCTCGCTGTCAGATTCATACTAAAAGTGACAGCTAAAACTTGAACTGCGTCGGAATGAGGACGTCATGGTAAGGCCCCTGTTCAGTAAAACAGTGTCTTCTTTTACGAAACACCGGTAGACTCACGACGTGTAAAAGTGCCTGTGCGGCCTACTTACTGAATAAAGTTCGTTTATTTCATTTATTTATTAAAGCTTATATTAAAAATGGCACTTGACTTTTCTTCCGCGCTGGTCTGGGATTAAAGAAAAAAAAATTCAATGTACCTACCAGTTGTTTCACTTCCCCCGCAGATGGTAAAAGCTAATCGAGGGAATGGCCGAAAATCTTAGGAATCATGTTATAGGCGATGCGGCTAGCAACCCATCACTATTTTGATTAACCCTTTCCACCTACGCTCACAATTATGCTAAACGTAGTCTTTAGGTCTTGTTACCTTGGACTCTGTCTACCCCGTAAGGGGTAAAGACGTGACTTATGTCTGTACTAGCTGTTGCCAGCGACTTCGTCTGCAAAGAATTCGTTTATCGCTATCCCGCGGGAACTACGCAATTTTCCGGGATAAAAAGTAGCCTATATGCTATTCCAGACTTTTCCCTATCTATGTGCCGAATTTCATCCAGATCCGACGGGCCGTTCTGACGTGATTGAGTAACAAACAAACATCTATCCATCCATCCATCCATACTTTCGCATTTATAATATTAGTAAGATGTACATACACTTTTGACAGTAATTTATTTATTAAACTACTTTAAAACAAACAAAGACAATCGTATCAAATTCTACACCATGCTCTGAAATATCTCGAAACCGCTGTTCATTTTCTAGCAGAAACTGTACTTTCCTCGCTCCGCTGCATACGTTTTATCCAAATAGCTATGCGCTTGTGTTGTACAGAATATTGCAATATAATGCCATATAATGCGGTGTACTGTGGCAACTCCTTACGACTTCCGAAAATATTGCTTTTAATATTCTCTTCCATGTAGCATCGAAAAGTTACTGAGCTGTTTTTATCTAGCTTATTGGAGTTTGGTAGCAACAGAGTATCGTTTTATTTAAGATGCGACGTTGTTTTTTTATTATGATGAGTATTGTGAGGAATTAATAGTACTAGTGTTTGAATGAATTAATTTGAAAAATGTCATAAGCATACCGTACCATACACCTGCCAAAAAAATTATTGCAAAATCGTATGAGAAAACGTTCCACAGAGGTATATAAATCAGTTTCTTCAACTGTAAATCAATTTCAAAGCATGTGGTAACGCATCACGGAATGACGAGGACCTGTTCGATTTACAAACCAAGATTTATTTTTCTTTACCTTTACGATCCCGTTTCGAAATTTGAAAATTATAAACAGCCTGTAATATAAATTAAAACCACCATAAAACATAATCTGGTTAGGGTTGCATCTCAAGTGTTAAAACAACTCGCCCATTCGCCGTAAATCGCCCTGTGTGCATCCCTAGATCTTTATGAGTAGTAAAATATACTAGATTATGGCGTAGAGAGTAGAATAGTTATGGCTCTGTAATAAAATCATGCAAGGGTTCCGTTTCATTTGGGGGCTTGTTATGCTGAATTTGAGTTTATAAGGTCATGTAAAAACAGCGGTTTTATTGCAGCGGACCCCGATTTGATGGCGTGTCAGCACTGTTACTGTTTTTGTATTGCTGGTTGTTAGTTCTCATTTTGGTCGGTGGTGTTTTGTTTTTTTTTTAGCAAGCCGCTTGAGAAGGAACTTTAAACGCATAGGTTTAAAAAAATACTGGCCAGATACAATAACTCATGGGGTAGAAAATAAGAGATCGGCACATGCTAATGACTTATATTATAATTTGGATACATTTATACTCAGAAATTGCTTCGTTGACTGATCATAAAATAAGTCTACGTGGACGAAGTCGCGAGTAAAAGCTAGTAACTAAATAATTATTTTTGGGTTCCGGAATAAAAATGTCAAAAATTTATAGTAGACGAGTCGTCCTCTAAGATATTAATTACACTTTAGTGCCTTGTCGTTGTAACTTCATGTTTGAACTTTCATATGAAGTTGTTGTCAAAGTGCTTGGAGCGACAAGGCACTAAAGTGTTAAGATATATTTGATGTCAACCGTACTAGGCGGTGTGAATTCAATCTTGCAAGTTAAATTTGAATGACTTCTAGTGATTGGATTGACTTGAAATTTAGTACACGTATAAATAATGGAGGACATCGCATGTATAGTCAACAAAAATGCCTTTTTTAAAAGTGAAATCGTTTTTATTCGGAAAAATGATTGTTATTATACAAATACCTACATAAACCGTAAGTTATACGCGTTCAGTAAAATAATAAATATGAGAGCGTACGAGGACGGCTTAACTTAAACCATGGAGCTCATGAAATATGGACTGTGCTTAAAGTCTTATATCTATTAGGAGAATGTGCGATGCCTACAGCATCCAGTATATATATACTACATACATTTTAATCACATATTTATCCCTAACAGGGAACAGAACCTAGAGCCTAGACCTAGACCTAGCTTGTGGACGTAGCTATAGGTAGAAAGGGGAATCAGAATAATAGTGATGGGAGCCCAGGGAGAAAGCATGATTGCTAAGATTTCCCTCGGTGACCTTTTACGTGGGAAAAAAGTAGCCAAGTATATTATTATTATATCAAACCATATTATATAAGTATCGTACAGATCTATTATTGTCAGACCTTTAATAATCTGCTGATGTCTCCAGACTTTTGCTCCACGATTCAACAAAAAAACACTTCAAAAATCGAACGCGATTCATTCGTATTTCAAAATAAGCTCTTAGAGGATCCTGATATCCTGGTACTTAAACTCTCCCTCCGTCTTACGTCTGACGCGAGTTTAACATTTTTTACCCATCCCAAAAAGTGCTCAGCGCCGTTAAAGAAGATTTCACTTCAAAAAATAATACACATGCTTTATAATACCGACGTGAAACGACTTTGTTTTTTAGTTATGTATAGAAGAGTTTCCGCAAATTCAAAGCCGCGTATGTTAACGTTCTTGGCTAAATGAATTGAGTGCGCTAAGTGCATTTCGCCAAAGTGCATGTTTATCACAAATATTTACTTTTACCTTTCGAAAACTCTGGGAGTGATTGAAAATACGCTTGAAAGGTTTTTTGCAGTTTTGTAACGTTTGAGCGTAATTTGTATTTTTAACTGATTCCTTAAGTAACTGTACTTTTGTATTAGATACGTCTTTTTTTAACCACTAACGCTAAAAGAGTGGTATAATAAGTTTGACGTCGATTTTTGTATGTGTGTGTGTGTCTATAAATGTTTGTGGCACCTCAGCTCTCAAGCGGATCGACCGATTTGGATGCGGTTTTTTTCATTCGAAAGCATGTTTCCTTGCGATCGGCGGTTCATAGCCATGTTTAGTAAAAATCGGTCCTGCAGTATTAAGAGTTGTAAGTCATTACTTGGTTAATGCGTGGGGTTTTTAAAATTTAAAATTTGTTGGTTAGACATTGCTACCAGTCCTAGATATTAGTTCCAATGAAATTCCATCCAATTTATTTCTCCATCGTAACGGTTAACGGTTTTTCGTGTTACCTATATGTATAATGCGTTTGTCTCGAAATAGTTTTTGATTTTTGAAAATTGAAAATTTTGAAACATTGTCACTTGTTTTATTCGCGCTGCGTGCATTTGGGATTTATCAGCCAGGGCGAACAAAACAAGTGAAGTTAATGAAAAAGTTGTAACACTTATTTATAACAAATTAGGAACCTTATTACCCCTTTCGGCATTTGTAACACCCACCGTCAACAGCTCCGATTCGGGAGCGGATCAGAATATTATACATAAAGTTTAAAATGTATAATGGGTTAAAATGCATAATAGTTCAAAATATATAATGCCATTTTCGGTGAAACTATTAGGTATATGATTTTTTTTATAGCGTGTCACACGGCAAAATCCAGCTTATACCGTCTTTTGTAATTGTCAGCTAACTACCTTCCTAGTTACGACAAATTGTGACCGATGGCGCTAGGAGCGCGTATTATTTTTGCGAAGTTATTTATTTTACGTATTAATCTTTTAATTAATTTTATAAAATATAGCTAAATAATTGGAGGTTGCTACTGCACTAATATACACACACCTACACGCACACATTCCATCCCACAATTCGGACCCACCATCCGAACCTTCCGAGCCAATCAGAAGCGAATTGTTGTAGCTCGACGTAATTTAAAAATTCAAAAAAGCTTCGTTAATCGAGAGCTTATAAAAGCACCTGCGCCAGTCGCAGACGCTCTCTTACTCATCATCTCTACTACTATCAGTTCGCCCAGCTGAAATTGAAATGGTAGTGCTCTGACTCGCTAATTCTGTTCGTTGCTTGTAGTGTATGTAATAATTGTGTGTTGCTAATTAATCCGTTCAATTCCAAGGCCTAGGACAGTGTTAATTTTAAACTACAGTGTTTTAGTTCTCTTTAACTTGATTAATGTAGTTCCACCCTCGCCTGGTTCCTGTATAAACATTTTGAATTGTAACGGTTAATAACCGAAATTTCACGACAGCCACCGTAGCAAGCCTAAATCCTTCAGCACCACAATTAATATAGAATCGAGTCACTATCTGTGATCGAACCTAGGTTTAGGTCTCTCTTTACTTAATTATTTTAACCACTGTTCTAATTTAGTTGTCACAAACTCTCTGTATATTTTACCTGGTCGTACGCCCAGCCCACTTGCACCCTCTGTGTACCTCAAGAAGAAGAGGGCTGGACGGACGACCATCCTAACTGTGCCACTGCACCATCTAACACCCCGCATCCTTACAGGGCGACACCGTAGACCCTACTGAGGCTAAGAACTCTGAAGGCCTTGGAAAACCACAGAAACTGACAGCCGGAAGCTAGGTCTGGTCAGGTCCTCGGCTGCTGAGAACCACACCGCACTCGCACCGTCTCCGGTCCCTGGACACTGTAGGACGACGCTTACATCCTCGTCGAAGTCGCCTCATCGAGCCGCCCCGGAGACCCCGGAGACGAGATACCAGGGGAGTGTTCTGTCCGACGAACAAGCGAATTTCAAATAGCGCCTAAAGGCTTTTACGAACCCATTACTAAAATAATTGTCCTTAAGGGTGTAGGGGTACTATTGTTTATTAATAAAATTTGTAAAAAATTGTAAATTGTTTCCCTGAAGAAATCCCCAAACGCACCCCTTCACAATAACCCGCTAAACGGGCTATTGGGACAAGCGTGATCTATAGTTTGGTTTAGATTAGGTTAGGTTTAGTTTATAGTAATTCTGTTAATTTCCAATTATCTGGGTAAATCGCATTATATATTTTGAACTATTATGTATTTTAACTCATTATACATTTTAAACTTTATGGACTTTAATACGTACCCCTCCGATTCCCAAAGCGCAGCCAACAAACGATCCCTCACTCCGCATTTCCCGAATCGTTTCTCACACAACACCTAGCGTCAAATTTATAAAGGTGCAATACAAGCTGTATAGAGGCCATAAATCGCATCCAGGCGGGTGCATGTTACGAAGCTTTTATTACTACTAAACTCCGCGATAACCTGCGATTGTGAAAAATGAATTTGCTTGCTTTACAATGTTAGCGGCAACAATGTCTGACGTCGTATTGTGCTCTTACAAGACCGTTTGAGAATGGGTATCATTCTTCTGGCACTGTAATGCTTTGTTGCGTGCAATTTTGTATGGGTATTTTTCATTATGGCGCGGTTACTTGAAATTTGCTTTTAAATTTGCTTTATGCGCTTTAATATTGCGTTATTGGTTTTGTTTTTTATGTTCATTACTTCAAAGCTCTATAGACCGACCCCTTAAAATGAGCCCTCACCCGCGCGGCACAGCGAGAATAATTGACAACATTTCATTTTTATAACACCTGAAAATGTATAATATGGTTCGAAAGCATTTTGCCTCCTGATCACTGCAATATGTTTATATAATTTTAATATTGCTTATTATAGAAAATAAAAAAGAATTAAAAATATGTCCTAATTTTACCAAAACTACCACAGGATAGGTGAAACGCCTTTGCTTTTTTCACGAGAAAAATAAGCGATCATAATTTTGTATTTTTGACAACTTCAAAGTACAAGGGGGCAACTCTGAAATTCTATTTTCAAACTTCGTTGCGTACCTTCTCTCTCACTCTCAAGATAATGACTATTAGTATGAGCGGAACAGCACGAAGCGAACCTCGAAAATCGAATATTGGAAAATAGGGCCTGACATTGACAATTTGAAATTAACGTCAGTTTTTTTTCTATAGAGAAAATACAAAGGGATAAGTGTGTATTCTGTGATAGTATCGGAGTTACGCCCTTTTAGAATAAGCACAAATTGATAAAATAATTATAAATTAAATACAAGCCCTAGCAAAAAAATTAAACTGTCAGCATGTTCATCTTTTTAAACAAAATACAGAGAACCATTAAAATTATAGGCTCAGAAATATGAAATGTTGTCAATTGTGACTGACTGATTGATCAACGCACAGCTCAAAAAGATTGCGCTTCTTGGCACGCAGATAGTTATTATGATGTAGACATGCGCTAAGAAAGGATTTGAAGACAAAGCCGGATCGTTGGTTTGTGCAGCTCCACTGGCTATAAATATTAAGTATAAAATTACTTTTGAAGTGAAAACTTTTTAGCGGCGCTGAGCTTTTTGGGATGGGTAAAAAATGTTAAACTCGCGTCAGGCGTAAGACGGAGTGAGAGTTTAAGTACCAGGATATCAGATCCCCTAAGAGCTTATTCTGAAATACGAATGTGAAGTGTTGTTTTGTTGAGCCGTGGAGCAAAAGTACTAGGGCAACAGCACATTGTTAGAGGTATGTCAATATAGATTAATACGTGCGTTTTTTTTTGTGAGCGGCCAGTACGGTACGCGTCTTGAGCGTCATGGAGGTTACAACATTAAAATCTAATCTAAACTGCTGTTTTCACTTCTGCCGGCATTCCCGGAGTGCTATCCGTCGCGTGTTTTTTTATGCTAACCCCCACACTGTTTCTACAGGAGAGCGACAATTAGTACGGCTCCTAACGGCTCATAACTGGTGACCTTGATACCTCAGAAACTGTCTCCCGGCAGTTTTGGGGTCCAGATGATATGCCTAGTAACATATAAAAATTTGGTGCACATACAAGGTCAGATTAGACTTACGTGCCGGCACTTATTAAAAGTTTGCTTTTTAATAAAACTTTTAAGTAACATGTAGGTACATATTTTGTAAACTATAAGTTCTATCAACATACGTCCAAAGACAATATTGTAGCTAATTTAATAAGAAACATATTGATCTTTGCCAGTTTTCTGATAGCTGCACCCGTTTTCATAAAAAATAATAAAAAACACGATTTGGCACATAAAAAGGGGGGGGATGGGGGGAAAAAATAATTTTTCGACATGCTTCCATATCTACATTGAAGCACATATATGACAGCTACATTCATGCCAAGTTTCATGCTTTCTTCAGGATGGGACCGTATTTTAAGTTAAGGACCCGTACTAAATCGAATTATTTGCAGCGGATCTTTAAAAAAATCTATCCTAATGCCAATAACTCACTCAGCTCCACTATGTTGTCCTAACAACATAGTGCGTCAACTTAATCATGATTTGCTTACATGCAATAAAGGCGCTCCCTGTTTACGACCGTTTACGACGCTTGCGCAGTTTACGAGCCTGTTATTATGACATGCATTTACCGTCTTTGTACAACGTTTAGGCGAGTTGCTTGGGGCCTTACCATGACGTCCTTACTCCGACTCAGTTAAAGCTTTAGCTGTCACTTTTAGTATGAATCTGACAGCGAGTTAACCTAAACTGAATCGTATTAAGACGTCATGGTAAGGCCCCAGTAGGCTTATTGTCTAACTCGCTCGCAATCGCCATCGTGTTCATTTTGACAGTTCATGTATGGGCTGACAATTGGCATGGGAATCAGCTAGCTGTCACATTCATACAAGAACTGTCAAAATGAACACGATGGCGATTGCGAGCGAGTTAGACAATAAGCCTACTGATCAGAGTATTCTCCGTTCCAATCCATTTTAACATTGTAAACAAACCAATTTCATTTAAATTTCTACGTTCCACATTTCATTTGCGGGTGGTAGGTCCTTGTGCAAGGTCCGTCCGGATCGCTACCACCATCTTACTCGTTAATCCTGCCGCTAAGCAGCAGTGCTTGGAGAGTAAGACACCCGAGGAAATTACGAGCACAAGAGTAGGCATTTCATCTTAGCCCTCTAGGTTGGCAACGCATCTGCGATCCCTCCTGGGTTGTGGGTGTCTATGGGCAGTGGTGATCACTGACCATCAGGTGACCCACTCGCTCGTTTGCCTTCCTATTCATATAAAAAAAAAACCCGCGGCATGTTGAAGGATCATACTTGATACTTTACGACTTTTAATCTAATTATCTAACTTAATATTATAAATGCGAAAGTATGGATGGATGGATGGATGGATGTATGTTTGTTTGTTACTCAATCACGCCAAAACGGCCCAAAGAAGCGCATATAACATGATCGCCCATTCCCTCTATGGGCTTTTACCATCTGCGCGGGATGAGAAGCAACTGGTACATTCTTTTTCTTTGCACCCGGACCAGCATTGTAGCAGTAGGTATTTAATAAATCATCTATGTCAACTTCGCGCTGAACTCTGTTTGTGTGCCAGCAGCTGGCAAAATGTGTGCGACTGCTAATAATAAGATGAACCACAATATACCTACTACATTTAATGCAAATAAACCTTTGACTTTGAACTTGACTTATTCGGTTGCTCATCATTAAGCGAAGGTAAACAGAATTCCCTTAATAAATCGTAGCGTCCCCGTTCCATACAGTTAAATCGTTCATTATTACAAACACAAAAACTCATCATTAATGTGGGGCAGACGTTATCGTCTTGAAAAATTACTGACGCCCTAATGAAATTCGGAGCGGGTACGCTACGCTTACGCTGCTACTGACTTTGTATTAGACGGTAATAGACTACATTTTGGTTACCTTTTTACATCGTATACTAAAATGAATCCAGAATAGGTACTTCAGTAAGTGATAAGGCTAGTTTGATGGAACACCCCCTGTAAGTGTTATTCAGTTTTTTTATACCATGACGTCTTAATCAGTGTTGTTATGGATATCCATATCCGTAACCGAAACTATCGGATATCCGAAATAAAAAAATATCCGTAACCGTAACCGAATCCGAAATAAAAGTTTTGGATAGTTTCGGATAGGGCGGAGTCTAACAAAATACTACAACTCGTACGAATTAACTGTGCACTCCGCTGGAATGCGACACCTCTCCCGCTACTATCAGATTTTAATTTAACAGTTCTTTAAAAAAATTATATCCGTAACCGAAACTATCGGATAATCCGAAATAATTTAATATCCATAACCGTAACCGAAACCGATATTATATTTTACCAATATCCATATCCGGATCCGAAATTATATATCCACAACAGCCCTGGTCTTAATGTTTTTCAATTCCGATTCTATATACGTTTTATCTGTCATTTTTGACAGTTCTAGTATGCATCTGATAGCGATTGGTCCAACTTTGGTTCGGAAATGAATCTGAATCGGAATGAGTCATGGTAAGGCAGCCTGTGCCTAGTTATAAATATTTCTATACATTTTATAGTAGTAATACATATCCAAATTTAAACTAAAAAATCAAAACATAAATAAGTAGGTAGCATTTTATTGAATCAGGCGTTACTTTGCGGAGGTCCATTTCAATGAACACAAAATATTTACCTTGCTACTCTGCTACTTTTTTTTTTAAGTAGCGGAGTAGCAAGGTAAATATTTTGTGTTCATTGAAGTAGGCAGCACTCCCGTACAATAATTTTAATTTGACATTTCTAAAGAGTAGCGAATTGAAGACGGTTCAATTTTTAGGGTTCCGTACCTCAAAAGGAAAAAACGGAACCCTTATAGGATCACTTCGTTGTCCGTCCGTCCGTCCGTCTGTCAGACCATTTTTCTCAGAAACGCGTGAAGGAATCAAGCTGAAATTTATATCAAATACTCAGGTCTACTGTCCCTTGAAGCTGTGAAAAAATCAAACTTCTAAGCCAACGCAATCACAACATACAGCCGTTTATGCCGCAAATTTTCGAAACTCGCAAGGGAATCAAAACCTACAGGGTACTTCCCGTGAACTCAGAATCTTGAAATTTGGTACGAATAAACGCCTCATAGCACGCATGAAGGAAAATTTGCGAAAACCGTAAATATGTATCTATGTCTGGTATATATAAGTGACCAATATAAAATGACCCCACATTGCGCACATTTTGCTTTAAATCAGGGCTCTGTTTACACTGGTTTATAGATATTTATAGATAATGGTACGGAACCCTTCGTGCGCGAGTTCGACTCGCACTTGGCCGGTTTTTTTTATGGCAGCTTATGTATGAGTACAGAATATTATAATAGTACGTGTGAGATAGGTTAAATTGAATTTCCTTTAAAATGTCAATAAAATGAGCTTTATTTTGTGCAATGGATTGGGCATTGCTCTTTATTGCGTGTGGTCGACCACGCGTAACGGTATGAGCCATTTGCTTTGGACATTAATACTTTTGATGGATATCGTTTGGATTGCATTATGCACGATTAATCAGCAAAATGATAAATGCGTTTCATAAAATGTACCTTTATTTTTCCTGACATTTTTGATTCAGTGCGCGCTTATAATGATTTAGTAAAATTAGTAAGTTCGCGGCCAGTTTGTATTTGCTTAATCGAAACTAGCCGTTTGATATCCGAATATAAGTAGATACTTTCTTTTTTTTACAACTGGTTCCTACTTTATACAGCTACAAGCTACAACTTACAATTTACAAGCGGAAGTCTCTTTCTGACCCTATGTGTTAGATAGGGACTTCCGCTTGTAAATTGTACACACTCACATCCTTACTCACAAACTTTTACACTTATAATATTAGTAGGTCACGTCCTCATCCCTTAACATAAGTACATTTACCTTAAATATTAAAATATGTATTAAAATAAATAAAGTTTAAAATGCATAATAAGTTAAAATATATTATGGTTCAAAATATTTAATGAGATTTTCTCAAAAAGTGACAAATTAACAGGATTGTTATAAAACAAACCTAACCTAACCTAAAGCAATCTGTAGATTACGATATCAAAAAAGTTCATTTAGTTGATAGTTTGATAGAAAATAGCTTTATATATTTTGAACGATAATGTATTTTAAGCCATTATACATTTTAAACTTTATGTATTCTGACCCGCTCCCACCTAAAATTGCGTGGACGAAGTCGCGTGTAACAGCTAGCTAGTCGGTATTAAAATGTATCAAAAAACCAATTGTGTGGCAACGTAAGCTACCCGGCAGAAGAAATGATCCGAATAATTTGCCTAATTAGGGAAAATATGAGAGCGCTGTGCAGTTTTGATAAACGCTGGGCATTTGTCCCCACCGTCAAATCTCTGGCACCTAGATATTTCACTTGCTCTTATGAAATCCTTTGTTCTAATGTGACTGAGTTGAACCTGGCGAGCTCCTGAGATTTTGTTGTCGTCTAGAAAAGAAACGGTGAAGGAATGAGACAAGAAATTTTAAGAAATAGATAAGATAAGATAATGTTTATTTGCAGAAAAAGGGTTAGTTACATGTCTTAATTTAAAGTTAGATACCGCTCCATCTTTTTCAGCTGCATTCATACAGCATGCAAATGTATAAAGTAGGTAGTTAACGTGCATCAACAATAATAAAATCTATAACAAAACATTTATAATCATAAAATATACTCAAAACATAAAAAAAATAAAAAAAATGAACAATAGAAGGCAGTCAATCTAACAATCTAACTAATATTATAAATGCGAAAGTATGGATGGAGGGATGGATGGATGTTTGTTTGGTACTCAATCACGCCAGAACGGCCCAACGGATCTGGATGAAATTCGGCACATAGATAGAGAAAAGTCTGGAATAGCACATAGGCTACTTTTTATCCCGGAAAATTGCGTAGTTCCCGCGGGATAGCGATAAACAAATTCTTTGCAGACACAGCTAGTAAATAATAAAATTACACCAATTTGACCCAGTCCCAAACTAAGCAAAGCTTGTACTATGGGTACCAGGCAACGGATAAACATACTTATATAATGTAGATAAATACATACTTAAATACATAAGTACAACATCCATGACTTGGGCACAAACATTCGTATTCATCATACAAAATGTCTGCCCCTACCGGGATTCGAACCCGGGACCTCTAGCTCCATAGTCAGGGTCACTAACCACTAGGCTATCCGGTCGTCTAAATTTATAGGAATGGGGTAGGTATACGGAAGTTCAATGCACTGGTGCAGGTGCCAAGATACGGGGCGATGTCTCAATCATTTATTAACTGCCCTGCCGTCTACTTGAAGAGGGTCGCGAGTATTGCCTATTGACATCAGACGCTTAAACATGGAGAAAGGTCTAACAAACAAAACAAAACGAATGATTTATAAATCTAAGGATAGGCTGATTTATTAAACGTCTAAACAGTTTTCCTAAGATTTACATAAACCACACCAAGGAAAATTTATTTTCCTACTCCAGTACTTTTATTTGACAGTTAAAGGGTCACCAACACCAATATAATGATACACATTATAAACTGGAGACTAGTCTATGCTCTATGGCCCGCAACTCTACTATAATATTCACATTACAGTAGCTTTCTAACATTATAGTAGAGTTGTTTTTTTTTTTAATTTTGTCCGTCCGGACTAAGGCCAGAAACCATTCAGCCGTTTAGGACAAAATACGGTGTTAGTAATTTAGAAAGTAAACAAAATAAAAAAGTGTGTACAATATTTAAATTTTACTGACATAATTTGACACTTGTCATGTAAATGTTGATGGCTGTCGTTTTCGGGTAGTTTGGTGGATCTTATCACGAAATTGTCATAATTTTTGGATCCAAGATGGCGGATGACATTTTGACACCTTTGCCTCAAAAATGTTCATGGGTGTCGTTTTCGAGTAATTTGGTGGCTCTGAGCACGAATTTTGCATAATTTTTTGGATCCAAGATGGCGGATGACATTTTGACACAAAAATGTTCATGGGTGCTGTTTTCGAGTAATTTGGTGGCTCTGAGCACGAATTTTGCATAATTTTTTGGATCCAAGTTGGCGGATGACATTTTGACACTTATGACACAAAAATGTTCATGTGTGTCGTTTTCAAGTAATTTGGTGGCTCTGAGCATGAATTTTGCATAACTTTTTGGATCCAAGATGGCGGATGACATTTTAACACTTTTGACACAAAAATGTTCATGGGTGTCGTTTTCGAGTAATTTGGTGGCTCTGAGCACGAATTTTGCATAATTTTTTGGATCCAAGATGGCGGATGACATTTTGACACTTTTGACAGAAAAATGTTCATGGGTGTCGTTTTCGGGCAATTTGGTGGCTCTGATCGCGAATTTGGCATAATATTTAGGATCCAAGATGGCGGATGTCTTTTTGACACTTGACACAAAAATGATGATTGGGTATCATTTTCGGGTAATTTGGTCGCTTTGAGCCCGATTTTGGCATTATTTATGTTTTATTTAACAGAACATACGCCTAGGTCCAACGCTGATCACCTTTCAAATGCTAATATGATGTGATGACGATGATGATGATAATTTTAATGAAGTCGTAGAAAAATTATTGTATGCAACGTTGTATAAATAAGTCAAAAAATGCTCGTGGTGTCTTTTCTTACGATGTTCGCTACGCTCACATCGTAACCCACACCACTCGCCTTTTTGGACCTTTCTTATATACAACTGTTGCATAAAATACTATTAATGGAATATCTACCAATGCTATTTTGTCGTAATATTTTCTCAAAAAAACCTGCTATTATTTCGTCAAGTGCCTTCTTGAAGTAAACTGTGACATAGGGCCTACTGTTTTACCATTCTCTTTTAAGTTCTAATTGTCTTAAGCGTCAGTTATCTATGATGGTTCATAGTAATAAATAGAGACGGAATCATAGGTAACTGACATTTAAGATAGCTGGGACTTAACAGAGAATGGTGAAACAGGATTAACTTTCCATCTCAATTTCCGAAGCTCAAATCCATGCAAAACAAAACCTTCAACAATGCGGAACGTATCAATTTTCTCACCGATCAGTTATAACAATGTGAAAGTGAGGTAGCAAATGAAAAAAATATTTTTTTTATTCATGACGCACAACCTACTTCCCTCCCGTGCAAAAAATCGAACCCCGCCGTACGTGTGTGGAAAGCGAATAAACAAAAAAATTTAACTTTCCGAAGATTCTGGAAAGTTTCAATTGCGGCTCGGAGATTCGAGTGGGACGTTTATAGGTGATATTATGCCTTTGGCCCTTAGTTGAGCGATTATTACAACTTTTTGCCTGTACGAGCATCAAACTGCTGGGAAAAGATCTCATAATTTTTCGACACTCTCCCGTTGAGTGTTTGTGTTATTTGAAGAACTACTAAAGTTTTTATTCTTGATTTTTTTTTCCATTCTATTTCCTATTCTTACGACTTCTAACCCAGACGTAGGTAAAACAAAATAATTTGTTTCTGCTCAGTTAAAGTTAATTAACGTATTAAATGTTTACCTTTTTTAAATAGCTTTAATAATTCATATACATCTAGACACGCGGTCGCCTGTCAAGCCAAAGTTCAAGCCAACAGAATATTTATTACCACCGCGGAGTTAACCGTTGATTATCAAATGAAATATTAATTGGATTCCACTTTGCACTCAACACTTACCTTTTTAAGATGCCAATAATTTATCGATAGAACTTCTCGAACCGTCTGTGCGTGTATCATCTGTAGGAAGTTCGTAAAGCTCAAAGACTTAAGAAGCATCAAGTCAACTCCGAACCAACAAAGGGATCCATATGAAAACACGCCCTGAAATGCCATGAATAATTCAGACTGATCGTCTATTCGGTGGAAGCTGTGATAAAAATGTTTTCAGGACAGGCGTATTACAATTATGTGTTAAGTAGTTGTGAAATTATGAACCCTATTCATAACTTACTCGTAACAAACACATCACACCCCAATTATGCTAAACGACCTTTAGCTCTTGTTGCCTTGGGCTCTGTCTATCCCATAAGGAATGGAGACGTGATTTATGTATGTACTAGCTGTTGCCAGCGACTTCGTCTGCAAAGAACTCGTTTATCGCTATCCCGCAGGAACTACGCAAATTTCCGGGATAAAAAGTAGCCTTCATTATTCCAGACTTTTCTCTATCTATGTGCCGAATTTCATCCAGATCCGTTGGGCCGTTCTAGCGTGATTGAGTAACAAACAAACATCCATCCATCCATACTTTCGCATTTATAACATTAGTTAGATTATAATATTAGTTAGATGTTTTTTATTTCGGTTGTTATAAAAGCAACGATGGTCATTCATCATTTACTTGACTCATTCGCTCGTTTTCTTTCCTTGTCTAAACAAGAATGCAAAAGACGAACATTTTTCAGATTTCAGTCGTCAATCTTGTAACGAAAATTGATATATGGGAAGCACGAGGCAATATGTAAAAGGAATCGAACGAGGACATGCGTGGCTGAATTGGTTACTCTCGTAACATTTGATGTTCAGAATATGGGAATTCCTAGGTTACAAGAGATGGAATAACATTAGGAATTTGCTAAGTTTTATTGTTGTTGTATGGTCTAAGCTTGAGGGTAGGAGTATTATCCATTCATCAAGAAAACAATCTCATCTAAATACCCACATAACCACTCATTGTATTCAAACAGCATCACATCTACCGGAATTTTTAAGGATCGTACTAGATATCTCGTGACGTTATTTATAACAATTATCTATACTTAAGTAAGAATGTGTCGAATATCGATATGCACTTCGTTCAGTTACTAATATTATGTTATTTAAAACAAATCATTGGGTAGTTGCAAATAAACAATAGGCCTTGCTAGGCTTCGACTTAAAAAAAGTATGTAACAACATCTGTTTCTATTACTTACTTTTTTTTTATATGACATGTATAGGAAGGAAAACGAGCAAGTGGGTCACCTGATGGTAAGTGATCACCACTACCCATAGACACCCGCAACCCCGGAGGGATCGCAGATCCGTTGCCAACCTAGAGGGCTAAGATGAAATGCCTCTTGTGCTCGTAATTTCCCCGGCTGTCTTACTCTCCACACCGGAACACAGCAGCGCAAGCACTGCTGCTTAGTGGCAGGATTAGCGAGTAAGATTGTGGTAGCGATCCGGACGGACCTTGCACATCAAGGCCCTACCACCCGCACGCACGTTACGTTTTGTTTTGGTAGGTATCTTTCACTTTTCATTTCTATTGCCGATTATAATTCACATGTAACTTTATTCATCAATTTGTTGTTACTGCTGTCTTTTGTCGTTTCCGCAATTCTAACAAATAATGTATTCCGCAACAATTTTATCCCCCGAATCATGCATTACGTGAAAACAAAAAGCATCTGTTATGAGGAAATGGATTACAGACACGCGGAAAATCTTTTGATGGAATCGGAAATACCGTGCGTCGATTCGTCAAAGATGTGACGCAAAAAATATTTATTACGAAAGATATTTGCTTTCGGATTTCTGTTATTGGTATTGATTTCGATATCAATTTCAAATTTTACACGTCGTTTCGTGTCATACGTTAAAAATGTAGTAGCGTGTGAGTTGCACCCATTTACTTTAATAACATCATTATCCATAACCGACGACTTTGACGTATCTTTCATAGGTTTTCTGTCAAATCTACTTAGGTCCCTGTTGAGTAGTAGATGTTCCGCGGGAGTTAGTAATTGTAGTACAGACACATCATTCAAACAGATGGCGCTGGCTACAAAAAAATCTCTTAGTAAAAGTCACGTGGCAGCTGGTACAGATAGAAAAATTCGAAGGATTACTCACTCATGGGTGGTGTAGGGGTAAAAGCACGTATTACGGAATGATGAGGATCCGGGTTCAATTCCCGGCCATAGCATTACTTTCCGGATTTTTCTGGGTTCTAGTTTTCAGTATCCTTTACAAATAGGTACTACTTATGTGCGACAAAAGTAACTTAATCCAACTCAAGCTTCTGTTTAACTGTATAAATAACAAATGGTTAAGTAGGTACCTAATATTGTTCTTTTTGAATAATACCAATTTATGAAAAAACTAGGCCAAGGCGATGGCTTTTGGAATGAATATAAATTGCGTTATTGAAAAGGAAAATAAATATTTCTTCAAACAAATTTAATAATGCAATCCTTGCAAGACAACATTTCCTGCCATTAATCATCCGTTTACTTGGTATAGCCAGTCATTCGTCATCTATGCCTTACACCTAAAAGCACTTTGAAAAATGACTCCCCACTTAGGAAGGTGTGACGGAAAAATATTGTGATTATTCTAACAAACCATTTTTCATTGTTTCAGATAGAACCGGCTGAGCAATAATGACGTCACTAAGTGAAGGTAAAAGATAACAATACCGAAAATGGACATAGATCATATAGTACTGGATAAAGAAGCAATCAGCCGTTTCGAACAATATACGTTGGCGAAGCCTTCGCTAAATGGAGGGATCCCTTTGGACAGATGCCAAGATGTCGACTCGATGGCATCTAATAGCAGAAAGAAGGCACAAACTTCCAGGAAAAAAGTAGTTTGCTGTTTTTGTTTCAAGACAACAAAGTACAGAAGAAAACAGTTCTTCATAGGATCCCTTACGAATTTCATAATATTTTCGGTTCTATTAGCATACATATTTCTGGGCTCGTTCATATTTCTAGCTATAGAGGGTGGTGCTGAAGTACCAGCTAGACCTCGTATACTACCAGATAGACAGAAACTTAGTCATAAGGAATACAATAATACCAATAAGAGGGAATCAGAAGAAGAAAATTATAATTTCACAGTATCAGCAAATTATTTCTGGGAAGCCAGGAGTAAAGCTGTTGAGAATATTTGGGAGATAACTGTATCGCTGAACATTTTATATAGAGAAAACTGGACACGTCTAGCGGCGCAGGAAATTTTGAAATTTCAAAATGAGCTAGTCCAAAGGGTGACCACAGAAATGGCGTCGCAGTATGGCGTCAGTTATCGAGAGATGGCGCTGGGCGAATTTGGTGGCAGCGAGCTCACTAACCATTACGAAGAACATGAGTGGAATTTGGCGCTGGCATTTTTCTACTCCTTGACCGTTCTTACTACTATTGGTAAGTTTCAAACTCTCTGCTAAAAACGTATTTGAAAACTATGAATGTCAGTTTCTAAAGTTGTCTCTACCTACATAAATATTACAGAAATGACAATATTTACATTTGTCTTCATACTTCAGAAATACAAATGAAAGCATATAACAAAAAATAGTACCTAATCATAGTAAGTGGAATATAAATAAAAAGCTATGCATGATCATTAATAATAATAATATATATTTAAATAATAATATAGGTACGCGTCAAATTGAGAAACTTCTCCGCTTTGTTTCGTCGGTTAAAAAATACCTATAATAGGTGTTCTAAAACTAGAATAGTAAATGTTAAGTCATATACATAAACTTAATAAATATTCATAAGTAAACATAGGTTTACATAGTAAACTATCTTTACTTATGAATATTTTATTATAACACCTGGTATGAAAATATTTCCCTTTTGTTTTTCAGGTTATGGCAACATCGCACCCAAGACTATATTAGGGAAAGGCGTCACCGTCATCTACGCGTTGATTGGCATCCCACTCACACTCGTCTACTTATCCAATGTCGGCTCTCTTCTCTCTAAAATGGCCCGCAGTGTCTTTAGTAGAGCGCTCTGCTGCTGTCTCTGTTCAAATTGTGGCTACTGCTGCTATGATGAGAGAAGGATGGCAGAAAAAGAAAGGAGAATGAAACTGAAAAGACAACAGGAAGAAATTCTAAACAGTCAAAATACGAGTAAGACTCCCACTGAAGAATGCTATGTGCTAAAAGCAGACAGTCAAAAAGATTCTTCTGTCTCTGAAAGACCAACAACTAGCACAGTTAAAGACGATATTATAAGTTGGCCAGACACTGATTCAAAACTATCCATGCACGGTCTAAGTATACTAGCACCAGTATTATTGTGTCTTACAGCAATTTTTATCTACATTGCCTTTGGAGCTATAGTTCTCTTCAAATTAGACCACATGGGGATCGTAGACGGATTTTACTTCTGCTTCATGGCTTTAAGTACCATTGGTTTCGGTAATATATTCCCAGGCATGAACTACACCACAATCCACGGTGTTAGATACTACACTATAAATACTACTACGCTATGGTTTTGTTCTGCTTATACTCTCACGGGTCTCGCTTTAACGGCAATGTGTTTTGGTGTAATACATGACGAAATAATATACAGGATAAAGCATCAGCAGAAACAGTGGTCACAAAAAAGCAATACGGTTAATGATGAGGTTAATTTAAACGATCCATTTTATATGAACTCCTGACATATGTACACTAAAGGTAAATCAGAAAATTTGTATAGTATAATGGAGGATAATTCTGTAGTAGAGCGTAATAGGATTGAAATTGACAATAGGGAAGTAGTTCTTAGTGTAGATGATATACCAGCAGTATTGGAAGAGAATTCTGAGCTACCACCGCCTCCTCCTGAAGAAGAGATCATAGCTATTGTAACAAAAAAAGAACCCAAGGGTGGTTTCGGCAATATGGTGGCTTATAATGTGCTACCAGAAATGCTGGATCATGTGAATGATACATAATCGTAAATTAAAAACGTAATCATCATTTGATATCATATATTTAATATTTCAGTCTAATGTCTTGGTTTATTTTGACTGGCTGTGATTTGAAATTGAATTGAAAGTAGATTTTAAGTTTTTACTATCAACCTATTTAAGTTTTTGGAAACTACTGTGTGGAGTTTTGTGTAATATAATGTAAATTAATGTAAATAATGTAATTATTGATGGAAATTAAACGATGTCTAACATCTTTTATCTCTAAACCCTTGTCAAATATTAATATCAAAAATTATATCTGTATCGATTTTCATGTGAATAATTTCTTTGTAAAAATGACGATTTAATAAAAAAAGTATATTAACGTTTAATCGTTTTATTTTAATTTAAAAACGTAATTAAGGATAAAATTTAGAGCTAGAAATAGTAGAGTAAAAGCAAATCATATTAGGACATAACATAACATACACAGACGCATAAGAAACAAACGGGAAATCACACAGAACTGAATCTGGAAAAAGAATGTGAGACCCCGCTAAGACATAAAATATCGAATATAGATTCAAAATCAGTTCTAGTAGACAACATAAGTATTTTTAGTTTCTTGACTGTTTATTTGTTGTTTTTGTTTTGAATTAGGTCAGGCTCAAATGATGTTAATTATAAGATAAAAAAACCATAAACCACATAGTTAGTAGCATAAGTAACTAATTAAAACACCAGTTAGCGTTTGCGCGTTAAAATAAAAAAGGCAAGATTTACTGATTTCAAGAATATCCTCGTTTATATTTCTTCTTTCTTACACCCATTGACCTGACCTGATTCTCGACTTTTCTTAAAAAAGCGTTCTCAAAAGTCGTCGCCAAAATGACTGACGAGGCAACTATGTAAGGAAAACTGATGAATGGCATTTCCATTTATCTGACGGCAGATCTTCGCCATTTGGACGCATCCCCAACATTGCCTTTGTTACTGGCCAGAGAGAAAATATTCCTTTGAAACCGTAATGAAAAAATGTTCTTAATATTTATGGGGTCATTTTTAAATCAATTTCCCGTAAATTTGGAATGCGAAGTTCTATCTTTAAAGTTGGCAGAAACAATTTTGGCCAATTTACAAAATTTTGTTTTTTTTTTTTTTGGTAATTTATTTGTATTTTTATTATTTATTTATTTTGGCGCTTACGTTGGGACTAGGTCAATTTGTGTGAATTGTTCCCTAATATTTAATAGTCACTATACCAAATGATTCAAGTGACATTCATCAGGCTATAGGGGAAAAACTAAAGTAAACGATTGTAATTGTGTGAGTAATGTGTGCGAATGGACAATTTGACGTTCCAAATTAGATAAATGACATAAGTCCGATATCCGTCCTGTATACTACTACATACAACAGGGTCATGTACTTAAGTTTTTCACCTATACCATGTCTGGTCTACTCACAAGTCCTACAAACGATGTATCTACCACTGAATTGGGAATGAGTTTAGTCAAGAATACGTCAAACGAACATACCTTATGGCACAATGATCATCCACATTACAATGCCCTAGTGCTGGGACCTCCTCTCAAAAAAAAAAAAATTCAAAATGTCTTTATTGCGGTTGCGGCTCTGAGTAGTTAATGGAGGCAGATGTGAGCTATGACATTAACGACCAGCTGCCAGGAAGGAAAATGTAAGTATTACATTACGAGAATTCGAAAATCGTGTTAAATTGCAGTTTTTTTATGTTCTTACTTCGTATGTATGTACTACTACCCTATGAGTCCAACATGGACTAAACTTAAAAAAAACTTACATATTTTTTTTATCTTTTTATATACCCGTAGGTACAGTTGGGGGCATAAAATATCTATACAACTATCATGTCACATATAATAATTAATACAAAAGCGACACATTTCCAATTCAGACACTGTTGCATTTGAAAAGTTATAATGAACGACTTTTGTTTTTAGATGCAATGACAAATGATTTTGGAATGCGTCCGTGTTGTATTTATCAACATGTGTCACCGGCCTTATTGTTTATGGCATAAAGGTGTATAGATATTTATGACGTCTTGGTAACGTACAATATTTATGCCCTTGACTGTATAATACAATACATAATACCAAATATTGGAACAAAATTAACATTGAAAATTGCTTTCCAAAAAGTTCAAACACTATTCTAAAATCAATCTGTATTGTGTCAAACTTTGAAGTCAAATTCAAATTGAAACAATAAATATGACGAGGGAAAATCGTAACGTTTACGAATAAATTTTCAATCAAGCGTGAATATTCAATATTTCACGCTCTACTATGAATTTCAATGATACAAACGAGATTAGGAAGCAATCGTAAAAATATTATATTAGAAACAGAAAATCGGGCAGTGAAAAAAGCGTACTTGGGGCGGCCGAGCGGGCGTAGACCGGTTGGCCGTCCTAGGTACAGTAGGCGGCAAATAAGTAAAACGTGGAGGGGATAAGCGCAGTATGAAAATGATGTTGTTTTTCATACTGCGCATATCCCCTCCACGTTTTACTTATTTGCCGCCTACTGTATCGTTGGAACGACTCGGTT
Source organism: Pandemis heparana (assembly GCA_963854515.1). Classification (NCBI taxonomy): domain Eukaryota; kingdom Metazoa; phylum Arthropoda; class Insecta; order Lepidoptera; family Tortricidae; genus Pandemis; species Pandemis heparana. The sequence continues at coordinate 6,731,347 of OY978022.1, read as the reverse complement.
CAAAGGTATCTCTCGGATCTCGGGGCCGATGGCTGGCGAGAGCTGGCCCAGGATCGCAAGGCGTGGAGGAGTCTGGTGTTGGAGGCCAAAATCCACTTCGGGTCACTGCGCCCAGCCAGTAAGTAACAAGGTAGGTAAGAAACAGAATATCGGCCATTTTGTGTCAGGTTGCTTAAAATTACTACGAGTATAACAACAACAATAACTGAACCCGGTGTGGTGGTAGGAATTATACAGTCAGATGCAGCTTGTAGGTATGTTTATGTTAAAAAAACACCAGATTATATTATAACCCCTACCCAACATTTTTTTTAATATTTAAAAAACAAAACGAAGCCACTAGAAAAGGAAATAAAAAAAACAATAACACATCTGTATAAACAAAATGACCCGATGTTAGAGAAAATAAAGGCGAACCTTACAAGCTTTAACTGCATCAAAAAAGTAGTTTACAGGCATGTAATGTGGTAAAGAGTAATAAAAATGACGAAAATTGCCAAAAAAGCTATCCTAAACCACATAAACCGCTACTTATTTAGAGCCCTCCCGCAATCTACTTTGTGATTGACATAAAAATCATCACCGCGCACATTTACAGCGAAAATAGCAGTTTTATGAAAATCCATCCAACTTTATTGAGTTAGGCTTGGTGTACACCTTTAACGTCATAATAATATTTTGTACATTCAAGACTTTGAATGTTGCAGGGTTAAGTACGATTCAATGTCTACTGAAAATGAGAGGTATACTTAATAACAATGTCTAGAAACAAAATAAATAATAAATAATCTGAACATCACTTACCAAGTTTTGAATTGTTATTCATTGCATTATCTATAAAATGTAGAGTATTATAACTTTAAATTAAGACTCTATTAATTAATTGTATTTCCCATAGGGGTAGGCAGGGACTACTTTATTCCACTTGCTACGATCCTGACATACCTCTTTCGTTTCATCCAAATTCATTAATCTCTTCATACATGCTCGTCGGTTTAGCGTAGTCTTGACCTGATCTGTTTTTCAAAACGTCTCCAAAAACTACATAAATCACAAATCAATTATAATTATTCCGAGCGACAGCTAGAATGCCTCGCCCACTAACCTTTTTGTCCCTTTCATTTGTATACATGTGCAAAAGGGACAGAGATATACTCGCTATCTAGAACAAGGTATAGCCTGTCCTAAGCTTTGATTGCTTGCCCACTGTAAACCGTTGTCGGCAGAAATAATAGGGAGTCGGTGCGTTACATCGACAATTTACGACTCAACTTGTACTTAAACAAAGGTCGTTTGGTTTTCATTATTTACCAGGTTTGTGTTCGGTTTACTAAACATCCCCATTGTTGTAATAGATATCTTTAATAAACGACTGTTTGGAGGGCTTAGTTTCAATTGGCTGCGCTAGGTAATGGCGCTAAGGAGTGAATAATATCCGCGAAATGTAGTTTAGTTTTTACCCGTTAGGTACACAAATTGTACTCAATAAGTACTTTATTGCACATACATAATACACTGACGACTGATTAAGGTGTTATGACTTGCCCTATGAGATCACTATTTTATCTTGTTGGGCGTAGCAATCAACTTAAATTATGAAAGCATTATAACATTTTAGTTCCGTATTTCTTTTAAAAAACCGTGGTAGCCTAGTGGTTTGTAATTCCAAGTGCTTGCAAAGATGACCACGTCCTACCACGCTGACGATCTACTTTTTTCATGTCTGAGTTTTTGTTTATTTTCTGTAGAATTGTGTGTACCTATGCTCTTATATTATTTTGTGTGTCTTGCAAAAACGAATAAATGTCTTCTATCTTTCCTACATATTGTGTACCGTAGAAGGTAATCCCACTTTTAGTAACTACAACAAATTTAATTTGCAAGATTTTGACAGAAACAATAACAAAAACGACGCAAGTTGAATAATAATAAACCGATTATGAAAAAATTGATATAACAGAGGCAAATGTGAAAATTAAATTAAACGTACTAAGTGTCACAGTAGGTCACTGTTTGAAGGGGTTAAGATCACACGCGATTAAACGTAAAGTGTCACAGTAGGTCACTGTTTGAAGGGGTTAAGATCACACGCGATTAATTCATTTACCTTGCTATACTTCATTTAATTTAGGATGAGAAACCACAACAACATTAAATTTCGGCTCGTGAACTGTAATTTCTTTACGATTTGTACTAGAGTAACAATTGACGCCACGCAAATAAAGTGGCATTAAAACAATTTTATTTTGCGGCTGCCAAACTATTGCACTGTACTGTTTGCTAGGTACGAAATAGTTGACCAGCCGCAATATAATGTTATTGTGGTTTCTCATTCTAAATTAAATGAAGTATAGTTTGCTATCACACGCGAAAGACAACTTTGCCGGTGTATGGTGATAGCATAAGTAATAATGTAAGCTAACAAATTGTAGAATTGGATAGGCGTTTATTTCTCTACTGGTTAATTTCTCTAATGGTTGTTAGTTCAGTACCTAACCAAAATAAAATACACTTCTATCTACACAGTATTTTCCCGATCTTAATACACTAGTCAGTTTTCATTTTCCCTCCACCCTGTGTTACGAGCTCTAACGAGTTATCCCGTGGGAAATTACTGGGAGCCTGTTACGTTACGCACTTTAGCCTCCGATGCCAATTCATTTTGCATCAGTGTTTTTATTATGGAATTGATTGGAGTATTGTATTGCATCTCAGCATTCTCGGGAGGGTTTTGTTCTTAAGGTACTGTTAAATAAACATTCTAGTGTTACTTCCGTTACATTACGTTGCATGACTAACTAATTTATAAATAAATAGTTTAATAGTTGCCTAGGGTGCACCAAACCAAACGCTACTCTCCTATGGCGTGATTTGGGGAGTCGCTAGAATAGGCGGCGCTTAAAAATCGTATTGCGTCGCCTTCTGGATTAATTTTAAGATATAGTGCATACATAAAATCTATAAAAATTAGACCTTTTGCCTTTCTACGTTCTCTATCTTTCACTTCAAAATTTAACAAAGTAAGACAAAGACAAAACATGAATTAGCCTAAAAAGGTATAGTAGCACGTATTTATTTCCTCTCAGCCGTCAGTAGCAGTCGTCAAAGGAAGGTCGATAAGCCCTTCCAAATGTACCAGATTTAGATCACAATAAGAAGAATAAAGAAGTCAATAAGCCCTTTAAAGGGTGCAGCGGAAAACCCTATTAGCAAGTGTCGGTGCCCTCCATTTCGGTCCTAATTTTATTTATTACTTACGCACGGGGATCCCTTGGAAATCACGATTTTTTTCTTTTCAAGTAAAGGCGGTCTTCGACGCAGTGAGGTGTCACGTAGTTTCCAGTTGCAATTTGTGACATTTTATTCCTTTATTTCCTTTTATGTAGGAAATAAAAAACACTAAATCGAAGTCTCTTTTGATTTGATATGAAATGTAAAAAAAATACAAAAATATAATTAAAAATTATGTTGAACTAGGTACATTATGATTAAAGAGTAGGCACCACTATATTGAGTCTAAATCCAGAATAAATTATTTCTGTTCCACTTTTGTACTGTTTTATGTAACTTAGAATCTAGAATTCGTTCGTTGCTATCCCTTGGGAACTTACTTCGCAATTGTCTGGGATAAAAAGTATTTAGCTTAAGTCTTTTTGCCAAATTTCATTACGGAGATGTAGTAAAAAGGCGGACAGAGAGACAGAGTTGTTATTTTCATCTATAATACATACATACATACATACATATCGTCACGCCTCTTTCCCACAGGGGTAGGCAGAGACTACTTTGTTCCACTTGCTACGATCCTGACATACCTCTTTCGCTTCATCCACATTCATCAATCTACAATTATAGGTAATATTACCGTACTTAGTTTCCAAAATACCAATAACAGTTCAAAAGATACAGCCCTGTGATTAACAGATATAAGCAAATAGAGTCCCGTAGGCATCATATAGGTAGGAAACTCTAAACAAATTAAACTTCAAGTCCCAAAAAATAAAGTAATACCTTTTGTCACGCGGAACAAATAAAACAGGTCCAACTTTCCACCTGCCAAGGAAAGACACCACCAAAAATACCTAGACTAAATTAGACGAAATGGAATAATTCCTAGACGTGTTGAGGATTGTTTGCTAGCCCGGTAAGCTTTCTGTTATTCATGACTGTGACTCTGCAGAAAAAATGCTGACTTCGCTGTTGTATACTAAATGATTTATTAGACAAAACGTTCGTGGCAACTGGTCAATTAACTTAAAGCAAGTAAAAGAGATCTTTTTCTCTTTTTTTTTATTGTGCACACCTCTTTCATATTTTTATTAATTTCATTGTTACAGTTTTAATAATATTTTCGTTTTCATTTTTTCAATTTCAAATTGTGGTAACACTGTATTTTTTTCTGTTTCTTAAGCCATAAACTATGAAAATCAACTTTTTTTTTAATCCGGGTCCTATACAGCCCAGTCTATAATTATAATTTGGGATAAAATTGTTAAAGCTATTGGTAATCCGTTGCAGTAACAAAAAAAAAACGTTATGTTTCTCATTTTTCAATTTTGCAGGTTAGTACCTGTACGGTACTGTGTACGGTACCTTAACGTGGTTAAAGAGCGATAGGTAAAAGGCACATAATCTATTAGAAAACGTAGTACCTAGGGCGGAAAAATCTTTTGCCGTGCTATAATAAATTATAGGCCCGACGTCTTTTATTAAAACGATCCCATGAAATTGATGTCCCCATTAATATCTTGAAAAGATTTATTGAATGAGACGTTTCGGTGAATTAATTCCCGATTTATGTAATTATTTGTGTAAAAAGCGAGTAAACTTTAATAATACGTTTATTTTCTACCAGTTTCACGTTTAAAATGAATAGCAATTTTCTCTCAATTGTGGATTTATGTGGTATTTTGCAAATCAATCATCTCCACCGTAAGTATAAAATTATGAGGGTTTCATTTAACTAAATACATAGCACAAGCTAATTGTGCAGACAATAGTATGTTGTATAGGTATCTTAATGGTATTTCAGAATCAGAAAGTGAGGCCGGCTGAAACCACGCCTAAAATTGTGCTTGCAGTTGTATGCGCACAAATACAACCTAACTTCATCAGGCAAACTAACTCTTCAGACATGCCACCACTTTTCAGCAAACCAAAAGTAGTTTCAATAAACAGAGCTCTCCCATAAAAATCCAAAGCCCGTAGCTGCGTAAAATTGTTGATAACACATGCAATACTGAAAACAGACCCTAATAATACACAGTGGGATGTGTCAGCATAACCCTTAGATAACAGATCGTTCTTACACAACAAACTAACCTTTAACTTCAGAGATACAAGACACAATGTTGAAAGAACTAGTTTTTAGAATATTGAGGCAAAGTGAGCTTATTGAGCTCAGTGACAATACAAGAATTTCGATCACACACACTGAAACAACAACCTAAGATTTTTTCATTTGAAAGAATACGGAGTACAGTGCGGCGATAAAATGAAACGGCGATAGTTTTGTTAAATTATTTGTTACATTTAGAAGGATAAGCGATTGTTAAACTGGTAGCCAAGTTTTCTCTTTAGATCTGATGATATTGCAAAAAATATACAAATTCGTAGTGGGGTTCTTGAGTGGAGCGTAAATATTGAAAGGCTTGAAATGTGCAACCTACACCTACTCGTTGTCATAATTAAACAATTGTAAAGATGAAAATTAAATATTGTCTGAGCAAACATCTTCTTTAAAATTTGTCGCACCAATTGTAATTTCATTGAAAGGTATTGAAACACTTTTAAAGACAAGTTCAGATTATAATGGAAATGTGTAAGGTTAATTCTTGGTTAATTGGTAAATTTTGATTGGTTTCGCCTGAAACGTCACATTGATAATGACAGTTATGTGTAACTTCGGCCCTCTTTGCTGACTTTTATGGAATTTCATTATGACAACGATGAGATATCGGAGTGAAAAACAATCATTGACTAGTGAAACATTAAACTTTATTTAGCTATAAACAACACAGGAAACAAAATAAACAAAGTCCTTAGTTGTCTCGTCCGAAACTAAAATAAATGGTAACTTTAAGAAACGCGACAAATAACAAGAAACTTAAATTGATTCGAGGCCTCAAGGGAACACAATGAATTACTACTAGTTTTTGCTCGTCTGAACGTCTACATTTTTGTAACACAGGTTTGATACAATACCACGAAATAATACGATGGTTATGGCGGAATTATATTATTACGAGTATTTCTGTATACGATAAATGCATAATAAGTATCACGACGAATGTTTAGTTAATCTGGCTATTCTAATTAAAACGAAACATCAATCAAGAACTATTCATCCTGACTTCATTTTGGTGTATGTCACATTTTGTATTTTTCGATTTAAAATATTATTGCATGAACTATAAAACAAAAACCAATGAAGTGACCGTCTCATTTGGCATACTAAAATGTGAGAACCAAGACATACTCAAGTTTATTCCGTGTATTTGTTAGCTTGCTTCTTAGCATAATAAAGGTAAAGGCACACCCAAAACGTGATGTCTCTTTTGACCCCAATTTCAACTAAGACCAAGATGACGAAGCACCTTAAATTTCTGCGATAGGATGGGTCCCGTGCCCAGATAAAGGAGACCCCTGCTTGCTTGAAAGCGTCGTACAATCTGGATGTTGGGTTGCATTATTGTTTTGTCTACGGGGTCTTGCTTTATTGGTCGTCGGTTATAAAGTTAGGCTCTCTGTACGCAAACTCTGGGTGCATTTAACGAGATAACTTCCTCAGTTGGTAAGATGCTGCAAAAAGTCAACGTTTGTCCGTGTATTTAGGAGACTTGGTGCAAATAACACATTGTTGGGTGGATTACATAACTTAGCCTTTGCGGCGGTCTGAGGCGAACTAAATTTCGACTTAGACTAAAAAATATTTATGTTGACGAATAATTTAACAATTATTTAATTACTAAACTGATTTTACTTTTTTCGTATCTTAATTTTATTAATAATTAAATAATTTTATTTATTCTCCAACCTAGGCCCTACATTTATACATTTCCTATTTAGCTACTTATTCCATTTTTAGCGGTTTTTATCATCATTTTGCATCTTATATAAGTACCTATGTCCAGTAGAGGTCACTGACCTCTTATCAGAACGCGAGGTCTAATGCGGAATTCACTCAAATCATAAATCCGAAAAAATTAATAAAGATGCCAGCCCGATTCTGAAACCCAAAATTCACATCTATTTCTTCTTTATACATATGTCACATAGGTACCTACTCGTTTGTTCTGACTGACTGATCATTTAATATTCATTCATTATCAACTTAGTCGAAAAAACTGTAGTTTAGAGCGATGCTTTCCTTTCCCTTGTGAACGCGATAAGGACGGATTTTGTTTAACTTGTTTACTTACCAAAAGATTCGAATAAACTCATCATAGAGTGCAATGTAAACAAATTCTCACGCAAAGAACCATCATTATTATTTTTCCAATAAAGCAAACTTGTCTCCCAGAGCAATAACTTCCAGTGGTCACAAGGGTACACCATCGATTCGTTTCTGACCAAAAGGCCTATTTTCCGCCTCTTTTGAAGGGTTAATCCCAAGGGTAGAGATAGGAACAATATTTTTGGTAGGGAAAATTGAACATCGGAAGGGTCAATATGAAATTGTGGAAGCAAATTCTAGATTCAAACAAGCTTTATTGTAGATAATTGGTGTTTCCATTTTGTAGGGTTGAGAAAAGATACTCAATGAAACGCAATATTAATACGAGACGTATTCAATCGTTGCGGTAACCATTTTGATTGATTTCGACTTTATAAAACCCTCTACAGGGGCTTTACCATGACGTCCTAATTCCGACTCAGTTCAAGTTTTAGCTGTTACTTTTAGTATGAATCTGACAGCGAACGAACCTAAACTGAATCGCATTAAGACGTCATGGTAAGGCCCCTGTAGGTCCACACACGTCTAACTCTATCTAAATTTGCAAATTTGCAAAGCAGCAGTGCTTGCACTGCTGTGTTCCGGTGTGGAGAGTAAGACAGCCGGGGAAATTACGGGCACAAGAGGCATTTCATCTAAGTCCTCTAGGTTGGCAACGCATCTGCAATCCCTCCGGGGTTGCGGGTGTCTATGGGCAGTGGTGATCGCTTACCATCAGGTGATTCACTTGCTCGTTTGCCTTCCTATTCACATAAAAAAAAAAAAAAAAAAAAAAAAAACTAATATAATAACAAAAGAAGCTATCTTTATTTTTGACAGAAGGTTTAGTTTACTAAAGCTGTCGTATATCAGTGTCGATTTTTTAACACCTGACGCATAAAGAAGGGTGTTATAAAGTTTGACATCGATGACTGTGTGTGTACCTGTCTGTGGCGTAGTAGCTTTCAAAGGAATGGAACGATTTGGATGCGGTTTTTTTAGGAACGCGATTTGAAAATTTGCGGTCATAATTGTCTTATGTCACGATTCAAGACATTTTACTTTGTTTTTTGTTGTTGTTGTTGCTGTTGTTTGTTTATTTTGTTTGTTCTTTTTTTTACTTTGTTCTTTGTCTCTGTATTGTTTTGTACTTATTTGTGGTGTTCAATAAAGAGCAAGTATTTGTATTGTATTTTGCTTAAGGCTCTACCATCCGGAGCAGCTAACTATTACAAAATACTTTAGGTATAGTCAGTGGACGCCCGTCTTTACATCCGTCCTCCTGACAGGTTGACAGGGGTATTCTCTCTTTCGTTATTGAAACGAAAACTATCAAATATTAAACTTGGATGGTTTGACAGATATATTATAACGATGTTTGATACATACATACATAAATCACGTCTTTATCCCTTATGGCGTAGACAGAGCATTGCGGGTGGTAGGGCCTTGTGCAAGGTCTGTCCGGATCGCTACCACCATCTTACTCGCTAATCCTGCCGCTAAGCGGCTGTGCTTGCACTGCTGTGTTTCGGTGTGGAGAGTAAGACAGCCGGGGAAATTACGGGCACAAGAGGCATTTCATCTAAGTCCTCTAGGTTGGCAACGCATCTGCAAGCCCTCCGGGGTTGCGGGTGTTTATGGGCAGTGGTGATCGCTTACCATCAGGTAACCCACTTGCTACTTGCTCGTTTGCCTTCCTATTCACATAAAAAAAAAAAAAAAAAAAGGTGACAAGACCTAAAGACCACGTTTATCATGATTGTGGGCGTAGGAAAGGGGCATCAAAATAGTGATGGGTTGCTAGCCGCATTACATGATTCCTAAGATTATCGCCCATTCCTTTGGTGGGCTTTTTCTTTGTTTTTTTGTTACTCCCAGACCAGCATGGGTACCTACGCGAATAATGTAAAATGGCTTCTGATTATTATTCTTGTCTGACTGAGTAAGTAAATCATCTATTTTATATTCTGAGTATACCAATTCCTAAGGTAATATTCTCTCAAAGAAATTTGAAAAAAAACCGGCCAAGTGCGAGTCGGACTCGCGCACCGAGGGTTCCGATTATCTATAAATATCTTTAAACCAGTGTAAGCAGAGCCTTATTTTATTTATTTATTATTTATTTACGGTTTTCGCAATTGTTCCTTAATCAGTGCTATAAGACCTACCTCCATACCAAATTTCAAGATTCTGTGTTCACGGGAAGTACCCTGAAGTTTTTGATTCCCTTGGGAGCTGCGGAAATTTGCGGCATAAACGGCTGTATCTTTTGATTGCGTTGGCTTAGAAGTTTGATTTTTTCACAACTCCAAGGGGCAGTAGACTTAAGTATTTGATATAAATTTCAGCTTGATACCTCCACGCGTTTCTGAGAAAAAGGGTCTTGACAGACGGACGGACGGACAACAAAGTGATCCCATAAGGGTTCCGTTTTTCCTTTTGAGGTACGGAACCCTAAAAAACATTTGGAAATACCAAAAACGTCTATCAACAATCGCTCATAAACGCACGCAACAAATTCCACTCGCGCGAAGAAAACCGCGCGCGTCTCTCTCCATTCAAAACCATACTCTACGCGTTAACCTCAACCTTCAAAACCGCTCGCAATTTGGACTTTTTTAATATTCATACTGCGAAACACATCTTCGCCGTACGAAGCTCAAAGTAATTTAAAGTCTATTGTAGCATAATTGTATTACGTGCGCAGAATATCCCGGGAGGATGGAACAAATTATATTTCCTAATAAACATTGGCATTAATTATACTCTGACGAGCTCAGGGCGTGACCTAACGCGGCTTTCGTGACATGACTAAGTTCGACAGTCTGTCTTGATAATTTAGGAGTCATAAAAATATGTTTTTTGCCATTACCTAGTAAGATTACTCTTGAAGCCGTTGTTTATATAAATTTCCGCTAGATGGCGCTTTAGCGGATGCAAACTTGGTTATCGTTTGTTTCCCGTAGTAACTTCATGCATTGAATGAAATCACAGTTTACTTTGTTCCTCACTAGATGGCGCTGTACTGTGCTACAAACTAGCTAATGTTTGTTTCTTTGAAATTTTTATAACTTGCGGATTTTCCGAATTAAACGGGGTTTCGACAGAGCAACCAATTTACGGAACTCAACTATAAGCTCCATAAAGTCATTAATATCTGCTTTTTAGCTCTCGGCTGCCCTACGGAAAAAGAAAGTAACTAGCATTTTTGTCAAAACCGGTGCCAGAAATACAAAAACACCGGTTTTGACAAAAATGTTAGTTACTTTCTTTTTCCGTAGGGCAGCCGTTTAGCTGGCTGCAATGGAGGCCGGAAATGTAACTGCCTGGTAGCTTTGATACCATGCGTCGTGAAAACTATTAGCTGTAAACTACTCAGCACGAGCTGCGCCGCGCGCGAGATAGATTCCCGTCTCTTTCTCACTGTTTGTTCTACAAAGAGATAGGTAGTTTATATCGCGCGCGAGCGCGACACAGCTCTCCCGCGCTCTCGTGCTAGCTGTGCTGAAAAAACAAAAGTAATGACGGGCAGAATGAGGCTGGTTCAAACTACACCGAGTGTGGCCAAGATGTCATCGTCACATCATAATATCCAGCCTATATAAGTCCCACTGGGCACAGATCTCCTCTCAGAATGAGATGAGAGGGCTGGGCTATAGTTCCCAAGTGGGCCCAGTGTGGATTGGGAACTTCACACACACCATTGAACGTTTACTCATAGTATTTTTTTATTCACCGAAAAGGTTTCAAATGAAATTTCGCACGTAAATGTCTGAAAATTCAGGCGTGCGAACCCAGACTAGAACCCATGACGCCACATGCCAAACTGGGCTAACACGACTTAAAAGATGCACTGTAGACACTGTAGTCTATTTTGTGATGTTACCGAAAATAATAATATATTTTAAATCTAAGCTTGCAGTTCGGGTGCGGTTGTCTCGTTAAATTTCCATCTACTAATATGTGGTCCTGGCGAGCGTGGTCCGGGTTTCGAGCGGCTATTTAGAGACCTGGGGCCTTACCATGACGTCCCAATTCCTGCTCAGTCCAAGTTTTAGCTGTCACTTTTGGTATGAACACACGGCGGCCACGACGTACAAAATCCGGGTTCTTGAATCAAAACAGGCACGACGTCGTCTGTACACGCGTCAATGTGTGTGTAAGATACACAGGGCTGAGTCTATCGCAAAAACCTAGTACTATAAGTACACCAATGGCATAAATATAGGTACTTATATGAAGATATGGCTTAGATGTGTGCAAATAAATGTACTTAATCGTTATCTATTTATTTAAACTTACTTAAAATGTGTCTGTCTGTGTATTTAAGCATTATTATTTTCAATTACAATAGATATACGACAACAAACTTAAGCGAATGATTCTGTAGTTATTTCATGTATTAATCGCGATAATTTCAGAAAGCATTAATTTACTAATATTTTATAAAATGAAGTAGGTAAGGTAGGGTCCCGATCTTGCGGCCGACACACATCGCGTTGCGCACCCTACTTGTTTCCAGCAGCTTTCCGGCAGACTGCGCTTGAGGGGTGGGGTAACTCGAATCGGTGCGGGGTGGAGCGTGGCCATTCTGTACGTTAGTACTATTATATGTTCTGTGGTATGAATCTGACAGCGAGCGAACCTAAACTGAATAGCATTAAGACGTCACGGTAAGGCCCCTATGCACTGTTCAGTTACCAGTATATGGTTGTTGCTCAGTGATCTCTGCTTAGGTACTAGGCAAACATGAACATAAAGTGACACAGCAACTTTGAAGAACGACCGCTTAAATTTATGAGTCCTCGTCCGCGCGGTGCAGAGGCGCGGGGTGGGACGACAAAGGTACCTCTCTCGGGTAAGCAACCCATCACTATTTTGATACGCCTTTCCCTATACGCCAACAATCAAAATAGTGATGGGTTGCCAGCCGCATTGGCTGTAACATGACTATGATTTTTGCCCATTCCCTTAATGGGCTTTTGCCATCTGCGCGGGAAGAGAAGCAACTGGAACATTCTATGTTGTTTCTTCGTTCCCAGACCTGCATGGAAGTAAGTTTTCATACATCGAGCCATAAAACCTACCAAATAAAACTTTATAAAACAACTGAACCTCTTTACCAACCACCCTGGCGCTTGTGGCACAAAACCAATTAATACTTATACATAAATCATCTCATCAAGTATCATATTAAGAGGGTGCATCCGTGCTGAGCTCGCAACGTCGCATTTTTGGTGATTTTTTGCGATTATTTCACAGAAATTGAATGAAAGTATCAAATATCCGTCTGTAGTGCACTTCGTTTTTAGGGTATTAACGTGTCTAATGCAATAATTTATCGTGATGGACTTTTATTTTCGTATTAAAGCGATAAAATACTATATCTCGTTTAATAAGAAAATAAAAGTCAATCACGATAAATTATTGCATTAGACACATTAATACACTAAAAACGAAGTGCACTACGGCAGACGGATATTTGATACTTTCATTCAATTTCTATGAAATAATCGCAAAAAATCACCAAAAATGCGACGTTGCGAGCTCAGCACGGATGCGCCCTCTTAAATTCTCTACAATATTCCACACTATCCCATATTTTGACCTCGCTAACTTGTAACTTGGCTCCAACAGCGTGTCCTAAGATGCGCTTAGTTACGGAGTGTGAAATTAATAAGACTGCCACCAACTAAACAACAATGTCAGCATATTGAGCCGGCTAGCACAGGCTGCATCTTACCTAATGGACAATTTATTACCACTAAACGGCAAATAGGTTATGGTATTTCATGAACGTGTCGTTTTTTTCACAAGCTTTAAGTACGTTAGGTACGTAAGTATGTTTGTCCGGGTGTAATCTTGCAACTCAAAAAAAGCCGTGGTAGCCTAGTGGTTTGACCTGTGGCCTCTCAAGCAGAGCGTCGTGGGTTCAAATCCCGGGCTCGCACCTCTGAGTTTTTCGGAATTTATCTGCGAAAATTACATTTGTAATTTGCCATGAGCTTTTCGGTGAAGGAAAACATCTTGAGGAAACCTGCACACATCTGCGAAGAAATTCAATGGTGTGTGTTAAGTTCCCAATCCGCACTGGGCGCGCGTGGGAACTATAGCCCAAACCCTCCAATACACGGAGGAGGCCTATGCCATGAGGCACGCCGAATTACGCGACAATTTAATAAATAAAAAATAAATAAACGATAATAACAACAACAACAACATGTACTTACAGAAATTGTAGCAAATTCGGAATAAAAAGGCTTATAAATAAATAAATATAAATAAAAATCTTGCAACTCAATTTTGAAGCGCAGCAGATCAAGACAAGACAAGACAAACATTTATTAGCTTTGATACAAGATACCAGCTAGCTTATTGCGTAACTCGCTCGCAATCGCCATCGTGTTCATTTGGACAGTTCTTGTATGAATGTGACAGCTAGCTGATTCCGGTGCCAATTGTCAGCCCATACATGAACTGTCAAAATGAGGACGATGGTGATCGCGAGCGAGTTACGTAATAAGCCTGCAGGATAGAAGATCAAACCTTGTAAAGGCACTGCTAAATTATAATTAATTAATTGTTATTACTATAATTATATTATATCTTCAACCGATTGAGCTGAAATGCCTGAAACTTAAATTCAATTCTGCTAAGTTTCTTGCGGCGCATTCTTCTTGGCAATGATGGTATTTCCGAATGCGATGGTAGTTTCAAAAATACGTTATGTAAAACAGCCCTTGGTGGCTTATTTAAAAAAAAAAAAACATTTATTTCGGACAGAATCCATAGAGGTTAGTTAAGTACATACAAAAAAATAAAGTAAAAGTAAAGTATAAAGTTTTGAATTTTTAAATTCACACCGGTACCTAGCAAATTATGAAAAGAACCCTCAAAACGGTCCTCCATGAATGCGTAATACTAATGACCGAAACTAAGAAAAAAAGGGGGAGATAAACAAAAAACGGTACTTTTGGACCCACTCGGGTCGAACAATAAATTCCCTTTTTATCCCTTCATAACGTTCAGAACAGCAATTAGCATAAAAACCGTTTATTCTTTATTACGCAAACGCCTCGAAAACACCTGACTTCTTTGTATTGGCCGGATAATTTTATGCGTAAAAATGTAAAAAGTTTCATTTGGCAAATAATAACAAGAGGGGAGGCCTTATTATCTGTTTGAAAGCTTAATTCTCGCTTTTTAGAGTTCCGTAGCCAAATGGCAAAAAACGGAACCCAAGATTCGTCATGTCTGTCTGTCTGTCTGTCTGTCCGTCCGTATATCACAGCACTGTCTGCTTAGCGGCAGTATTTGCGAGTGAGATGGTGATGGCCAACTAAACTTTTCGAAACTTTAACAGCTATGCTGTTGAAACTTAGTAAGTAGATGTATTCTGTGAACCGCATTAAGATTTTCACACAAAAATAAAAAAAACAATTAATTTTGAGGGTTCCCAATACTTAGAAATGAAACAGAAATTTTTTTTTTCATCAAACCCATACGTGTAGGGTATCTATAGATAGGTCTTCAAAAATGATATCGAGGTTCCTGATAATATCATTTTTTTCTAAACTGAATAGTTTGCGCGAGAGACACTTCCAAAGTGATAAAATGTGTCCCCCCCCCCCCCGTAACTTCTAAAATAAGAGAATGATAAAACTAAAAAAAATATATACAATACACTGCCTACATTTTGTTTAAAATCAGGGCTCTGCTAACACTGGATTTTATAATAACTTAGCGAATTTGTATGCAACCCTCAGTGCGCGAGTCCGACTCGCACTTGGCCGGTTTTTTATAAATGCGTAGGTACGATTTAAAAATCTATAAGGGTTAAGGCCTAGTATGAAGAGAGTGCCTCTGTGAGAACTATACAGTCACCAGCATAAATAAGTGATCACTTTTGTACCTTGTCACTTGAAAGTCATGTTTGAAAAACCATACGAAATCATGTAACGATTGAAAGCGACAAGGTACAAAAATTATCACTTATTTATGCTGGTGACTGTACAATTACCATAGTCCGACTGACCGCTTAAATAAGGGGGCGCGGGGTAGGACGACAAAGGAGGAGGACTCAACTAAGCGGTCGGCCTATAACAGCAAATATTTATAATATAAAATATTTATATTTATATTTATAAGCCTTTTTATTCCGAATTCGCTACAATTTCAGTAAGTACATGTTGTTGTTGTTGTTATTGTCGTTTATTTATTAAATTGTCGCGCAATTCGGCGTGCCTCATGGCATAGGCCTCCTCCGTGTATTGGAGGGTTTGGGCTATAGTTCCCACGCGCGCCCAGTGCGGATTGGGAACTTAACACACACCACTGAATTTCTTCGCAGATGTGTGCAGGTTTCCTCACGATGTTTTCCTTCACCGAAAAGCTCATGGCAAATTACAAATGTAATTTTCGCAAATAAATTCCGAAAAACTCAGAGGTGCGAGCCCGGGATTTGAACCCACGACGCTCTGCTTGGGAGGCCACAGGTCAAACCACTAGGCTACCACGGCTCTATAATATAATATAGTTTAGGATAATTTATTTTCCAACGTTACTTTGCGGAAATCTTCAGGCGATAATCTTAGGAATCATTTTATAGGCGATGCGGCTAGCAGCCCACTACTATTTTGATCCCCTTTTCCACCTACACGCCCACAACCATTGTGAAAATCAGAGAAGGTTTGCGGAAGGCATTCTATACACAAGCTAATCCTACTAATATAAATGCGAAAGTTTGTGACGATGTGACTATGTGACGATGTGACGATGTGAGTGAGTGGGTGTGTATGTTTGTTCCTTCTTCACGCTAAAACGACTGGACGGATTTGGATAAAACTTGGAACGAAGATAGCTGGTACCCTAGATTGAAACATAGGCTACTTTTTATCCCGGAAAATTGCATAGTTCCCGCGGGATAGCGATGGACATGTCGAAAATCGCAGCTGCCTAGAATCGCAACGTATATAAATACTAGCTGTTGCCTACGACTTCGTCTGCAAAGAATTCGTTTATCACTATCCCGTGGGAATTTTCCGGGATAAAAAGAAGCCTATGTGCTATTTCAGTCTTTTCTCTACCTATGTGCCGAATTTCATCCAGGTCCGTTGGGCCGTTCTGGCGAGATTGAGTAACAAACAAACATCCATCCATCCATCCATCCATCCATACTTTCGCATTTATAATATTAGTTAGATTGCTCCAGTGTCATAAAGGTGCACTAAGGAGGGATTTTCAAAATTCCCACGGAATTCAATATCGCTTATTATATTAAATAAAATGCCAATAAATGTCAGAATAGGGGTGTTAAGTGCCTGTTCAAATATGCATAGCAATGTGTGACTTGTCAATAAAATGAAGACTACGCGGACGATGTCGCGGGCAAAAGCTAGTGTGGAATATTTCCATGTTTACACGATGTATTGTTGCGAAGGTCACTTTAATGTATACAGGTTCCTACCTGAGTCGGGAAAGATGTGCTGGGGTCAAACAAGAAAAGCAAAAACAGCACGGAAAACAATAACAGCACCAACGGACAGAATGAATTCGTTAACACGAACTTTGGTTAAGGCGCTGTCAACAGCAAATGACCTTGAGCAGCGCCACTCTTCACACATACGGTTCGCTTGCCTGTGAGTGAAAGAGAAGAAACTATTCCGGCAGCTTGGCGCGCGTCTAAAATCTTGCAAATAAGACACAAATCATAAGAAATAAACAAAAGTATGGATTATTTGTGAAATATGACTTGTTAGCCGTTTAGGTATGAATATGTTGACTTTATGTTTTTAATTGCAGACCCATACGTCGAAAAAATAAAGACATAGAACCGTTTAATGATGATTTTAAGACCAATCTTTGCAATTATTTTCTATCGAGCCGATTTTGTTCAATTATGTATCGAGTCCGTCTAGCGTGTTTGAAATATGATGAAAATTAACATTATATTTTTTTTGTATTTTTTTTGTGTGTAGTTTTTCTTAAAAAAATGCTTAAATAACATCAATTTCAACAAAATTAGGTGTTGTCAGCCTCTTAAGGTGTTTGGTGAGTTTTGGTTAACTTCACACACTTCACACACTTCACAGATCTACGACGTTGACATATATATAGACAAAACCATAAACAGACCCGTTTTTTTATTGCTATGCGAAGGCGATTGGGATCGTGCCAAAATTTACAAACTATTAAACAACGAATAAATATTTATTATTGTTAAGCTACGTAAAAACATAATATTCAAATTAGGTAAGTACCTAGTTGCTTAAAATATACACCAGTTATTTTTGCTCACCAGTGTAGTCAATTTAATGTCAATTCAGTTTCTTTCACTTTACATAGGTACACTTTAAGTAAAGAATATCTCCAGCCTATATACCTCCCACTGCTGGGCACAGGGCTCCTCTCAGAATGAGAGGGCTTGGGCTATAGTTCCCACGCGGGCCCAGTGCGGATTGGGAACTTCACACACACCATTGAATTGCTTCGCAGTTGTGTGCAGGTTTCCTCACGATGTTTTCCTTCACCGAAAAGCTCAGGGTAAATTTCAAATGTGATATCGCACATAAATTCCGAAAAAATCAGAGGTGCGAGCCCGGGATTCGAACCCACAACCCTCTGCTTAAGAGGCCACAGGTCAAACCACTAGGCTACCACGGCTTTTTTAAGAATATTTATATTATATTTATATTAACGGTACTGAATTCATCGATGGGCTCACTAAAAAATCATAACGTGACCCGTTCGCAGGCTGGGGTAGGTACGTAGTAAAATAAATCACTAGGTACATAGTATAAAACAATGTCGCTTTCTCTGTCCCTATGTTATAGTTAAATGTTTAAAACTATACTTCATTTAATTTAGAATGAGAAACCACAATCGCATTATATTGCGTCTGGTAAACTATTTCTTACCTAGCAAATAGTACAGTGCAATAGTTTGGCAGCAGCAAAATAAAATTGTTTTAATGTCACTTTATTTGCGTGTCGTCAATTGTTACTCTAGTACAAATTGTTAAGAGATTACAGTTCACGAACCGCAATATAATGTTGTTGTGGTTTCTCATCCTAAATTAAATGAAGTATAGGATTTTGATGCGGTACGAATCAAGAGGAAGGTTTATATGTATAATAATACGTATAAGTAGTAGTATGTATAAGAAGCCGGGGCGGGTCGCTAGTTCTCTGAAAGTGACAAAATAATTAACAGGATTGTTATAAAACAAACCTAACCCTAACCTAAACCAATCTATAGATTACGATATCAAAAAAGCTCAATTGTCGAAACCTTTCTCTGATCCGGCTAAATTTGTACAAGTACGGGTTTTTTTATAAATAATTTTACAGTTCTGTTTTTTTTTACGCTAAAAAATTGTTATTTTGTGGTTGTTGTTGTTTTTTTGTAATAGGCCTTTGAAGCTGGCATGTTCATTTAATGATCTACGCTTGTAAGTAATGATTTAAAAAAAAAGTTCATTCACTTAGCTGATAGTTTACAGAAAATAGCATTAGGTAGGTACGTATATATTTTGAACCATAATGTATTTTAAGACATTATACACTTTAACCTTTTGTATTCTGACCCGCACGTGCTGGCTGGCACTAACAAGGAGTCAGGCAGGTGTCATGTAAGGCACTTGTCCCACCGCCGGCGAGTAGCGAGAAGCGATCGTTTTTTAGTATGGAAATTTTGTCGCTTTTGTCGTGTGACAAGTGCCTTAAATTGGTTATCGTTGACGTCACCTTTGGCCAACGTCATGATACGTGACTCCATATAAAACCTGAGAGCGATAACGATTTCGAAAAAAAAAACATTTCGTCATTATGCAAAACATTTTAATAGACCAACTTCCAATTCCAATTACCACATCGAATTACTCAAGAGCTATTTGAAATTTAGATTTAAAGAACGGTACCTAATAAAGTTTTAATTAAAGTTAATATTTATTATTATTGTCATGAAATTATTTTATCAATCAATTAGATACTAATGTTTGTTACAGTTTTTAGTATAGTTCATAGCTTTAGTATAGCCATATTATACCCTGACAGGGTGTCATGTACCTACCTACCTACTTACCATCCCAACACATCATAACATCTATACCAAAATGAAAATGAACATCATGACTTAAAAATACACACACATCAAAAAAGCTTTGGGATAATCGTTATGCCTAGACAAATCTGATCTTTTGACTCGGTAATAATTATAATATATTGAAATTTTCAAAACTGTCTAGAGATAGGTAAAAATATCCCTTGACATTTTTGATGAGTGTATATGAATAAATGAATAAATAATTAATAGTAGTGATTAAATGTTGCTGTCCTCGCTCTTAGGTAGAACGGTAGGCCAAATAGCAATAGATTATATTAAATTTGTGTAAGTACCGTGCCTCTAGTTTTTAATGTAGTTAACTGTCACATAAATTATGAAATTAGAACCACTTTACTCTCGACACGTAATTTAGTTAACACTTCAAGTTCTCCTCAGTGGTGGTTTATAATAACTTATAATAAAAAGTTATTTCTGTTATGTACCTACTATTTATTGACTGTGCTTGCTAGTCCAGTCATTCAACTTATTTGTTTACAACATATGTACATGACCTTCAATGGAGATTAAAAACATTTCGTTATGTGGCAACAATGTTACCTACAGTTTACCACATTTAGGTTGTCAATCTACACTTAATGTTCTAAATGAGCCCGGCATGCCGATGTAGCTATCGTTAAATGTATCTTTAGGTCTTTTCAGTTCGTCCGTTGATGCACTGTAAGTGGTTTTCATGTATTCAATGTGCTCGTTCGTGCTCAGTTCTTTCAGAAACGTATCTGGAAGTAAAACATCACGTTATGTAATTTAATAAATTTTATTAGGAATGTACGGTAATGTGCGGTACCGAAAGTTGGGTATGGCAAAAGAAGCATGAAAGTAGAATAAATGCAGTAGAAATGAGAGCCTTAAGAAGTATGGAAGGTGTATCACTGAAAGATAAAATAAGGAATAGTGTGATAAGGGAACGTGCTGGTGTGAAAGAAGATATAGTGACTAGGATAGAAAAAAGTATGCTTAGTTGGTTTGGTCACGTAGAGAGCTGGATGAAAGAAGATTAACTAAACAGATTTATATGGGGAGTGTGAATGGAGGCGTTGGGAGGGGAAGGCCTAGGCGGACGTTCCGTGATCAAATTGGGGACGTTTTGGAAAAAGGCCAGGTCAAGAGTACCCGAAACCGACGAGCATGTATGAAGAGATTGACAAATGTGGATGAAGCGATGTATGTATGTATGTATTATTAGGAACGAAATAGTTTTTCGAGCAGCGGACGGGATTTTCCCTCGATGGGCTTTTACCAGAGAAGCAGCTGGCACATCTATGTTTATTCTTTGCTCCCAGACCAGTAGGCTTATTGTCCAACTCGCTCGCAATCGCCATCGTGTTCATTTTGACAGTTCTTGTATGAATGTGACAGCTAGCTGATTCCGATGCCAATTGTCAGCCCATACATGAACTGTCAAAATGAACACGATGGCGATTGCGAGCGAGTTACGTAATTAAGCTAGCGGCTTGAAAGGATAATCTCTGGAATGAGCAAACCCCGCCTGTTTGCAGTGCTGAGATGAAAATAATTTTTTTGTACATATTTCACATGGCATTGAAAAGTTATAATTGATGATTAACCTAACAGCAAAGTTCAACGATCATTCATCACGTTGAACTAGCTGTGAATTGTGAATAAAAACAAACAAAACCAGTTTTACGGTGACGTTTAGTTTGACCTAACTATTTATTGTTTTTAATAATTACCTGTACATCATTTATTTTGCCCTCACTAACCTTTTGGTCTAGCTTTATAACATTGTCATTTTTTAAGTTGTGGTTGACGTCTTGTTTATTATTAATGACCCTAACAATTTCATTAAGTTTCTTTGCTAATTTGTATCCAGCATATTATTAATGAGTTAAGTAGAATCTTGTGATAATAAAAAAAACCGTTGTAGCCTAGTGGCTCTATATGGCCTCTTAAACAGAGGGTCGTGGGCTCGAATTCAGGCACTTTGCATTTATAATATTCATGTTCAAGATAAGAAGAGAAAACTGCTTGTCTAGGAGCAAAGAAAAATCATACAATGTACCAGTTGCTTACCTTCCCGCGCAGATGGTTAAAGCCGCAATCGCCGAACATCTTAGGAATCACTATGACCACTTAAGAACGTTACAGAGGAAAAGATAGAAGGAAAAAGAGGGAAAAGAAGCAAGGAGAAGTGTCCTACAAAAAGGTGAAGCGGTTGTCAGCGAACAGGATGGCGGTTGACACTTCACCGACAAGAAAGAGGCTTTTAAGTAGAAAGAGTGCGGGGCGAGTCGGGATCAAGAGCTGCGGTTCGTTTTTGGATCCATCCGAGGGGAAGAGCCGTGCTTGGTCCGGTGCACCCTGGGCATCGGTTAATGATTTCCTAGCAGATTCTGAGGGATATCATTATCCTTTGGCTAAGAGCCCGACAGGGAGGAAGGGTCTTTTGACCGTCCATGTTCTACAGTGCAACGTTGTCGACATTTTTGTTACGAGATTTTTGAATACTGTATTTTTTATTACTTTGTCATGGCGAAATCATCGCATCGATTGATGGGGCCATATTAAAAAAGAAGAAGTAGTAGAAAGAGAGAGAATACATAACTTACCACGTAGTTCGACCATAGAGGCAGCACCACCCCCATATTCGGAAGGTAAGACCTTCCTTGGTACATATTGATGAAGAGACTCCACATCCATATGAACATGAATACGACTGCCCACCTTCTTACTTAGGACTTGCTTGAGGATAGACACAAAAGTATCTGACAACTTTGATGTGGTCATGATATGGATACCTTTTATACGCATACTATAACCTTCCTGTAACAAACAGAGTTTTAATTTCTAAACGACACTGAAAATTAGAACACATAGAAAAATCCGAAAAGGAAAGCTATGGCCGGGAATCGAACCCGAGACAGAGTTTTGAATGAATCGATTACCATTATTGGAATGTTGACTCAACCAACCAACCAGCACAGAGTATAGGTATAATAGCAACTCTATCTGCGCAGGATTCTCTTATGATGATCCCGCGGGAATTGTACGTTTTTCCGGGATAAAAACTATTTCATGTCCTTTTCCGGGACTGAAACTATCTTTGTACCAAATTTCATTAAAATCAGTTCAGTGGTTTAGGCGTGAAAGCGTACTTAACAGACAGACAGAGTTGCTCTTGCATTTGTAATACACTAACGAGCAATAATAACGGGTCACTTCCCATTCAAAGCTTTATGCAAAGTGACCATTTATTTTTGCCAGTGAGTATAAGTAAGTAGAGATTTCGTCATTAAAAAAACACCAAGTCTTAAACAAAGTTGTTCCATTCTTAATCAATTAATAATCATCAAGCACAGGAGGTCGCCCTGTATAATTATAATAAATGGGATCTTGATTTTTAAAACTTAATTTGCTTAATTAAATAATTATCAGAGCTTGGACAGAGCATCGCAAAGCGCAAAAAAACTACAACGCGGAAAAGAGATGTCAATGAAGTAATTATTATTAAATTAACATTAAATACTAGGTGGCGTTCGCCATTTTAGTCACGCAAACTACAGGGGGCCACACAGAAATTTAAAAATTCGAAGTTCATATTATCATCCGTCTCACTCATATTCATAATATATAAAATATGTAAGTAATATCAATGACTGTGAGTGCGAGCGCAAAATAGCACGAACCGAACTTCGAAAATTTATTTGATATTGTTCATTTTTTTAAGCTGTGTTTTTAACACCTTTATTTGATAAAATCGACTATTTCAAGCAACTAATTTTAATATTATTATGCTTTTACGTAGCTTTGTTTATTAATTTTTTCGCTGTTTGCTAATTTGTTAATTTTGGCACGATCCCAATTTCCTTCGTTCAGCATTAAAAAAAAAGGTTTTGTCTATCGTTTTGTCTATAGGTACATCAACGTCATAGATCTGTTGATGTGTGTGAAGTCCACGTCAACAAAAAACAACAACAACAAAAAAGATCGTGTGTTCGAATTCGTTCTCGTCCTTTGGTGTTGTTATTGTTTTCCGCGCTGTTTTTACTTTTCTAGTTTGACCCCTGCACATCTTTTTCGACTTCTACTTACATTAAAGTATTTTTGAAATCGGACAAGATGAATCGGATAACTGATTGTTTTTCTCCAAAATGGTTTTCGAATTGGAGCACACTAAAAAAATGAACAATGCCAATTTATGAGTATAATTATATTTAAAAACACTGTGATTTTTTTAGCATTAAATTTCAACGAAACCGAAAATACTTCATTGAAATATACATTAATTAATATTAATGTTACTACGAGCAAAGTATACAGTCTTTTTGAGGACGTCATTTGGTTTCCAGATTAGCGTTCTGGAGGAAAACCTAATTATTGTTTTTTTTTTCAAATAAATAGTTTATGTACCTACAGTATTTTCTCTACTGTTTAATTAAAATAGATAGTTACAGATTATTATCCACAGTGCTTTGGTTTTTACTGTAATGCTTTACGTTATGATAGGAAATAAATTATAAGAATCAGTTTATTAGTTCCAGATAGTACCTCTACGTAATAAAATACACACAAAACAATTACGTACACATTTTAAAATATACGAGTATAATAATAGTACATTACATTTCGAGGGTGGTGAAATAAAGAATGTCTTAGATCGCTGAAGTATGTCGCACGAGCTAAAGGCGAGGGCGATAAACATGCGACCTGAGGCTTTCTTTATCACCGCCCTAAGGTGTTACACAATTTAATTAAAATCCTAACTTACCACATACAAAGTGAACATCTGACTTAATTGAGTTGGGGTAGCGATAGTAAGTAAGTTAATGAAGTTGACATCTCTGAAGTCTAATATGATTACGAATCCATTCGGATAATCTTGTTTCTTGACATATTCACAGATCTACAAGAAAAAACACATGAAAAGAAACATTGAATCCCCTTTCCACCTATACGCCGACAATTATGCTAAACGTGGCCTTGACTTTGGTTCTTATTACCTGTCTACTCCGTAAGGAATAACGTTATCTATGCATATAAAAAAACCGTGTAATGTCATTTTTTGGGGTAGTTTGCGACAGGGTTGCCTTTTTTCTGGTTCTGAGGAACAGGGGTGTCGCATTCAAGGGGAAAGTTAATACCTAAGTACAAAATATTTTTCTTTTTTTATGTGAATAGGAAGGCAAACGAGCAAGTGGGTCACCTGATGATAAGCGATCACCACTGCCCATAGACACCCGCAACCCCGGAGGGATTGCAGATGCGTTACCAACCTAGAGGACTTGGATGAAATGCCTCTTGTGCCCGTAATTTCCCCGGCTGTCTTACTCTCCACACCGGAACAC
Source organism: Pandemis heparana (assembly GCA_963854515.1). NCBI lineage: Eukaryota > Metazoa > Arthropoda > Insecta > Lepidoptera > Tortricidae > Pandemis > Pandemis heparana. The sequence continues at coordinate 6,706,483 of OY978022.1, read as the reverse complement.
AGCAGCGCAAGCAATATAATCTAATCTAATCTAACTAATATTATAAATTATTATATATGTATAGATGCGAAAGTATGGATGGATGGATGGATGGATGTTTGTTTGTTACTCAATCACGCCAGAACGGCCCAACGGATCTGAATGAAATTCGGCACATAGATAGAGAAAAGTCTGGAATAGCACATAGGCTACTTTTTATCCCGGAAAATTTCTTTGCAGACGAAGTCGCTGGCAACAGCTAGTAAGGTAATAAAGACAACATATTAAATACTAGCTGTTGCCAGCGACTTCGTCTGCAAAGAATTCGTGTATCGCTATCCCGCGGAAACTACGCAATTTTCCGGGATAAATAGTAGCCTATGTGCTATTCCAGACTTTTCTCTATCTATGTGCCGAATTTCATTCAGATCCGTTGGGCCGTTCTGGCGTGATTGAGTAACAAACATCCATCCATCCATCCATCCATACTTTCGCATTTATAATATTAGTTAGATGATTATATGAATTGGCATTTTAACATTTTCTTTCTCACGTCATTAAAGCGTGTCAAACACTATTATACTTATTACATATTATGTCAAACACTGTTACAGATGGTTATGATTAATGTTAATACTTACAATAATTGAGTACTTAACGTATTCGACCATGAGATTTGAAGAATATTGTATGTCCGAGTTCAATTTAAATATATTCACCCTGTAGAGGTCATCTGTCAGTTCCGGTAATAACAAACTAGTACTGAAACAAAAAGTCTTGGATATAGTTAAACTTTCATCGAATGATCTTTTGATATAATTCTTGCTCATAAAGTTGTACATCCCTACTATTATTATAAATGCCAAAGTAACTCTGTATTTCTGTCTGTCTGTTATAAGACAACGGATAAATACATACACAAACATTATTATTAAATATCCAAGACACGAGAACGTTTGTATTTTTCATACAAAATATCTGCCCCGAGCGGGGATCGAACCCGGCACCTCAAGCTTCATAGTCAGATAGACTGGGCTATCCGGTTGTCGGGCGATTAAGGGCCTGTTTCACCACTCTCTGTTAAGTTCCAGTTATCTTAACTGTCAGTTATCTATGATGACGTCTCTGTCTGTTTCGTAGTAATAAATAGAGATGGAAACTTAGGGCCTGTTTCACCACTCCTTAACTGTCAGTTATCTATGATTCCGTCTCTATTTATTACTACGAAACAGACAGAGACGTCATCATAGATATTCTGACAGTTAAGGAGTGGTGAGATAGGCCTTAAGGCTTGTCACCACTTTAGAGTCTTTTCAAGGTTTGTCTATAATAGAGACTAGCAGCCCGTCCCGGCTTCGCACGGGGTAGACAATTATTTATTTTTGGAAATTTGGATATAAAACTGCAGACTGCATCGCAAACAACGGCCACGGCGCTATGGCGGTTTTGTTTACTGTTTGAATTTTTTAATTCGTAATATCTTTTGAATGGAAAGTCCAATTTAAATAATTTAAAAACTATTTTATAGGTACTAGTTAAATGGTCTTGACCATAAAATAATTTATTTGGATAAGGATTAATATAAACACATAAATAGCATGGTTTGAATTTGGTTAGCATTTTCATTAATGTTTAAAATGAAAAAAGTTGTTGTAGTGACATAACTACAATAGTTGGACATATGCTACCGCGTAGTTTTTTGTAGACATTATGATGTTCTTCAATATTGTTATACATTATTTTGTTCTATCGCTAATAGTTTCGGCAGCGCATTCGACGAAAGACATTTTAAGACTCATTTTTCTACACCTTCGGTTACATTGTTCAAATTTTACCAAGGATCCCTAATTTTTTTCAAAATGAAATGTAGCCTATGTCAAATTGGAAGAATGTAGCATTCTATTGGTGGAAGAATTTTTTAAACCGGCCCAGTACTTTTTGAGCCTGTTCATTACAAACATACAAACATACAAAAATAGGTACAAATCTTTCCTCTTTATAATATTAGTGTAGATTACTTTAGCTAAAAAATAATAAAATAAAAAAACAAAAAAAAAACTATTCTATTCTCAATATAATTTATTGCCAATTACACGTGAGTTAACCACGGTGGCAAGAGACTACTGACCTACTGACGCTCGCTCCCGTATACCCAGCGCAAGCCGTAACGCTATCCTATAGGTACATAAATGTGTCGCTACACTACACTATTTATTATAATTCTTTTATATCTGTGATCAGTGTTTTTACTTACAATATATCGAAATAATTAGTGAAAGCGTAGACGTCGGCTACAGTGAAATACTCAGGCCAAAGTGTTCTGAAGGTGCACAGTTTATCCAGACGTTTCTTAGCCCGTTCCACGGATCCCTTGCATGTTATGATTAATATTTCCAGATATTCTCTTGCTGTAACAATTTTATTTTTGTTAAAAATATCGTTTACAAAGCTAGCTGACTCGGCAAACTTCGTATAAGTACCGGCACGTAAGTATAGCGATGACGAGTCAAGTGGAGGGGATCTGCGTAGCCACGGATACCGTATTTTATACTTCTGCGCATACAAGGTCATCGCTAGACTTACGTGCCGGCACTTATGCCGCTTTGAATCAGTTTCCGTCTTTTCCCACCTATTTTTTCAAATTTGTTTGTTAGTTATTCTGCTATATAAAGCCGTGGTAGCCTAGTGGTTTGACCTGTGCCCTCTCAAGCAGAGCGTCGTGGGTTCAAATCCCGGGCTCGCACCTCTGAGTTTTTCGGAATTTATGTGCGAAAATTACATTTGTAATTTGCCATGAGCTTTTCGGTGAAGGAAAACATCGTGAGGAAACCTGCACACATCTGCGAAGAAATTCAATGGTGTGTGTTAAGTTCCCAATCCGCACTGGGCGCGCGTGGGAACTATAGCCCAAACCCTCCAATACACGGAGGAGGCCTATGCCATGAGGCACGCCGAATTTCGCGACAATTTAATAAATAAATAAAAAATAAACGACAATAACAACAACAACAACAACATGTACTTACTGAAATTGTAGCGAATTCGGAATAAAAAGGCTTATAAATAAATAAATAAATATTCTGCTATTTCATCTCATCATCATCATCATCTCGAGCCTATATACGTCCCACTGCTAGGCACAGGCTATAGTTCCCACGCGCGCCCAGTGCGGATTGGGAACTTCACACACATCATTGAATTGCTTCGAAGTTGTGTGCAGGTTTCCTCACGATGTTTTCCTTCACCGAAAAGCTCATGGTAAATTTCAAATGAGATTCGCACATAAATTCCGAAAAACTCAGAGGTGCGAGCCCGGGATTCGAACCCACGACCCTCTGCTTGAGAGGCCACAGGTCAAACCACTAGGCTGCTATTTAGATGGAAACAAATCCAAAAATTCTTGATCGACGATGGAGGGGCCTGAAAACACAGCTCCTGATCCTCTTCTGGCCTCTCCCAGTTCTTTAGAATCATCATCTTTGCCTTCCAATCCGATATATATATTTTTTGACAATTTATGTCAAAGAAAACTACTTTTTTATATCACCTCATTATTAACATTTTTAACAAATTGCGAGATTGTCTGAAAATCAATCGTTAATTAATTGGCTGTAAAAATAAAAATTACTCACAAAAATCTTTTTTCCTGAAATGATCCTGTTTCTTTATCCAGTCAACCAAAAGGTCTACAGCTTCGTCGACTCTTCCAGGCTTGTCTAAATCATACAATTTCCTTATTGTTTGAAGTAGGTCTGGCTTGAATTTAAAATAGTTTCCATTCGGTAGTTGTTCCATTATAAAAATTAAATTTAGTTAAAATTTAGTTAAATTAAAGTTTTGATTCAGACTGTCCGCTCCGGATAGCTTTGAGTGACTGACAGAAAAGCGTCCATGCTCCGAATTATTATTGTCGAGTGTGCGTTTTTTTAAACTGGATGTAATTAAAACCGGTCAAGCGCGAGTTGAGATCGTACATAAAAGAGAATGTGTCTTGTAACTTCTATAATTCACTTTAAACTAGCTGATGGCTGCGACTTCGTCTACTAAGAATACATTTATCGCTATACCGCGGGAACTACGTAATTTTCTGGGATAAAAAGTAGTCTATGTGTTATTCCAGACTATAATCTGTCTCTGTGCTGTATGTGATCCAGATCTGTTCTGCCGTTCTGGCGTGAAAGAGTGACAAATATACATCCACAGTCACAAACTTTCGCATGTGTAATATTAGTAGGAAGTAGGATTCGTGGGATAGTGTGATGGTTTCCTTTTGCCCATCTTACTTGAGTGCTGAAATTTGGAGTTGTAGTTGGCTGTAAATAAAGTTTTGCTGCCCATTTCTCACATTAGGCCCATTAGTCCCCTTTACGACAACCATGGAAAAAAATCCGTTAATTTTATATTTGTTTTTTTTTTCTTTCCTTTCATATATTTTGTTTTACTTTGATCAGTAAAGACTTTATATTTCTACTATCACTACATCACTACATAGTATAAAACCAAGTCGCTCTCTCTGTCCCTATGTCCCTATGTCCCTTTGTATGCTTAAATCTTTAAAACTACGCAACGGATTTTGATGCGGTTTTTTTTAATAGATAGAGTGAATCAAGAGGAAGGTTTATAATAATATGTATAATACGTGCATAATATACCGTGCGAACCCGGGGCGGGTCGCTAGTAGACTAATATAATTTAAGGTAGGGTCCTACCTAGTACTTAACTTGTGAACCTTATACAATACATCCCTTTTATAAATGTATTAGGTATAAGTTAAGTGGAATTTATGTAGGTATTGTAGTAAATAGTCACACATAAGTCGGGTTCTATCTATTTATTACTTTACTTACGTAAAAGTGTATGGTTTATTATTATTTCCATGTCTGCGTTTTTTTTTTTGATGTTTCTTTGCTGTTATATTTGTGTCTTGCAAAATGAATAAAATAAATGTCTTCTTTCTTTCTTTCTTTCTTCTTTCTAAATGTATTTTATTTTGAAAAAAGGACTTTCTGGCAAGTATCTTGCGGCGCATTCTTCTTGGCAATGATGGTCTTTCCGAATTCGCTGGTAGTTTCAAAAAATACATGTAAAAGAGCCTTTGGCGGCCTATTTGCAAAATAAAGTTTTGAATTTTTGAATTGATTTTTCTTCCTAAAATGAGTACAGAAAGCTTGGATAGACAGTTTATAGTTCATTCATTTTTTAGTGTTGTTGTACTTATTCGAATTGCTCTTGATAATTGAGTAATTAACTAGAGACATTCATATTGTTTTTCTATTAATGTACATAGAATTAAATACTTATTCCATTGTCTCTTCATTGTTTAAGCTGAACAAAGGAATAAATAAAGACAGATAGCAAAATGGTCAAATTATAGTAATTTGTACATATATAAACAAGCATTTGCTCACGACTTCGTCCGCGCAGTCAAAATTTGCGCTAAAACTTCTTCCTCTCTCTCATCAAAAAAGTACAAAAATCGGAAAAACGCAAATCGTACTTTAGCACAAAGGGATTCGTACTAGGTACTTGTACAAAATAAACGCGTTTCTTTTTATTCGTGTTTCTTCCATTTTGTGACAAATTATTTTCTCAGACACTCGGAAATGTATGCGTTAATATCACGAAAAATGAAGACGTGAAGTTTCTTGTTTATGGCACCCTACATTAGTTCTTGCCAAAGCTCAAGCCAAGCTCGTTTCAGCGTGAAGAAGGAACAAACATACACACTCACTCACTTACATCCTCACATACATATTTTACCCTCTTGTAGTAAAAGGATTATTCAAAAGCAGATTCTTGTAATTTAAGCCGTGGGACGCATTTTAGAAGTTTATAAAAAATAAGATTCCATTTTTTTTTTCGTTTTTAATTCATGTTTTTTTTTCAGCCAGTGACTATCTATTACTTTTTCATATACCTACTTAATGAAAATACCTGTTTTTTTTTTTACACAACATAGGGTATTTTTATTTAATCTTCGAGTATAAATAATACCTATTTATCTCTCTCACCACTTGAATGCTGAACAAATTCTATTACCCTGTTGTCTTGACATAGTTTTTTTTTACAACTCAAAACTGTGCCTACGTACAATTGTAAAATGAAATTCAGATTCCATTTAATTTAATTTAACCATTAAATGGATTTCGTGTCGTTTTGTGGATCCCTAAAATATTGTTTACATTAAATGTATGTTATTATTATGTTCAATTTCGTGACGTAGGGGCGTCAATGCTAAAGTTGACGCATATTTATATTTTTTACATTATACCTGGGAAAACCATTAGCTTTCCAAGGTAAAAGCAAATGGGCCGTTGTTATGTTCCTTTGCAAAAATTGCGTAAGGTCAATGTGGGTAAGACCGTCTACAAGGCAAGTCCGTCAACACGTTATAACTTTTGAATTTGAAAGCGTTTCCCGCTTTAGCGTCCAGTAGATAAAGCAGTTTGTCGCGCTAGTCCCCTCACTTTAATTTAGATGACGCTGTGACAATAAACTTCAGAGAAATCCGCCTAAACAAGTCATCACGTGTATGGAACTCGAAGTCATAGTACGTCGGTCTCTGCTAATATATTTTTTTTAAATAGTTGGTGACAAGATTTTGCGCCAGAAAGTAACTACATATGTAATACAAGAACCGGCTATCTTTCTTCTGTGTTTAAATTATCAGAAATTGGCTTAGTTTTGTAATTATACGTTCCATCATTTATCACATTAAAATTTCGTTAAGTTGGAAAGTCCGTCTACTATGTTACAAGGCAAGTCCATCATATGCCGGACTTCCCTGGAATCAGAGGTTACCAACTACTTTTACGACTTCAATTATTATTAAAATTTCATGAGGTAAAATTTCATAGATAAATCCTTTCAACATTGCACAAACTAAGCAAAGCTTCTGCTATCAGTGCTAGGTGACGACATTATACATATTATACAAAATTACTAATATATTTTATTTGGGAAACCTAAAAATAAGTAAGTACGTATAATATAATTATTTGCCAAAAAAGGTTTACCACCCCATTTACGTAATATATGCCGGTCTTGCCTTTGAATTCGAAAAATTGTGTTTATTTCGAATCTAAACCTTATTTTAATAAGTTGAAAGTACACTTTCAATCGTCTTGTTTAATTTTTTTAAGGATTCGAATACTAACATATAAGCACCCATAGTTTGGCTGATATCATTACTAGACGGACTTACCTTAAACTACACGGGAAGTCCGTCTACTCGCCGAATTTTTAAAAATACCATTGTTTCTGCTTAATTTGTGATTAAAATGATCTGTCACTATAGCTCAACCATTATTTATGAAATTCTTCATCGTATGCGATTACAAGCGGTAACGTAGGTGAATAATTAACGCAGCTAGATCACTCCGAAGTGAAAAAAAAATGAAGTATGCCGGTCTTCCCCACATTGACCTTACAACTTGTTCTTTTGCGATAAAAAAAAACTTGGAGCAAAGCTTGTACTTACTTACCGTAAAATGGCTTGAGTAGGGATAAAATTGAAGTCCAAAACTCGATAAAAAATCTAATCTAACTAATTTTTTTCTGTTATACATTTATTTATAAAAAAAAAAAAAAAAAATTATAATAATAATATAATTATAATTTTATTTGTAAAATTAATGTGTTTTATGTATAATAAAGAGGTATACATACATACATACATTTATTTAATTAGGATGGTAACATACATAATATTAATATATTATTAGATGCAATCGAAAACAGACTAATACTAAAACTAAAACTATAAAGTAAATACGTCGTCAAAATTTTCGGCCACAGGCATCGACCCCAAGACGCTGGCCGCATTGGCTCTCTAAACTGCAATTCCAAACCTTTGAGAGAGGTAAGCGTCACCTGTGGCCAGCACTAAACGTGTCTAACTAATATTATAAATGCGAAAGTATGGATGGATGGATGTTTGTTTGTTACTCAATCACGCCAGAACGGCCCAACTAATCTGGATGAAATTCGGCACATAGATAGAGAAAAGTCTGGAATAGCACATAAGCTACTTTTTATCCCGGAAAATTCCCGCGGGATAGCGATAAACGTATTTTCGTATTATGGCAAGCTGATTTATATAGATAAAAAATGTCCCGGTGTTTTATTTTGTTTGGCCAGCCAAAGATCAAGGAGGTCTCTTCAGAAAGCAGCTATTATAATCTATTATGAATAGTTAATTGTTAGTCGCTTATATTAATATAATAATTTGCAATCCTAGTAATTATTATAGGTGTAAATTTTTGCGTTTTTCTTACTCCTTCACGCTAAAACAGCTGGCCGGATTTGGATGAAATTTGGTATGTAGATTAGGTTATCTGAAATAACACATAGACTACTTTTCATCCCGATTTTACCACGGGATGAAATACCCAATCACGTGAGCAAAACCGCGGGCAAAAGCTGGTCATTGATTATCAAAATGATAGCTATCGAAAATCCATTGAAGTAAATTAAACACGGCGTGTTGACGAAAGCCTAACGGCTGTTGGGTCGTTCCGTGATTTCGTGCCATTTTGAGACATTCCGCGGAATAAAAAAAAGTTTGTATTTAGATGAAAATCTATATATATAAAAGGCAAAGTCCTGACTCACTCATTGACTCATCAACGCCCAGGCCAAACCCTTGAACCTAGAAAGCTGTAATTTTGCACAAAGGTTCCTTTAATAATGTGTACACGAGATAAGAACGGATTTTTCGAAATTCAACCTCTAAAGGGGTGAAAAAGGGGGGCAAAGTTTGTATGGGGCGACGTGATTCCTTGGTCCGATTTACTTAAAATTTTGCATAAACATTTTTAAACAGAATTGATGGAACACGTGTTTCGTATTTTCATGATATTCATTCCCTAATGGGGTTTAAAAGGGGTAGAAAGTTATTTTGGGGGCGATTTGCTTCGAAGTTGATATCAATACTCCTTAGTGCTTTTGATTAAAAATACTTTTATTTTGACACAGTCATGTTTGAAATCTCAATCCATTGACGTAATATTTTTAAACAGGACCAAGTAGGTACTCGCAACTGAAAAACGAGCCGACGGAGATAGTACGGATGCGCGTGTACCTTTCTAACAGGACTGACAATAAAATATTTTTTTTATCACTACATACAATAAAACAAATTCGCTTACCGCTGTCTGTCTGTCCTTATGTATGCTTAAAGAAAGAAAGAAGAAAGAAAGAAGACATTTATTCATTTTGCAAGACACACAAATATAAGAGCATGTACACACAATTTTATAGAAAAAAAAACAACAATAAAAAAACCAGACATGAAAATTTGATCATCAGCGTTGTGTTGTGTCTTCGCAAAAGTGAAACGGTCGCTGGCTCAGCATTACGCTGGGGTGTTAGACACCTGCAGCACTGATTTTCAGCCAGAACCGTCTGTGACTCAAGAAACGATACACAGTGTAGATTAAATAAATTAATATACTACATAAACCATAAACTTTTAAGTAAGAAGTGAAGTAATAAATAGATAGAACCCGACTTATGTGTAACTATAAAATACATAAATTTATTAAATAATTTTCAATAAACAAAAAACGAAGTGTAAACAAAATTGTTCAAAAACAACAAGCTGGCATACCAATGTGCAAAGTGCTGGAGGACTATTTTAAGGATTTTTGGAGCGTCAATAAGTGAACCTTCAGCTTGCGCTTGAAGGTGTAACTACTTGACGCTCCCTGGATTGGGGGAGGAATATCATTCCAGCACTTGGACGCCGCAAACTTGAAACTGCCTCGGAATGCCGCAGTCCGGTGCTTAGGCACGAGAACCATTGCGCTTCTGCGCTCACTCCTCGACCAAACCATCTTGTTAAAGAGGTATGATGGGGTCTCGTGACGTTTCACACCGAACAGCAAAGTGGCGAGGTGCATGCGCCTGCGCGCAGGCATGTTCAGCAAGTTGGCGGCGTTCAGGTATGGGGTGATATGGGAGCGGGGAGGGACGCGGAAACAAAAACGAGCACATGCGTTTTGTACTCGCTGTAAAAGCCTCTTAGAGCGACCAAGAATGCAACCGTCATAAATAACATCGCAATAGTTTAATCTGGACAATATAAGCGATTCACAAAGGTCAACACGCAAATCGACACTGAGGTAAATAACTTTGAGGCGGTAGAAGCAGTTACTCACAACTTTCAAAATGTGGGTTTCAAAGTTCAGCTTGCCGTCCATTAGGAGGCCAAGGTTATTGGCTTCTACCACTCGCTCTATTGGCTCACCCATGACGGCAACATTCCCGGTGGCCAGAGCAGCAAGAGTATTCCGAATTTGATGCCTCGATCCAAAAACGATATACTTCGACTTGCTGGGATTGAGAACCAGACAGTTCTTCTCCGACCAAGCCGAAACACGATCCAGATCTGCATTGATTGAGTCCACAGCTGAAAATGTCTCTGAGGGCGCGCAGGAGACATACAATTGCAGATCGTCCGCGTAAAGATGGTATCTACTGCTCCTTATACCGTTAATAATATCTGAGCTGTACAATATAAAGAGCAGAGGTCCAAGTATCGAACCCTGCGGGACTCCCCGTGTCACAGGGCAAAGAGAGGACCGCAGAGCACCACCATCCACCCCACGCAATACGACTGTCTGCGCCCGGTCAGTCAAATAGCTGCTAAACCATTTTATCGCCGTAGCATCAAATCCGTAATAAGACATCTTAGATAATAGCAAGGGGATGCTAATACAATCAAAAGCCCTGAAGAAATCTAAAAGCACTAATATGGTACTTTTACCATCATCCCGGGCCTGCAAAATGTTATCGACTACATCGAGTAACGCAGTAACTGTCGATCGACCCTTGCGAAAACCCGATTGCAGTTCAGGTAGGATGTTGTATTTCTCCAGGTATTCCGACAGCTGTTCGCAAACCACCCTTTCTATTATCTTTGATGCACAGGGAAGGATACTAATAGGACGGAGTTCGGACAGATTGACAGGATTTGTGGTTTTTGGTAACGGGGTCACTTGAGCGATTTTCCAGTCAGTCGGGAAAGTCATCGTCTGAATACTCCTATTAATAATGAATGTCAGTATCTTAGAAGTCACCGGAAGAGTCATAAGTAACATGTCAATAGCAATCGAATCATGTCCCTTTGCAGTCGTTTTAATAGATTTTATAATTTTGGTCACAGTTTCAAAGGTTGTTGGTGAAAGAGTAAAAGTTTTGTCACTATATCTATCAAATTCATACCGTGTCAGGTCAGATATAGATACGACAGAATTACCAGGTATATTTAAGAAATGGCGGTTTATTAAGTCGGGGTCGTTAAAGTGTGTCGGGAGGTCAGTCCGCGTCTGTGAGTCTGGAAGGACAGTGCGCTTTAAGTTTTTCCAGAGAGTCTTTGAGTCGGTAACGTCGTTAATGTGGTGCTTGAAGAAGGCACATTTCTCGCTATGGATGGCTGCGATCACCAGGTGTTTCAAGTCTAGGTAATATTGCTTATGAGCATCAGTCTTGGAACGCTTGTATTTGGCGTGGGCTTTGTCCCTAAGACGCATCATGAGCTTCACATTGCTTGTCAGCCATGGTTTGTGTGCCTCCTTCACCACGATTGTCTTTTCAGGCGCGTGTTTGTCAAATATTTGTAGTACAAGTTCGTTAAATATTCGCACCATTTCATTCACGTCATTAGTTAAAAGTATTTGGTCCCAATTTAAAGACTTTAAGTCATTGTCGAAGTCACTTAAGTCAATGTCTTTAAGAGGTGGGTATGTAATACGTCTTGGCGTCGGTTTCTGTTTTTTTATGTCAAACTCGGCCGTAATGAATGCATGTCTGCCCAGGTCGGGAATGTGCTTCACGTCCACATTCACAACGCGAGCGTCAGTGCAGATCAGGTCTATGGTCGTCTCGCTGTGATCAGTGAAATGCGTCGGGTCACTTACATGTTGAGTCAAGTTAACAGAAGTTAAAAAATTCATCAAACATTCAAACTTTGTGTTGGTTTTGTCAGTAAAATTTATGTTAAAGTCTCCAAGCAAGATCAAACGGTCGTAATTAGCAAAAGAAGTGATCGAGGTCGTAATGGCGTCAAAAAAGGTGTCAACATTAAGCCAAGGCGGCCGGTATGCGGTTCCAATTATTAAACGTTTGCCGTTTACATTAAATTTCAACCACATTTGTTCTACGAGTTCGGCCGGTGGGTGCGGGAGAGTGCGGGCATTGAGATCGCGGCGGATAAAAAACCCTACGCCCCCCCCGCGCCCCGCGCGGATTTCGGCTGGACGCACGATATGCCTCAGTCGATACCCCGCCACAGTCGGAGCCCGGCCTTCCTCGCCGTTGCGTAGCCAGGTCTCGTTGACAGCAATAACGTCGGCTTTGGTCGTGGTCACAGTCGCAATCAACTCGTCATGTCCCGTACCAAGGGATCCAGCATTAAATAAACCAACTTTGAAGTTTTTAAAACGAGGCATGGCAAGAAGATAAAAACATTACGTAAGAACAATAACAACAATGAAACGGAAGAATGCAGGTAAACGTGACATTTATACGTAGTGTGACAATATCAATATGAAATATATGCTTATAATAGGTGTTATATAAATATATTACTCTGTTTATAGGCAAAGTACAGAACGGGGCCAAAATAATCAGTGGTTTCACTTTTGCGACGACAAAACAACCTAAAGAAAACACAATTGAAACAAAAGAAACACACGGGAAGGCCATAATAATAAGGTAATGATTGTATAAACTTGTTTTGGCTAATATTAATTGGACAGACATAGATAACATTAATAACGAAACACTTTTATTTTTCAGGACTCCACAATATAAAACAAACAGCAAACAATGACTATACATTTGACTGGGCAGCGGCGACCGGGGTAAAAATACTCATGTCCGCTAGGCTGCGCAAGCGATGACCCGGCTGGCCGTCAGCTTTACGGGCATAAATCCTCCCGCCCCGGGTCCACACCCAGCGCCAGGCGGCGGCGCTCCCGGCCTCGCGGGCGCGCTGGAACAGCTGGCGGTTGGCGGCTGTCAGCCGCTCGTTGACGTAGAACCGCCGCGGCGCCGCAGCCAAGCCCAGGCCGTCGGTGGTGGCGCCGCGGCGCACGCGCGCCTGCTTCAGCAGGTCCTCGCAGACGGCGCGGCGCGTCATGCGCACCACCAGCGGCCGCGGCCGGCCATCCTCGCGCTCGCCGCCCACTCGGTGCGCGAACACCACGTCCCGCACGTCCAGCTCCACGCCCAGCTTGACGCAGACCCGCGTGACCAGCCCGACCGCGTTCTCGCCCGGCTCCTCCGGCACGTTGGACAGCTGCACGTCGTTCGCGAGCAGCTCCTGGTCCCGCTCGTTCAGCTCCGCCTGGAGCGTCGCGATGGCCTCCTCCAGCACCTTGGTGGCTACCGGCACAGTGCTATCGACGGCAGCTTTCTCCACGGCGTCGACGCGACCCTCCAACGCGTCCACCTTCGCGCTGATGTCCGCCATGCTAGCCCTTGTTAACGTGAATCTATTCAAATATAATACGTATAACGTAAATCAGAGTATTTATTGGAAGTAAACTTGAAGTAACAATACAGATGACAGCGGTGTTTGAAAATCTCTAGTTGCTACGTAGACCATAGACAACGGGCTATGTGTACAACCTTCTTAACATCCACTTCTCTTTCTGTTTATGGTGATAAACCAATCTTTTGGGATAGTAATGCCAATCTTGGCTTGAATAGCGGTTTGGTGAGCATATCAGCAAGCTGCTCTTCAGCGGGAACTTGCTTAACTTTCAAAACGCCATTATTAACACACTCTCTTACATAGTAATATCGCAAGCGAATATGTTTCGTGCGGCGGTGGTACTCGTAAGGCGGATTGTGCGCTAGCTTTACTGCTCCTTCATTGTCAACATATAATATTGGAGTTTGTTGTGGCGTGGTCAGCTGTCCAACGAGACGTTTCAACCATACCATTTCTCTGCACGTTTCGCTCGTAGCGACTAGCTCAGCTTCTGTGCTTGATAGTGCTACCGATTTCTGTTTCTTGCTTTCCCAGCTGATTAGAGATCGGTGAAGCAAACAGGCTATTCCACTAGTAGAGTGACCAGTTTCTAAGTCACCTCCGTGATCTGCATCACTATAGGCTTCAAGACCTGTGACCGCACTTTTCTTGTATATAAGGCCTCTGGATTCTGTTCCTTTCAGATACCTTAAAATTCTTTTGACTTTTGTCACATCTTGAGTAGACGGATTTTCTAGTTTCCTAGATACTACGCTTACAGCGAAAGCTATATCGGGACGAGTCGCCACCATCAAATAACTAAGTGCTCCCACTGCTTGTCTGTAAGGAAAATTCGTCTTATCAGAGTTATTACCTTCATCAGAAATATTATCTGGGGATTCTTTTACAGCTGGTGTTGCAACTGGTTTGCAGTCCGTCATTCCGAACTTTTCAAGTATTCGCCTGACGTAAGCTCTCTGGTGTATCAAGATAGCGCCATCATCTTGACGCTCCAATTCTAAGCCAAGGAAATAGGACGCAGGTTTCGTTGTAATTTTAAAACGAGCCTTTAATTCGTGTTCTACGAAGTATTCTGCTTCTGCTTCATCCGTTGATGCAATAAGGCCGTCATCAACATACAGGCCTAGCAAGACTTTAGCATTTCCACGTTGGCGAAAATATAAGCAGGGATCTGCATCGGTTTGCTGAAATCCAGACTCTATTAAAAATTCATGGATACAGATGTTCCAGCAGCGAGGGGCTTGTTTTAAACCGTACAGGCTTCTTTTCAACTTGCATAGCCTTCCTGTGCCATCATTATATCCTTCAGGCTGTTTCATGTACAGTTCCTCTTGTACTGTTCCGTTCAGGAAAGCAGTAGCGACATCAAACTGTCGTAATATTAAACCTTCGTTAGCGGCGATGCTCAACAAAACTCTGATGGTGCTTAACTTGGCTACAGGACTAAAAGTTTTATCGTAGTCTATTCCTTCTCTTTGCGAATAGCCTTTAATCGCCAGCCTTGCTTTATAGCGATCAATGCTTCCGTCTGGGTTCATCTTCAGTTTGAATACCCATTTGCAGGGCAACGCTTTGACTTTTCCTTTGGGTTCCACTAGTTCCCACGTTTCATTCTCACGTAGAGAATTCATTTCAGAATCCATAGCCATGCGCCAACCATCACGATCAGGTCCATTAAGAGCCTCTTTGTATGTGCTTGGCTCTTTGTTGTCACTGAAATTAATGTTGTACGAACAGTCGAAGTCATCAAACCGAGCAGGAGTTTTAATTCTTGAGCGATCTCTGAGTGTCATTCTCCTCTCCTCTTCCTGTGGGAGTAATTCTTCACCTTCTTCTGTTGGTGTTATTCCCCTTTCTTCAGTCTCAGGGAGTAATGCTTCATCACCATCCGCTTCAGTACCTTCCTCTCTCAATGATACGAACGAATCATCAGTTTGGACATCAGGATCAGGAATTTCAACTTCAACATCTTCCTGAGCTTCATCGTTTAGGTCAGGTTCGCAATTGAAATCCGGTTCCAAGTTGTCTCCATCTAAATTAGTTTCTTCATTCGTATTTGATACTGGTTCTTCTACTGGTATGACAGACATGGGTATGTCAAAAGAAATTGGTTCCATCGCGTTAGGGCTCTTTGGCATTTCAACATGATCACTTGGTCTCAGGGTAGTTTCTTCGAAAATAACGTCCCTCGAACGGACTAACTTGTTAGTTTCTTTTATCCAAACCCTGTATCCTTCGTCATTATCGTATCCAATAAGAATGCCTTTAACCGCCTTCTTATCCAACTTCTTTCTGGTGACCTTGGGAATATGTGCATAGCAAGTACTGCCAATAATACGTAGGTGCCGAATCCTAGGTTTCTTGTTGTACCAGATTTCATAAGGACTTTTATCCATCGGAGTCGGACCTGTTCGATTCAGAATGTAGACTGTAGCATCAACTAATTCAGCCCACAGACCTTGGGGCAGGTCTTTTGCATGCATCATAGCTCTCGCAGCCTCAACAATGGTCCTATTTTCTCGTTCTGCGGAACCATTTTGCTCGGGAGTATGTGGCATTGTAAATCTCTGACGAATGCCATTCTCTTCAAGTATTTTTCTTATTGCCTGATTATCAAATTCGCCTCCGTTATCTGACAAAAGCTCTTTCACTTTATGTCCATTTGCTTTAATTTCAGCCAACATCAGTTTCAGTTTCTGACTTACTTCTGATTTCTGTCTCAGTAAATAAACGTAGCGGAATTTTGATAAATCATCCTTAAAGAGAACAAAATATCTGTATTTAGAAATAGAAAATCTGAAGGGGCCACAAACGTCTGCGTGTATAAGCTCTCCAACTTCAGTTGCTTTTTCTCTTGTTCCGAATTTCATTCTGTGTGATTTTCCGTATATACAACCTTCACATAGCTCACTGTCTTGCTTCAGCTTTATACCAAGCTCTCTTTCCAAAACTTTCTTTACATGAGCCTTATTTTGGTGTCCCAATCTTTCATGATACAGCTGTAGTAAGTTTTTCGAGTCCAGGCAGTTAATTTCTAAAGGCTTGACAGGTATAACATTGGTAAGTTTCAGTTGATATAAACCTCCATGTTTCTTCCTGGTTCCAATCAGTAATATGTTGCCATTGACTGATAAATAACATACTGTAGCCTCTGATGTAAATACGCTGTACAAAAGTTTGTCTTGGGCTGACAGCACAGAGAAAAGGTTCTTCTTTATAGTAGGTACATACCACACATCATTCAGAGTAATCAATTGTTTGTTGCCTTCAACGTCGGCTAGTACCTTTAGCTTGCCTTTGCCGATCGCCCTGACAGCTTCTCCATTAGCAGTTGTTACCGTGTGTGCACCTTCGAAATCTTCGAATGACTCAAATAAATCACACCTGTGGGTAACATGGCTCGTGGCTCCGTTGTCAACAAACCAGTTATCATGATCCAAGCTTGAATTTCTGTTTTCAAATGACATAAGATTCATGTTGACTTTCGCGCTTGAATCACTCTTTGATGTTGACGGTTTCGGTTTCGGCGGACGTCCATCAGTAATCCATTTAGAGCATCCCTTGACTCTATGACCAGTCTCTCCGCAATAGTGACACTTTTCCTTGTCACGTTTGTCAAACTGCTTCTTATTCTTCTTAAACTTCATCTGTGTTCTCTGTACGTGAAGAGCCTCCACCTCTTCTTCGGTTTTTGAAGACAGTGCTCTTTCATGAGAACATAGTTTATAACGTAAATCAGAGTATTTATTGGAAGTAAACTTGAAGTAACAATACAGATGACAGCGGTGTTTGAAAATCTCTAGTTGCTACGTAGACCATAGACAACGGGCTATGTGTACAACCTTCTTAACAGCCCTGACGTCCTGGAACTCTTGGCGAAACTCCCTGAGCCCGCGCCTCAAGGCCTGGAGCTCCTCCCGGAACAGCTGGATCTCGTCTCCAAGCGACGACTGTGCCGTACTCTCGGGCATCGGAGACACCGGTCCAGCACCCGATGAGGCCTCCGAAGCGGTGAGCACCGCAGCAGGTGAAGGGCGTGGAACGGTGGCCTGAGCATCAGCGGGGGCTGCGGGCTCAGCGGTGTTGGCGTCGGCGGCGGAAGCCGCCAACGCAGGAGGCGGGGCACTGGCGGAATGTGAAGCCGCGGCCTGAGCATCGACAGACCCCGCAGACGCAACAGGCTCAGCGGCGGTGGCGGCGGGCTGGGTGAGCAAGCCCTTCACCGGCGTGTCGGCGCGGTTGTCTCGCGGCTGGAACCGCTTGCACGTCGGGCAGCTCCAATCCTGGGTGACCGCTTTCCCGGCAGGTACCCCTACGCAGGCGCAGTGATAGTGGCCGCTACATTTTGGGCACGCAATGGTACCAGTACGCCCGGTGAACTTCGCACAAGCCGCGCATTTAGTTGTCATTGTTGTTTGTTTGAATAAAAGGGGTCCCAGAAACCAAACACAGTTTGTACTTCACAAAAAACATATATTGACTCCAGTAGAGTTACAATAATGTGTTGCAGCCTATGCTGAACTTGCTACCCAAATCCACGACAATCTTCTTAAGCTTCTTATACAAATCGAAACAGCCTAACGATACCTAGTTTATTTTCTTTAAAGAGACATCTATTGGTCACATTTGAAATTATAACAATTACAGAAAACATTTTATTTAAGTTAGATATATTAGTGAATTTACTATTGCATTATATTTTATGTTTTTAAAATAACAATATACTCTACATTACTTAAAAAAAGACTAAAATTCACCTCAAAATAAGATACCACTTGAGCCATCTGTTGTCCAATAGATGAACTATATAATTACATTTACTTATGTATAGCTTCACATGAACGCGCTTAAACATACCGCCCGCCAAGGACGCAATGAGGAACACAGTCCTTAAATAAATAACATTTTTTTTTTTAACTTAAGAAAAACATAACAACATAAAACTTTATTAAAACAATTTGCAAGTTTATGTTTCTACTCACATTACAACAAAATGAAATAAGGCACATAACACTCATAACATTAAAGTCAACTAAAATGAATATTCTCTTAAAACAAGTTTTGACAAAATAAAATTTATTCAATAGGTAAACAACATAATTTGCTTACAGGTCGTTTAATAACACTATTCTTGCATTTTAAACTGACAACACGTGTAACGCCGTCCAAACCAGGATGTTTCTCAATAATAAGACCGTATAACCACTTAGCAGGAGGTAAATTATCCTCTTTAACAAGCACCACATTACCAACTGAAGGTTCGGGTGTTTGATGTGACCACTTATAACGATGATAAAATCGCGTTAGGTATTCACGAGACCAGCGATGCCAAAATTCCTGCACCATTCTCTGGGTAAGTTGCCATTTCTTCAATCTACTTAGTTTGCAAGGTAAGTAGTTACTCTTTTTATTTAATGATGTCTTTTCTTTCAGGTTGTATAATTCTTTTTTAAAATGTCTTTGCTGTGTGATCCTTATGCATGTATTTAAACTGTCGGATATATCTGAAGTGGTAAGCCAATCTAGAATTATTTCCTTTCGACAATGCTTTATAAATCTTTTGCAGTATGCTACAACACGGATAAGTCTTCTCAAACTAGAAAACTTGCTCATCACTTCTTCTTCAACATCAGTTTCACAGGTAGTTACTAAACATACTTTATTTGACTTTTCTTCTAAGTGTCTAGTTTTTGTGACAGTTTTCGTATAATTTATATTTCTTTGTTTCAGCCACAATGGCCCTTCTCTCCACAGCTGTTCATCGGTAAACTGATGTATGCCTCTCAAAGCGCAGTCTGCCGGGTTCTCCTTGGACGAGACATGTGCCCATTGAGTTGGTTCCATTGAAGTTATAATTTCAGTAACCCTATTCGCCACGAATGTTTTCCAACGATTCGGTCGGCTGTTCAGCCAAGATAAAACAATTGAGGAATCAGTCTAGGCATGGAGGTTCATCTTGTTCACATTCAGGACTCTTGAGACTTCTGTCAATAACTTGGCAAGCAAGACTGCTCCGCACAGTTCAAGTCGTGGTATAGGCACTTTCTTAATAGGAGCAACCTTTGTTTTACTGGTAATTAACGACATATGTACATTTCCTTGGCAGTCTACAGCGCGGGTATATACTACAGCAGCATATGCATCATCAGACGCGTCGCAAAATCCTTGCAGTTCGAGAGTCTCATCATTTTTTCTGGTAAGACCTAATATTTTCATAACCGTATCAATCTTTATTTCCACATTTCCTTTCACTTCTTTTTTCTCTTCTGAAACTATTTCTCTTAACTCCTCCTTATTGCTACTCCATTTTTGAAGTTCAAATCCATCTCTTGATAGTAAACTATTCATTTCCTTATAGATTTGCTTCCCTTCCTCTATTGTTTCACACCCTGTTAACAAGTCATCCACATAAAAGTGCTTCAGAACTCTTTCAGAAGCCATTGGCAGGTTTTCTCCTTCATCGTATGCGACTTGATGCAGTGTGCGCACAGCAAGGTAGGGTGCAGACGCAGCTCCAAAGGTTACTCTTAATAATTTATAATGTGTAAGAGGTTTATTAGGGTCATCCCGCCAAAGTATTCTTTGGTAGTCCGCATCATTCTCGTCCACTAGTACTTGCCTATACATCTTTACGATGTCTGCTACCAAACATATCGGATACTGACGCCAACACATTATTAAATGACGCAGTTTGGGTTGAATAGTAGGACCTACCAAAAGCGAATCATTCAGGGAGACTCCATGACTATTTTTGCACGAAGCATCGAAGACAACTCGTACCTTAGTAGTGCTTCTGTCTTCTTTAACGACTGCGTGGTGAGGTAAGTAGCAGGACTTGTCGCGACTTTCATCAAAATCAGTTACCTCCACCATGTGTCCTAATGTTACGTATTCCTGAATTACATCACTATACGATTTTTTGAGATTTGTATCCTTTTCCAGCCTTTTTTCTAGGTACAAAAAACGTTTAGCAGCTATAGCTTCAGAATTTCCATTTGCACATTCTGGGCTTGCTTCTCGAAATGGAAGCTTAACAATGTACCGACCAGACTTATCTCTGGTTGTCGTAGCAGCATAAATCTCTTGACAACGTTTCTCTTCTTCGGTATAACACTCCTTGGGATCTAACACGAGTGTGTCACTTTCAAGTTCCCAAAATCGTTTGAGCATGTCATTTTCATTGACATGTACATGATTGACACTAACATCTCGAGCTATAGAACCGTTCATGTCAACTGGACCAGATATAATCCAACCCAAAGCAGTTTTTTGTGCAATTGGTGTTCCTAAAGAACCCTTGACAATCCCATCCAGTATAACTTGACTATAAACATCTGCTCCCAAGAGCATATCGATTTTGTTTGGGATGTCAAACTTTGGATCAGCTAAGTTTAAATTTGCAAACTCTGAATGAAGCTCGACCACAACTCTCTTGTCAGGAAGAATTGATGTGAGTTTGCTGAGGACAAAAGCGTTGACGCCTACAACAAAGTTCGGATCATGAAGTGACTGAATGTTGACTTGTACCATTGACTTAGAAGCTATATTAGCATTCTCGTCACCTCCTAGAACCGATATAGCGCTTTTGTGTGGTAGTTTCTTTAACCCAAGTAACTGAACAGCAGGTTCAGTAATGAATGATGCCTGAGACCCCTGATCGAGTAAACACCTAATTGTTATACCCGTGCCTGCTTTCGATTGAGCCTTAACTAAAGCCGTAGCCAACAAAACTTGACTATGACTGGTCGAAAAGCAGGTTGTGAAATTTGTGGTCTCATCTTGTGAACTAACTTCAGTGGGTTGTGCATCTGTGGTAGCATGTGCAACAACTTTGCGTTCAACCGAGTGATTTGGCCCGATATTAGACTCAGTTGAATCAGTTTGATTTCTGGGGTGTAACAAAGAGTGATGCTTTTTGTTGCATATACGGCACCTCGTGGTTTGACGGCAATTAAACACAGCGTGACCTGGATTCAAACAATTGAAACATAGATTGTTTGTTTGGACGAAGCTACGACGAGAATCTATGTCCATTTTTGAGAAACCTTTACAGAACATAATTTTATGCGCTTCAGAACAATAATTACATAACGGCGCTGAAGGCGCAGTGACATGATGAACCTTTGGAGAAGTGTGCGAGACGTTCTGGTAAGTACTCTTTTGATTAGTGTTATTCTTTAAGAATTTAGGATCAATATTCTCCAACGCACGAAATCTAGTTTCCAGAAACTCTTGGAATTGCTTGTAAGTAGAGAAGTCACCAGTAGTCTCACTCACTTTGAACTCCCATTGTTTACGAGTTTCACCATCTAACTTAAGACACAGAATGTGGTTCACCAAGATGTCCCAGTTCTTTATGTCAACTCCTATGTTCTGCAACGAATACAAACAATCATTTGTGGTGTCCAATAATTCTTTCAGTGCGCTTGCAGATTCGACATTGATGCTCCGTTGACTCAACAATCTCTTTAAAATACAGCTCGATAGATATTTCTTGTTGTTAAAGCGTTTTGTTAACAACTCCCAACATGTCTTGTAGTTATCTGCAGTAATGGGAATTTGTCGCAGAAGCTGTTCCGCCTCTCCAGTAAGATGACTCTTCAAATAGTGGAGCTTCTGAACGTTATCCAAAGAACTGTTGTTGTGGACGAGAGATGTAAACAAATCGCGAAAACTGATCCACTGTGTGTAAGTACCGGAAAATGGTGGTATTGTTATCTTCGGTAATCTGATTTGTTCACTGTTCTTCTTAGTCTCTTCAGACATTCTTTGACTGCTGGCAGCCGCGGAACTTACTGCCTTAAATCTGCTCAACATTCGTTTCAAGTCTGTTTTGTATGCAATGTACAACTCTTCTGTTTCATCGTAAACGCTCTCCTTGACATAAGAACTGGAAGCTAATGTACCTTTATCCGATTCTTGTACGATCTGAGTGTGTGTCAAACGGAACTGTGCCCATGTCTCATTAACAGACTCCAACCTTGTTTCCATGTATTCTATTGAAAACCGTTCTTTAGGAGTCTTTTTCCAATTGGTTTGAGCTCTCTGAATACTTTCGTACAAATCATACTGGACTTTCATTAAGGCTTCCATAGTAAACGCTTATGCATATACAACAACAGATGAAATTTTCGAATAATTTTACAAGTCCAAATTTGGTGCCAATTTTTCTAAGTCCATGAATTTTTGATCGTGAATTTTCTAAGTGTTTTAAAAGTTAGGACTTAGGGAAAATCGGGCATAGGTTCCCCGTCGTTTCACTTTTAGAATAACTATTCTAAGTCCTAGGCAACACTTAAATTTTTTACAAGTCCACAACAGTTCTAAATTTTCTAAGTCACTAATTAACGTTACTTTAATTGCACTTAAGAAGAATATTAAAAGTACTTACAGTTTTACATCACTTTGGCACAACACTAAGCTTACGTCACTCTGCTTCACGTAGTCCGCGGTGATGACGTCACAGTCGTGTCGTCTCCTTCTCGCAGCCGCACACCCTCAGTGACAACCGTCGTCACTGCGCTGATGTGACCGTGGACCCGTAGACCGTCGAATCCCACAGGCACCGTATCCGGTTCGAAGGACCATGAATAAAAGGGGTCCCAGAAACCAAACACAGTTTGTACTTCACAAAAAACATATATTGACTCCAGTAGAGTTACAATAATGTGTTGCAGCCTATGCTGAACTTGCTACCCAAATCCACGACAATCTTCTTAAGCTTCTTATACAAATCGAAACAGCCTAACGATACCTAGTTTATTTTCTTTAAAGAGACATCTATTGGTCACATTTGAAATTATAACAATTACAGAAAACATTTTATTTAAGTTAGATATATTAGTGAATTTACTATTGCATTATATTTTATGTTTTTAAAATAACAATATACTCTACATTACTTAAAAAAAGACTAAAATTCACCTCAAAATAAGATACCACTCGAGCCATCTGTTGTCCAATAGATGAACTATATAATTACATTTACTTATGTATAGCTTCACATGAACGCGCTTAAACATTGTTTTTATTTTTTATTTACTAACTGTGCGGGTACTTTTGAACAACAACCGGGCCAATGTTATTTCACAGCGTTTTTTTGTCACATGCACTGCACCAAATACTTCGCGAGCAATTAATACTATTTATTGAGTTGTTTATTGTAATCTAATAAACGATCAGACTCTAAAAACTTCTTATATTATTTTTATTCAAATTAAATATCGCAAGGCGCAAACTGTGTATCGTTCCGAGGGTAGGACAATGATGCTTGATCTTTAAAACTAACGCAACGGAGCTAAGGAGGGTCGAAAGTCTGCACACGGAAAGAAAGAAAAACGAAAGAAGACATTATTCATTTTGCAAACGGAAGATATTTTCTGGGGATACTTAGAATCGATTACAGAACACGCGTATATTTGCGAGCGCATCACGTGAAAACGGCTGAACGGATTTTGATCCAAGCTTTACTAATCTGTTGAGAAAATCACCGGCCAGGTTATAGGCTACTTTTTATCCCGGATAATTGCATAGTTCTCGCGGGATAGCGATGAACATGTCAAAAATCGCAGCTTCCTAGAGCCACAACGTAAATAAATATTTCTGTAGCATGTATGAAGAGATTGATGAATGTGGATGAAGCGAAAGAGGTATGTCAAAATCGTAGCAAGTGGAACAAAGTAGTCTCTGCCTACTCCTATGGGAAAGAGGCGTGACTGTATGTATGTCATGTATCATAGAGGTGCACTACGGAGGGATTTTTTAAAATTCCCACGGGATAGGGAATAAATGGGGTTTAAAAGTTCACTGAAAAGGGAACCTATCTACATAACTATAATTACTAGAGTCATGAAATTTGGCACAAAAGTAGGGAATCATAACTTCTGAAAATCAATTTCAAGACTTTTCAAAATTCCCACGGGATGGGGAGTAAAAAGGGATTTATATTATTACTTTGAAATGTTCTCATCCTTGAATATTATTACCAGAATCTTTAAATTTGGCATACCAGTAGATAATTATGATAATCTGAAAACTGATTTCAGGAATCTGCGTATTTCCCGTGGGATAAGAAAAGAGAGTAACTTTACTGACTTGAAATATAGTTTCTCGGTATTTGGCAGACATTCCTTGATGATCAAAGAGAGAGGAGAGGAGGATTTTTCCAATTTTCCCACGGGATAAAAGGACCGTATAGAAAATATAAACTTGGTATTTTGTAAATATGTTCTTTGGAAATCACGTAGGTGTCATAAGATTAGATTTTTCGAATATCTCACAAAACAAAAGGATAGTATGAAAAATAATAGGTAGTACGAAATACTTTGTGCTAAAGTACGACTTCCATTTGACTGTTTTTGTACATTTTCGATGGGAGAGAGGATAAAGTTTTAGCGCAAATTATGATTCTGCGCGGACGAAGTCGCGGGCAAAAGCTAGTTTTTTATAATCTTCATAAGGTATCTAAATACTACTTATTTTTAAGAAAGGCACCTCAACCAATTTTCCGGTTTCCCTATAAAGTCAAAGATGGTACCTAATGCTGCTCAGGATGGTAAGGAAATTTCACAAGATGGTAATGAATATATCTAAAGAAGGTCACCTGATGTTCATCAAGAAGGCTCATTTATTATTAATCAAAACGGAACTTGATCGCATTATAATTACCTCGAACGTGGGGGGTAATAAGGTTTGTTTATTTTTTGTTACGACTAATAAAAACTTGTTTCAGAAATTGTATCTACCTACTTAAAAAAATTCATAAAACATCTATTCTACCCATATTTGCCGTTTTTATTTGAGGTTTCAGAAATTGTATCTACCTACTTAAAAAAATTCATAAAACATCTATTCTACCCATATTTGCCGTTTTTATTTGAGGTGATATACCTACATCCGTATTAAATACTAAGTATTATACTACTTTATAATAACTTTACTGAAAAAATATGTAATGTTTAGTAATTTGTTCATTACCATCCAACGGCTTTCGTTTAAATGTGGAAGGAATGGACGGTAATGCAAAGGAAAGGAATGAAAAATAGACACTATTTCATTAATTATTCTTAAACCAGATGTCCTTGAATTTTAAAATTAAAACTGTAATTAAACCCGCCCAAAGGGCATACATTTTTAATGTATAAAAAAAATCAAAACCATTAATTACGTGTGAAATGTCCGGAAGGTAATTATAAACACACTGTACCAAACGTCTTCGTCGTCGCGGATATCGCAAATATTTCTTTTAAATTTCACGTACGTCCACCCCGTTCGAACCGTGCTGGTAGAATGATTATTGCGTCATGCGATGGAGCGATATAAAGTTACCAGGGACGAATTTAGGAGGTGTAATTAGTTGTAACGTACTTATAGTTGGATGTGAATGAATTTTTTTGCTTGACAAATATTTATTAGTTAGTTACGAAATTTTGCTGTAAAACTATATTCAAAAAAATTTAAATTTATACCAATACATAAGGAGTATTTAAGGATTTTACTGACATAAACAAGTTTGGCTTTCTTGTGATGAGATTGTAGAAAAAAATATTCCAACTATGAACTTGTATTGGAACATTGGAGATGAATTTAATTATTTGCAAGTTTTCGTGTCTTTATACATTAAAATAATATAATAATAGTGTATTAGTTAAATGCACTATATTAAGGTTCTAAATACATATCGTTTTGCATTAACATACTTTACGTTGACTTGATTTTTTTTATCGAAAAGTACAAGAACATGGTGATTGGCACGAAATGACGGAACGACCCTGTTACAAAACGCACACATTCATAAGATAGGAACAAAGACGTGTCTGACTCTATACCTATTAGATTATACATAACAGTAATAAACAGTCTTGAACCAGGATGCAGACATAATAAAAATATACCTATAAAAAAGCTACTCCTTAAAGGTGCGACCACACCGCCGCTTAAAAAACGGTGACGTTACGGAATCGCAACAAAATGTACCTATGACGAAACGGTGAGAAAACGTGACGCATACGACACGTCACTGCGTATACGCGGCGGTTTGGTTGCACCCTTACTTTGTCTGGCTCATAAAAAAATTAGATATCTTAAAATTTTTAGTGCTCCCTTATTCTCCTATCATCCTCCAATTATAGTAAGTAAGTAATCAAAGGAATTTGAATTGCTTAATCTAAAGAAGATTTGCACTGTGGCTACTACCTACAAACTTCTTAGAGATCACTCAAAATTTATTAGGTCGTATTGTATGTAACCTAGTCGTATAAAAAGTCGTAGTTTTTTGGTAATACGTATTTAAGAAAAAATATGACCAAACAATAAATAAATACATTTTACCACTTTGCCTTTCATGATTTACCTACATCTTTCTTTATCCCCGTTTCGAAAATAGTTAAATTGTACGATATACTGTTTATAAATGAGAGAAACGCATAAAATTCGTTCACAATTTTTTTTATTATCCTAGTAAACCTGTCTAGTTGTGTGTGTAGTCACTAAAGACATTTGGCTTATAGACGTGTCGTGATAGAAAAAAAACTTGTCCCACAATTTATTATGTTCTCGCGAAATTGAATTAAGTAGCGTGGTCTGACGTGAACAATACCATAGTTTCGTGCAAGGAAAAGACACATTGTTCGCGCGGAGTAGCGTGCCAGCATCTTCTGCAGCGGTGAGGGGAGGCGCGGGACGAGGACGGCCGGCACGACGCCGCCGCGCCCACCAGTCAGCTTTCACAAGTCGAGTCGTACAGACGACAAAGCATTATATTCATCAAATACAATAAACATTTTTTACTGTTCAGGACGCTGTTTCCTTTGCTGCTCCATCTCAGCTGCATCCTGAACAAGTGGCGACCGACAACAAGACGCGAATCAAGCAATCAAGCCTGCGCTACGTACACAATACACATCGTCGGGCGAGGTGAACAAAGGCCGCGGACGGCAGTCACAGCAACAAGGCAAGCGGACAACCTTTCGAAGCTTCTCGGACAGCCAGCGCTCCATAAGTCATTCCAAGAAAGTAAGCCCGTTCCTTGTTTTACACTTCCCTTGCACCCCTTTCGATTTGTTTTGAATAGTGTCGTGAGTAAAATCAAGTAAAAAAAAAAAAAATAGGTTCGTTCGTTAGGTACTACGTACGTAACTCCATACCAACCTGCTATTTTCCAAGTAAATAGTAAACAAAATAATATTTGTTTGCTAATCGTTATATAAATCATTTTAAGTAAACAAACAGCTCATTTCATTACGCTTCATTTGCATAGTTAAAACATCTTTAACATCAACGAGATAATAGTATTTTATTGTTGCGAACGGACTATCCGGTCCGCGCGGAATCTACCTACATAAAAAAAAAAAAGATAATAATTTGCCGATTCATTCTGCTTTCGTCATTGTTAAGTACTGAAAACGTATTAAGTAGTTATTATTGTTTTTTCGTGTTTTATTTAGATTGTTTTAGTTACTTGCGACCCGTATCACAAAGTAACACTAAATAAACTTAACGGCCCGAACTAGGGGCACGTTGTATCGCATTTAATTTGTGTTTTTTCCTTTGTTGATTGTAGTTTACGGGAAATACGGGGAATACGGGACCTTATTTGTGCTGCGCAACACTTAACGGCCCGAGGCCCAAGTACGGTTTCCAAAAAAAAATTATATTGTTTTTTTTTTTCATGGTGTGATTCACACGGTTACTTAGCCATACCTATTGGGTATAGTGTTGCGTAACATTTTAAAGGTCTCAGCTAGGCATAATAAGTAATAAACTTTCAACATCATCTAGATTTGATTTGCAATTTTCTAAATAAGTAGTCATTCTACGCATATTTTAAATACGTTCAAAAAAAAAACCCCTTCTTTACAATTATTTAAGTCTCATTCTCTCTGTAGACTCCTTTGTATTGTATACGCTATACGCACTCGCTTGCGCACCTTACACACTCGCTTTAGCCGCGCTGCCAAACATTCCAGAGTTGCCGCGGGCGCTTCGCTTGCTACCTACCTACGCCGCGTTCGCTGCTTCGAGCTTCGGCCGGGCCGAGCGCAGTGTCTGCGCTTGTTTGCGGTCGCGCCGAGCCGAGTCAGCGCTACGCTACCAGCGCGCTTGCTTACTGCTTCGCCTTACTGGATCTGGTTTGCTTGCACATTTTGCCCGTTCATACTTTTTCAACTCCTTTTTTGTGCATTGATATCAATTATGCCATCTGACGGTAAACCGAATGATCAAGAGGAACTGGTCATATTAACTCGCAAGCGTGGCACAATAAAGGCGCGTGTAACGAAATTTAAAGAATTTATTTCGATTATGGAACAGATTGATGTCGATAATATAAACACTAAACAAGTGAGCGACATAAATTTGAGACTTGAAAAAATGAAAGAAATATTTACAGAATTCGAAAGCGTTCAAACTCAAATTGAGACACTCGATTCAGCAAGTAATTTAGATAAACGCTTACAGGAGCGATTTGAGATTGAGAACCAGTTCTACTCGGTCATGTCGAGCGCCAAAGACATAGTGTCGCAGCGCGAGGAGCGTGTCGAAGCCTCCTTTCGAAGACTTTCTGTTCAAAGCAATTCCAATAATAATAATGATAATAATAATAGCAGCCAGCTCAAATTGCCTACGATTCAATTGCCGAATTTTGATGGCAATTATTTGAAATGGCTCGAGTTTAGGGACACCTTCGACTCGCTCATCAATAGCAACGACACCATTCCAGACATAAGCAAGTTCCATTATCTCCGGTCCTCCCTAGAGGGCGGCGCCGCTGTCACAATAAAATCAATAGAATTTACATCTGATAATTATCAGATTGCCTGGGATATACTGTGCAAAAGATATGACAATAAAAAAGTTTTAATAAATAACCACCTCAAATCATTCTTTAATCTCGAATCTCTAAACAGAGAGTCACACAAATCGCTTAGATTTATTATAGATCATGTATCAAAAAATTTGAGAGCATTGAATACGCTCGGTGAACCCACCGAAAAGTGGGACACTCTTGTAATATACATAATTGTACAAAAACTAGATAGTACAACTAATATTAAGTGGGAAGAGTACAAAACTAACCTTGAAGGATCTCCAGATCTCGACAATTTTTATCAATTCCTTAGACATAGGGCTGATATACTGGAAACCGTTCAAGGCTGCACAAGAGCCGTTCAACCAAATAGAAGCGAAAAGTTTGGGTTTAGTAGGGAACAAAAACACGTCCAATCGTTTTTCACATCCACGCCGAATAGATCGTGTTTTATATGTAATCAGAATCATCGCGTGTATGAATGTCAACAATTTCACAGCATGACCATCGAAGCCAGGGAGGCCGAGGCAAAGAAACAAAGACTCTGCCTCAACTGCCTTCGCCCAGGGCATCCCACTATTAATTGCCGACTCAGCTCCTGCAGGGTTTGCAATAAAAGGCACAATAGCTTGTTATGTAATAATAACAATAAAGTACAGAATCCGTTAAATACCGAAGCCCAACAAACTGTAGACTATGAACCAAGCACTAGTCACGCAAATCAAAACACTTATACCGAGGATAGTACACCTCTAACTACACTTACCTCGTGCATAAACAACAGCGAAGTTCTCCTGGGCACCGCGTTAGTTGAAGTCATTGACGAACAAAATAATAATACTTACCCTGCACGAGTTCTGTTGGATTGTGGGAGTCAGAGTTCTTTCATCACAGAAGACCTGAAAAATAAACTTAAAATTAAGTGTAATAGCACTAAGTCGAGATGCATCAGTGGACTGAACGATTCAGTATCCACTGCTACTGATCATTGTACTTTAAAACTAAAGTCAAGAATCAATTCATATACTACAAGCGTAACTTGTTTGATCATTTCAAACATTGCTGACAGGTTGCCCAGTGTGGAGGTGAATCCAGATGATCTGAACTTACCCAACAATGCTCCTCTGGCGGATCCAGAGTTTTATAAAAGTAAACCAGTTGATATCTTAGTCGGGTCAGATGTCATGTGGAGCATTGTTAAAGGAGGTTGCCAGATACCGTTAGGTGACAATAGACCTACAATCATTTATTCTAAGTTTGGCTGGATAGTTTCAGGGCCCGTGAACCTGGCAGCGCCTCTCAAACCTTTTGGTAAATTGCTATGCCATTTTAGTCAAGAAATCAAGGATGCCCTTTTTAGGTTCTGGGACTTAGAAACCTTTACGTTTCCAAATAGAGTATTGTCAACAGATGAACAGATTTGTGAAGATGCCTTTAGAGAAAATACTATTCGATTGCCATCGGGGAGGTTTCAAGTCAAAATGCCATTGTGTGAGTCTCCAGAGGTTCTCGGAGACTCATACTGTTTAGCCAGAAGATGTTTTCTCAATTTGGAAAGGCGTTTTCAGAATCAACCTAAATTGAAAGAGATGTATACTAATTTTATCCATGAATATGCAACCCTGGGTCACTTAACAGAGATAGATAGGCCGCCTAATGGAAATTATTTGCCGCATCATGCCGTGCTGCGAGAGAAAAGCGAGACCACGAAGCTTAGAGTGGTATTCAACGCGTCAGCTCGTACAGCATCAGGCAGGTCGCTGAATGATATCCAGTATGTGGGCCCGGTGGTGCAGAATGATTTGCTATCCATTTTGTTGAGATTCCGCCAGCATAAATATGTACTTACGGGGGATATTGAGAAAATGTTCCGTCAGGTTATGCTGGATGAATCTCAACGACATTTACAGTTGATATTGTGGCGAGATAATGAAGCTCAACCTCTAAGAACATTGCAGCTTAACACTGTAACCTATGGGACGAAGTCGGCGCCTTACCTGACCACTAGATGTCTAGTGCAGTTATCGAGTGAATGCACAGAACAAAGCGTAGCAAATATAATTAAAAACGATTTTTATTGTGATGATCTCATAACGGGCTGCGACAATGTGGTCGAATTAAAATACATACGCGATGCGGTGGTCGATAAGTTAGCCGAGGCTTGTCTCCCCCTAAGAAAATTTAGAACAAATGTACCGTGTATATTTGCAGATGACCCCATTTCGACCACATACACTGAAAAGAACTTATCGGAGTCAAACGATCAATATGCAACCTTACAGAAACAGTCGTCAGTGTTGGGGTTGAATTGGTGTCCCTCGCAAGACAACTTTAATTTCTCAGTAGACGTTCAGATTGAACCAGTGTTCACAAAGAGAAATATTCTTGCAGCAACATGTAAGATTTTCGATCCACTTGGCCTGCTCAGTGCCTGCACTATAGTACCCAAAATGTTGTTGCAAAGGCTCTGGCAATCTGGACTCGACTGGGACGAACCGGTACCTACCGAGGTGAGCAAGGAGTGGAACATTTTTTTAAGCAATATTAAACAGTTAGAATCAATTGATATCCCACGCTTCATTTTGCACACGTCGATCGGTTCACCGGTGTCAATCCAATTGCATTGTTTTGTCGATGCATCGCAAAGTGCCTTTGCTACTTGTATCTATATACGCTGTACGGATAGTGATAATAACGTATCAGTCACGTTGATGTGCGCGAAGGCTAGAGTGTCTCCTATAAAGCCGAGTACGATTCCAAGGTTAGAACTGGCAGCTGCATTACTTGGCGCTCAATTGAGTGAAAAGGTTGGTCAGTCACTCAGGTGTCAAGTCGATGGTAAATACTTTTGGAGTGATTCCACAATAGTTCTTGGATGGATCAAAAATACAAATCCAAGCAACTTAAAACAATTCGTTTTCAATAGAGTAAATGAAATTCACGAATTGACAGACAAGTCTTCCTGGAACCACGTTCCTACTGATCAAAATCCTGCAGACGCAGCTTCGCGAGGAGTCAGCCCTAATCAGCTGCCAGGTCTGAAAATATATTGGGATGGTCCGCCCTTCCTAAAACTGCATAGTTCTGAGTGGCCGAGCACTCAAATTTCAAATACTGAGCTTCCTGAGCTTAAAGTGTACACATGCAATATATCTAAGGAATCATCATTTGAATTTGATAGATTCTCAAAATTTCAAAAAATGATCCGCGTTGTAGCACATATTTTGAGATTTGCTCACAATTGTAAAACCGAGATGAATATGCGTCTAAATGGAAGCTTGTCGAGAGGCGAATTAGATCATTCCATCCAAATCTTGATTAAAGCTTGTCAGCGCGATTCATTTTCTGACGAGTTACATAGCCTTAAAAATAATAAACCTTTAAACAGAAAGTCGCGAATTCTGTCTTTCAACCCATATTTGGATGAACAGGAGATGATTCGCGTTGGGGGGAGGATCCAGAACTCTGTCTGTAATTATTCACAAAAACACCCAATATTATTGTGCTCAAGTCACAACTTTACAAAGCTTTTATTCGAAAAGGAGCATTTACGTTATTTACACTGTGGTCCTCAACTATTATTAAACTTAATTCGAGATCAGTTCTGGCCTATCGGTGGCAGAACTCTCGCTCGACAAACGTATCGAAAATGTATAGTTTGTTTGCGTATACAAGGCAAATCTATTCAACCTATGATGGGTAACTTGCCTTCTCCCCGGGTCACGCTAAGTCACCCTTTCATTGCGACGGGTGTAGATTTCGCAGGTCCGTTTTCAATAGCTGACCGGAAGGGCAGAGGATGCAAGGTATCCAAATGTTGGTTGTGCTTATTTGTGTGTCTCAGTACAAAGGCTGTATCTTTAGAGGTGGTAACTAGCTTAAGTACTGATGCCTTTTTGATGTCTTTGCGCCGATTTATATCACGACGTGGCAAGCCTCATGATGTTTACTGTGACAACGCCACCAATTTCGTAGGAGCCAAAAATGAATTGGGCAGGATGTTGCGAGTTAGCCAAAGATCTATAGATGAGGCTGCCCACGATGAGGGCATTCATTTTCATTTTAGTCCTGTCTATTCTCCCCACTTTAATGGATTGATGGAATCCGGAGTAAAATCGGCAAAATCATTGCTAAAACGTGTGGTAGGAAACGCAAATCTGACGTTCGAGGAGTTAACGACACTATTCACTCAAATCGAAGCAATCCTTAATTCCCGTCCGTTGACTCCTCTAACGTCAGATCCCACTGATCTGTCTCCTTTGACTCCAGGGCACTTTCTGATAGGACGGCCACTGACCGCTTTACCAGAGCCACCTATTACAACCAACTGTCCAAGCAGATATCAGAGAGTAGAGCAGATGAAGCAACACTTCTGGTCGCGGTTCCAAAAGGAATATGTATGCGAGCTGCAGCAGCGGACCAAGTGGCAAGTGAAGAAGGGCGAGCTCAGGATTGGAGACCTCGTCGTCATCAAAGACGACAACCTGCATCCGATGCGGTGGCGCTTGGGGCGCACTCACCGTTTGTACCCTGGACCCGACGGCATTACCAGAGTGGCCGACTTTACAACGGCACGGGGCATCGTCAAACGAGCTTTAGGCAGAGTTTGCGTACTGCCGATTATCAACCACGAGGACGAGGACAACTCTCTTGGAAGCCACGGCATCCAAGGCGGGGACCCTGTTCGCGCGGAGTAGCGTGCCAGCATCTTCTGCAGCGGTGAGGGGAGGCGCGGGACGAGGACGGCCGGCACGACGCCGCCGCGCCCACCAGTCAGCTTTCACAAGTCGAGTCGTACAGACGACAAAGCATTATATTCATCAAATACAATAAACATTTTTTACTGTTCAGGACGCTGTTTCCTTTGCTGCTCCATCTCAGCTGCATCCTGAACACACATAAAAACAATAATACCTATTTATAATGGCAACAAATTGATCGCGAAGGTATTGTTCTGTTTTCGGCTGCCTCAATAATTCAGCGAATCCAGCATTGTCGTTCTTTAGCATACCAATACCACACAAGGGGAACGATAAGAAATATTAATAATTAATTAATAGTTATGATCGTAATTAATCTAAAATAGACGTCGACAACCCTAAGCGTCCGCGCCGGAGTAGGCAGTTGAGTCTCCTAAAGGGTCGCAGTGAACGTACTTCTCCCGCTTTTACTATGACAATACGCTCTGTGAAAAATTCCTGTGTCTATCCAGATACACTAGCGGTCTTTTATTGTTGAGCCACGACAGAACCTTGTCGCAAAATTTAAATGTCAAAATATTATTGTAATTTGTTTGTCGACATGACATTACTTCACTATGACAGCGTTTCATGTATGATCAACAATTAAAGTCCTCGGGTGTACATTGTTAATTCGTAATAGTGCGCTCACACTGGTGTTATTTAAGGTGCTGTATAATACGTTATAAAGCATTTAATGTAAAACATTTTATCACAAATTGTATACAGCAAGCAGCAAGTTGTAACAAAATGTTATGAAGTGTTAGTAAATGTCAGGGACCGGATACCGGTATTTCTTCATACAAAAATACCGTTCTATTTCGTTCTTTAGTTTATCATTTAATTTTTAATGGGGAAATTTTAAAATACAAAGTTGTTACTAAATACACGATTGAGACCTACATAAAGAGCATAAAATAATTCAATATGCTAGGCAATATCGGGGGTTTTTAAAAATACCGGTTCCGGTACCTGGTAAATATTATGGTGTTTTATAACGTTATACATCACTTTATAACAGCAGTGTCGTAGTACCATGATCATAAATGTAAAGATTTTTTATATCGTGCGCAAATTATTGATTTCGAAATGGATAACAACTGGGTACCTACTTTAAATGCAAATGATTTTTGAAAGAATAATCGAAATAAAAACTTGTCAATTTTTTAACACTATGATGGAATTTATGCTATTTATACTGTCAATCAAAGCTTATGAGCTGGTTAGTGATTACCTACATAACTTGTTTTAATACCATGTTTTGTTACGTAATACCTAGTAAAAAAGTCAATTTCATTTTATTTTGTTCATGCATAAAATTTGTATTGCTAGATTTTGCTAAAACGAAAAAACATTATAAGTTAGTTAAAGATTGTAAAATCCGCCATCCTAAAAAAATACACATATTCAAAACTAAATGCTGCCCGCGGCTTCGCCCCGTTATTGTTTATGTTTTCAAAATTATATCAAACGTTGGCTACACAAACCTAGTACCTACTGATTAGAAGAATTTGATCTTCCGTAAAAAAATGACAGAATGTATTTAAGCATAATAACACATCGTAGTTTTTTTTAGTCAGCCAAATGGAGCCATAGGTCACTAGAACCTTTTCACAGTCAACGCGCGGACTTTGACACTGACAGACGCAAATAACAAGCCAATCGCTTATTGCGATATGGTTATACAGTGGCCCAGGGTTCCATTTTGGTTCCGTGTTCATACTTTTTTTTTCTCAAAGTGAGCCGATGACGTGTTATTGTATTTGAAAAGTTACTCACTCGTAGTTTCTCGCTTTATGAAGGTTATTCACATGAATAAACTGAGCCTGTGTTGCAACTTTTTTTTTTAATTGTCGAGCGACGTCGCATCGTTGACGTCATTTCACAGAGTAATTTGACAAACCTGTTAACTGTGACTTTTTTAAGTTCTATATTTTATTGACATACATACTGTCACGCCACTTTCCTATAGAAGTAGGCAGAGACTACTGTTCAGAATTCAAAACTGATCCTTCGTTATGGTAAATGGAAACAGACTTTTTAAAGAGAACAAACTCATTGGACAGTTCAGTGACGTTGACAGTTGACAGATGTCAACGGCACTGTTTGGCGCCAAGCGCTCGGAACGCGCAGATTCTATTGTGATTCCGACTGAGAGATGCTGATTATGTGTAGGGGTGCGTGTCGGGTTACCTCCACGTGTGGCCAAGAGCTGCGGTCCGTTTCTGGATCCGTCCGGGGGGAAGAGCAGTGCTTGGTCCGGTGCACCCTGGGCAACGGCTAATGATTTCCTGGCAGTATCTGAGGGATATCATTGACCGTTGGCTAAGAGCTCGACAGGGGGGGGGGAGGGGGATATTTCGCTGGGTTAGTTCAAACAAACTCTTCTGCACGTATAGCACGAAAGCGCACAAGAGTTAATTTTTAACAGTTGACAGTTAAATTAATTTAAATTAAGCCAAATTATAAGATTACGGTCGGTTTCAATAACGAAGGGTTGTGTGACAGTTCCATAGAATGTAACTGTTAGCGTTCACGAAAGTTTTGACAGCAAAATAAATACTAAATTGAATTACTTAGAAATAAATCAATACTCGGTACTGTAACATTAATAACGTTCTAAAAAGAATCGCGGCGATGTTTTTTGCGTTTACATAATTTTCACGTACAATTTTTCAATATATGTCACTATTGACGAGACGTTGCTAGGTTACGTTCTATGGTTATTAAAACTAGAGAGGTGATTATATATAATTGGGTGATCGGTTAAAATCGCGTATAATCGAAAATCCAAAGACAACCTACAAAAATATGAAGTGAGTATTTTACATTCTTTCACACTCGCTACACAATACCAATCGATTTTATTGGTAATAAATAGATTCCTTAGAACTTAAATTACATAATGAAGTAAAATAATATTTTATTCAACCTATTTTGTTGAAAAAACACAACTTGGCAAAAAGCGTAAAATAGGAATTATAATTATTACATTATGGAGATTGACTTGGGTATTATTATATCGAAATAGCATTTATTTATAAATTAATATGCAGTCGTTATTTTAATGGAATCGATTGTTATTAGTACTAAGATATAATCGATAATCGTTTTATGTGAAAGGTGTCACAAGGAAGCCTCACCTCTAGATTTGTCAATGTTAATGTCACATACAACCCTTCCTTATTGAAACCGAGTGTAATTGAGTTTTTCGAAAAGTTTGAAAGTTTACAAATTATCGTATACCAAAATTTAATCAATGATAACTTCATTACTTCTTACTACCTTTCATTACCTACTTTAGCCATACCCACAATACAATACAATAATTTTATTAAAAAACACTGTAATGTCCATTTACTTTTATTGGATTAATTGACACCATAATATTTTATATTATATAATTATTATTATTTAACTCAACTAAATAATTTAACTTTCTCTCCAGACCTACCTTCTAATATTAAATACACTACCTTCGACTTCATTATATTATACTGATGTGCAAAAAAACGGGTAATTTTCCCTATAAAGCTGTATAAATTATGTAAAAAGTGACCCGTTATTTTTTCTCATTAAGTGTACCTACAACGCAATATAACTTCTATACTGAACAATATATAAACCAGTCCCATATTTCGAGTTACCTTTTTTAATTATTTTGATGGGCTTTAAGATAATTTTCTTGTCTTATCTAAGACATTCAATACAAAATCTGGAATGACTCGACCATAATTCAGAATATACATCGTGATGGATTGTATTTATTTTAATTAAATGACGATGTAATCTTAACTGGAATGATGAAATAAACATAAATATATTTTTATATATGAGATTTTAAATATACGAAAAGGTTTTTCGAGTGCCGGACGGGATTTGAATCGGCGCTCTAGGCTATACGCGCCTAGCCTCCTAACAACTGGACCACCCGGGACTCCCACCCAACCGGACGCTCGAAAAACTTTATCGCTTGCATACGCCATTAGTGGCATGTGGTGTCATCTATCGTAACCTTATTGACAAGCTACGACTCCGACGTTCCAAATTGAATTGGTAAGGCGTAAAAAATGATGAACGAATTCTAATAATATTTGTTTTTTATAGAGAGAGAGAGAGGGAGAAACATTTATTTATTTATTTATTTATTTACTTAGTTTTTTCTTTTTTTTTTTTTTTTTTGTTTATTTAATTATTTGTTTATTTATTTTTATAAAGGCATATTTTATATAGGCATTAAATCAGATTATGTGGAAATTAGTAGCCAGAGGTTAATTGAAATGATGATGATGATGAGATAATCATATTTCACATTGCTAGATCATTTTATTGCTCCAAAAACCCCTACAAAGCAAAGAGCCCCATCTGAGATCCCCGAAATAAACAAATAAATTATGCAGGAATTGCACGTGTAAAGATATAACATAAATCGATGAATTCCTTAAGAGGGTGCACACATCCCTACTGAGCTGGCAACGTCGCATTTTTGGTGATTTTTTGCGGTTTAATGAATGAAAGTTTCAAATGTTCGTCTGTAGTGCACTTCGTTTTTAGTGTATTAATGTGTCCAATGCAATGATTAATCGTGATGGACTTTTATTTTCGTATTAAAGAGATAAAATACTATATCTCGTTTAATAAGAAAGTAAAAGTCCATCACGATCAATTATTGCGTTAGACACATTAATACACTAAAAACGAAATGCACTACAGACGAACATTTTGAAACTTTCATTCATTTTCTGTGAAATAATCGCAAATAATCACCAAAAATGCGACGTTGCCAGCTCAGTAGGGACGCACGCTCTTAAGTAATGTCGATACACGAAAAAGATAAGATAAAAAAAAACATAAAATAGTCCATGTTTTTAATTTAAACAATATAAACACATATTCTTAGCTAATATACGTCCCAGTTCAAATGCTAGTCTAGTTCATTAATGCATGACAGTATCACAAGTCGCCCTTCCTTATTACTTTTTAATATTAGGATGAAATAATTATTAAGTACGTAATTTAGTCTAATTAATTTTCAGTCAACGTTTAGTTTTCTGAAGGAGCCAGGCATTCCCAGGTACTCCTCGTTGAACTTGTTACTCGATCTCCGTGATTCGTCAGTCACCATATGGTCTAAGTCTTTGATTTTCTTCTGCTCTTCTTCGGTGCTCAGTAGGTCGCCCCACATATCTGGAAGAAAAAAATCGTTTTAATAAAACCGAGTGGCAAT
Source organism: Pandemis heparana (assembly GCA_963854515.1). Classification (NCBI taxonomy): domain Eukaryota; kingdom Metazoa; phylum Arthropoda; class Insecta; order Lepidoptera; family Tortricidae; genus Pandemis; species Pandemis heparana. The sequence continues at coordinate 6,667,232 of OY978022.1, read as the reverse complement.
TCGATAGTTCAAAAACACTGAGGACGTGAAGTAAGTAAGTACTTACTTATTTTACTGTATAAACTAGCTTCTGCCCGCGACTTCGCGTAGAATTAGCAATTGACATGTTTATCGCTATCCCTCAGGAAATGTGCAATTTTCCGGGATAAAAAGTAGCCTATGTTTCAATCTAGGGTACCAGCTATCTTCGTTCCAAATTTTATCCAAATCCGTAGATTCGTTTTAGCGTGAAGAAGGAACAAACATACACACTCACTCACATCGTCACATTGTCACATCGACACAAACTTTCGCATTTATAATATTAGTAGGATTACATACATACGTACATATCGTCACGCCTCTTTCCCACAGGGGTAGGCAGAGACTACTTTGTTCCACTTGCTACGAGCCTGACATACCTCTTTCGCTTCATCCACATTCATCAATCTCTTCATACATGCTCGTCGGTTTCGGGTACTCTTGACCTGGCCTTTTTCCAAAACGCCCCCAACTTGATCATGGAACGTCCGCCTAGGCCTTCCCCTCCCAACGCACCCATTCACTCTCCCCATATAAATCTGTTTAGTTAATCTTCTTTCATCCATCCTCTCTACGTGACCAAACCAACTAAGCATACTTTTTTCTATCCTAGTCACTATATCTTCTTTCACACCAGCACGTTCCCTTATCGCACTATTCCTTATTCTATCTTTATATTAGTAGGATTAGTAGGATATAAAGAAACAAACGCAACTCACAAAAAAGAAGAAGAAAAGAGAAGGTCGATAGCCGTAGTACCGAAACAAATCCGAAGACGCAGCGTTGGCATGCCACCTTCTAGGTACTAAGTGGACCGACAACATCGAGATAATTGCAAGCAGAGGGCGAATGCAGTTGACCGTCATCGCTCGATGTGGGAAAGGCAGTTCAAGAGCAGACGTCTCATGGCGATGATAGGCTATAGGAGTCATTGATGTTGGAAGGTCAAAGAAAAGGCTTGCGAGCATTCTTTGAGAGGGTCCATGCTTTATGGCTGATAACAGAAAATCTACTAGCCCGCGGCTCCGTCTCCGTCTGCTATCCTGCGAAATCTATGCTATTTTCCAGGATGCAAACTATCCTATGTCCTTCTCCGGGACTGAAACTATCTTTATACCAAATTCTGACTAAATCGAATATGCATTTTTAGCGTGAAAGGTAACAGACACACAGATAGAGAGTTACTTTCGCATTTGTAACATTAGCAGAGATTTCTGTGTTATATCCACAAAAGGATGATAAGACGAAGTGCATTTATATTTATGGACCGACCGCTTGACAGAGTCCTCGCCCGCGCGGCACAGGGGCGCGGGGTAGGACGAAAAAGGGGACCGGGAGCGGTGCGGGCGCTCGCACCTCTTTTGGCCCCCTTTGTCGCCTACCCCGCGCCCCTGTACCGCGTCTATAGCAAGCGCTGTTTAAAGAATAAGTACACTCACCTTGCAATTTTTCAATTGAGGGCTCATCACCATCGTAGTCTTTAGGCAATATCTCTTTAGGTATGTATTTGTAGAAGTCTTCTAAAGTGCTGTGCACTTTAATTCTGTCAGCTACCTTCTGTTTCATTCCTTGCTTCAGCAGAAATAAGAATTTGTCCACAAAAGAAGTTGCGTTTAGTATATGGATACCCTTTATTTTTGTTCCATAGCCTTCCTAAAAAAAATATTGCTCATTACAGGTGGCGGCACGTAAGTCTAACGAGGAGTACGCCCGCCCGCGTCCCTTCCACTCCCCCGCTATGCCTTATTTTCGACTACTGCGCATCAACGGTCATCGCTAGACTTGCGTGACGGCACTTGTACTTGAAAAGGGTACGAAATGTTCAACAATTCTTTATGTGACGGACTTGAAATAATAAAACTAATTTTAATTATTCGCACTATTTGTGGAAGAAACCATGATAATCTTATTTTGGCACTTGATTAACTTTGTGCAACTAATAAAATATGGTAATAATTAATTGCGTTTATCAACCTGATGTATCACTAATAATAATAGTGATAAATATATGGTCTTAATGGCTGTTTTGGGGATAATAATCTACAACTATTATTTTGTTTAATCTGCAATTATTCTTCCACACAACTTTACTATTGATTAATAAACCATCTGTGTCTTTTTCAATAATGTTGACTTTTGTATTTTTAGTACGTTTGTCTCAGTAGTACTTTTAGAAATAAATCGGGGAATGGTAAGTACTTTTATTTCATACATATTCTTAAATATCTTTGAAACTAATTAAGCCATTTAAAATTATGGATAGATATTTAGAATTTGCAAGGGTGTTAGTCAATTTGAGATAACAGTTCCCTTTTTTTCTCTTATTTAACTGAAGCAGTCCAGCAGATTTGGAGTAAATTGACTGGAGAGACGGACGGTGGGTGTCCGATCTGACCGTCAATCGTTCGACAGCCAATTCATTGGCCAACCCTTTAATATCAGCTTAACCGTAAAAATTTTATAAGTTTAAAAACCTTTTTGCGTGGTTCACATTAAGCTAGGGTAGGTTTGATTTATAACTTTTTTTATTTTTACTAGAAAATTTTATTATATGTATAGATTAATGAAGGGTTTGTCAGAATAATTGGTTGTCTAACGATACATTTTGTCAAGCGTTTGTCGGTCAAATGTTAGTGCACCCGACGGAATTGCAAACGTTTCGTTTTTTTTAATTGTGTGTAAAACCTTATAGACCTTACCGTTGATAAAATTTCCGATTTCTTCAGCAACACGGGGTTGAGTTTCGCGAGTATTCCGAAATTTATGTTTTTCATATCAATGATGTATCTTTCTGCTATACCGTAGTCATCGTATGCCCTGTATTCTCCAATCTAAAAAAGGGTAAGTAAGTATCTATTTAAAGTTATTCTAAAATATTATCTATCTATACATAAATAAGTATAATAAAACTGTAACAGTTCGATGTCTGTACATAGGAGATATTAAAGAAAAAATAAATTAAGGGGTCTCTTACTACTTACTCTATATTAAGCGTTATCTCTATAATAATGCACTGTTTCTTTTTAATTGCAGAGCAGTGCTGAAGCAGATTCATAAAATAAATAGTTTGATCGATTGATTGATGTTGGATGGGTTGTGATTTTATCGTGTAATTTTAGTTAGACTTACGTAATAACAGTATCTGAAGTAATGCAAAAGGTTGAAATTATCCATGTCCTCTTTAAAACTGCATAAGAGGATCCTTGTGGAGTCTACGGGATGCAATTTGGGCAGTGGGAAATAGTTTCTGAAAGAAAAGAAAAACATGTGAAGATCAAGTACCTATACATTAATAGTGGCGTGTAGTATTGGGTTAACAATGTAGGCAGCGGTAGGCAGCGGTAAAGTGACGCAACTCAATTTGTATGCGCTGCCTATCCTGGCGACCCCCACTGCAAAAGCAGCATTAACTGTATCATTATGTATGTATGTAAACTCTTTATTCTACAAAAATAATTAAATCTTTGAGTGGATGACAGGAGTACTATTATAATATTAGGGACGGACGAGTGTTTTGAAAAATTACAAAAACTGAGAGCCACAATACATAACTCGCGTATAAAAAAGATACGGCATTGATATGAAAAAGATAAACTTCGGAATACTCGCGAAGATCAACCCCGTGTTGCTGAAGAAATCGGAAATTTTATCAACGGTAAGGTCTATAAGGTCACACAATTAAAAAAAACGAAACGTTTGCAATTCCGTCGGGTGCACTAACATTTGACCTACAAACGCTTGACAAAATGTATCGTTAGACAACCAATTATTCTGACAAACCCTTCATTAATTTCTTAATAAAAAAGGGAAAGCTAGAAATAGAACGGCCATTCTCAGAGCAGGCAATTTTTGGACGTCCGAGCAAATATCGCAGGCTTTCTTAGGCTTTTTAGACATTTTACTATTTTTCATAGTTAATTTGCGTCCCATTCTAGCTCGCACAATAAGTTTTTGCACGATCATAATGGTTATAACTATTTAAAAAAAAATACTAAAACCCCATTCTCCTAAGCTCCGTTTAGCGAGCGGACTCCAAAATTGAGAACAAAACCTTGTGTAACTTTTAAAAAACTGTCGGTAGCCTATGTTAGGTGTTTTATTATTCAAGTCAACTAGTTGGACTACATATTAATAATAATTAACAATAGCGGTAAGGTCTTACTCATATAATTTTGTTTTTTTTACCGCGCGAGCGAACTTCCATCTAAACTCCGTTAATGGATATAAGATCACAAATTACACCACTATTTGTAAGCTTACGGGCAACCCAATAGGGCTGTACGCTAGTGTTCTGCCTGGTCCCCGTCAACGTCTAGGTCGGGTGCAGGCATGGCGTTAAGGGCCAAAATTACGAACATATATATCTAAATTCCATTTTGTGTTTCCCGTCTCTGCTAAACTCCGTTTAGTTGTTTTATTTTTTACTGGTATTCTTCTGTATCTATTTGTCTTGCTATCATTATAGCTCGTTATCCTATGTAAACGACGTATTTGCTGCTATTCCCTTAAATGCATCCATCACTAAATAAAAAATCGAAAATGGCTTTCTCCCTAAGCTCCGTAGACTAAACTCTGTCGTATTTTTGATAAGAATTTAGAAAATTATACAAAATCTGATTATTTTTGTACATAAAATCGTTTATTATAGCACTCACTTTTGAGTACCGATGTTTTCGTGTTCAAGAAGTACACATTTTTGAAAATATTTATTTATGATGACACATGATTTTTGTGTTCCAGTGAATTATGACACGGGGTTCACGTTACATGCTGTATATCTTATTTTTCGATCATAATGTTTGCTTTTTATTTAATTTAAACAAATAAGTAATATTTTATTCATATTTAATGTATATCGATGTCTCAACTCCGTCTTGATGAAAAATCAATGTGTTATAAATCATAAACTAATTGGTTTATTTAATGGCCAAAAGCACAGTAAAGCTTCTTGTAGCATAGATTTTCACATTGTACTTCAATTATGTTCATAAATGTAAAACTCAAAATCAAGACGGAGCTTAGGCTGAGAACACGTTTTCCTGAGAATGACCGAGAAAACAAACCTATTCTAGCCTAATGTGAACCACGCAAAACGGTTGTTAAACTTATAAAAAGTTTACGGTTAAGCTGATATTAAAGGGTTGGCCAATGAATTGGTTGTCGAACGATTGTCGGTCAGATCGGACACCCACCGTCCGTCTCTCCAGCCAATTTACTCCAAATCTGCTGGACTGCTTCAGTTAATCAATTACGGTCAAAAATTACCGTTTAAGACGGGTACAATTATAATATTTTTTGGGTATATAAGAAGCTGTGATTGGTTACAATAAAAACTACGTCACGCCCTTTGTCTCTGTCATACGTTCCGTTTCTACGTTTGAAGTTATACAATACTAATTAAGATAAAAGAAAAAAAAAACAGGGAACAATCACACAAATCGACCTACTCGTAGTCCCAAAGTAAGGGCTAGTTAGGTTAATTAAAATGAAAACAGTTTGATTCGCAACGGTGTGTGTGTGTGTCTGTGGTATCGTAGCTCACAAACGGATGGGCCAATTTCGTTCGATGCATTTTTTTTCATTTGAAAGCTAGTTTTTTTGTGGTCGTTCTTAGCCGTGTTAGGTAAAAATCGATCCCACAGTTTGATGATTATCAGCTCTTTTCCAGAATGATGTAAAGCATTTTTGGCATAAAATTGGTTTTATTTTTATTTATTTATGTACTTATTCGATTCATTCGTGGGGGTTTTTATTTTTAACCGACTTCAAAAAAATGAGGTTCTCTATTCGGTTGTATTTTTATTTAATGTTGTTAATTACGTGTTTTACTTACACGCAGTTAAGGATTGACTTAAATTCTTCGGGAGTCCGGTTGAGGGTGAGGTCGGACATCAGGCCTCTTGCGGTTAGTACGTGGTCGATGCGTTTCTTGGCTATCTCAACCGAGCCTTTTGACAAGATCAGCATCCTCTCCACCAAGATGGTCTTAGCTGGAATTGATATTAAAAAGAAAAGTTTAAAATCCAAATGCAATCGACACCATTCGCCTATTGCATGACACACCTATAAGTTAATTCGTAGTGGTGCACCCACACTGGTATTATTTAAGGTGTTGTATACCGTTATAAAGCATTAAATTTATTGTAACAAAATGTTATAAAGTGTTAGTAAATGCTATGATCATAATACATACATATATACATAAATCACGTCGTTATCCCTTACGGGGTAGGCTGAGCCTAAGGTAACAAGACCTAAAGGCCACGTTTAGCATAAATATCTTATAGATGAAAACATTCCTTGTATCGTGCGCAAATTATTGACTTCGAAACGGATAACAACTATGCTAATGATTTTTGTTAATTCTATGACGAAATTGGTTTACGCATCAGACCAAGCTGTTGAGCCGGTTAGCGAATATTATAACTCGTTTAAAATCGTATTTTGTTACGTATGTCTAGCAAAAAATTCACAAGGATGACGTGGTTCGCTTAGTTGGTAGTGACCCTGCCTGCGAAGCAAGCGCCCCGGGTTCGAATCCTGGTAAGGGCATATATTTGTATGATGAGCACGAATATTTGTTCCCGAGTCATGGATATTTCTATCTATTTAAGTATGTATATCTCTATATAAGTATTTATATCGTTGTCTAGTATCCATGATACAAGCCTTACTAGGCTTACTTTGGGACTAGGTCAACTAGTGTGAATTGTTCCCTAATATTAATTTATTTATTATGTACCTAAGCATAATAATCAAATGGTGCAGTCGTTCGGAAGTTACACGAGAACATACATTTCGTAATTTTTTTTACCTATAGAAGATCAGGTTCTTATAGCATTACCATAATTGTCTTAGACATGACTAAAGACTAGCCAACCCAGGGTCTCGAACTTTTCAAACGGGTTTGAAATCTTAGCAAACCAACCAACATTTGCATTTAAAATAATAATAAGAATTTTATGTGCATTAGAATAGAAGATGACATTGTTGTTCTCAGTACAATTTATTGTTGTAGACAGTAAGGCCAGAGTTCAAGGCCAGGGGGTAAGGATCATCTGAGCAATGAAACGTTATTTCAAACGTCATCCTTACTGATTACGATTGTCTTTTCTTTCCAATTTATTTATCCGTCGCGGCATCATGCTTATGGTCAATTGGGTATGAGTATGAGTATCAGCATACTCATAGGTACTCAAATTCATTTATAGTGCCTACGATTACTTTTATATTATACTTACTTGCTAGGGGCCTTACCATGATGTCTTAGTGCGATTATGTTCCGAACGAAAGCTGGATCGATCGCTGTCAAATCCAAACTAGAACTGTCAAAAATGACAGCTAAAGAATCGGAATTGATTAGCTTTAAGACGGTGCATTCCTACTGAGCTGGGAACGTCGCATTTTTGGTAATTTTTAGGGTTCCGTACCTCAAAAGGAAAAAACGAAACCCTTATAGGATCACTTTGTTATCCGTCCGGCCGTCCGTCCGACTGCCAAGACCCTTTTTCTCAAGAACGCGTAGAGGTATCAAGCTGAAATTTATATCAAAATACTCAAGTCTACTGTCCCTTGAAGCTGTGAAAAAATCAAACTTCTAAGCCAACGCAATCAAAAGATACAGCCGTTTTCCGCAAATTTTCGAAACTCGCAAGCGAATCAAAACCTACAGGGTACTTTCCGTGAACTCAAAATCTTGAAATTTGGTACGAAGCAACGTCTTATAGCACACATTTATACACAACATATTTAGAAAAATTGCGAAACTCGTAAATATGTATGTGGGTCTGTATATGTATATCAGTGCCCAATATAAAGTGGCCCCACACTGCGTACATTTTGCGTTGTAGCAGGGCTCTGGCTTACACTGATTTTTAGATATTTATACTTAGATAATGTTACGGAACCCTTAGTGCGCGAGTCCGACTCGCATTTGGCCGGTTTTTTTTACGATTATTTCACAGAAATTGAATTAAATATTCAAACGTGCGTCTCTAGTGCACTTCGTTTTTAGCGTATTAATGTGTCCAATGCAATGATTAATCGTGATGGACTTATAAAGACTTTTGAAGAGAGAAGAGAAGCAACTTTTCAACTTTTCGACTTTCTTTTTTTTTGCTCTCAAACCAGCATGGACGAATATTATTTAACTCTTTCATTTGTGATGTCGATCTGTCACTATAAAAATAATTTTATAATCTTTTTCTACAGTTCAAGTTGACTTCAAAAAATTGCTCTTAATTTTCCGATCTCTTCTGATGACGAATTTTATAACCTTACCTAAATATGGAACGGCTGCTTGAAGATGTTCTTCCTTGGAGCACCAGTCCATCACTGCTTGTATTCCCTCTTTTAGCCGATCCAAGTCCATCCCGCCATAATCCCGGACTGCCTGCACATGTTTTTCACTTAATTGTAGCAACGGGTGGTTGAATTTAATGTCGGCCATCTTGTAATCCTGAAAAGATGATAAGTTTTTATTGTTAATTATGTAGTCAGTCGCCACCTGGAAATGTTGAGCCACTTGCCACCTTGTCTTTACTCGTATTTAGCCAGGTGCACTTTAGGCTCCATTCCTTAACGAATGAGGGCTATTATTGCGTATGGATCCGCCTAGAGGTGCTAATGTAGCGTGAAGATAGAAACGTCAAGTAGGTAGGTATAGCAATAGTTGCATTTTTAACCGACTTCAAAAAGGAGGAGGTTCTCAATTCGGTTGTTTTTTACGGCCTTATATCACGGATTTTTATTGTTGTAAAGATTGTTCCTGATTATTAATGGCAGACGTACGATGGATCTCATAAAAGAGGAAAATAAATAATTTGTTACATTTAAAAATAATTAAAACTAATTTTGAATGGGTAATGTGAATCCGCAATACTTTTAAAGCAGTTAAAGGTGTACTCTCATCTCATCATTATCATCTCCAGCCTATATACGTATACGTATATACTGCAGGGCACAGGCCTTCTCTCAAAATGTACCAAAAGCCCTCTTTACACTATACAGCTAAACTAAGACCAGTGGTTGTTGCCACTCTCATTGTTCATTGTTGTTGGCTCAATTCAATTCAATTCAAATTTAGGAAAAGTGACTCCATCAACTTTTTGATGATTCTGCCAATGTCGAGATTGGATGAGACACGGTAAGTAGGTGGATGACTTATTCAAAAATCTGCCAGTTTTCGGTGGGAGTACCAGTCACCATCTGCAATGGAAACAGGCTCAATTTTCCCTGGTGTTGACTATGTACGTCACAAATAGGTAAATACATCCATCACGGTCACCACTCAAGAACTAGTTAACCTCAACGGCCACTAGTTCTACGGCAAATTTGACGTGCCCACTGCCACTTCAGCTTGCTAAGTCGATGAGCTATGTCGGTTACTTTGGTTCTCTGACGAATTACTTTGGTCTGAATTTAATTCGTAATAGAAACTGCGAGCATAGGTCCATAGGCCGCTGAGCGACCTTAAACAGTAAGCTGGTTGTCTAACTCGCTCATAATCGCCACCGTGTTCATTTCGGCAGTTCATGTATGGGCTGACAATTGGCATCGGAATCAGCTAGCTGTCACATTCATACAAGAATTGTCAAAATGAACACGATGGCGATTGCGAGCGAGTTAAACTAAGCCTACATGTGGACAAGTCGTACAGAGAGTGGCCATGTTTTGGAAAGACATCAGGGGCCTTACCATTACGTCTTAATGCGATTCAGTTTAGGTTCGCTCGCTGTCAGATTCATACTGAAAGTGAGAGCTAAAACTTGAACTGAGTCAGAATTAGTAAGGCCCTGTACATTTTTTGTAAACACTTTCTATACTGTCGGTTCAATCAGACTTACCGCCACGCGTCTTTTCCATATGCCCCTATGACAGAAACTACTTTGTTTCACTTGCTACGATCCGCGATTTCGCTTCATTTACATTCATCAATCTCTTCATACATGCTCGTCGTTTTAGTTTAGGGTACTTACTCTTGACCTGACCTTTTTTGTCAAAACTACAGATTTATCTTGCAGGCAGCTAGAGCATTTTCGCGGATAGATAGCCTTGTGAAATGTAACGTCAACGACAGAAACTACTTTATTAACAAGTTAATAACAACTTCGTGTTTCATTTTCTTGTACATAGTACCTTTATGTACCTAATGTTCAAACATGTTGGCAGTAACGTAAGCAGTCGAAATATCCATATTTGCTTGTCAAAGTAACACTATGGCACAGGGCGGCCACGACGTACAAAATCCGCGTTCTGAAATGAACACAGGCACGACGTCGTCTGTACACGCGTCAATGTGTGCGTAAGATACACAGGGCTGTCTATCGCAAAAACCTAGTACTATAAGTACTACCAATGAAATAAATATAGGTACTTATAATGAAGATATGGCTTAGATGTTTGATTAGATAAATAAATGTACTTAATCGTTATCTATTTATTTAAACTAACTTAAAATGTGTCTGCCTGTGTATTTAAGCATTATTATTTTCAATTACAATAGATGTACGACAACAAACTTAAGCGAATGATTCTGTAGTTATTTCATGTATTAATCGCGATAATTTCAGAAAGTATTAATTTTCTAATGTTTTATAAAATGAAGTAGATAGGATAGGTTCCCGAACTTGCGACGTGCGGCCGACATACATCGCGTTGCGAGCCCTACTAGTTGCCAGCAGCTTTCCGGCAGACTGCGCTTGAGGGGTGGGGTAACTCGAATCGGTGCGGGGCGGAGCGTGGCCATTCTGTACGTTAGTACTATTATATATTCTGTGACTATGGTGAATTTTGTTGACCAAGTAGGTACTTTGTAAGTATTTACTTAGTAGTACGAGTAGGTATATATAAGTAAGTAAAGTACTTATCAAGGGTCATAGATTATGGGCTTTTTGGTTTGTCCGCAAATGTTTGCATTTGAGTGCCAGCATAGCAGTGGCGTGGCGTCCATAGAACTCTATTCCCACTGGCTTGCCTATTTTAAGGCAGTTGGGCAATTTATTGTGCAGAATTAGAGGAAAAGGCTAGTTAAGTTCCCTTCGGCTTGGCTTCTGATATACTTGACGCCACGCCACTGCAGCATAGAGGAAAAATGGGTGCGTCCCACGAGATATAGCTACAAAATATCTTATTTCATAATAATAACGTTCACAAAATTTAATGAACGTTAGCAATAACAGCAAAAAGTATAATTTTTTAACGTTAAATTATTATAACGTTATTTTTATATAACTTCAATTTGTATAAGATTTATATGGACTAATTTCTTTTAAAATGCAAGACATTGTTTAATTTTCGGCGAGCGAGCGAAGCAAACGAGCAAGACAGTACGGACACAGTACATATAAGCACAAGCAGTAGGGAATATTCGAACAAATCGGTCGAAACGAACGCACACATAAACACGCGCTTTTACACGGCCCCTAAGCAGATCTCGCGGTGCCGTCAGTCGCGCGTGGCGCATTGAGACGAGCGGCCGTGTTCGTTTTAAACATGCCAAGAGCGTATTGCGCAGTGTACGGCTGCTTGAACTCGGCTTCTTCAAAACCGGAGCTTTCGTTTTTTAAACTCCCTGCTGATGTTGAAAGGTAAGAATAATACTATATTATTATGAAATAAAATGTATAATATTATTTTTATAACGAGAAATGTCAGATGTCACTTCTCCGACAAATGCTTTTTCTGTTAAATAAAACGTTTGGCTGTTTAGATGATAAGTAAGTAGTTGCCGTATATCATAGACCGTGTTTTTGGTGAAAAAAATTTCTACGGGCTTTCATTGTTATCATCTTGCATCTATAGTATATGTTTATGTACTAATATATTATAGAAAACTACACTTGAAGGATAACTTGTCAAATACCTATAGGTAGGGCAAACCTTGGTTAATCGGTGATACATAGTTATGTTTAATTTTGGCCAATATGACATAAGTTTTTTTTTCATAATTTTGACGGATGCGTTCGGATACTTGCTGCATGATAGCATGTTGAATGAAAGTGCCGCCACTACTGGAAATTGGTACAAGCCGTAAAGGTATCGAGTATTTCCGCTATTAAACCATAATGTACCTAACTATCACCGAATTACTCATATCACCGATTTGCCGAGGTTTGCCCTACTATTCAATTTAACAAAAATTAAATCGACAACCCTAACGCTTTATTGGAGCGTAGGTACTTATTTCAAAAAGTAGGGCTATCTTCCCTACTGCTTTAGCTTATATATATACTGTGGTACGGAGCGGAAGCTTGTCGAGTTTGTAATGTAAACAAAATTGTCACTTGTCACCGACAATTGTCAGGTTGGTGAAATAGGGGCCTGGTAGACATTATTTCAAGGACTCATATGGCGGCATTTCTACTCCATTACCCATTACTTAATCCATCTATGAGCGCTAACGTAGTAAACTGGCAATGCACGTCACGTCATAAATAGGTAGTTATTTTCTAAGTTACAGCGAACGGAAAAACATGGAAACATTTCTAACGACTTACTACATTATGTAGCTTATTGTGTGTAACGTATTGTTTACATAGTTATGTCGGCAGAAATTCTCAGTATTATCTCGTTTGAACCTTTCCATACACTGAACGTTTGCGGGTCAATTTCCCAAGCAGTAAATTTTGATGGCAAGACTGAAAACGCAGGTGCAGAAGGCTTTGATAATGTAGAACTATTTTTTTTAGGAAACAGCCCCCTATTGTCTACCTCGGGCAACAGCTAAAATTAAAATATTATGTTATTTAATCATTTAAAAATATATATTTAGACCATATTTCTCATCAAGGTGGGTTGTGCCGGAGCCGGTTTTAGTTACAAAATGCCGTATAATTCGGATACAATGCGTGACAATATTTTTCTTTTACCTTTATTTTATTACCATATAAACAGGTAACAAAAAAAGCACATCACCTGATTTTAACCTCATTTGTAAACCTTTGAATATGTGCATATACATTTGTCCGGAGACACGCTCTCATTCCGCGGGCAAATTTTGGGAACGATTTATTTCCTGAGTTTGATCCCTTAAGCCCCCCGTTTCTCGCACACTCCGAGTAATAGTCAAACTGCAGCGCTCAGCGAGATTGGACGTGTGTTATTTTGAAACGTTTTCGAGTAAATTTTATTTTTTTATCATCGCCATGGTGTGGGGACAAAATAAAAATCATTCCGGAGTTAGTCATAGTTTTTGTATTTTGTATCGCTTTTGTTTGTAATTTATATATGTCACGTAAAATATAGTCCTAATTTCAAGAGTTCAATTAGTTTAACAACACGACTCTTAACATTCCTTTAATATTTATTTTTATGTCGAGTTTCTCATTCCACCATTTTTATTCTGGTGTTTCCGGTGTAGTAAAATGAAATGTAGCTTCACTTTAGTATTATGAAAGGGTCCGTAGCAATTTTCTAAAATGAAATACTAACCCAATTGCGTTGCGGTTTTTGGTATAATATTAGTATTGTACCAGCGCATGTTTTTAGATAATGTTTAGGCTTTTAGGCTACCAGGGAACGTTACAAAAAGGTTTTTTAAAAAAATAGATGTAACTTTGTACAACTCGCACTTAATAAGTACTCGATAGTAATTGTAAATCTGTGACTGATTCCTACAGCAGCAGGTTATCGGGAGTTAGTTCGGGAATCGTATAATACAAAATAATAGTTTTGATTATGGAACCCTATTTTTTACTTTAATTCCGGTGGTCTTAATATCATTCCAGTGGGCTGATATTATAATCCCGGTGTACATTTATCATTCCATTGGAACTTATCTTTCATTCCGGTGTACATTTATCATTCCGTTGTGTGTTTAGAAATTTGACCTCTGATATCTCGAAAACTATTTAAGATTTCACGTTCCCTTTCAGATATGTCTTACAAAATAGTCTAAAGTATCTTTTGGCATTTAAAAATTTGAAAAAAAAATCAGATATAAGGAATCACACCGAAATGATACAAAAAATGCGTCTTGTTGAAATTGACCCTTGCTAAGTACAGAACATTATTTGGTGCGAAAAAAGGTAACTCGGCTTTAAAGCTAAAGCGTTTGAAGGTGGAAACACATTATTAACACGCGACGCGACCCGATGCAACGCGACGCGTGTTGAGTCGAATCAAATTGTTTATTTTCTATGACCAGAACCACACTACGAACATCCGACGCGTCGCCATGCGCATACATTCGTTGCATCGGGTCGCATCGCGTGTTAATAAAGTGTTTCCACCTTGAGACATCTGTTACAGCAAAAAACCGGTTGTCTATAAAGTCAGTTTATGGACGATACCTAGTTTTACGTGATAATTATAACGATAAATGGTCGCTTTTGGGGCTAAGTTACGGCGGGCGCGCAGTGAAGGTTCGCCAGGGTAGGCAGCGGGAGGGTGGCGCACCACAATTTGTATGCACGCCCTAGAAGTTACGCCATCTATCGGTACTTGGTTAAATCGCTTAGTATCTATCAAATCAATCTAACGACCCTCAAAGTGAGGTACGCAAAGTGGTTGCGACAACAAGCAACAGATGTCGCTACTTGCGACACACACTGACGTCAGTAACGTTACGCGACGAGTCATGCTTTTTCGTGAGTGCGGCCCGCGTTCATCGATTTATAAGACATCAAAAACCAACAATAAAACTGGGTAGACATCTGCGAGCTGTAACTCTTACTGTAACAGTTTAAAACGTGTATCATCTTAGGCCTCAACTTCGCCTTCCATCAAACGAGATTGAAGTCGAACGTAAGTCAAAACCAGCTTGTTTTGGTAAAAGTGTTATATGTATGTTGATAAGAGTATTTAATAATCTACCCATAGAAATAAGAAATTCTGACATGCCTGAGTATAAATACAAATTACGTAGGTAATTTTTGTTTGGATAAGAGTTATTATAGCATTAATAATTATTTAAATCCAATAAACGAATAGCTTTGCATTTAGTCCTGTTAAAGCAATCATTAAATAACTAATAATTATACTTCTGAACTTGACATAATGTAATATTTTAGTTTGATTTAATTTTATGGTATATTTACAAATGTTATAATGATCTTGTAATCCTAGTTTATAAGTAATATTTGTATGCTTGTTTAAGTAAAATGTACGCACTCAAAAACGCTTCTTCATCTGTATTCAATACGACATTTTTTGCAAATAAATATTCTTATTCTTATTCAATTTAAAAAAAAAAAGAAAGTGGAATGCCACGTTCACACTAGGCTTTTTGGTTCATCAGTTAGGCATCAGTTAGGGTTACAGATCGCAGATGCGTACCCAGTTTTATATCTCACTCACCGTCATCATCTTCCTAGCGTTTTTCCCGGCACTTGCCACGGCTCAGTGAGCCTGGGGTCCGCTTTGACAACCTAATCCCAAGATTTGGCGTAGGCACTAGTTTTTACAGAAGCGACTGCCAGCTGACCATCCAACCCAGAAGGGTAACTAAGCCTTATTGGGATTGGTCCGGTTTCCTCACGATGTTTTCCTTCACCGAAAAGCTCATGGTAAATTTCAAATGTAATTTCGCACATAAATTCCGAAAAACTCAGAGGTGCGAGCCCGGGATTCGAACCCGGGACTCTCTGCTTGAGAGGCCACAGGTCAAACCACTAGACTACCACGGCTTCTTTTATATCTCACTCACCGTGATTCAAACTTAAGGTCAACGACGATTAAAACTAATTATGTGCAGTCCACCTTGATCTCTAGTAAAAGATATACATATAATGTGTTTATAAGAACATTACACATTTAGTGTAAAAACGGCGAAACAAAAACAAAATTGTGTTGCTCTGAAAGGAGAACATTTTTATTAATTACAATGCTGCAAACATAAATTATATCATGTAAAATATAAACTAAACACTCTACCTGAAAGGAGAAACAACATTAAATGCTAATATTTCGCATATTCTTCTATTTATTATAATTATTCAACTATCTTTAACATTACGTTTTAAGTCTAACTGACAGCTTTCATAGACAAGGCCATGGACAAGTTAAATGAGGAGCTATGAACCTCATTCACATACATACTGAGAGAACATCAAGAAATCTGTGATTTGCAGTATTGTCTTAAGTAATTAACTATGATAAAACATTGGGTGCGTAACGATGGGTATAACAACATTTGCTATAATATTAGTCGCTATAACGCTCATTTGATATAATTATTAAATCATATAACAACATTTAATATATTTAAATATGATAGAATTATGATTTTCTATAACGATCATTTAATCTAAAAATATTTCATATAACATACATTTAGTATAATGCATATTTTCTATAATAAACTTATGATATCAAGTTGATTTCATATAAAGTACAGTTAGAATAACAATTTTTGATATAATGTATTAGAGATGTAATCCCAAATTTAATACCCCGCAAAACTTACTTAGGTAGAAGGGTATTAGGGATAGGGGGTAGGATTAGGTAGTAGGGATAGGGGGGACGGGGGGGGGGGCAAAGCCCTCAACAAGGGGGCTTGGGGGGCGGAGCCCCCGCATAGAAAAAACTGCTTAAACCAACTCGTACAACCACTTGGGTAGGTTCGTTAGTTACCTAGTGACCCTCAGAGCAGAAATAAAAGCCCCGCGTCAGCGGGGCTTCGTCGACTTGCTCTTGAACCTCTTGTACGTGCATAAAACTAAGTGCTACCAGATATGTAGGTTAGGTTAGGTTAGGTTAGAATAATACGTGCTACTTTTAAAAAATATACCACATGATAGTTATACAACATGAGTTTTATATGAAATCACGATTATACCAAAAGATTATTATATGAAATCAATGTTATACCAAATGATCGTTATATGAAATAAAAATAGATATTTTGATATTATACCAAACGTTTATTATATGAAATGAGTGATTATATCATTTGAAATTATATCAAATGTTTTTATATTGAATGAAAATATATCAATTGTTGTTATACCGATCATTACACACCCTAAAACATTATATTAGTAGGGACCAAATTGAAATTCCAAGCTCGATAAAACAATATTTTCATAATAATTATGTGGCAAGTAGTTTTATGGATGAAAAAATGTTCCGGTGGTATGAATTTTAGTTTAATAACGATTATTTATCGTTTAGTTTCAAAGTTAAAACAATAAACTTCTAAATATAGGCAAATCCCAGCTCACCCTGTAGTGGGGATAGAAACAAACAAAAAAATGACGATAATTCTACGCGGACGAAGTCGCGGGCTAGAGAAGGCTAGGGAAGCTAGTATGGAGTGGTGATGACTCTCCATCAGGTGACCCGTCTGCTCGTTTGCCCCCTTTTATATAAAAAATGAAGTTGCGACAAGCTGAGAGATGAAGAGATGTGATGCACCTACATTATGCCGCTTAAGAGGATAATTAGGTAATTAAAATAATCAAGCACAAATGACGGCGTGCAAGGGCAAGGCAATTATATCTAAGAATTTAAAACAATAGGTAGCCATAAACTATGCCCTCCGTGTGGAAACAGTAACACACACCAGTAAACTCCGCCTAGCAAACTTGTTGAGGCCAAGCGAGGCGTAACATTACCCGGTTTTACTGTCGTTCGAAGAGTTTATTCATATTTTGAGTAAAATATCTCTGACTTAAAAAAAACTGGTATAGCCTAGAGTGGTTTGAACTGCAGCCTCCCAAGCAGAGGGACGTGAGTTCGAACCCCGGCCTCTCTGAGTCTTCTTAATTTACGTGTGAAATCACATTTTGAAATTTACCATGAACTTTTTGAGACTACACACCTGGGAAACAATTGAATGGTGTGTCTGAAGTTTTCAATCCGCACTGGGTCTATACAGACCCATACGGGAGCTATTATAGGCTAAGCCATCTCTACTTAGGCCAGAGTTGAAGATGATGATTTCTTAGGTAGGTACTTAATTAACAAACGGTTTTTAGACCAAAGCCAGAGATTAATTGGTCAGGTAACTCCGATTTCAACCGGATCCTGGCTTCCGCTCGATTTAAACTTGAACTTAAATCGATACACGACCATGTAAGTTGAAACTGGTACTATTTCGACATAGTAACGATAACTGCTCGACGAGAACATAAACATTATGTTAATAACTTATCTATGCCAAGTTCAAAATGAACAGGATCCTCACAAGAAACCTGGCCTTAAAATTGGTTACGCTGCAGCTGCAAGGTCAGACGCGCGTTTGCGGCGTTTATGGTTATACAGGAATATTTTTTTAAATTTATATGAGACTAGCTTTTGCCCGTGAGTTCGTCTGCGTAGAATTTATTTATTTTTATTTATTTATTTAATAATCACTTTACTATTAGACTTACATTAGGCAACTACGGCCTTTGATATGTTTATCGCTAGCCCGCGGGAACTATGCAATTTTCCGGGATAAAAAGTAACCTTTGTTTTAATCTAAGGTACCAGCTATCTTCGTTCCAAATTTTGTCTAAATCCGTCCAGTCGTTTTAGCGTGAAGAAGGAACAAACATACACACTCACTCACTCACATCGTCACATCGTGACATCATCACAAACTTTCGCATTTATAATATTAGTAGGATGAGAGCACGAGAAGCGATAAAAAAATCTCAAAGTTTGTTTTTAATACTTACAAGCATCTTTTTACTGATTCTTTCATGTACACCTACTTATTATGATTCAATATACACCCCTTTGCAAAAAAACGGGCACCAATGGTTTTTGTATTTTATGTGTATAAAAGCTTACCTTTCTAAGCTTTAATGCCTAAAAATCTGAAAAACCATAGGTGCCCGATTTTTTTGGAAGGGGGTATACAAACACCAGGGACCTAACCATAATGTCTTAATGCGATTCGATTCAGACTCAGTTCAGGTTTTAGCTGTCATTTTTGGTACAGTCAACTGGGGTGACTTTGATTTACGGGGTGACTTTAAAAAGTAGTTTTAATGACAAAACCATTATTTTTTATTTGCGTTTACTGCTTCCAATCAATGTCTTCGTCGATCGCCTTTGCGTCTACATACCAAACATTCACCATATATGGATAATATCGATTTTATAGCAATTTTAAAACGATCAAAGTAGCCCCAAAATTACCAAAGTCACCCCAGTTGACGGTATGGATCTGACGCGAGCGAACCTAAACTGAATCGCATTAAGACGTCATGGTAAGGCCCCAGTTTGACGTTTAAAAAACTCGGAAACACGCATTTTCATTGCGGTGATATAACTAGATCGCTTTTACACCACCAAAATACCTATTAAATTTTCAAATTGGTGCGTAACAGTCCGTGAACTTTAAGAATGCCATTCGGGTTTGTTTGTTGTCTCCCTTACTCGGACGATTCAAGCATCAAACCCTTATGTGAGATAGCAAGAACGGCACTGTTTCAGCTAGCAGACTGTAAGTTATTTATGGAGGGCCTTTTAAGCTTTTATGAGTGGATGGGTACCTAAATGTTAAACTTTTCAAAATGTGTTTAAAAAAAATTATACTTAATTAAATAAATAATTATTTTGCTTTGTGGTTTAATTTGTGCAACTGACGAAGTATTTTAAGCGCATTATTTTAAATTCTCAGGTTTTTAAAATTAAAACAACAACTTGGTTTTTTATTTAAAATACTTAACAGGCAGAATAACATATAACAAGGTGAAATGTTAAGTATTGTTTTTAATTTTACTGCCTCACTCATCACATACTATTTTCCTATTGTATTTAAAACAAACATTGTGTCAGCAAGACGGTGGTAAAAATAAGAAAAAAAAAACATATATTTTTCATAAGTTAGAAGTCAGTTTTTACATCTTTAGTTTAGTTATTTTCAAATTATATAGGATAATCTTTCTATTCACGGTTTTCACTCACAATTGCTATAACTCTCGGGACTTTGCAGCAAAATATAGTATATTTAAAATGACCTAGACATTTTATTAAATCTCGAAACTTACGGTTATACTTGACTGTTTATTTTTTTAAATAGATAAATTTTATTTATCTAAACAAATATATTTACAAAATCTACAACTTGATATATAAAAAACAAAATAAAACCCTAATGTAATCTCAATTAACGGAGTAATCTTACGTAAATAGAAAAATATACTTTACGCCAAAAATGCCTCACATCATTTCGGTAAAGATTGATACTCCTCAAACTGCTTGACCAATTTTTACCAAACATAGCTAAAAACCACCACAAGGAAAGATGCTTTCGAATGAAAAAAACCGCATCAAAATCGGTTCACCGGCTTGAGAGCTACGATGCCGCAGACAGACAGACACACACACAGAGACATCGACGTCAAATTTATAGCATCCCTCTTCTTGCGCCAGGGGTCAAAAATATCACTATTGCTTATGTAAACAAGGATATCCGCATGTTTTAATTCCGATATCGTAGTAATTGTTGCGGAAAATACGTGTCAATACAATTTAATATGTAAATAGTTGGAAGTCACTTGGATTTCCTATATTTACGTCAGTAATTGCTGTGTAACTGCGTGTTGAATACAAATAGTGCATTACAAAATCACCAGCTGTTTCTTTAACTGTTTCACGAAAGACTGGTTGTTTTAGGATGTACTAGTTAAATGTTGACCTGTGCCTGCTTTGGTGATAATTTAATAGATTTATAAATTTTGGAATCCTAACTCAACTCTTTCGTAACTTCATAGCATTGTAATTTACTGTTTTAAACCTTGATTTAGCATTGTATAGAGTGGCGCACTGCAATGTAAATAAAGTTTAAGGTTTCAGATTATTTATTTCTCAAAAGAATTACATTCACTTACAGTGAGAAATAATTCTAAAAAATAAAATATTTCACTATTTGTTTAATTTTTTAATGTTACAAACTCACTATTTTTTGGTAAACATACTTCATAATTTACAATCACAGCAACCTCAATAAACAGCTGTCAAAATGAATAAAATCGTGGCGACGAAAGTGTCACTTTTATAAATCTCCAAGAAAAATAAAACTATTTTAAGTGAAGTATTGGCACACTTCATTGTACTTGGATGTTAAAATACTTAGTATGAATCTGTTACTATTTTTTCTCCCTCGCTTATACATATAAGTACTATTTCTTATCTGACTTAATTTTAAGAATAAAATAAATAAAAAGGATAAAATAATAGGTATTCAAAAATTATGAAAAATTATAAAGTTATTTTGCTAATTGCTAATTGTTAAAATAATTGAAACTGACTGGACTATTTTTTTTTTTATTAAACTATGTTTATAAATTAACCATTATTTTAAAAATAATTATAGCATAAGAAAAAATAAGTTAATAATCTAATAAAAAACTCAAATACCAAAACCATTTGTTAAAATTTAAAAACCACTGTTTTTTAAATTAATGATTATTAAAAAAAAAATAAGTACCTGACTGTCTGTTCCTTTGAGCTCTTCAGCACTTTTAAGTGTTAATTTTTATTTAAATAACACTTTAAAATATTTTCGTCGGAAAAACAACACACGAGACAAAGTGGATTACGTGACTGGCGACTGATCCAACTAACCTGTCCTTAAGGCTTGAAGTGATCGCGCGTGCGCAAGCGCCGAGGACATTATACTTACACACTATTGCAATACTGTATAGGTACCACCTACCGTAGAAAATTAAACGTAACGAATTTTAAATATTACTTACAAAATCACTCGCAATAATTGTTGTAGTTTAAAAAAAAATGTTCTATACTATAATCAAAATATATGTTTAAAAGATAAATTGAGTAACTTTCTATATTAAGATTTAAACCATTTAGTCAAAGACCAAAAATATTAAAAACAACCTGTCTCCTAACCTAAATAGGTTAGGTATGTAATAATGTATATTTATAAATTAATAGTTTCAACATGAATGCCTTTCGAATGACCGGATCCCCATAGGCCCGTGATCTCAAACCCGTACCGACAATAATAATAACATAGTATACCTAGTTTAAATGTTTTAAATCAGAGGTTCCCAAACTCTTTTGTTCCATAGACCACTTTCAAAATTTTGCTGGATCCGGTGGATCCCCTGCAGCTACATTACCACTTTCTAAACTACATCTCGAAAAAAAAAATAAGATTAGCTCTATAATCTATGGAAACTTACGTTGTTGCTGAGTTTCAACGATAAATTGACAGTTTTCGAAAAATTTGGTTAGAATTGATTGCTTGATAGGGTTAATTATTTGAAAATCAAGTCGACGAAACAAATTTTCAATTAAATTATATTTTTGTGCTGCGAGTGACTCCATCCTACGTTACTTTCTTGAAATCTACAATGACTCACAGCACAAGAACCAATCAATTCTCACAAATTTTATTCAATTTTCATGCACCCCCGCTTGCGATTGTGGACCCCCATTTTTGGTCACGCCCAACGTAGACCCCCGTCGAGTCTTCCGTGGACCCCTGGGGGTCCACCTGGACCACTTTGGGAACTACTGTTTTAAATACTAGAAAAACGTACGGAGAAAAACCAACACAAAACAACGAAAAAATACGTCAATTGTACCTAGAAAAGTCAGAAACATGTTTCACATTTAAAACGTCATTCCAAATTCAATAGAAACTGATTTTCAACTTTGACGTAAAACAAAAACCATTATAAAATGAACCCTTGATTTCTGAGAACTGTGAATCTTTCATAGCTTATCTGTGATTGGTGATATTTAGATTATGCGATTCTTCTCATGTTTATTCAATTCTTACAACACTGAGTTAGGTAGTTCTAAAATATGACGAGTGAAGTCTAGTCTAGATGATGACAGGAAAAACTGGCCAAGTACGTGTCGGGCCAAGCTCAGTATAAGTAAAGTTGTGTATGCGGTATACAATACATATTAGTACACTTTCATTTTTGAACACAACATAGGCTAACATTAACATAAGACAACATACATTAAACTAACTCTACCACATGGAGACGACCAGATGGCCTAGTGGTTAGAGAACCTGACTATGAAGCTTGAGGTCCCGGGTTCGATCCCCGGTCGGGGCAGATATTTGTATGAAAAATACGAATGTTTGTTCTCGAGTCTTGGATGTTTGATATGTATTTAAGTATGTATTTATCTATATAAGTATGTTTATCCGTTGTCTAGTGCCCATATCACAAGCTTTGCTTAGTTTGGGACTAGGTCAATTGGTGTCAATTGTCCCAAGATATTTATTTATTTATTTATTTTACATATACATTACACCCGGGGGTGGTAAAATATAGAATGTCTCAGATCGCAGGAACTGGTCGCACGAGCCAAAGGCAAGGGCGATAAACATGCGACCTGAGGCTTTCTTTATCACCACCCGAGATGTGTACAATATTACGTCCTTCCCCTGGCCAGGAAGTCGAAATTTCCGCCCGCGTAGCGGGTATAAAAAGTGCTACTTATGGCCCGGGACGACGTAAATTAACAAAAAATCATTTGTCTTGCTACTCTACTACTGTACTACTATTGTTCATTGAAATGTACACACAGCAAAGCTATTCGGTAAGCAGGTTAGACGCGGCGCGTGCGTGCAAAGGTGCTTACCTGATTATTTTGCCGTGTGTACCTCCGCAAAGTAACTGATTCAACAAAATAGGTATTTGAAATGTAGGTAAATTATCTACGCTTCTAGTCAGCCCACATTCACCCACTGCTGGGCAAAAGCCTCTTCATTTTCACGCCACTTTAGTGCTAGTCTTATGTAAATTGTATAAGATCATAAGTAAAAGTCAACACTGACAAGGTTTTACATTAGCGAGTCTCTGCGAATCGTTCGCGTTACGATTGGCTGCTAAATGTTTGTATAAACAGTAGTATTTCAATCATTCGCTAACAACATACAATATTAAGATTAAAAAAATATATATATGCGAGACTTTTGCTAACTGTACTTTTTGTTGGATTGCGTTGTCAATGTTGTCATCTAATCCAAGTCTAGTGTACCAAATGTCAAGGTAATTCGAGTTCTAGAACTGGGTCTGATTTACAAGATTTGACACATACATACGTGCATTGGCTAGAACCCCGTCACTATTTTGTTTCCCTTTCCACTTGTACAACGATAATTTTGCTCTCAGTACATTAACCAGTAGGCTTACAGCCTTATTCATAAAAAATCCTTAATTGAGGTTTGATCAGTTCATTAGTTAACAGACTGATTAAGCTTATTTGACAGTTGTTAAAAAGTATGATTCATAAACGCTTGCTAGCAGTCTGTTAACTAATGAGCTGTTGATGAATGGATTAGACGCGTTATGTTGTCACCTTGACAAATCATAGACCATAAATGGCTTTTTAGTGAATTAAAAAAAAAATTGACAGCAGTGGCAGCGAATTAGCGGGAAACCAGCGAATTAACACGACAGACGAGGCAGTGTGGATCTAGTTTCCTTTACCTTTCTCGAAGGGGATACAAACTTAAAACAAAAAAACTGTCTTGCGTATGGTTTTGCTCTTGCCAAAATCAGCTGTTCATATTTGTGGCGGCCATTTTGTGAGTTAGCAGAGAGATAAAGGAGGGTCTACGGTCCACTAACTTTCGGAAGACTTAACAGACCCTTGAAGGACTGATTAGCGCTAATTGACGTTTATGAATCATGTTTTTTTGCATCGGTCCTATAGCGAGCTTATGAATAAGGCTGTTATTGTCTAACTCGCTCGCAATCGCCATCGCGTTCATTTTGACAGTTCATGTATGGGCTGACAGTTGGCATCGGAATCAGCTAGCTGTCACATTCATACAAAAACTGTCAAAATGAACACGATGGCGATTGGCGATGGCGATACGTAATAAGCTAGCAGAAATTATACAGTGAGAGTCGAGTTTTTTTTTTACAAAATAATTGATTTGACCTATGAGCCTACAGGGTCAATCGGTCATCGGTATTTGCAGCAAGTTCAACAATCTTTGGGTCAACATGGTTTGTTTACAAAATGTCAGTTTTTTTTCGTTTTCCGTGGACTTTACACCAAAACACCAGCACTGGTTCAATAATTCATTCTGGGGCCTTACCATGACGTCTTAGTTCCATTCAATTCCGACTCAATTCAAGTTTTAGCTGTCATTTTTAGTATGGATGTGACAGCGAGCGAACCTAGACTGAATCAGAATTTAAACGTATCAAGACGACAAAGTAAGAAGAAAGTAGCTTATATCAAATACTAGTTTCTGTCCGCGACTTCGTCCGCGTAGAATTAGACTTAAGAACTGATGTTGATAGTAATATGCTGCAATAAGTATTTACGTTGCAACTCTAGGCAGCTAAGACCTTTAACATGTTTATCGTTATCCCGCGGGAACTATGCAATTTTCCGGGATAAAAAGTAGCCTATGTTTTAATCTAGGGTACCAACTAACTTCGTTCCAAATTTTATCCAAATCAGTCCAGTCGTTTTAGCGTGAAGAAGGAACAAACATACACACTCACTCACTTACATCGTCACATCATCACATCGTCACAAACTTTCGCATTTATAATATATCAAATATGACTAGCTTGCCCGCGACTTTTTCTACGAAGAATTCGTATCGGCGACCGATACTGATATCGAATCGGATAAAATTGCTCTAATGCTTACAAAATGTATAACTACCTAAGTACCAACTGCTTCTTACTTTAGTATACTTGATCCGGTAGGCATTGATCAGATTTCATTTGCATTGAGGATATTGATCACTATCTAACCTACTGGTAAACGAGTAAAACAAGTATTTTATTGCATTTTTCGTGGAAGTAAGAAAACGAGCAGGCGGGTCATCTGATGGTAAACAACCACTGCCACCCACAGGAACAGAAACCACAATTGAGTCGCTGGTAGGTACGTTAAATGCTGGTATGTTAATTTTATTATATTTAATAGTTTCCACGGAATAGGGAGTAAGGTAAGGAAGCAAAGCCGTGGGCGCGAGCTAGCAATAATCTTTAAATAAAATTCCCCCTTTCCTTCCCTATTCTACTTAGAGCCAGGCAGAATGTAATAAAATAATATTTGCCAAACTTTCCAAAAAGGATTCGTTAAAAAGTTTGCTCTTTGAATTCTTTTAAAAAAATCTAATTTCTTGTTAAAGTAAGTGAAAATGAAGTCAGCAACTGAATTAGGACCTTGCTTATCCTTATCATTTTGTTGACTTCCTCGCCCGTTTTTATGCTGGTTGTTACAGAAGTTTGTCTAATGATTTTGTGTATAACCTTTGCACTTAATTTTTCGAGTTTAATATTTTAGTCATTTTCATAATTTTTCGTGAAAACGTATTTGCAAAATCAGAGTTTGCGACGCGATAGTTTCAGAGCCGGTAGACATTTTCGAGACAAAATATCAAAACATGTATATACTTATCTTCAATATACTTCCGGTCCGATGGAAAAAGACCTGACGGATTGACTTTGGTGCCCTGGCAGAAGGGAAAGTGACTGTTATGGGACGCCACGTGCGTCAGCACTTTTGCTCCGACACACTTTGGTCGTACCACGAGGGTGGGGGGCGCGGCTGCTGAAATGGCAGCCCTTAAAAAAAGGGATAAGTACTCTGCACTCGCAAATTATTTCTTTGTCCCGCTTGCGGTGGAGACGTCTGGCTGATGGGGTTCCGAGGCGTTACAGTTTTTGAAGGAAGTGGGGCGCCATCTGCGTGGGAAAGGTTTTGACCCTTGCTCCGGGTCTTTTCTGGTGCAAAGGTTGTCTATCGCGGTACAACGTGGTAATGCTGCGAGTGTGATGGGCACCTTTGCCGGGTATGACGCGGGGCGGATTGTTTGATAGATTGTTTTTTTTTTGTTTATTTATTGTTTGTTATTTGATTGTATTATTTGTGACGTATTTGTATACTTCCATTATTATCTTAATACGAAGACACAGATTTGAGTGAAAGGTACTCGATCAGATACTTTTAAACAATTGGGTAGGTACCTTAAGTTTTATGAAGTGGTCCATATTATATTTTTTATCGATAGTAGACTTAACCTGCCTGTCAGTCCGAACAGACCATGGCACAAAACGTAAAAATCGAGTCAAACGTGTGGTATGCCAAAATAAAGTTTACAGCAGTGAGCTACATTATAAGTCTACTATCGATAAAAAATATAATTATGGACCACTTCATAATACTTAAGGTACCCAATTATGTTTTTCCCGCAAAAGGTTACTGCCCTTCACTTATTTCTGTGTCTTCGTATATTCAGGTATATCTTAAAAGAAGGTATTGCACAGGTTTACGCTGGCTCAAACATCTACTCGAAAATGTATACAGCTCTCGGCCTATTCCGATACATTACTTGAAATGATAATTTGTGTTTCTGTTTCACAAAGTGTATAAGAAAACTTAGAGAACAATTGAACATGTTAAACATAATACGTCAGTTCATAAAAACTGCCATTTTATACAAATGTCTATGACACAGAATAAGTAATAACTTTACTAGTGCTAACGTTCTATGACGTATTTACTTGACTTTTTGTAAGATCGTCATTTCTACGGTAAAATGTTCCAACCGGAAACATCAACATGTGATACCTAGATTTTGAATTGGTCTTTAACAAATCGAATTTCACCTCGCGAAATCTATCCCGAAAACAGTTTCTTTATCATTTTCTTTATAAATGTTGGATGTAAGATTCGAGCACTTTACCTTTAGTTTTTAAAATAGTAGTTAACTCTGCTCTGTTTGACTATGTCTCTTCTATTCCGTGCCGTCTAAGCGAGAGTACACGCAATTCGAACCTTAACAGTTTTTTAATTTAATTTATCAATAAAGATGTAGGATTATACTTGACTGAGCCGAATGATAATGACTGTATTAGAAGAATGAAAGGGAGTGAATATAAAAGTGTATGGTGATAGAAAGAAAATTTAAGTGGTCAGATGTGAGAAGCACCGAATTCAGTTTTATGAAACAATTTTGAGTAAAAAAAGGCTTGTTGGTTTAAATAAATAAATCTGTTTTTTATGTGACCTGTCTCACTATCGGCTATAAACAATTAATAATTCAGTAAGAGAATATCCTCCCACCTTTTGATTGCGTAAATTGAAAGTATCAGTAAGGCTATCGTAACAGGTTTTTGCTCGCGCTAAAATGAAGGTTCTATGTTAAATAACAAATTTAACGAGCTGCTTACGCACGTAGGTAGGTACTTGTGAACACACATAATTTCTTATAAGCTAACTCTCAAATAAGAATATTTCATTTCATTTCATTTGAGAATTAACGCATGTTGAATTTCAATACCTCAACGGAAAAGACCAGAGACTTTTTTTTTACGTTGGACTGACCGGTGATTGACCCCTATCTAACGTGATGGAAGTGTAATAGTAGATTGTACACCAAGGGGATAAAGCACTGTATTATGTCACGGGCGCGATATTGAATCCTGAGCGCAGCGAAGGACTCTAAATTTAACTCCCGAGCGAAGCGAGGGTGTTATGAGTTAATTCCTGAACGTAGCGAGGGAATTAAGATGAGTCCTGAGAGGAGCGAAGAATTTAAGCGCACCCAAGACATAAACAGTTTTATCCCCGAGGAGTATACTCTACTTTTCTCACCTTTTGCGAGACAATAAAAACCAAGGCAACTAGAAAAAGAATTTAATTAAAACAACAGTAAAACAGAATTAAAAGTATACCTACCTAAAATTATTTTTGAGACATTGGTCCAGTTTTAATATTTTTATTTGGAATCTTAGCAGTTCTAATGCGTAACTATATCACAGCGCCAGCAAACACTCTCGGCTTTTGTTTTATTTGAAACTAGCAGCCCGTCCCAACTTCGCACGGGGTAGACAATTATTTATTTTTGGAAATTTGGATATAAAACACTTTTTTTCACAAATATTTTTATTTGTATTAAAAAAAATTCGCGATGCCCGGCGCGCTTTTCAGACTGCATCGCAAACAACGGCCACGGCGCTATGGCGGTTTTGTTTACTGTTTGAATTTTTTAATTCGTAATATCTTTTGAATGGAAAGTCCAATTTAAATAATTTAAAAACTATTTTATAGGTAGTTAAATGATCTTGACCATAAAATAATTTATTTGGATAAGGATTAATATAAACACATAAATAGCATGGTTTGAACTTGGTTAGCATTTTCATTAATGTTTAAAATGAAAAAAGTTGTTGTAGTGACATAACTACAATAGTTGGACATATGCTACCGCGGAGTTTTTTGTAGACATTATGATATTCTTCAATATTGTTGTATATTATTTTGTTCTATCGCTAATAGTTTCGGCAGCGCATTCGACGAAAGACATTTTAAGACTCATTTTTCTACACCTTCGGTTACATTGTTCAAATTTTACCAAGGATCCCTAATTTTTTTCAAAATGAAATGTAGCCTATGTCAAATTGGAAGAATGTAGCATTCTGTTGGTGAAAGAATTTTTCAAATCGGCCCAGTACTTTTTGAGCCTATTCATTACAAACATACAAACATACAAAAATAGGTACAAATCTTTCCTCTTTATAATATTAGTGTAGATGTAGATTTGTTTCATTCGTTTGAAAATCGAACGCCGCCGCTTGCCGTGGCGTGGCATGGCCATCTCGATTTTCGGAGCCGTGCGATTTTTACGAAATTAGACTGTAAGAGTATAGCAATAAGAACTAATAGAAGTGAGATTCATATTACTAACCGGCGGGTTATAATGAAATCCAGTACAATATTATTACCCGGCTAAAACCAAGGGCTGTAATGAGTTACTTTGAGTAAGGTTTACATGATATATAATTAGCCATTGTCGAGCAAGTGGTGTGAAAAGTCCATTCCAATCTATATTATTATTATCATCATCATGTCATGAAAAACGTCCACTGCTGGACATAGGGCCTCCCTCAAGGCTCTCCACTCAGACCGGTCTTGTGCTTTCCGCATCCACCGCGATCCCGCAATCTTAATCAGGTCGGCGCTCCATCTTGTTGGAGGCCTACCGACAGCTTGGCTCGCGGTCCGCGGACGCCATTCGAGAGCCTTTTGAACCCATCGGCCATCGGTCCTGCGAGCAATGTGCCCCGCCCACTGCCATTTTAGTATCGCAGTTCTTCGGACTAAGTATGTCGGTATACTGGCGTCACTGACAATCAGCGTCACGACATTATCCTGAATCTTATCGTGACACATAGCTGAGTGGGCCATTTGGCTGGTTAAAATAAGTATTCATGTATAATATTCCGTTTGTGTTTCCGTACCTATCAGCTAATAAAGTTCTCTTATTCTTATGCTGTATATAAATAAATTAATCATATTGAAACTGTTATAAAATATTGAATTGAATATGGAAGGGAATTTTGATAAAATTGGCTTGTTTACAAAGGCGTTGCAATGGATTGAAATGGAGAATAGTGTTTTCTTCATGCAACATTAATAATGATCACTATGTAATTTTAGTGTATTCCCGTAGATTTTCTGCAGACACATGTGAGTTCAGTGAAGTCTGTTCCAAGAATTCACGAGGACGGAGCCTGGGGGAAACTTAAAATAATAATAAAAAGACGATGGTCATATCAGCAAAGCAAAAATAACAACAATTCCGCTAAAATATTCATAAAATGCGCTCCATTTCCCATTATCCTGATAGGTTTACAAGCCGAGATACAATTGTGCCATCCCGGCTATATCCATAATGTTTAACACTTTAACTTTTTCCAAACAACCCTTCCCAAATTTACACCTTTTGCTAATTAAGATAATGCCTGTAACAAAAGGTTCCCGTAACAATTCTTGCGAAATAAAAGGGTCGAGAAGTTGTATTTTGCTTATTTTATTGACCCTATCTGAACTTTGAACAAAGGATGCCAAGTGCTTAGGATGTTTACGATTCTAAGAATCTGTTCCTGAAATTTTAATAGCTTCAAGCTCACGATATGAAACTAATTGCTAGGAGATTACGGTTCTGTGCGTCAAAGTAAAATGCTACATTGCTTTTGTTTTATTTATAACTTACTGTGAGTGTATTGGTGGAAAGGGGAATCAAAATAGTGATGGGTGGCTAGCCCTATAGCCTATAATATAATATGATTGAGTCCTAAGATTTTCATCCATTCCCCCGATGGGTTTTAACGATCTGTGCGAAAAAAAAACAGCACATTATATGTTTTTTCTAAGTTCCAATCCAGCATTGAACTGACCAATGTATGGAATTATTTATTAACAACAATAAAAAAGGCTGAAACACATTTACTATTGCTCTATTTGGTCTTATTCTCGGAATCTATGAGCATCCTTAGCTGTGCTAATGATAATGCTTGATTGTATAGTTTGTATACAGCAATGTTTAGTAATCTACCTCTCACGGTAAACTTCGATGAGGAGCAAACGACGACGCTTGGAACATTTAGCTCTGACATTATACCAAGGCGTCGCAATTTGTGGCAGCAGCAGAAATACATACCTACAGATGTTTATGAAATAATGGCCCAGTGTAGACACTGGTAGAGAATGGTGATTACTTACTAAAATATCCTGACCAGTTGCACGTAGGTAAACATCTTAAGTTCAATAAATAAAATACATATTTTTTGGCTGTGTAGGTAACGGGTTTTCTAACCAGAAATTCATTACCTATCACTATCAAGAATATCCTTCCATGTTGGTCTGCGAGCAAAAAAAAAACAACGTAGAATGTGTCAGTTGCTTCTCTTCCCGCGGAGATGGTAAATAGGTTGACACACGGCATCGGATTGAAATGACAGTTCTTGTATGAATGTGACAGCAGCTGATTCCGATGCCAACTGTCAGCCCATACATGAACTGTCAAAATGAACACGATGGCGATTGCGAGCGAGTTAGACGATAAGCCTACTGCTCTTGTTACTCTAGGCTCTATCTACCCCGTAAGGGATGACAACGTGATTTATGTAGTATGTTTGTACGTAAATTATTATTATTATTATTATTATTAATTATTTTAGTAAATATTAAATAACATCAAATATGCAAAGGTACACAACCTTTGTGGCATGAAACTGATTCATACAGAGATTGTGTTGTTGATTAATTGTATAATCATCTATGTTTATGTTGATAATAACATAAAATAATTCCTATTTTTAATTGTTTTATTATGTCGATGGCTTATCGATTATCAGTTAATAAGTTTTAGCTGTCACAACTTTTAGTATGAATCTGACAGCGAGCGAACCTAATCTGAATCGCATTAAGACGGTTCATTTCCACGGATTTTATTGCGTTAATAGCAGTGGCGTGGCGTCAAGTATATCAGAAGGCGAGCCGAAGGGAACTTAACTAGCCCTTTCCTCTAATTCTGCACAATAAATTGCCCAACTGCCTTAAAATAGGCAAGCCGGTGGGAATCGAGTTCTATGGACGCCACGCCACTGGTTAATAGTGACAATTGGCTAGGAAAATTAGCACAACATGATTCTAAAATCCATAGAGTCGATTTTCGTTAAATAATTTTCAACGTCGGTACATAAATTTTGTTAAGTTTGATAATTTATGCATTGTGATCCTTGTTATGGCATTTATTTTTAGTAATTTCGTCATAAACGTATTCATGAAGCGTTAGAATTCATTTTTCAAAAGTAATTAATATTAATTCAGTATGTAGGTAGCTACATAGAATGCTCTCTGTTTTAAGGATATTTTGAGGTCACATTGTGGTATAATAATGTTAAATACAAAAATATTGCTGACTTTTCAAATATTCTTTACAAAACTTTAACGTCATGGATTCATGAATGAACTTTGACGAGTTTGACAGAAACTTTAGTATGAACGCGTTGAGGTAGGGGAAGGGGCAGACCCTCCATTGTTTTAGTCTTTGTGAGTAGACGTCGGTTAATAATTATAATCATTTCACTAATTTGGCTATCATTATAAGTTGCAGTTTTCGTGTACATAGATCGTTTATTTGATACTTAAATTAAGTAATTCAACGATAACATTCAGAAAAATATTTGCAGTATATAGTTGCAGTTGTACAAACAGCAAGAAAGCAATCAAGTATACACTAACAGCCTTATTCATAAAAAATCCTTAATTGAGGTTTGATCAGTCGATTAGTTAACAGACTGATTAAGCTTATTTGACAGTTGTTAAAAAGTATGATTCATAAACGCTTGCTAGCAGCAGTCTGTTAGCTAATGAGCTGCTGATGGATGGATTAGACGCGTTATGTTGTCACCTTGACAAATCATAGACCAAAAATGGCCTTTTAGTGAATAAAAAAAAAAATTGACAGCAGTGGCAGCGAGTTAGCGGGAAACCAGTGAATTAACACGACCGACTAGGCAGTGTGAATCTAGTTTCCTTTACCTTTCCCGGAGGGAATAAAAACTTAAAACAAGAAAAACTATCTTACGTATGGTTTTGCTCTTGCCAAAATCAGCTGTTCACATGTGTGGCGGCCATTTTGTGAGTTAGCAGAGAGATAAAGTAGGGTCTACGGTCCGCTAACTTTCGGAAGACTTAACAGACCCTTGATGGACTGATTAGCGTTAATTGACGTTTATGAATCGTGTCTTTTTGCATCGGTCCTATAGCGAGCTTATAGCGAGCCTCTAACTTTTTATGAATAAGGCTGTAAGTCTTTTTAGAAGTTATTGCTCTTTCTCATACCATTCATTCAACGCTAACTCGTCAAGAAAAATGGATCAGTTACCATCGAATCCTATTTTAAAGTTCAATCCCGACCAATTACATGAAGTTCGAAAGTTATTTGGACAAGAAGATCAGGAAAAATTTAATCAAACCATAGATCAGTTCGCAGATTGGATTAATAGGCCAGTACGGGAAGCAAATTGAACTCACAAAACTCACAAGTGCGCTATTTTTTGTAGACGGTTAGAATGTACTGAGTACTACTGGTAAAAAAAATATATAACACTTTTTGAGTTTGCGTTAGGTATTATTTAAGTTTTTGTTGGTAAAGCGTATAAATCCCGAGAAAAATTATACAAGTGTAATTTTTCTCTACTAGATTATTGCATTTAACTATAAGAACATCACCTGTAGTATTCTAACAAATTTGTCAAGTGCTTACGTCAGCATAATTGGAAACTCGAAAAAAAATTATAAATCTCTAAAAAAAACTTACAAGTGAATGGTGGCTGCTGAAATGTATTCAAAACTGTCAAAAGTAACGACAGTTTTGAATTCTAACACATTTGTTAATAGCGTATTTTTTTATCAACAGTGTAATTTTCAAAATGCTCTATTTTCCATAAAAGAAATCTCGAAATTCTCAAGTCGGCTTATTTGATTCGGTTTCATTATAGTAATCTATAGGCAGAAATTCTAACGAATTCATCAATAGCTTTAGATTCTATTAAGTTATCAGTTATATCCATAATTTAAACTAGCGCGCGTCGCGCGACTCGCTCGAGCCGGGCGCGGCGTGCCTGTCAGCCAATCACGTAGTACGAGCCGCGCTGATACAAGGCCGTGCCCGCCTTCGGTGTAAAAAATCTATTACTTAAGTAGGTAATTTTTGTTTTCAAAATCAAAATACAAAATTCAAATTAATTTTATTTCAGACTACTTACATTAATAGTCCAGGTTGGTTAGTAGCAATGTATATATAAGACTTATTAACTACGAATTATTCACATGCATGTATATAAATAAAAGTGAAAGTAGGTAACTCTGTCTGATATCTTTTACGGCTTAGCTACTAAACTGATTGCGATGAAAGTTGGTATATACCTAAGCTAAGGCCGTAGGGAAGAGCATTGGAAATAGTACACAGTATATACACAGTACGTAATGTATAATGTTTAAGTGTTTTGGTTTTTCTGGTAACTTGCATAAGACGAAATAAATAAATAAATAGGCTTTCTATCCAGGAAAAATACACTGATCCCGCGAAAACCACGATAAAGAAATACTGACTAAAGTGGACAGAATATATTACTAAGTATAATTTTTAAAACAAAGTAGTAAGCTGCGTCTGTTTGTTTGTCTGAACGTGATAAAACTCAAAAACTACCGAACAAAAACGTCGAGTTAACAGCTGTCAGATGTCAATCGTTGTCAAACAAAAAAACTTAAGGTACCCAATTACAGTTACTTAGAATCTCGAACCAGTTCTTTAATCAAATAAAGCAAATGTCACCGAACCCAAGCTAGTTGAAAAGTACTATAATTCATAATTAAATAGGAATCCCATAGATACTTACTTTTTCCGCAAATGTCCCTTGTAAGTGTGGGATCACCTAAAAAGTAGACGAATAAGGGTTGAATATTATTATTTATTTAACTAGAAATGAGACATGTTTGACTGGAATTCGTTTTATTGTCAACAAGCTATGTAGTACATTTTGCCTGAGAACGCAAAATTTAAATAAAGTATTCATTATTCAATCAAAATTGACTAAGTGGTAACGGCACCAGTGTTGGACAAGTACCCAGTAATGAACAATGAGTCTTATTAAATAGAAACTAAGGGATACTCATTTATTTATTTAACAACAGTCAATTTACAACCGCATGATTATTAAAGTAAGGATGTAGTGTCCATTACTGGTACTTGTCAGCTTAAAGTGTCCAACACTGGTGCCGTTACGTTAAAAAGTTTTAAATACAGTGAAGTAACAACACTTTGATAACCTTCTGTGATAACTCGACTTGTACTCTTTTGTGTGTTTTTATTTAGAAATAATCAGAAAAATATTGAATTTTTTGGCTTATCTCACGTACTTCTAGGTGGAAAAAAAAGTGCAAATTGATCTATATCAAGTTGTAACCCCCTTTATGGTATTGCTCTAAAGGCTATTTTCGTCTTTTGTGGTATAAGTTATTTCCACATTTAATTTTTCGGTACTTTTTTCGGAAATATTGATATAACTACAGTTATATTATATCGCTTTTGACCAACTTTTCTAAAACCAGACCCAGGGTACAACTCAACATTGTACCTACCAATGCGAGAACAATTTGTTTTTTTTTTTCAAAAAATCCATTTTATTAGTAGTTTTATGTTTTATTTCAAGCAACATTGAACTGGAAACATATAACGCTGAGTTATAGGATTTTACGAGTTCATGTACTTATATCAGTTTACACCAAGTGATATTATGGGTGCTCCAGGGGTACACCATGATATAACTGAACTTGTATCATCTATAGTAGTTCCAACCATTTATTTTCTCGATTTAAATGCGAGGTATAAAAAATACGGCAACTGCCTAATTTTGTTCCTTGATCCCATATAATATTCATCTAAGATAAATTGAGTCCATATTATGCAGTATTTTTTTTAAAGTACGA
The DNA here is from genome assembly GCA_963854515.1 of Pandemis heparana. Taxonomy (NCBI): domain Eukaryota; kingdom Metazoa; phylum Arthropoda; class Insecta; order Lepidoptera; family Tortricidae; genus Pandemis; species Pandemis heparana. Next base: position 6,631,028 of record OY978022.1, on the reverse strand, counting down.
TAAATAATAAACGTTTTAATAAAGTTACATTCTATGGCAATAAACATCGTGATGTTATGATTGAAATATCGATATTGTGTATATTTAACTAGATGTGTTCCCACGACTTTGTACGCGTTGTAATTTTTTCCCGGGATAAATAATAGCCTATGTTACTCAGTAATGATGTAGCGTTCTAATGGTGACATAATTTTTGTTCGTCCAGTACCTAGTTTTTAGTTTATTCATTACAAACGTACAAATCTTTCATATTTTTATAATATAAGTATAGATAGGTAATCAACAATGAAATGAAATAATTACCTCAATAATGACAGGGAATTTATTGAAATTAGATCGATATCGTATCTACTGATCACTTATGTGGTTACAACACTATAGATCTGTCATCGAGAAAATAAATGGTTGGAAGTACTATAGCATATTTTATTTCCTCATATTAGACATTTCAATAGGTACGATACAGGTTTTTCGCGATTTTCTTCGAACTTACAATATTTACCGAAAAACACTAAATGCACGTTTATAGAATATTTTTTCATGTTTAAGAAAAGTGCTTAGGTAAATGCTAGCCCCCTTGGCTCACAAATCAGAATTTTTTTAATCTTATTTTCGCTCTCCTGTAAAATGTTGATTTTGCACTTGTATCACTTGTCACAGGAGGCACAGCTTTGATTTTTCGTTTGGGCTGATCTTTTAACTAGGTATCACATATTCTTAAGGGTATTAATATGTGGAGTTCATGGTCTGACCTGTGCAGTCAAGGGCATAAATATAAGTACGTTACCAAGCCCAAGGCGTCACCTTTATGTCACTTACAACAAGGTTGATGTATACATATATTTGTCGCGATGTCTGTATCGATATTTATGCCCTTGACTGTACCTATTGTATAAATACGAATAATCGTCATACTAGTAAAATGAATGAATACTAAATTTAAATATAGTGATCTTCTGTTAAGGGATCAGCTCAATCGAAAATCAAAGGTTGTTTAAGTTTACTTCTGTAGTAAATTTAAGTAATGCCTGAAATATAATAAAGCCTGCACGTCTAGCACGACAGCACACAAGAGTCGCCGGCGTCGGCGTCGAATGAGACGGGTAATCTATCTCGCGCGCGACGCGACTCTTCTACGCTGTCGTGCTAACCGGGCTGATGTGATGTGATATTGTATGCTGCAGGCTTATTAAGTAACTCGCTCGCGATCACCATCGTCTTCATTTTGACAGTTCATGTATGGGCTGACAATTGGCATCGGAATCAGCTAGCTGTCACATTCAAACAAGAACTGTCTAAATGAACACGATGGCGACTGCGAGCGAGCTACGTACGTAATAAGCTAGCAGTTCTTGGAAATATTCGCATTTTATGAATGAATACTTCCAAGAACACAAAAAAATTAAATGTTGATTAGTAGTCATGGTCTGACCTGTAAGTACCTATTGTACAAATACGAGTAATCGTAACAGGTACTAGTAAAATGAATAAATACTAAATGTAGTAATAGTAATCATGTGTTAGTTAAGGAATCACCCCAATCGGAAAAATCAAAGGTTATCAAAGTTTACTGTTATTACTTTACTGTATTTAAAACTTTTTAACGTAACGGCACCAGTGTTAGACACTTTAAGCTGAAAAGCACCAGTAATGGACACTTCATTCTTACTTTAAAAATCATGCGGTTATAAATTGACTGTTGTTAAATAAATAAATGACTATCCCTTAGTTTCTATTTAATAAGACTCATTGTCCATTACTGGGTCCTTGTCCAACACTGGTGCCGTTACTATAGTACCTAGTCGATTTTGATTGAAAAATGAATACTTTATTTAAATTTTGTGTTCTCAGGCAAAATGTACTTACATAGCTTGTTGACAATAAAATGAGTTCCAGTCAAACATGTATGTATGTATGTATGTAAAACTCTTTATTGTACATAAAACACATGAAAAAGATGAACACAGGAAAACACAAATGCACTAAGGCGAACTTATCCCTAAAATGGATCTCTTCCAGTTAACTTTTGAACGACACATGATTTGATTTGACATGTCTCATTTCTAGTTAAATAAATAATAATATTCAATCAACCCTTATTCGTCTACTTTTTAGGTGATCCCACACTTACAAGGAACATTTGCGTAAAAAGTAACTTTATCTATGGGATTCCTATTTAATTATGAATTATAGTACTTTTCAACTGGCTTGGTTTCGGTGACATTTGCTTTATTTGATTAAAGAACTGGTTCGAGATTCTAAGTAGGTAACTGTAATTGGGTACCTTAAGTTTTTTTGTTTGACAACGATTGACATCTGACAGCTGTCAACTCGACGTTTTTTGTTCGGTAGTTTTTGAGTTTTATCACGTTCAGACAAACAAACAGACGCCGCTTACTACTTTGTTTTAAAATTCATACTTAGTAATATATATTCTGTCCACAACTTAGTTCTCTTTTAGTCAGTATTTCTTTATCGTGGTTTTCGCGGGATCAGGGTATTTTTCCTGGATTTCTATCCAGGCTTTCTAGCCTATTTATTTATTTATTTCGACACATGCAAATTAACAGAAAAACCAAAACACTTACACATTATACATAACGTACTGTGTATATACTGTGTACTATTTCCTATGCTCTTCCCTACGGCCATAGCTTAGGTATATACCAACTTTCATCGCAATCAGTTTAGTAGTTAAGCCGTAAAAGATATCAGACAGAGTTACTTTCACTTTTATTTATATACAAGCATTGTGAACAATTCGAAAAAAAAAGTAATTAGGTTTACATTTTTTACACCCAACGCGGGCACGACCTTGTGTTAGCGCGCTAACTCGTATTACGTGATTGGCTGACTGGCACGCTGCGGCGAGTCGCGCGACGCGCGCGCAAGTTTAAATTATGGATATACTTAATAGAATCTAAAGCTATTGATGAATTCGTTAGAATTTCTGCCTATAGATTACTATAATGAAACCGAATCCAATAAGCCGACTTGAGAATTTCGAGATTTCTTTTATGGAAAATAGAGCATTTTGAAAATTACACTGTTGATAAAAAAATACGCTATTAACAAATGTGTTAGAATTCAAAACTGTCGTTACTTTTGACAGTTTTGAATACATTTCAGCAGCCACCATTAACTTGTAAGTTTTTTTTAGAGATTTATATATTTTTTTCGAGTTTCCAATTATGCTGACGCAAGCACTTGACAAAACTGTTAGAATACTACAGGTGATGTTCTTATAGTTAAATGCGATAATCTAGTAGAGAAAAATTACACTTGTATAATTTTTCTCGGGATTTACACGCTTTACTAACAAAAACTTAAATAATACCTAACGCAAACTCAAAAAGTGTTAGAAAATATTTTTCCCCTCTAGTACATAATGTACTCCACCAGTATAAAAAAAAAATCTGACTTGTAAGTTTTGTGAGTTTACAGGGTAATTAACACGTTCCCGTACTGGCCTATAAAAAGCAAAACCATTTCAACGTTACGGAGTTTGGTAAAGTTTATTCTCACAAGCTTCGTATTTATTTTCTGAAGTTTTGTATGATATACGTTAAGTCATTTAACCCTTTGTATGCTTGTGACACGGATCCGTGCCAAATTGAAGGCTATCTTTTTGTATTTTTATTTAAATCACCAGAATTTGTGTATATAGAAACAGATGAGACTAGAATGCAGTACTTTTTTTAGCTCCCGCATACGCATACGAGGGGAGGGAGACAAGGTATGTTTTTAGATCGAGGTTATTTAGAATGCCTCATAATCTGGTCCAAAGGATCCGTTGAACAGGCAAAGCAACGTCTGGACAAAATGTGTACGATGCGGACACTGATGCCGGAGTTCATGGGAAATATTGACGTCAAGAATGAGTTCCACGACTTTCGGGACATGGCGTGAGTAAAAAATAACGGCTCGCTTTTCATAGAACTTTGTATGAAAAGTGTCACGTTACTTTTGCTCGTCAGTGTAGAACGTACCATGTACCAGCCGCTTCTCTTCCCGCGCAGATGGTAAAAGACCATCGTAGGAATGCAGTCAGTGGCGATACCCTTTTTTAAGGTTCCGTACCTCAAAAGGAAAAAACGGAACCCTTATAGGAACACTTTGTTGTCCGTCTGTCCGTCCGTCCGTCCGTCAAAACTCTTTTTCTCAGGATCGCGTGGAGGTATAAAGCTGAAATTGATATCAAATACTCAAGTCTACGTCCCTTGGAGCTGTAAAAAATCAAACTTCTAAGCCAACGCAATCAAAAGACACAGCCGTATATGCCGCAAATTTTTGAAACTCGCAAGGGAATCAAAACCTACAGGGTACTTCCAGTGAACTTAGAATCTTGAAATTTGGTACGAAGCAACGTCTCAGCGCACAGATACAGGAAAAATTGCGAAAACCGTAAATTTTGTATAGGTTTGTAAGGATGGTGCGCGAGACCGACTCGCACTTGGCCGATTTTTAAAATTTTCCAATTGCAGTTTGTTGAATAATTAATCTGTAAAAAGTTTTTTTAGCAAGCAACGAGCTCTTGACAGATAAACTTAGTTGTATTCTGTACTCAGTAGAAACTTTAAAAAAAACCTAATGGGAAAACCTTAAAAATAAAGTTAAAAAACCGACGTTGAGATTTGATTGATTTTCCGTATTATTTACCTTATCTATTGAACTTTACAAAACTTTTCCTTAATACAATCTGTATAAGTATGCGATTATTTATCCAAACCAGTTTGCGGTTTTGATACAACTCTTTGACACACTTTAAGGTTATATTTTGATCAAATGTATTACAACCGTACTGTCAGACGGACGTGTAAAAGTTTGACTGTGATAAAACAAGGTAAATGTTTCATTATCCTTATATCTTGTTTATAGAGCTCAGGGGGTCTTATAAGACCAATCAGATTATTAACTAAGTTTATCTTTGAAGGAAATGAATAAGTTTCTTTCATACTCAATAAACTTTTGTTAGTTCACGCTGCAATTAGGTATATTACTTTAAAACGTATTTGTATGTTTTGGTCGACTCTATGTACTCGTTCTTAGTTTCTCTACTTTTATCGATATTTCAGTAGGTAACAAAGGTTTACCTATACCGACCTACTTCGTTTTTTTTCACATTAGCCTTTAAATGCATGATGCTGATTGCAGAACAAAAAAAATGCTAATAACATTTTCAGAAATACCGAAACGCGACCATTTTAGTCGGATACATGTTTTCTTCATGTTGAAAAGTTCCATATTACAATAAAAAGTTGGTAACAATTTTGATAGCATAATGCATTTAAGGGTTATCTTAAAACAGTAAGTTAACCCTGAAATATAATGATTTTGTTAAGGTTTTGTATGTTCCAGTTACCAATTTTTAAAAAGTGTTTTACAATAAAAAGCCATGTCATGCCACCTCAGTAATGCTATTAAATTTATAAAGCAGCCTTCATTTTTTGTTTAAACCGCCTAACGGACCAGTGCACATTATTATTAGAACAGTTATTTTAGATAGTACATTCACCAAACATACTTCGGATAAAACATACTTGTATGAGCACGATTGGATAATTTTTAACAGCTCCAATGAATATTTGCTTTTTTTTTAGTTTGGACATGTTCGTCTCTTGATTATTTATGTGTTTTTTTTCCGCGTGTAATAATTACGACTTGTCGCCTATTTTATTGACATTTCCTCTTTTTAATTTTTGTAGCAGTTCTTATATAAAAACCAATACTCATGGTTGATTAGCATTGACTCTATAAGTGAAAATAAACTTATGTTTTTGACCGTAATGTGTACAAAGGAGAACTTACATTAAGGGATCTCTGCCAGTTAATGTTTGTGTAGATGAAACGAGAATTTAACTAGATATCGATAAAGATTGCATATCAACAAGAGCGAGTGGACATTATTCCGATATATTTGGACATTATCGTCTCTATGATAAATAATGAAAACCTCAAGATTTTTTAAATGTCCTCTGATTTGTTTAAGATGGAGAAATTCAGCTTATTTTCATACACTGCTGAAGACAAGATAAGGGTACTAAAGGAACTTGGTTTCACTGAAAAAGGCATGCAAGAAGATGTAGATGCCGTCATGGAATGGTTTCAGATGCAACCACATTTAATTGATGGCGGAATTGGTAAGTTAGAAAAAAGTTAAAAGACAATACCTTTAAATAAATAGCCTAAACAATTCATTGACGACTGATTCCAACCAAGTATTAAAGAACATTAGATACCTACACTAAAAATATAGGAACACTAATTAATTAATATGAATACAATTAATAAATAATCTTATCCTTAAAATGTTATATCGTTACTAAAAACGAACTATAAAAACCTGTATTTACAAAATAAGAAATTACAGAAAAAGTCATATAAAGAAAACCTGGAGTCATGTTATAGGCGATGCGGCTAGCAACCAATCACTATTTTGATTCCCCTTTCCACCTATAAGCCCACAATCATGCTAAACGTGGCCTTTAGGTCTTGTTACCTTTGGCTCTGTCTACCCCATAAGGGATGGAGACGTGATTTGTGTATGTGTGTATGTATATGTGTTAATGTTTTAATTTAAAGAAAACCCCGTCTAACTCTATTATAAATTCCAGATCCAGAGGTAATAGAGAAACTACTCATCATGTCCAAAGGTTCCCGTGAGAAGACAAAGCGTAGGATTGACAACTTTTACAAGTACAGGGCCTTGTCTCCAGACCTCATTCACTGTAGGAAGGAGCTCTTATCCAGTGACCGAGACTTCTTCACTTTTTAGTAAGTTTACACATTTTTGAAGTGGAAACTTTTTTAGCGGCGCTGATCACTTTTTGGGATGGGTAAAAAATGTTAAACTCGCGTCAGGCGTAAGATGGAGTGAGAGTTTAAGTACCAGGATATCAGAATCCTCTAACCTAAGAAATTATTTAGAAATACGAATGAAGCTAGTCGCATTCGATTTTTGAAGTGTACGTTGATTTCGTCGCTTTAACGTATGTGCGTTTGGCCTAGTGGTATAAGGTGTGCAATAACAGTGCGTTCTCTCAGGTGACCAGTTTAAATGTCGTGTAGAAAAAGTTTTTTTTCTTTTTTTTTCTTTTTGCGCGAGTGTGCCTGTGTAGTTTTCGCTTATGCCAGCACTCCCGGAGTGGTACCCGGTATTTTTTTAAGAATAATGACGAACAAGCAAATGGTCCACCTAAAAGTAAACTTTACCACCCCATTAACAAACGTAGTATCAAAAGGATTGCAGATCCGTTGTCAGCCAAGAGGGCTAACATGGGATACCTCATGCGCTAGTAATTTTAACGATGTTCCTCTTCTTACCCGTGGTACTACCGCTGGTGCTGATAGTACCAATGTCTTTTTTTGCCCGTAGTACCTACTTATACCTTCCTCGCTGGAAAACAGCAGCGCTAACACTGCTGCTTGGAGGCAGGATGAGCGAATAAGATGGTTCCAGCGATCTGAACAGATCCTGAAAAGGTTCTATTCGATTTACATCGAAAATCATTATATTAGGGCCCGTCTCACCACTCAGCTGTCAGTTATCTATGATTCCGTCTCTATTTATTACTACGAAACAGACAGAGAAATCATCATAGACAACTGACAGTTAGGGTGCGACCACACCTCCTCTCTCCGGTAAGTCTCTCTCTCCGGTAAGCTGTAAAAGCCGTTTGAGGCAAACAGCAAAGTCTGTTCGAAAAAAAAAAAATTGGTTGCCTGTAAAGTCGGTATACGGGCGAAAGTTTTACGTGACAACGACTTTGAGTGGTAAAATAATGCCTAATAATAATAAATGCCTATCTCTCTCACTCTCTCTCTCTCGCTCTGTCTCTCTCGCTCTTAGGCGGGCTAACTGTGCTCGAGTGGAAGGGACGCGTGCCTTTCACTTTTTATGTCTGTCTCTCTCGCTCTTAGGCGGGCTAACCATGCCCGCGTGCCTCTCACTCGCTCTCATTGTGAGCGCATAACGTGAGCGGAGCGTAACGCAGTTTCTTGAAGTGTCACCCGGCAAACCAATTTATAAGACGTTGTCACGTCAAAAAAGCGACCACACCGCCGCTTAAAAAACGGTAACGTTACGGAATCGCAACAAAATGTATGAAGAACGGTGAGAAAACGTGACGCATACGACACGTCACTGCGTATACGCGGCGGTTCACACCCTAAATCGCACCCTAAAGGAGTAGTGAGACAGGCCCTTAGTGTTGCTGTTTATGTTTCAGTCGCCACGCAGTGTCAACGAAGAAATTCGAGGATAAGAGAATTACTGTTATCAAGTTCATCGATCCTGATTCTAGTTCCTTTTCGACCGAAGAAATCTTTAGGAACTCCTTCATAGTAAGTGTAAAATACTACTAATCCTACTAATATTATTTACTATTATTATTTGACAGCTTTCGGCGGGTGTCAGAAGCGAGATGTACTCCTTTCAAAGAGTGTCACTGGGTGCCTTAAAGCAGTGTAAAGGTGCGACCACACCGCCGCTTAAAAAACGGTGACGTTACGGAATCGCAACAAAATGTATGAAGAAACTGTGAGAAAACGTAACGCCTACGACAGGTCGCTGCGTATACGCGGCGGTTTGGTCGCACCCTAAGAAATGAGTCTCATATAGCTATCTCGCCTTGACACTTGCGCATTATATATATCGCTCTTCCTCTTGCGTTGTCGATCTATAGGTAACTATATTTTATCACACATTATTGTTAAGAAAAACGTGGCTTAATCACGTAAATAAAAAGTATTTTTCTAAATACCTCGACTTTTCGGACGCGACTTTGTATCCATGGTGTCGAGAGGACTGAAGAGGCGGGTATCAACATCTTCTAGCTGCACGGGTTTTTGGTCTTTAGGTATTATTCTTTTCTTCACTAGTACTTACATTTCTTTACAGATTGGCGATTTGAGAGTCAAATACGACTACATGCGTGGTGAAATTTGGCTTATTGACTTCAAGAACGTTTCTCTGGGTCATCTTCTCAGACTCAACCCCATGGTTGTACAGCGAGCATCACAAATGTTCCAAGTAAGTACAGTACAATTACTTGAGTTACACATGACATATGGGCGTGCCTTCGGTCAATTTTCAACTTTGACGTCATACAAATAAAATAGTTTTTACATAATCTGTAAACGTGGATAGCGGTATACTAAAAACAGACTTTAGTACTATTATTTATTCTGTGCTAAAAATGGCTTTAGTTGTATGACGTCAAAGTTGAAAATTGACTGAAGGCACGCCCATCTGTCAAGTGTTAACTTGAATTAATCAAACTGTACCTGTTGACGTTATAAATACGTAACTCAGACCTCAGACGTACAGTATCCGGCCATAAAAATTGCACATCGGTCTGCTCGGGTAATTTTGTCTTCGTAGAGCGTTGTCTCGCTTTAACTTACGTGACGCCAATTGTCTCTTTCCAAAGACCGAAGTGTAATCTTTATGGCTGGGTACTGTAATTAAATGATTATAATGGAAACGGAGTACTCTAGCATTAAAGTACAAACTTATCGGGTAATGGGTAATGGTCCAACAGTTAAGACAAGACCTAAAGACTACGTTTATCATGATGAGATCTTCTCCGATTCCCTCGATGGGCTTTTACCATCTGCGCGGGAAGAGAAGCAACTGGTACATTCTATGTTTTTTCTTTACTCCCAGACCAGCATGAAGGAATATGGTAAATAAAATTGTTAGTTTAATTATTTGTTTGTTTTTTTCAGGAAGGCCTGGCGTTAAAAATATTTGAGATCCACGTCTTAAATATCCCATCTGTAGGAGAGCAACTATTAAGTTTCTTTAAAAAATTCATAAAACCAAAGATAATCGACAGATTAGTGATTCACTCGAATCTAGAAGAATTACATAAGGCACTGCCCAAGGAATATTTGCCTAAAGACTACGGCGGGGAGGACCCTAGTTTGGATGAATTAAAAGGTATTGCTATTCCTTAAATTTGTCTTAATAAATGTAACTTCTTTGAATTGCTTACCTCAAACAGGTTAGTAACAAAAAACATCGAATAGGAATCCATTTTTATTCAGCTTTTGTATAAATTTGTTTATTTACGATGAAAACTGCTGTATCTAGTTAGTTTACTGGGAAATCATCTGCTAGTGTGAGAATACTTTGTACTATTGTCAATCATTAATTCAAGTTTATTTTCAGATATGTACCAGAAAGAATTTAGAACAGAAAAAACAAAGCAATTCTTGCTAAAAGGATGCAAGGAAATATCAGATGAGACGAAGAGGCCTGGTGCAGACAATGGCGAAGAAAATATGGCAGGCACATTCAAGAAATTAGATTTAGATTAATATGCACTTATTAAAAATAATATTTATTAAGTTGCCCATTGCCCAACACAGAATGAAAACATCCGATGAATTCAAAAATAAATGACAGATAACCAAGAAAACGGCACATACAAGGCAAATAAATATACCTATCTACTAAAGTATTTAAAGAACAGTAAACCATGTTGTGATGTAGTATCGATATTGAATAAACAATTAATGAAATCATTAGAAAATTCTCAGTTCCCTACTTTTTTAAAGATTAATCTAATGACAAATTCTGGCCTCATAAAAATCCTGATGACATATTTACCTAGATTAAGAATTGATTTATTGTTTTCGATTTATTAATTAAAGTAAATAATTTCGTTAGTCAATATTAAGTTTCTTGAAAGAACCTTCAATTCCGAATTGGTTTGGTTTTGCGAAAGTTCGCTTCGACTCGTCACTCCTTACAGAATCTTGCTCTTTAAAGTAGTTTCTCCATTCTGGAGAGGTCAATGTCCTCACCCAAGCATCTGAAAATACACGAATCTCCTTTCATTAAAATACAAAAGCTGTAAAACGGAACAAAAAAAAATTTTTTTTTTGTTAAACCAAAGGTTGATTAAAGTAGAAATTTCGATTCCGCATTTAATGCGTCTATTTTGTGTGATTCAAATTCTTGTCAGCAATACATCAAAATAATCCCCTACTCACCGGTAATGTCCTGACAAGTTACATTGTCAGTTCCACCAAAATCACTAGGAAATATATCTTCAGGAAATTCTCTCATCACCTCTTCAAAACTTTTGTACTCATGAATTCTCTTTACTAATTTTGGCTTCATCAACTTTTTGAACAAGTTGAAAATAACCGCAGCATGCTTTGGCAGGTGTACCAAATGAAGACCTTTTACTTTAGGCCCAACGCAGGACTGGAAAAAGAAAATAGACATCGACATGTTTATCGCTATCTCGCGGGAACCATGCAATATTCCGGCATAAAAAGTAGCCTATGTTTTAATCAAGGGTACCAGCTATCTCCATTCCAAATTTGATCCAAATGAAGAAGTAACAAACATACACGCTCAAATCCTCACATCCTCACGAACTCGCATAAATTTATAATTAGTACATAGGATTGATAACGTCTCAATTAAACTTGGTAATGAGTCCTAGACTTCACAAGATTTTTAAGAACGCTTTTCTTGAAAACGTTTCTGCTTTACACAGAGAGAATCTATTGATAGGCCCAAACACTACTTACGGTCACGTAGAACATGATCTTTGATATAAGTACTGGAGTCATTTGCGTTGCCAGTTGCACGGTTATGTTCTCAAAATCTAAGATGCATTGTTCTCCCATCACTGTGTCATTCCAAAGTCTATAGTCAGCAATCATTAGGATCACTTTGATTATTTCTATGACTGAGCTCTCATCGCAGCACCTCATTCTAAAGATAGGAAAAGAGGTCTTCAAAATTCTACTAAAATAATGGTTATTTATGTGACTGGTAATGAGAGGCATTACATGATTGTAGTTTTATAAAATGAGCCAAAGGCGAAGCGTGAAGAGAAAGGTCTAAACCTATAATTTGATAACCGACCCTCTCTAAAATATACTTCAATCGCAATATATTGTTCATCTCGAATGAGTTTGAGAGAAAGGCATATAGTTATTTTTATTTGGCACTTACTTGAATATAGTAACTCTGTGATTTTCAGGTGTCTTCCGCGGCAGAACGATCCAGTGTCCACTCTTTAAACATTTATTCAGTTTAGGTGCCAAAGGATCCCTTTTGCTTAACAGTTCAGCCATATTGTTTCTCACCGCGTAATAATTGTCCATTTTCTCCTTCACTTTTTGTAAACTAAACTTTCTCATTATTAATAGTCTAGTAACGAGTTGGTCATCTGAAAAATACTGATTTGTCATTCCCGTAACAGTCCCTGGTTACAAACCCTAACCCAGTACTTAAGTACCAGTAAGTGTTACGCAAAGACATCACCATTATCATCATCATATCAACTGGGAGATGACCATAGATGAACTGGGTACCTATGGGTATTACAACGTTACGTTTCGTGCTACCAGCAACCATGGTTTCCACGATCTTAACGATCGTTCATTCACCTTGCATTCTAATCATTGCCAGAAACTTACGTAATTGCCCCTCAGGTAAATGCGGTTGCTTTTGGTACCAGTCGTTTATATTTCGAATCATTTCCATTAATCGATCACGATCAATATTTTGATCCTGTAGCAAGGTTTCCAGTGCTTTTTCGTCGGAATTTAACAGCAACATTGAGTTAATTGACATCTTTGCGTTTGTTTTCTGCAAGACAACAAAACATAGGTACCTATTTTGTTTTACATGTGTCAATAATATTATTATACCATGGTGTTTTTCAAAGTTGGTACACATGGTTATAGTTTGTAGTCGTACGTCAGTTTTAGCTACAATTAAAATTACTTTTGATTTTAACATAGGTACCTATTAAGTTAGCAATAGTTAAACTAGGTACCTACAATCTTAATAAATATTTTTTTTAGCGGTAGGATCAAATATAATTTTTCAGGTGAAAGTTTCTTAAGATCTAAGATAAAGTATGTTAATGTAGTGAACATGGGGTGACAAATAAATGAAGATTAAGCTTTTTACTTCCTTTGTTAATTTCACTGACTTGCTTTCCTAGCGTTTCTGATTTTAATTGAAAGTAACAAGCAGATAGAACTAGTAACAACTGGTTCGCTTACTTTTCTGTGAAGAGACACGTATTTAATGACTAAGTTTACACTTACAGACCATAATAGGGACAACATGGTTGGCAATTCAACTGTTTCATGTTTTACGTGGCCCCGGGCCGTAAGAAGCAATTTACCACCCGCTACACGAGCGAAAATTTCTACTTATTGGCTAACCTCTGGCGGTGATAAAAGAAAGCCTCGCCTGTGCCTCGTGCGACATTCTTTATTTCAGCACCCTCGGCATATTATGTACCTACTACTATACTATAAAATACTACAGATACTAAACAACTTACAATATTGTACATTGTAGACAATGATGCTATACTGAACGATGTGAGAGAATCTGAAATGTTAAGAGCTGCTATTAAACTTAGTACAGGCGATGCCAGCATGACTAACTAATGTTATTTCGATTTCATCATTATCATCTCCAGCCTTATCACAAACACCTTTTTAATGCTCATAAACGCATATTTTGTCACGATGTCCCCTTCGCCGCAAAGCTCATGGCAAATGAAGCGTTATTTTGCACATAAGTAAACGATGAACTCAAGAGGCGTATGCCCCACGACTGTGTATAGGCTATGCTATACGAACCCTAGGAAACCACAGCTTTTGACGTGACAACGTCTTATAAATTGGTTTGCCGGGTGACACTTCAAGAAACTGCGTTACGCTCCGCTCACGTTATGCGCTCACAATGAGAGCGAGTGAGAGGCACGCGGGCATGGTTAGCCCGCCTAAGAGCGAGAGAGACAGACATAAAAAGTGAAAGGCACGCGTCCCTTCCACTCGAGCACAGTTAGTGTTAAATATAATTCTTTGTATAAATAAATGTTTTAAATTGTTACTATTATTTCATCCTTCTTCCTACTATACGAATGAATATTCACATTAAAATTATTTTACCACTCAAAGTCGTTGTCACGTAAAACTTTCGCCCGTATACCGACTTTACAGGCAACCAATTTTTTTTACTGCATCGAAATTTCGAGAGTTCGTTGGGTACATCTCGTACAATATACAACTAATTGTAAGTACTCGAGAATCATTTTCAACTAATAAAAGGGTACAAAAGGGAAGCTCATCAATCTCATCATGCTAAACGTGGCTTTTAGGTCTTTTTGATTTACCTCCTTATTCATAAACGCTCTATAGGCTTCTGTTAACTTAGCAATCGTTTGGCCTTATCTATGAAGGGTAAAGTCAAAGTGACAGATAAGGACAAACGATTGCTAAGCTAGCAGAAGCCTATATGTTTATGAATAAGGGGGTTATTAGACTCCTGTCTACCCCGTAAGGGAGAAAGACATGATTTTTATAATGTACTAGCTGTTGTCTGCGACTTCGTTTGCAAAGGATTCGTTTATCGCTATCCCGCGGGAACTTCGCAATTTTTCGGGATAAAAAGTAGCCTATGTGCTATTCCAGACTTTTCTCTATCTATCTGCCGAATTTCATCTAGATCCGTTGGGCCGTTCTGGCGTGATTGAGTAACAAACAAACATCCATCCATCCATCCATACTTTCACATTTATAATATTAGTTAGATGAAAAGGAAAGCTTTACCAAAGACAGTAATGAATGAAAATAGAAATGAGACACTTTTTCCCAGCAGTCGGACACCAAATATACATCGTACACCGCTGTTTTCTCAGTAAACACAATTACATGACTGTAGGTGATTTTGTTAGCGAATGTCTAAAGTAAATGAGGCATCAACACAGTGTTTACCGGCTAAGCGAGCAGTTAACGCTAATGCGCGGTGTTCTCTGTCACGAACAATACAATGTGTAATTCTAACTAATTCGACATTTCTACCCAATAATCACGTGTAAATAGGCAGTGTAATTTTGTCAGATAGTAGTTATTTCGGTGGAAATACACGTTTGCGCGCGAAAGCGTTTGAAATGTTGATGCGCTGTATTTTCCGAGTGGACAAGTTTGGGTAACTAGACAGTATACATACCAGTGGCGTGGCGTCCATAGAACTCGATTCCCACTGGCTTGCCTATTTTAAGGCAGTTGGGCAATTTATTGTGCAGAATTAGAGGAAAAGGCTAGTTAAGTTCCCTTCGGCTTGCCTTCTGATATATTTGACGCCACGCCACTGATACATACACATACTCAAATCACGTCTATATCAACTTTTTCTTTCTTTCTTACTTTCTTTCTTTCTTTATATCACTTACGGGGTAGACAAAGCCTGAGCTAACAAGACTAACCTCCTTAATCATAAATGCTCTACAGGCTTCTGCTAACTTAACAATCGTTTGTCCTTATCTGTGAAAGGTAAATGTCAAAGTGACGAATAAAGGGGCTAGGGGTGCGTGTTGGGTTACCTCCACGTGTGGCCAAGAGCTGCGGTTCGTTTCTGGGTCCATCCGGGGGGAAAGGGCAGTGCTTAGTCCGGTGCACTCTGGGCAACGGCTAATGATTTCCTGGCAGTATCTGAGGGATATCATTGACCGTTGGCTAAGAGCCCGACAGGGGGAGGGGGGTCTTTGACCGTGTTACCGTACAACGTTGCCGACATTTTGTCACAAGATTTTATAATAAAAAATTTACCCTGACATTGACGAAGTTGTCGTCGCTATAACGACTGTAACGCCAAAATTAAAGAAGAAGAAGAAGAAGAATAAAGGGGCTAAAGTCCACGTTTAAGATTATTGTGGGCGTGTAGGTTGAAAGGGAAATTAAAATAGTGATGGGTAGCTAGCCGCGTCGCCTATAACATGATTCCTAAGATTTTCACCCATTTCCTCGGTGGGTTTTGAAACTCGAAAGTTTTTTTTCGTATTTTCTAAATAAAATCTGCCCTCGGCTATGAAGATGTCAACAACGCAGTACCGATGAGGCGTACCCGGTCCTGAGTTACGGCTTATAAGGGACGTCTGCTTTGTGTCCGGTCAATGAACCCATGACTATTAAAATAAAGTAAGTGTCCTAATATTGATACTATAGTACTATCTTAAAATTAGGGTTAGTTTGACTTAATAATTATCACTGATTTTGGTCGACAAATTTATTTATTTACTAGCTTCCGCGTAGAATTACTTACATTAGGCAGCTACGACCTATGACATGTTTATCGCTATCCCGCGGAAACTGTGGATTTATTCGGGATAAAAAGTAGCCTATGTTTTAGTCTAGGATACCAGCTATCTTTAGTCCAAATTTAATCCAAATCCGTCCAGTCGTTTTAGCGTGAAGAAGGAACAAACACACACTCACTCACATCGTCACATCTTCACAAACTTTCGCATTTATAATATTAGTAGGATTTAATGTCCGTCTGCGCAGAATTCGCTTATTTTTATCCTGTGGGAACTATGCGCATTTCCGAGATGAAATCCAAGTAAGTATTTTATGTCCTTTCTTGGGATAGTTTCAACTATCTCTGTAAATTTCATTAAAATCGGTTCAGCGGTGTAGGCGTGAAAGTGTAACAGACAGACAGACGGGGTTTCGCTTTTTAATGAAACAAACGCATAGCAGATGAAAAAATCCAATATTGCATTTATGATGTCAATAACCTCGAAAACTACCAGCGAAGGAAAACGGATAAGTATTAAAACGAGACCTATCTCGAAACTACGAGAATAATGGCATCGGCCTGAGATGCATCTAGACAGAAGACGCTTGCCGTAAGTAATTGAATTTTTATTTTTAGTGTTGCGTAAAGAAACTAAAAGAGCTATTCATTTTTATATTAGAAAATCAGAAAACAAAGAGGCAGTTTTTGTTGAGACTGAGGCGTTTCCATGAGACAAGGTTTCGTCTTGCGCATTTGATATATTTGACAGAACCAGTTTGACAGATGATGTTGCCAGACATGAAAAATGTAATGGTCATAGGTGAATACCGATAAAATCCAATCTCAGTCAGTGCACAACAAAGCTAACAATTTTTGAAGTGATAACTTCTTACGGGAGGGTAAACCGCTTCGTAACGTAACGCGTTACGGCGCCAGTCTGTCTGGCTTCCCTTTCTCTGACGCATACGGCAGCAGTAGGCAGCCTCTTTCTTTTTCACTCTAACCCACAGTGCTAGTCGTATTTCGGACAAACGCTTCCCTCTCTCTCTACTCAGTGTTTAGTGTGCGATGGACATACTATTAGTAACTTAGATTAGTTTAAGTTGTCGCTTCTGTCGGATGTCCCGAGAAACACAAGTTTTTTTTTAAAGTGTCTCGTTTATTGAGCTTTTGCGTTTATTTTCTAGCACTCTTTTTAGCAAGTACCTTTTAAATTATATCGAAACAGTAGAATCTTTTATCTTTCCCCACGGAACCTCTTTGCTAAGTTTCGTTCGCACTTGTCGATTTGTTGTTATTCCCGCTCCCTGCATTATAACTGGAGCTATGTAAGTACGATAGCAATTTAATATTAAAGTATTTCGCAAGGCCTGTCTTTTCATATTACAACCGGCATAGTGGCAAACCTGACTAATGAAGCAACGGTCCTGGCGTCGATCCCCAGTCGGGTCAAATTTAATGCAGGTAAGAAAAATAAGAAAAATTGTTTCAGAATCTTGAATGTTTAAAGGTAGGTTTAGACCTATTATATATTCTGTGGTTTAGACTACGACACATTTGGTGTATACACTCAGTCAGATACACGAGTATCTGTGTACGTATCTGCGCTTGCAACAAAAATAATCTGGGGTCCTAGTGAAGAAGGGATTATGTCTGAAATAAATAACTACTGTTAGACAGATTCCTGAACGTTGCCTTGTAGCCTAATGCTATAGTCTGTGGTTTGACAGACAGATGAGACAGAGCTCCCTGCGTGGCCTCTTCCCGCGATAGTCGTATTAGAAATGGCGTTGTATTAATAATCTTGGAATTCTTGAATACCGGTGACCAGTGCTTTTATTCAGTTTAACACTACCTATTTCTTTTCTAGCGTAAAGTTATAGGTCTAAAAAGCTCTGAATTGTCCCATTTTCACTAGGACCCAGAATTGTAACATCTTGTTAGGTTAAGGTAAAGTTTTTGGGATAACAACGCGATTTATGTATGTATGTTTGTTAGGTGTGTAGGTACTAGACACATATTACTAGATACATATTACTAACACCATAAAATGTGGAATTAACTGTGCCTATCTGTCTGTCTGTTACGTTTCCCATTTAACCGCTAAAACTATTTATTTGAAATTTGGTACAGACGCAGTTTCAATTTAGTCCCGGGGAAATCATAGGATAGTTTTAATCCCGGAAAATCGCATATTATTTTACGCGGGATAGTAACAAGCGAATTGTGCGGAGATTGGTTTGCGGACAGGGTCATACACTTTTTTTTGTTCGCGTCTCTCCTGTGGACATGGCAAAAGTTAGGGGTCTACAGTCAATATGTTTAAGTCAAGTCAACATCGGCGTGTGGGACGCCTCGCCATTTTTCGGCCCATTTAAATAAACCTTAAGTTTGCCGACTCAGAGTCGCTAATTTTATGCCCACACTAGGAGAGACAACTTTTGTTTCTTACGGTGTGTATGACTCGACAACAGCTAGTATTCTTTATATATTAAATCAATGGTAGCAAATGTGGACTAATTTTATTACATGATTAGTACCTACAATCACTCAACTTCGCTTGGTCGAGATTTTGTATAGAAAGAAAGAAAAAAAGAAAGAAAGAAGACATTTATTCATTTTGCAAGACACACAAATATAAGAGCGTGTACACACAATTTTATAGAAAAAAAACAACAATAAAAAAACCAGACATGAAAATTTGATCATCAGCGTTGTGTTGTGTATAGCGATAGTCAGACCTTAAATAAAGAGCAATAAAGAGTTTTCATCTCTCATACTCTGAAAATAGGCCAGATAATCATCTGGATACAGGGTTGAAAGTGACTCATCGCGACCCTTGGGTTGAAAGTAATTTTTTTTTTTCTAGCTAATCCAAATGAGGTACATAGCAATGGAAATACGTATACAGCCATGTAATCTATGTTTAAAATAATAATCTATACTAATAGTTCCTTTTTAATTGTAAAAGGCAAAATAATCTTAAAATAACATTCCCGCTATATATAAGCTTATGCAAGCGTATTACAACGAGAATTAGTAGAAATTATTACGTTCGGTAATTTTTTTAGCTTGAAATATTTAAGTCGACAATTAATTGATAGCGACCTCCGTGTCTGCAAGTTTAAAAAAAAACTAGCCGGCCGCCATTGGTGCGCAGAAGAAATGCGCAATGCGCGCAAATCGCGCAATAGAAAAAAGAGCGGGAAGAGAATGACAAACGTAACAAATATTAAATGCGACCATGCGACGTTAGTGAAATTTTAATTTCCTCATATTCGAAATGAAAAGTAGAGTGTTCAACTCGGATGAAATTACCCATTTCACCCTCGAACCATTGGCACCCTCACTTCGTTCGGGTGCCAGAAATATCTCAGGTGAAATGGGTATATTTCAACCCTGGTTTATCAATCTACTATTACATACATAGGTATTCATAATAATAATAAAATAACAAAAAGGGTGGGATTATCACAGGAGCTTTTGAAGTTAAGGCGCTGTCAACAGCAAATGACCTGGAGCAGCGCCACTCTTCACACATACGGTTCACGTGCCTGTTAGTGAAAGAGAAGAAACTATTCCGGCAGCTTGGCGCGCGTCTAAAATCTTGCCAATAAGACACAAATCATAAGAAATAAACAAAAGTATGGATTATTTGTGAAATATGACTCGTTAGCCGTTTAGGTATGAATATGTTGACTTTATGTTTTTAATTGCAGACTCATACGTCGAAAAAATAAAGACATAGAACCGTTTAATGATGATTTTAAGGCCAATCTTTGCAATTATTTTCTATCGAGCCGGTTTTGTTCAATTATGTATCGAGCCCGTCTAGCGTGTTTTAAATATGATGAAAATTAACATGTCGGAGCGTCGTCACAATGACTAGACTTTTGATAGCTAAGGAGATGTACCTTGTAGTTGCGAACATTCGTTAATTGTACTTTGTTGAATGTACCCTCATAAGTTATTGCTTTTATGAAACGTCAAGCGGTATTACGGTATCGCTTGGGGGTGGTCTGTGTTTGGCTCAGTTGCAACTACCTGCAATGTTAGTTAGAATGACAGAATGACATCTGGTGAGAGTGAGAAGCGAGAGGCATTCCTTGATCGTGACTTGACTGAGTTCAGACGTCGAAAGTGATTCGTTTGCTTCGACGTACCGTTTTATGTTTAATGGTGAATTGTTAGTGATTCGGATTGTTAAGTGCGATTGCACTAAGTATCGAGCCTTATTTCGGTGCTAAGCGGTATTGAGAACATTGATAGGGTAGTTCGTGGGCGCAAGCACTGAACTCTCCGCGTTTCATTATTAGAGTGTGTAATAGTCCACAGTCCTTTGTGTAAGCGCTATTTCAATAAAGACTGGCTGTACAAGTGAAACATGATGTGTGCTGTTATTTCTATCTCATTAATGTACCTTGAAGATGGACAAGACGGTGACCTAAACTCGGCTATGCATAAAGCTCGTTTGAATTCTAACCGACCAACCTGACAGTTTATCCAGCCTTTGTCTTCGACAAACATTATAATAAACTGCACACAGCTGCAGCTGCAGTTTTTCTTAAAAAAGTGTTTAAATAACATCAATTTCAACAAAATTAGGCGTTGTCAGCCTCTTCATATTTCCTTGGAAACTCCTTAATAGCGCTTTTTCGTTTTCCTTGCTGACTAGTGCGAAAAATGCAACGCAATTTGTATCCGCCGGATGGATACACTATTAAAGCCGTTTTCTCGAAGACTGCAGCTTCGAACATTGTAACATTAACTCAATTTTATTAACGTCATTAGTTTTGCAATAGACACTTTAAAGGATTTTTTTAATTGATAAAAAGAAACAAAAAAAAAGAAACAAAAAAAACGAAACTAAAATGTGTTTATTTCGAATAAAATATAATATACTTACATTAATCAAATTTGTAGAGTGCTTTAGACTAAAGAGGTAAAAAAAAAAAAACGGATACCTATCTCAGATCCATACATTGTTAGTTAGTTAGTTACAGGATTACTTATAAACTATATTAGTACTAGTGTTACAATTAATTAATTATTTCGCAGGACATGCAGGTCGGTGTATCGGCGGATAATATGCGAATCCCACCTCTCTGCTATCATAAAAGACAGACTCACTCGCATTTCTATTATTCGTAAGTTTATCCACTAATCCAGTGACCTACTATGGAAAAATACTGTTTATCTCTACCCTCTACCTGACTATTTTTTTATCTATTTGATTTGACATTAAATTATACCAATTAAAATTATTAAAAAAAAATCACAACCAAAATTATTATTCATTACGTCCCTGTACTTACATCTCGAAATTCTCGAAGGAACTCCGTACCGCAGTTCTAACCTCGTTTATTGATAGCCAAGCTCACGTTCTGCTCATAAATAGGGTGTCAAATAGGGTTTCTTCACGGCTCACGCGTTTGGAACTACTTCCTAGCCGCGGCAACGGGCTCGCTTGTACGTGGAACTGACGAAGTCTCAAGGCTCACGTGGTCTCGGTCAAGTTTTAGAAAATGGACGTGAAAGGTGAAAAAATAAAATTTAACTGCTTGGTTGTATTTATACAAGGACTCTTTGGCTGGATTCGACCAAAGTTTTTATTCCAGGAATAACAATTAGGTACTCTCGGATACTAATGTCAAAATAGTATGGCGTTTTGACATTAGTATCCGAGAGTACTTAAGGTTATTGCTGGAATAAAACCTTTGGTCGAATCCAGCCTTAGAAATATTCTGGGATATTTTGATTCCCTTTTCCACCTATATTCCCACAATCATGTTACAATACAAATTCACAACGATCAAAAAGGTAAGGTTTTTAGATTGGACAGTGAGTTAAGATAAGGTCCGTACAAAATAGGTTGGCCGCTCCAGACCACGATCCGCCATTTAATCATCCCTGCCCCTACAAGCTCAGCATTATCTTTCATCGTACGTTCACAAACATTCAATTAACATTGGTCTTCAATTAATCCACTGTAAGCAGCTTAAAACTTCCCGGCATCCCGAGATGCTCGTCGTTAAACGTATCTGTCCGTCGCATACTTTCATTTGTGCAAAATTGTCTTGCTTCTTTCATATATTTCACGTGTTCCTCTGAAGACAACTCTTCCATCCAATTTTCTGTAAAGAAGTGACAATGAAACCATACTCAAAATTGTAAGAAATCGAATCGTATTGGTTAAAAGACAAGAGTAAGTCAGAAATCGAAACCAAAAACGTTTAGTTTGCAAATAGGCCGCCTATCGGCTCTTTTACATGTTTTTTAAACTATCAGCGCATTTAGAAATACCATATTTGCCAAAATAATGCGTCGCAAGCCGCAAGAAAATTGTCAGAAAGTCATTTTTTCTTTCAAAACAAATATCTACAAAAATAAAATTCTACTTTACTATTAATACATTTAAATACAAATAATTTGCTTCATCGTAGTAGTAGTAATGAGAATATAATGTGAAACAAATAAAAACCTATCAGGTGTTTCTCGTCAGTAAGTACTTAACTATTTAACTAAGATGTTTAGTTTACGAATCCCATACATTTGGCACTTGGTCTTATTACCTTAGGTTCTGTCTACCCCATAAGAGATAAAGAAGTGATTTATGTATGTAGGTATTTCAAATAATTACCAGACAATTTATTTAAAGACATCAGTTCTCCCCCGTAGTCTTCTGGGAGCAAATACTTAGGCAGACATTGGTATAAGGACTCCATGTCCGAGAAAACCTGAATCCTTTGACCGACTTTGGCACTGAAGAGTGGCCTTATGAGATTGACTAAAAGACTCACTGCCTTTGAAGTAGATAGTATGTATATAGCTTTAGCTCGGAACCCGTAGCCGTCCTGAAATGGTGCAAATATGAATCTTAAGTATACCAGAAATCAGCCTTCAACAAATTAGATGCCGCATTACAACCTAGAGTACCAGCTATCTTCCTACCAAATTTTATCCAAATCCGTCCACTCGTTTTAGCGTGAAGAAAGAACAAACATACACACTCACATCGTCACTCACAAACTTTCGCATTTATAATTATTACGGGACTAAAACTATCAGTATACCAAATTCCAGCTACGAGTAGGATCTGTGGTTTTAGCGTAAAAAGGTAGCATACAGACAGACAGACAGATAGAGTCATTATCGCATTAATAACATAGCCTTTGTGAAATACCGGCCGTCTGAGGAGAGCAAATTTCAAATTAAAAGGCCCATCATAATCTATACCTACCCTCTCAAACGGTCTTGCGACACGCACTCTTTCTTTTGGCAATGAACCCATTAATTGAGTTGCACTTTTTGCTTTAAGTTTGAAACTGCATATTAGTAGGGATTCTAAGTGTCAGAGCAATTCAAAATGATTGGTGAATGGTGAAGTCACCATCTTACTCGCTAATCCTGCCGCTAAGTAGCAGTGCTTTCACTGCTGTGTTCCGGTGTGGAGAGTAAGACAGCTGGGGAAATTACGGGCACAAGAGGCATTTCATCTAAGTCCTCTAGGTTGGCAACGCATCTGCAATCGATCCGGGGTTGTGGGTGTCTATGGGCAGTGGTGATCGCTTACCATCAGGTGACCCACTTGCTCGTTTTCCTTCCTATTCAGATAAAAAATAATAATAACGCATTATGCGTTGTCTGAATCTCTTAACCTTTTCGAAGCCAACGACTCTTATAATAAGCATCCCAGGTTAAACGCCAACGTATACGTCCAACAGTTCAATGCAAAAGAAACCTTCGTTCAATTGGGTTCAACTTAAGGTTCAACTTAAGAGGGCGCATCCCTACTGAGCTGGCAACGTCGCATTTTTGGTGATTTTTTGCGATTATTTCACAGAAATTGAATGAAAGTTTCAAATGTGCGTCTGTAGTGCACTTCGTTTTTAGTGTATAAATGTGTCTAATGCAATAATTGATCGTGATGTACTTTAATTTTCTTATTAAACGTGTATAGTATTTCATCACTTTAATACGAAAATAAAAGTCCATCACGTCACGATTAATCACTGCAATGGACAGACTCTCATAAGGCATCGTAATAGAGAAGTTTGGCATATGGGTGACGTCTCTTGTATTTGATGTGGCGACAAAATAGTTAACTTACCATGTATAATGAAACGACGTTGCGAGCGTCAATCGGGTTAAAATTGGAAACGAAATCCATGATATTGACGTCTCTAATATCCAAAATTCCGTACACCCCGTCGGAGTAATCTTTCAGTTTCATGTATTCACTCATCTGTAAATTTTCATAGTACCTGCTTACAGACCGCTTAAATGAGTCCTGGCCCGCGCGGTGCAGGGGCGCGGGGGAGAGACAAAAGGGGCGCACTACCCGCCCACACCGAGAGAGGTCCCGTTTGTCGTCCCCCGCGCCCCTGCACCGCGCGGGCGAGGACTCATTTAAGAGCGTGCATCGTTATCGAGCTGGCAACGTCGCATTTTTGGTGATTTTTTGCGATTATTTCACAGAAATTGAATGAAAGTTTCAAATATGCGTCTGTAGTGCACTTCGTTTTTAGTATAATGGTGCGACCACACCGCTGCTTAAAATACGGTGACGTTACGGAATCGCACCAAAATGTATGAAGAAACGGCGAGAAAACGTGACTCATACGACACGTCACCGCGTATACGCGGCGGTTTGGTCGCACCCTTAATGTGTCTAATGCAATAATTGATCGTGATGGACTTTTATTATCTTATTAAACGAGATATAGGATTTTATCGCTTTAATATGAAAATAAAAGGCCATCACGATTAATCACTGCATTGGACACATTAATACACTAAAAACGAAGTGCACTGCAGACGCACATTTGAAACTTATATTCAATTTCTGTGAAATAATCGCAAAAAATCACCAAAAATGCGACGTTGCCAGCTCAGTAGGGATGCACGCTCTGAGAGATCTGGGCCCTATTTTATAATACTACAGGTTACAATTTATAAGCGGAAGTCTGTTTGACTGTTTCTGACTCTATGTGTTAGATAGAGACTTCCGCTTGTAAATTGTAACTTGTAGCTTTATAAAATAGGGCCCTGGAATCTTAGATTGAAGAAAACCCAAAACGACGCATCAAATAAATGAAACTATACCATTTTCATTCTTACCTGTCCTATTTGGTAAACAAAATTCTAACCTCAATATGCAAATTTTTGTAAAGAATAAGGTGTATTATGTTATCAAATACACCTGAGGTAATATTTTGTACATAATTTTGCTGATATTTTATCTCCAGTACCTTTATTTACGATGAAATAGTTAAAAAATAGCAAAAATGGGACGTTTTGAGGTATCGTTAGAATTTTGTTTACCAAATAGGACAGGTAAGAATGAAAATGGTATACTCTTACTTATTTTAGTCGAAGTTTAGTTCTGAAGTTTAACAAAAATGAAGTCGTCTTATTACCGTTATCGTCTCCAGAGAAATCTCCACTACCCTCAACTTCACAACAGGCAACCTACTTGTCTTTCAGTTTTGACGTGATAACGTCTTATAAATCGTCTTTCTTCTGCCCGCGACTTCGTTTGCGTAGAGTTATACATAAAAACCTTCCTCTTAAATCACTCTATCTATTAAAAAACCGCATCAAAATCCATTGAGTAGTTTTAAAAAACTAAGCATACATAGGGGCAGACAGACAGACAGCGGAAAGCGACTTTGTTTTATACTAACGAAAAAGCATGACTCATTGTCACGTTCCGCGTGACGTCAGAGTGTGCAAGCCAGAGCGCGGGACAAGCGATAGAGAGGCGCGATCGGTAGGGTTGCCATACGTCCCGTATATACGGAACTGTCACCGTAATTATTTAAGTATCACGTCGCGTATTGTTACTTGTCCCGTTTTTGTCCCGTTTATCAATATTTTATTTCAATATACACGTACTAAAGACTCGAAGCTGACGGCAGGCGAGGGACGCGCGGGGGCGTGCGGTTGCGAGGAGAGGTGAGGGAGGGGTGGTGCGGGGCGCTCGCTCGGTCACTATCAATTCAATAAGTCCCGTATCAGTTCTCAACAATTATGGCAACCCTAACGATCGGACTAAGCGATCGCCTTGTGATGCATATAGCAGTTTTTATCAATGTTTCTTTATGATGTTATCACGCAAAACTATCGTCCGTGAACAAACTTTACAGACAATCGGTTTTTCTCTTTCTTAAGACACACTTCTCATGCTATCCCTTTAACAAACGTAAGTGATTTTAACAAGAAGTGTTTTAAATTAAGAGGGTAGGTTGTTTTAAAAATGACTATCATTATTATCCTCAGCGGCATATTTATTTATTTATTAATTAATTGTTGAGTCAAGTAAATAAGTTGTAAGTTGTATTTGGCGGAACACAAAAAAAGTTAGCAAAACGCATACTGCTTAACCAAAAAAAAAATTGTTACCTACACTTTTTTGTGTTCCGCTACATATGCTACTGAGTGTAGTAACCTAATTACCCAAGAATACATATTTTTAAGATATGTACTTACAATTACGGAATATTTGTACGTATCTAAAAGCACAGCTGCCGTTACATTACTACTTTTGATGTGCATTATATATATTCTGCAGTTGTCTTCAGTTTGTTTGGGCATATTGACACTTATACTGAAAACATAAACAGTGGTTAGTATCTTGGTATCAGTCACTAAAAAACATCGGATAGCACTCCGGGAGTGCCAGTAGAAGTGAAAACTACTACACACACGTACACTCGCGTAAAAAGAAACAGAAAAAATACACGAGGCTTGAACTGCAGTCACCTGAGAGAACACACTGTTATTCCATACCACTACTCCAAACGCACATACGTTAAAGCGACGGAAACATCGTAGGTACATGAAAAATCGAACGCGACTCTAGCATCATCCGTAATTCAAAATAATCTCTTAGAGTCTAAAGTCTCCCTCCTTCTTACGTCTGACGCGAGTTTAACATTTTTCACCCATCCCAAAAAGAAGAAAGAAAGAAAGAAAGAAAGAAAGAAGACATTTATTCATTTTGCAAGACACACAAATATAAGAGCATACACACAATTTTATAGAAAGGAAACAACAAAAACAAAAAACACATATGAATTAGATCATCAGCGTTGTGTGTCTCCGCAAAAGTGAAACGGTCGCTGGCTCAGCATTACGCTGAGGTGTTAGACACCTGCAGCACTGATTTTCAGCCAGAACCGTTTGTGACTCAAGAAACGATACACAGGCAAAATATACTACATAAACCATAAACTTTTACGTAAGTAATGTAATAAATAGATATAATAAATAGACAGAACCCGACTTATGTGTGACTAGAAAATACATAAATTTATTAAATAGTTTACAATAAACAAAAAACAAAAAGTAAGGAAGACTATATTGTTCAAAGACAACAAGCTGGCATATCAGTGTACAAAGTGCTGGAGGACTATTTTAAGGATTTTTGAAGCGTCAATAAAAGCGCTCAGGGGCCTTACCATGACGTCCTAATTCCGACTCAGTTCAAGTTTCAGCTGTCACTTTTAGTATGAATCTCACAGCGAGCGGACCTAAACTGAAACGCATTAAGACGTCATGGTACGGCCTCTGCATCGCTAAAGAAGTTATCACTTCAATAAATAAATTAGATTCAAAGCTTAGTAAGTTGCCTACATAACAAATATAGATGACAATTTTATTGACAATTCGATATGCATTGAGTAGTCAATATGATGGGAACTGGCGTAGATTGGTCGAGTCTGCAATGTAAACAGAATTTTATTGGCACTTGTCATCGAAAATTGACACTTCTTGAAATAAGAGACAATGCCTGCTCAAAAATATTTTGAACATGCACTAATTACAAATTATTGTGAGGCTATACCTAAGTCAAACCATTAATGGCTGCCACGGCAGAGCAAACGTCAGTATGCTTAGTGTAAGGTTTTCCGTCACAAAATACGTCTCGAATGCGTTTGCGTTAAACTGTCAAATACTATGAGACAGGTTGTTGCCGTTTCGATCCGCAAGTGGCGCTGCCAATTTTTCCATAGTAATTGAGACGTTTACGTGAACGCGTTCGAGACGTTTTTATATGAGAAAACTTATACTAGAGGCTCAGATATAAATCCTTTCACATTCATCTCTCATTCAGCAAAAGTATCTTTTCACACCTCTCATTTAGAAAAGTAAGCGTTGCTCCCTGTCGAGAGGGATCAAAGAACAAACTTTCTGTTCTAGGCCTTCTAAGTGTTTTTTCGAAATGCAAATTTTTGAAGTTGATAATTGTAAAACCACGCCATCTTCTATGCTGGTAGCTCTTTAATTATATTTAGAATTCTTTTTTCCAAGTTTCTTAATGCTCGGTGTAAAAAGTTTTATGAGTCACTCGGGAGCAAAATTATTTTTATCTTGAGCGTTAACACTTGAATCCCTCATTACGTTCTGGATTCTATTGTAATAATACATAATTTTGCTGCCTTGTGACACAAATAATTATTTTACTCTTACGTCGATCCCGTCATCTTATTTATTGGTTTTAATTTGGAAAATAACAAAATACTTACATGCTGTCTCCTAATTTCGGAAAATCGTTCACTGCGTGACATTTTTCAAAATACTCTGGAAGTACAGTGCGCAGTGTGCACATCTTCTCTACTCTTCTTTTTGCCAACTCTATAGATCCTTTGGTGGTGATTATAACTCGTTCTAAGTAATCTCTATCTGTTAATTACATGTACATTAAATTAACTTAGTAAGAGGAAAATAACCAAACAATACAAAACAACATCCAATCCGTCAATCAAATGTTGGTAAAAAAAAATTAAGGTCGCCGTTATTCATTTTTGCATGTTATTTTCATGTAACATTTTAAAGAGGAATGATTTGTTTTTGTATTGCATTGTATCAGTTGTAGGTATGTTTCGAATTAACTCTAAAACTAGGTACTGGTCCGTATACAGGTTGAAATTTTATGGACCGTTCAGATTTTCACAGCGGATTCCAAGCGCAATATAAAAATACTTTTTTTTTTCTTTCAGTACTAAAATATTGAGACAGAACAGCTGAAAGATATCCTAAAAAACCATGCGTTTGTGGATACAGCGCTAGCGTGCTGTGCGGGAGCGAGTGAGCGCGCCCCTGCCCCCGCACCGCTCCCCCGAGCGTCACTCAGTTCCCGATTATCCACACGTTGCTAATTATTTATTCGGACAGAAATTTTATTTTGAAAGTTTACCTATACATTTTTTAGGGTTCCGTAGCCAAATGGCAAAAAACGGAACCCTTATAGATTCATCATGTGTGTCTGTCTGTCTGTCTGTCCGTCCGTATGTCACAGCCACTTTTCTCCGAAACTATAACAGCTATACTGTTGAAACTTGGTAAGTAGACGTCGTATTCTGTAAACCGCATTAAGATTTTCACACAAAAATAAAAATAAAACAATTAATTTTGGGGGTTCCCCATACTTAGAACTGAAACTCAATTTTTTTTTCATCAAACCTATACGTCGTCGTGTGGGGTATCTATGGATCGGTCTTCAAAAATGATATTGAGGTTCCTAATATCATTTTTTTCTTAACTGAATAGTTTGCGCGAGAGACACTTCCAAAGTGATAAAATGTGTGCCCCCCCCCCTGTAACTTTTAAAATAAGAGAATGATAAAACTAAAAAAATTATATGATGTACATTACCATACAAAATTCCACCCAAAATTGGTTTGAACGAGATCTAGTGAGTAGTTTTTTTTTATTTAATATTTGTCTGTCTATATAAGTAACCAATATAAAATGACCTCACACTGCCTACATTTTGCTTAAAATCAGGGCTCTGCTAACACTGGATTTTATAATAACTTAGCGAATTTGTACGGAACCCTCAGTGCGCGAGTCCGACTCGCACTTGGCCGGTTTTTTCAGTAATGGTATCATTTATTGATACCTAATGCCTGGGCAAAATAAGAACGGTCCTTAAAATTTCACCCTGTATCATTTTGATTTAAATTAAAGCGCAATTTTCAATGATATTACATATAAACTGGGAGTAGATTATGTCACTACCGCGCCCGAGTTGAAGATTCATAAATGACCCAATTGTCTCATTTACCTCAAACAAGCCACAGTATGAGTAGTCCGTGACAGTCAATGTGACAGTTGACAGAGGGAACGTTTTTCAAACGCAATTTACTAGGAACATAACATATCTATACTATGAAATATCATTGGCAATTTTATAATAAATTTGTATAAATCTACAGATTTTAGTTATTTTTCGCTTTTCCGTTGTTTTTGCGTGTTTTATAACAGCGCATTTAATATAATAATGTAATAATGCGTGTAATATAATAGCGCATTTATTTTTTGGGGTTTATTTAGTTCTGTATGTCCAGAGATTATCTGATAGGTACATACTCGTACATAGAACCATCTACTGTAGTTTAACTGTGTTAGTATTAGTTGTTTATTTTCAAACAAGTTATTTTTATTCGGCCTTTTAAATGTTTAAAAATAAAATTATTCCAGAACTTAACAAAAATCTTTTCTTAATAAATTACAAAACAGTTCTAATCAATATTAGTAAGTATAACAAAAATGCCTTACATTATCTTGGAAAAAAGTTCACGTACACACACAAACACACACTGTACACACACACAGAGAGAGAGAGAGAAAGAGAGGAGATTGACGTCAAAGTTATAAATAACACCCCTTTTTGCGATAGTGGTTAAAAAAAAACAATTAAAATTTAACTTACCGAAATCCTTTTTCACAAAGTGCTCTTGTTTTTGGGTCCATTCTTGTAAAATGTCAACCGCTTGGCACATTCCCTGGTGATCTAAGCCATGTGCTTTCCTCACATTTTGTAAAGTATTAGAATTAAACTTTAAAACCTTTGTTTCTTTTAATTCTAATGCCATTTTAATCAACCGCCTGCTCAGAAATTATGTAGATAACTGATGGTCATAAAACGTTCGAGTAGGTAGTGAAACAGCAATAAAAATAAATTTGACCTTGTTGTCTTTATATAGCTGGTTACAAAAACTTGTTAAGCAGGGTCTTGTCAGACATGACGCTAATTATACAGATGACCTGAAGGTCGATTCAGGTATTATGGAGGATACAACCCCTTATTTATAAACGCTCTGTAAGCTTCTGCTAATTTTTTTTTTTTTTTTGTTGTTATTATGGCTCTGCTGCAAGGCACTTTGCCAATGTCACGTTCAGTTGAGTTTTGGATTGGTAGTGACTGATTCGATCATTTTGTAGAGAGCGCTTACATACCCCAAAGGATGGAATGGGAATGCACAGATGGGAATGGAACAGTGGAGAAATTAGTAGCGGTGGTGATTTTTATAAGATAATTTTACATTAACATTTTTTTTTTTTTTTTTTACAACTTTATCTCATTTTCATCAATAAATTTAGCCAAAAGATAAATTGTGTCCTTTTTGAAATTAGCTAAGAGGGTTCTGACGTTGGTTGGAAGCTCAATCTTCAATTTTATAAGTTCTTCGTAAAAGCTAGACTTATTCAATGGGCATTCAAAAAATATATGGTCTATAGAACCAATGTCTTTGCGACATTCACATAACGGGTCGTCTTTTACCTTAATCCGGTGAAGGAATTCTGGAGAGCACACATGGCCTAGTCTGAGACGGATTAAGCAACTGGTGACCTTTTTTTTAAATTTAAATTGAAAGAACCAGGGGCGCTTAGGGATATTTTTTTGAATTTTGCTAAACAAATAATTATTGTTCGATCTCCACTCATTGGACCAAGTATCAAATAGTTTCGACCTTGCGAGAGGAAGTAGATCATTACTGTAGCATCGATATGTATCGCGACTACCACTTGATACAGCTTCCCTTGCTGCCTTGTCAGCTGCTTCATTCCCTCTTATACCC
The DNA here is from genome assembly GCA_963854515.1 of Pandemis heparana. NCBI lineage: Eukaryota > Metazoa > Arthropoda > Insecta > Lepidoptera > Tortricidae > Pandemis > Pandemis heparana. Next base: position 6,599,087 of record OY978022.1, on the reverse strand, counting down.
TTATGACTAGGGATCCAAGATAACTTGACCTTCAAGTTGAGTAAGTGGCAAGAATGGAGAGCTTCCTTTATAAGGCATACTATTGCTGAATTGGCACAGTTCTTAATGGAGTTGCATGATATAGCTTGGATAGCACTGAGACTGTCTGAGAAAATAATCGAGTTGGCAATATTATGATCACCTATAAATTTAATCGCATTTAAAATCGCTGAACACTCTCCTGTAAAAATACTTGACATATGGGGTAATTGGAACTGGTAAGTAGACTGGGAGCCGTCATGAATAAAGGCACATCCAACTGGATCGACAGTGTTAAGTTTTGATGCATCCGTAAAAAGCAAATCAAAATCCTGCCACTTGTTCCTGATTGCCGCTAAGAACTTATCGTTGGCCGCCAGTGATTTTCTTTCAATGCCAACCTTTACTACTTCCGGTTGAAAAGTAAGAGCCTGGAAGGGAACTACATAAATAGGTAATTTAGAGAATTTAGCTATAGGGGTGTCAAAACTACATAACCTGCTGTAGCTATTTAAAACGTTAGGCTTTATTTTTCTTCGCCAGAAAGTATTTGTTTCAAAATGATTTTGTAACAGTTCTAACTTTGGAAAAAGCGGATGATTGTCTAGTTGAGCAATCCGAAAAATATATCTATCTGCCAAATATTGTCGACGAAAATTTAGAGGTGGCTCAGAGCATTCTACCTGTAAGGCTTTAATAGGCGACGATCTCATTGCACCTGTGACTATTCTTAGTGACTTGGATTGTATTTTATCAAGTCTTTTGAGATTTGCTTTACTGCAGGGTTCTAAAATGAGAGAACCAAAATCTAAATGTGACCTTATCAACGCATTGTATAGTAATTTTTGGGAATAAGGGTGGGCACCCCACCAAGCACCGGATAAACATCTTAGTATATTAATGTTTTTTTCACATTTGCTTACTACATAGTTAATGTGGTCCGCACCTGATAATTTTGAGTCAAAGACCACTCCCAGAAACTTTGCTTTGTCTTGAATAGGAATTTGTTGAGAGCGATAAGTTATATTTGTCGGGGTTGCGGAACGTTTCCTCGAAAACACCAGGGCGACACTTTTCGAAGGGGATAAATCTAAGCCATGGGCATCAAGCCACAAACCTAAAGAGTCAAGAGCTCTTGTTATAAATCGGGCAGCCTGGTCAACACACTTGTTCAGTGAGTAGATTGCTATGTCATCTGCATACTGGAGTACCTGACAGTGCTGATTTATAGCTTGGTCTAGATCCGCTGTATAAATACTGTATAAAAGTGGGCTCAGCACTGAGCCCTGTGGCAGGCCCTTCCACGCTACTCTAGTGCCTCCCTGACCCTTCGGCAACCGTAATGATATCTCTCTACCCGATATGATATTATTTATGAAAAGTACCACTTTCTCCGGAATACTCATCTGTCGCAGTTTGCTACTGAGCACCGAGAGTAGTACATTATCATAAGCCGCAGATATGTCAAGAAAAGCCGCGACCACGGATTGATTCTGGGAAAACGCCAGTCTGACGTCCGTCGACAAAAGGGCATGGCTGTCTGTAACACTTCTGCCTTTTCTGAACCCAAACTGAGTTGGCGACAAACCCTCATTTTCCATATACCATTCGAGCCTATTTTTAAGCAGATGTTCAGCTACTTTACACATGACTGACGATAAGGCTATTGGTCTATGGGAGTTGTAGTTCTCAGGATCTTTCCCAGGTTTAAGAATAGGGATAATTATTTGATGCTTCCAAGATTTCGGAATATCCCCAGTGTCAAATATTTCATTGATTAGATTCAGCAAAAAGTTGTGACAGAGTGAGCCACCTTTTTTTAAAAAAGAGTAAACGACACCATCCCTGCCCGGAGCAGAATCCGTAATAGATGAGAATACTGCCTTGAGTTCGTCTAGGACAAATTTCCTGCTTAAGACATGTTCTGATTGACTGAAATGGTACAGAGCAGGGATATCGTTGGAACATGGAACCGTTGGTGGAGCTAATTTATTTAAGAAATCTTCAGTCCATGATAGAGAAGATGCACTGCTAGAATGCGGGGCTACGCCCTTGCGGAATTTTCGTATATTCTGCCAAACAATTGTAGAAGAAGTAAAAGGGGACACAGATTCGCAAAATGAGTTCCATCCATTAATTTTTTTAGAATTCAAAAGTTTTCTACACTTAGCTCTGGCTTTTTTAAAGGATATATAGTTTTCAATATTGATATCTGAAGCATATTTCTTTTCTGCTAGATTGCGAGCTTTTACGGCTGCTGAGCATTCTGCGTCCCACCACGGCTGTGAAGGACCGCGACGAATGTTGGATGTTTTAAGAGGAATGGCAATTTCGGCAGTTTCGTGAATTAATTCTACGAATTTGTCATGCATATCTTGAAGGTTGATTATTGGATTGGATGAGAGATTTCGAATCTTACTATCAAGGGAAGAGGAATAATTAACCCAGTCAGCTTTAGATAACCTATATTTCTGAAGAGGAGGAAGTGGGGCTGGGGTTTTCCACCTTTGTGGAAGAGTAATAATTATAGGGAAATGATCACTATTGTGCGAGTTGGATGAGATATTCCATGATAATTCAGATGCAAGTTCCGAAGAACAGACAGACACATCAACAGCTGACGAATTTTGGTTAGGGCCCGTACGTCTAGTTGGTCTACCGTCATTTAGACAGCACAAATTTAGTTCATCAAAAATGCCTAGTAGCTTTCTGCCGTTATTATCAGATATGCCTGATCCCCAGGATGCATCGTGACAGTTTAAATCTCCCATGAAAAGTATGGGTTTGGGGATGTTTTTTAAAATAGAGTCTAGTTCTGATAATACTACATGAGAAGGGTGAGGAATGTAAATTGAAACGAAAGAGATATTAAAAATTGTTGCTGCTACAATAAAAAGGTTATTGGAGTGAGCTGGTATTTGTATTTTAAGAAAAGGAATGTTACTTTTAATGATTAGAGCAGCCCCGTCCCAGCCATCGACCCTGTCATCTCGTATAGTTACATAACCAGGTAAATTAAAGATTGAATGAGGCTTAAGCCATGTTTCAGCGATTGCAAATACAATAGGATTATATTTCTGACAAAAATACGTTAGTTCAGTTTTTTTATTTACGATACTACGCGCATTCCACTGAATGGCCGTATGCATTTTGGAGTTTTTTATTTAAAATATTACACAAAATTTCAATTTTAGTAGCAACGTTGGGCGGTAAATTATCTAAACTAAGGAGCATAATGAGCGTACCTAATAGCGAGTCTAAAACATTGTTACTCATTTGCCCATCATTAGAAAAGGATCTCTGGGAATTATGTTCTCTATTTAATGGCATTTCCAGTTCGTCATATTCTTCGTCATTATTTACATAACGTAGCGCACAACCATTTTGGGGTTCAGGTATATTAAAACTATTGACTAATGCCTGGTGCGCTTTTCTATCGTACCCCTCGGGAAGACGAGGGCGAGGCTTACGGGTAATAGTTACGGTTTTTTTATATGACTGTGTTGTAAAGGGTTGGGAATTCCTTGTAACGTCCGCAAAGGAACGCTTGATTAAGGGAAACTTTTGGGAAGCCTCGCCATATGAGATTGCTTCTTCAGACATCGCAACTTTAATTTTTTGCTGTCGCTCAAACTCTGGACACACTTTGTCGGTGGCAGCGTGTAACCCAGAGCAATGCAGACACGAAATATTTTCAGACTGAACCAAGCATTCCTTCCCGGCGTGTGGTTGGGCGCATTTCGAACATCGAGGTTGAGACCTACACTGAGATTGAACGTGGCCATACCGACAGCATTAGTAACATTGAATAACAGGGTAGTTATATGGCTGCGTTTCAAAAGAGTTGTGGAATAGGTAAGTGCGGGACGGCAGCTTTTGACCGTCAATGGTGAGAGCCACAGTTTCTGTTGGTAACCATTCTACAACATCATTGACTTTTCTCTTAGCGTTAAGTCTTCTTGCTTTGAGTACCCTACCAAAGCCCTGAGGGGTAATCATGTTTGCCACTACCTCCTCATTAGTGAGATCCTTAGGGACCCCACGGACAACACACATTTTGCTCACATTATACGTAGGTACAAACACTGAATAATTGGAGTTTGCTATGTTTTTGTTGTTCATGAATGCGTTAGCAGCAGATGCAGAAGCAAATTCAATAGCTAATCTATTGCGCCCAACTTTTTTAATACCACCTTGCTTAATTTGCTCAATCCTCTGAGCGAATAAAAATTGACCAAACTTCACCGGATTAAGGAAGACGCCCGAACTAGTGGATGGCTCTTTTTGTGTAACATGTACTATAAACGGCCCTGAGTCTAGATTGGAATAACATTGTCTAGTAACCGGCGGCGGCGAAGGCATAGTATCGGTTTTTGAACTTTTTGATAGTATTTTTTGAGATTCGTCAGTTGACCTATCCCGTAATCTTTTTTTAGGTTTATTTTTAGTGAATTCAATCTCATCATCAATTTCTACATCATCTGGTAAACAAGACGGGGTTTGCTGAGACAATGGAGGACTATTAGGAGATTCTAATTCCATATTATCATATACCCTCACATCGGGTTCGGACTGAGCTTCCAGACCCGCGATGTATGGCGGGCCTGAACTACCCGCCATTACGTTCGTCCCCTGAACATAACTTAAATTAAACAATTTATCGGTTTTTTAAATATTCAATAATATCACTTACAGATATCTATTACAACAAAACAGTTTAAAGATAGACTAACACCACCACCGCAAATATTAATTGGATAAATCCTACCAGGACAAGAGGATACGTGTTACCCTTCCCGCGCTCCGGATCGAAAAAAAAAAAAACTTCTGCTAATTTTGCAATCGTTTGTCCTTGACTGTCACTTTGACATTTATATTTCACAGATAAGGACAAACGATTGTTAAGTTAGCAGAAGCCTATAGAACGTTTATGAATAAGGGGGTTAGACAGGGGTCTTGATAAGGAATGTATTGGTTTCTCTTGAACCGATAGATAATTTTGGAAAATTTCAAATCAAAAGGTCAATAGGATCCTTTACATCCTTTATACTTGACCACGTGTAATTTGGTGAACATCCATGACGCGCAAGACGGGTAACTGGCCGCTTAGAAAATAAACTTTGAATTTAGCTTTAGATTCAAATTCACGGTTGCGTTTCGGCGTCGGTTGCTGCGCTGTCTTAGGTAATTAAGACCTAATTTATTTTATACGAGACTGTTTAGCTTCTGATGGCTATTACAGCCTACCAGTGGCGTGGTGGCAAGTATATCAGAAGGCAAGCCGAAGGGAATTTACCTAACTAGCCTTTTCCTCTAATTCTGCACAATAAATTGCCCAACTGCCTTAAAATAGGCAAGCCAGTGGGAATCGAGTTCTATGGACGCCACGCCACTGCAGCCTACTGAAGAGAGAACGAGCCGCCACACTTGGCAGCCCAGCAAGCGGGATTAAACTTAGCATGCCAAAGGGTGCTCCTATTGAGCCGTTCTCGGACTTTGGACGCAAAAGAAGCATCCTCACTGCGAGCATTCGCGTATAACGAGCATTCGTCGTCGAATGTTCGAGTGGTGTGCACGTTAAGCCGTGCGTTATAAAGCTTACATTTATTGCTCGTTATGTTTTTTTTTCTCCGATTTAGAAATTTTTGCATGGATCTACTCAGGATCAATTGATCAATTGATTATATAATGGCGTAAAAAATGACCCCAGTTTTTCCTACAAAAAATAGTGTCGGTTTTGTTACCTTCAAACATTAATTTGTATAACTTCAAACATTAATATTGCGGGTGGTGGGGCCTTGTGCAAGGTCCGTCCGGATTGCTACCACCATCTTACTCGCTAATCCTGCCGCTAAGCAGCAGTGCTTGCACTGCTGTGTTCCGGTGTGGAGAGTAAGACAGCCGGGGAAATTACGGGCACAAGAGGCATTTCATCTAAGTCCTCTAGGTTGGCAACGCATCTGCAATCCCTCCGGGGTTGCGGGTGTCTATGGGCAGTGGTGATCGCTTACCATCAGGTGACCCACTTGCTCGTTTGCCTTCCTATTTAAATAAAAAAAAAAAATTACGTATGAAAAGTACTAACTAATCTGACCTCGAGACACTTTTTCTCCCCTATATTATAATCGCTAGTGCTATCGATTCTGAGTAGATCCATGCAAAAAAATCTAAAATCGGAGACAAAAAACGTAATTGTACCCTATTTCTGAAATTCTCCTTTTTTAGGAGACAATAAATGCAAGCAGTCGGATTTTCGGAGTTTGGCCCGTTACTAGTTGGTATGAACATTGTGTTACACAAGGCATAGCTGCAGCCACAATCATGTGTAGCAGTACTACCTGGCATCAGAATTATGGCATTTGGCATATTGTCGCTAACAACCTAGGAATTAACCAATACTGTGGTAATACAGGCTAGGTATCCGTTACATTAGTGATTGTCACAGCACGATGTGCGATGGAAATGTTAAGGTATCCAATCATTTGACTTAGAATTTAATTCATTTGGAAATCCTTATATATCTAGTAAATCGTAAAAAAAAAAACGAAAAATCTGTAAGCGTGGCTCACATGAGATAGGTTATTAGGTTTGTTTTAATAAGTTTTCCAAAAGTTTGTATGTTAGTGGAAAATAGAGTGTTGTCAAGTGAAGTTTGTCAAACGATGTATTCGATCAAACGTTTTGTTGGTGAAACATTAGTGCACCGAATGTTAAGCCACAGTTCGATTGGAAGCTTAATCTTCATTCTGTCGTGCTCTACGTCACAGGTAGAACTAAATTCAGATTTTGACCACAGTTTCGGATAAGTTTATAGCACTATAGGTACACTGCAATGTAAATTTGGCTAACAATATGACAGTCGACAGTGCCAAAGCGTTAGCGAGTATAGAATAACGCCTTGAAGCGTTTTGTTACCTCTCTCAACTCAAGGATGCTACGTGGCAATTGAATAGAGTAGACTCTTAAAACAGAGAGCTCAGTGTAATTTTTCAGAAGCAAAATACGTGTCAGCCACGTTTGCGTTAAACTGTCAACTGTCCACTCGCACTTTACCGATTATGAAACTAAATAAACATGAATCACGTCTTTGTCACTTACGCGGTAGACAGAACCTCAGGTTACAAGACCTGAAGGCCACGTTTAGCATGATTGTGGGCGTATAGGTGGAAAGGAGAATCAAATTAGTGGGGTTGCTAGCCGCATCGCCTATAACCATGATTCTTCAGATTTTAAGAGTTTTTAATGATTCACGGTTAAGTTCATTCGAAATATTATAAACGGGATGTGAACCGCGATTACCTTTATTGAGCTCCCGATATTTCGATACAGTAGACTGAAGAAATTGCGGGTGGATGTTATTGTTGGGCAGACCGAGCTCTGTCTACCCTCTTTCTTGCGCGTCGACTGCGTGCACTCTCGTTACCACTGGAACCGTTCTCACTCGAAACTCGACTCAAACCCACTACACTCACAGTGTCACTTCAGATTTCCTTCCTAAATCGATAGAATGCCGAATAAATTTAAATACAGGGTGTATCAGACACCCCCTAACAAATATATTTTTAGCTTCTATAGCTATGGTTATATACCCCAGTGGATTATTGTTAGGGGGTATCTGATACACCCTGTATAACGGTTTATATCCGTGGTCGTCAAATTGCGGCCCGCGGCAAAGTAAATTCTTGCAATAGTCATGCTCAATAACCGACTTTTTGCGCCTTCACATACTCTGCGGCCCGGCCCTGGAACCACACTGTCATATGTGTCCCTTGGCCAGTAAAGTGTGACGACCGTTGGTTTATATTAAAGACTGAAATAAACTATTACAGTTCATTATTATTAAAGCCCTGCCTAAATTCACTAAACAAACCACCAATAAAATTATGAGACGAACGACCCACATGCCACCGTGTAAAAATCCCTTTGGGGCATGACCAAAATGGAATGTAACCCGCAAGGGGTAGCTGTTGCCGTAGGGGCAAATGAAAAATCTAATATCACTCAACTCTCGGGGAAACTCAACAATTGCTGCTCATGAATTTTAACGAGGCATTTTCTTTGCGACGAAGCCTAAAGTGATCTCGCCACTTAGTTTCCCCACCTGAGAGGAAACCGGGCAAATAATGGGATATAAAAGGTACATTGACTTTGCTGGGTATATTGGATGGTTTTGAACAATAAATAATACTTTATAAACGGGGCATGTTGGAAATTTTGAGGGGGCTTTTTGAGTTTCGTTGCGTGTTCGAGTTTCCGTTTTTGCTGTGGCTTTGATGCCTTAATGAACGTTTATTGGAGATGGTTGGGGGTATTTTTGATGTTGAGCCACTTATGGCTTTTATCTCTTGTAATATAAAATTGGCCAAGTATCAGTCAAATTCGCGCAAATGAAGCAGGATTGCGTAAAAATAAAATGACAAAACAGACACGCGTGTAATGTACTACTTAAGTGGCTCTGTGTACTCGCAAAGTTAGAATAAGGATAAGAATAAGAATAAGAAAATTTTATTAGCTGACACAGAAACTCAAACGGAATATTATACATGGATACTTATTCTAACCAGCCAAATACCCGCCACTCGGTTATGTGTCACGATAAGATCCTGGGTAATGTCGTGACGCTGATTTTCAGTGACACTAGTTACAGAGTTACAGTGTTTATGTGTACTTAATATTTTATGGAATCAGGCGTTACTTTGTGGAGGTCCATTTCAATGAATAAAAACATTTTGCTTACTTTTTATCCGGGAAAATTGCATAGTGCCTGTGGGATAGCGATAGGTAAACGAATTCTTTGCGGACGAAGTTACTGGCAACCGCTTTATTTAAATTCTTATTCAGAATTGTACAAACGGCTACAGGATATTATGAGAACATAGGTACATAAACGAAATAACCATCAAAGTTCCTTAACTTGTATGTACGCTCAAATAGTTCAGGCAAACATCAATTCGACTTCTGTTACGGTATGCCTAGAGGGATACAGCCATGAGAGGTAATAGGTACAAATGCAATATGTGTCGGTCAGAATCACAAATTCACAATATGGTATTCCGTCAGTTACATTTAAGCTAGTAGGTACATAACTAAGGGACTGTAAGTGCCTGTCTCACCATTCTCTCATGTTCCTTTTAACCATAGATAACCGATATTTAAAATATCAGGGACTTAGCTCAGAGTAGTGAAACAGACTAGCAATCCTAGAATCCTACTTAATATGTATAGTAATAGCCGAGTTTTCCAATACTTATACATATTACTGTTCAAAAGAACACGCACTTCTGTAGCTGAAAATACGGTCTTGGGAGAACAGATGGTCGCTGGGACCGAAAGGTTCTCGAGTGGAGACCGCTGATCGGCAAGCGCAGCGTAGGACGTCCACCAACGAGGTGGACGGATGACCTGGTTAAAGTCGCGGGTTTATGGTGGATGCAAGCCGCTTCGAACCGAGGCAACTGGAGATCTATGGGGGAGGCCTGTGTCCAGCAGTGGACGTCCTATCGCTGATTATGATGATGATGAATATATGTGTACTTACGTAAGTACTTAAACAATAACGTGGTTTTACAACGCGTTCTATATTTAATTATCGGAGCTTGGCAATGATGATCTTCCCGAAGGCAGAATCATAACATTGAACACCATAACGGGATATAAATGTCTCATCTAACAGTGGTCACTAATCATCGCATTAACAATCTCTTTGCCTGAACGCAGCAGCGCATGTGCTGCTGCTGGGTGGTAGGATTAACGAGTAAAATGGTGGTAGCGATTCATATGGACCCAACACGAGGTCGTACCACCCACAGTCATGATGAAATTTAATACAATACCAAGCGCCCGCGCATTCGTCATTCCTTTTTGTTTAATGGTAAAGGAAGAGGGTAAAAAGAGAAAACATGACCCCCAGTACAGTCAAGGCATTGTGTATACTTTGACAACGAAATCAACAATCTCATTGTGTTGACTTTAACTTTTGTTATTTACGACACTTAAAAAATGTACGTTTGTTAGAAAACTTTTTTCGTCGTGACACGAAAAGCATTTTATTACGAAGTTAAATTGCAAAGAGCCCTATTCATTAACTTTCGTACGAAATTTGCTCTCTAAATACATTTTTTATGGCTCAACGCTGCGACAGATTCGTTTTGTTTCATAATTTACTCTTCATTGTAATATTTATAATTAGTTTTATGATTCACCGAGAAAATTTTCTTCTACTCTTGGTCTATCATCATCATCACATCAGTACCATCTTTTGTTTATCTCATTTTAACTGACCTTATACTTCGAAATTCGATTTACTAATTAAGTTAGTTTCGTGCCATTCTGCTACTATTACATCGCCATCGCCCAGAGGGTTTTTCTATAGTGGTATAATAACCCCAATTCTGTATACTTTTTAATTATATTAAATAAATTAAAAAAAAAATAGATAGAAACATCCATGACTCAGGAATCATCAGACAAATAATATTCCCTTACCATTACCAGGATTTACACCCTGGACGCTTGCTTTGCGGGCAGGGTCACTACCAACTAGGCCAACCACGTCGTCAAATCTTAGTCTCCACTTAAGTAAAGGAACAAATTGTATGTGTTAGTAATGCGTACGAATAGAGAAATTCAAGTTCCCATTTAGAAAATTAACTTAAATTCTATATCAGTTACTCTACTACATACTATATAGAACAGGGGGCCTTACCATGACGTCTTAATTCCGACTCAGTTCAGGTTTTAGCTGTCATTTTTAGTATGGATCTGACAGCGAGCGAACTAAACTGAATCGCATTAAGACGTTATGATAACCCCCCAGGTCTTTATTTAAGTTTTTCACCTGTACTATTTGAATGTTGAAGCTGTTTTAAGAGTTTCCAAACATGCATAATTTTAAATCACACTGTAGCGAAGCTAAATTTTAAAACAAAATAACTCTTCAGCCAAAGTTTAAAAGATCTTTGCACTGGTTCCCGATCCTTTGTACTGCGCACAATAGGGGCAATTTCTTTGCAAAGGAAACTAGTGGCAAAGATTGCTTGTACCCAGAATACGCTTATACGTTGGACGTAAAGTATTTTTCGTGGGTACAGTTGGGTTCCGTTAGCCCAAGCAGAATAGAAATACTTAAAAATATTAAAATACATATGCGGCGAATAAATTACTCTCCTTTTGGACTTAGCCGCAGTTGGGTAAGAATAGATGTTTTCAACATTGATCAAATCAAGTTACGCTCAAGCTGACCGTTGCGATATGTAATATTTTTGAACAGTTGGCTGCACAAATATTGGAGAACTCGACTGTACAACTGCAAAAACAATGGTATGTAGTTGGTTTAGATAATGAAGAAAATTCGGTAAACGAATGCTAAATGATAACCTGTGATAGATAGTCTTTGAAGTCGTAAGGTTCTAAAGTGGCGGCCGCGAACCGGAAGGCAAAATATTGGTGGGTGTCCGGCTAGATGGACAGACGATCTAGCACAAAAGGTCGCAGGAAATCATTAGCTGCGGGTAACAACATTGCTAGCTCTCGTGGAGATCATTAGGGACGGCCTATGGCCAGCAATACAGACGTTTACAGTCTACATGTTAACATAAATACAAGTAAAACCGACAGAAACGGCGGACGGAATCAGTCAAGACAAATAAATATAGGGTTTTTTATAGGGTGTTGAGAGCCTTGGTCCGTGGGGTCCTAGCGCTATTAGCCTCCTCTTTCATTAAATGCGAAAGTATGGATGGATGGATGGATGGATGTTTGTTTGTTACTCAATCACGCCAGAACGGCCCAACGGATCTGGATGAAATTAGGCGCATCGCTGACTCAAGTAGGAGACAGATGTCGAACGCTGCCGAACATGGAAGCCGATTGTGTCTCTTTGTCGCTCGTTCCGCGCTCTCGCTTGCACTTCAAGCCTTAAATGGAACGCCTCAGAGCGAGGTAACGCCGCATGAGTCATGTTTTTTCATGCGTGCAGCCGGCTCCATCTAACTAATATTATAAATGCGAAAGTATGGATGGATGGATGGATGGATGGATGTGTGGATGGATGTTTGTTTGTTTGTTACTCAATAACGCCAGAACGGCCCAACAGATCTGGATGAAATTCGGCACATAGATAGAGAAAAGTCTGGAATAGCACATAGGCTACTTCTTATCCCGGAAAATTGCGCAGTGCCCGCGGGATAGCGATAAACGAATTCATTGCAGACGAAGTCGCTGGCAACAGCTAGTACCTAATAAACGCAGAGCTAGCAGCTTCCTTGGATAGCGTATTAGTATCGCTGTCCTAAGGGGAAATGCTGCCAGCATCTGCGGTAAAATAATTATGCTACGGGGTACTCTCCATTTTTAATTGTTTTATTTTAAGATTAGTTTTGAATTTGTTTTTAGTTAGTTACGAGTAGAGTTCAATTTGTTTTTTTTTTCATAATCTTTATGTTCATGTCAATTAAGTACCTATTACAAGTAAAAGTTTGTATGTCAAATATTACCGTTTTAACTTACAAATAAAAATCTTTTTGTACTTTGTTCGGGTTTTTTGGTAGGGCTGTTACGATTGGCCCCCAATTGGACTGGAGATCAAATAGGTTCCGCTTGTTTCGGATCAACGATCACTATTTTACAGGGCACAGAATGGATCGCGTACATATGGGTGGTGTGAGGTTATTGTCACCGTCCATATTGAGTGGGAAAGGACAGAGTGCCGAATATAAATATTGTTTGATGAACTATTATTATTAGATACAGTGAGCTGGGGTGACTTTAAAAAGTAGTTTTAATGACAAAATGTCTTTGCGTCTACATGCCAAACATTCACCGGATATGGATAATTATCGATTTTAGAGCAATTTTAAAACGATCAAAGTAGCCCCAAAATTACCAAAGTCACCCCAGTTGACGTAGCTTAAGTTCAAACCGGGATAACTTCTTTCCTGCGCAGACGGTAAACTCATCGAGGAAATGGGGGACAATCATAGGACTCGTGTTATAGGCAACGCAGCTAGCAACCCATCACTATTCTGTTTCCTCTTTCCACCTATACGTCCACAATCATACTGAACGTGTCCTTGCGGTCTCGTTATCTTAGGCTCTGTCTACCCCGTAAGACATAAAGACGTGTTTTTTTTTATGTGAATAGGAAGGCAAACGAGCAAGTGGGTCACCTGATGGTAAGCGATCACCACTGCCCATAGACACCCGCAACACCAGAGGCATTGCAGATGCGTTGACAACCTAGAGGACTTAGATGAAATGCCTCTTGTGCCCGTAATTTCCCCGGCTGTCTTACTCTCCACACCGGAACACAGCAGTGCAAGCACTGCTGCTTAGCGGCAGGATTAGCGAGTAAGATGGTGGTAGCGATCCGGACGGACCTTGCACAAGGCCCTACCACCCGCAGAATGTATGTATGTATGCATCCATAGTGTTCGAAATTGGAATAAATCTGACCAAAGCAACAAGTTAGCAATAATTTGTATTAAGGTTAAGGCTTGAAAGAGGTCTCGATAAACATACTGAAACATAATTGAAATTAATGTTTTTAAAGACAAAAAATGATACAGAAAGACCGAGCTAAGTTCCGCCCGCTTCCCCGCTCCACTCCCCGCGATCGCCATGTCGCATCTGTACGGTTACCATTTTTGTTGCCGATACGCGTCTTACGAAATTTCGTCTCCTATTTGTTGAATTTATAATTTTTTAACTGTTCTTGTTACGATGCGAGGTGAAAACTTTGCTCAGTCGAAAGGTACCTAAATCATTCCTAGCCAAAGAAGTGATTTTGTCATACTTTATTTCTCTGGATTGTAAATCGTGATTATTATTATTATGCTTGCTGGTGAATGTAATTTGTGATAACTTTGGCCTCAGTATCACCTCATATACATAATACTAGCTGTTGCCAGCGACTTCGTCAATTCGACAATTTTCCGGGATAAAAAGTAGCCTATGTGCTATTTCAGACTTTTCTCTATCTATGTAGGTACCGAATTTCATCCAGATCCGTTGAGCCGTTCTGGCGTGATTGAGTAACAAACAAACATCCATCCATCCATCCATACTTTCGCATTTATTATATTAGTTATATTGTGAAATCAAAAGAGAAGTCATTGGGTGCTTAATAATCTTCGACTTTCACATAATTCAAATATTTTTTACAAAAGAAAAAGTTTTCATTTTATAAACACCAAAAACACGTAATCATTTCAACTTCATAACGTAATTAAAACTTCAACAAAAAGGGAACAAAACTTTTTACATTTATAGTACTCAAATGTCTTACACAGAGCCATCGTCGCAATAACGTCCTTCCTGTATACACGGAAAGTATTTTAATAAAAGTTAAATTACCAGCTACATCATTATAAAGCTTTATTACTCTAGCTTTGTTATTTATAGGATGGATATTCCCGATTTTTTCCCTTTGATGGTCGTCCTGTAGGCTTATTTGTGTTCATTTTGACAGTTCATGTATGGGCTGACAATTGGCATCGGAATCAACTAGCTGTCACATTCATACAAGAACTGTCAAAATGAACACGATGGCGATTGCGAGCGAGTTAGACAATAAGCCTACTACTGATCCTGAATAACATTTTGGGATGTCAAAATACCTTTCACTAATAAAATACATGCAAAGTTTGCGCAGAATTACTGACTAAATGAAGAACTGTACAGAAAATGTTTTGCTATCGGATAAACTCGCCAAAAACGCCGTAAAGTCGGTTTTTTTGATAGGGGGAAAACTATCAAGCGGGTCACCTGACGGAAAGTAATCACCGATGCCTATACAACAGGTCATTTACTTAAGTTTTTCACCTATACCTAATTGGTCGATATTGCGCATCTTGTCTCTTCTCCGTCATGGCTCCATCCCACTGAAAGTGCCTACTACTCGTAATTATGGCAGAAAGTGTCACTTTACTTTGTACGTTAAACTTGTATTTTGGACATCTCGTGGGAAATTAAACAAGGCACAAGCGTCACCTATGCGGTCAAAAGACTATGTGACCTTCGTATCGAAGTGATGGACGAAATGAGATACATTATTCAAGTACTCACACCTGACCATAAAGTGCTTACTACAGGAGCAGGGCCCTATTTTAATAAAGCTGCAAGTTGCAATTTACAAGCGGAAGTCTCTATCTAACACATAGGGTCAGAAAGAGAGTTCCGCTTGTAAATTGTTTCTCTCGTCAGCCATAAGTAAATAATAAATAAATAAGTAAATAAATATCATGGGGCAAATTACACCAATTGACCCAGTCTCAAACTAAGCAGAGCTTGTGCTACCAGGTAACGGATAAACATACTTATATAATGTAGATAACAGTGGCGTAGCGTCCATAGAACTCGATTCCCGGTGGCTTTTAAGGCATTTGGGCAATTTATTGTGGAGAATTAGAGGAAAAGACTAGTTAAGTTCCCTTCGGCTTGCCTTCTGATATACTTGACGCCACGCCACTGGTAGATAAATACATACTTAAATACATACAACATCCATGACTCGGGCACAATCGGCCCTACCGGGATTCGAACCCGGGACCTCTAGCTTCATAGTCAGGGTCACTAACCACTAGGCTATCCGGTTGTCAAATAAAGCACGCGTCTTTGGTCCTAAGAAACGTAATGTTTCGCATTCATGGGACGTTTGTACACAAATACACACATTGGTGAGACCTTTGCCCAGCAGTGGGACACTGTAAGGCCGGCCACATACATACGGAATTTTCATGCGGTTTCCGTACGGAATGACGTCAATTCGTAGCCCTGTCCCGTTCCGTTATATAGCGATGTCCCGTTCGCTGACGTCATTCCGTACGGAAACCGTATGTACCTATGTGGCCAGCCTAATAGGCTAATAGGATTGGGGTGGTTCAACTACTTCTTCTTGTTATTCTTTCCTATCAGCGAGGGGTCAAAAGCAGTACAGGTTATTAGAAGAAATGTTGTGTCACGTTACGTATGTATGTAAGAGTATGTATTACTCTTTATTGTACACACAGCAAAGCTATTCGGTAAGCAGGTTTAAAGCGGCGCGTGCATGCAAAGGTGCTTACCGAATAGCTTTGCTGTGTGTACATAAAACACATTAATTTTACAGGTAATATACACATGCTTTGTAGATGACCAATTATGAAAATGCCTTTAACCTTTTAGAAACCAACGACACATATCAGCACCGCAGGTTCAATGCCAACGGGCTACACATAAATGCGTCCATTACTTCAATACAAAAGCCTTTATTCCTATTACCTACCTATTACCTACCTTTTTTTTTACTACAGAACCTCCAACGTGATTGGAGCCTAGTTTTACTGTCCTAATTTTCTCTTTCATACCAGTTCTCGCTTATATGCTTCTCGCACTTCCATTCTTCATGCTATTCTTTCTTTCATTCTTCTTCTTTCTTCTACTTTCTACCTACCTTTATTCTATTGGGATTAGGTTCAACTTAAGGCATCGCGATAAAGAATTCTGGCGTATGGTGACGTCCCTTGTATTTGACGTGGCGGGAAAAAGGTTAAAACCACAAAAATGCATGTTTGGCAAATTTTAATCAAAGGATAAAATAAGATATCTCGTTTAATAAGAAAATAAAAGTCCGATCACGATCAATAGGGAATATTCAACATTTTTTTCATGGCTTTCTATAGAACCTCATTTATGTGATTAACAATACGACAAAAATATTTTTCAAATAACTATAAAAACAACCGAGATTATAAGCTATTAAAGATTTCTCTCCATCTATTTCTAGAAAAACGGACTTTTAACTATAGAGTTTATATGGGCGTTATGACAAATGACGTCACATGTCATATCGGATCTCTCTCTCTAATCGCTGACTAATCGGTAGTTTAAAACTCTTATATTTTTCGTGTTTCTTGACCGATTTTACTTTTAATTGCACTTTTTGTCATCTTTTTTACTATATTTTCATATTTTGTAAAAAAATGTTAAGTATATTTTTTTTAATGTATATTCCCTATTGTTGCATTAAGCACACATTAAGTAATATACTAAAAACGAAGTGCACTACAGACGCATATTTGAAACTTTCATTCAATTTCCGTGAAATAATCGTAAAAAAACACCAAGAATGCGACGTTGCCAGCTCATGTAGGGATAAACGCTCTTAAGCCAAAGACAGCTTCAGTTGTAAGTGTTATGTTCAGTTGTACTTGACATTGGAGGGCCACATTTTTAAGCTACATCCCTCGAGACATTGTTCGTGTCATGATTTTAGACGAGACGTGTTCTTGCTGCATGTTTATTTTATAGAATATCAAATGCTATGACGTATCTGACAAACCGAGTACTCGTCTGCGAATAAAAGTTACTGTTGGATGTTACAATAACCAAAACCTTAGCGCGGACGTGGCGTTAAACTCACACACAGTGGCGTAACTATAGGGTGGCAGGGCTGGCAAAATGCCACGAGCCCCCAGCTCTACGGGGCCCCGAACTGGCTTGGCCTTGAGCACAGAAGCAAAGATGATGCACTTCTTTAGTGAAAAAGGGCCCCATCTGATGAATTTGCTGCGGGCCCCTGACGTTGTAGTTACGCGCTTTGCGACAAATGTGATGGAGTGAGGCTGTAGGCTATTATTGCTGTAGATAAATACAGGGTGTATCAGATAGCCCCTAACAATAATCAACTGGAGTATATAACCATAGCTATAGAAGCTAAAAAAAATATTTCGAAGACTAAGCGATGGATTGAACTGTCAGGTTGGTCTGTCAGGATTCAAACGAGCTTTATACGTAGCCGAGCTTAGGTCATCATCTCGACCATCTTCAAGGTACATTAATGAGATAGAAATAACAGCATACGTGTTTCACTTGTACAGCTAGTCTTTATTCAAATAGCGCTTACACAAAGGACTCAGGACTATCACACACTCTATCAGACGAAACGTGGAGAGTTCTGTGCTTGCGCCCACTGACTGGCTTTAGACGTCTGATCTCTATCGAGTCTCGATCAAGAATGCTTTCTCCTTCTCACCGTCATTAGATGTAACTCTTTTTACTAACATTGCAGGTAGTTCCAACTGAGCCAAGCACAGACCACCCCCAAGCGATACCCGACAACGACCAGTTGTCATCGCTTGACGTTTCATAAAAGCAATAACTAATGAGGGTACATCCAACAAAGTACTTTAACTATCATAAGTTTAGTTATTGTAACGACGCTCCGACAAATATAAAAAAAAAATTGGAGTAATTTTTTTTTTTTTCTATAGGAATGATTACAGTTAATACTACCATTCCTATAGAAAATATAAAAAATGTCTACTCCACCTTTTATAAAAATATTTTTTTAGCTTCTGTGGCTATGGTTATATACCCCAGTTGATTATTGTTAGGGGGTATCTGATACACCCTGTATATCAGGAGCGAACTAGATTGTGCTTTAAATATGTGTACCTACGCGGCTAGAGTTTTTATTTATTTAATCGACTCCAGAGAGAGAACCTTCTGTACGTTAGTACTATTACATTACTTATTCTGTGGCGCGAGGTAGGACCCCTCGCCCGCTCCCCCCCCCCGCACCGCGCGGGCGAGGACTTTAAATGGTCGGTCCATAAATGTCACATGATTTTCTTTTTCAATTCAATATTATAACGTCCCTGTGACATTTAGTGTGATATGGTTCCACAGTGGGTCAGGAATCAATTTATTTGATACTAGCTTCTGCCCGCGACTTCTTCCGCGTAGCATTAGACTTACATTAGGCAGCTACGACTTTTGACATGTTTATCGCTATCCCACGGAAACTATGCAATTTTCCGGGATAAAAAGTAGCCTATATGTTAATCTATGGTACCAGCTATCTCCTTTCCAAATTTTATCCAAATCCGTCCAGTCGTTTCATCGTGAAGAAGGAACAAACATACACACTCACATCGTCACATCCATCCATCCATCCATCCATCCTCACAAGCTTTCGCATTTATAATATTAGTAGGATAAATTTATTTATTTAATCTAATAACAAAAACCTAATGTGGAATGAGTATCTTTAGGTTTGGGTAAAAATCGTAGAAAGGTAAAAATAGTGATGTGGATAACGCACTGACTAGTGTGACTGTAAGTTTTTTTAAATTTTATTTATCTTAAACAAGTAATCAAATTACACTTAACTTCACATAATTAAAAAAAGAACACGGTTCAAGCCTCAACGAAATTTTAAAGTCCAAAAACTTCTGTGTTAACAAAAAATACAAAAAGGCATTCTTAGAACTTGTATAATCCTACTAATATTATAAATGCGAAAGTTTGTGACGATGTGACGATGTGAGTGAGTGAGTGTGTATGTTTGTTCCTTCTTCACGCTAAAACGACTGGACGGATTTGGATAAAATTTGGTACGTAGATAGCTTGTACCCTATATTAAATTATAGGCTACTTTTTATCCCGGAAAATTGCATAGTTCCTGGGGGATAGCTCAATTGCTAATTCTACGCAGACGAAGTCGCGGGCAGAAGCTAGTATAGTATACGTTGCAAAATTAAGGGTAAAACTACTATTCCAGTTAGTTTTACGTACCTACACTACACTGTATCAGTACAGGGTGGAGAGGGACGAAGACGAATGTTATTAATTCGAAATAAAATAAATTAAAATATCAGTTCATGAAATTACTTTTAATTAAGTCAACAAGACGTAAGTCATAGTTATATCTTTTTTATAAACCATAAAGAATTTGTAACATACACCAACTTATTTACAATATAGAATTGTACCTATTCTGATCAGATAAATTTATGAAAAGTAGGTACAGTCAGCTTCATATAGAACGTAGCATCCTAAGTGGTCAAAACTTTCGGTAGTACGCCGTACTAATCGTACGGTGTAACAATCTACCTACCTACACGACGCCTACCTATACGACGATGACTGTACATATATTTATTCATTCAATACAGACAAAGTTATGGGTAAAAGCTCTGATCAGTATCGACAAAACGGTGCCGCAGTGTATGGATGTATGGATCTTAGAACAAAAAAAAAGAATTTTCATACAAACTCGCGAGCCCTACAACCACCTTAATCCAGCCTTTTAACAAAATTCATTCTTGAACTTGTCTTACATAAAAACTAAATACCCATTTTTCAAATTTCAGCTTTGTTGTAACTCATACAAACATAACATAAATCACGATTCAATTTACACTACACCCACCATATAAATTTTGCTTCCTTGACACAATCTGCTGTTAACAAAAACTAACTTAGTCCACGTTCAAAGTTTTGAAAGACCCGGGCATCCCATGGTACTCTTCGTTGCACTTGTCTGACAGTCGAAGTGACTCGTCGGTTCGTGCTTGGCTCATCTCTTTTATGAACGCCACGTGCTCGTCGTTGGACAATTCTTCTACCCATTCATCTGTAACCATAAGGTTGGTTGGTTATTTATAGAGACCGGGTTATATGCAACATAAAAAGCTTGTTACATGCATGCAAATATGCATGAAAAATGGCAGAAATATACACGAAAATTGCCAGAATATGCAGAAAATATGCAAAATAAAATGATCAATTTCAGGATTTTTTCTCGCAAACTTTACAATATGAAACATTTCCGTCGTATACATATAAATGTTCCAGGAAAGTCCACGCTATATAGGCTTCGGCTAACTTAGTAATCGTTTGTCCTTATCTGTCACTTTGACATTTACTTTTCACAGATAAGGACAAACGATTGCTAAGTTAGCAGAAGCCTATGGAGCGTTTATGAATAAGGGGGTTAGAAGCTAGGCTCTACACGAGATCTGGGGCCTTACCATGACGTCTTAAAGCGATTCAGTTTAGGTTCGCTCGCTGTCAGATTCATACTAAAAGTGACAGCTAAAACTTGAACTGAGTCGGAATTAGGACGTCATGGTAAGGCCCCAGATAACTATTTGACAGTCCTACATGAAACTGTTTTTAATAATAATAATATTTTATCTCCAGATTAATATCCATAGATTGTTAGTAATTACATAAACTTAAGAACTAGTGTTAGTAGGACAGATTTTAATATTGAAACAGCGGTTGGCGTACATGTAGCTGTGTCCACCGACGCATCAGCGCAGTGTCCCAGCGGTCCACAAACACGCTCAGAATACTGTTGGAGCTGGCACGGAGCCGCGCCATCAGGGAGGCGCAGCGCTTGCGCATTATGGATTGGTTTTTAGGATTTAAATTAACTTACTAAACAGTTCGTCGTGACTTTTTTCGTCTCCCCCAAGGTCTTTTGGAAACAGGCGCCTAGGAAGATGTTCGTATAGGGCTTCTGGGTTCGGGTATACACGTATACGATCGCTCAACTTCGCGCTGAGAAATTGCTTAAACAGTTTTACAAGTGCATCTACTCCTTTAGAAGGTGTTATAAAGTAAATACCCTTGATTCTGAATGCGAAGGCTTCCTGTAAAGATACATTGCAAAAATAAGTTTTTATTTTTTTATGTGAATAGGAAGGAAAACGAGCAAGTGAGTCACCTGATGGTAAGCGATCACCACTGCCCATAGACACCCGCAACCCCGGAGGGATTGCAGATGCGTTGCCAACCTAGAGGACTTAGATGAAATGCCTCTTGTGCCCGTAATTTCCCCGGCTGTCTTACTCTCCACACCGGAACACAGCAGCGCAAGCACTGCTGCTTATCGGCAGGATTAGCGAGTAAGATGGTGGTAGCGATCCGGACGGACCTTGCACAAGGCCGTACCACCCGCTGGTTGTTGGTTGGCTGATGGTGAGTTGGTTTGATTATCCTTCTTTGGTAACTTTTTGGATTCTTTTTGACGCAGAGTATGTCCTTTTACTTACCGTGTATAAATTCAACATGTTCTTTAACTCAAATGGATTACAGTTGGCCATGAACTCCACCATACTTATTTCTCTGAAATCAGCAATCAAGTATTCGCCACTTGAGTAATCGTGCCGTTTCTTATATTCAAACATCTGTAAAGAAAGACGAAAGACATCGGCTGATAGTTTGGACGTCATGCACTTTTGTTACGATAACAACAACTATGACAGTGACTCTGTGGTCGTCATGATTGCCTCAACAGGGAACATGCATTTTTTTTCCATCTCATTTCTTGACAAAATATGAAATATCGTAGATCGAAGATTGCCTGCCACTCCGTCCGCGCAGAATTCGCTTTTCGCTATCCCGCGGGAACTATGCGATATTCCGGGATAAAAACTATCTGTCCTTTCCTTAGACTGTAACTATCACTATACTAAATTTCAATAAATTCGGTTGAATGAAAGAGCAAGAAACATCCAACCATCCAAACTTACAAACTTTAAGATAATATCTTACTAATATTATAAAGGCGAAAGTTTGGATTATATCAATTTTGAACTACCAATTAGACAGCGATTAGAAAGAGAGATCCGATGTGACAAGATGTAATTAAACCCTACGGCCGTACCTAATATAAACTCCGTATATTAAATTTCATAATTTTTATTATAGTTACCTAAATAGGTAATAAGTTATTAATAAAGCATTTAAAAAATGAATATTTCCTATTAATGACTAGGTATGCGGTCCAACGCAAGAAAAAAAACTCCGAAATAAATGATGCTAGTAACTCTATTGCCTACAATACTTACAATAATGTTGTATCTGTAATTTTCCAAAAACATGTCTGATGTTAGATGGCCCTTCATACGAACAACGTGTAATCTGTAGTTGTCTTCAGTAAGTTGTGGCATTAAGACATTTTTTATTCTGTAAACAGAACTCTCGTTTATTTTAATTTCCTTGGCAGTCCCAAGATTAGTTCATTAGAATAAAGAATCATTCCGTTATTCATAAACGCTCTATAAGCTTCTGCTAACTTAGCAATCGTTTGTCCTTATCTGTCACTTTGACATTTACCTTACATTAATGTCAAAGTGACAGATCAAACGATTACTAAGTTAGCAGACCCCAAAATTAAAATTATTATAAACCGAACAATCTCCTCACGTGTGTAATGTCACTACGTCGACATTTGCGAAATACGCCTTGCTAAAGTAAAGCAAGGATGAAAGCCTAAAAAAAAAACCTACAGAGCGTTTATAAGTCGGGGTTTAAATCTTTAACGCCCTAATTAGTCAACATGATTCTAATCAAGATACTCCTTTTGGCAACAATATGCGTTTAAGGGTTAGTACAAATGATTGCTAATTTGTTACTTTGGTCGGATTTATTCCAATTTCGAACACTATGGATACATACGTACATATCACGTATTTATGTCTTACGGGGTAGACAGAGCCTAATATAACGAGACTGCAAGGCCACGTTTAGTATGATTGTGAACGTCTAGGTGGAAAGAGGAAACAGAATAGTGATGGGTTGCTAGCTGCGTTGCCTATAACATGAGTCCTATGACTGTCACCCATTTTCTCGATGAGTTTACCGTCTGCGCAGGAAGAGAAGTAACTGGTACATTCGATGGTTTTTGTTTGATCCCAGAACAGCTTGAAAGTATTCTATGAATGACATGAGAATAAAGTATTGTGACTTACTTAATATCCGGTAAATCTGTTTTTACGTTAAATCTGTTAAAATAGTCAGGTAACATAGTCCGCATAGAGCAAAGCCTATCCATAGTCTTTTTCACTTTCTCTGTGGAACCCTTTGCGGCAATTATATTTCGTTCTAAGTACTCCCTTGCTACAAATAAAGCAAAAATAATATGAAATATACGTAGGATGGTTGACAGTGCAAGCACAGTCAACAACACCAAGTACAGTCAGCAAAATAAAACATTTAGTATTAAATATTTTACATCTTTAAAGTCACGAATGAATGTTTCAATGGCGCAACTATAGGGTGGCAGGGCTGGCAAAATGCCAGGGGCCCCCAGCTCTACGGGGCCCCGAACTGGCTTGGCCTTGAGCACAGAAGGAAAGATGATGCACTTCTTTATAGTGAGGAAGGGGCCCATCTTATGAATTTGCGGCGGGCCCCTGACGTTGTAGTTACGCCACTTTTCCTGTTCTTTATTTTTTTAATCCCCGATGCAAAAGGGGTGTTGTAAGTCCAACGTCAATGTCTGTGTGTGTATGTGTGCCTGTCTGTGGCATCGTAGGTCTCGGTGGACTGACTTGGAAACTGTTCCTTGTGGTGGTTTTTAGTTTGGTAAAATTCGGTCCAGCAGTTTCAAGAGTATCAGCTCTTATCCAAAATGATGTGAGGCATTTGAGGCATAAAATTGAATTTTTTATTTACATAATAAAGTATGATTACTCGACTAGTGCGTGAGGGTATTTTGAGGGTAGGTACTTTGTTGTCCGTCCGTCGATTCGTCCGTCTGTCAAGACCCTTTTTCTCAGGAACGCGTGGAGGTATACATAGGTAGCTGAAATTTATATCAAATACATATAAAGTGAAAAAATCAAACGAGCCCGACTCGCCCTTGGCCAGTTTTTGACGTGACAACGTCTTATAAATTGGTTTGCCGGGTGACACTTCAAGAAACTGCGTTACGCTCCGCTCACGTTATGCGCTCACAATGAGAGCGAGTGAGAGGCACGCGGGCATGGTTAGCCCGCCTAAGAGCGAGAGAGACAGACATAAAAAGTGAAAGGCACGCGTCCCTTCCACTCGAGCACAGTTAGCCCGCCTAAGAGCGAGAGAGACAGAGCGAGAGAGAGAGAGTGAGAGAGATAGGCATACACACCGGTTCATGTCTTGCGCTTCTATTTCGATTTAGATTCTTTGTATAAATTAATGTTTTAAATATAATTCTTTGTATAAATAAATGTTTTAAATTGTTACTATTATTTCATCCTTCTTCCTACTATACGAATGAATATTCACATTAAAATTATTTTACCACTCAAAGTCGTTGTCACGTAAAACTTTCGCCCGTATACCGACTTTACAGGCAACCAATTTTTTTAATTAATGTTTTTTTTTTCTTTAAACAGGTTTTATGAAAATTACAGCAATAAAAGAGAACACTCACGAAAATCCTTCTTCGTAAAGTGTTGTTGCTTTTGGATCCAATCTTGTAGCATGTCGATGGCCTGATCCATCATTCCTGGCTCATGCAGGTTAAGCTCTTTCCGGACATCCTGGAGAGTCCCGGGGCGGAATTTCAGCGTTGGAGTGTCCTTTAGCGAGGTCGTCATTGTCGCTCAAGATTGAACGATAATTAACAGATTAAAACCAACAAATAATTTTATTTCTTTAAATAAATATTCTTCACTTCTTCTTACTGTTTTTATTGTAACTTACAGTAGCCACTTGTTTGCAATGCAATCACTAATACTCATTTTATGACTCCTCTGTTAGGGTTATATACGTAAGTTCTTTTGTAAAAAAATCTGTCCAGTGCGAGTCGGACTCGCGGATTGAATGTTCTGTACAAATTAGTAGTAAAGTGCGCAAGTAGTTCGGAAAGTGTCCAATATACGGTATAAACGAATGTAATCTTGCTAAACGTGGCGTTTAGCTCTTGTTACCTTAGACTCTGTCTACCCCATAGGGGATAAAGACGTGATTTATGTATGTATGTACGAATAAAAATAAAATAAAATAAATAGGTAATGAAATAATGAATGAATGTGATTGTAATTCCAGTGTTAGCCGAGCCTCTGTTTCTAATCAAAATTTTATATTTGTTTTGACAAAAAGAGAGAAAAAACAGGATTAGGTACCTATTCAGGACTGATTGGCATTTAAAAACAACTCAAAATTATAAATGTTATCTGCGTAAGAAACCAGATTACATTCAGGTTTATATAACTCGTACTTACTCACTATTTATGTGACCTACGTATTCTTAAAAATTACGTCAACATTATTATATAATCAGTAATAAAATTGATATACAGACGTGGCGTGGTCAGTTATAAAAAATACCTATAGAAATAATAGCAATAGCTTCATTCATTTATATGTAAATTCGTTCATTATTTTTTTATATCTCGAGCGACGATGTCGACATCACTGAAAGGAAACTCCAATCCTGCAATGCCACCCTGGGACTCTATACTTAAACTGGTTTTTTTCTCGCAAATTTGCGTGAATAAATGTTTCTTCCTCGCTTCCTCTTCTTTCCTCTCAAACCTTCGATCAAGAATACAACTAGATGTCAGGTCGACGCAAAAACTACGCCTCGACAAATAACGCCTCACTTGTGGGGTGAGCCTCTATTTTGTTTAGTCCCATCCAAACACCGCCAATATAAACACGTTTCAGAATGTGTGCGTTCATAAACTGCAAAAATAATTACCGTAAAAGCAATTTATCTTGACGTGTCTCATTTTCGGCAGAATAATACAT
The DNA here is from genome assembly GCA_963854515.1 of Pandemis heparana. NCBI lineage: Eukaryota > Metazoa > Arthropoda > Insecta > Lepidoptera > Tortricidae > Pandemis > Pandemis heparana. The sequence continues at coordinate 6,572,780 of OY978022.1, read as the reverse complement.
ACTTTAAGCTTTAAAACAACAAATAATATGAGAATTCGAGCAAAATGACCCATTCTAAAATTTCACTACCTACGAAAAGTACGCGCGTGTTTGGCCAAGGTTGGGCCAATACACACGCGCCAACTTATGTTTAACAGAACAGTAGATGCATGGAGTAGATTTGTATAGTAAGAATTTAATTTTTTTATATCATATTACCAGAACTAAAAAATGCTATAAGACTGCCTTCGATCAACAATATTGCCGTTAATTGCAGATTCACGTCAAATACGAATATAATATTAGCAGTGCCCTTACAGGGTTTGATCTTGTATCCTGGTATCTTGCATCAAAGCAAATAAATGTCTTGTCTTGTCTTGTCTAAAACAATACCAACAATAAAATAAGTAAGTATTAATCCTAGCTAAAATACATAAATATTGGCGTCTACCTCTTTTCACAGGGAATACTTACAATGGTTTAATCAGATCATAGCATAGTGAGTGTTAAAAATTTGAAATGTTGTCAATTTAATTAAATAAATAAATACATAAAAATAAATATCTTGGGACAAATTACACCAATTGACCCAGGCCCAAACTAAGCAAAGCTAAATGTAGGTAATTTTGAATTTTGATATTTACTAATCACTTAGTTAACTTAATTTACTTAATTGTCTATAAGTACATTTCATTTCATATCAATATTTGTATTTGTAAATTTGTTTGTGCTATAAATTTCTGTCAAATAAAAAATGCCTGTCGTATATAATTGCGACTCCATTGTTACCCTGTTCCTAGATTTACATCTTTTTAAAACGAAGGTAGTTCTTTTATTTATCGAACGCTTACCGTCGTCTCGTTTTATCTATTTGGATCTTTGTTGCTTAGACTTAAGGTTCATTTTAAGTTAATTTAGAAGGTAAAACAGATATAGCTATAAGTATAAGCAACACGGCCACTTTTTCGCTTTGATTTGGTATGGGACCTTAAATCTAGTTGTATTCTTGATCGAAGTCTCTAACATATTAAAAGTATCTCAAGACGCCAGTGCTATGTGGTAGTATGATGCATTTAATACCTCTTAGTTCACTGCGAACTGAAATTGTTCTAAGTGCACTACTCGGTGCATCGAACTTGACGGTCGCATTGCAGAGGAGACACTTAATTTGTAATGAATGATTAGCGCATTTAGTGACGCGTCTGAGAGAGCCATTGAAGCAACATAAATAGGTACCTAGGTACTGACAGTTTACTACCATTAAAAGCATACATTACGTTAGGTATATACACGAATTAAAATTACTTACATTAAAATATCATAGTATATATTTTTTCAACGTAGGTACCTACCTTGTATAATTTTATGCGTTTTTTGTGAGAAATTAAGCCCTCCTTTGAGTAAAATTCTCTAAAAATACCGGTTTCTGATCGACAAAATAATGAAAGGGGCCTATATTTTGTCCCATAAAATTGAAGTTCCGAATATATGGTTTGTCATAATTTTCGTTAGTCATAAAGCTTTTTATTTTTGAAACAGTAATTTTTTTTTGTACTATGTATATTCTGATGGATTTCCCAAAAATTCTGAAAAAACACGGTTTCATGTGTCATAACCAAAAAAAATATGACTAACTATTATTATGACCAACAAAAATTATAGGACAAAAACGGACCCGATAATGAGAATATGGACATGAAGGACGTGTCCCATTGGAAATAGCGGGTTCCGATAAGTGTCTGAATGAGACTGATGTGTCATTTGAGGCGTTTATTGGGACAGCCGTCTTGTTACGGTTTGTACACAAAGGGTGCCTGTCCATGTCAGTTACAGGGCTGTAACTTCTGAATCGCAATAGACAAACTTCTATCTATTTATTTATTTTATATATACACTAGCGACCCGCCTCGGCTTTGCACGGTATATGATGTATATTTCAGCCAATTAACACCTTGATAATGATAAATACACCTAAATTTTCTAATGAATTACTCTATTTATTGGTGAAAACATCATAAAAATCTGTTCAGTAGTTTTTGATTTAGACAGACGCAGCGCGACTTTGTTTTATAATCTGTAACTTATTGTATTAATTATATTTGCATTATAAGGCATCGCACGAATGTAGTACCTAGGTCTACGAAAATATTGAGCACTTTAGCACTTTTTCATTTTACACTGTGAAGTATTCAACATGTCAAATATAAATTTTTAGGTCTACTATACACCAAACTTTAAGTTAATAGTTAGTTAACTGGAAGTATATTGCAATAATTTCTTAATACCGACGAATTGAAAAACTCCTTTTTTTAAGTAGTCAGTTCACAGAGTCACGAATTCATAACAGTACGACAATACGACCTTTGAATTAAAACCTCGTTAGGGCCGCCATTGAACTAATGCTCAGCGCTGATTGGCTGCTTCAAATCAGCGCATACTGGGAATAGCGCAAGCAAACAACAATCAAGCTGTTCTTGCGTGCATCGTTACGCGAGAGACAACCCTGCATCATACAGATGTCATTTGTGGAAATTATGCAGCCGAAATTTTGGCGAATTACGCCCGCTGTTTCCAAGTATAGCTACTCAGCTATTTTTTTAAGTACATACAGAAAATGTCGTCTTCATCCCTTTCGGGGTAGACAGAGCCTAAGGTAGACCTTAAGGCGCTGCCAACAGCAAATGACCTTGAGCAGCGCCACTCTTTACACATACGGATCGCATGCCTGTTAGTGAAGGAGAAGAAACTATTTCGGCAGCTTGGCGCGCGTCTAAAATCTTGCAAATAAGACACAAATAATAAGAAATAAAAAAAAGTATAGATTATTTGTGAAATATGACTCGTTAGCCGTGTAGGTATTGAATATGTTGACTTCATGTTTTTAACTGTAGACCCATACGTTGAAAAAATAAAGACATAGAACCGTTTAATGATGATTTTAAGACCAATCTTTGCAATTATTTTCTATCGAGCCGATTTTGTTCAATTATGTATCGAGTTCCTGCAGCGTGTTTGAAATATGATGAAAATTGACATACATATTTTTTTGGATTTTTATTGTGTAGTTTTTCTTAAAAAAGTGCTTAAATAACATCAATTTCAACAAAATTAGGTGTTGTCAGCCTCATAAAGGTCACGTAAGGCATGATTGTCATCGTATAGATGGAAAGGGGGATCAAGTTTAGCTATTCGTTTTTTTGGTCCAGTTTTAAATGGTTTTATGCTAGTTCAATTATAATTGTGCGACTTAATTAATAATTTAATTGTTTTATTAATTGGTTTAATTTTATTTCATCGTCGTCATCATTTTTATCACACTAAACGTTGTTTTCAGGTCTTGTTACTGCTGTGTTTATCGAGACGATAAAAAGACGTGATCAAACTATTTACATAATTAAATTACCTATGTAATTTTATTTGCAGATCAATGTGGCGTGACAACTATCGTTATTTTTTTTAGGGTTCCATAACTCATTCGATAAATTATACGGAACCCCTGTGATCACTTTGTTGTCCGTCAGTCAGTCCGTCTGTCAAGACACGTTTTCTCAGGAATGCGTAAAGGTATGACAAGCTGAAAGTAATATCAGTTCAAAAATACAAACCTCTAAATTCTAAATGAACGCATTGAAAAAAAAATTGTGAGGATGAATGGATGGATGTGACGATGTGTATAAATTTGTTATTTCTTCGCGCTGAAATAACTAGACGGATTTGGATGAAATTTGGTAATGAGATAGCTAGTACCCTAGATTAACACGTAGGCTACTCTCTAACTCAGACAATTGCATAGTTCCCGCGGGATATCAATAAACCTGACAAAGTGTAGTGCAATAGGAGGGAAATGTGTAAGCAATATCTGCACAATTGGCCGTGGACAGAGTAAGTACCACAAATACACCCCCACACACACATACACATTCAAGAACACCTAGGTGTACTAGAGTAGGTGCACGTAAGCACGTTGCATTGGAATAGTAGGAGAATGCTAGAATATAAGTTAGGATAAGCTGTATATTATATTGTTTTGATTAACTCTGTGTAGTTTAGTTAGTAATATTGCTCAGTCTAGTTTCTCAACTGGATCCTGTCACACAGGGACTCCTAGCTCAGGATCCAGAGTCGAAGATACATGCACTGATTGTTATATTTTTATATAATAAACTTTTTCATTTTCATTTTCATTTTCATTTTCATTTTTCAAAGGTCGTAGCTGCCTAATGTTAGTCTAATTCTACGCGGACGAAGACGCGGGCAGAAGCTAGTAATAATAATAAATCCTATTGTTTTAATTTATTCTTTACAATGACGTAAACAAACTTACACAACATAGGATTCATTAATATGCCAGCACTCGGTAGCCTTGGCTGAGTGTTATTACTGAAACAAAATGGAATAAAATAATTACAGATGTCAAGCCTCGGAAGGAACAAACGCGACCGCTGCACCACAGTGAACATTTTGCAACCAGTAGCATAACACAAGTTTTTTATTATAATATACCTACCTACACTTACAGGCGTTTTTGCTGGTGGTGGATCTTCATTAATGCGTTGTTATAAGATTTTAACCAATTTATTTATTTCATTGGTTTCATTGGTTTACATTAACTTAACTACCAACTTTGTAGGGGTAAAAGCACGCGTCACGGAATCCGGGTTCAATTCCCGGCCATAGCTTAACTTTTTCGGATTTTTCTATGGTGTACAGTATAGTATTGTTTAGAAGTATAACTACCTAACTTTTAACTCTTACCTATGTCAATTTTGTAGTGAAAACATCTTTGGCGGCGCTGAGCGCTTTTTGGGGTGGGTAAAAAATGATAATTTCGCGACAGACGTAAGACGGAGGGAGAGTTTAAGTACCAGGATATCAGGTCCTAGGGCAATAGTACTAGGGCATATACAACACAAATACTCTTTATTGAACACCACAAATCATTACAAAACAATACAAAAACAAAGAACAAAGTTATTAATTCACTTTAATGTTTACTTATTACTAATGTACTCGACAAAATTATATAAATTGTTATGAATAGGTGAACGATCAGTTACGTAATCTATTGCTATTTTCTAGTAGCTGTGACTCAGAATTCAGCGCAGCCATTTTCAAAGGAGATAGTTGTGGGAATGGAAATACAAGGAATGTATATTTGGTGGATTGTAGTTAAGTAAGATTGGCGTTTCAACTTTTAACAAGATTCCTCTGAAGTTTTACCCTTTTTTGAATTTTCTCTCGTTGCGTTTGAAGTTTCTTTCACTGTGTTATTGTATAATGAGTACATTTTTAAGAACTAATAATTTAATTCAATATTGGTCAAGTCATGGTTATTAAGTCTGGAATGGCCTGACCAGTTTCGATCTTTTCAGAAACCTTCTTTGAGGGTGAATGTTTTCACAAAGGTGGACAAATGGCAGTGGGATACAGACATCACAACTATGACGTGTTATACTTCATTTAATTTAGAAAGAGAAACCACAATAACATTATATTGCGTCTGGTCAACTATTTCTTACCTAGCAAATAGTACAGTGCAATTTTGTTTGGCAGCCGCAAAATAAAATTGTTTTAATGTCACTTTATTTGCGTGTTGTCAATTGTTACTCTAGTACAAATTGTAATGAGACTACAGTTCACGAGCCGCAATATAATGTTGTTGTGGTTTCTCATCCTAAATTAAATGAAGTATAGGTACTTACACACGGCTACCTTTTGTATTATTCAAGCAATTTTGGCATTTATGAGTATAGCTGACAGCATAGCGTAGGATATCCTCCAACTTATTTAAGTGTCGATTTGCCAAAGGTGGCTTAGTGACAGGTCGCGGCAAGCCCGAGACAAGGTAGGTGAGACCTTTTTTTTTTTTATGGTAAGACCTATGGGAGACCTTTGTCCTGCAGTGGATAGCTACAACCTGATGATGATGACAGCCTAGATAATTAGGTTTTTTTTTTTAATATATGAACAGGAAGGCAAACGAGCAAGTAGGTCACCTGATGGTAAGTGATCATCACTGCCCATAGACACCCGCAACCCCGGAGTGATTGCAGTTGCGTTACCAACCTAGAGGGCTAAGATGAAATGCCTCTTGTGCCCGTAATTTCCCCGGCTGTCTTACTCTCCACACCGGAACACAGCAGTGCAAGCACTACTGCTTAGCGGCAGGATTAGCGAGTAAGATGGTGGCAACGATCCGGACGGACCTTGCACAAGGTCCTATCACCCGTACATGGGAACCCGTAAATTGGAACGCTTCAGAACATGACTATCGACAGCCACCCACGACCTACACCTGCGACTACTTACGTTAAAAATTCACAACTTTTCGTTCACCAGTCGTTCAGACAAAAATACTTTGTAACCAGACAGACTTTTAAGCCACATTTAATCAGGCGAGACAGCTATATTTCGCTAAGTATCGTTTATGTAAGGGCAGTTTCACCACCCTCCACCCGTGTGAAGTGCCTTTAGGTTCGCCACTACTATGAGTACGTGACCATCCTATTTTTAACGGTAGTTGGAACACTTAAGCTCAAACGACGACTAGGTACCTATTCTACGTGATGGCGACGTCTCTATTAATTACAAAGAGACAGACAGAGATGGCATCATCGATATCAGGAACTTTACAGAAAGTGGTCGAAAAGCCCTAAAACTATTAAACAACGTATCCACCAAAATTGCGGCTCTTTGAGTTTCCGTATAATCTATATTTTTTCGGCATCCGGCTTCATCTTTTTCTACCTCGTCTTACCCTCATAGTCAGCTTTTCCGCTCATGCGACGCTATGTATGTATCGGTTTATTTCTTTTATTTTTTGACGTGACAACGTCTTATAAATTGGTTTGCCGGGTGACACTTCAAGAAACTGCGTTACGCTCCGCTCACGTTATGCGCTCACAATGAGAGCGAGTGAGAGGCACGCGGGCATGGTTAGCCCGCCTAAGAGCGAGAGAGACAGAGCGAGAGAGAGAGAGTGAGAGAGATAGGCATACACACCGGTTCATGTCTTGCGCTTCTATTTCGCTTAGGCGCCTGCATACAAGTTTACACGTCCTTCTTCCTACTATACGAATGAATATTCACATTAAAATTATTTTACCACTCAAAGTCGTTGTCACGTAAAACTTTCGCCCGTATACCGACTTTACAGGCAACCAATTTTTTTTTCTTGATTATTTTTTTCTTTTCCTTCTTTCTATCCATCTGGCTCTATATCTAAAAAGTTAGCTGACCTTCGTGATACACTACACAAAATATTAAATATGTTACAGATGCGTTTCCTATATTGCAAGTCACTCGAAAATGATTGGTCAGATTTTAAATTCCCAAGATCCTCCTTGAACGCTTCTAATCTTCGCCTTCGCAGCGAGAACCAGTCGTAAGGCCGAAAGCGAATATGAAATCTGTTGACAGGTGCCCCGAGCGAAGTGGATTCAATTTGTGCATAATATTCAATTTGGCCCGTGTCAACTTGTCTGCCGAGTGCTGCCCAAACATATTGAACTATCCGGCATTTTGATGATTATCATCCATATTATAAGATGCGATTTATCTCGTTTTTCGAGTCGGAAGTTTGGTGAAGTAAGCGCAGTGTTTTCATTCTTCCCTTATTAAATACTGATGAGTAGAATTATCTAGCTGCGTCTGTTTCTTAGACGCTAATCTGACTCGTTTTAAAAAAATACAATGTCGAAAGCAACAGTAGGCTTATTGTCTAACTCGCTCGCAATCGCCATCGTGTACATTTTGACAGTTCTTGTATGAATGTGACAGCTAGCTGATTCCGATACCAATTGTCAGCACATACATGAACTGTCAAAATGAACTCGATGGCGATTGCGAGTGAGTTAGACAATAAGCCTACAGGACCTACATTCAAATGTAGCTTACGCTCTACAATTGGTTATGTTATTATATTTTCATCACACTTGCTCGTAAAGGGTGTTATTATAACACGCGTGCTTATAGAGCCGTAGTAGCTGATTTACCTCCCGCGGGAATTTCAAATATTTTACTCCCGAGGGAGTTATATTTGTATGGATTTTCATAATTCCCTCGGGAGGAAAAGTTTAGTTTTAAAATTAAGAGTTCATTGTACGTCATTTCAGACTAAGGAGGTTACAGTTCAGCCAGATTTATTTAATATAAAAAAAAACTACGAACCAATTTTATTAAAACTTTCAATTAGACATTACTGATTACGATCCAAGATGGCGGATGACATTTTGACACTAAAATATTGATGGCGGGCGTCATTTTCGAGTAATTTGATGGCTCTGAGCCCGATTTTGGCATATTTTTTTGAATCCAAAATGGCGGATGACATTTTGACACTTTTGTTGATGGGTGTCATTTTCGAGTAATTTGGTGACTCTGAGCCTGATTTTAGCATAATTTTTTGGATCCAAGATGGCGGATGACATTTTGACATTATTGACACTAAAATGATGATGGGTGTCATTTTCGAGTAATTTGGTGATTCTGAGACTGATTTTGGCATAATTTTTTTGGATCCAAAATGGCGGACGATTATTTTACAGTATTGGTACATAAATGTTGATGAGTGTCGTTTGCGGGTAATTTTGTGATTCTGAGTTTATTTTTTTGATATTTTTTTTTATTTCCTCGCAATGTGATGAAAAACATTGTGTGTATCACGGGCAGTAAGGGGATTACAACCTCGAGTCATTAAAAGCCCTCCGCCTTCGGCGTCGGGCTTCTAATAGACTCTTGTTAGCAATCCCCTTCTTACCGCCCTCGGTGCACAATGTACTATTTCATCACACTTGCTCGTAAACGGTATCAAAACATACAGGTTAACTTGGCCGCAACGCCCCATATAAAACCCTCGGGCTTTTTTTATTACCATGAAACCCTCGGGCGGTAAGTAATTTTTTTTTAATTTCTTGCACTGCCTTACAATTCAGGTTCAAGTACAACCAAAGAGGTGCATTAGCTCGAAATTAAAACTTTATCTAAAAAATTGGTTGCCTGTAAAGTCGGTATACGGGCGAAAGTTTTACGTGACAACGACTTTGAGTGGTAAAATAATTTTAATGTGAATATTCATTCGTATAGTAGGAAGAAGGATGAAATAATAGTAACAATTTAAAACATTTATTTATACAAAGAATTATATTTAAAACATTAATTTATACAAAGAATCTAAATCGAAATAGAAGCGCAAGACATGAACCGGTGTGTATGCCTATCTCTCTCACTCTCTCTCTCTCGCTCTGTCTCTCTCGCTCTTAGGCGGGCTAACCATGCCCGCGTGCCTCTCACTCGCTCTCATTGTGAGCGCATAACGTGAGCGGAGCGTAACGCAGTTTCTTGAAGTGTCACCCGGCAAACCAATTTATAAGACGTTGTCACGTCAAAAAAATTATCTAAACAGGAATTTAATTGAAATCTCGCTAGATAAATACAATACTAATTTATGATAAAAATTTGAATACTTTTTTGTATAAAACGTTGAATTTTCTTTTATTATATGCCATGGTTGTAAACGTCTTGGCTTTTAACTTAACGTTCTTGAACGCAACATTTGTATTATCTGTGGCTGAAAGCGCGCCATCCGCTTAAAAAAAAAACATTCCCGAACTTGTACAAATTGTTGTGTTCACTTGTTGAGTTATTTAATACCTAATAAAAGTAATTAAAAATGTCGTCGTCGTCTGAAGAGTGCGATTTAAATGCAACACCACTGGATATTATCCAAGCAGCAAAAACCATTAACGAAAATCTTTTACCGGCGAAGTCTAAGGAGCGGTATTTAGCTGCGTACGACCAATTTATACAATGGAAACGCGAAAAAAAAACAAGTTCGTTTTCTGAAAATGTTTTCCTGGCCTATTTTGGTGAATTGGCGAATAAATAGAAACCATAATCATTGTGGAGCACTTACTCTATGTTGAAAACCACTCTCCAATCTAAAGATTGTGTCAACATAAAAGAATACAATACGTGAAGTTGACGGCATTTTTAAAAAGGCAATGTATGCCTTAATTTTAATAATTGTACAGTCACTATAAATTTTAATAAATAAGATTTTTCTGCCTTTTCATTTTATTTATTTACTCGCAAATGTGATGAAAAACATTGTATGTTTCACGGGCGGTACGGGAATTACGAACCTCGACTCAAAAAGCCCTCAGTCTTCGACTTCGGGCTTATACTAGAGCCTCGATAGTAATTCCTTAGTTACCGCCCTTAATACACAATGTACTATTTCATCACACTTGCTCGTAAAGGGTGTTATAACACGCGTGCTTATAGAGCCGTAGTGGCTGATTTACCTCCCGCGGGAATTTCAAATATTTTACTCCTGAGGGAATTATTTTTTTATGGATTTTCATAATTCCCTCGGGAGGAAAAGTTTAGTTTTAAAATTAAGAACTCATTGTGCGCATTTCAGACTAAGGAGGTTTCAAATCAGCCAGGTTTATTTAATATCTTCAAAAAAAAAACTACGAAAAAAATTTATACGAAACTGATTACGATCCAAGATGGCGGATGACATGTTGACACTATTGATACTAAATTGATGATGGGTGTCGTTTTCGAGTAATTTGGTGATTCTGAGACCGATTTTAGCATATTTTTTTGGATCCAAGATGGTGGATGACATTTTGACACTATTGACACTAAAATGTTGTTGGTGTCGTTTTCGAGTAATTTGGTTATTCTGAGGCCGATTTTAACATAATTTTTTGGATCCAAGATGGCTGATGACATTTTGACACTATTGACACTAAAATGTTGATTGGTTAGTTTCGTTTCGTTCTGAGCCCAATTTTAGTATAATTTTTTGAATTCACACTATTGTTACAAACATGTTGATGAGTGTCATGAACTTTGTGATTCTGAGCTTATATATGTAGGATGCGCGGATTGGAACGTAAGAGAGAGAAAGAATGAGTGGTGTGTGACTGGGACAGAGTGATGTTGTTATGAGTGTGTGTGAGAGAGACGGAGAGTGGTGATGGAGTGTTTAAAATGTAACGAATAGGAGATTGTGCTAAGCTCTACACGATGATGGTGTATTTTTTCGTTAACTTTATAAAATTATACTTTTCCGAAGTTAATCCAGTTGTTTCGATCAATCCTCCCACATATATTTTTTTTATTTCCTCGCAAATGTGATGAAAAACATTGTGTGTATCACGGGCAGTAAGGGGATTACTAACGAGAGTCTGTTAGAAGCCCGACGCCGAAGGCGGAGGGCTTCTAACAGACTCTCGTTAGTAATCCCCTTCTTACCGCCCTCGTTGCACAATGTACTATAGCTACTATAGGTTAAGATTCCACAATAGTGTTTCTTTTTTCAATTGACAGTTCCACAGTTGCTCTAAAATTTGCAATTGCGACAGTCACAACGATACAGCCGTCTTGTTCTGACAATAATCTTAGAAGAGAAGCATGTTTGCTTATATTGACCGCATATGCACACCCCAAAAGTATCAGAATGTAAAGGATTTCTCATTTTGTCCTTTTCTGTGGGTTCTATTCTCAAATTCGAAGTTTTTTTTACCCTATACTCAGTCTACTCTGTAAGGGATAAAGACCTGGTTAATAATGTATGTATGTATCCTTTTTTATTACGTCTGGCAACACTTTTATCTGTCAAACTAGTCTGACTAATTCTGGACTCGACTATAGTTACTTACATCTAATTAAATGATCAGGAGGGTGCATCCGTGCTGAGCTGGCAACGTCGCATTTTTGGTGATTGAATGAAAGTATCAAATATCCGTCTGTAGTGCACTTCTTTTTTAGTGTATTAATGTTTCCAATGCAATGATTAATAGTGATGGACTTTTATTTTCGTTTTAAAGGGATAATACTATATCTCGTTTAATAAGAAAATAAAAGTCCATCACGATGAATTGTTGCATTGGACACATTAATACACTAAAAACGAAGTGCACTGCAGACGGATAATATATTTGATACTTTCATTCAATTTTTGTGAAATAATCGCAAAAAAATCACCAAAAATGCGACGTTGCGAGCTCAGCACGGATGCACCCTCTTAAAGTCTCATGATTAAGTCTGCTGTGGCTCAATCAATAGCTTATCAAGCATTAATTAAATTAATTAGTTATTACTGCGAATTAATTATAGACAGAGTAAATTAGATCGCCATGACTGTTTGGTAATATTATATACAGGCCGTGTTCTCTTCGAACGCCATTCGGGTATATCTTGCTGTTTCACTGTTACTCACACTATATACTCTTATGGTACGGACTGTACGGATGTTTTATGTTTTAATGTTTATTTGGGCACAAACGGTACAATTTTACTTAAATCTAACAAAGTTATATCAACATTAACCAATAAAGATGATAACACGTTATTACATTCGATAATTCCTCGACGTGTTTCAGACCACTACGAAGTCCTTCTTCCAGGAGCGTAGACTCGGCGGCTCGCCACCCTCGCTTTTATTGCCATGATTATTACAACCTTTTTATTAACTTGCAATGACGACCGGATAGCCTAATGGTTAGTGACCCTGACTATGAAGCTAGAGGTCTCGGGTTCGAATCCCGGTAGGGGCAGACATTTGTATGATGAATACGAATGTTTGTGAACGAGTCATGAATGTTGTATGTATTTGAAAGAAAGAAAGAAAACATTTATTCATGATAACATTACAGACAAAAGAAGAAAATAAGCAAAAAAAATTGGTTGCCTGTAAAGTCGGTATACGGGCGAAAGTTTTACGTGACAACGACTTTGAGTGGTAAAATAATTTTAATGTGAATATTCATTCGTATAGTAGGAAGAAGGATGAAATAATAGTAACAATTTAAAACATTTATTTATACAAAGAATTATATTTAAAACATTAATTTATACAAAGAATCTAAATCGAAATAGAAGCGCAAGACATGAACCGGTGTGTATGCCTATCTCTCTCACTCTCTCTCTCTCGCTCTGTCTCTCTCGCTCTTAGGCGGGCTAACTGTGCTCGAGTGGAAGGGACGCGTGCCTTTCACTTTTTATGTCTGTCTCTCTTGCTCTTAGGCGGGCTAACCATGCCCGCGTGCCTCTCACTCGCTCTCATTGTGAGCGCATAACGTGAGCGGAGCGTAACGCAGTTTCTTGAAGTGTCACCCGGCAAACCAATTTATAAGACGTTGTCACGTCAAAAAACAAAAAGTAGAAGCAGTAGTGGTAGTGGTAGTAGTAGTAGTGTGTGTAGTAGTAGTAGTATTCGTGTGTAGTAGTAGTAGTAGTATTTAAGTATGTATTTATCTACATTATATTATAGGTATGTATGTTGATCCGTTGCCTGGTACCCATGGTACGGTCGCCCAAGTAAGTGGTCTAACACTTTTCTTCCAACTTCCTATCAAATGAAAATGTCGCTAAAGTCGAACTTTCTGTTATATATTGTGACGTGCAAAAGAATTTTAACCTTAGGATGGTAGACCACATATTTGGCTGATGGTACAAGCTTTGCTTAGTTTGGGACTAGGTCAATTGGTGTAATTTGTCCTATGATATTTATTTATTTATTTAATGTATGTAAGTATGTTTGTCCGGGTGGTATCTTGCGACTCAATTTTGAAGCAGATATCTTCATCCGATTGAGCTGAAATTTGGCACACTTGTGTAAGTCAGACGACAACAGAATAATCTGGACTTCGGTCTTTCGAAAGAGACAATTGGCGTCACGTATGTTAGAGCGAGAAAACGCTCTACATATATATTATATACGATACATACATACATAAATCACGTCTTGATCCCTTAAGTCATAGGTCATTTATTCGTCGCTTTCATTGTGTACATTGGATCTTACAAGCTAATAAATTGCCCAACATGAAACCCTGTAATAGGGCACTGCAACAAAACTTAACCTAGTTACAGTAGTAGTAGTAGTAGTAGAAGCAGTAGTAGTAACAGTAGTAGTAGTAGTAGTGGTGGTGGTGGTAGTAGTAGTAGTAGTAGTAGTAGTAGTAGTTGCTGTAGTAGTAGTAGTAGTAGTAGTAGTAGTAGTAACTTAACCTAGTAGTGTCTTACGGGGTAGACAGAGCCTATGGTAACAAAACCTAAAGGCCACGTTTACGAAAACGCTCTACGAAGCCGAAATTAACCGAGAAGACCAATGTGTAATCTTTATAGCCGGGCTTGTACTGCCTACCTACCTACTTTGTCGTAATAGCTTTCCCATTCAGCTAATTTAGTAGAGGTACATTGGATCTCAATAACACTTAGAAATTTTTAGTCATGAAACCACAAAAAAATTACCACGTTGCGTTATAAATTCCACTAAATTTCACAATCCAATAAATTTCCAGTGAACAGTTTAAAACAACAAAAGCATCCGGTGAAATATTTCCATCGCTTATTTCTTGTCTATTTTGCATTGCAAATTCTTGTTACGCCACATCACCAAAGTTGACTGCTGAAATGGCGTTTATTCATAATCAACGTTTTACTAGGATTGCTGTCCTGTCACACAATCCATACTAAAATCTTAAAAGCGAAAGCGTGTCTGTCGGTTACCTCTTCACGCTTACCGAATCACAATATTTGGTATGAATATAATAGTCATGGTCCTAGAGAAGGATATAGAATAGTTTTTATTACGTAAATCATTTTTTAAAGAAGTGAATACAGGGAATAATTTTACTATTAAGATACCCTTTCGGTAATATAATTTGAGCTGCAATGATTATACTAATTTTACGTCGACGAAGTCGCCGGAAAAAGCTAGTTATACTTAAATATGCGCCGTTATTTCTACTGTAGGTACTGGAAATATTACTGTCGTAAAGTTTGAATTTTAAATTCGATAAACGATTTTGCGGGTGGTAGGGCCTTGTGCAAGGTCCGTCCGGATCGCTACCACCATCTTACTCGCTAATCCTGCCGCAAAGCAGCAGTGCTTGCACTGCTGTGTTCCGGTGTGGAGAGTAAGACAGCCGGGGAAATTACGGGCACAAGAGGCATTTCATCTAAGCCCTCTAGGTTGGCAACGCATCTGCAATCCCTCCGGGGTTGTGGGTGTCTATGGGCAGTGGTGATCGCTTACCATCAGGTGACCCACTTGCTCGTTTGCCTTCCTATTCACATAAAAAAAAAAAAAAAAAAAGGGACGTGCGGGCGGGGCGCACACTCCCCCGCTTCACCAATTCCCGATTCCTCGAAGCTCGCGCGGGGACTGTATACAAGTGCTCATACGGAGAAGGTCTAGAGACTGGCCCTTTTGTAGATCATTAGAGATTTCATTGATAGGTATGATTATTCCCTATCTAAATGAACACTTTTGATACTTACAATCAGTTATGTATAGCGTGAAGGTAATTTATTCATGATTTGAATTTCTGCCTGCCGTAAAGTGTAACAGTATCCAGTGGAAACAATATCAGAAGGTAACTTCAATAATCTTCGTCACTTTGGGCAGTTCGAGAATCAATTTCTTTAGGTCGGATTATGTATTAAAATACCTACATGAAATGAAGTTCGAAATGCCTAGGTAATTGGCCAAAATCCCTACTATAAATGCTATTATAAATGCGAAAGTAACTTTGTCCGTCTGTCTGTTACATTTTCACGCTTAAACCATTGAACCGATTTACCTGGAATCCCTACTAATATTATAAATGCGAAAGTAACTACAGCCTTTATAATATTAGAAAGATAAGATTAGTAAGATAAGTTTGACACTGACCCCTTAAAAGTCCTACAAAAAATCCTAGACAAATTAGAATTTTCAAGTAACTATGTTACCGTTAAGATTTTGGGTTCCGAAGGCTAGCTCACGCCTATTTAACTATAACTGACGAGCCAATTGAACTAGTTGTGCATAGTCAACAAAGGAATAAGAGGTTTAACCACCACAAATTGCCCACGACGTATAGCGGTTTCCCCGCTTTATGCCAACGAAACCCTTTCCGTGCCATTCAGCGTTTCGAGAATGCAGTCAATTTTTACGCATAGCAGATAATTTAGTCCAACAACCGGCAGTGAATAATGCTGGCGCCTTAACATGACGTCTTAGCGATTCGATTCCAATTAAGAGGGTGCATCCGTGCTGAGCTCGCAACGTCGCATTTTTGGTGATTTTTTGCGATTATTTCACAGAAATTGAATGAAAGTATCAAATATCCGTCTGTAGTGCACTTCGTTTTTAGTGTATTAATGTGTCTAACGTCATATCGTCACGCCTCTTTCCCACAGGGGTAGGCAGAGACTACTTTGTTCCACTTGCTACGATCCTGACATACCCTTTCGCTTCATTCACATTCATCAATCTCTTCATACATAATCCCTAATAATATATTACCTATTATAAATCATCATGATCACGCCTGAACCACGGAACCGATTTTAATGAAATTTGGCACAACGTCCATCCAAATGGTAAAAGCCCATGGAGGGCTCTGCTTACTCCGTAAGGAATAAAGTCGTGATTTATGTATGTATCAGTGGCGTGGGGTCCATAGAACTCGATTTCCACTGGCTTGCCTATTTTAAGGCAGTTGGGCAATTTATTGTGCAGAATTAGAGGAAAAGGCTAGTTGAGTTCCCTTCGGCTTGCCTTCTGATATACTTGACGCCGCGCCACTGGTATGTATGTACATATGGTACCTACAAAGATAGTTTTAGTCCCGGGGCTTTCCCCGTAGGATTATAGGATAGTTTTTATCCCGGAAAATCACATAGCAAAGCGCTTTCTCCACAGACGGAGTCGCGGCCAACAGCTAGTGTTTCATATGTCAAAAATCATTAGCCACTTGAAAGTTCGCCAGCAAAACAGCGTAGCGTAAGACAGCCGGCAAAATAACTGGCTCATGAGGTATTATCTTAACCCCTCTAGGCTGGTAACTCATTTGCAATTCTCTAGTGTTGCTGGTGTGGTGGTGGTGCTTACTTAGCCTGTTTTATAAAGCTACAATTTACAATTGGAAGTCTCTTTCTGACCCTATGTGTTAGATAGAGACTTCCGCTTGTAAATTTTAACTTGTAGCTTTATAAATTGGGGCCCAGATAATTCACTTGATCGTCTGCCTTTCTTATGGATTTTGACGTGACAACGTCTTATAAATTGGTTTGCCGGGTGACACTTCAAGAAACTGCGTTACGCTCCGCTCACGTTATGCGCTCACAATGAGAGCGAGTGAGAGGCACGCGGGCATGGTTAGCCCGCCTAAGAGCGAGAGAGACAGACATAAAAAGTGAAAGGCACGCGTCCCTTCCACTCGAGCACAGTTAGCCCGCCTAAGAGCGAGAGAGACAGAGCGAGAGAGAGAGAGTGAGAGAGATAGGCATTTATTATTATTAGGCATTATTTTACCACTCAAAGTCGTTGTCACGTAAAACTTTCGCCCGTATACCGACTTTACAGGCAACCAATTTTTTTTTTTACGATGAATTAACGACGAACGGTGTTTATCTAAAATATTATAAATGCGAAAGTTTGAATGGATGGCTGTTTGTTTGTTACTCAATTACGCCAGAACGACTTAACGAATCTGGATGAAATTCGGCACATAGATATAGAAAAGTCTGGAATAGCACATAGGCTACTTTTTATCCCTGAAAATTCCCGCGGGATAGCGATAAACGAATTCTTTGCAGACGAAGTCGCAGGCAACAGCTAGTTAAAATATAATTATTAAAATTTCTATGTAGAACAGACGTAAATTCGCTTGTATCCTCACAACATGGTAATTCGTTCAGTTTAAAAGCAGCCTATCCTACTGCTTTCCTGTGCGTACCTGCAGGTTGTTACCTCATGCGTCCTGATTACTTGCTGTCTCGGGCCGCCGTTATGCAAATGTCAATGGAGGCTAATGCGGCGCCTGATCTTTGTAGCTTTACTACGGAAGGCTAGACTGCTTTATATACTGTGCCAATTCATACCACTTCTATACTACTACTACTATCGTATTCGGTTCTATTTTAGATATTTAGTGTTTGTCATGAGTCACTATCATCAACATCCTCATAATTGTCATTCTCAGTGTCATTATTCTTATCATCATCATCTTCTACTGCCGTTTTAGTTATATTTATATCATACAATGTCATTAAAATTTATTTTTTATTTAATTTCTAAACGACACTGAAAATTAGAACACATAGAAAAATCCGAAAAGTAAAGCTATGGCCGGGAATTTTTATTTGTTTATAATGAGTTTGTTGCTCTGCTTGCGCATATAAATTCAATTAATGCTTAGATGCATACTTAATTAATTAATGTTGGTTTCAAGCTTACAGACATATTTGCTCGCTTCGCTTCGCACGTTTTTGAAAGTTGTACGTGAGAAACTTCCTATTCCTAAAATCAACACACAGTTGTTATCAAACTAATATTATAAATGCGAAAGTATGGATGGATGGATAGATGGATGGATGGATGGATGGATGGATGGATGTTTGTTTGTTTGTTACTCAATCACGCCAGAACGGCCCAACGGATCTGGATGAAATTCCGCACATCGATAGAGAAAAGTCTGGAATAGCACATAGGCTACTTTTTATCCCGGAAAACTGCGTAGTTCCCGCGGGATAGCGATAAACGAATTCTTTGCAGACGAAGTCGCTGGCAACAGCTAGTAAAAAATAAAGGAATGCAAATACATTTAATATTAATCAACGTTTCTCGACGCATTAAATTATCACTATGACTTCCCATCGAATCAGATTCAATGAATGTCACTACCGAAAATTCTATTGTGTAAGCGTTAAAAAAATGAAAATAAATCCCGCCATCTCGATCACAGGTAATATCGCTGAGGGGGTGGCATTGACAATTTCGTCTCATGAATTTTAAAAGCGAATTTTCCTTCCTTGTCAGTTCACCTGTTGGCGGGTCAAGTGTCTCGTGAGAATTCAGATTTCAGGTATTGCTCGTTGCTTGGGGAAGTTGTTCAAGGGGTATTTGCAACTAGGTGAGAGATATTGTATCCGCTATATTTGTTAGTAGCTTCCCAGCTACTTTCCCGAAGGAACCTTGGTGAATCAGGAACTGTGTGGCTTTCTAGAAGTGAAAGAACTTTTATTCTGTATCGGTTCAGAGGTTTTGAGATACCCACATGACTAAGAAGAATTTAGGAATGCTCGTAGTTTGACAAGAGTTTACAAGGTTTTTTTTTGTGGGTACAACAACTGTTGGCAACGTCAGCCGGGCTGGATACCTAAGCCAAATAGCCAGAAATATTGTAAATGCATTGTCATCCTAGAAAACTGTGATGAAATTACTCATTCGCTAAAATTTTCCTCAGTTGTCCTATGCTGCTGCCTGAATTAGTAAGTCAGATGATAGTAGATAACTGACTGAACCGTGTGAAAGCACAGTTTGAGTGAAAAACTTAGAAGAATCTTTAACACCTAACAAAGGAACGGTGATATCTTTAACAAAAAGGTTCTAAAGTTACACGATCAAAAGCGTGGTTTCGCATCAACCAACACTCTACTGGGCGAGTGCGGGGTATAAAGCGGCGTGCGAGCGCGGCAGCCGCCCCCGCTTCCCCAGCCCCCGATTTCTCTTAACTCGCGCGCGGTCTGTAGGTACTGTTCCAGTAGGTCGAATATATAAACAGTTTAAACTATAAAATAGAGAAAATACTATTAAGTACCTAGTATTTAACTCTTAAACTCTTACGAATAGTGTAAGAAGTCATTTTAAAACTGCTGTTTCTGAACGCGTTCAGAATTTCCTCCGCCATTAAAAGTCCCATTTCATTTGCAATGCAGATATCTGTTTGTTTGTTATCCCTTGTTCAGCTTAAGAAAATATATGAATATGTTTTTCTTATATTAACGGAAATGCTACTTACAGTTATTATTACTTCCTGGTTTGCGCTTCCTTATGGCCTGTGTTCACTATGACACCATGGCAACGCAATCAGTTGATGACACCAACAATAATATTATATTATATTATATTATACAACAGTACAAATTATATTATAATGTACTGTTGCCTAACCAAGTTAAAAAACAAGCCTATTTTTTTCTTAAAGGGCCTGCAATATGCTCTTTACGCCCTATGTTATGAGTGTCTATGGGCAGTGGTGATACAAACATACCGTCACGCCTTTTTCCCACAGGGGTAGGCAGCGACTACTTTGTTCCACTTGCTACGATCCTGACATACCTCTTTCGCTTCCACATTCATCAATCTCTTCATACATGCTCGTCGGTTTCGGGTACTCTCTTGACCCGACCTTTTTCCAAAACGTCCCCAATTTGATCACGGAACGCAGTGGTGATGACAATAAAAAAACAAGTTGATTTACTCTCCATTACAACTCTATATAATATTTATTATTAAAACTATGAAGATATGGGCCATTCGCGTATTTGTAGTAGCATCATTTGAGACATGTTTAATTTTTTTTATTTCATGTATTTTACTGCCACGAATCTGAATGAATTTTAAAGAATAACTATTATAATGTTGTATGAACTTAGCCCAGTGAAATTAGTTAGTCTGGACGGACAACCATTAGGATACATTATACTTCATTTCATACTAAGCAATGTTTGACAATCTATCATGCACGGGATCCCATGAAAGCTAACTTAAATCCTAACAGCACTTAGCGTTTGTTTGGGATAAAACGAAACAAACGAAGACTCACAGAGTGTTACGTTGCATCAAAACTCATTTATAAGAGCCTCCTTTAAACTTTTAAAATTCAACTGCGTGTTGCTTATGACAAGGTTCAATTTGAAATGGACTCGAATTGGGATTTAGGACTTTAGTGTTTCGAGTTGTTTTGTGCGAGTGAAAGAGACGAGGTGAAACGGCTCGGGCAAAACGGTGAGATGTCGAGAGCCCTCCAGAACTACGGGGGGTTATTCTGATGAGATATGACTGGCAAACTTAGTGATCGCTAAAGAACAAAACTGTTCGTCCTAGAGTTGACAACTTTTTCATATACCTAGGTACTACTACTCAGACAGCGCACATGAAGGCTTTCATTTAGGTTTTTATATAAGTAGTAGAACATTTAGGACATCAAAGTTAACTCGAATTTAAAGTTTTAAAGTGTTTGATATTTTGACAAGTAAAGGGTTTAAAAATGACTTTGACTTCGTAGTTATATAAGATTCTTGTGTTACTAACATTACTAACAATAATTTATGGACAATATTGTTTTATGTGGTCTGAATTAAATGTTTTTTTTTTTTTTTTTTTTTTATAATTTTATTAACCCTTTACTTCCCAGTGTTAGTTATAATCAACATATTTTATTAGTATTTTTTAGGCAATCTCTTTGTATTTTCTTTTTATTACTTAATTTGTTAGTTTAACAGGAATCTAAGGAGGCTGTAATTGGTCCAACTTGCAAAATAAAGGGTTCGCTTCGATCATTAAGTTACACTCAAGATTGTCTCTGAAACTTCGTTAAAATATCAAAATTCATATTTTCTTGATACAATACTTCCATCAACTTTTTTTTATATGCAGTAGAAAAGAAGGATGTAGGTAAGTTTATTGACGCCAATTCAACGTCAACAACAAAAAAAAACAAGCTTTACTACCGCATTGAATAAAAAACTTAAACAGTTACAAATAACAAACATAGTGGACCTACAAATATACGTACCAAAAAAATTAAATCGGCTAACAGCATAAATCATAACAGCAGTTTTTCGGAATAAGCCTTAAGGAGTCAGACATACAGAGGGTAAAAATGAGGGCAGATATCTTGGATGTTTTTTACATCCCGCTAAAGGAAAGAGAAATGGAGAATGCACCTGTTTAAGCAGGTTCAATGAAAACCTAAGGAATTAAAGAATATAATATTACAGTCTAACTAATGCCTTGAGATTAAATAACATCATCTTTAAAAATATACCTACAATAATTGTAGGTATATGTTTAAAGATGATGTTATTTTTACATTACTAACTTAAAAATAACTTAATAAAAATAAAATATGCTAAAAATGTGACGACCGGATGGCCTAGTGGTTAGCGAACCTGACTATGAAGCTTGAGGTCGCGGGTTCGATCCCCGGTGGGGGCAGATATTTGTATGATGAATACGAATGTTTGTTCTCGAGTCTTGGGTGTGTTTAATATTGTATATAAGTAAGTTTATCCGTTGTCTAGTACCCATAGTAGATACAGGCTTTGCCTAGTTTGGGACTAGGTCAATTGGTGTCAATTGTCCCACGATATTATTATTATTATTAAATGATTTTTAAGTTAGTTTTAGTTTATATTTGTACTTATCAATACTTTCGTAATAATTTATTACGTTACGTTACGAGTCATAGTTACAACTTATTAGCCTACATTTCTTATCCGTCTAATTTAGACAAAAGGCCAAGACAAAGTTTGACCTTGATAAATAAAATCTACATGATTTTTATTCGTTGAAATGAGATACCAACATCTCTGCGGATTCCGCATAAACGAAAGTACGGCTATTGATTGCTTATAAATATACGCATCTCAAATAGACCAGAATCCCAATTATTAGTCTAACGTCTTTTGTTTGGTTAAAACCAAAAACTCATCGCATCTCAAAAAATAATATAGCTCTCACGTTCTCTATTAAAAAATGTAGGTCTATTTTAAAATTCGCACCACGTACTGCACTAGAGCTGACTAATTCACACAAAGTACGCTCAGGAGGGACATTTAACTAGCCATTCAAAATTCCATCTAGCTCACGATGCGAAAACCCTTGGTAAATTAATTTCCTATAAGCTTCATCCGCCTTAGAAAATACATAACAGTAGTGCAAACGAAGACTGCAGATACCTGTCCTGCGTCTGTGTTCCCAGCACGGCTAGCCCGTCTCTTTCTAGACCGAACAGTAAAAAATGGACTTACTACTTGCTTTAATAAGATCTCGTCTATGATGTGATCCCAGTGAGACAGTCATAACTTGAACGTTTCTCCTTAGGCTTGATTATGACTGTCCCCCGTGTGTAGCGAGAATTTCACGGATGAGGTTCGTTTAGAAAATTACCTCTTATTCATAAACATAGGATAGGTTAGATGGCCTGTACTTATATGACTGCAGCATGATTCATGTTCGCAGAAATAAGTAAATAATTGAATTCTTTTTAATTGTTAATTTTGTTTATTTATTGATTATTATTAATTTCCAATTACTGTAATTTTGTTTCACAGACTTAATTTGATTTTTATATTTACTATTGCTAATTTCATTTAATTAATTTATTTGACATGTATAATTAATGAAATTGATAATTTGATTGAGAATTGAGTTAATTTTGAATTTGATAATTTTGTACCTAATTGATTACTAATACTAGAATAAGTTTTTGAATTGTAACTAACTCAATGATCCATATGTTGGTCTAAAATAAATATATTATTATTATTATTATAAACGCTCTACAGTATTCTGCTAACTTAGCAATCGTTTGTCCTCATCTGTGAAAGGTAAATGTCAAAGTGGCAGATAAGGACAAACGATTGCTAAGTTAGAAGCCTACAGAGCGTTTATGAATAAGGGGGTTACTCCCCAAAAAGCTGTAATAATAGCCATCTTTAAATCTATACTATTTTCATTCTTATAATACGTGTCGTATTTGGTAAACAAAATTCTAACCTCAATATGCAAATTTTTGTAAAGAATAAGGTGTATTTTGTTATCAAATAAACCTGAGGTAATATTTTGTACATATTTTTGCTGATATTTTATCTTCAGTTAATTTATTTCCTATGAAAATATTTAAAAAATAACAAAAATGAGATGTTTTGAGGTTAGAATTTTGTTTACCAAATAGGACAGGTAAGAATGAAAATGGTATAGGGTGAATTTAGATATTTACTAGATAACTACTTTATAGCCTAACACTTTCTACTAGGCCCTGAGATGATAATTAATGTACCTACGAACGTTTTGTGTCACACTTTAATATGTCAGTACCGGCCAAATCATTTTGCAACATTGTTGGATTATTTATTCCGTCGTCTTTTTTCTTGATGTAACTAAATATTTTATTGTGTTTAAAATCATTTTCTTGCAATTTTCGAGAATCTTTTTCGTCACTTTAGTCTAGTGTTGTAACTGTTTATGTTTAGGTAGGTATGGAATTATGGGGTGGTATCATTTAAAAAAAAAAAAAGCCGTGGTAGGCTAGTGGTTTGACCTGTGGCCTCTCAAGCAGAGCGTCGTGGGTTCAAATCCCGGGCTCGCACCTCTGAGTTTTTCGGAATTTATGTGCGAAAATTACATTTGTAATTTGCCATGAGCTTTTCGGTGAAGGAAAACATCATGAGGAAACCTGCACACATCTGCGAAGAAATTCAATGGTGTGTGTTAAGTTCCGAATCCGCACTGGGAGCGCGTGGGAACTATAGCCCAAACCCTCCAATACACGGAGGAGGCCTATGCCATGAGGCACGCCGAATTACGCGACAACTTAATAAATAAATGACAATAACAACAACAACATCATGTACTTACTGAAATTGTAGCGGATTCGGAATAAAAAAGGCTTATAAATAAAAATCATTTTTCTAAGAAATGAATATACCTTTCTTACTGAGTTGCGAATCTTACTGTACCAACGTCGTTGTCGTCAAAATAACTTGGCAACTTGGAGGCAGGGCGTATTTAATTAAAACTGAAAGATACCCGGCAGCTTTCTGACTAATCTACTCGCATGACGCAGCTTTTTTTAAGCTCCGAGGGTCAGTTTCATCCTCAACTTGAAGAACTTCGAGCTTTTTATTACAAGCTTTTATTTATAAAATACTGTTGCCAGCGACTTCATCTGCAAAGAATTCGTTTATCGCTATCCCGCGGGAACTACGCAATTTTCCGGGATAAAAAGTAGCCTATGTGCTATTCCAGACTTTTCTCTATCTGTATGCCAAATTTCATCCAGTATGGGCCGTTCTGGCGTGATTGAGTAACAAACAGAGATCCATCCATCCATCCATACTTTCGCATTAATAATATTAGTTAGATTTGGAAGTTTCTTTAGGTCGCTTGCAAGTCTAACTGCCACCGTTTTCAGTGGTCGGAATTAAAAATCCGGTAAATAAGTACCTATTCTTGTGCATATGGTAATGCAACTACAATCAGAAAAAAAAGTTGTTTTGTACATTTTTATAACGGAAATTTTATTTCAAATTTTTCATGAAATTATGTGGTTACCGAGCAAGGTATCTGATGGTAGGTGCCTAAGTAGGTATTCAAAGAATTGCACATACCTACATTGCCAGTTTAGAGGTCTATTATGGAATACCGATACCTAAGCTGTGTGTCATGGGTAGTGGCACGCTTACTCACTTGCTCGTTTGCCTTTCTTGTCGTATCAAAAAAAAAATATCATTAGTAAAATCCACATCCTGACGTCATAGTAAATTGTAAGCACACCTCTAGTCTAGGTAATAGTTTTAAGTATTTTATTTAAAACTTTTACGCTAACAAGTCTCTTGAATTGATGGGGTGCTTTATTACATTTTTTATTTAAGTTACAAAAGAAGTTTTCCCTTTAAGAAGAATATGAATTCAGGTGAAGCAAGAGTTATTAAAGTTGGCGTTTGTACAAGACGTCATAAAATTAATCTTGAATACTTTAGCAAGTAGGTAACAGGAGTACTTTGATTGAACATCTCTGAAAATGTATTTTAGATTTTTTTTTCTGTAGTAGAAAAATGTTTCCAAACTTAAGCCGACGTTCAAAGTGAAAGTTGACTTCATTTTGAATCAAAAATAACTATGAAAAATCTTAACAGGACTGCTAAATGACGACCGGATAGCCTAGTGGTTGGTGACCCTGACTATGAAGCTATAGGTCCCGGGTCCGAATCCCGGTAGGGCAGACATAATTTATTGTATGTGAATGCGAATGTTTGTGCCCGAGTCATGGATGTTGTATGTATGTGAGTGTGTATTTATCTATATTATGTATCAGTTGTGGCCATATAATTAAGAACGATTTGAAGTTCCTGACTTTTTTTATCTAAATCATGTCGTATGTTTAGTTGTGTTCCTTCGTAAAAGTAACTAGTTATGTTAGAAAATAGCCATATGGATAGAGCAAACAGGAATAAGAATATAGTGTATAATTGCTAACATTTTTTTTTCACAAATTTTATTTATTCTCTATACTAACAACTTCAAATAGTAATGAAGCTGGACAAATAATTAAGAACGATTTATCAAACTTCTCGAGAGTAGTTTTATATGAACTTTAGATTAAATAAATCATATTATTAATGTGAAGTTAGTGTAGAATAAAAAGCAATTTAATACATTTGAACTAAAATTAACAGTTAGTAGCATGTCCACGGCTTTTAATTACGGCTTTACACCGGCGAGGCATTGAATCTATCAATTTTTGACATTTCGCAAGAGGAATAGAGTTCCATTCTTCTAAGAAAACGTCGTACAGCTCTCTCAAATTGCCACACTGTCGATTTGAAACCTTTTTCTTGACTTCGCACCAAAGATGCGGTATTGGGTTGAGATCTGGGCTGAAATTGATTGATTGTGATGTGAGGAATTCCTTAACGGTGCGTGCAGTATGCTGTGGATCATTGTCGTGTTGGAATGTCCAAATAACCGGAAGCACGTCTTCAGCATATGGTAACATTGTTTCTTCCAGTATACTTTTATATTGGAATTGATCCATGTATCCTTCTATCAGCCTAACAAGTCCAACACCATATCCAGAAAAGCACCCCCAAATTTTCACATTTCCCCCACCATGCTTTAATGTCACTTTTGTGTACTTTGGGTCAAATGCTTTATTTGGAGGGCGTCGTACATATCGTTTTCCATCAGAACATACCCTATTTATTTTTGTCTCGTCAGAAAAAAGAACGTTTTTCCACTGTCTGACTGTCCAGTTTTCATACCTTCTTGCAAATGCAAGTCGGGCTTGCCTGTGACATTGTTTCAACATAGGCACCTTCCTTGCTATCCTTCCGTTCAACTTATTTTCTACCAAACGCCTTCGAATCGTGCGTGCAGAGATTGCTGAAGGGTTGTTTTCGCCAAAATATTCTTTTCTCAACTCATTAGATCCTTTAAAAGGATTTTGTTTTGCCAAACGAACGATATTTCGATCATCTCGACGAGATGACTTTCTCTGTCTAGGTCCACGCGGAACGTTTTAAGTTGTTTGATACGTGGAAAAATGCTTTACGACATGGAAAACCATTGTTTTTGAACATTGCAGATGGTCGGCTATCTTTTTATAAGACCAATTCTTCTCGCGAAGTTTTATTATTACTTCTCTTGTAGATTTATCACAACTTTCATTTTTCCCCATTGTTTTTATAAGAAGTAATCACCTT
The DNA here is from genome assembly GCA_963854515.1 of Pandemis heparana. Classification (NCBI taxonomy): domain Eukaryota; kingdom Metazoa; phylum Arthropoda; class Insecta; order Lepidoptera; family Tortricidae; genus Pandemis; species Pandemis heparana. The sequence continues at coordinate 6,545,519 of OY978022.1, read as the reverse complement.
TAAGACTTTAACAGCACGAAATGGCGCCAAAATTACACGAATAATAATGTACAACCACAGAGCCACAGAGGTTTCTCTATTTAAATTTGAAAAAATAATAAACTATTCGGCGTTCTTAATTATGTGACCAGCCAGTAAGTAGTAATACTAGGTGCAGATCGAATGTATATAAAGTTTATCTATTATTTATTTAGCCAACTATGTTGCATAAATGAATGTACTGGTAGTACGTAAAAGTTTTGCAATACCGAGAGAAATAAAAAAAAAACGTGCAATTAGTTATACTTGTTACTTTGAAAAAATCATCTCAATAAATAATCGTTCTTAATTATATGGCCACAACTGTATGTATGTTTGTCCGTTGCCTGGTGCCCATAGTACAAGCTTTGCTTAGTTTGGGACTGGGTCAATTGATGTAATTTGTCCCATGATTTATTTATTTAAATAGAACAAACTTAACCACACCTACTGAAATATTCTAGAATAAATTGTAACACGCTTTGTATCATACGAGATTATGCACGAGGCCTGACTTCGGTGGACGAAAAAAAATTGGAGCTATAATGGCAGCAATTACGAGTTACAAACTAAGCTAAATACTGTGAGTGTGAATATAAACTTTATTCTCTAGGCTATTACGATAAGATCGGTGTATTTTGTATATTGGATAACCTTCGTACCTAACAATTATTTAGTCCACAACTCCACATACACTCTGTACTAAGGGTAAACTCTACTTCCCAAAAGACTTCCTTGTGGCACCCAAATTCCGAACGTACCTAATGAAATGTTACAGACTTGCAAATTCCTCAGAATTTCCAGAGATTGGAAACTATGCTGACAATAAGCGCACATAACAGTGTCGCGAGTTATTGCCAAAGTTTACTGTCTAACTTTGGCTGCGAATCGCTGGGTTTCTTCGGGTTTGAATAATAATTGATTTAAAGAGTGATGAATTTAGGTTGATTCATTATTTTATAGGCGGCAAAAGATAACCAAGCAATTATTGAATAAAGAAAACTTTTACCGTTTCACTTTTTAACATTTATTTTGGTATGTGTCAGTGTATACTTTACACAGGTCTCCAGGTAGTTGGTATAAACTAACGAAATCTGAAATAGAAACACAGATACAGAAATTCACTTTTACTATCCCATCTCATGTTTGTAAAATAAAGATACTTATTATCTCGCCTTTGTAACATTACAATACTTATCTGGTTCAAAGTTTATAAGTTTAACAAAGGAAGAAGTAAAATATTCAACAAGCGTGCTCAGAATATCCGCACGATTCCAGAATATCCGCACGATTCTTGTTCTGGCATTTAGAGTTTTTCTAGGAAAAGCAGAAACTTTGCAACCATATTGCTTACAAATTTCTTTGTTGATATTGAAACTGTAGCACTATTTACTATGCAAGACAGGGCATTAAATTTTGTAAGTAGGATTCATTCGTTAGGGTCTTTGTGATTAAACATATTGACGTAAAAAAAATCCATTGGAAAAAGTAACAGGTACCTACTTAATCATAAGCGTTTTTAATGTCTCAATGATTGTCTATTGGAAATGGAATGAGATTCTGTACCCATGTTTTGCATTTTAGTGACTGCTTTAATTGGTAGGGTTTTATTTGTTTATCATATATGCAAAAAACTAACAAAAAAAATAATACAATAAAATCTGTTGGTGTCTAAAAAACTAAAAAAAAACTAAACTAAAAAAATAATTAATTAAAAAAAAATCTTATCTTAACAATAAAGTTGTCAATAATCTATTACAAATTACTTTGAAACATGACGACACACGCATATCTTGAGCTTAATAAACTAAACTGCTCCATAAGTTACTCCATAAAACCGTTGTTCGCGGAGTTCCTTATGATACGACTGTGTCCAACGGTGGACTTATTAACTTCTTAGTACCTAAGTAGAGTTTTTAGGATTTTAGCAAATAATACGCTGTCGAATCCGAGTTTCGTGCCTCCTTTTATGAAGCATGTCAATATGTGTATGTATGTAAAACTCTTTATTGTACCTACCTTAATTTCGTCGAAGTCGGTTGTTAGGTATTATACAGCACGGTGCAAACAAAAATATACGCCGCCACAACTTCCGTTGCCAACCGTACGATAAATATTTCATGGCCCCCGTTCACACGTATCGCAAAGTCTCAAACACGGATCACTGAAACCTCTTAAAGTCAAAGCTGATATTCAGAATGTCGACGGTTCAGGAAATCCTGCCGCAGCTCTGATTTGTCAAAGACATGCCCCCAAGATACGGGAGTACACACGCTTTCGGCAAATACCTTTAGTTAGAGTTTTAAAACGCTTTTATTTGTAGAAGGTGTGGACGTGGGTAAGTCGAGTGCTTGTTTTCTGGAGGTATCGTCTGCATGCATGCCCCAATGACCCAGTCTTAAGTAAGTAAATTCTATATGGTAGATACTAAATCCTACTAATATTATAAATGCGAAATTTTGTGAGGATGGATGGATGGATGTGACGGCGCGAGTGTGTATGTTTGTTCCTTCTTCACACTAAAACGACTGGACGGATTTGGATACAATTTGGAACGAAGATAGCTGGTACCCTGGGTTAAAATATAGGGTACTTTTTATCCCGGACAATTGTATAGTTCCCGCGGGATAGCAATAAACATGTCAATTGCTACTCGTAATTCTACGCGGACGAAGTCACGGGCAGAAGCTGGTTGTTTAATATTTGCGTAGGCCTGCTTTATTTACTCGTATGCACAGCCTCCAGGCTTCTATTCCAATAGAAAGAACGAAGCCATCTTGTGTATCATATGCGCATCGCATAGTCCTGGTTACGTAGGTTTTGTAATGGCTGCCATTTGAATCGATTATACCAGCTAGATAATAACATTTCAAACATTAGGAGCCGGTCACAATATTATTTGAGGGTTTTGGGAAATAGGTCTATCATAATTTATGAATAGCTAAGTATTGCTCGCCACTTTGGCTTTCTTTTGATTCCCCAGGATGAAAAAAAACTACCTGAATAAGAGATGGTGTAGGCATTTCATCACCGAATAAGTTTATGTCTGCAAAGTTACAAGTGCCAACGCCAAGCGACCTTTAATTTAAGCGAGACTGAAGCCCATCCTTATTCTCTAAATCAGAAAATCTAATTACGTAGGTATCGCGTTGTCCCACTCACACAATACTGTTTAATGGAAGAGTGGAAGGGGCGAGGCAATTGTATGAATTACATTTCTAGACATTTATCGTCTAAACAAAAAAGCGCACTCTTTATTATTACACTATGATATTGGCCAATTGAAGAAACGCCTTAGCCAAAAAAATCTGAAATATTATGAACAAAATGATAGAAAAATTTTAAACATAAATTTCAATTCTTTTCACTATGCCTTATTTGAGGCAGCGAAAATAAAAAGTTAAAGCACTCTACGAAGGAAACCGAATGCTCTTTTATACGAGACTCGAGTTTAATCTACTTTAAAGTAAAATTCTTTGTTAGTAGCGTTTTTATTGGCACTTTGCTCAGTAGCAAGGTGGATAAGTGATAGCTCTCCTTACACTGATTTGTAGATAAAGATGATATTGCGTATATTGAAGTACCTATCTATCTATATCTATACATATAATAAAATTGTAACAGGTCGATGTCTGTACATAGGAGAAATTAAAGAAAAAATAAATTGAGGGGGGTCTATATGCGCCACAGAAGCCAAAAATACCATTTTTAGAATTTTTGTCTGTCTGTCTGTCTGTCTGTCTGTATGTTTGTTACCGCGCTAAGCAAAAACTACTGCACCAAACTGAATGCGGTTTTTTTATTATATTGCTAGAGGTCTTAACTTAAACTCCCATGTCGCGTTTTTTTCGAAATTCCATCTAGAAGTCGAGATATAAAAGAAAAAGGGGGGGTCCACCAAAAATATTTTTTGATTCATTATTTATTGGGATACCAAATGAAAGAAGAAGAAGTCCTGAGTTTAAAAATGTAGTACATGTAATATATTATAATAATATACTAAGCAACGGAATAATAATAAAGTTTACTATGGGTTAATTAGTTCCGCTATTCGTTAATAGATGTCGCTACGCTATATGAATGAAATTATTCGTACCTAGGAAGATTATTCAAGATTATTCCTATTTTCAAGATTCCTTAAAGGCAAAAAGGAACCCAGAATAATTTAGTTGTCCGTCTGTCCATCCGTCCTTCTGTCTGTCAAGTTCCTCGGGAGGTATAAAGTTGAAATTACTAAAATAACCGATAAAATGGATCTGCGGTCCCTTGGAGTTGTGAAAAAATTAACCCTTAAATCTACACAATCACAAGGTACAGTCATTAGAAAGGATGTTTCCATACAAATCGCCGAGCTCTCAAAAATATTGGGCAGGTAGGAAGTACTTCCAGTTGTCTTAGAAATTTGAAATTTTGTATGATGGTGGGTCATAGGTTCCAATATAAAATGACCTCACAATGCCTACATTTTGCTTAGGAGCAGCGCTCTGCCAACACTGGATATCATATTCACTTGCCGAATTTATACGGAATCCTCGGTGCGCGAGTCCGACTCGCAATTAGCCGGTTTTTACAAAAAATGTTTTATAATATCTAATCCTTATCTCTACTAATATTATAAATATGCGAAAGTAAATTCGTTTTTCTGTTTGTCTGCTACGCTTTCATGCCTAAACCACTGAACCGATTTTATGAAATTTGGTACAGATATAAAATTGAACTTGAAAAACGGAGGAACTTTATTTTTAGACTTTTTATTAGACACAAAAATAAATAATATGTATTTCAGCGGTTTAAAGAAGACCTGTGGAGGGGATCAAAATTGGGTTGACAATTAATATGGTAGGTAGTAGCTACCGTTTGAAGGAACCTTTTTTTTCATATCTTTAGGGCATGAAATGACGTTAAAGTCACTTAGAAAACTAACAAATCTTAAAAATAACTAGGTACTTACTTGATGTATGAATATTTTTTTTATATTAGCCTAATTGAGTGTCCCACTGCTGGGCAAAGGCCTCCCGTTATGTAAAAGTGCGTCTGTCTTTTGCCTTCTTCGCGCTTAATCCGATGAAATGACTTAAACGAAATTTGGGATGGATATTGATATGATTCCGGGGAAGGGAATAGAATAATTTTTGATTGCAGAAATTGACAAAGATGTCAATAGAGGAGTGAAATTTACTACGAAGATGCAGTACCCTAAATATTTAATTTGTGTTCTAAGCTACCCAAAATACTAATTCTACGCAGACGAAGTCGCGGGCAAAAGCTTGTCATGTAATAATTCCACAAATTGAACTCGTCATTTTTACTGGACTTCCGTTCATTGCGTAGTCGAGACGCGCACCGTAAAGCGATTGATTAACAATACAGGCAATGTATTGGAAAATGCTTGAGGCCTCGCCAAGAGTTGCATCATTGCCTGGCTGTTACACATTCTTTGGCTGAGAGCACCACCCGACACATCCACACCCATAACACTGGACAATTACAGATGCGTAATACCCTCTACCTTATACTGGAGAATACCTTCTAAGCTGGCATCATGTGCCAGTGTTTCATCTTACTCTACACGCCGTAAGACGGTGCTAGCGATCCGGACGGACCTTACACAAGGGCCTACCAACCACTGAGGTTTATATCAATACTAGCTGTTGCCAGCGACTTCGTCTGCAAAGAATTCGTTTATCGCTATCCCGCGGGAACTACGAAATTTTCGGGGATAAAAAGTAACCATGTGCTATTCCAGACTTTTTTCTATCTATGTGCCAAATTTCATCCAGATCCGTTGGGCCGTTCTGGCGTGATTGAGTAACAAACAAACATCCATCCATCCATCCATCTATCTATCCATCCATCCATACTTTCGCATTTATAATATTAGTTAGATAACAGTAGATCAATAATTTTTCGTCCGTGGTGAGTAGATAGTAGATGTACCTGGTGAGTTTGTAATTTCATTGTGTCCTACAGGCACATCATTCAAGATGGCTCTGGCAACAAAAATACGCTAAGTAAAAAGTCACGTGATGGCTAGTACAGATAGAAAAATTTGAAGTGTTACTCACCTGCTATGGGTGGGTAAAAGCACGCATCACGGAATGATGAGGATCGGGGTTCAATTCCCGGCCATAGCTTTACTTTCGGATTTTTCTATGTGTCTCGGCCCTACGGAGCCTACGATGTTCCTGAAGGCAGCAGGAGTTCGTGCTAATGTGCTATTAAATAAATCTAAGCAGGCGTTCGTACACTTAGTACAGCGCCGCCATGTCAATTTTTCATTACCCTTTTATCTTTTCTACTGTCATGTACTTTCGTGTGAAGTAAACTTATTTGTTATACATCTGGGTTATATTTAGTTAATATTTAAGGCCACGAAGTACGCCAATACACTATGTGTTCTAGTTTTCTGTATAAATTAGAAAGATTAATCTTTTGTAAAATCTATCCGCATCCGCAAAAACTCCTGAAGTCATAATTGATGTTGAAGTTCCATAATTGCAGATTCAGACATTCGCAACATCTTACTCCACGGCTCGAATTAGCCGGAATTCAAGTCCTTGCTGATCTTAAGGGAATAATCTATTTCCACTTACCTCCATTGCTCCTCGTTACAAAGTCCCAATGCACCTATAGTTGGCTTAATTTAACTAACGATGGTTAGTAAGGAGTTTCGTCAGATTCTGGCCGTTAGCTGGCGTCTCTTGGTTAGGGTGTATTTTCATAAAAACTGAGCGAAAACGCGATGGAGACAGTTTTTTTTTGTTTGATAGGGGCAAACGAGCAAAAGACACCCACAATAATAGAGGGGTTACGGGTGCATTGCCGGCTCCTTAAAAAAAGAGTAGAGTCGTCTAGAGTATCATTAGTGCTACAAAATCACAGCGTAAATTTTACTATAGAGTGATTGATAGTACCTTAGTTTAATTAGAGCCGTTATCTCTTCTACTCCTCTTAGTAAGTATTTAAAACAAGCTTCTGCCCGCGACTTCGTCCGAGTAGAATTACCAATTGACATGTGTATCGCTATCCCGCGGGAACTATATAATTTTCCGGGATAAAAAGTAACATACATACATACATACATATCGTCACGCCTCTTTCCCACAGGGGTAGGCAGAGACTACTTTGTAAAAACTTTGTTTACTTTGTTTTGTTTGTATAAAAAGTAACCTGTTTTAATCTAGGGTACCAGCTATCTTCGTATCAAATTTTATTAAAAATCCGTCCAGTCGTTTTAGCGTGAAGAAGGACCAAACATACACCACTCACTCACATCGTCACATCGTCACAAACTTTCGCATTTATAATATTAGTACCTAGTAAGATAGATTAGGTAAAATTTTACACCATTTTTTGCTGGTGGTAACACCTCATGTAAGGTCTGTCCGGATCCTACCTCTGTCTGACTTGTTAATCCTGCCGCCAAGCAGCTGTGCTTCCGCTGTGTTCCGGCGTGGAGGTAAGACGCCTGGTACAGTTACTGGCACATGAGGTTTTTTATCTTAGTCTTCTAGGCTGGTGCTACGGGGGGGGGGGGGGGGGCTTTGGGTGGTGGTACCAGCAGGGTCCAGGGTTTTTAGTTTATAATAATACTAGCTGTTGCCAGCGACTTCGTCTGCAAAGAATTCGTTTATCGCTATCCCGCGGGAACTACGTCATTTTCTGGGATAAAAAGTAGCCTAGGTGCTATTCCAGACTTTTCTCTATCTATGTGCCGAATTTCATCCAGATCCGTTGGGCCGTTCTGGCGTGATTGAGTAACAAACAAACATCCATCCATCATCCATCCATCCATACTTTCGCATTTATAATATTAGTTAGATGTTTGGGTTAATTCAGCGCACTTATTAGAGACCCTTTGGTATTATATGGACGTGCACCCTAAAGCTTCTCTTAATGACAGAAATTGGCAATATAGAAAGTTTGATACCATTTTGCGTAAACTGATCAGCAATTTGTAAATGTTCTAGTGATTTCAGCATTGACCAGACACAAGCAAAACAATTATCTTATTACAACAGACTCGTAACTTTTTAATAATAAGATAAGCTAAGTTTTAAGCACCTCTTTAAAATTTAAGCAAGTTAAGAATATATTTTTTATACGACAAGGAAGGAAAACGAGCAAGTGGGTCTCCTGATGGTAAGCGAGCACCAACACCCATGGAAGCCCGCACCACTAGAGGGATTACAGATGCGTTGCCAGCCTGTGTGCCTGTAATTTCACCGGCTGTCTTACTCTCCACGCCAGAACACAGCAGTGCAAGCACTGCTGCTTGGCGGCAGGATTAGAGATTAAGACTGTATAGCGATCTGGATGGACCTTGCACGAGGTACTACCACCCACAAAGACCCATCTAAGATAGTACCCATGTTTTAAAGACGACAGTTAGTTAAAATTTAGAGCGCCTACCACTTTTTAATAGCAGAACACCTTATCGTCCTCATTTCGTAAATATTAGGCGCTAACCGTAATTCACGGTTATTGACACAGTTTAATGATACATGGACTAATAATTATACAAAACAACCCACAGCCTTTGACGTCACAACCTCAACAAATCGTTGATTGTCAAGCAAAACAAATGCCGGAGGACCGAATTGCTACCAAATTAATGATACTGCTTATTACTGTTTTAATAAGACAGACGGCCAGGAAAACCGCCATTTGCTGAAAATTTCGTTCATTATTTTCCCAGTTCGGAATTAGGTGGTGTCCCAATTTATTTGTGTTGCAATTGGAAAGGATATTGAGTAGTTTAATTATTACTTGGTGATTTAAATAAGTAAGTTAGTAGCCTGAGTACCTATTGTCGACCAGGTAGTGATATAGGTACCATTTTAGGGCAAAAGTAGATCTTCTGTAACTATTTGTGGAAATTCCTGGCCTAGGTCAGAAAAAAAGCTTAAACGCCTTCAAACTCTAGGTACCTATTTTTATTTTCAAATAATCTTGTAGGTTACTACTTTAGTGGTGTTCAGTCGAATAACCCAAACCATTTTTTTTCCTTTTGATTATCTGTTGAAATATTCCGGAAAGATTTCGAGAGAACTTGTATACGTAGGTAACTTAAATCTTAATACAGTGTCAAATACTTCCAATTTCTTGCGATACTTATTCGCTGAATATGGCGTAATGTCGCACATCAAAATCGCACGCTCGTCAATTTCCCGACACGTCTTCATCACCTCATGTGCCCTTTTTCAGAGCACTTATGAATAAATCTCATAATGTATCACATTTAACGCTTCAGTTACTTGGAGCAATGAAAAAAATTTATTGGTCATTAATACTTTTATATTGTGTTGAAGTGTTCTGTCCAGCTGAACTAAACTGAATTAATCCGGAACACAGATTAGGAGGTTACCATGATGTCTTAATGCGATAATTCCGATTCAGTTTGGGTTCGCTCCCTGTCAGATTCGTACTAAAAATGACAGCTAAAATCTGAAGTGAGTATCGCCCCTGAGGGCTATTCTACTTTTCATTCCGATTATTTTTCTTTCACCTTAAAACTTAAGTACCTACAAATCGACGAGCATCGCGCATAGAAACAGATTTTAATAGGTACTTAGTAATATTAAATCTGTTTCGATAATTCTTTTTTCATAATAGCAAAGCCAGAAGCCCATGGCTCAGCGTTTCTCAAGGCTCGCTTCTGGGAAACAATTTCTGCTCATGAATTTCAATGAGAAGCCAAACTGACGGAATAGTGATGGAAGTAATCACAAAAAGTAGCTTTCGCGGTCTCGTGCGGCTATTTTTGGTTCTGAGCCCCTATAATTCTAAAAGTATGTATTCCAGGTATCTTAACTTCTGCCCGCGACTTCGTCCGCGTAGAATTATATTTAAGAACTTGATGTTGATAGTTATTTTCTTTATATTTTTTTTATATTTACGTTGCGACTTTAGGCAGCTACGACCATGATTATCCATATTCAATTTACTATGCAACTATGCAATTTTCCGGGTTAAAAAGTAGTCTTTACCATGCTCACGGCAAAAAATGTTGTCTACCTGTGGTCTTGTTTTAGCTCTGCTTTACCTAAATTGAAGAGACCAATTTCGAATATATTATTTTTTATACAGATTGATGAAACGAGGTAATACCTATAGTTAAGTTTGGTTACATGACTTCAGAATAACAGCTCTCTAGCTTCTAAAGCCTTAACTTAGGTATCTAACTAAACTAACTAATATTATAAATGCGAAAGTATGGATGGATGGATGGATGTTTGTTTGTTACTCAATCACGCCAGAACGGCCCAACGAATCTGGATGAAATTCGGTACATAGATAGAGTAAAGTCTGGAATAGCACACATAGGCTACTTTTTATCCCGGAAAATTCAGACAGATGAGGACAATACAGACAGATGGATCTGAAGTTAACAAGCGTTTATGAGTACGGAGGTTAACTAATAACCTTGAATATTTCAAACGTATGCTTTATTGCAACCGTGTCACAACACTAGCCCGCTGAAGGGTCTAGTTGGATTTTCTTGTGTCAATCTTCCTTTATGCATTTCAAGGGAATCCTATTGGTTTTTTTTTTAGTAAAAGCAATCGTGACTAAGTACTATACACGCTAAGGAAGTTTGCAGCGTCGTGTTAGGTTTAAGTCAGGTACTTACAATACAATACAATACAATAACTCTTTATTGACCACCACATATAACAATCAAAACAGAAAAAAGGTATACAGAAGTAATAAGGTACTTACGTCGATGAAGAAAACTTTACACCGTCTAAGTATGATATTCAGATACTTAATTGATCAATTGACAACATTTTCATATTTTTCATTTGCCCTAAATCGAAAACCATTTCGAGAAATAGGCCTATAGAATAGAGGTACCAAAAAAATATTTTGGGATTTTTTTCTACCAGTATTTTTTGAATCCGACAATGTCAAGTCAACTCAATGTCAGTTGCATAAACTATATGTATTGTATAAAAAAAATACCAGTACTTAAGTATATACCAGCTTAAAACTGTCAGCTATCGGCCTTAACATTTTTTTTATTTGCAACACAGTATACACAAAATTACGTCATTTTTCACATACGCCCTTTTAGAATGAGCAACTCTTAAAATGGCGTTTTTGCGCTGGAATGAAAACTTAGAGGAAAATAAAAAAATAATTGAAGCTTAAGCTTTTAGATGTTATCTTCTTTCTAGCTGTAACAAAATTTTAAATGTTGTCAATTTCAGGTTCTAAATCTAGTCTCCCTTTTGACGCCGTAAATACGTTTTGAGTATCGACCAATGTGTGTACAAACATCTTACAAGGTTGTTCAATCAAATTAACACAGAAATTTTAAGCGTGTGTCACCTACACAACTTATTGTTAGGGCTCAATCGAATGGCTGCTTCAGGTCCAAAGGTGTTTGTAGTGAACTACAAGTTAGTAAATACAGCAATTTTTTTCTTATTCTAAAAATTACGTAATTAAAAAAGGTGTTTGTAGTGAACTACAAGTTAGTAAATACAGCAATTTTTTTCTTATTCTAAAAATTACGTAATTAAAAAAGGTGTTTGTAGTGAACTACAAGTTAGTAAATACAGCAATTTTCTTCTTATTCTAAAAATGACGTAATTAAAAAAGGTGTTTGTACTGAACTACAAGTTAGTAAATACAGCAATTTTTTTCTTATTCTAAAAATGACGTAATTAAAAAAGGTGTTTGTAGTGAACTACAAGTTAGTAGTTAAATACAGCAATTTTTTTCTTATTCTAAAAATGACGTAATTAAAAAAGGTGTTTGTAGTGAACTATAAGTTAGTAAATACAGCAATTTTTTTCTTATTCTAAAAATGACGTAATAAAAAAAGGTGTTTGTAGTGAACTACAAGTTAGTAAATATAGCAATTTTTTTCTTATTCTAAAAATGACGTAATTAAAAAAGGTGTTTGTAGTGAACTACAAATTGGTAAATACAGCAATTTTTTTCTTATTCTAAAAATGAGGTAATTAAAATACGTTCCTCATCCCCTCCCTATTTCACTTCTCAAAATGCGACTTGGCCATTTTGGCGTTTATTTAACACGCAAACAATGCCTGAAGTGTTGAAGGGTTAAACAGGTCACCACAACGATTAGCATCACATCTACAATCGCACAACTTCGTCGCGAAACTTCGCTCGGTTTTGCGGTTTTTCCTATTAAATACAGAATCTAATTAATTTCAGTCAGCTTCAGCGAGCGTCGGCTTTGGTAAAGTGTGAATATTTAGAGATGTCGGTGACATAGTAGTTTGAATTTACGACAGCTATAATCATAATCATCTTCCTAGCGTTTTTCCCGGCATTTGCCACGGCTCAGCGAGCCTGGGGTCCGCTTTGACAACCTAATCCCAAGATTTGGCGTAGGCACTAGTTTTACAGAAGCGACTGCCATATGACCTTCCAACCCAGAAGGGTACCTACCTAACTAAGCCTTATTGGGATTCAATTGGTCCGGATGTTTTCCTTCACCGAAAAGCTCATGGTAAATTTCAAATGTAATTTCGCACATCTACACAAACACTAGGGCCTGAGCCAAAATCGCCATTTCTAGCGACTAACCCCCTTATTCATAAACGCACTATAGGCCTCTGTTAACTTAGTAATCGTTTGTCCTTATCTGTCACTTTGACATTTACCTTTCACAGATAAGGACAAACGATTACTAACTTAGCTGAGGCCTATAGTGCGTTTATGAATAAGGGGGTAATTCGCTAAATTGGCAACATCCAAAATTAATAACTGTTTGCGACTTGTATGAGAACATATTTGCCCGAGTTAAAAGCCTCTTTCTTTGTCACTGTGTAACAAATGATGCTGGCACATCGTACTTTCGCACCCCGAGGTGACCTTACATCCTGTTACTTATATAAGGGATCTAACTCCCCATTCCAAATTACCTTGTCCCTTTAAATAGGCAGTAACGGCAGAGCCTTTATCTGCCAAGTCTCCGTTTGTACCCTTGTTATGTCCGAAGGCTGGACACGCTTCACTGAATAGTAACTGTTGTTTCTTGCTGGTGATTTTGTTAAAGCCATTGAAAACGTAATTGGGTCATAAGTGACAGAAATGGTTAGTATTTTAAGCGTTTATCCCTACTGAGCTGGCAACGTTGCATTTTTTGTTTTTTTTTACGATTATTTCACGGAAATTGGATGAAAGTTTCAAATGTGCGTCTGTAGTGCACTTCGTTTTTAGTGTATTAATGTGTCTAATGCAATAAATTGATCGTAATTAGTCATTGCATTGGACACATTAATATTTAGACTAAAAACGAAGTGCATTACAAACGTTACGCACATTAGAAACTTTCATTCAATTTCCGTGAAATTATCGTAAAAAATCACCAAAAATGCGAAGTTAACAGCGCAGAAGAATGCACCCTCTTAACGTGAATAAAATTGATTGTTTTAAATTAAAATTTATTTAATTTAAAATTTACTTTAATTTCAACCTACCCGCTCGCCAGAAACTGCTTTATATATGAAATAATAGTCGATGCATAGGGTGCACCAGTCCAAATACTCCTGTCCCCTGAAAGGGGCTGTGTCTAGAGGTGAGACGTACGTTACTAGGCAAAATGCGTAGGTACCTAAGTAACAAGCCTTCCGAGTACCTACGCATCCTCAAAAAGGCTAAATCCAAAGACTATATTCATTAAATTCTTCACACCCCCAGATAGTCAGTTTTGAAGTAGCAGCTGAGACAATACAGAGTATTCAATTTTGTATGTCACGAATCGAATAATCAGTTGCATTGTTACATACAAACAAACAAACAAAACAATAAAATTGTACGTGACTAAAGTTGCGAGAAACCGGTGAATGCTGGTGGTGAGTGGTCGTTGAGTGTGGTGTTCTAAGGGGGAGGCCTTTGTTCAACAGTGGACGTCTTCGGCGTGATGATGATGACTTGACTAAACAATAGATTTTACTAAGATATGACACCGTCCAGCTTACGTCAAAAATGTAACATCCTATTACGTCCCTCGCTATTAAACACCTAGAGCAGCAAATGAGATATTTCCTCACCCAGGACATAATGATAGTGTTTACTCATACCAGAGTTATCTCACAACATTAAACCTGCAATAAATTACCTAACGGCGCACCGGCTCCACTATCGTAACGACACGGAAGACCAAAGAGTCATCAACCTTTGATTATAATACGGAGTTTATAATGACGTAGCTTTATAAGTAGGTCAATGCGGTGTTTGCATTATTTACTATTGCAACTACGGGTGCACAAGCTGGCGGGTTTTTTTTCAAGCGAGCCGAAGGTAAGGGCTTTAAATATGCAATCTGTAATGTATAGCACACTATCAAAATGGTTTTCCTACTGGAATAAGGTCGCGCTAATGTGGGACTGGCTCAAACACTGAGGGTCCTATAAGATTTTCTAGTTCTTGGAAGTGTTGCCCTTGACTTTTTTCGTGAGATTTTACGGATTATAATTATCGTGTTGACTTAGAAACTACATTATTTACAGCTATGAAAGCATAGCCTATGCCAAATATTTTGATACTAAGTTCAGCTTCGTTTCGTACCTCTACCTATCTCTGTGAAAATATTATTTAATAAACAGAGAGGCAGGCGACAAAGTGACTCTATAAGAGTTTTGTTTATTTTGTAAATAATATAGTTTCTAAGTAAACGCGATATGATCCGTAGTCGGGTAAAAAAAGATACCTCCTCCTCCTTTTGAAGTCGGCTATTTAGTTCACCTATTCAGGTGAAGTAAACTTATATTATCATACTTCGCGCTCTAATAATCGCCAGCCCCAAGTCAAGTCAGAAATTTTCCAAAACGCTATGAAAGTAATTAACGGGCTCATCTTAAGCGATAACGAGTACCCTGTACGGAAATTTTAATTACCTCTTAAACTTCCACCTTGTTATATCCCGTCTCAACTTAGTAATAAGTATAGATTTACTTCAGAATTTACGCTTTGGATCGTCACATTTTTACGTCATGTCAAGTTTAATGTCACACGTGTAGAACACGTCCATAAACGTTTTTTTTTTGGTCTCGGCCATGTCTCGACAATTTTATTCTAGTTCTTAACTTCGGTTTTTTTAGCATGAGAAAATAGTATTTTATGCAACAGTTGTATTAGAGGGGTCAAAAAAGGCGAGTGGTGTGGGTTATACGCCACGAGCTTCTTTTGACTTGCTAATACAACGTTGCATACAATATTTTTTCTACGACTAAGTAGATAGGTACCTACTTACTTACTAATTTAAAATAATACGTTCTCCAAAAATGAAGACGTCCAGTGTTCCTCGCCATGAAATTCTCGAAGGCTTTTCATTGCCGCGATTTTTTAGGCAACAAATTTTCCATCACTTCCTGCCTGGGCCGCCGCGGATATTTCTTCCGGTGTTAACTTAATTTCGTTTTCATCGATGCTTTTTTATGATACGTTACAAAACTTTGTTAAAACTATTGCGATCAAATAACAAACAAGACAAGAGCGGGAAACATGAAAACGACAAATGACAAAATTGGAAGTTTGTTTATGGTAAACTTTGTTTTTAATTACGTTTACTTTTTTATAGCCTTGCCTTCTTGGCGCATTTAGCCAAAACGTTTACAAACTTGTCAGTGACGTTATTAAAATATCTTGTTTATTATGTTGGCAGCTATGCATTTAGTTCAGAAAGTTTTAGTTTTATAAACAACCGCATGAATTAAATAATTTGTTAAGTTGGTAGCCATGCATTTTCATCGTAAATTTAATGTTTTACATACCCTGATTTGAAAACCATTTCGAAGTATGGGGCTTGCGAACTGTTTTATCTTACTGGCGTTCAAAAATACTCAAGGATTACGGATATTTTGCAAAAAAATTATTTGACCTTTATTCGACCTTACCGAGCGGCTGTTGGTAGTTCCAAAAAATAAATCGGAAAATATCTAGTTTGTCTATTAAATTTAAATGTCAACTAGTTATCAGTGTCACCCAATGTCAGTAAAGTAAATATTGTTTTGTTGAAAACTTAAAATTGTCGGTCGATTTAAAATGAAATAATGGAAATTACAGAAAATGCTTCGTTCCAACCTGAAATAATGACTCTAAAAACAGCTCCAAAACCACAGAATATATAATAGTACTAACGTACAGAATGGCCACGCTCCGCCCCGCACCGATTCGAGTTACCCCACCCCTCAAACGCAGTCTGCCGGAAAGCTGCTGGCAACTAGTAGGGCTCGCAACGCGATGTATGTCGGCCGCACGTCGCAAGTTCGGGAACCTATCCTACCTACTTCATTTTATAAAACATTAGAAAATTAATGCTTTCTGAAATTATCGCGATTAATACATGAAATAACTACAGAATCATTCGCTTAAGTTTGTTGTCGTACATCTATTGTAATTGAAAATAATAATACCTAAATACACAGACAGACACATTTTAAGTAAGTTTAAATAAATAGATAACGATTAAGTACATTTATTTGCACACATCTAAGTCAATATCTTCATTATAAGTACCTATATTTATGTCATTGGTAGTACTTATAGTACTAGGTTTTTGCGATAGGCAGCCCTGTGTATCTTACGCACACATTGACGCGTGTACAGACGACGTCGTTCCTGTGTTCATTTCAGAACGCGGATTTTGTACGTCGTGGCCGCCGTGTGCCAAAACAATAGTTCGCACGGATCCGAGAAGATTTAAGAGAAAAGTGGTGTCGCGAAGTAAATGTTGAATACTTCAAAGTTTATAAGTACACAATATTGTTGCGAGGATCATTTCGATGTAAGTAGGTACCAAAACACAATGCGACATACTTCCACATTCATAAATTTTCAACTCATTATAACCATGATCAGGATTTAACGCAACATACAATAAGCTTGTAGATAAACCAAAGGTAAACAGTATATTTGACATTGAGATGACAGTCACAACAGTTATGACAGCTATTTTTTTTTTAATTTCCAAAGGATTGTGGGAAAATTGCCTATTTCAGCCGGCCGTATATAATTTACGAAAAGTCGTATCTGATTTTTTTAAGCAATTATATTAATTAAATTAAGCCATGAAATGACAAAATATTCAAATTAGTTTCTTAAAATGCTCCATATTTTCTAAAAAATATATAAAAAGTGGGGGTTTAAAAAAAATGAACAATCCCAATTTACGACTCAATCAAATGCAATTAAAAAATATGGCAAGTTTGTTGAAACATTTTCCTTCCTTATCTAACTCGCTGAACACGCTGCATATTCGCTGTGGCAATAATATCGCCGGCTCGCTTCAACTCGGAAGTGCTCGCGAGTTCGGTCGTTTTCGTATCGTTCACTCATTTCGGCTTATCGTTCGAGCCGAGCGCCGCGCGCCGCGCATGCTCACTTTCTTTGACCGTCAGTACGCAAGCGCGACTTCTGTCAGCCGGCGACGCGACTCTCTCATCATAACCTCAATTCAATAAATATTCTTAGTTGATAATCCGTGTTGTTTTGATACAAAATGGCTCAGTTAGACGGGCTTGGTAAATTCGGTATTGTGGCTTTGGTTGTGTTGGCCATTTGGCTTGTGAAGTTCTTATTTGATGTGATTTATACGTATGCACTTGGACCTGCGGTGAATAAAGTGGACTTCAAATCAAAAGGCAAATGGGCATGTAAGTAGATCGGCTTTGCATTTTAACTACTCACTCGTTGCGTAATTTGCGTACTGTATTAACCTGTGACTGGCAAGCTTTGTTAATTTAATTCATGGCTCGATTTTCGTTTTTGTCATGATCTCTATTATTATGCTATCATAGCCGACGTTTTTTGATGAAAGTAGAAAGCGGAAGTGAAATTTGTAATGCTTACTGAATATTTAGCAGATATTAGTGTATCTAACAGCTGCAGTTTTGTCGTTTTGAATTATTTTTGGGTTATTTTATCTATGCGTTGGTTTGTTGTGTTTTTGACCTATATTCTGAATGTGGGTGTAATGTTTTCGTGGATCATGTTAATTTTAAGGATTTTAGTATCGTATGAATTGCTTTTAATTCATTTATTTTAATGAATAGGTCAGAGGTTAGAAGTCAAATAGGTCGCATATTAGTCGTTACTGTCGTTAGACGTACGTTTCATGCGTTGTTTAAAGTTGACTGATTGTCACTTTTTTTAATTTTATGGTTAATCTGTCACCTGTCTTGCCTAGTGTTGCCAGTTAAAAACGTTAAGGTTAGCAATGTTAGCATTTTCTTTCTAGGGTTGGCGCCATAAATTTAGATATTTTATATTTCCAATCAGTAAGCGGGAAATATGCAATGTTAAAGTTTTATTGTACTTACCTAACTATTTAATTGTAAAACGTACATATTTTAATTTTATTGCAAGCTATAATAATTACTTAGGTACCTTACTTGTTCTGGAAGAAAATAGTTCTCGTATTTTCTCTCTAAATCTAGGGCTAAAGTCTCCTGGATCATAAAATTAATACTTACACTTGAATTGATAACTCGTGTTAGTGTTAATACAGCGAAAAAACTTTTTATTATCTTGGATTAGATAAGATCACAAAAATGTGTCATATAAATATGTATCTTCCAGTACATCCATGCTGCTTCTTAGATCGTACCTAATTCTGTGTCTGGCTAGCCCACAGTGAGAGAGAGAGAGACAAACATCACCAAATTTGCTCGCGTGCTACCCTTTCTAATTGACATGTACCTACGAGTATAAAATGGTTAATATTACCGTGATACTGGTTTGTCAATACAGGATCGCGGATTTCAAAACAACCGGATTCGCTTAGATGCGCATCAATATTTTGTGATATAGATCGCAAAATGCGTGGATCAGACGATAATATTGGCTGTCTAATCCATACAATTACAATACAATTCTAATAATCTCATACATACACATTAATACATGTAAAATAGCATGTTTTTGAATTGGGCTCGTTCAGAAATCATATTGTGATCGTTTATGAGGGGGTGAGGGTCAACAAAATATCACGAATGATCACGAATGGGGAGTATACGAGAACACATCACGTGTAATTTTTTTACTCAGCAGGAGATCAAAAATAACGTAAAAAAATCAAGTTATTGCTCTTACAGTACATATAAGCACAAGCAGTAGGGAATCTACGAACAAATCGGTCGAAACGAACGCACACATAGACACGCGCTTTTACACGGCCCCTAAGCGGATCTCGCGGTGCCGTCAGTCGCGAGTGGCGCATTGAGACGAGCGGCCGTGTTCGTTTTAAACATGCCAAAAGCGTATTGCGCAGTGTACGGCTGCTTGAACTCGGCTTCTTCAAAACCGGAGCTTTCGTTTTTTAAACTCCCTGCTGATGTTGAAAGGTAAGAATGATAATATATTATTATGAAATAAAATGTATATATTATTTTTATAACGAGAAATGTCAGATGTCACTTCTGCGACAAATGCTTTTTCTGTTAAATAAAACGTTTGGCTGTTTAGATGATAAGTAAGTAGTTGCCGTATATTATAGACCGTGTTTTTGGTGAAAAACTTTTCTACGGACTTTCATTGTTATCATTTTGCATCTATAGTATATGTACTAATATATTATAGAAAACTACACTTGAAGGATAACTTGTCAAATACCTATAGGTAGGGCAAACCTTGGTTAAAAAAAAACTATTCAATTTAACAAAAATTAAATCGACAACCCTAACGCTTTATTTGAGCGTAGGTACTTATTTCAAAAAGTAGGCCTATTTTCCCTACTGCTTTAGCTAATATATATACTGTGACGTGGTCTTGAATTGGGGTAGGGGGTGGCGTTATAAAATCATATCACCATATGGGGTGTCAAAAGTAGGCCAAATAGGTATGATCAAATGATTTCTGGACGAGCCCATACATGTAAAATAACATGTTTTTGGTTTGAGGTTTTCAATGCCCCACCCAATATCGATCAATTGTATTGACTCGCACGTGATCGTGTTATTATTCCACATAAACGTAATTATTTCAAGCACCTCAATACCTATTACTGCAAAATCAACAACTTTCGCTTTTACGTAATTCCCTTACCCTTTAAGCGGGTTTTTTACCCAATCATCAAGGTAATGAGACCGTGAAAACTGATCTTAACAACGCGCAGTTACGCTGCAGGTCTGCTAATTCGAAAATAATTAGATTTGAAGTTCGTTTCGTGCCGTTCCGCTTACTCTTAAGTCATTAGTAGGTAGAAGAGTGAGAGGGCAGTGGGACACGAGCTTCGAATTTTGGAGACTGACCTGAATATTTACCTCCTTATTCATAAACGCTCTATAGGCTTCTCCTAACTTAGCAATCGTTTGTCCTTATCTGTCACTTTGACGTTTACCTTTCACAGATAAGGACTAACGATTGCTATGTTAGCAGAAGCGTTTATGAATAAGGGGGTTAGACGATAAATTTCGATTTTGATTTTGATTTTGGAAGATGCGAGTCTTTAAATTCTGTTAAATACCAAATGAAACACTGGCTTGTTGACCGCACATTCTATGCTTTTACCGAGTTTTCAATGAACAGAATACCTATAAGTACATTAAAGAAATAAAGAAAGAAAACATATGTACTAGCTTCTGCCCGCGATTTCGTCAGCGTAGACATATAGACCTTCCTCTTGAATCACTTTATCTATTAAAAAAAAACCCGCATTAAAATTCGTTGCGTAGTTTTAAAGATATGAGCATACATAAGGACAGACAAACAGAAGGCGGAACGCGACTTCGTTTTATACCTTTTTTTTTTTTTTTTATGTGAATAGGAAGGCAACCTACTTACTACATACATACATACATACATATCGTCACGCCTCTTTCCCACAGGGGTAGGCAGAGACTACTTTGTTCCACTTGCTACGATCCTGACATACCTCTTTCGCTTCATCCACATTCATCAATCTCTTCATACATGCTCGTCGGTTTCGGGTACTCTTGACCTGGCCTTTCTCCAAAACGTCCCCAATTTGATCACGGAACGTCCGCCTAGGCCTTCCCCTCCCAACGCACCCATTCACACTCCCCATATAAATCTGTTTAGTTAATCTTCTTTCATCCATCCTCTCTACGTGACCAAACCAACTAAGCATACTTTTTTCTATCCTAGTCACTATATCTTCTTTCACACCAGCACATTCCCTTATTACACTATTCCTTATTCTATCTTTCAGTGATACACCTTCCATACTTCTTAACGCTCTCATTTCTACTGTATTTATTCTACTTTCATGCTTATTTTGTCATACCTAACTTTCGCTACCGTACATTAATGTTGAAGCACCCCTCTGTGAACAGCCAGACGCGCCTTCTTAGACACCTTTTCACTGCTCACAAAGGCTACTTACTACCTGTACATAATAGTGATATAATAATATACTGTATTTGGTGGGTTCTTTCATGACCAAATTTAACTAACTTAACTATTAGATAACAAATTAGCGTGTAGACACTTTTATGGAGGGAATGGGCGAAAATATTAGGAATCTTGTTATAGGCGATGCGGCTAGCAACCAATCACTATTTTCCCCTTTCCACCTGTATGCCCTCAATCATGCCAAGCATGGCCTAAGGGTCTCCTAGGCTCTGTCTACCCCGTAAAGGATAAAGACTTGATTTATGCATGTATTTTCATTAAAATAATGATCAGCGTATTTATTTAATTCACGTCATACACAAACGCGAGCCTGTTTATAATACGCAAAAAATACAATAAGTAAATACCTACTTATGCGTGTTTCTTAGGTACGATGAATCTGGTCAATTGAAGACCTCCTTATACGGGTTTATCGAAGCTGTTGGCGAGTTTGCGTCATCGTTTTAAACGAGTTTTGAATAAAGTTTGAAAAATACTTAGACAATCGATTTGTGACCTAAGTTACTTACATCCTGTCTGATACTGTATTTTATTTTTATTATGTTAATTGATTGTTGAATGTAGCTTTAGAAGCACATTTAATATAGGTAGACTGCATGTCCTATCTATTTACACGCAGTCACAACCGAAAGAGTAGACTCCAGACTTCAGAAAACCTTACTCGTAAAGTGCAACTTCCTAGTTCTTGCTCTCTTAGGTAAAGACGTTTTGTTGCGAATATTCCACGTTCATAGGTAGTTTTAAAGAAACGTTACAATTTTCCACGTAACTTTTACACCAGCTTTCAGAGGGAACAGGCAATGGTCTCCGTAAAAAATGCAGAGAAAGGCTGCCCTTAGTGAGAGTTTTTGACACAGGATATGTCAAAAACGCAGCATAGCAACTTCTAAATTAAAACAGAGCGTTAACAGATTTAATTATTATTATTATTATTATCAGCCTATTGTGTCCCACTGCTGAGCAAAGGCCTCTCCCCAACTCTTCCACTGCTCTCGGTCTGCTGCGGTAAATATACAGTCGTTCAAGAAGGCGTCCAACTCGTCCCGCCATCGCCGTCTAGGTCTACCGGGCCGCCGGTTTGAGTTAGTGGGACTCCACTTGGTGGTTATCTTGGCCCATAACTCATCCGGCATACGGCAAACATGACCAGCCCAGTCCCACTTCAGCTTTGCCGCCTTTCGACCAACGTCTGATCATCAACAGATTTAAAAATGCGAATAAATTGTTACAATTAAATGTAACGTTTATGACAAAATTTGTATGAAGCTACCCACAATATCGAAAGAAAAACTGTCAAGTATGTTTTGGGCCACGTATAAAATATCGTCAACGAACGAGGTCTTCAAAGACCTATTACAAAATCGTACACTTTTCACGACATCTTAGGTATTGGGCGTAGTTGACACTTGACAGGCATGTCTGCGAGTACACGTGTTCAATACTAAATTGAGACGTTTAATACGCTTTTACTTACCATTAAAGGTCTCGTTCATTACTCAAGAAGTTTTCCGAAATCTGTACCTACTGGTCTGTCTCAAGCGGTCAACCAGTCGAATTGTTTTATTATACATAACGTTATTTTGTAGATTCAATATTGTTTTGATTCGCGAAGGTCAATATCAATGAACAGGAAAAATAGCGAAACGAGAATTCGTACAGAATCATCTAAGTTTTGGTTATCTTACCTTATGACTGTGAAGAGACGTTTGCTTTAGTATCCTATCCTTGACATCTAAAAGCTTTTGAATATCAACATACTGATGCCAAAGGTCAACAGTAGGTAAATAGTACGATGAAATTACGTAATTTTTTGCATTTTACATACATTTTGCTTGCACTGCTGTGTTCCGGTGTGGAGAGTAAGACAGCCGGGGAAATTACGGGCACAAGAGGCATTTCATCTAAGTCCTCTAGGTTGGCAACGCATCTGCAATCCCTCCGGGGTTGCGGGTGTCTATGGGCAGTGGTGATCGCTTACCATCAGGTGACCCACTTGCTCGTTTGCCTTCCTATTCACATAAAAAAAAAAAAAAAAAAAAACGAGAAGTTTTTAGGTTAAAACTTACACTAGCGGTTCTGAGTGCTTAGTGTAAGTTTTCGGTCACAAAATACGTCTCGAACGCGTTTGCGTTAAAATGTCAAATACTATGAGAAAAGTTTTTGGCCGTTTCGATCCGCAAGTGGCGCTGCCAATTATTTCATATTAATTGAGATTGAGACGTTTACGTGAACGCGTTCGAGACGTTTTTTATGTGAATACTTACACTAGCGGTTCTGGTTGCAGCGTCACTGGCGCTTGCATCAAAAATGTAGACTTTACGAAGTACATAGGCTGTTCTTGTTTGGCCTCTTAACGTGTTGGCATGCGTTCTGTATTTAACTTACCTACGTTATATCCACTTTAAAGGTATTTAAAGTTTTCTAGACTCCACTGCAGAGTTTCACTTCGCATACAAACTAGACTTCGGGGTCCAGTGTTTAGTTGAATGAATAGCTACCTGGAGTGTTGTGTGAAGTTTGTATGATGTTTTATGGTTATTACTATAAAGTGGGTTCATTGACCTTATGTTTGATCTTTGTTGTGCCCAAATGCTTTTAAAACCAACTAGTCCCTTATTAGGTTCAAATGTATGCTCGTTGATATGTCACGTTGATTTATCTTTTAAACCATTGTAGATACTTGCAATGTTATCTTTTTTTGAGTAGAAACCCATAATAATTAGTGTTACAATGTAAAGCAAACTATTTAATGTAGGTGTATTGCCAAAACTGGATCAAAAGCCTAATCTATGATTTATGTCTCTATTTATTGCCTATTTCTGAGGGTATCTTAATTGGATATCCAAAGGATTCCCTAAGTGGCACCAAGGAGGATGTGAACTAATTTCATTGCTATTCTGTATGCTTTGGTTGGTACTTATATGTTAGAATGTTTCATTTACAATGTAGAGGCCATATTGTGTAACGCGCGCATTTGCCGTCTCTTTCTGCCATCATTTTTGGCCTGTGACCTTTTTACTTTACTTTAGTACTTTTTCATCTTCAAATTTAATGTTTTCTTCACCTAGACCTAGAGTCTAGTTATGTATATAAGGGCTGAACCGCTAATATACTCACGAGCAAAAATATCGAACACTGCATACAACTTACGTGGTGATCGCTTACCATCAGGTGACCCACTTGCTCGTTTGCCTTCCTATTCACATAAAAAAAAAAAAAAAAACTTCGTATGGGAACTGACCCGTTATTTTTGCTCGTCAGTGTAGTTAGACGCCAAGTTATGCAGACGCAGACCATAAAAAAGCGTAAAGTTGCCTATCTGGGCCACGTAGGCACGCCAGATATGAACTCCTGCTACTAATAATGATGGTCAAAGTAGCAGGCAGAAGAGCCGTCGGCCGTAGGAAGAAGAAGACGTGATGTGGGTGGTGTGGTAGAAGTCGTGGTTACGCATGCACAATATCCGGCAGTGGACCGGAGTCGCAAGTGCTGCCGAACTTTTCAACCTCTCGAAGGATCGGAGGAAATATGCGGAGCTGACTGCCAACCTCCACTAGTTGGAGAGGCACCTTAAGAGAGAGAGAGAGAGTGTAGTTAGAGATTATTACCATTTGCTTGCTTGCTCACTATATACATACATACATAAATTATGTCTTTATCCCTTAACCTAGACTTCCGAGCAAAGAGGCTCTGGCATCACTGACGCAGCGTCACTGTCGCCGCGTCAGTGACGCTGCGCTCGGAAGTTCATTCATACATTTTTATACTGCATAATATTATCGCACTATCACAGCGTCAGTGACGACAGAGCCGCTTTGCTCGGAAGTCTACCTTTACGCGGTAGACAGAGCCTAAAGTAACAAGACTTTAAGGCCACGTTTAGCATGATGGTGGTCCTATAGGTGGAAAAAGCAGTTAAAATAGTGATGGGTTGCCAGTAGGGATGGACATTTAAAATATTCATCGATGTTTTTTCCGATGCAATGCATCGATCGGTTGCATCGATGTTAATTCGATGTATTTAGAAAAACATCGAGGTTTCCAAAACATCGATTGTTTTTCGCAATGGACATGTGTTTAGGCAAATAACCGTAATTGTATCATAAAAAACAATGCAAATACACAGTACATTCAATACGCAACAAAAACTCGGTGGGCCATATTGTTTTAGGTTTTATTATTTAATTTTGAATTTGCCGGTACCGTGGCAAAGGGAACATAACCCATTCAGCCAAACCGATAAAATATGGTAGGTGTGTAATATTTATTTTTTTATTTATTTATTTATTTTCCACACTTACAATTATCTTTACAGGCGATGCCTAATGCGACAATGAGGCCAAAATAATAATAATAATAATTACATTCACGTTAATTAGCGTAACACATTTTATACAAAGCTATTCTCGTGAATTCGCTCAGAGCACAAGAGAATAAGTCCAGATCCTCGGCAATAAGGTTCAGAGTGTGAAGCGCGCGCGTCAGCGGCGCCTCGCGCAGCAAGTTAGTGCGCCCGCGCGGCACGGCCAGCAACGGTAGCCGGCGACGGCGCGTCGCCAGACCATTTGGCACGCGGAAACTCACCCTTTCCAATACATCCGCATTATATATTTTACCCCTTAATAGCTTGAATATATAAGTCACAAGTGCTAGATGCCTCCTCACTTTCAACTGAGTATATCCCACCATACCCAGAATAAATAAGGTGGGATACATCAATGGGTAGTATGGATAGACACCGTATTGCCTTTTGTATATGTATCTTATAAACTTATTTTGCACCCTCTCTAACATTAAACTATATTTTTCTTCATGCGGAGACCAGATTTCTGAACCGCACTCCAACTGACTTCTTACTAAAGCATTATACAATGCAGTAATAGCGTTGATATTCGAGAATCCGTTAGACATCCGCAATACAAATCCTAACCTTCTAAATGCTTTTTTACAAATATTAAGTATGTGATCGCGAAACGTCAGCTCAGTATTAAAACGAATTCCCAAGTCTCTTACTTCTGTGACCCTGACCATGGGCATCCCATCCACTGTGTAATTATGTTGGATAGGAGCTCGTGCTCGTGAGAAAGAGATGGCCATACACTTTGAGGTGTTAAATTGCAGAAGGTTACTCTTGCTCCAGGTCACCACTCTGTCAATATCTCTCTGCAGTCTCTCACAGTCTTCCGGGCACTTAATGGCGATAGATAGCTTAAGGTCATCCGCAAATAATAAACATCTTGCCTCTTGTACAACATTCGGCAGGTCGTTTAGCATCAGCAAGAATTCTAAAGGCCCAAGATTGCTACCCTGACTCACCCCTGATCTAGTATTGACTGAAAGGCTGAACTGATTATTACGATTCAGGTTCCAGTCAGCGAGTGTTGTCACACTTATAGTCGCTCATCTTATAGTTTGCGTATTCGATGCATCGAATAAAAAAAAAACGATATATATTCGATGTTGAAGTATTAACAATAAATCGGTTCAATACGATGCATCGTTACTATACATCGAGTGTTTACAAACATCGATGTATATCGTCCATCTCTAGCTGCCAGCCGCATGGCTTATAACATGATTTCGAACATTTTAGCCCATTCCTAGCTTTGGAAAAAAGTTTAATTTTGTTTTCCTTCGAAACTCCAACCGGCACGTTCGGGGCTCGTGAGTAAAAACAATATTTTAATTGCAACATTTTTGTACCTTATCAGTGTCACAGTGATGCTCCATTAAAATTCCCTTAGTTTCAAATTACAGAGGGTGCTCTTAAAATACGGCGTTGGAATTTGTGAAATTTCATTATCTTGGGATGTTTAATTTTTGAATAACGGTGCCGTAACAATGTCTGCTTCTTGCGTCTGTTACTTTTTTTTATATATTGGAGTTTGTTCCATTACAATAGAGTCCTGAGATTATAACCCCCTGGATTCAGAAATGCTCTGTAGACTTCTGCTAACTTAGCAATCGTATGGCTTTAGTTGTCACTTTGATGTTTACCTTTCACAGATAGGGACAAACGATTGCTAAGTTAGCCGAAGCCTGTAGAGCGTTTATGAATAAGCAGGGAGGGGGTTAATGTGTGACTTGAAAGTAATATAAACTTATTGTAACTATCGTTTCTCAACAACTTGTTCAGTTACTATCTTCGATTTAGCCCCGTAAGTCCAGAAAACTACTTTGATCACTATGAATCTTCCTCAAATATCTTTAACAGAGTGCGTGCCTAGTTGTTTCTTAGTGACCCATATGTGGGGTACAGGCTTATTGAGCTAGTTCGACGTTACCCGTATATGGGGCACTGGACTGTAAAAGTGTTAACACAATTAAGAGGTCCTAACAGACTTTGTATGGTATGCGGGGCATCCGGGCAACATGGACCTACAGAATCGATTTAAAAAAAATATCACTATTAGATTACTGCACTATCCCAGATTAATATAGGCTACTTTTTATCCCGGGAAAGGGCAAATTTCTCATGGGAAATAGACGAAAAAAGCCTGAGCGGGAGGCCTGTGCCCAGCAGTGGAACGTATACATGCTGGAGATGATGATGATGATAAATAAATAGATGAAATAACCTAGCTAGTCTTTAATATAGATTTGACACAAATCACCGTATTCTTCTATATTAAAGCTAACTTTATCCCAAGAAAACTGCATATGAAATGAAACCTTAAAACATACAAGTAGAGTCCAATTTTAACTAAAGAGCTGTTACAAACGTCTGGCAAGAAACCAGCTGATTCATAAACGAGTAGCTTTCACCTCGCTGAGTTCAAGGTGGAATAGCTCGCACGGCCTTACGTCAAGGTTGGTTTTACGCTAAACACGTGCTCCCATCAACTGTTTGATAGGTTATGGTGCCTTTTGAGAAAGTTTTAGTATAATGTATTATGTATAAGTGTATTTGCGCTTGTATTAAATACACTAATGAGAATTTTATGAGTTGTTAATTCAGCCGTTCGAAAGGGGGTGTTAAAAATTAACACTTTAAAAGTTTAGAACCTGGGTGACTAAGCTTAGCTCGGTATTTAAGACCTAGCTATAGTTACTTAGATCAATTTTTGCAAAGCCTGCGATTCATTTTGTGTATGTTTGTTTGTATGAAAGGAAGATCGCGAAATGAACTTGCGAATGAACACACATAAGTGCGGGCAGGCCAAGTTGGAAATCTAGGGGAGAGTCGGTTCGGTCATGACTGGAAGAGATCTCTTTTAGGGATAAGTTCGCCTTTGTGCATTTGTGTTTTCCTGTATTCATATTTTTCATGTGTTTTATCTACAATAAAGAGTTTTACATACATACATACATAACCTAGCGTGTGTGGCCGGCTTTATACTTACTTCCATTAATTAAACCAAAGAATAGATAAAATCGAATTGGTTTCGCAATTCGTTAAGCGACATATTTACCCCCTTATTCATAAACGCTCTATAGGCTTCTGCTAACTTAGCAATAGTTTGTCCTTATCTGTGAAAGGTAAATGTCAAAGTGACAGATAAGGACAAACGATTGCTAAGTTAGCAGAGGCCTATAAAGCGTTTATGAGTAAGGGAGTTAGTCTTTAAATTAAAGCCTTTTCCCAGCAGTGGAACAGTCCGATAGGCTAAGATATACAAAAATATTTTGAAGATACAATGTTGCAATAGTTTTGTAGAAATTACATAAGCAATAATCAACAAAACGTTCGACTCACAAATAACCTCTATTGACGTAACCTATATACTATCGGAGCCACCTTACTATCAATATCAAATTATGCAGATTCGACTTAGCAGTAATACCTACTGCTGACATAAATTCGTTGACTTAGCGTTCCGATCTGATATTATGTTGGTTTATGCCATTCCCAGTTGCATAATCCCGATCTGTATTTACTACTCCAGGAAAGATATTAAGGGGATATGGTTACGTCTTTATGTTCATAGTGATAATCACTAAGTACATATTAACAAGTAAACATCTGCCGCATTTATCTGTCTGTCTTCGCGATGAACTGAAAAACTACTGGACGTTTTATGATACGGTTTTCACCAATAGATAGAGTAATTCATAAGGAAGGTTTAGATATTAATGTGTTAAGGTTTTGCGCAAATTGAGTGAAATATAACGATAATTTTATTGTTCGAGTCGGAAAAAGTCAAGTCGACTGTGAGCTTTCATAGAAAACTCTGCCTAATCCGTTTGAGATTTAACAAAACATGGCGGGGTATTCCTCAATTATTAGTTCTACAAAAAAAGTCCCCGATGGCAGAATAAAAGACAGAGACAGGGAATCTACTGAGAAACACCTTTACCACCCCGACGTTCAATGTCATTTGTAAGACATAAAACATTTGAGTCTGTTATCACTTTCAAGTTAATGTGACTGTCTGATGTGTCGTTTTTATTCTGATGTAATGTACCTTCTCGTTGTTAACTTAACATACGTTTGTCCTTATCTGTCACTTTGGCTCTTTACCTTTTCCAAAAGAGTATTTGTATTGTGGATAGTGCCTAATTAAGCTTTAATTTGTATTTATTTACATTAAAAGACGATCACGCCAAATACTACACTGACAATACAAATACAAATCCATACAAATTCCAATACAAATTTGTATGAAAAGAAAAAGTGACCCGTTATTTTTTGCTCATCAGTATTATTTAAGCCAGCCAGTGTGTCTAAAACAAACATTAATTTTTTAAAGACTTATTTATGACGTTCGTCTTCCTGCTGGCTTATTGTCTAACTCGCTCGCAATCGCCATCGGGTTCATTTTGACAGTTCATGTATGGGCTGACACTTGGCATCGGAATTAGCTAGCTGTCACATTCATACAAGAACTGTCAAAATGAACACGATGGCGATTGCGAGCGAGTTAGACAATAAGCCTACTGGTCTACTTAAGATTATCATAACGATGTTTTACTCCATTGATAATTTTACTTATTACAACATACAGGGTATATCAGATAGCCCCTAACAATAATCAACTGGGGTATAAAATATGACCATAGCTATAGAAGCTAAAAAAAAGTAAAAAAATAAAAACTGGAGTAAATTTTACAGTTTAAATGATTACAGTTTATACTACCATTCCTATAGAAAATATAAAAAAAAAATTACTCCAATTTTTTTTTAATTTTTTTTTTAGCTTCTATAGCTATGGTTATATACTCCAGTTGATTATTGTTAGGGGCTATCTGATACACCCTGTATATGTACCTCCGTAGTAATTTAGCTAAAACTAAAGTAAAAATTTAATTTGTTTCAGTGGTCACCGGCTGTACGGACGGTATTGGAAAACAATACGCGCGACAGGTAATTATACGTACCTAAATTAATTTTAATAATTAATCAAACAATTCATGTGAGACACTCCACTTCGCTGTAGGTATTTTCTGAATTTACCCCTTACTTCTGTTTCGTATTTCACATTTAACGACGGAGATGCAATGTTTATGTTTATGAAGCAACACACAATATCGAATGCCACCAAATTGTTAGGTTAATGTGGGTTTATCAACCTTAAAGGTGCCTTTACTTTGTTTTTAGTTAATGTTAAAATTCACTATAATGGTCAGGTAAGTTTTTGCGCATTTATTGTTCACTTTAAGAGGGTGCATCCGTGCTGAGCTCGCAACGTCGCATTTTTGGTGATTTTTTGCGATTATTTCACAGAAATTGAATGAAAGTATCAAATATGCGTCTGTAGTGCACTTTGTTTTGAGTGTATTGATGTGTCTAATGCAATGATTAATGGTGATGAACTTTTATTTTCGTATTAAAGGGATAAAATACTATATCTCGTTTAATAAGAAAATAAAAGTCCATCACGATGAATTATTGCATTAGACACATTAATACACTAAAAACGAAGTGCACTACAGACGGATATTTGATACTTCCATTCAATTTCTGTGAAATAATCGCAAAAAATCACCAAAAATGCGACGTTGCGAGCTCAGCACGGATGCACCGTATTAATAACACAAACAGATAACTCACGTATAAAAGGCCAAAGTGAACAGACGCCTTCTATTTAAACGTGTACCATCTTAGGCCTCATCTTCGCCTTCCATCAAGCGAGATTGAGGTCAAACGTAAGCTTATTTTATGTAAAAAAAAAAGTCGCTCGCGCTTGGTGTTCGTTTCGCTGCCACCGGGGTGAGCGCTCCAAGAGGAAGGACTACGAACTAGTCCGAAACATGTCGAGCATCACACGACTTTTATACGCAAGTTTTCTGTTTATAATTTTTTATAATTGAGCCTCACGGTAGTTTCATGTTGGAAGACACTCACTAGCTTTTACCCGCAACTTCGTTAAATATGATCCAGTCTTATTGGCGCGAAAGAGTAACAAACATCCATACATCCATACTCACAGCTTTCGCATTTATAATATTAGTAGGAATTACGAGCACAAGAGGCATTTCATCTTAGCCCCCTACGTTGGCAATGCATCTGCGATCCCTCCGGGGTTGCGGGTGTATGGGCAGTGGTGATCCCATCCCATCAGGTGACCCACTTGCCCGTTTGCCTTCCTATTAAAAAAAAGGATTCCACTAAAACAATGTTATTTTAGATTCAAGTTGTGATTATGACAGTACTTCTAAATATATTAAAACTTCGAGCCTTTGAGTGCAAATGTCTAGTATATAACGTTCTTTACGGGTAATAACTTGAAATAATGTGTCTGCACTCTGCAGGCTAAAATATATTATGCAGCCACGGACGAAGATGTCTACTGGAGCTTGCAAATTTCGGGGAAAACCGACCGCAGGTTGGGGGAAAGAGGGTAAATGGGGACTTTATGCGAAAAGGGTTAGACTTGGTGCCGTATTGCAGTTTATTATAGCTGGTGGCATTCGGAGGTTAAAAGTATAAAAATATTACAGTGTGGCTATTCTAATATTATAGACATTTTCACCAATCTCTGTTACGTTTCAGTTATCTATTTTCTATTCTATTATCCCTTAATGGCGGCCGTAAGGCTTGAGCCTATGTCAGTTTAAGAGCGTGCATCCCTACTGAGCTGGCAACGTCGCATTTTTAGTGATTTTTTGCGATTATTTCACAGAAAATGAATGAAAGTTTCAAATGTCCGTCTGTAGTGCACTTCGTTTTGAGTGTATTAATGTGTCCAATGCAATGATTAATTGTGATGGACGTTTATTTTCGTATTAAATGGATAAAATACTATATCTCGTTTAATAAGAAAATAAAAGTCCATCACGATCAATTATTGCATTAGACACATTAATACACTAAAAATGAAGTGCACTACAGACGCATATATGAAACTTTCATTCATTTTCTGTGAAATAATCGCAAAAAATCACCAAAAATGCGACGTTGCCAGCTTAGTAGGGATGCACTTTATAGTTTATGTTTCCGTCATTGACTTACAATAAACAACTAGACTCCCAATCGCAAACTAAAGTGCCTCAAGAAACGTCCGAGCGGCGTTGTCTATATATTGTGTGTGTCAACACATCAACTTACACAGATAACATTAAAATATTATTTCAAATTAACACCTTATTTCGTGGCAGTAATGTTTCATGTCAATTGCATACGATCGTGAGGAGTAATTACACGATGCCACGCGCTGGAAACCTGGTTGTCTCTTGTTCTCATGCGTTTGAGATTACGGTGCGAAAGAGACATGTATATTGTTATTGAAGCGCGGTCGAAACACGACTGAACCAAAACTCTGCACAATAGACGCGTCGTGCAGACTTTTGCTTCCGACAGTTTTTGAGCGTGATTGGGAGTCTAGTTGTTTATCGTAAGCCAATGGTTTCCATGTATTTTTATTATTACTACGAAACAGACAGAGACATCATTATAGATAACTGACAGTTAAGATCCCTGGAACTTAACAGAAAGTGGTGAAACAGGCCCTAAATATGTTTGCGAGTGTTTTTGTTTGTTACGCTTTTACGCGTAAACTACTCAATCGATCGTGATAAAATTTGGTATAGAGATAGATTGAGACGCTCGGAAGGACATAGGCTAATTTTATCCCGCAAAATTGTATAGTTCCCGATATAAACGAAGTCCCTGTAGACAAAGTCGCTAGCAATAAGCTAGTTATTTAACGAGAAAACTATATTCAAGTAAGAGTCCATATATCTCAGAATTGTGCCGATCTAAAATTGTGATTCAATACCTGTCGTAGTATTTTATGCAGTAGCATGCCGTAAAACTATAGGTATTCTATATTCTCACAATACTATAAAGATAAATGCAAATCTAAACTCTAAGCGAATATTTTATTGAAATATTTTATCCGCAGAGAGATCAGAGGATTTATTATATTATACGGAAGAATTTAAAACTGCCAAGCGAATATTTTTACACAATACTACCTACATTATTTTTATTTAGACAATAATATGATGAGATGAGATGTGAACGAAATACGTATTCGTTCTTGAATTGTTTAAAATTTTCAACCTTGATATTTCACAAACAAATGACTGCCAATTTTTTTAAAAACCTTTCCATCGGCTGTGGAAAATACGACCCATTTTGCTTTCCAGCAGTAGCTCGTGAAATTTATTTGACTAGTCTATTCTATTTTATCTATTTACATAGTCCCGACTATAATTATTTTGTGGTAAACAATGTTCGCATTCGAGCTATTTGCTTCATAATTTCTCGCGACTAACTCTTCGATGTTTAAATATTTACATAATTCTAATAGACAATTTCGAAAACATCTAGAGGGGTATTAGAATCGTGGTTAGGTACTTATACGAAATTGCGATATCGTTATTATTTGGTGAAGTTAGCGTATTATATAAGTTGTTGACATTTTAAAATACTTTTCAATACATTTGCTCGAAAAATTCACTTTCAAAGGATGTATACATGGCTCGTAAGTTAATTTTACCGCACTAGTGCGATTTTTTTACAGTTTTTTTTAATTTTCCATCTTAAAAGTTTACAAGCAAAGAGTATTAAATGACAAAAATAAAAAATATCGACTTATACGCTGAAAAATGTATAAATAAACAAAACTAAGTAATGAATTTGCAAAATTTATTGTAATTAGTATAAACTGTAATTTAATTACCTCAGATTTTAATGATTTCCACCTTTTATTTATTCGAAAAAATCGCAGTGGCTGAACGCGTCGAACCTTTTGCCTGATAATTTTAGTTAACCTAATTAAAACAAAACTTACGCATGCGCATTACGGTACACGGACGCGCCATTTTTGTAAAACTTTGCGTTGTTTTGTGTTGTTGATTATAGTGTACAAAAACCAAACAAAATGAGTTCTTCAAGTGATGAAGTCAACAATAACATGGAGTAACTCCGCCCGATATTTTAAGTAAGGCGCAAATCGCGCAAAATAGTCTTTTGCCATCAAAATCTCGGGAAAGGTATTTATTCTTCAATTTTGTGTTATTAATGTCTTAAGTGTATAAGTGCCTATTTTCTCACAAATGTATTGAAAAACGTCGTATGATACACGGTTGGCAAGGTTTTACAAATTCGTGACCATGAAAACCCTCGCCTGACGGCTCGGGTTTATCAACTGGTCAGCTCATTTGTAAAACCTTACTTACCAACCTTGTATCACAAATAACTATTATTTTCATCTGTTTTTAATTATGTGCCTTCTTAATTATTTCTAAAAACGTGTAATTTTCTTATAAAAAGTTACGTATAATTGAAAAAAAACCGCAAAAGTTTTGTAAATAAATACATAGTAAAGTAAAATAATGGCTTATTACTTGTCTTACTTGAATATTCAGACCATGGACTTGAATAGTTGGTTCCCTGCAAAACTAGAGAGATTGCTCTTTTGTTGTCAGCTTATAAGACAGTAACTTTTATGACTGTAATTAATTAGAAAAATTACTCTCACCACTATGACTTTTATGACTGCTATTTTCCTTATTACTATTAGTAGAACTTAATTAATTTTCAACATAATCCTGGATAAGAAGGCGGTAAAGAGGGCATGAAAGGCTCAGATTTTTGGAGACATCTCGACTCGAGATCTTCTGGGAAATTAAGATCTATAGCAGATTTTTACATAATTCACATAAAATAGGTATGTAAAAAAAGCTTCTAATGGAACGTTTAAATGAATTTTTTGGTAAAAAATCGTTTTTTTTAATGTGTTTTTTTATTGCATTGTCATCTACGTATACCGTTAAAATGTCTTTAGCTCATCATCATCACTCATATCTGCTCAATGCAGTATCAGTAAAAAGTTTCTGAAATTTGACTTTTAAAGTTTAATACAATTGTTGCTAGAAGCATGTTACATTATTTCACTTCTCGGTGGAAATGTACTCATAACCAATGACTTGACAAGTGAAAAGACGTAACCCCTAATTCTCAACTATGTCCGAGGAAAAGAAATCTTGAATACTATACAATTGGAAGTGCAATGATGCTGGGATATAGAAATAGCGCGTTTTTGGTATGAAGTTTCCGCCTATTACCCGAATGGTTGTGTCACGCCACTTTCCTTTTCTCATAGATAGAGAAACTGGTTCGAACAGGTTTTTAAAGGATTTTTTTTTGTTGCAGCTGGCCGCTCGTGGCTGTGATATTGTTCTAGTCAGCCGGTCCATGGACAAGTTGAGAGCCACTGCTGAGGAAATAGGTAAGAAATGCTTAAAATTTAAGCTATTCTGCACTTTTTAGGGTAAAATTGGGACCTTATTCCTAAAACTCCACAGTGATAGCTAGACAGATGATAACTGCTGCCGCTATAACAACAAATGCTAAAAAAATAATGTTTTAATGTCTGTCGTGTCTATGTAAGTAATCAGCATAAAATGACCTCACAATTTGATAAGAGGCAGGGCCAAAGTAGCAAAACACTCGATTTCACTTGCCGAATTTGTACCGAACCCTCAGTGCGCGAGTCCGACTCGCACTTGAACGGTTTTTTCGCAAGTGTTCTACAAAGAAGCTTTCAGAAAACGCCGGTGGCTCTAAAGTCAACAACGATACGATCAAATTAACTGTCGTACGCCATCTGCATAAACCGAAGCCAAATCATTTATCAATGCTGACAACAAACTGCACCCCAAAAGTGTACCCTGTGAAACGCAGACGAAATTTCAATGTTGTTGTTGCAAACACTTTTAGAAATCGGCTTTGAAGATTTCAATTTCTTTTTCTAATGTACATTATAACTGACTTACTTACTATGTAAATAAATATAAATGTTTTATTAATGTTGCGTTTCACCTGTCTGTTTCAGTCATCTGTCATCTACTTTAACCTGTTCAAAATTCATTTCTGTGTACTTTTCCTTATTTTTGCAATCATACAAATTTTTTGTTTAAAAAAAATATTTCTATTGTATTGTACACAAAACGAAATGGCATTTGAATACTAGCTATTGTTGTTGCCTTACTTTAAACCTCCGGGCCTTACCATGACTTCTTAGTGCGATTCAGTTTAGGTTCGCTCGCTGACAGACTCATACTAAAAGTGACAGCTAAAACTTGAACTGAGTTGGAATTAGGACGTCATGGTAAGGCCCATGTAATGTAACACACAATTTAAAAAGGTACATCGTTGCACTTACGCACAAAAACCAATTTTTATAAGCTTAATCCAACAGCAGCGATGGATATGGGCATGAAAAATGTAGGACAGATGCCAGAAAGCAAGCGTAAAAATGACTTATGACTGGAACGCCCGTTTTAGTGGGCCAGTACGAAATTATTGTGGAAAGGCATTGGTTTTTATTAACCAGTATTTTATCAATGGAGTGTACGTTTAAAATTATTTTATTCATTTCTACTCTACGGTTTTTAAAAAATAGGTACCTTATTCAAATCTTGCAAGTCTATTTTCACCTACTTCCAGTGGCCAGATTGACTTAAAATTTGATATGTGGATGTCGATTGGGTAACAATGTAGGCTCATTTAAAAAAAAGAAGCGTTATTTATAATTATTATTTTGGGTTATTTGGGGTGCTATTAATTAAAGTTCTAAGT
Source organism: Pandemis heparana (assembly GCA_963854515.1). Lineage (NCBI taxonomy): Eukaryota > Metazoa > Arthropoda > Insecta > Lepidoptera > Tortricidae > Pandemis > Pandemis heparana. Next base: position 6,508,177 of record OY978022.1, on the reverse strand, counting down.
CCAGAAAATAAGTCACTTACTAGTTGCCTTAAGATTCGTTTTTCGTCTCACACACTGCAAATTCTGTGCCCTTATCTGACGTCAACTTGACAAAAAAGAAGAAAAATAAAGAAGAATGTTTGCATGTCGGTCGACCCAACTGACCCCTTTTTTCTTTCTAGAAAAAGAATACAAAGTAACCACGAAGATCATCCAAGCGGACTTCTGTGAAGGTGAAGAGATATACGCCAACATCGCCAGGGAGATCACCGATCTGGAGATTGGCACTCTGGTGAACAATGTTGGCATCTCTTATTCGTACCCAGAATACTTCTTGGACGTCCCTGATTGGTGAGCATTATAGAAAATTTCTTGTTTGATAAACTTATATTGACCATTCCTAGTTTTACGAAATAAATATCTACCTATACCACAGAATAAGTAATAGTACCCTATTTATACACATTGTTATGAGAAAAACGTCAATAATCGTGAATGAAAGTGCACTCTGAATTCTAATTTTAAATTTAAGTTCTCAATCTGCTAAAATACCTTGTGGTTTGGTTGTGGTTTTCTAGCGCAAAAAGAATTGATTTTATAGTTTTGTGGTAGATTTACATTTCTGTTTAGATTTTATTTTTATTGGACTTTTGAATCCGCTTCTCTAGTTTTTTTCATCTTTAACATTTGGTTAGCAAATTGGTCAATCTTTGGTCATTTTAAAATTGACTTCCTCAGTCGCCCTTTATATACTCTTAATTATACTATAATAACTCTTTATTGAACACCATGAAGTTCAACATTTTTCTCACTTTTAAGTCATCAGTATTTATCATTGAGTTGGTCTGGCTAGATGAAAAACTAATCATAATTAGAAGTATCAGTTACTAATACATACCCTGACCAATATTGATCAAAATTGCACAAATTTTAATTATTTGCAGTGTTAATTTATCAGTTCCTCTGCATTCCTCTGTAGATGTTCCTCCGTGAATTGTATCGAAGCCCGATCACTTCAAGATTATTCGCCTGAGACGTCGGTTACTCTTGCAATGCAAATTGGATTAATTTCGTATTTAGCTATCTACCGACTACCGAAATTTGCACAAAGTGATGTGGCACTTTGATACATAAGTAACGAATTATTTTAATTTGAGACGGGAACGGTTAGTTTAATTTGACATACATACATACATACATATCGTCACGCCTCTTTCCCACAGGGGTAGGCAGAGACTACTTTGTTCCACTTGCTACGATCCTGACATACCTCTTTCGCTTCATCCACATTCATCAATCTCTTCATACATGCTCGTCGGTTTCGGGTACTCTTAACCTGGCCTTTTTCCAAAACGTCCCCAATTTGATCATGGAACGTCCGCCTAGGCCTTCCCCTCCCAACGCACCCATTCACACTCCCCATATAAATCTCAGTTTAATTTGAGATTGCAATTATTAATAAAATTGCTATCTTTCTCAATGAAATTAATGGTTAATTTAGGAAAATCATTGTTTTATTCTGAAATTTGATTTTCGTAGGTATAACTGCACTTTGCATGATGTAAAAAATTAAATATTTAAACTTATGAACAACTTCTTGTCTGAAAATGTGTAAACATTGTAATTATAATTGACAACATTTCATTTTTTTCAACAGATTTTACTAAAATGTTGAAAACACATCTGAAAAATCGTCAAAAAACAATTCCAATACTTCATGCTTTCAAATCTTCCGCTAATATCGCAGCATCTGTTGAAATTGAACGCAGCAAACCGCACCTTTCGTTCTGAAACGATTTTCAAAGGGAGCAGGTGTTCGAGTATTGCCACCGTATGAAATAAGTGCCGTTCAATTGAAATATTATTCCAACTATCGTCGCTTTATCGAGCGGGGATTATTGTGACGCTCGGTCTGCCTCCGACCGTACATTTTATACCCGGCGATATTTGATTTCTGAACGTGAATTCGACGTTTAAATTTGACTGAGGTGCTCATTCGTTGCTAGTTTTATGTGTCGGGAATTGCTTAGAGAACAAATTACGTAGAAACTTGCAAAGTGTGTAATTTCATAATAAGCCCCTTTTAAATTTCAATTTCGTTTGTCTTTTCTCTGTACTTATGTCTTTCGAACTTGCACCCTTCTTTATCTTTTTACTTCTAACTTCTATATTGCTTAGATACTAAAATATACTTGCGTGCAAATTTTGAATTTTATCCCACATAAACATTTTTAGATCATAAGCAAGTAGCGTTCTTTGAGCAACAATTTGAAAATACTACTACTAATTGAACGTAGAATTTCGAAAGTATTGCAATGCATGTACTACTTACTCAGCTTTTAGATCAAAGCCATTTAATGATGATAATTAAGCTAAAATTGTTCCCCCTAGTCTATTTAGATGAATAATTCCCCCACCCTCTAAGCTCCACATCAGAACCTGTCCCATTTCCCTGAATTAATATAATTACTGTGACATTACCACTCATTAGAGGCAAATATATTGACTCGTCTTGTTTAATGACCCAGCACGACTAGAAGGCTTTCACACTAACTGCTCGCCTATTATGTTAAATTCAAAAGACAGAGACAGAGCGATGTGAGCAGTTGCGAGTGGGACTGAAAAGGGATATAGAGCTAGGATACCTCTAGACTGCGAGGCTTCTGTGGCATTCATATGTGTTGGAAGTAATTTTGGAGTCAGACGATAATTCGTTCGGTTGTGCAGTCGTTTGTATGCGGTCTTACTATTCTTAGCGTTCCGCTCTCGGAGCTTTTGTTGTGAAACGCCATTTTGTAGTAATTTTCTCTGGTTCTTGGAATAAGCAGATGAGACTAGAGCGTTTATTCGATGTGATTGTAGATGAATTCGCTTAGTAACCTGCTTGCTTAAGATGTAAAAATACTGGGAAGGCCATATTTTTTAAGAGAGGCATGGTCACAAAAAATATGTCAAAATCAATGTCACTTACATTTTGTGTAGGTAACAGCCCCCTTGAAAAACACAATACATTTGTATTTCTTTGTGTAAACTGATTTGTTTATTTAGTTATTCTATGATTTAATTTGTCCAGAAAAAACAAAAATATACAAGAAATAACTAAAATTGTTCTCAGTCCATATCAACCTTTAGTTAGTTTAGTATATCGGAATTTCCAATGTGCATGCCCCCTAACACGGCGTAACAAATTATTCCGTCATTAGAGACAAATGATCATTTGGCGATTGATAGAGTCAATCAGTTGGCACTCTTAATTATTTGACATCAATTCCCTATCTGAAACACAGATGGTGTTGTTTGTTTAGTGCACCAAGAATTTGATATTATGATTGGACAGACATGTTTGGTAAGCGGTTAAAGAAAGCTAAATACTAAAGAAAAAGAAACATCTAGCCGTTAACTTTAAAAATTGAAAAAAAGATCTTTGCTGTTTTTTTTGGGTGGCAGTCGACAATCAACATGATTATCCCACATCTCACTTACAGTCCGTCAGCTGTCTTCCTGTCTCCCTCACTTGTAACCATAAGAGTGAGTAAGACAGCAAGACAAAACAGAATGGCATTTTAAGTGCCCATGCCCACCTCACGGATTAACTGTCATTTCCATTTCAGGGAGAAGGTGATGTCGAACCTCATAAAGGCAAACGTGGCGTCAGTCACCCGTATGACTGGGCTTGCTTTGCCTGGTATGGTGAAGAGAGGCAAAGGCGTCGTCATCAATATCGGCTCAGCTAGCTCCATCATACCTAGTCCACTGCTCACTGTGTACGCAGCCTCTAAGGTAAATTATGTCCTAGAGTTATAACATTTTATAAGCCAGTGCTAGGCCTCGTTTCATTAGAGTAAGTAACTAATTTAATTAGGTAGGTTTTTTTGTAAATGTTGGCGCGGTGGATAGTGCGTAGTGCATTTTCCCTCCGAAAAAGTAGAATGACAAAGGGAACCGAGAGCGGTGCGGGCGGCAGGCGCTTCCCTTAGAAGTTTTTTTTATAAATTAAGCGGTACTTACTTATTCGATTTACCGATTCGTATCTCTGATTTAGAAAAGTACGCGAAAACGTCATGTTCAAGTTTGACCACAAAGTTTTGACAAAACAAAAGTATTAGTAGGAATTCTTAATTTTAGTATCTTCTTGTGAACGTCTCGACCTTTGCAATTGATTTAATATTAACACGTCAATGTGTGAGTTTACTATGTATGTAGTGACGCCATCAGCTGTCGTCGATGGGTGTTTCAATTAGCAAACCAGTGGCAAAAACCTACTAAAATCAATATTTTGTTTTCCGTGTGAAGTATAATTATTGGCTGAAAAGAGATTTGCTAAATTATTAAAAATAATGTTTGATGATTCAGTATTTACGGCAAACATTCTGCTCTTTTTATCGTTGTGCATCGTGAATTTTAAAAAGGCTCTCAGCAGTGCAAAAACAGTAAAATAAAGCTCGAACGAGAAAAGTCTGTTCTGTATTATTTCTTTCGTCAATGCTTTAGGAGAAAATATGAACACTAAAATGAACTGCACAAATGTTAACACAATCCAACATAAAAATCCCTTTTGAATAGTATCAGCCTCCAAAATTACCTATAGAAATGTTTTATCTACTACAGTTTCCATGAACCTAACGCTTTATGACGATCGGTACCGTATTACCCTACTAATCGTAAATTCTATTCCAGGCTTACGTGGATAAATTCACCGAAGGTCTCGACATGGAATATAGGAAAAAGGGCATCATTTGCCAGTGCGTTATGCCCGGTTTCGTTTGCACTACCATGTCTGGGATCAGACGCAGTACATTCTTTGCTCCAACTGCCGAGGCATTTGTGAAGTCTGCCATTAGTTTGGTCGGCACTGTCTCCAGAACCACTGGCTATCTACCACATGCCATCTTCACGAATACCATCAATTTCATCTACGATGTGAGCGGTAGTTTCGGAGTGTGGCTCGTCACGAGATCTATGGAAAATACCCGCAATAGATCGCTGAAAAAGTATAAAAAACAATAATTTTTCAATGCTTAAATCTTTCTGAACTATCCGCTATTTTTGGGAGCAATTTCTTCAACTAACTTCACTTGGTTTCATCGTGGTGCCGCGATTAAGTTTCTGTAAAATAAACTTTGTATGAATCGCTGTATCACTTTTCTTCTTTTCACTTATGCATGCCATTATTTAACGTTACACCAAAGACATTGCAAATGCATTAGTCAATCGTTTGAAACATTAATTATTGTGATTTAGTGATATGATAATAAACATAAGAGTGTTACCAGAATTGTGTTTTTATGCATTTAGAAGTTGCATTTTAGTATAAGATTCGCAATAATGCTTGTAGGCAGAAGCGTCGACGTGATTTCAAAGTGTTTAAATAAAATATTTAATTTTAATTCAATGGGATTGTAATACATTAATTTGTATCACAGTTTGGTGCAGTAATAAATATGCTTGAAATTATTATAGTTTTATTATTAACCTGGGTGATGGGATGTCGTGTATATAAACGTGAATAATAATATATAAATTACTAATACGGCCTGTAAATGAGCTTCGTATTTTACAAAGGGCAATTTTAATTTATGGTTAGTTTAGTTTTGGTAGGTTTCAAAATTACTAAATTTTTAATTTTTAATTCAGTTGTTTCCAAAATCCACACCAAGCTTAAACAAGGTCTACAGAAATATTTTAAGACGTTCTTGCACGTTTCGAGACTTAACATATATTTCGCACCAACTTTTCAATGAAACTATGAATTCAATAATGCTGGCCGTTTTCCCTTGAGATGTGCAATCATAAATTGCTATTGATTCTTCCGCCCAACGGTGCGATAATTTGTCGAGAACAATGGAATCTGAAGAAATAAATTGCGAAGGAAAGACACATCATGGTCAGTTAGTGTTTGTCTATTTCAATAGATATAAAAAACTGCTCAATCCGCCTCGAATATTGTTGTATTTAAATACCTCATTGCAAAAAAGGGACCTTGCAATAGCAGATATTGCAAAAAAATTGGTTAACTTATTTGCGTACTTTTAAATTAGTGGCTGTAAACAAGTTAGCGATAGCGAAAAAACTTTTTCTCTTCATTCATGCCAAGTTTAGATTATGCTTAGATCCGGCTTCGTGATTTACGTGAGTTTTATCATTTTTGATCTATATTGAATTAGAAACAGAGCTTATATTACTATATACAATGAAATAAATAAACAATTATATTAGTTAGGTTCATACAAGAACAAGGAGCGGTGCAAGCTAACACACTGCTGTCTGTACATAGTAATTTATAATGTCATAGTAATAATGTGTCAAATTTAATAATAATGGTCACACCTTAACTAACTATTAATTTTTTTCAGGAAAGGAAAACTGGAAGCCTGATTTTATGATATGTCTCGTTAAATTAAGCGTTATCAACAGAATGCATTACTATTTATAAATCAGTAAAGAATATTGTTAAGTTTAATTTGTTTTTTTTTTCTTTTAACCATGTTGTCCAAATTAGAGATATCATAAATGGTTGCTTAAAGGTCCGACCACACCGCCGCGTATACGCAGTGACGTCGTATGCGTCACACTTTCTCACCGTCTCTTCATACACTTTGTTGCGATTCCGTAACGTCACCGTTTTTTAAGCGGCGGTGTGGTCGCACCCTAACATCAGGAAAAAATATAAATCAGGTAAAGCTGTACAGGGTGTATCAGACACCCCCTAACAATAATCCACTGGGGTATATAACCATAGCTATAGAAGCTAAAAAAAAATTAAAAAAAAAATTGGAGTAATTTTTTTTATATTTTCTATAGGAATGGTATTATTAACTGTAATCATTGCTATAGAAAATATATAAAAAAAATACTCCAATTTTTTTTTAAATGTTTTTTTATCTTCTATAGCTATGGTTATATACCCCAGTGGATTATTGTTAGGGGGTGTCTGATACACCCTGTATGTATAATAAAAATTAATGTCCAAAATGTATGTACGCGCATAACTCCCGAAAAACTGGATCAAATTGGATATTTTTTTTTAAAGAAGTTGGATCGAGGGCAAAGCCGCGGGCAACAGCTAGTACTTGCCAAATAAAAATCTAATGTGGTCGTGGCTCGTGAGCCTACCGCGATCGTTTCGTTTATACTGTTCTTAATAGTAATATCGATCGTATATCTAATAATGTATCAATACAATATTTGCGCACACTATTAGGAATAGGTTGCAACATAAATTATTTTCAAAGTTCAAGTCAAGTTTCGTTAGCCAGACTGTACCTAATAGTAAAATTGTTTCGCATTTTGGTAGGGTGTTCAATACTATTTTAATAAATTAATAATCTATGCTGTAGTGACAAACCACAGCCAACAGCCAAACAAATCAACGAGCCATCACATCATAGACGTAGAATCACAGAACAAAGAACCAAGAGGCTCTTTCTTCTACTTGTAGAATAGGTAGCATTCTCTTTCTACGCATAACATCCACACAAACCTCATTGCATGAACTATCAAATCAAATAACAACAATGTCAGACGAAACGTCATCATTTTCTTCTTCGTTTAAATCAATCAACAAAATGTAAAACTTCAAAATCCTCGTATAAATATGCTATAAAAAAAATTAAACGCTGAAAAAATCCGATAAATAACTGACTAAGAGATGGCGGAACAATGTCCTCTATTGACGGAAAAATGTTGAGACATGGGAGCTAATAAAGGCGACGTTTCAGCAGTTAGTGGACTCGAGTTCAGCTTAAACCAGCTGTTAATGGTCATAGGTTCCATAGTCATATTGGTGCTACTCTTCCTCGTCGTCTGCCACATCACCTGCGGAAAGCTTTGAAGTATTCAACGGAAAATGAGCGGAGACGTGTCTTGTGTCAGCATAGATGTTCTTCAATTGATACTGGTCGCCTTTGCGTTTGTTACTCTCCTTATTGTTATGAGCTGGATGTGCAAGTACTTCTCGGGAGTCTCTTGAAATGGGTGTGAAACATTGTGAACTTGAAGTGAGTCTCACCAGTTTGCTAACGCTGGTTGGGTCGGCGGCGATTCTGGTCGTGCTGTACCTTATCTGTTGCTATGCTATCAGTGGTTTTAAGAAAACTTGCTGTTCGTGATAGCCATGGCAATCAAATCAAGCCGAGACCCACCTACTATTGACTTAACTGAGATAATTATGGTTGGTTGCTCGTTCATTATTTGGGTAATTGTTATGCAATTTATGTGTGACTATGTACGAAGTATTCCGCCGTAGCGAACTCATCTAATTTTCATATTATGCGGGCGAAATGGGACGCGTAAATTCAGATATGTATCAAATATAACTGGTCGACGTTCGACTTACACTTGTAAATTCATTGGAAACGAACAGAAAACATTTGCCTTGCTACTCTGCGCAAGAGTAGCGGAGTAGCAAGGTAAATGGTTTTTGTTCATTGAAATGGATTTCCGCAAAATGACGCCTGGTTCAATAAAATATTAATTAGGAACATTGGTTATGTAAAGTTTATGCAACAATAAAAGGTTTTATCTGCTTAAGTTTTTTTATTCAAGAAAACAGTTGGAGCTATTTTCTCGAGTCGCACTACATTATCTAGTAGGTGGTTATTCCTCGATCAATTTTAGCCATAATGACGATTCTGTCCAAAGACGAATCTGCCCATTCAAGATTCTGCCGTACACCGAAGGAGGGGCAGTTTATCTTATAATGGAGTGCAGAAAACACTGCGTACTTACTGGTGTTTATAAACTCTGACAGAATAGAAGTACCTAAGAGGAAAGAAGGGCCTGCATTACCGATTTATACCAGAAGAATTGTGATTTAAGACTGCGTGTTGCTACGAAACTACACAAATCAAATTAGTTTTTCGGCAAGTTGACAGGGCAAGCACTCATACCAAACTATCAGACTAGCTGTGAGAACTCCTCATCACCAAAATAGCTACGATATGACCGCGCCTGAAACTTCTCTCTCTGTAACTCTGTAATGTCTTCTCAATTATTGACTGACGCATTCCCAACGTACCGGGATTGAGACCAATATACGACCTGGGGCCGTACCATGACGTCTTAATGCGTTTCAGTTTAGGTTCGCTCGCTGTCAGATTCATGCTAAAAGTGACAGCTAAAACTTGAACTGAGTCGGAATTAGGACGTCATGGTAGGGCCCCTGGAATACGCAACCTAACGCTGTGTCAGGGTGCGACCACACCGCCGCTTAAAAAACGGTGACGTTACGGAATCGCAATAAAATGTATGAAGAAACGGTGAGAAAACGTGACGCATATGACACGTCACTACGTATACTCGGCGGTTTGGTCGCACCCTCACTCGTCTCTCCATATTAACTTGTATAGTACACAAATTATCAAGCTGGAGGTATCTTCCGGGATGTACATGGTTGTGTGCCGTCTCGTAGCCAAACCCTACGAAGCTATAGTGATTTGGAACGTCGCTTGAACCTAAGCGTAAAACGAAACGTTGCCAAACCTATTAGCACGGCTTGTAGAAGACAATAGAGAAGGCTCATGCAGGTGTATAGGGCAGAGGTTAAAAAAATCCACCTTCCGAGTTACGAAACGAGTTAGCCTAAAGTTAAATCTGTAAAATTTTCGCCGAAAGCAAACCGTGCAAATGGGATTGCATTTTAATATTAATTAGAAATAGCACTAGCTGGCTTTTCAGAGTTCCGCGGTTGTCACCGCGCGTAACAACCAATTTTAAATTGGTCTGAACGCGATTTGGTTAATTAGTTAATTTGTTTTAAATCACGTGGTTCAGCGATGGCTATGTAGACCTACCTACTTGGGTGAAGAGTGAATACGTCAAAAGCTCTTCTCATACTGGATAGAGGATGGAGCCAGGACTCTATTAGAAGGTTCAGGGGGGTTACCATGACGTCTCAATGCGATTCAATTCCGATTCAGTTTAGGTTCGCTCGCTGTCAGATCCATACTAAAAATGACAGCTAAAACCGGAACTGTGACGAACGTCATGGTAGTTAAGGCCCCAGGACCATGACGTCTTAATGCGTTTCAGTTTAGGTCGGCTCGCTGTCAGATTCATACTAAAAGTGACAGCTAAAACTTGAACTGCGTCAGAATTAAGACGTCATGGTAAGGCCCCAGGGGGCCTACCATGACGTCTTAATGCGATTCAGTTTAGGTCGGCTCGCTGTCAGATTCATAGTAAAAGTGACAGCTAAAACTTGAACTGCGTCAGAATTAAGACGTCATGGTAAGGCCCCAGGTACCTTTTCAAATTTCATAGACTTCGACTGCTTGTCATTTACCACCGACTGTCGTTAGGTATAGTCAGCGTCATAGATATCGTTACGGTCAGTGTCCCAATATGTCGGTACACGGCTGTATGTCAAAGGAGTAATAGCGTGTTCTGATATATTTGACCACTTAAGACTTAGACTGTAACGATATATATGTCGCTGACTGTACCAAAACATGGAATTGAAGGAACGTGGACGGTTTGTAAAATTGTATATTTTATATTAAAAAATCCTTTTGACAGTGGTTCCAGCTGATAAAACTTAAACGATTCGTTGAAGCTGTGAAGACGACGTTTTCTGATCGAAGTTGCGTTGCTGCATTATGCTTAAAGGCAGTATCTCTTCCGAGGCTCGCGGCAGATGGCAGAAACAGATTTGCAGTCTGACGTCAGTTACCACCATTTAGATTAGTGCCGATCTGGGGCCTTACCATGACGTCCTGATTCCGACTCAGTTCAAGTTTTAGCTGTCACTTTTTAGTATGAATCTGACAGCGAGCGAACCTAAACTGAATCGCATTAAGACTTCATGGTACTTACCCTCTGTTGTGCGGCATTTCTAATCGCGTCTCGGAATGCTACCTTAACATTTAATCTAGTAAGTAATTTACGAAACCCTTACCTAAACCGGTATGGTGTTATGTAGTCTACTATTCAATGTTTTATGGCGATTTTTCGTCATTAGCTGATCGGCAAAATTTTAATTTTGTTACAAGAACACTCAGAGTTAACTCTTTTAAAAACTAAAGACGAAAAAACATCCTTGAGCAAATTATCGATGTACCTATGTTAATTGCGTGTTAGTCCATACTTATTGTTAGAGGCTAGCAGCCTTATTCATAAAAAGTTAGAGGCTCGCTATAAGCTCACTATAGGACCGATGCAAAAAAACATGATAAACGTAAATTAGCGCTAATCAGTTCATCAAGGCTCTGTTAAGTCTTCCGAAAGTTAGTGGACCGCAGACCCTCCTTTATCTCTCTGCTATTACAAAATGGCCGCCACACATGTGAACAGCTGATTTTGGCAAGAGGAAAACCATACGCAAGACAGTTTTTTTTGTTTTAAGTTTTTATTCCCTCCGGGAAAGGTAAAGGAAACTAGATCCACACTGACTACTCTGTCGTGTTGATTCGCTGGTTTCCCGCTAATTCGCTGCCACTGCTGTAAATTTTTTTTATCCACTAAAAGGCCTTTTTTGGTCTATGATTTGTCAAGGTGACAACATAACGCGTCTAATCCATCCATCAACAGCTAACAGACTGCTAGCAAGCGTTTATGAATCATACTTTTTAACAACTGTCAAATAAGCTTAATCAGTCTGTTAACTAATGGACCGATCAAAGCTCAATTAAGGATTTTTTATGAATAAGGCTGTAGATCTATTTAGCATTAACTGGGTACAGTAAAGTCGGTGATCGAATTCAAGATCAAAAATAATTGTAATGTCATTGTCTAATTTTAGTTTACATTTTTGATCCCTAATTCGATCACCGATTTTACCTACAGTCGCGTTCTGCGTTAGGTACGATCAAGAGACCGAAGCTTTAGGTAAAGTTCTGTCTTGACCGTTTTTCGGTAGCCATGGACATGCACTTAGTCCAGAATTTGAATAACAAGCTGCCTCAGGGGGCAATCCTTTTGTGGCTCGCTACTGTGTGTGAAAGTTAATGCCTATTCGGACTTAGGTGAACTTGCTTTTTACTCTCTGCTGCTTGAAAGTCATAGTAAAGTTTTCGACTCTAAAGCCGGCTACGCAGACACCTGCCGCAGGGGCAATGCTGGTCGCACGGCGGTCGGGGCAATTTCGGCTGTTCTAAAAATTGCCCCTGCTTGCCTATATATATCACAATTAATTTAAATTAAAATTTAAATTAAATTTTTTTTGGAGCCCTTTGTCATTCTCATCCCACTATCGTGAAGCATAAAAAATGTTAGGACTTGAGTACTGGTAGTATTCGGATAAGAAGTGGAAAACGAAAGAAAATAAAAAAAACTACCAATTGTTAGGTACCTACCAATATTCGTTAGCATTTATGTGTGTGGAGTTTGGTTGGAGCGTAACAATTAAAAAAAAGCGACGGGTAGCACTCCGGTAGTGCCGCGAGAAGTGAAACAGCAGCTTAGATTAGATTTTAATGTTGTAACCTCAATACGCGTACCCGACACTTCAAAAATCGAACGCAATTCATTCGTATTTCAAAACAAGCTCTTAGAAGATCCTGATATCCTGGTAGGTACTTGAACTTTCCCTCCGTCTTACGTCTGACGCGAAATTATTTTCATTTTTTACCCACTCCAAAAAGCGCACAGCGCCGCTAAAGAAATTTCACTTCAAAAAGACAGATTTAAAATAATGACAAAGTACCTGTATGGCATGGATTGACATCAGTGAGCTCGCAATAAATTACTCCGTATTCCCAGCAGTCCTCTGGATTGTCAATCTGAACAAATGTGGTCGAAAACGAACAAATTGTCGGTCAACTTTGTGACGAACATGATTTGTTCAGGCTGAATCAAATCAAAATAGGCTATGACTTTTTGTCAAAAAAAAAATTGAGTTCATTCAGAAGCCAGTTTCCTTGCAGTGGTTCTTAGACATGTTTGGTAAAAATCGATCCAGTAGTTTGAAGAGTAATCAGCTCTTGATGTAAGGCATTTTTGGCATCAAATTGAATCATTTATCCATTTACGTAGATTACCTAAGTACTAATCCATGGAGGGGTTTAATTTATTTATATTATTAGGGGCTCCTTAAAAATTATGCTTGCTTGCTTGCTTTCCTAGGGGTCTGTGACTGAAAAAGGTTTAGTAACACTGTTCTATAATCTACCTACTAGCTTCTGCCTGTGACTGCGTCCGCGTAGAATTAGCAATTGACATTGTTTATCGCAATACTGTGAGATCTATGCAATTTTCCGGGATAAAAAGTAGCTTATGTTTTAATCTAGGGTACCAGCTATCTCCGTTCCAAATTTGAAGCAAATCCTTCCAGTCGTTTCAGTGTGAAGAAGGAACAAACATACACACTCACTCACATCGTCACATTATCGTCACAAACTTTCGTATTTATAATATTAGTAGGATGGTAGAGTCTGTACATTATGTTCGCTCTGTATATCCACTGGTCTTACAGATAATGATCTTTAATTTTCACTTTCAAGTTATATCCTCGGGTATCGGGGAAACTCGAGGAAATCTACATTGTTAGCGTGTTATCATATATGAAGATGATATCTGCCACAAATTGGACCAGCTTGCGTTATTATAGTGTTCTTTCTGTGCCAGATACGAGTTACTGTGTGAAGTCAAACTGTGTGGTGTAATTACGTTAGTGAAATAGGTACTTACAGGCCCGAGGGGTTACCGTCCTTGTCGTATAAAAACATGCATTTTAGAACTTGGGATGCATATAATTAATCTGGAATGAATGAGCTAAGGCTAAGCTACGAAGAGTGGCCCCCTCGAGGGACCTGGTTATACTTAAAGGTGGAGTAGTGGTTGGACCTAAGAACAACCTAATATCAGTCTTCAATCTTTTGTTTCAGATTTATTCACAACTAGCTTCTGCCCACGACTTTGTCTGCGTAGAATTAGACCTACATTAGGCAGCTGCGGTCTTCGATATGTTTATCGCTATCCCGCGAGAACTATGCAATTTTCTGGGATAAAAAGTTGCCTATATTTTAATCTAGGGTACCAGCCTATCTTCCTACCAAATTTTATTCAAATCCGTCCAGTCGTTTTAGCGTGAAGAAGGAACAAACATGCACACTCACTCACTCACATCGTAACATCGTCACATCGTCACATCGTCACATCGTCACAAACTTTCGCATTTATAAAATTAGTAGGATAATGTTAAAAAATTCTGAAAGTCCTCAGCCGCGTTTCATCCGAGCTCTCTTACTTAAAACAAAATAAAATCGCTACTCATTGAAGACCAATTAAAATTCAGGCAGCGCTTTCAGCACTCGAAGGCTGTAATTTGTAGCGGCTACGATCTCCTGATACCCTGTTGAGATGAAGATCGGAAACCTTTTGTTATCGCCAATCCGACAAAGGTACGCGTTCATGGGGGTCGGGCAGCTATTAGGATTACTCCTTCATTTAAGCTTTAAGTTAGAACGTACCATCAGCCAAATATGTGGTCTATCACCCTAAGGTTGAAATTCCTTTGCACGTCACAATATATAACGTCGATAAGACAGGCTGTCAACTTGAAAGTTCGACTTTAGCGACATTTTCATTTGATAGGAAGTTGGATGAAAATTGATAGACCACTTATTTGGGCGACCGTACCATCAGCATCAGCCAAATATGTGATCTGCCACACTAAGGTTAAAAATTTGCACCTCATACCCCTCCTGGGGTAAAGTCGTTTCGTCACAATGTCACCTATTTCTTACTAATCCAATGAAAAGAACCATTGAACTGAGTGACAAGTGACAAAACGGCACGTGGTGCTAGCTGTTCGAACTACAATGGAGGTTGATTCTAATTGGAGCACATTGTCGTCGATACTCTTAGAGCATTAAAACAACCGGAGATGACCATGGGTATTCCCTTCTGTTGATAAGTCTAGTTAGCTAGTTTCGCGGTTGGTGCCGCCTTAAGAGATGGAACTGAAGAAAGAAGAAGCCACCGTAAAGATGTTTCTAAGTATTCGTTTCGTAAATACTTTGCCGTGAACCGTGAATACATGTTTTTCTTTTTAGGGTTCTACCCCTGTGGGAAAGAGGCGTGACGATATGTATGTATGTATGTATTTATGTACCTCAAAAGGAAAAAACGGAACCCTTACAGGATCACTTTGTTGTCCGTCCGTCTGTCCGTCTGTCAAGACCCTTTTTCTCAGGAACGCGTGGAGGTATCAAGCTGAAATTTTATATCAAATACACAGGTCCACTGCCCCTTAGAGCTGTGAAAATATCAAACTTCTAAGCCAACGAAATCAAAAGATACAGCCGTATATGCCGCAAATTTCCGCAACTCTCAAGAGAATCAAAACCTACAGGGTACTTCCCGTGAACGCAGAATCTTGAAATTTGGTATGAAGGTAGGTCTTATAGCACAGATTAAGGAATAATTGCGAAAACCGTAAATATGTATGTATGTCTATATATATCAGTGACCAATATAAACTGCGTACATTTTGCTTTGGAGCAGGGCTCTGCTTACACTCGTTTATAGATATTTATAGATAATGATATGGAACCCTCGGTGCGCGAGTCCGACCCGCACTTGGCCGGATTTTTCTTGTTGGTGCTTAAGTGTGAAGCTAGAGTTAATGTCTGACAATTTCGTTTTAAGTCTGGTTCTTGTCTGAAATCACGTATTACTTTGTAAGGAAATGAAGACGGCAAGACCCCTCCGATTCAAATAGTGCTCTAAGTCAATACGCGACTGGCCTTCCGATATGTCGGACTCCAAATTATCTACATACATTAATATGTAAATTTGAGGCCAGTAGGTTACTTGCGTACTATGTGACGAAGTCCGGTTTTCAGTAAATTGGGTCCAATAACGTTACCTAGCTAAAATCATTGAAATTGGATAAGTGCATAGAGAAGAATGATCACGCGACGCAAGCAATATTCTATCTCGCTTTCACGTGTCATGTTTATGACTGTCCCGCGGGAACTATGCAATATTTCGGGATAAGAAGTAGCATATATTTTAATGTGGGGTACCAGCTATCTTCGTTCCAAGTTTTATCCAAATACGTCCAGTCGTCTTAGCTTGAAGAAAGAATAAACATACACACTCACTCACATCGTCACAAACTTTCACATTCATATTAGTAGGATGCGAAAGTGACTCTGTCTATCTGTTACCTTTTCACGCTCAATCTTTTGCATCTTACTTTAGTAAGTCTAAGTTAGTATATACATAAATGAGCCGTCGTGTTTTATACACTAGGCTGTTCATTTTATCCACCAAAGTACCAAGACGCCTAAAAAACAGAGTTTTCTTAATCAACCTGTGACATACGCTAAGGCATCTCAAATTTACTAAAAAACAAAAAGCAGCAACTCCAACTGCAATCACAAACGATTTGGAACCCTGTCGTCTGTGTGTAGAGTGTAGAATAGCACGTTTAATTTTGAGTTATTTCTTTTTCAGTTTCACACGTGCGGTATGAAACCACGTCTTCTAATTCTACACAAAGGATTAATAAGCTGGGACACGAGGCTGACTCTTAATTAATAGGTACCTTGAGAAATATGGCGCAGTAAAGCACAAGTCTGTTCCACTTTACCCAATGAACGAATAGATAAGATCAAAGACAATCGACATTTCACGCATGGCATAAACCACTTACAGAGCCTCTAGTGTAAGTTTTCGCATATAAAAACGTCTCGAACGCGTTCACGTAAACGTCTCAATTACTATGGAATAATTGGCAGCGCCACTTGCGGATCGAAACGGCAACTAAAATTTCTCATAGTATTTGACAGTTTAACGCAAACGTTATCGAGACGTATTTTGCTATCGAAAACTTACACTAAGCATACAGTATGCTTAGTGTAAGTTTTCGGTCACAAAATACGTCTCGAACGCATTCGAGACGTTTTTATATGCGAAAACTTACACTAGAGGCTCAGTATGCTTAGTGTAAGTTTTCGGTCACAAAATACGTCTCGAACGCATTCGAGACGTTTTTATATGCGAAAACTTACACTAGAGGCTCAGTATGCTTAGTGTAAGTTTTCGGTCACAAAATACGTCTCGAACGCATTCGAGACGTTTTTATATGCGAAAACTTACACTAGAGGCTCAGTATGCTTAGTGTAAGTTTTTGATGGCAAGATACGGCTCGATCACGTTTGCGTTAAGCCGTCAAATACTATGAGAACTGTTTGTTGTCGTTTCGTTCCGCTAGCGGCGCTGTCAATTTTCCCATAGTAATTGAGGCGTTTAACGCGAACGCGTTCGATACGTTTTTCGTGTCAGAAACTTACACTAGGGGCTCTGAAGACATTACTATAAAACGAGTTGAGTAGTAAAATTTAATTTCAAACGTCTATTAAAAAGAAATTCATTACGTGGCAAGTTGATTTTTATCATTGCTGGCTACCCGAATTTTCTTAGGCCCACTTGAACAGTCCAGAGTAAAAAATTTAATCACTAACTCGGGGTTAGGTTTGACAGTTCTATACATTTTGACACTACTTAGCCCCGGGTTAGCATCTAACACGGGGTTAAGTCGTTAACCCTGATCCGTGCAAGTGGCCCTAAGTATGTTAACCCTGGTCCATGCGAGTGGCCCTAAGTATGTTAACCCTGGTCCATGCGAGTGGCCCTAAGTATGTTAACCCTGGTCCATGCGAGTGGCCCTAAGTATGTTAACCCTGGTCCATGCGAGTGGCCCTAAGTATGTTAACCCTGGTCCATGCGAGTGGCCCTAAGTATGTTAACCCTGGTCCATGCGAGTGGCCCTAAGTATGTTAACCCTGGTCCATGCGAGTGGCCCTAAGTATGTTAACCCTGGTCCATGCGAGTGGCCCTAAGTATGTTAACCCTGGTCCATGCGAGTGGCCCTAAGTATGTTAACCCTGATCCGTGCGAGTGGCCCTAAGTATGTTAACCCTGGTCCGTGCGAGTGGCCCTAAGTATGTTAACCCTGGTCCGTGCGAGTGGCCCTTAGTCGTCATGAAATTGAGCCCTTTAATCGCCGTAACAAACTCACTTGCAAAAACGGCCACTTTTTTATTTTTAGGAAATTATTATACTTAATTTAATTTAGGATGAGAAACCACAATAATGTTATATTGCGGCTCGTGAACTGTAATCTCTTTACGATTTGTACTACATTAACAATTGACGCCACGCAAATAAAGTGGCATTAAAACAATTTTATTTTGCGGCTGCCAAACTATTGCACTGTACTGTTTGCTAGGTAAGAAATAGTTGACCAGCCGCAATATAATGTTATTGTGGTTTCTCATTCTAAATTAATTGAAGTATAATTTTAACAAAAAAGAAGGTACCTACTTAACTTGAATTGCTTTTCTCGTTTATTTAGTGAAAGTTACAAACAAAAAAATAAAAATAAAAACCGAATGTGGCCTGGCTGAAATAGCTAAGTAACTGCTGTTTTTCGCAAATGTGTTTATAATTCCTACATAAAATGCCATAATTTTAAAAGTACCTACGAACACTGCTGTCAGTACCTAACCACAGTTCAGTAAACCTTTCTGCACATAAAACAATGATAGTGCACTAAAAGTTGTGCATCTTTGTTACCCGCTATGTGGGTGTCGGTGGTCATTAGTATAACGACACGTCTGTTGTTACTTAATTCTAAACAAAGTCGTTTTAAATTCAGCATGTTGCTAGCAGCGGTGTAGTTTCATCGCATACCTGAGTTGGAGCTCCGCGAATAAAGTTAATGTTAGTTGAAAAAGTGAATAAGGCAACAAGAATGCTTTGTTGTGAACACAAGTTAATCTGTTCCTGCGAAGTAATAAATTGCTGTACATTAGTGACATAAGCCGAGCAAAATTGGGATATCGTAAGAAGAAATTCGACTAAGTTAAGTGCTGAAAAGACTAAACTTGACCCAGCGGTTTGACCAACGGTTTTTGACGTGACACGTCTTATAATTAGATGGAGCCGGCTGCACGCACGAAAAAACATGACTCATGCGGCGTTACCTCGCTCTGAGGCGTTCCATTTAAGGCTTGAAGTGCAAGCGAGAGCGCGGAACGAGCGACAAAGAGGCACAATCGGCCTCCATGTTCGGCAGCGTTCCTACTTGAGTCAGCGATGCGTCCGCGTGGACAGCTGCTATACAATAATACATTTACATGGTTTCGTCAAGTATGAAGTGCAATGAATTAAAGTGAATGAGGTGTCAATTGTTTATAGCTTATAGCAACGATAATTGCGGTGATAAAGGTAATGATTCTTTCGATATTAAATGTAATGTTCAGTGATATATTGTCGAATATTCGTGCTTTCATCATTATAATAAATAGCATCGGTCCGCCAGTGCAGCGATTGTAGGTTATCTTCACGTCTACGTCTTTGTCACGTTCAACTATCGCCAGTAAACCGACTTTACAACCGATTTTTTTTTAAGTAGATAGGCTCGTGGGTTCAAATCCGGGCTCGCAGCTCTGAGCTTTTCGGAATTCATGTGCGTAATTAGGTATAAGTATTTGAAATTTACTATAAGTTTTTCGGTGAATGAAAACGTTTTGAGGAAAACTGCACTCACCTCCGTGTTCAATTGTTGTAAGTTCCCAACTTGAGAGATGAATATTCATCCCTTTAAGTAGGTATTTATTTTATTGCAAATACCTATTTCAAAAAATCTACTATTTTAGACAAAAAGAATTTCGTCTTGTACTCGTAAAAGCCTACAATGTTGTTACTGTTACTTACCTACAACATTCGTTTTAAATTGAGAAGAAATAAATACGTGGTTAAGTTGCTTTTAGGGATTGCAATCCCGCAGCTCATTCAATCCCGCGGGATTGATATGCGGGATTACTCAATCCCGCGGGATCCCGCGGGATCCCGCAACTTTGAAATTTATGTTATAAAATCAAATAGAAACTACATAATTTTTGTGTAAAAACCAACTTTTACTAAACATTTCGTACATTAAGAGCGTTTATCCATACCGACCTAGCAACGTCGCATTCCTAGTGCTCTCCACGACCACTTCACAGAAATTGAATAAAGGATTAAAATGTGGTCTATACAAATTCATCGTTTTTATTGTATCAATGTGTCCAATAAAATAACTAATCGTGATGGACTTTTATTTTCGTACTAGCTGTTGCCAGCGACTTCGTCTGCAAAAAATTAGTTTATCGCTATCCCGCGGGAACTACGCAATTTTCCGGGATTAAAAGTAGCCTATGTGCTATTCCAGACTTTTCTCTATCTATGTGTCGAATTTCATCCAGATCCGTTTAGCCGTTCTGACGTGATTGAGTAACAAACAAACAAACATCCATCCATCCATCCATCCATCCATCCATACTTTCGCATTTATAATATTAGTTAGATTAAAGGGATAAAATAATCGTATCGATGTATCGTTTAATAAGAAAATAAAAGTCAATCAATTATTGCATTAGACACACTAAAAGACACAAAAAAAAAAAGTGCACTACAGACACACATTTCAAACTTTCATTCAATTTCCCTTTAAATGTTTGGTATAGTTTAATAGTTTTGTAGTTTTATTATTTTTAATTCAGTCTTATTTAATGACTAATAATAATCAAATCACAACTTTCTTTTAGATGCTATTACTATGTTATCAAACTATGGTGATAATACGCTCTTTATCGCTAGTTTGAGCACCAAATTTTTAATTTGCGGGATCCGCGGATCCGCGCTTTAAAGGTGCGGGATCCAGCAGATTAATAAAAGCTGCGGGATCCCGCGGGAATGCGGGATCCCGCTTTGCGGGATTGCAATCCCTAGTTGCTTTTTGTAATTATTTCTGACACAAATCTTCCACAACTTCCAGCTTTATTGCAATCTTTGGAATTTGCTGCAGCACCTTATAAAAACAACAGCTTCTTTTTGAAATTCTCTCATCATTCTCCATTATTTATTCCGTTCTTTAAGCCCGAGTGACATATCAGTGTGTCAAACGGTAAGTAATGTAATTAATCATTGTTTGTTTCACAATAAATGGATTAATCCCCAGGAGGCAAGGAGACAAACTGCGCGATAGAAATGCTGGATGTGATATTAAGTAAAAAACAGTTATAATTGATCAATGGTAAAAACTGTGTTGATGTTGACGTTGTTTGAATTGTGGCCGCTCTGCATGCTATAGGTACCAAGTAGTACCAGCTTCGCCTAACTTGCACGGCACAAGAGCTTTGTCACGTGCGAGATGGACTACAGATCTCTTTCTTTCAACGAACGGTGAGAAAAAGACGGGTAATCTTGCGCGCGACACAGCTCTTGCGTCACCCATGCTAGCCGTGCTGAGGGATGCTGTTACTACGTGTTATAGTGGATATACATAGTGGTATCTTTGATGGCCCTTCACGTTGACAACCTTCGTAATTTCAGAAAGGCAACTCAAACGTCAATGCGAAAAATGCGACATTGGATGGATGAGTGGGGAGTCAGTGGAAAATAAAGGATACAGGACAGTTGTGATTTTACGATTGTTTTTGACCTAAGTACTGGCAACAAGACTATCGTACCTTTGAGGTTAAGCGCAGTTATCAACTCGACACTGGATCCGCAACTTGAGCCGTTTAGTATCCTTTGTTCGTAACTCCGTTCATCTAAAATCCGATTGCTTGCATAAGTCTCCCTTTGCGTCGAAAGTCCGAGGTTGGCTCAATAGGAGCACCCTTTGGCATGCTAAGTTAAAACCCCCTTGCTGAGTTGTTCGTCTGGCGCCTCGCTCTCTCTACAGTAAGCTGTAAAAGCCTTCTAAGGATAACAGCAATAGTTTGTTCGAGAAAAAAACTCCATATATACTTCAGTCAGAGCAACTAATCGCCATGGTAGTAAAGGCATTGGCTCGCCTCGACACAAACCTAGTAAACCTTTTAACAAACGCATGGACAACTTGTGGTCACCGCGCTTTCGTTTGCTTGACGCCGCGCTTACGTTTCGCCGTCGGCGCGGAGACGTTAACCACTAGCCGTCAACCAGCCGTCGCTCCGCCGTAAGTGCGATGTCGACCAGCCGTAGCCGCGTTGCGATGCCCTTGCTACGTAAGTACTTTGCGTTTGCTTAATTCCTGGTTGACAGATAATTAACGAAGCGACATGTAGCATTCAATTAAAAATCATAACCTACAGTGGTGTATAATACTTAGGTAATTATTAAAGAGCTTTATACAATGATGCCATCACAAGTTTAGCGAAACATCTTGGCATGTCATTATTGATTTACTGCGAAAAGGTTCCAAAATGAACTCTGTTTGCTGTGTTCATAAACCACACCAGTATTTGCTTTCATCATGACTACATCCGCGTTTCCTGTGGCAAAATTTAATTAAAGCCCCTCTTCACAAGATTAATGGTACAGTGGGAAGAAGCAAGGAAAACATTCACGTGTCGGTGATAAATACCACACGTTTAAGTGGTGTTGCCATGTTCAGGTGTACGGAATTCCCTCAAATATTGTAAATAAAATATAATTTTTGGTGTAGAGAAAGCAAAAGGGTAAATAGCTTGAGTTTAAGTTCGCCTGTTTTCAGCTTTATACTTTTAGAACGTACGTCTACTTGTTTTTAACACACTCCTACTAATATAAAGAATACCTATTCTTGTTTGTGGTTTCCTCCCGCGTAAACGGATGTAAAACTTTGTGCATAGATATACCTACTATAACCTGGAAATGGTCATAGAATACCGTTTAAACTGAAAAACTGCATGTTTCTGGCGAGAGATCAACAAATGTAACAAACCTAACAACGACAATAACTGATCAACAAACCTAAGTTCGTTGAAGCTTACCGTTTGGCGTTGACCCTTCTGGCACGATTAAATGTTTAATATTACATAATGATTGTTGTTAAATGTTACTTATCGTCTCTAAATGCGAGGTACCTCTAGAATATTAACCCAAACATAACAAAAATGTATTACAGAAATAGTAACATACTGTAGCGACCCTAGCGCTACCTAGTCGTCGACTACATGAACTGGTAGCGCCGATGACGTCTCAATATACTACATCGCACCCAGCGAAGTTTCTTAAGAGGCTGACAACACCTAATTTTGTTGAAATTGATGTTATTTAAGCACTTTTCAAAGAAAGTGTAAGTAACACACAAAAAAAATACAAAAAAAAATATAATGATAATTTTCATCATATTTCAAACACGCTAGACGGACTCGATACATAATTGAACAAAATCGGCTCGATAGAAAATAATTGCAAAGATTGATCTTAAAATCATCATTAAACGGTTCTATGTCTATATTTTTTCGACGTATAGGTCTGCAATTAAAAACATGAAATCAACATATTCATACCTACACGGCTAACGAGTCATATTTCACAAATAATCCATACTTTTTTTTATTTCTTCTTATTTGTGTCTTATTTGCAAGGTTTTAGACGCGCGCCAAGCTCCCGGAATAAGTAGTTTCTTCTCTTTCACTCACAGGCACGCGAACCGTATGTGTGAAGAGTGGCGCTGCTTAAGGTCAATTGCTGTTGACAGCGCCTTAACGCTGATTCATAAATACAACTTCCAACTCTCTTCCTTCGGACTTTGGTTCCCGCATGACAACTGCCTGGAAAGAGATAGGTATCTCTATTGCGATACTCTTCACTCTACAATTATCTACATATACTTACGCATCCTCTAAGTCTAAGATATCACGCTTTGCGTTCATCATTTTACTCGTAATTTTGGGGAAAACGTTTCACCTTGCCACATTGAGCTGAAGCCATGTTATAATGTATAGGTGTAAGATTTCCCTACGAAATGAACGACTTTGATTAGGTGCGAAATTGAATAGTGGTTATGTTCTCATAAACCAGTATTAGGTAGTAGGGCCAAAATACTTTTTGATGCCTAAAAACCGGTCTCTCCGAATGAATATTAAATTTTATAGGAAATCAGTACAAATTAGTGAAAAAAGTATACTAATTTCAAAATATAACGTTATTGTCTAATACAGAAAACAAGATTTGATTGTGAAAAATATGTTATTTATTCGAAAATTACTTTAACGGCGTTGTCATTTTTAGTAACGCAGTAGTTCTTCGTACAAAATATTGCTGTCCTTGAGCAGTGTCTCAAGCTATGCTGTGCCATTTCTCACAATATTTCCTAGATGACGTGTTTGTCTTGAATACCAGTATACAAATGTAAGTTTGAACTTTATTACAATGCTAATAGATATTTTTTACAGTAATCATTTAATGGAATAAAGAGTGATTTCGTCTGTGTCCCCAACAAAGAATAAAATCGTAACTACCTAGCGTTGCTATATGAAAATAAACCTTAAAGTGAGTGTATTACATTTTCTTGCACTTCATTTGGTTCGACTTGTTGTAACTCTTATAACGAATGATAGCAACTGCGCGGGGGGAGGACGCTAGTCGGATCAATCGCATCACAATCGTTGAGAGAGGTGCGAGTGTTTATTGCGTGACCCCTGAGTTACCGCTGTCAAAAGGTACGTACTGACGTTATTTACATTATTATTATTTTTATAAGCAGTTAGTCATGTCTTGGTTCAGTCAGTGTTAGAAAATCTATATTTTGTTATTCTATTTAGTAATAATTTACAGCATGGTCAAATATTTACAACTGCGTAACTGCTACACTGCGTTACTAAAATGGTAACGCAGATGTTGCATCGGCAACGCAGTTGTTTTTAATGTATTTTTAATATTAGTAATACGTTATTAAAACCAAAATACCCATATATTGTTTCTTTTTTCTCAGAAATAACGCACCGCAGATGAAAAAGTAGCTTCTGGTTCGGATATTTCTGATGCAGAAGCCTTTTTTACACCTTGAAGGAGATGAGCAAGGCCCGTTTGTACTTAGTGACTGACGAGCCTTCAGCAAGTTTTAGCCAACCATCAGTTTCTAATAAGTATAAAATAAATGCAGCTAATTGATAACGAAAACGTTCATCCTTCAAAGATATCTGATGGTGTCCATGTTTTATAGTAAAAGTGTCTTCTGTTAAAGACAAACATTACACTTAGGTGTTGCTAGAAGTGAAGTTGATGAAGAAGGAGAGGTAAAAATTATGTTTTACAAGAATATTGACGTGGGTAAATGTTTTTTTTTTGTGTGTTGAATCAGCTAGGCTTTGTTATGTTTGAAGTTATTTCGAGTTACTTTATATTTCGTCGAGTCATAAGAACTTCAATTTTGTTTTGTTTTTATCATTATGCAAGATTTCTATAGAAAGTACCAAGTATTATATGTAAGAAAATACAACTGTGTTACTAAGCTTACTACTGCGTTACTGTTGTGTCCCTCGGATTACTATAGTATTTTCAGTAATACAAAGGCTTCTAATTATTTAAAATGCCTTAACTTCATACGTAGGTATTATTCATCAAATATGGACGACGATGTCGTCAATTGGTATTATTTTAAAGTTTATTTTAATCATTAATAGAAAAGTTTAAGTTTTAAATGTAGGCTTTAGTAACGCAGTAATCTAAATTTATGATAATGGTCTATGAAACTGATTATTTCTATGATTTGACTTCATAAGAGGTGCGTTACAGTTAAAAACTGACATGTTAGTGAGTCTCATTGTACAATTTTAATAATAAAACTTAAATTTGTAAAAAAGTAACGCTGTTGTTTAATTTTTCGACACCTTGGTATATAATTTACCACAAATATAGTTAAATCATTAAAACTATCGATGCAGAGGTATGTATATTATAAATCGAACCATAGCGAATCTATATCTGCATTAAAAAATAAGAAAATGAATATTTAAATTTAAAAAAAAAATTGAAAATTGTATGCTCATATTAGGCATTAAAAAGTATTTTGGCCCAGTAATTTAATAAGTGATGTATTACATGTTACGGGAACTTACAAATTGGGATTAATCGCGTGTGTTTACTACGAACAATGAAAACTGGCGGCTTTTTTACAGAGTTGCATGGTTTAATGTGATTTAAAAACAACCTTTTAAATTGAAAGAAAGAAAGAAAAAGAAGGACATTTTCTCTTTCGAAAGACAGAGAAATAGAGCATACACACAATTGTAGAAAAATGAAACATAAAACACAGACATGAAAAAATTGCTCAGACATGAATTGCTCTGTTTTAACTTTCGGAAAATTACCTACGCTAATGAGCCTTAAATACTCAGGATAAGTATACTTATGCATTCAAATCTCTTACCGACGTAATTGCTATGAGAATTTTAGCAGCGATAAAGCAACAACTCCTACAAGCAAAAACATTAAAAGTTTATAATATAACATGAGAGTTGTTAGGTAAGTACATAAAAGAAACGTGAATTAACAAACAACGGAACCAACCTTTCCTAAGTTTATTGAAGAATAAATAAAACCGAATTTGGCTTGCTTTAATTTGAAGTTCATGAAAACCACTCTCCCACAGAAATAAAATAAAACTTTTTTTTATATCGAATGCGATACTACAATTTTTTTTTCAAAAATATTGTTCGGTGGGTATATAACCCGCATTTTCTAACCATCATTAAAAGAGGAGGAGGTTCTCAACTCTAATGTTTTCTATTGGCGTGTGTGTCTGTCATATCTTCATCAACTGTACTGTGTAAAAACTTGACTGTGACACTTACAAACTATGGGGCTTTTTATTGATAAAATATTTTTCAAAATTGGTTCAGTAGATCCAGAGATCATCCCCTACAACCTCACAAATACAAGCCTTACCTCTTTATAATTATTAAGTAGTATAGATTTATAAAGACTAACATTGGTTGCATGAGCAAGAAGATAATCTCTTTCTGAAATGATTGAAAGTCGCAATAATAATGTGTATCAAAATGACGACTATTTAAAAAATTAGTATCTACATAATCGACAGGCGTTTAGATAATGGAGCATTTATTGATATAAAAAAATCAGGGCCCGATTTTTGAAAATACCACTCGAAAGTGATGAAAAATTGTGCTGAATTTGAGATACGAGTAGCTTAGAGGATACTTACGGCTCTCATTAATCTTGTGAACTAGTCAAAAATTTGATAAGAGCTGTTTTGAAAATATAAACAAATATAGAAAATATAAACAGCACGCTTATTACGTAACTCGTTCGCGATTACGATCGTTTTCATTTTGACAGTTCATGTATGGGGTGACAATTGGCATCGGAATCAGCTAGCTGTCATATTCATACAAGAACTGTCAAAATGAACACGATGGCGATTGCGAGCGAGTTACGTAATAAGCTAGCTGATTTACCACTTTCGAGTGGTGCTTTCGAGTGATGTGCTTTCAAAAATCGGGACCCGCTAATTTATAAAGTTTTGAACGAACATAATTAATTAATTTGCATTTTTCTATTATACTGCATAGGTCTTTGCTTTGTATAGATATTGGTGTCGACTAGTGCGTTTTAACTAATTTTGTAACAAACTTCTTTCGCATTTTAAACACTCGCTGACTACATTAGGTCCTCCCCATTCGCCTTTGTTGATAAAAATTGAATTTACACTCTTTGTACAAGTCCTCGATTCTGTAAAAAAGTCTTGAGTAAGTTACATTTAAAGTAGATGTTCTATGGAAGTTTTATATTGAACCAAAATCTTGTCGATCGAATTACGTTACTATACATAGGTACATACATGAATCACGTCTTTATCCCTTACGGGGTAGTCAGAGAATAAGGTAAAAGACCTAAAGGCCAAGATTAGCATGATTATGAGCGTATAGGTGGAAAGGGGAATCAAAAGGGGGGTGTTACTATGTAACACTAGACCCTCAGATAGGAAGATGGATAGATTTAGATAGGTATTTAGATGAATAGATAAGTTTAATACAGTTCGTGAGCTCTTAGAGCATTTATGTACACAGTTAAACAATAAACGTTATTCTATTCTATTCTAGAACAACTTTCGGGTCTTTCTTGCTGTATCACTCGCTCTTGTAGGTTTGATACTTGAATCGACCGATGGTACCCGAAACCTGAATGTCGTTCTAGGAGGCAAAGGACTGTACAGTCAACGTCGTATAGTTTGAAGCATCTGAGTCGGCCAAATATTCTGGTACAACATAGATATATAGTATATAGGTACATAAAACAAATGTGACAAAGGTGTGTAATTAGCAATTAACAAAATTATTAATCTTCTTCTCAATCGTTCCCTCATTGCTGAGGATCGTGACTCCGCTTCAGCATGTCGACAGCAACTCTCCAACGGTTACGATCAGCTGCCTGATGGAGAGCGGCGCTGATTGGTTGTTTGATCTGTTCTGAGATCTGGTCAGACCAACGTCTTGGGCTCCGGCCTCTGGGTCTTTTACCCTCAACTTTCCCTGTTACCATCAGGCGTTCCATGTTGTTAGCATCTCTGCGAGCAATGTGTCCAAAGTATCGCATGATACGCTGTGTGCAGGAGGCAGACAGACGCTGAGCACTCTCTATTTTTAGCTGTTCCAAGATCGATTTGTTAGTGCGGTAGGCTGTCCATGGAATCCTTAGCAGACGGCGCCAACACCACATCTCAAGGGCGTCAATCCTTTGTCTGTCGGTGGTTTTTAACGTCCATGTTTCTGATCCATAGAGAGCGATGGGAAAGACCAATGCATAGACCAGATGGATTTTTGTTCTATTTGAGATATTCCTGTCTCTCCACACCTTGCTCAGTTGCGTCATTGCTGTTTTAGCCATTCCAATTCGTCTCCGTATTTCGGGTTCACAGTTACCTCTATTGGTGATGACAGAGCCAAGGTAGGCGTAGTAGTATTAATCTTAATAATTAATTATTTTTAAATTAAAAATGCAGTGTCCATTACTAGTGCTTGTCATTAAAGTGTCTATAGGTGACAAACTCAAGTAAATGACCTGTGTAGGCTTACAGCCTTATTCATAAAAAAACCTTAATTGAGCTTTGATCGGTCCATTAGTTAACAGACTGATTAAGCTTATTTGACGGTTGTTAAAAAGTATGATTCATAAACGCTTGCTAGCAGTCTGTTAGCTAATGAGCTGTTGATGGATGGATTAGACGCGTTATGTTGTCACCTTGACAAATCATAGACCAAAAATGGCCTTTTAGTGAATTAAAAAAAGAAATTGACAGCAATGGCAGCGAATTAGCGGGAAACCAGCGAATTAACACGACAGACTAGGCAGTGTGGATCTAGTTTCCTTTACCTTTCCCGCAGGGGAAAAACTTAAAACAAAAAAAACTGTCTTGCGTATGGTTTTGCTCTTGCCAAAATCAGCTGTTCACATTTGTGGCGGCCATTTTGTGAGTTAGCAGACAGATAAAGTAGGGTCTACGGTCCGCTAACTTTCAGAAGACTTAACAGACCCTAGATGGACTGGTTAGCGCTAATTGACGTTTATGAATCATGTTTTTTTGCATCGGTCCTATAGCGAGCTTATAGCGAGCCTCTAACTTTTTATGAATAAGGCTGTTATTGTCTAACTCGCTCGCAATCGCCATCGTGTTCATTTTGACAGTTCATGTATGGGCTGACAATTGGCATCGGAATCAGCTAGCTGTCACATTCATGCAAAAACTGTCAAAATGATCAAGATGGCGATTGCGAGCGAGTTAGACAATAAGCCAATTAATGTGTGCGAATAGACCAATTAAAAAAATGACTTAAGCCCCTTATTAGTTCCGTACACTACTACATACAACTGGGGCCTTACCATGACGTCCTAATTCCGACTCAGTTCAAGTTTTAGCTGTCACTTTTAGTATGAATCTGACAGCGAGCGGACCTAAACTGAAACGCATTAAGACGTCATGGTACGGCCGCAGATCAATTTACTTAAGTATTTCACATATGACACGATTGCCCCAGCGATCAAAAGGCGCCATTTTATGTAACCCTCTGATAATAAAAGGCTTCACGCTACAATTCTATCAACAATCTCAACATTAACTATAACAATTTTCCCTCTAAACAGTTAATGCTAGCAAATTTTTAGGTGCCTATCAAAGGGTTATTTAGCAAGGGTCCTCGCGTCCGAGCAGAAAGGGTCAGCCAGTTATAAGCCCACTAGTTCCAATTAATTTCTAGTTTCACTTGTTAATTCGCTCTATAGGGATTGCGGTGGACATACAGGCGTCGTGTTTCAAAAACAATAAATAGACCGTCCGCTTAAAGTCCTCGCCCGCGTGGTGCAGGGGCGCGGGGTGGGACGACAAAGGGGGCCGAGAGAGGTGCGGGCGGCAGGCGCACTACCCACCCGCACCGAGAGAGGTCTTAATGATGAGCGACTTTGAATAATACTAATTGGCTAAGTAAAGTTTTTGGAAGAGGTGCAAATTATATTTTTATTCGACAGTCCACGTCTTAATAACCGAGGACCTGCAGCTCTTTTATTTTTATTCCCTCTTGTTAATTAGAAATATTTTTTAAGTGGTCGATTTGACATTTGTGAAATTTAATGGATGACTAGCTACGCGTGCCTAGAACTAGCTTGTAATAAAAAAAACTACGTCAACCGTACGTCAACTGTCACTTTTGACTGAAAAAACTATGTCAACCGTACGTCAACTGTCACTTTTGACTGAAAAAACTATGGCAACCGTACGTCAACTGTCACTTTTAACTCAAAAAACTACGTCAACCGTACGTCAACTGTCACTTTTGACTCAAAAAACTACGTCAACCGTACGTCAACTGTCACTTTTGACTCAAAAGTGGCAGTTGACGTACGGTTGACGTAGTTTTTTTTTTATTACAAGCTAGTTCTAGGCACGCGTAGCTAGTCATCCATTAAATTTCACAAATGTCAAATCGACCACTTAAAAAAATATTTCTAACTAACAAGAGGGAATAAAAATAAAAGAGCTGCAGTTCCTCGATTATTAAGACGTGGACTGTCGAATAAAAATATAATTTGCACCTCTTCCAAAAACTTTACTTAGCCAATTCGATTAGTCGATTATTGTAATCATTCGACTTAGTCGACAAATTTGAAAATCATTCGAATATTAGTAGTACTCAAAATCCACTCCATTCAGTCCAGTCGAGTTGACGTTGATATAACTAACAAGCTAACAACTAACGCGAGCACCGCGCCGAGTCGACACGAAGATTCCCGATGCGGTCCGAGCACTCGTCCAGCCGCCGATTAGTTACTAATATTATTAGTCGTTATTCGATTATCGGCATTAGTATATTACTAATTTCAAATTCGAATTACGATATTAGTAATGAATAATGATTCGAATCAGCAAATTAGTCGAAGTTGCCCATCACTAAGAGGTCTCCGCTGTCGTCCTACCCCGCGCCCCTGTGCCGCGGGGCGAGGGCGGTCGGTCTATACTCCCAGAGCCCTTATTATCTAGCGTTCAAAGTCTAGTAACAAATTGTAATGTTACTAACAACCGTTGGGGGAGAAAATTTCTCGAATGGTGACCATGAACCGGAAGACGCAAGTGTTGACAGGCCTCCCACTAGGTGGACCGACGCCTCTCCCCTCCTTCTGTTAGGGAAGGCAGCGGTGAGATGGAGAGCCCGTCATAGCCTCGTTGCTGCGAGCGCGGGAATGCATTAGGTGCATTTTCTAAACGTTAATAAAAAAGGTGGACCGACGACATCGTGAAAGTTGCGGGAAATCAGATGCAGTGGACGTCTTCAGGCTGATGATGATTTTTTTTTATGTGAATAGGAAGGCAAACGAGCACTTGCTCGGTACACCTGATGGTAAGCGATCACCACTGCCTATAGACACCCACAACCCCGGAGGGATTGCAGATGCGTTGCCAACCTAGAGGACTTAGATGAAATGCCTCTTGTGCCCGTAATTTCCCCAGCTGTCTTACTCTCCACACCGGAACACAGGTGCTGCTGCTGCTTAGCGGCAGGATTAGCGAGTAAGATGGTGGTAGCGATCCGGACGGACCTTGCACAAGGCCCTACCACCCGCAAAACCCGGATGATGATGATTATAAATGATTATGATTGATGAATGTGGATGAAGCGAAACCCTACCTCACATGCACATGCATACATACATATCGTCACTCTTTACATACATATGTTTGATTATAAAATATCTATCTAATATATCTGCATTCCGGTGGATTTGATGCCAATTGCATATCATTAGTGATTGTGTGGGAATTTGTATGAAATCGGTTGGTTTACATACATACACAAATAACGTCTTTATCCCTTACGGGGTAGACAGAGCCTAAGGGACAAGACCTACATGTCACGTTTAGCAAGATTGTGGGCGTACCTATAGATGGAAAATGGAGTTAAAATGGATTGGAATGGCTGAATTATCTATACTTCATTTAATTTAGAATGAGAAACCACAATAACATTATATTGCGGCTGGTCAACTATTTCTTTCTTACCTAGCAAACAGTACAGTGCAATAGTTTGGCAGCCGCAAAATAAAATTGTTTTAATGCCACTTTATTTCCGTGGCGTCAATTGTTACTCTAGTACAAATCGTAAAGAGATTACAGTTCACGAGCCGCAATATAATGTTGTTGTGGTTTCTCATCCTAAATTAAATGAAGTATATATAGTTTTTGTTAAGAAATAATCGTCGATCTACGCAACAGTGTGTCTCAGCCCAAATGGGGGTACCGTTATTTGAGTTTTATGTCTAAGTACAGACTTGTTTTGCATTTGTTTAAGGCGTAATGGGTGTCAGCAAGTTTTCTGTGAACATTAGAGTGGGCCCGTGTGGCATTATGGTTTGGAAGTTATTGATTTTGCATGCATGTGAACGTTTGAAAGGGATAATGACAGTTGATAATGTTGCTTTTGGGTATAAGGTAACGGCACCAGTGTTGGACAAGGACCCAGTAATGGACAATGAGTCTATAGTCATTTATTTATTTTACAACAGTAAATTTACAGCCGCATGATTTTTAAAGTAAGAATGAAGTGTCCATTACTGGTGCTTGTCAGCTTAAAGTGACCAACACTGGTGCCGTTACCTTAACTATGTAGGTACAATTATGGTATTGAAATGCAACAAATAGGAGATGTTTTGGAAAAAGGTCAGGTCAGGAGTACCCGAAACCGGCGAGCATCACATGAGATTGATGAATGTGGATGAAGCGAAAGAGGTAAGTACCTATGTCAGGATCGTAGCAAGTGGAACAAAGTCGTCTCTGCCTACCCCTGTGGGAAAAAGGCGTAGCGGTATGTAAGTATGTGCATGTGTATAATTAAGTGACTCAGACGCATTCGCTAAGAGAAACCGGTGTCGCCGAACTCTACATCAAAGTTTACTCCTGCCTTGAAATCTTGGCAATTATTAGTCGTAGCTTTTCTATTATAAAAACGTAACAAGTTCTGAATCTGTATTATAATTTGAACTTCCCACCTACAGAATATTGCTTGAAGTCCATTGTACAGGTATATAAACACCATCTAGCGTGAAGTAGCCAAACGATAACAGTCAGAAAATGTCAGTTGACTAAATAATAGTTTGCCATTGCACAACAGATGTCGTTAAAATAACTGCGTTGCAAAATGAACTCTGCTGAATGGGATTTAGGTTTACGTGATTGAAAATGTAACTGATGACAGCGGAACACTCGAGAAAATCAGATTCTGGCAAAATCATTCTGCTACTCGAACAGTCAAAATTAATTTGACGTTTATGCATGCAATTTTCCGCATAAAGGTGGCACTGTCTCTCGTCCACATGCCACTTCTAGGTTTCTCTTTCTTCTATGATGTGATGTGACTTGTGGATTGGAACGTTTATGCATAACGACAACATCCAAGCTTATTACGTAGGTAACTCGCTCGCGATCACCGCTGGGCTGACAATTGGCATCGGAATCAGCTAGCTGTCACATTCATACAAGAACTGTCAAAATGAACACGATGGCGATTGGCCTGCTCTGATCGCGTAAAACATCCAGTAGCATGCAACCCACTTATTGTTCAACACTGCGGTAACAATATATCGCTGTATGCAATGTCTCTCTAACACATAAATACTTATTAAACTTTCATGTACCCCCACAGCCTTGGATTGTGCATGTCGGTGCCGTGTTGAATATAAATTCACCGCTGTCTACACCCAGAACGGGGTACGTGCCCATAAGAGTGAGGGAGACAGCAAGAAAAACCCGAATAGCATTCTAAGAGAACACGGACTTTACGTGCGTTTATACGTTTTAGTTAAATGGTGTGGGCGAATTTTGTACTGGTGCGTGGATTTGTGTTGTATTAAAGTGAAATGCATCCATTTTGCAAGGAATGCGAAATTGCTTTTTCATTTTGAACAACGCGATACAAAGCAGTTTAATTCACAAAGCTGCGTTTATAATTTTGAAATACTTGTGCATTGAGTACGCTCTTAATGCATAACACCAGCAGTAATTGGCAAAGTAAAGTTTTTGGAAGAGGTGCAATTTATATTTATTTCGTCAGTCGACATCTTAATAATCGAGGAACTGCAGCTCCTTTATTTTTATTCCCTATAATTTATTAGAAATATTTGAATTAGTGGCCGATATTATGATATTTGTGAAATATATCGGCTGATAATCTTCATGCCTAGAACTAGCTTAGAATAAAAAAACTACGTCAACTGTCACTTTTGACATTGTCAAAAAATAATAAAATTAAATAGTAACATAAACTGTCACCATACCAGACACAGACCACAACATAACATACAGACTACCTTTTTTCTAATCAAAAACACCTCAGCGGCGCTGTTAGTGTCGGTAGAGGCATTGAAAACAATCGGAATTCATGTCAGATACCTAATCTTTTTGACAGCCAACCATTCCGAAGAGCGTTGAAAGCGCTGCACAGTTCAGCGAATAAAGAGCGCCAAATTTATTACATAGAATTGAATCCACTGCTGGAGTGTTATTGGTTATGCACTCGCTGCGGAATCCAAATTGGGGTATCATTTTGAATGTTTATAGTTAGAGCTTGAGAAAGTGTTAGTTCAAGGGCCTGTTTCATCACTCTCTCTTAAGTTTCAGTTACCTATGACGTCTCTGTCTGTTTCGTAGTAATAAATAGAGAGGGAATAACTGACACTTAGTTAAATGGCGCCCGGCAGACCTAGACGTCGATGGCGGGGTGAGTTGGACGCCTTCTTGAAGTACTGGACACACCGCAGCAAACCGGGAGCTATTGGCGTTGGGGGCTAAGGCGTTGGGGGGAGGCCTTTGCTCAGTGGGACACAATAGGCTCATAATAATAATAAGATTGTTTGTTCTCAAATCTTGGATGTTTTATGTAAGTATGTAAGTACTATCCGTTGTCTACACACGTACATCTAACTAATATTATAAATGCGAAAGTATGGATGGATGGATGGATGGATGTTTGTTTGTTACTCAATCACGCCAGAACGGCCCGACGGATCTGGATGAAATTCGGCACATAGATAGAGAAAAGTCTGGAATAGCACATAGGCTACTTTTTATCCCGGAAAATTGTGTAGTTCCCGCGGGATAGCGATAAACGAATTCTTTGCAGACGAAGTCGCTGGCAACAGCTAGTAGATACATAAATCACATCTTTATACCGTGAGGGCACGGGGTATATAGAGCCTAGGGTAACATGACCCAAGCATGATTGTGGGCGCATAGTATAATCCATTATCTAATGCACTTATTACAAGCTTTGCTTAATTACAACAAACCGGATAACTCACGTATAAAAAAGCCGAAAGAATGCTCCGACAATTGTTTCGGACTAATCCGTAGTCCTTCATCAGAGAGCGGTCGCCCCGGCGGCAGCGAAACGAACACACGGTTTGTTGTAATTATGTTTGAGTCTCACAGTAGTTTCATGTTGAAAGCTTTGCTTAGTTTGGGACTAGGTCAATTAAATAAATAAATAAATATTAGGGAACAATTCACAGAAATTGACCTAGTCCCAAAGTAAGCGCTAGTAAGGCTTGTGTTAAGGGTACTAGACAACGATATACATACTTATATAGAGAAATACATACTTATATAGATAGAAACATCCATAACTCAGGAACAAATATTCGTGCTCATCACACAAATATATGCCCTTACCAGGATTCGAACCCAGGACGCTTGCTTCGCAGGCAGGGTCACTACCAACTAGGCCTACCGCGTCGTCAAAAATTTGGTGTCAATTGTCCCAAGATATGTTATATCTTAAGTTAAGTATTTAATTTAGGCAAAAAAATAACGTCGGATAGCATTACAGTTGGCAATTAATTCACTTGTAAAGTCTGTTTCCTGAATAAATAAATCTTGAAACAACTGCACCTCTTACTTATCATAACAATAGAGACAAATTGCTAATTCTTTGTTTGCAGCCACTCTGTAAATGCATTTCCTGGAGTCAGTTTTATGTTTACATGCAATGCTTGTTTTGTAATTTGTCAGAATACTGCAAATTATGGCGCTAATAACAGTAAAAATTCTTTTAACAGATTTAGTACCTACGGAAAAATATACGATGAACATTTTGATCATCTCTAGTGGTTACCTGCTTTCACATTTCCACAAAGTAAAGTTGGCTCGATATTATAACTTAAAAGAACTTCTTATTTCCACAAAATAATGGTTGAATCTATGCAGTACCGTAAAGTAGGGTAACTTTGATGGTTTTAAAACTGCTTTAAAATCGATGTTTTCCATATTCGGTGAATGTTTGGCTTGTAGACACAAAGAAGATTAATGAAGACATCGATTGGGAGAAGTAAACGCGAATAACAAATACTTAGAATTTAAATTTAAAATTCAAAACTCGCAAAAAATACCTATACTTAGTGAAAACCGTACAACATTTTGGAAAAGAGCTGATACTCTTCTCTTCTCACTGCTAGACCAATTTTTACCAAACTAGGCTAAGAACCACACTGGCTTTCAAATCCGCATCGAAATCGGTCCAACCGCTTGAGAACTACATACATACATATCGTCACGCCTCTTTCCCACAGGGGTAGGCAGAGACTACTTTGTTCCACTTGCTACGATCCTGACATACCTCTTTCGCTTCATCCACATTCATCAATCTCTTCATACATGCTCATCGGTTTCGGGTACTCTTGACCTGGCCTTTCTCCAAAACGTCCCCAATTTGATCACGGAACGTCCGCCTAGGCCTTCCCCTCCCAACGCACCCATTCACACTCCTCATATAAATCTGTTTAGTTAATCTTCTTTCATCCATCCTCTCTACGTGACCGAACCAATTAAGCATACTTTTTTCTATCCTAGTCACTATATCTTCTTTCACACCAGCACATTCCCTTATCACACTATTCCTTATTCTATCTTTATCTTTTTTTTTTTTTCTTTTTTTTTGAGAACTACAATGCCACAAAAAGACACACACACACACATTGACGTCAAACTTATAACAACCCTCTTTTAGCGTTGGGGGCAAGAATGAGTGAGTTCATCGTGAACCTATTTTAGGCTAAGGCCGCACTACGGTTTTTTCCCGCAAGCGATAAACCGTCAAACCGCGAAACCGCCCGAGATGCACACACTGCGATTGAAAACCGCGAAACTGACCAGAAATTTCAGATGGATTTTAAGAGAGCTGTTTATATTGTTACTGTAGGTAAACTTCCTCCCAAAGTTTGTTTTTCACATTTCTATCACTAAACTGACGCATAGCAGTATCGTATAGCGCTGGTCTTTTGTGTACTTCCACTATAATTTTGGAAGGCAAACTTTCATATTCTGGTTCGTTGAAAACGGACTCAATCGGCGACATAATTTCGACGCCACAATAATAACGCAACGACTATTCACGGCGGCGGTCTGCCAAGTAATGACAGAAACCGCCCGCGGTTACCGCTTTTTTTTTTTTTTTCAAATGGACTTTGCTGTTAGCCTCAGACGGCTTTTACAGCTTACCGGAGATAGGGCAAGCTGCCAGACGGGCAGCTCAGCAAAAGGGTAGTTTTACTTAGCTGCCAAAGGGTGCTCCTATTGAGCCGACCTCGGACTTTGGACGCTAAGGAGAGTCATGCAAGCAATCGGATTTGAGGTTACCGCGTCAATGTGTGCGGGCCAGTATAAGTTCTATCAGTTACAAATTTGGCGCGGTTTTTTCCCGCGCGCCGATCTGTAACAAATCACGGTTTTAAAATCAGCCGCGGGGAAAAACCGCCAGTGCGGCCGCTTGCATTAGTTTACATGATTCATAAAGTCACGCGGTTAAAAACCGCGGCGGTTTAACCGCAGTGCGGCCTAGGCCTTACCAAAGTCGCCCCGAAGTTCAAAGTAAACGTAGGTTGAGGTAGGGTAATGATGTAGATAATTCCCAAACCTGCATTGCACAGGTGCCGCGAAGAGGGAACCACATCGGGGTGGTTGTGGGGCGTCGCAGTGGCACCGAGTGCTCCCGTATCGCCTCACATACGACCGAATAGGGAATCCGTGTGGTTTTTAGTGGGCACGCCTGCCGTCGCGGGAGAGCCCCACATACCCCCGGTGACCCTGTACCGGGCTGATGCATAAGGCGCATTTTCCAAACCATAAAAAAGAGCAATGCTAATGATGTAGATAAAATACATACAGTCTTATTTGATTTTGCATTACATACAAAAACCATTGAATAGTGTTTGTGTTGGCGAGTCAATATGTTTGACGTTGACGCATGCATTTGTTGCATCCATCACCTTTCGCGCTTTCAATATTGCACGATTGCAACTTCTTCCAATCCACGCTCAAGGGAAATACAAATCGTCAACCAAACTAAATTGGACCAACTTATTAATTCGAAGGGCTTCGTAGAAACAGGTAGTCTAATTTGTCCACTTAGAGACCCTTTGTGCGTACAATCGACCCCTCCATTACAACTCGAATTGCCAAAATGAAATTTTAAGATCCCTTTTGAACTCGGCATGGATGAAATTGAAAGTTCTCGTATTGGTTAGAAGGTATTTTATTAAATCCAGGTTTCGTAAAATGCGCGATAAAAATAGGCCAAGGTCCAATCGGATCGGATCT
Source organism: Pandemis heparana (assembly GCA_963854515.1). NCBI lineage: Eukaryota > Metazoa > Arthropoda > Insecta > Lepidoptera > Tortricidae > Pandemis > Pandemis heparana. The sequence goes on along the minus strand of OY978022.1, from coordinate 6,469,359 downwards.
CTGTCGGCGCTACTTTAATTAAATTAAAATATAAAATGTCTCTCCAGCCTAGGTATATACATATATATGCTCCCAAAATCTCATGGTAATAAATTAGTATTTTATGCAACAGTTGTATTACAGGGGTCAAAAAAGGCGAGTGGTGTGGGTTACGATGTGAGCGTAGCGAACATCGTAAGAAATACGCCACGAGCTTTTTTTGACTTGCTAATACAACGTTGCATACAATATTTTTTCTACGATTAAGTAGATACCTACTTACTAAATTAAAGCAATATGTTCTCCAAAAATGAAGAAGTCCAGTGTCCTCGCCATGAAAATCTCGAAGGCTTTATCATTACCAAGATTTTTTAGGCAACAAATTTTCAATCACTTCCTGGGCCGCCGCGGATATTTCTTCCGGTGTTAACTTAATTTCGTTTTCATCGATGCTTTTTTATGACACTTTACAACACTTTGTTAAAACTATTGCAATCAAATAACAAACAAGATAGGAGCGGAAAACATGAGAACGACAAATTACAAAATTGGAAGTTTGTTTGTAGTAAACTTGGTTTTTAATTAACTTTAACTTTTTTTATAGCCTTGCCTTCTTGGCGCATTTAGCCGAAACATTTATCAACTTGCCAGTGACGTTATTAAAATATCTTGTTTGTTATGTTGGCAGCTATGCATTTAGTTCAGAAATTTTAGTTCTATAAAAAACCGTATGAATTAAATAATTAGTTAAGTTGGTAGCCATGCATTTTCATCGTAAATATAATGTTGATCGCGTAATTTTTTTTACCTAGGTCTGGCAGTCTATGGCTGGCAGAGTAACGATGGAGCACTTTTAGAGCCATAAGCCAACAAGTGCTTTTAGTGGGAATAGACAATATAGACTTATCCAAAGTCTTATGAGTGTTCTTATAGTGGTGCTCGTGATAACATAAATCACAGATAATAGTACAGGAGTAGGAAAAACTATAAAAAGCGACTGGTAGCACTCCGGGAGTGCCGGCAGAAGTGAAAACAGCAGCTTAGATTAGATTTTAATGTTGTTGTATGACGCTTAAGACGCGTACCGTACTGGCCGCTTACAAAAAAAAACGTACGTATTATCTATACCTCTAACAATGTGCTGATGCCCTTGTACTTTTGCTCCACGACTCAATAAGAAAACACTTCAAAAATCGAACGCGATTCATTCGTATTTCAAAATAAGCTCTTAGGACCTGATATTCTGGTACTTAAACTCTCCCTCCGTCTTAGGCCTCTTGTAGACGTCCGGTATTTTCACCGGACAACGGACCGTTTTATTTGCCGGACTCGCGGTGGTGTATGGCAAATAAAACGGCCCGTTGTCCGGTGAAAATACCGGACGTCTACAAGAGGCCTTACGCCTGACGCGAATTTAACATTTTTTACCCATCCCAAAAAGTGCTTAACGCTAAAGAAGTTTTTCTGAAGAATTCAAAGGCAAAACCCGGAATTTGAAGCCACGAACTGCTTGAGAGGCCATAGATCGAACCACGAGCGAGGCTTTCACGTTTTACGTCGGATCCATGGTAAATAATTACTATCTATTCTTTGCCACATTGTGTCTTGTCACCAACAGTTTTTATTGCAATATAACGACGTCAATTACTGGGTAGTACCTAGGTAGTACAATTAGTAGCACGGCATAATTGCTAAGTCCATGGAGTTACCTTAGGCTCTGTCTACCCCGTAAGGGATAAAGACGTGATATATGTATATATATAATGGAGTATATTGACTTTATGTTAGGTTTAATGATATTTTTTTTAAGATACATAACATTTGCGATCGGTTTTTAACTATGAGCAAATTTGTTGCATGAAGTATGGCATTTGGAACGAGAAGTCCATCGACAACTCTCTTCCTCATTAGTTATGTTTCACTGTTGTAACGGTTTAATGATTTAATTACATGGTTGTTTGCTAATCCTCATCATCAAAGCAAATCATTTAGTATGTTATTAATTTCATTATTAATGATAGCTACTGGAGGTGGACTGTATAATGGGTGAATGAGGATGGTGGAAACACCTTCTAATGTATTAATACATATAATTATAAGGCAAAAGAATCACAGTAAAACACAATACAATCGTGGCATAAGGCAGACAGACCTGAACAAGTATCAAAAACTTAAAATAGGCCGCAAACTAGCCAGTAGCCAACACTTTATTTCTAAAGTTTTAAAATTAATTGATAATACAAAAAAAAGTAACGGCATTTTCCAATTAAAACTATTTATAGAAAACTATCGACTTTGCGGCAACTCTAGAAACAATAACCAAGCATGCCATCAAGTTATTATTAGTCTTATAAGTTATTGTTCTTTCTCATACCATTCATTCATCGCTAACTCGTCAAGAAAAATGGACAAGTTACCATCGAATCCTATTATAAAGTTCAATCCCGACCAATTACACGAAGTTCGAAAGTTATTTGGACAAGAAGATCAGGAAAAACTTAATCAAACCATAGATCAGTTCGCAGATTGGATAAAAAAGCAAAACCATTTCAACGTTACGGAGTTTGGTAAAGTTTATTTTTTCATAAACTTCACATCTGTTATGTTAAATATCACATAGCATAAAACAAAGTCGCTTTCCGCTGTCTATCTGTTCAGCTGTTTACTTTTACGGTTTTACCGTTAGAAATTTATTATTACCTACCTATTCTTTTTTTTTAGAAGATTAACTAAACAGATTTATATGGGGTGTGAATGGGTGCGTTGGGTGGGGCGTTCCGTGATCAAATTGGGGACGTTTAGGAAAAAAGTCAGGTCAAGAGTACCCGAAACCGACGAACATGACATGTATGAAGAGATTGATGAATGTGGATGAAGCGAAAGAGGTATGTCAGGATCGTAGCAAGTGGAACAAAGTAATCTCTGCCTACCCCTGTGGGAAAGAGACGTGACGGTATGTATGTATGTATTATTATTTTACCTGCTGTGGGTGGTGTAGCGGTATAGCACGCATTACGGACGGTATAATGAGGATCCGGGTTCGATTCCCGGCCATAGCTTTACTTTTCGGATTTTTCTATGTTCTAATTTTCAGACGAGGTTTTTTTTTTGTTTAGATAGAGGTTTTTTAGAACGCCTCATAATCTGCTCAAAGGGATCTATTGAACGAGCAAAGCAACGTCTGGACAGAATGTGTACGATGCGAAAACTGATGCCGGAGTTCATGGAGAACATTGATATCAAAAATGAGTTTCATGACTTTCGTGACATGTCGTAAGTGTCAATTTTTGATTATTTTATTGTCTTTTCATCTGCCAAATTGTATGTATTTAAGGTCCACTAGCTTCTGCCTGCGACTTCGCTTCGAATTAGACTTAAGACTTGATCATCATCATCATCATCATATCAGCTGAAAGACGTCCACTGCTGGACATAGGTCTCCCCCAAAGCTCTCCACTCGGACCGGTCCTGTACCTTCCGCATCCACCGCGATCCCAAGATCCTAATCAGCAGGCTTATTGTCTAACTCGACCGCAATCGCCATCGTCTTCATTTTGACAGCTCGTGTATGGGTTAACAATTGGCACCGGAATCAGCTAGCTGTCACATTCATACAAGAACTGTCAAAATGAACACGATGGCGATTCCGAGCGAGTTAGACAATAAGCCTACAGGTCGTCGCTCCATCTTGTTGGAGGCCTACCGACAGCTCGTCTCCCGGTCCGCGGAAGCTATTCGAGAACCGTCTAACCCCATCGGCCATCGGACTGATGTTGAACTGATGTTGATAGTTCTGTTATTCTCCAATAATTGACGTTTCGATTCTAGGTAGCTACGACTCCTGACATATTTGTCGCTATCTCGCGAGAAGTATTCGGTTTTTCTGGATAGCAAGTAGCCTATTTTTTAATCTAGAGTACCAGCTATCTCAATTCCAAATTTGATCCAAATCCGTCCAGTCGTTTTAGCGTGAAAACAGAACAAATTAAACATACACACTCACTCACTCATAAACTTTCACATTTTATAATACTAGTAGGATTCAGGATAACATTCGAATCTAGAAACCAGATTGTAAACCTTTTTTATGAAGTTGTTATTCGACACAACGTGAACGAATACGAAAGAAAAATTTTAATAGTAATGATACCTTATTTATACTCTGTTATTTACCTCTGTTTCTTAACCTGTTTTATACGGAAACTTTCTTTAGTTATTGTAAGCTACAACTAGGTTTTTGTATTAAAAATTATGATAAAAACGTCGCATAATACATTTGGTTGATAAATTTGGGTGAGGGTGTTATAATATTTTATTTTGCACTAGTTTTAGAGACTCAAACTCAGAAATTTTGCTTATTAACTATCATTTTACAAATTGTACTACAATTAACCATTCAATGGTTTAGGCTGCGCATTGTCAGTCAGTCACATTACTCTTTTACTTAAATGTAGAGATTGAAATTTTCTTTCTGTTGGCTTTATCTAATCTAACTAATATTATAAATGCGAAAGTATGGATGGATGGATAGATGAATGGATTGATGTTTGTTACTCAATCACGCCAGAACGGCCCAACGGATCTGGATGAAATTCGGCACATAGATAGAGAAAAGTCTGGAATAGCACATAGGCTACTTTTTATCCCGGAAAATTGCGTAGTTCCCGCGGGATAGCGATAAACGAATTCTTTGCAGACGAAGTCGCTAGCAACAGCTACCTAGTTAATTTTATAATTCTGTTCGATTTCAGATACACATGTTTACTACCGAAGCCTACTGAGGACAACTGTAGAGTCATTTACTGCTCTCTGAACGTCAAAGATCACGATGCGTTTAAAGTTTTGAACTACTTCAGATACTACATACCAGTAAGTACTATTATTTATTAACGATTTTAGTAAAACTATGTGGGGGTTCTTGGGGGTAAAAATCTTCAGGTTTTTATAAAATAACCATTAGCTATACAAAGTTTGTAAATATATTAGCTGGTGGTGAAGTTTCACCCCTACAAAGATTTTTTTCTCCACTATATGTTCGAAAAATTTATGCCTTACTGTAGCAAAACTAGTACACAAAAGTGTTTGTCAATTTATCTTATGTTTATTTTACACAATAAAGAGTGTAATATAATGTATAGAATAGAATAGAATCATTTATTGCAAGTCACATTACAGTTTAAAGGTGGAAATCATAATCATAAAGTAGGTAGCACAGATGTGACATCCTGCAAGGGCATAGCAACATAAATATTTCAAATATATTATACAATTTGAATACACACATAGACACACAATCGAAAAATCCTCAAAATCACAGGTGTACTCATTGAAACTAACACAAACATCTGCTGAAATATTACGGAATAATATTCTGAAAGACATCCTACTAATACAATGAGGAGCAAAAATAACGCATCACTTCCCATAGAAAGTTGCATTAGCTCTTGAGTATATTATAAATGCGAAAGTTTGTGAGGATGGATGGATTGATGTGACGATGTAGGTGTGGATTTTGATAAAATTTGAAACGAATTTAGCTGGTACCCTAGATTAACACATAGGCTACTTTTTATCCCGTAAAATTGCATAGTTCCCGCGGGATAGCGATAAACATGTTAATGTCAAATTTCTACGCGAACGAAGTCGCGGGCAGAAAATAATTGTTTAATATCCTACTAATATTATAAATGTGAAAGTTTGTGACGATGTGAAGATGTGAGTGAGTGAGTGTGTATGTTTGTTCCTTCATCACGCTAAAACGACTGGACGGATTTGGATAAAATTTGGAACGAAGATAGCTGGTACCCTAGATTAAAACAAAGACTACTTTTTATCCCGGAAAATTGTATAGTTCCCGTGAGATAGCGATAAACATGTTAAAGGTCGCAGCTGCCTAGAGTCGCAATGTAAGGCTACTTTTTATCCCGAAAAATAACATAGCTCTCGGAGGATAGTCAAAAAACATGCCAATTGTTAATTCTACGCAGACAAAGTCGCGGGCAGAAGCTATAATAATGTATTTTTCGTTTGTCTAGATGCTAACGTATTTCCTTAACCACGACTATGCCGCAAGTACGGTATTAATAGCGGACTTCAGGGAGTATTCTCTAAACATGATGACCAGGATAAACCCTATAGCCCTCCATAAGGGGATGACAATCATGATAGTAAGTAAATGACACAAATGTTTGTTACACAAACAGATAACTCGCGTATAAAAGTAGAGTAACGCTCGACATGTTTCGGACTAGTTCGTAGTCCTTCCTCCTGGCTGCAGCGAAACGAACACGTGTTCGAGCATTACACGACTTTTATACGTGAGTTATCCCTTTGTGTAACTGATTGAGTCTAACGATACATAGTTTCATGTTAAAAGACACAACTGATCTTTAACGTTTTCCACGCCAACGACACATTAATTATTATTCCATTACTTAAGAGGGTGCATCCGTGCTGAGCTTGCAACGTCGCGTTTTTGGTGATTTTTTGCGATTATTTCACAGAAATTGAATGAAAGCATCAAATATCCGTCTGTAGTGCACTTCGTTTTTAGTGTATTAATGTGTCCAATGCAATGATTAATGGTGATGGACTTTTATTATCGTATTAAAGGGATAAAATGATTTATCTCGTTTACAACGCGTACTCGTAATACCGAAAGCACTCGCGATACAAAAAGCCGTGGTAGCCTAGTGGTATGACCTGTGGCCTCTCAAGCAAAGGGTCGTGGGTTCGAATCCCGGGCTCGCACCTCTGAGTTTTTCGGAATTTATGTGCGATATCTCATTTGAAATTTACCATGAGCTTTTCGGTGAAGGAAAACATCGATCGTGAGGAAACCTGCACACAACCTTGAAGAAATTCAATGATGTCTGTGAAGTTCCCAATCCGCACTGGGCCCGCGTGAGAACTATAGCCCAAGCCCTCTCATTCTGAGAGGAGGCCTGTGCCCAGCAGTGGGACGTATATAGGACGTATATAGTTCCGTATTTTTTCTATACCTATAATTATAATCACACTTTTTCCAGGATGCATTCGCCTACAGAATGAAAGCCTTGCACGTAGTAACTGCGTCAAAATTTGTCGATGCTGCCCTCGTGTTTTATAGGCAAGTTTTAAGTGCGAAGCTGGCCAAGAGAATACATGTTCACACTTCGTACGATTCCCTGTATCAGCACATAGACAAGTCCATTTTTCCAGTCGATATCGGCGGCGAGTACAACAGAACCTGCAAGGAACTCTGTGGTAAGTTTAAGGCCGTCTTGCTGGAATTTAATGTCGACTTGACTCAGGGGCGTAGTTACCGCCGTATCTGCCGTATCAATTATACGGGGCCCCCGGGCCACGGGGGCCCCCGACGTGCGTAAGCAAAAATAAATGTGAGTAATCTTTACCCTTCATAAGGGCCCCCAAATATTTTTTTATACGGGGCCCCACCAAGGCACGCTACGCCCCTGACTTGACTCGAAGCCTTGGTATTGATAAACCAGGCTGAGCGACTAAATCGAGATTGACTTTTTCCTGCAGAAAGACCTAAAAATTTGATATTGCCGGGTACTTATCTGCGATGCGAGCTGTAACCGTAGTTGCACGTTACCATACTAGAAAGGTTTAGGTTGGTAATTAACTAAAAGTAAACAATCTTGACATGTCTTTTGATTGAAATATAAACTTTAAAAATCTAAATCTTTCCACTTTATATAAATTAACTAGCAAACCTGGCGAACTCCGTTTCGCCACCAGATGGCTTCGTTTGTAGTACATGCTATGTATCAGAGACGGCGCTGTATGTGAAAAAAGATTTTCCCGCTTTTCTGTTGAAATTTTCCTGAATTTTCTTTGCTATAAACCTCACGGAGCCCGAGACCTTTCCAACGAATGCAAAACCGTGGAAATCGGTTCGTGCGTTCTGACGCCGTACCATGACGTCTTAATGCGTTTCAGTTTAGGGCCGCTTGCTGTCAGATTCATACTAAAAGTGACAGCTAAAACTTGAACTGCGTCGGAATTAGGACGTCATGGTAAGGCCCCTGGAGTTATAGCGTCAGGAAGGAAAACCCGACTTATTTTTAAATAGTAGACTAAGAAATTACATTGTTGCTTTTTAAAATATAGGTATTTACAGTTGATCGCTGCCTGGGGCCTTGCCATGCCATAACGTCTTAATTCCGACTCAGTTCAGGTTTTAGCTGTCACTTTTAGTATGGATCTGACAGCGAGCGAACCTAAACTGAATCGCATTAAGACATCATGGTAAGGCCCCTGTTCACACCTCGTGGCAAGGACTTTCTCCCTACTAGTTCTCCTTATTAGTAAGAGCTAGCGACAACTCGCTATACTCGCTTCTCGCCCATCGTTTTCGATGGGACCGTGCCTTAACAGTTCTACTGAAACATCTTTCCTTGTTTATTTATTCTTGACATTGAGGATAAAGTAGTTAATGATTGGTTCATCTCACCATAATAGCCTTCTTTGTGTCTACTAATATTAAAGGCAAGAAAAGTACAGTTAGTTATTAGCAGTAATAACAATTTTATTGTTGCACTGCAAGTAATTTAATAACAACTCTTTATGTCGTTTTCCCAGAAAAAGGTACAATAGTAACGAGTTACATCAATTGTAGTAGTAAGAGAATAATTAAAAGAAAAACAATAGAAACTATTGCTCATGAACACCGCAAAATGAAAGCGTGTTTGTGCCTCTAAATCAGTGACCGGATACCGGTATTTCTTCGTACTAAAATACCGGTATTATTGCGCTCTATTTAAAGAAAGTAAGACGACATTTATTCATTTTGCAAGACACACAAATTAATATAAGAGCATACACACAATTTTATAGAAAATACACAACAAAAAAAAACACAGGCATGAAAATTAGATCATCAGCGTTGTGTTGTGTCTTCGCAAAAGTAAAATGGTCGCTGGCTCAGCATTACGCTGAGGTGTTAGACACCTGCAGCACTGATTTTTTTTTCGTCCGCGCTGAATTATAATATTACTAAATGTAGATAACAGCTTGTATTGTAATTTTTTTAACGAAAACTCGTTATATTTTCAGATGATCTTTTCAAGGAATTAAGTTCTGATAGAAACATAGCCTGTCTAAAATACATGGAAAAAGCTACAACTGACGAATCGCGAAGACTTTCCAGCACCTTCAACGAACAATATTCTGGTGTACCCGGCTCCTTCAGGTCTCTATGCGTGGACTAAATGGCATCCTCGCAGATAACCAAGTTAGCTGACCAGTAGGCTTATTGTCTAACTCGCTCGCAATCGCCATCGTGTTCATTTTGACAGTTAATGTACGGGTTGACAATTGGCATCGGAATCAGCTAGCTGTCACATTCATACAAGAACTGTCAAAACGAACACGATGGCGATCGCGAGCGAGTTAGACAATAACTGCCTTATTCATAAAAAGTTAGAGGCTCGCTATAAGCTCGCTATAGGACCGATGCAAAAAAACATGATTCATAAACGTCAATAAGCGCTAATCAGTCCATCAAGGGTCTGTTAAGTCTTGCGAACGTTAACGGACCGTAGACCCTACTTTATCTCTATGCTAACTTACAAAATAGCTGCCACACATGTGAACAGCTGATTTTGGCAAGAGCAAAACCATACGCAAGACAGTTTTTTTTTGTTTTAAGTTTTCATTCCCTCCGGGAAAGGTAAAGGAAACTAGATCCACACTGCCTAGTCTGTCGTGTTAATTCGCTGGGTTCTCGCTAATTCGCTGCCACTGCTGTCAATATATTTTTTTTAATTCACTAAAAGGCCATTTTTGGTCTATGATTTGTCAAGGTGACAACATAACGCGTCTAATCCATCCATCAGCAGCTCATTAGTTAACAGACTGCTAGCAAGCAAGCGTTTATGAATCATACTTTTTAACAACTGTCAAATAAGCTTAATCAGTCTGTTAACTAATCGACTGATCAAACCTCAATTAAGGATTTTTTATGAATAAGGCTGTAAGCCTACAGCCCGGATAGCACGACAGCGCCCAAGAGCCGCGTCGCGCGCGAGTTACACTACCCATCTCTTTCTAGAACGAACAGTAAGAAAAAGTCGGGCAATCTATCTCGCGCGCGACGCGACTCTTGTGCGCTCTCGTGCTAGACGTACTGCAGATAAGAAGGAAGAAATTTTCTTCTCAAACAACGGTTTTTTAACGGGAAAGATTTTTTTTAATGAATCCCGTTTTTTTTTAATTAAGTGAGCAGTGCCACCCATGGATATCCGCAACACCAAGGGATTGTAGATGCATTGCCAGCCTGGAGGGTAGCGCACGCATAGTTTCAATTTGTATGGAAATTGTTGAACAACACGTCTCTACAGTCTATTGGTTTAGGTACTTAGTTAAAAAAAGGTAAACAATCTTGACATGACTTTTTAATGAAATATACACTTCAAAAATCTAAATCGTTACATTTTACAAATTAATTAAGAAATTACATTGTTATTTTCATAATTAATTTGTAAAGTGAAAAGATTTCGATTTTTATTTTAATAAAAATACAATGTTAAGATTGTTTACCTTTTTTTAACTACCTAAACGAATGGAGTATAGTCGCGGCGCTTTGTCAACTTCTTGCTCTATGGTGTTCTAAGTGTGTATGGTCCATAGAGAAGATAACCTAATAGAGAGATGTCATATAATTTATGTGAGATGAAATTAAACCTTCCCAAATTGGCTATTACTGCATTCTGATTGGCTAGCCGAAGGTCAAACAGGTCACTAGAGTTGAGCAATGAGCTATTATGATCAATATGGACAGTTAATATTTAGTGGTTGTGTGGCATAGTGTGTAAAACTCGATTAATATTGGGTAAAACCAGAAAGTAAATATTATTGTATAACCAAAATTCTAATTAATTGAATAACTTTTTCCGTGTAGATAATAAAATGAATAATCACTACATAGTATAAAACAAAGTCGCTTTCTTTGTCCCTATGTCCCTATGTCCTTATGTCCCTATGTATGCTTAAATCTTTAAAACTACGCAACGGATTTTGATGAGGTTTTTTTTAATAGATACCTACAGTGAATCAAGAGGAAGGTTTATTTGTATAATACATGCATAATATACCGTGCGAAGCCGGGGCGGGTCGCTAGTAAAGAAATAAATTAATAAATAAATTTATTATTCATTTATTAAATACTTAGGTACCATGGGACAAATTACACCAATTGACCTAATCCCAAACTACGCAAAGCATAATGTACTATGAGTAACAGGCAACGGATAAACATACTTATAAATATAACGTAGATAAATACATACTTAATTACTACATAGTATAAAGCAAAGTCGTTTCCGCTGTCTGTCTTTCTGTCAAGTGTAGTTTTAAAGATCTAAGCGATAGGCGCTTAGTCAGATCTTAAAAACAACGCAACGGATTTTGATGCGGCTTTTTTAATAGATAGAGTGATTTAAGAGAAAGGTTTGTAATATGTTTAATTCGACACTGATGTCGCGGTCATAAGTTAAGTTAAGACCATTATTATGGACTCAGTCTGAAATAAATTATTATTATTATTATTCTTAAATACATAAAAAAAACAACTGCGAAAAATAAGTGTTAGTATGCTATGTCGAAAAAGTCAGACGCGTTGCCAGAATTCAATAGCCCTTAGCTCTAATTGGCTAGGTATTTCTTCTATGCTATGGTCAAAGTTGAATCTTAAGCCTAGACTTCCGAGCAAAGCGGCGACAGTGACGCTGCGCTGGGAAGCTCCTTCATACATTTCCACACTGCGGGTGCGACCACACCGCCGCTTAAAAAACGGTGACGTTACGGAATCGCAACAAAATGTATGAAGAAACGGTGAGAAAACGTGACACATACGACACGTCACTGCGTCGCAGCGACAGTGACGCCAGAGCCGCTTTGCTCGGAAGTAAATAATAAAATAATAAATAAATATCATGGGACAAATTACACCAATTGACCCAGTCCCAAACTAAGCTAAGCTAAGTTTATAATATTACTAGCTGTTGCCAACGACTTCGTCTGCAAATAATTCGTTTATCGCTATCCCGCGGGAACTACGCAGTTTTCCGGGATAAAAAGTAGCCTGTGTGCTATTCCAGACTTTTCTCTATCTATGTGCCGAATTTCATTCAGATTCGTTGGGCCGTTCAGGCGTGATTGAGTAACAAACAAACATCCATGCATGAAATTTGGCACATAGATAGAGAAAAGTCTAGAATAGCACATAGGCTACTTTTTATCCTGGAAAATTCCCGCGGGATAGCGATAAACGAATTCTTTGCAGACGAAGTCGCAGGCAACAGCTAGTACATAAATATATAATGTAGATAAAATACATACTTAAATAACATACATCCATGACTCGGGCACAAACATTCGTATTCATCATACAAACCTTCCTACCGGGATTCGAACCCGGGACCTCTAGCTTCATAGTCAGGGTCACTATTAGGCTATCCGGTCGGCAAGTCTAGCTTTAATATCGATAACGTTTTCGTGCGTGCGCCGAAGCCATTTGTAACGACCAGCAATGAGGCCTGACGAGTCATGCATCAGGCTAATGGCTCCTTGAAACGTTCTTCAAGCTTCAGCGGCCCCGTTCTGCTTCCGTGATCTATCAATGTTTCATTGGAAACTAGTTTGTGAGAGCTGGCGTGGCGTGGCGTGGCGTGGCGTGGCGTGGCGTTGTAGCGTGCCGTGGCGTAGCTGGCGTGGTGGCGTTGTGGAAATAGAAATATTTATTGCATAAACTGTGGGTCTACATAGTTGACAAGAAGTACATGGTATCAACAGCTACCCGTTCCGGGCATACAATATGTAACAAGCAAACTACACATAAATAATTATGACAATAATTGATTGGGACAGTAATAATTATCAAAAACATTAAAAATATCACAAATTATGATCCCTATAAAACTCACGCGTGGCGTTTTGTTCTGTCTGTACTTGATGCAATTTCCAATTACCTGGTAAAATCAAACTTGCAGCAGGTACGTAAGCAAAAGCGTTTTGCCTTGTCGACAATGGAATAAGGTCTACAATGGAATAAAATTATCACTTACTTTTGCTGTTGAGTACCTATACGTGCGCGATCTGTGCCTCGAGTGTGAGTTTATACACAACACCAAAACTATGAAAAATTACGGCAGCGAAACGAACACAGTGTTCGCAATTAAGACACTTATAGGTTAAGAAACAACCCTTCAAACTCTCAACCTAAAGCTACCGTAAGACTGAATCACGATGACAACGAGGACGACGACGATGAATGACGATGAAAACGAGGGTAGTTGTGCGCCGCTGTCAGCTGCGTCGAGTAGCCGCGCGAGCAGAGCGCTGACGCGCAGTGTTCGTTTCGCTGCCGCCGGGGCGAGCGCTCCAAGAAGGACTACAAACTAGTCAGAAACATGTCCAGCATCACGTGAGTTATTCGTTTGTGTAAGCAACCCATCTCTGTTTTGATTCCCTTTTCCACATACGCCCGCAATCATGCCAAACGTGGGATTTAAGTCTTGTTATCTTATTAGGCTCTGTCTACCCCGTAAGGGATATAGTCGTGATTTGAGGGAATTGGCGAAATCTTAGGAATCATGTATTAGGCAATGCTGCTAGCGACCCATCGCTATTTTGATTGCCATTTCCACATATTCCACAATCATGCTAACGTGGCCTTTAAATCTTGTTATCTTAGGCTCTGCCTACCCCTGAGAGCGAGCAACCACGGCACGCATTGTTTTGATTATAAAAGTCAGTCAGTAAAATTCAGTCAGTCAGTTCTATAAAATTGTGTGTACATGCTCTTATATTTGTGTGTCTTGCAAAATGAAATAAATGTCTTCTTTCTTTCTTTCTTTCAGTAGTGTGACGATGCGGGACGCGCTCCAGGGAGGGCAGTCTATCGATATCTCTCACCTGTGCCGGACGTGCACACTGAGTGGTTTCTTAATTATTGTCTTACTCTGAAGACATTTTTTGTTTCATTTAAGACCTCGAATGTCAATATCCGCGTATTTAACTCTCTCCAGACGTGATTTTTGTATGTATGTATGTGTATATCCTCAAAAAACGCCACAGCCACGGCAGCTACATATCTGCTGATCGCTAACGCACATTCAAGAATACTACAAAGCTGCAGGTCCAGGATCCAATAGAATGCGTAATTAAATCACGCCTCGTGCAAATAACGTATTTAAGACTACAATAATACCTAGCATAGTTTGATAAATGGAATGACTGATCAAAATGAAAATGGCTTGCGTTACTGGGAAATTCTGCTAAGACATGCTCCGATAGAACATAGAGGGTTATGGAGCGGCTTTTGAGAAGCTTTGTAATTAATTTCTGTTAAAAAATACACAATACTTAATTTACATGCTGTAACAGTTGTCTAATTACATTGGATTAATTATAATTACACACATTTTTATGTACGAGTACATGGATTCTTAATTTAAATGTCGCCGTTGTATCGCAGTGAACTAGATTTACATCTACCAAAATATACGGTATGCGGCATATTTAGCGGAACACAAAAAGTTAGCAAAACGCATATAATGCTTGAGCACAAAAAAATAAAATAGTTTTTGTTTTTGTATTGTTTTGTACTGATTTGTGGTGTTCAATAAAGAGTATTATTTGTATTTTATTGTTTTTTTGTGTTCTGCTAAATATGCCGCCAAGTGTAGTTCAAAAAGACTTGAATTTTACATGTAAGTTGGATCTATTTTTTCTTATTGTGTGTACGTTGTAATAGTGAAGAAGGTACAAAGTGCTTCTTTTGACACAGCTGATTAGGTACTGTCTATTACCAGGATAGGAGTGTACACTTTCACTAACCTATACCTAATAGTCTTATAGGTATCAAGATTTTGACAGTCAAACTTTTTAATGACGCTGTTATACTGTTATGAAATAGTAATCTTAATACTACCAGGCTTGTAATAATATTGTCTAAAAAGCTTACTTACTATTGACGCTACGATTGAAAAGATGGTTTTCGAAATAGTATTAGCCATTTTTTACAAACTGTATAAGCGACTATATACATACGCCACAGCAAAACTAATCTGACTGACATGGAAACCGCTGTGACTATCAGTCAGGGGTATTTTATATTTAGAACTAAAACTATAGTAACACAAGTCTACAAATATTATAGGTATATGGCCTAAATTATGAGAAGAAATCAGTCGTGGTTCCGGCCTTTCCTAATGGACTTCATAAAGAAAAGAATAACGTTAGACTAGGCTGTATGGACTAAGTTTCCCTTGGCTTCCTCCTGAAAAAAGGGGGAGAATTAACCAAAAAAAAATCTATGGCCTTAATTGTCCCTTAATTGTGCCAGTCGCGTCGCCAACACCGAAACAGTTATTCCTTTCAAAGAATACAGTCATTAAGGCTACTCGATGCATCCCCTGTGCCATCAGCGCAATATGCGTTCGACCTCACGAATGTGCCGTCATTACTCAAAGTCCGAACCCTCAGAACTAACTTGCTTTTTTCTTACTACCGTTTTCTCATACCAGCAAACATTGGGCAGTTGCAATAGGCGATATAAATGAGTTATACCTCCATGAATGGGATCCATTTATACGATGTGAGCGATGGATAAGCTTATTGTGAGAAAAATTATACTCCAGTGACGGACTGTGTGTGACAGGTTCAGCTTGCGCCATTTGTTTTTTTTTTTCATTTTTATCTGTCCCGTAGTGAAATAAGCTATGACCTCATTTTTAAATTGTTTTCGAATAATTACTGCAATAAAATTTAACACTATATTTTTTTTATAAATCATCGGTTCTACACCTATCGTTTACCATAACTATTTTTCTCTGAAACTGTTTGATTGTTGGACTAACCTTACTTAACCCATAGAATTACATTTCAAAGATGACGGCAAATGTTAATTTGGCAAACATTACATTATGACAACATTCGGCCAAATAAAGGATCCGAAAGAAGCTCCTTCAAAAAGAGAACGTGTCAAAGAGTAAATTTTATGAGATGTGATTGTTGCCGTTTCAATCCGCAAGTGGCGCTGCCAATTTTTAATAGTACTTAATTAAATACGTTATAGCACACATTATATAATGTTATAGCGCGAAAGCGTTTGAGATGTTTTTGTGTGAAAACTTTCATTAGAGCCTTTGGTATTAATGTGGACGCATAAATAAATTAAAGACAATGAATCAAACTAATGGATTTTCACGCGTTTTTACTATTCCTGTAATAAATCTAGGCCACAAAAATGTGAACGGATTCGTTTTTGCATCCCTTCCAGCCTATCCGTACAGGCTATTTGTTTCACGGAAGATGGAGTGTCCCAAGGGATCTTAAAAAGTTCGGCCAGAAAACAAGTTCGGTGAGCAAATATGCCTATTTGACTATTCGATGTTAATGCTTAAAAACGTAGTGCTAAAAACCTTTTCACAAATACGTGATTTCACAAATTCGTTATTTGACAAACCTTTGTTATCTGCTTATTACATAAGTTATAAATCTAACTTTTTTTATCGGAGTGCTGGATACTCTTTACGAGGTACTCCCGCCCGGGAAGGCCGGGTTATGTGGGACTCTCTCCCGGCCTCTTTCCGCACGGAAAGGGACGGAGGATAACCCTAGTGTATTAAAATTACGAATTAGCAGATAATAGACATTTGTAGAATGATGGAGTTAGTGAAAAGTAATTTTATCAAATTAAAGTGATACCTACTGTAGCACAGTACATATAAGCACAAGCAGTAGGGAATCTACGAACAAATCGGTCGAAACGAACGCACACATAGACACGCGCTTTTACACGGCCCCTAAGCAGATCTCGCGGTGCCGTCAGTCGCGCGTGGCGCATTGAGACGAGCGGCCGTTTTCGTTTTAAACATGCCAAGAGCGTATTACGCAGTGTACGGCTGCTTGAACTCGGCTTCTTCAAAACCGGAGCTTTCGTTTTTTAAACTCCCTGCTGATGTTGAAAGGTCTGGTAAGAATGATACTATATTATTATGAAATAAAATGTATATATTATTTTTATAACGAGAAAAATGACAGATGTCACTTCTCCGACAAATGCTTTTTCTGTTAAATAAAACGTTGGCTGTTTAGATGATAAGTAAGTAGTTGCCGTATATTATAGACCGTGTTTTTGGTGAAAAAAATTTCTACGGACTTTCATTGTTATCATTTTGCATCTATAGTATATGTACTAATATATTATAGAAAACTACACTTGAAGGATAACTTGTCAAATACCTATAGGTAGGGCAAACCTTGGTTAAAAAAAACTATTCAATTTAACAAAAATTAAATCGACAACCCTAACGCTTTATTGGAGCGTAGGTACTTATTTCAAAAAGTAGGCCTATCTTCCCTACTGCTTTAGCTAATATATATACTGTGACTGTAGCGTAATGCTTAATTTTTAGTACGTGGACTTACGCTTAGGCTATCTGAAAAGTATTCTATGTTCCTAACTTAGGTAAGTACCTATATTAAAAGGTTTAGTTAGACGGATATTTTACAAGGTTTATTGGAGAGTGCGTTAGATATTTTTCAATCGAAATTTGGCCCAAAGTTTGCTGTTTTCGAGATAATAATGTTTTTTTATTCATACTGAACACTTTCTCAGTATTTTACTCGATTGTTGCAAATTAAACAGCCTTTGATCTTTTGATTGAAAGTATATTTCCACAAAGTTGGTTTTACAAAATGAACAGTATTACCACCTACTAATGTATTCAACCCGAGGCATAGAATGGGAATGACCGTGCTGTACTGGCGTCAGTTACTCGTGGACCAGTTTAACCCCACCAACCATAAAACTGGGGATGTTTTGGCGCGAATAACCGATTCCAAGTCAACTTAAATACTAATATAAGAAATACAGGCGAAGATAAGCTTACAATACAAAACACTCTTTTTATACATTTTTGGGCGACATTCATTACATCCTAACTGATAGATCACGGCTAGTCAAGTAGTCTCCTGTGAGGAGTTTGAATCCGGACGCGGGCATTTTCGAAATAAATGTCCGACATAGACTTCGGTAAAGGTAAACATCGTTAGGATATCCAAGTTCTGCACTAGACATTTTTGAGAGCCCTAAGCCCAGAGGCCTTACCATGACGTCTTAATGCGATTCAGTTCAGGTTCGTTCGCTGTGAGATTCATACTAAAAGTGACAGCTAAAACTTGAACTGATTCGGAATTAGGACGTCATGGTAAGGCCCCAGTTACGCCAATAACCTGAATTAAATCTTCTTTTAACGTCTTCTTTAAAAGAAAGAAGATCCTAACGCGTTGAAACTAAGTTCACTGCAAAAATATACTGTACTGTTAAGGGATTGTATAAAGCACTATTTCGTACCGATAGCTGACGTAATAATAAATGCTTCTCAAGTGCAGTGAAGCGACACGTGATTTATATACCTGACCAGGTGGGGTTGCTACTCTGTGTCTATAAATGTTGCGAGGTTTTATAGGGTTGTTACTTGCAATATTGCGTTCGAACAAATTTCATTTATTATTGCAATATTGTTGGCTTCTTGGCTGTGAATATTACGAGTTTGCGATTATTTTAGATTGCTTTCTCGTATAACTTTTTTTTTACGGCAATCAATGAACTGACTCTAATGTTATTAAAACTGTGACTAACAAACGATGTTGAAAAATATCTGCGGGAACAACTTTGAGACGTCAGAAAAAACGGTTTTATGAAAACAATGATAATGTCAATAAGACAAGACATATCGACTTGTAATGCTCAATAGTTCAATAGCATTGAAATGTCCACTTTTATATTCAGGAAGAACGCAAAATGAACAATTGTGGACGGAAATGAAACTAAATTTCTTCATGCAAAGTTATTTCATAAGCATTCAATCACTAAACTTCTAAGATTGTGACAGGAAATAGTGTTATTAATTATTTTTCACACCACCTGCTCGACAATGGCTAATTATATATCATGTAAACCTTACTCAAAGTAACTCATTATAGCCCTTGGCTCTAGCCGGGTTTATAACCCGCCGGTTAGTAATATGAATCTCACTTCTCATAGTTCTTATTGTTATACACTTAAAGTCTAATTTCGTAAAAATCGCACGGCTCCGAAAATCGAGATGGCCATGCCACGGCAAGCGGCGGCGTTCGATTTTCAAACGAATGAAACAAATTTCAAATAAAACAAAAGCCGCGAGTGTTTGCTGACGCCGTAATATGTTAGAACTGCTAAGATTCCAAATAAGTAAAAATATTACAACTGGACCAATGTCTCAAATATATTTTTTTACTTTAAATTTTGTTTTACTTACTGTTGTTTAAATGAAATTCTTTTTCTAGTTGCCTTGGTTTTTATTGTCTCGCAAAAGGTGAGAAAAGTAGAGTATACTCCTCGGAGATAAAACTGTTTATGTCTTGGGTGCGCTTAAATTCTTCGCTCCTCTCAGGACTCAATCTTAATTCCCTCGCTACGCTCAGGAATTAACTCAAAACACCCTCGCTACGCTCGGGAGTTAACTCTTGAGTCCTTCGCTGCGCTCAGAATTCAATATCGCGCCCGTGACATAATACAGTGCTTTATCCCCTCGGTGTACAATCTACTATTTTTACTTAAATAGGTAACTAGCTATTCCCCGCGGCATCGCCCCCGTTCCTTTTTTCCAATTTATTAAGTTTTTTTTCCTCCATAATAAAAGCATTGCGTGAAATTCCGGGAACATAATGATACAAAGAATTTTATAACCAAATTGGTTTAGTTATTCTCGAGTTTTGCGCTTAGCCACACTCATTTTTATTTTTAAAAAGAAGTCGTGGTACTCCAGTCAAATTGATCTAGATAGTTCGATGAATTCTTTACAGACCGAGTCATAGATTGATCTCACCAGGAGGAAATATAATTTTATTTCCAACGAATAGAATTTCTAAGCTAAGCTATAACTCAGTGCTAGTTGTAGAGCGGTTCAATTATAGGAATTTACCGCCCCCCAGGGTCCGCCGACAGGGTGTCGGGAAAACGTAAATTATGCACTTACCCTCTTTTTACTGGAGGGATAGAGCGTATGAGGTAAAACTATAATTGGTCGTACACAACGCAACTCCGATGTAATAGGGTTATAAGTTGAATTTACGTTATTCTTGGAAAGTATAATGTAAAATTAAAAAAAACCTCCCGTAGTTAAATATTAAATTAAAAAAAGGTTGAAACGATATTTAGTTTTCGATTCTATCTTTTTTCACTAACATTTTTTTTTACATAGGTACATACCAGTGGCGTGGCTTCCATAGAACTCGATTCCCACTGGCTTGCCTATTTTAAGGCAGTTGGGCAATTTATTGTACAGAATTAGGGGAAAAGGCTAGTCAAGTTCCCTTCGGCTTGCCTTCTGATATACTTGACGCCACGCCACTGGTACATACTTTTACTCTTTCCCACGGGGGTAGGCAGAGACTGCTTTGTTCCACTTGCTATACGAACCTGATATACCTTTTTCGCTTCATCCACATTCATCAATCTCTTCTCTTCATACATGCTCGCCGGTTTCGGGTATGTACTCCCTGGCCTGAACTTTTTCCAAAACGTCTCCTATTTGGTCTTAGTTATATTTTTCCTACGAATGTATTAATTTCACTAGTTGTTAATGATATGAAAATGCGTTATATGTACTTGTAAAACCTTTCCTTTACTTTTCTTTTTCGTTGTTTACACTCTTAAATCAGTTTAACTGGAAGAGATCCCTCTCTAGGGATAAATTCGACTTCAAACTATTTTCTGTCATCATTGTAAGTATATATTTAATTATTTTTTCTATGCAATAAAGAGTTATTTACTACCTACTAAAACCTGGTTTGTGTCTTTAAAATCAAAAGCATTTCACATTTGTTTATTCCAGTAAGAGACGCAGTCAAAAGAAATAGTTATTTGTGTCACAAGGGAGCGAAATGATGTATTTACGGCGAGAGCGCTACATTGAATCCAGAATGTAGCGGAGGATTCTGCAATAGAATCCTGAGCGTAGCGAGGGATTCTAAAGTAGAATCCAGAGCGTAATGAGGGATTCAAGTGTTAACGCCCGAGATGAAAATGATTTTGCTCCCAAGTGGCTCATACAACTTTTCATACCGAACATTAAAAAACTTGAAAAAAGAATTCTGAATTTAATTAAAGAACTACTACCAGCGTAGAAAATGGCGTGAATTTACAATCAACAACTTGAAAAAATTGCATTTTCAAAAAAACACTTAGAAAAGCCTTGAACAGAAAAGCTTCACTTTGATCCCTCTCGACAGGGAGCAAAGTTTACGATGAGAGGTGTGAAAAATCTATTTCAAACCTCAGTCTCATCACAATTAAAACTCTTGGAAAACCAGTTTAGCGAATTTCATTTTAAAACAAATTTGTTTGGCGTATTCATACACACACGCGACCAAAAATGCTGGAACGAAATGCAGTTTACGGTGCAATTTTATGTCTGAACTGAATATCAATATGTTATAAACCCATAATACAATCCTCAAATAAACACTGTAGAGTGACGTGAATAGAGTATGAGGACCGCAGGTGCAATGGTTGCGTACTTTTATAAAATCGTTGATCTGTTGAGTCAAAACAGGTAATGTTCTTCAAATTATTATTATGTACTAGCTTTTCCCCGCGACTTTCGTCCTCGTTGTCTTAATTTATCTTCAATTAACTAAACAATTTCCGTGAATAAATGTATCCAAATTATATGAAAAGTCATTAGGTACTTCATTAGGTAGGTCGCGGCATTTTTTTATGATAATATCGGCACAATAAGCTAACTTTAATTTAGGTTATAAATATTTTCACCCATTTATAAACTATACTATATTATACACTTGACGCAGAAATGTATTTTTTTTATAGCTAGCAATTTAAAAATTACGCGCGCCTTTTTCGACTGCCCGTCCGTCAAATTTTCAACCATTCACCACAGACAACATTACGTTTAGCTGTCAGTTGCGTTTTGTTCCATTTTTAACAAATTAATGACAAAAAAAAAAACAAAACAAAAATGTATCCTATTACCTATTCCTGGTTCTAAGCTACCACCAATTTTCAGCCAAATCGAATTCTCGAGTTATAAATAGTGTAACTAACACGACTTTCTTTTATATATACAGGGTGTATCAGATACCCCCTAACAATAATCTACTGGGGTATATAACCATAGCTATAGAAGCTAAAAAAAATAAAAAATAAAAATTGGAGTAATTTTTTTTTATATTTTCTATAGGAATGGTAGTATTAACTGTAGGTAATCATTCCGATAGAAAATATAAAAAAAAAATTACACAAATTTTTTTTCTATATTTTTTTTATCTTCTATAGCTATGGTTATATACCCCAGTGGATTATTGTTAGGGGGTGTCTGATACACCCTGTATAGATATAAATTCGCTTAAATGAGTCCTCGCCCGCGCGGAGCAGGGAGGGGCGCGATATCATAATAGAATCACGTCTACTCTATATCCTTTACGGGGTAGACAGAGCATAAAGAAACAAGACCTAAATGCCACGTTCAGCATGATTGTGGGCGTATAGGTGGAAAGGGGAATCAAAATAGAGATGGGTTGCAAGTATTTTCGTCCAAAATACAAGTGTATGTATAATGTATCCAAAGTTTAGCCGTCTTGTATGTGTGGACAAAGAGTAGCGAGGGTAGGTATCTTGCTTCATTGATACCTACTTACATGGTAGTGATATATTGTCTTTACACTGTACCACTGTAACAATTTCGCACATACAAACTCCAAACCCCGAAAAAACACGCGTTTCAAAAATTAACGAAATATACCCAGCATTTTGCAGTTGAATGCTTTATTAACACTTAAATCAAGTGGCGAAACAAAAGCCGACCGTTTATCATCGGCAATTTATCGTTTGTATTTTGGTAGATCAAGCTGCGAGGTCGACAGTTTAGCTAAATTTGATTTATTCTGCAACTCGCCAATGAGCTGTAAGTCCGCAAAGATAAAACGAAACAGACTGGACTATTCTTAGCATTCATTGACGCATAATCATATCTCTAGCCTATTATACGTCCCACTACAGGGCTATAGGTTTCCACACGGGCCCAATGGGATTAAGAACTTCACACCATTATAAACTTCGCAGGCATGTGCTGTCCTCACGATGTTTTCTTTCACCGAAAAGCTACAGTCAAGCCTCAAATTTAGTTCATCTTAATTTGGGATAATAATTACACATACCAAAATTTTGTTCCATTTCGGTTGCCCCAATGGCGCATTGTCATTGTTTTTAGGGTTCCGTACCCAAAGGGTAAAGACCCTATTACTAAGACTTCGCTGTCCGCCCGTCCGTCCGTCTGTCACCAGGCTGTATCTCAAGAACCGTAATAGCTAGACAGTTGAAAATTTCACAGATTGTGTATTTCTGTTGCCGCTATAACAACAAATACTAAAAACAAAATAATAATAATAATTAAGGGGGCTCCTTTAAAAAACGTGATATTTTAGCCCTTTTTCATGACTACCACTCGCCAAGCTAGATCTCAAGAACCATAATAGCTAGACAGTTGAAATTTGCACAGATTATGTATTTTTATTGTGGCTACAACAACAAATACTAAAATCAAAATAATATTAATAATTAAGGGGGCTTCCATACAACAGAGTAGTTGTTGGCGTTTTTTGCTGTATCTCATGAACCATAATAGCAAGGAGGTCAAAATTTTCACAGATGTTGTACTTTTATTGCCACAATAATAAAAAATACTAAAAATAATATTTAAGGGGGGCTTCCATACAACAAAAGTATTTGGCGTAACCATACCGTCTGGGTCCCTTAGGTACTCAATATAAACAAGCGCATCTGCGCTCTAGGCCAAGCCAGCTCGAGGCCCCGTAGAACTAGGGGCCCATGGCATTTTGCCAGTCCTGCCATAATTTATAAAACCATCCTGCCATAATTATAAAACCATCCTGCGATTTATAAACAAATTATCTTTATGTTTATATTTATCCTACTAATATTATTAATGCGAAAGTTTGTGACGATGTGAGTGAGTGTGTATGTTTGTTCCTTATTGACGCTGAAACGACTGGATGTACTTGCTTCAAATTTGTAACGGAGATAGCTGGTACCCTAGATTAAGACATAGACTAATTTTTATCCCGGAGAATTGCAGCGATAAACATGCCAATTGCTAATTCTGCGCGGACGCAGTCGCGGGCAGGAGCTATAGTCTTTAATATAGCTACGCCACTGTCGAAGGGTCCCCTCTAAAAGTCAAAGCAATCCCTACTCTCTGCCTTCGTAAATCAATTGGCCGGCCAGCTCCGCGGCCAACGCTGTGGAAATCGTCCGAAGATAATACCCGAACAATAAGCTAATAAATATCGCTGATAAAAGCGGAACTACGTTTTTCTCTCAACAAAATGACGACAATAAATCGCCGAGAACGCTCAACTAGTTCATTTGGTTTTTGTAGTTTTTCATAGCCTTTTGACCAAGTATTTGCTTAAAACAAAATTCTGATATGGTAACGTGTTTTGGTCGAGATCGGAACGGAAAAATAAGGTTATCCGTTTAATTTGAGCGTTATTGGTTAGTATTTAAAAAATACAATACAATACAATACAAATACTCTTTATTGAACACCACAAATCAGTACAAAACAATACAGAAACAAAGAACAAAGTAAAATACTAACCAATAACGCACTATTTTGATTTCCCTTTCCACCTATACGCCTACAATCATGCCAAACTTGGCCTTTAGATGTTGTTACCTCAAGCTCTGTCTACTCCGTAAGGTATATAGACGTGATTTGTGTACATATATATATATATATATATTATGTATTATGTATCTATGTACCTAATTCGCGAATAGAGGTTTGTTTCATAATACTTATTTTGAAAGTACTAAAACATTTTAGAAAACGGCGGCTGCAGTTGAATCATTTCAATCGTAGCGGAACTGACGGGCATCTGTGTTTTTGTATTTAATTTGAGTTTTCCGTCGCAAAATGATTAAAAATTTCTGATTTTCGTTCACTAGCTTAAAACTTTTGTATGTATGTATGCATAACTCTTTATTGTACATAAAACACATTAATTTTTATTTTTTAATAACTTTTTTATTTTTTTTATTTTTATTTATAAGCCTTTTTATTCCGAATTCGCTACAATTTCAGTAAGTACATGTTGTTGTTCTTGTTGTTATTGTTGTTTACTTTATTTAATTGTCACGTAATTTGGCGTGCCTCATGGCCTCCTCCGTGTATTAGTTCCCACGCGCGCCCAGTGCGGATTGGGAACTTAACAAACACCATTGAATTTCTTCGCAGATGTGTGCAGGTTTCCTCACGATGTTTTCCTTCACCAAAAAGCTCATGGCAAATTACAAATGTAATTTTCGCACATACATTCCGAAAAACTCAGAGGTGCGAGCCCGGGATTTGAACCCACGACGCTCTGCTTGAGAGGCCACCATGTCAAACCACTAGGCTACCACGGCTTAAAACTACCCTGTACCAAATCTACATATACGTAGAAAGCCGGCTTTAAAGTAATAACATTACCGTAGAACCTCTCAAAAAGCTACAGCTAAAATATCAGCGCGATTCTCAAATATGAAAGCAAACAATAAGTCTGGTCCGCGCTACATACATCAAGTTGGTTCATTCCAATATTGCTACTCAAAGGCGCAGTCTGTTATTAAAAACAGTAAGTCATTTCTCTGTCTTTGATGCTAGCGATGCGGCAGGGTATACGAACTGGGTTCCGTTTTAATGACTCTTTGGGTGACTAGAGACAAAGTTTTTACTCGGTTTCTAAATGGTTTCAAAGACAGGAGGTTATTTTTCTGTAAAATAAGTATAATTACGACAAAACATAACGTTACCAGACAGAAATATCACACGTACCTAAACATGCTGTAATGGGTTTAGCTTTTTATGAATAAGGAGTTATTTCTTTATTACGCTTAATTATATTTATCTTGTTTTGAAGAGGTAATTTTGTACGATGTACTTTATACAGACGCATTCTCACATTATTTTGACCACGCACAAGCCCAAGCTTGAAACAACGGTGGCTGTGTCGTATAAAATGAACTAAATCTACATTTATTTCTATTTTCATGTGTGTTTAAAGGAACGTTACGTTATTGTTTTCTGATAAAATTATAATTTGAATTTTAATCGCAGAATTTAATTAAATACATGCAAACTTTTTACTTCAACGCTTTTTATTGTTATACTGTTTTAATAATGCTCACTGTATTCAACATAGAGGAACCGGCTTTCACATATCTTACTTATCTATCCGCATTTTGCCATATAAAATCCTCTAGAAACTTTGAAAATAATTTCCTCGGTCTAGATATTGTGGCCTTATCTACTTCTATACTTTAAAAAGAAAAATAACAAAGAATGGTGCAAAGAAAGTAACGTATTTTCCAAGTACCTACAGAAGATGGATGGGTAGGTATATTATATGACCAGGCCTTATACTCCGAAATTCGATTTTCGAAGTTCGTTTGGTGCCGTTCCGCTCTCACTAATAGATATTAATCTGAGAGTGAGAGGGACGGCGTGATACGAACTTCGAAAATTGAAGGCCTTACGATGACGTCTGTAATGCGATTCAATTCAGATTTTTCTATGATTTTATCTTTTGATTTTTGAACTGAAAACTTCTTTAACGGCGTTGGGCACTTTTTGGGATGGGTAAAAAATGATATCAATATGAAGTACCAGGATATCAGATCCTCTAAGAACTTATTTTGTACAAATGAATCGCGTTCGATTTTTGAAGTGTTTTTTTGTTGAGACGTGGAGCATAAAGTGCTAGGCCATCAGCACATTGTTAGAGGTCTGTCAATATGTAAACATAGATAATAAGTACGTACGTTTTTTTTGTAAGCAGCCAGTACGGTACGCGTCTTGAGCGTCATGGAGGTTACAACATTAAAATCTAATCTAAGCTTCTGTTTTCACTTCTGGACTCCCGGAGTGATACCCGCCGCCTTTTTCACAGCTCTAAGAGACCGCAGACCTAAGTATTTGCTATTAATTTCAACTTCATGGATTTTTCTAAGAGTTCCTGAAAAAAAGAGTTTTGAAAGACGGACGGATGGGCGGGCGGAAAACAAAGTGATTTTAAAGGCCCACTTGCACAGTCCAGAGTTAAAAAGTTAAATCGCTAACTCGGGGTTAGGTCGGGGATTGTACTACTAATATTACATGGATCTATGGTCTGAAATAAATGTTTTTTTTTTTTTTTTTTTAGGTTTGACAGTTCCATACATTTTGACACTAACTTAGCCCCGAGTTAGCATCTAAAACTAACCCTAAGTCGCTAACCCTAGTCCGTGCAAGTGGTCCTAAGGGTTCCGTTTTTTCCTTCTGAAGTACTTGACCGTAAAACAAACATTCAGAGGTCGTCCATTGTTGGCAGCCTTACCAGTAACCACAGACACTTAATGCAGATGTCAAATGACCATAGATTACGACCGTCCAATAATAATAATGCCGAGTCCTGCTGTAAATCAAAGTAATTGGTTTATTCTCGGTTTCCTGCCACTACTCGTACCTGTTACGTTGTTATAATTAACGGTTGTTCCGGAGCGTTTCTACGGATATAATTGGGAATTAAATATTAATATTTACTGCGTTTATTCGTGGGTTTTGGCTGCGTCTGTTGCTTTTTTTGGAGTCTGTTCTACGTGAACTGGTCCCGTCTGGATACACCCTAACTTCTTTACATAAAACTGTCAGCCTGATATCTGAACGTTCCCTTGTAGCCTAATGCAGTCTGTGGTTTTGACTCAGACAGAGCTCCCTGCGTGGCCCCTTCCCGCCATGGTCGTATTAGAAATGGCGTTGTATTAATATCTTGGAAATAATAATGGGTATATATTCTTAAATAGGTACCGGTGATCAGTGCTTTTATAAATTTAATAATACATACCTACATAAATCTCCTTGTTTTTATCCTTCACGGGGTAGACACAAGCCTAAGGTAACAAGATCTAAAGGCCACGTTTAGTATGTACTAGCTGTTGCCAGCGACTTCGTCTGCAAAGAATTCGTTTATCGAACTACGCAATTTTCCGGGATAAAAAGTAGCCTATGTGCTATTCCAGACTTTTCTCTATCTATGTGCCGAATTTCATCCAGATCCGTTGGGCCGTTCTGGCGTGATAGAGTAACAAACAAACATCCATCCATCCATCCATCCATACTTTCGCATTTATAATATTAGTTAGATAAGGTGGAAAGGGGAGCCAAAATAGTGATGGGTTGCTAGCCGCCTTTCCTATACTTACTTGACTTGATGCCTTTGATTTTCGCCAATTCGGTCAAAATCACTAATAATTATATCACTGTCCAGATCACGCTTTCCCCCCACACATAATAATAATAATATAGCCTTTTCAGTACCTAAGTACATGTTGTTGTTTTTATTATTATTAAATTGTCGCGTAATTCGGCGTGCCTTAAGGCGTAGGCCTCCTCCGTGTATTCGAGGGTTTAGGCTATAGTTCCCACGCGCGCCCAGTGTGGATTGGGATCTTAACACACACCATTGAATTTCTTCGCAGATGTCTGCAGGTTTCCTCACGATGTTTTCCTTCACCGAAAAGCTCATGGTAAATTTCAAATGTAATTTTCCCCCCACACATAGTAGCATACAAATTGGGGGGGTAGATGCCTTTCCTACGGATGGAGCGCAACATGATGAAATAAACAATACCTAAGATGAAAAATTCCTTAACAAACTTAAACTCCTCTTTCTATATTTACTGCTGGCCCCAACAATGTCCTTTTGAGTATCTAGCAAGCGGCTTTTAAAATCTAAGTGGGCCATTATGGTATCCTAGCTCTAAATTAAGGTGAATAAATAAAGCTGTACACTGCGTGGCCGTTAATTTGTACCTTCTGTTGGAATTTTGCGTGTGACTATAAAGCTGGATGTGGCCTTAGAAATAAGAAGTCGGTATTCTTCTTCGTTATTCTTCAGATCCCCAAGTGCTAGCCCGTCGAGTGTAACGGTTCAGGCTTGTTTCAATCATGAACTCGCCAGTTCACGAATATATTTTCATACATTGAGATAGCATAGATTATAACGCCATCTTACGGAAAATCAGTAGCAACTAGAAGCCTTTAGGCCAGCTAATTTATTTTGGGTAATGAAGCTAGCTTCATAGTTCTCAGTAGTTCAAATTTATGATATGAGATGTCGCTAGTAAATTAATATTTGGTATTTTTAAATTAATTTTTCGTTAATTATTGAATAATGAGGCGTGGGAATGATTTAAATAATTAACTAAGTATGTAGTATAAGTTTCAGGAATTTTCAGCAAGTAAAATTGACGAAAATATAGAGAAACAATGTATGTAGCAGAAATAGCAATATTACTAGGGAAAAACTCAAAATGCAAGGAAAATGCTTATTGAAATAAGATGTTAGACTCATAAGTTGTATACAGTTCAAATTTTATCAACTTTGGTGTAGTAAATAAGTTACTATGTGATTATAAAGTTATTTCGGAGTTGCTTATGTCAAACGTAAGAGAAAGTATAAGTTTTCTATTATTACAAGATTAATGATTAAAATGCAAGGAATTAGCCTGTATCACAAGAAATCTTGAGTTATAAGGATCCGTTTGACTAAATTTCATCTGATTCTGGTTAACAGTTCAGTAGAAAAGAGTAACTAAAATTAGCAAGGGAGAATTTAGTTCATACAAAATGGCGATAGAAATTTCATTGAAGGAAATCAAAGCTTTTTAATTACGCGTTTATAAATTAAAGGAAAATTATCTTTTAGTGTTAAATTTAAAGATATTTCTGAATTTAATCTTAGAAATAATAGCTGATGTCTCCGATAGCGCCTATGTCTCCAGTGGCTTTCGAGTCTTCGAAGTCGGCGGTAGCGCTTATGTCACATCGGCTATAAAAGCAAAGGGTATTCGTATGAGGGGGCTTTTTGACTTACGTCAGTGGACTTGATCGGATCTCATATTAATTTGTTTTTGGGTTTGTTAAGTATTTATACTTGTTAAAATTGACGTGTCGTTTTCCGGCTTTGCTTATTCTAGTGTTCATAATACTAGGATGATCATTGTTTGGGAAATTATGCTTTAATTTGCCCGAAGTTGAGTGTTGAGAACTGTATCAAGTTTCAGCTAGTGAAAGCTGATATTTGAGGATTGATACCCGGGTCACCTAACGGTGTTTCACAACTGACAGGGTAGCTTTCCTTCGATACATTTTAATTAATAAAATAACCACATATGGAGTACGTGTGGGGTCTTGTATTATACCTGAAGAGACAGACCAGATTTCTCCCAGAATTGTGAAGGGTTTGTTATGCCTATTGGTGTTTCAAATTCATCATCGTTCTGTCACCTTTATCTATCTATTTATATATACATTCGGATTATTCGTCAGGTGGTACTCGACGAACCCAGTCCAAACTGTCTTTACCACCAAGCACACGAGTCTTATGGCTAAGTTCTTAGAGACTGACTCACTCACTTAGGGGTAATTTAGAACAGGACCCATTCATCGTATACGAGTGGGAACGCGAGTAATTTAAATGTGAAAACCGGGTTTTTCTAGCTTGTTGAAACGTGTATAGTAGATGTTAGAGCAGCTAGGATTTAATAGGATTTAATAGGATTAATAGGTTTTAACTTTAAATTCATTGATAGATAATGGAGTAGTAGGTAGTAGGTAGCAATATAGTAATGATGAAGTTCTAATCTGAAGTGAATTATTATAAAAAGTCCTTCATTTTTAAGCATATATTTAATGATCAAATCTTAATATTTATAATTAAAGAAATTACTTTAAGACTAGCATTCAATATAAAAGGAATGAGATTTAAGGAGGTTTACCGAGTAAAACCATGCTCGTCAACTATCCCAAGAAAACGGGATAAGCGACGGTAACACCAACCTTTTATACCATTCAACAATTAAATAAATAAAATTGTTCTTTGTCTTGCTAGATCTATCTGCTTTCCTAAATATAAGGATATTTGACTCATAAATAGAGTGCTTGTGTTGTTTCCTAAAGATTGGAGCAATCTGTGTTCATGAAATGTAGCAGTAGTCTAAAAATGTTGACTATAATATAAGTAATGAAAGTTAGACTTTGTATTTGTACTAAAGATCTTTTAACAGCATCGGAGTTAATGCTTAATTTTCTAACTATATGCAACTTTAAGGAGATGTTTATAGTTATAGGTTGGTGTAGATGTTGGAATCGGAGGGGATGGTGGTAGCGATTCCCCCCCATAAGGGGGTTATCTCATCTGAAGTACAATTACAAATCTACTTAGAATCTTTATTCTGTCTTCGGACCCACTTTTATCAATATCTCCTAGAGAATTATAATACAGCAAACTCTTACTAATGTCTCTACGTTATCTCAGAGTAACCAGGTTTTAATTAGGTATACATTAGGTTTATATTAAAGTTCCATTCTTATTTTTCATGCAAAGAATCTCAGGTTATTACAACGTTCACAGTGTAGGTCCATCAGCCATTAGACCAGTAGTTCCCAAAGTGGTCCAGGTGGACCCCCAGGGGTCCACGGAAGATTCGACGGGGGTCTACGTTGGGCGTGACCAAAAACGGGGGTCCACAATCGCAAGCGGGGGTGCATGAAAAT
This sequence comes from Pandemis heparana, assembly GCA_963854515.1. Taxonomy (NCBI): domain Eukaryota; kingdom Metazoa; phylum Arthropoda; class Insecta; order Lepidoptera; family Tortricidae; genus Pandemis; species Pandemis heparana. The sequence goes on along the minus strand of OY978022.1, from coordinate 6,437,707 downwards.
TGAATAAAATTTGAGAGAATTGATTGGTTCTTGTGCTGTGAGTCATTGTAGATTTCAAGAAAGTAAAGTAGGATGGAGTCACTCGCAGCACAAAAATATAATTTAATTGAAAATTTGTTTAGTCGACTTTATTTTCAAATAATTAACCCTATCAAGCAATCAATTCTAACCAATTTTTTCGAAAACTGTTAATTTATCGTTGAAAGTCAGCAACAACGCAAGTTTCCATAGATTATAGAGCTAATCTTAATTTTTTTTTCGAGATTTAGTTTAGAAATTAGTGGTAAAGTAGCTGCAGGGGGTCCACCGGATCCAGCAAAATTTTGAAAGTGGCCTATTGGAACAAAAGAGTTTGGGAACCTCTGCATTAGACGATTCACGCAGCCATTATTATTACTTATTTTAGGTAGGATTTGTTTGTTTTAAGACAGGTCTAAGAATCACTAAGTCATTTAATTAGGGAGGTCAATGAACGCTTAGTTAACTACAGGTTAACAGCTAGGTAGAGTAAGTAAGTAGTTAAAGTATGAGTTAGGTAGTTTAGAGGTGTATATCTTTATTTAAAATACGTTTAGGGTAGGTAGACCGTTACACGAGCTCATCGCCACGATTGTAAATCCCCGTAATTGGAGGGGGCTTCGAACCCACACTCTCAGGTAAAGTACCTATACAATAATTATGATTCAACCTACTTATGATTTAATGATTATGTACTCGTAGGTAGACAGGTACATCTATAAACTTTCACAGCAGCCCACGACTCCGCCGCGAGTAATAATATTAAATAGATAACTTGAAAATTTGACTTTTTCAGGTAAAAGAAATTGTGTATCTGGGCTCGGCTTTTACGACAGATGGAAAGTGTGAAAGAGATATTGAAAGAAGAGTGAATGCAGGAAACATGGTCAATGGAGCGCTGCGCGCCTTTGTGAGCAGTGAGAAGGTGTCAAAGAAGGCGCGTCTGGCTGTTCACAGAGGGGTGCTCGTTCCAACACTAATGTACGGTAGCGAAAGTTGGGTATGGCAAAAGAAGCATGAAAATAGAATAAATGCGGTAGAAATGAGAGCGTTAAGAAGTATGGAAGGTGTATCACTGAAAGATAGAATAAGGAACAGTGTGATAAGGGAACGTGCTGGTGTGAAAGAAGATATAGTGACTAGGATAGAAAAAAGTATGCTTAGTTGGTTTGGTCACGTAGAGAGGATGGATGAAAGAAGATTAACTAACTAAACAGATTTATACGGCGAGTGTGAATGGGTGCGTTGGGAGGGGAAGGCCTAGGCGGACGTTCCATGATCAAATTGGGGACGTTTTGGAAAAAGCCCAGGTCAAGAGTACCCGAAACCGACGAGCATGTATTAAGAGATTGATGAATGAGAATGAAGCGAAAGAGGTATGTTAGGATCGTAGCAAGTGGAACAAAGTAGTCTCTGCCTACCCCTGTGGGAAAGAGGCGTGACGATATGTATGTATGTATGTATGTTGAAAATTTGAATGAACTAGGTAGTTACATTTTAAAATGAAAATGGTCGAAAGTTTACTTACCAGTATGAAAAATCTATTTCACCCCATATTTTCCTTTCCAGTATCCCCTAGATCTCCTTGTGTTAGATTGTAAATCCCCGTAATTGTTGGGGGTTCGATCCCGTGCCAAACACGAATACACACTACACAAGACAAAATGATACAATCTACTTTATGGTTTGTCTCTGTGATATAATAACTTGTCATAACTTTATAATAATGAAAAATGCTTTAAATTATTGACCGAGTTGCCAAAAACATGTATAATCGCCTATTTTCCCTTCCAGTATCCCCCAGATCCGTGGCAGCTCGTCGAGCGAGTCGCCACGATCGTAAATCCCCGTAATTGGAGGGGGCTTCGATCCCGCGCCCTCAGGTGAAGTATACAACCTACTTATGATTTTATTATTGCACCGAGGTTTGTTAACCTGTGAAATATTGACCTTTTTAGTTTATTTTTGAGGTGAATAGTGAGTTTGTTGTTGTTTTGCTACAAAGATTGCATAATAGAAGCTTCAGTTATGTTGTATAGTGTCGCAATGGTTTATGAGCGCTCAGCGAAAGTGATGGGGGTGTTTGCGCAGGTGTAAACTGTTCTTCGGGGAGGCGAGACGTGTGCATGGGGCGCGGGAGCGGGAAGCGACTGAACGAACCAATAGAATGCATTCGCGCCAAGTGGCGCGCTACCTCCCCGCGTCGCGCCTCAGTCCCCCCGCCAAAGAGACCCAAAGAATGAATTCTGCTCATTCAAGGTCACCGCTTATAAACCGTGACGACACTTTGTAGTCTTTCAAAAAGGTGAATTTTAAACTATGTTAAGACTAAGTACATCAGAAAGGTAATCTCCACGAAAAAAATTTAGTCTTAAGGAGACTAGCAGAGGGCTTAGAGGGCCAAGGGTTTGGGAAGAGCTTTGATGTGTGTCAAGAAAAATGAACAGAAGAAATCTTCACACGTCTAAGCAAAAAGTGGGTGTGTGCGTTAGGTTCTCAATCAGTAGGTATTACAGCTACAGCTGACAGCTAAAACCTGGCCTTATACTCCGAAATTCGATTTTCGAAGTTCGTTTCGTGCCGTTCCGTTTTCAGTAATAGTTATTAATTTGAGAGTGAGAGAGACGGCGTGATACGAACTTCGAAAATCGAATTTCAGAGTAGCCCCCCAGAACTGAGTCGGAATCGACAATATTTAAAAAATTTTAATGCTGCTTTTTATAGTCTGGCTTGAAAGAGCGCACAACTTTTAAACACTTATATTTTTATATATTTGTGAAAATCTTGTATTTTCGTGGAAAAATCCATTTAAATCGTTGCTCGAGCAGAAAGGGCGTATGTCACAAACGTCAAAGTATTGGCTAAATGACGTCACTGTTTTGTTTCGTACACTTAAAAAAACGCTGATATAATTACATTAATTGACTGACAAATCCTGTGCTTAAATAGTTTGACAGTGAATGCAGTTGTCAATGTCAATGAACGTCAAAACGAGTTGACAAACTCAAACAGAATACCTCACAAAAAATGTGATTTTAAACGAAAACTTGTAAAAACAATGATTATTGCCCGGCAAACAGTTATCTAGTGTTCCCGATGGCAACAAAGCCGAGTGATGTGCGAATGAATTAACCGTCAGCTGTCAGTAGTGTTGTGTTATGAAAGTTGTAAATGTTAAATGGCAGTATTGGACCGTCTACTGGACGTCATTTCCCGTTTTATATATTTTGCTAATTTTTCCAAAAAATATTGTACAAAAAATCCAAAAAAAAATGTTTTGTGTTCTACAAGCGCTTCTCTCGAAATGGTTTTTGATTTATGGAAATTATCATTTTTGAAATATTGTCAAATGAATCGCATTAAGACGTCATGGCCTCCAGTTTTGTTGTTGTTCGATCTGTAAGTGTCACTGCCAATTTCCCGTGGTAATTTAGACGTTTACATGAACGTAAGATTGAACACTCCTGTAATAGTACATTACATTACGAGGGTGCTGAAATAAAGAATGTCTCAGATCGCAGGAACTTGTCGCACGAGCCAAAGGCGAGGGCGATAAACATTGCGACCTTAGCCTTTCTTTATCACCGCCCCAGGTATTGTACACAATTTACATCTTCCCATGGCCAGGAAGCCGCCATAGTTAAATCCCAAAGGCATCCAGTTTCTGTGTCCCGACACTTTTAAAGCAACAAATTTATTCCACGCCGTACCTTCATCACAATTCACATGCTGAGTCGACGATAATTCTACTAGATTATCTCGACAATACACCGAAATTGCGACCTGCATCCGGCTTCCTCCCATTTGGCAGTAAGTGCGTACCGCCTTATTACAGAAACAGAGGTAAACAAGCCCAGCGCAGTGACATGGTTACGAAATTTTAGGAAGAAATTACGACGTAAAAAAACCTATTTTGATTAAAACCATAACCTTTTTTTAACTTATAATCAAGCGCTCAAATCACGATAGTAAATCGGGGAGTTTAGCTCCTTTTAGGAGACCTTCAACTCACTTTCACAGCCTTGAAAAAGGTTTTTCGAAAAGACTGAAACTATTCGTGCCATTCTGACTTACTATTGTGACTGAGCCATTAAATTATTAGCTTTACATAAAGTATTTCTCTAGATAGCTTATGTATTAATTGTTTTTCTTAAAACAGAAACATGAAAATCGCGGAAGTTTAAAACATTGGATCTTCACAATATTTTTAAAAAACAAACTGCACTCAAAATACATTTTAGCCCCTGCTTTATCATTAATATTACACCCATCGTGTCATAACAGCAACGATCGACATATTTTACACAGAAAAAGCTCCACCGACATTTTCCCATCGGGCGTCCCCCAAAAAACGTGTAACCCGCAAATTGATTCAATCATAGCGCTCTCTGATACCCTTTGTTAGATGATAGTGTTATATCGTGACCTACTACTATCAGGAGTTCTTTTAGGGATTGTTCATTCGACAATTAGGCACATGGTGTACTTAATAGAATCGTTTATGAAGCCCGCTGCCTACGAGGAAACATGATGAAGAATGACTGTTTCTGTCCAGTTGCCGTACTCACAAAACATACTCACAAACTTTACTTATTTAATTTTAGTGTAGATTTAGCAATTTATTCTTTCATTATAGACGAAATCAAGACACTTTGGATTCTTTTACTAGTATGCCTAGTTGTGCTTGTGACTTTAAAAAACATTTTGTCAATACCTTTCTTTACCAATAGACGTATTATTTATACCAAAAAATACTGCTCAGCTTATGCTGTTAACTTTCCAAAAGTAGGTAAATATGATTTAATTCGATAGGTACTTACATTTTCGTAGCAGAAAAAGACCCGACAATCTCGGCTTTGACCAATTACACTTACGATTATTAGCTGCTATTAAAACAGCAAACAAAGTCGTTTCGTGTAAAAACGGCGTAACAGTTAACCGTTTCTCTCAACCCAGCGAACAGTAAAAGAGCTCCAGATTAAAAATCGCTTCGAAAATTACCAATTTGGCGCAACTTTCCTAGCTTTTATTCTCTCAAAACAAAACACGACCGGAAAAGAATCCCGCAATCCCACTGTAGACAGTATTCTAGAGATAAAAAGCGGTTTAAAAGAAAAACTGTTAAAGGAATCAGCGAAATCCTAACGATAAACAGAAAGGAAACGTCTTAAGAGATATTTATCGGTAAAATATTCGTTCGTGAAGTACTGGGAGCTCATAAAATGGGGGAAAAGAATGCGCTTGTACTGCTACAGGGACGGTAGTTCGGAGCTTTGCATAATAAGGAGGTTCGCAAAGTGTATCGGGTAGCGCATCAGAGAAGGGTTGATTTCGCATTGATACTATTTTGTTTGACGCTGCGGTTCATTATTACATACGGGTTTGCCCTTAAATGTTTTATTCATACTAAACCAAATACCTATTCAGAGCCGAACCTATTCGGTGTAACGTTTTTTGCAGCAAACATACCTAACAAAAGTTCGACTGACTCGTATAAATAAGGGTGCGCTTTCTTGCAGGTGTCCCTGGGCGATGGAGATCACTTTCCATCAGGTGACCAGTCTGCTCGTTTTCCCCCTCTTATATATGTATAAAAAAAAAATTAAAGCAGAGTGGAAGCGTGTATAATCCGACAAATCACATTTAAATTAATAAATAACTTTTACCCTTGCTACTCCGCTACTCAAGCGCGGAGTTGAGTAGCGGAGTAGCAAGGTAAAGGTTTTTTGTTCATTAAAATGGACCTCCGCAAAATAACGCCTGATTCAATAGAACATTTGAATCACATTTAGTTCTGTTCATAATCATTATCCATATCCACGTCTCACTCTACCGATGATTATGTTACAAATGGGATCGGCATTTCAACTAATGCGATTGGATTTTGTCCGTTACCGACCAACATTATATCTGCTGCCATTTAATTCCATTTTAACAGGTTATTATTTAACTTGCTATGTTTTTTATTTGATTTAAGTCAAATATTGCACGTCAATCTACTCCCGTTCTCAGTGATCGGATTAATTTTAAACTACATCCACTTCATGTACTCGGATAAATTTAAAAGAACAGTATTTAAAAAAATAGAAAAGTCAATTTCAGTGGTTGAATTGACCTCAAATTAAACCCACCAGTGGTTTTATTGACTTGGAATTACATTCAACTCCGGTGATTGGATTGACATTAAACTACACCTACTTCCAGTGGTCGGATTGGCTCGACATTACTCGTACTTACAGTAGTCTGACTGACTTTGGACTGTACCCACATCTAGGGGTCGGATTGACATTAAACTACACCTACTTCCAGAGGTCGGATTGGCTCGACATTACTCCTACTTACAGTAGTCTGACTGACTTTGGACTGTACCCAAATCTAGAGGTCGGATTGACATTAAACTATACCTACTTCCAGTGGTCGGATTGGCTCGACTACTCCTACTTACAGTAGTCTGACTGACTTTGGACTGCACCCACATCTAGGGGTCGGATTGACATTAAACTACACCTACTTCCAGTGGTCGGATTGGCTCGACATTATTCTTACTTACAGTAGTCTGACTGACTTTGGACTGCACCCACATCTAGGGGTCGGATTGAGATTAAACTACACCTACTTCCAGTGGTCGGATTGACTCGACATTACTCCTACTTACAGTAGTCTGACTGACTTTGGACTGTACCCAAATCTAGAGGTCGGATTGACATTAAACTATACCTACTTCCAGTGGTCGGATTGGCTCGACATTACTCCTACTTACAGTAGTCTGACTGACTTTGGACTGCACCCACATCTAGGGGTCGGATTGACATTAAACTACACCTACTTCCAGTGGTCGGATTGGCTCGACATTACTCCTACTTACAGTAGTCTGACTGACTTTGGACTGCACCCACATCTAGGGGTCGGATTGACATTAAACTACACCTACTTCCAGTGGTCGGATTGGCTCGACATTACTCCTACTTGCAGTAGTCTGACTGACTTTGGACTGCACCCACATCTAGGGGTCGGATTGATATTAAACTACACCTACTTCCAGTGATCGGATTGGTTCGATATTACTCCTACTTACTAGTTGGACTGACTTTGGACTGCACCCACATCTAGGGGTCGGATTGACATTAAACTACACCTACTTCCAGTGGTCAGATTAACTTAAAATCCGAAACACTTCAGTAGTTTGTATGAATGCTGGATGTATTTTTGGACTGGTTCATACAAAAAAAAAAGAAATTAGGAAGGTTATTCAAAAAGGAATTTTGAATAACTTATTCATTGAAACTAAATCGTATAGTAGTTCATATCGCAGCTCGCTTCGGTCGTTCGCACCATTACTGGCATGTGCTGACCTATGTATTAGTTTCAAATCAGGCTCGCATTGAAATACTGGCAATCTCTATGATATATTCTACAAAATTTGGTTTGCGATTTCCTTATGGCTTATTCTAAAATACTAAAGAAACTATTAATAAAGCCAGTGATGAAACGTAAGGTTCACGGATTCGTGTCGTTTTTGTAAGTTTTACGATGACCGTTAGGCCGGCCACAAACATAAACATACGGAATTTTCACACGGTTTCCGTACGGAATGACGTCAGCGAACGGGACATCGCTATATAACGGAACGGGACAGGGCTACAAATTGACGTCATTCCGTACGGAAGCCGTATGAAAATTCCGTATGTATGTAGCCGGCCTTAAGGCGAAGGGATAGGCAAATGACCTTGCCCGTTTGTGACGTGGCAAGCAGTCCGATCAACGCGACATCTGTTAAATAATCGACGCGTGAACTCGATGCGAATGGGCGCGGGCTGATGGATTGAAATATTGCACTGTGATGTTAGTAGATGGCGCTTGCTTTAGTTTTCCGATTGCCTACACAGACACATCATAATGTTCAAATCAGATTTTGCTAAAATAATAAAAAAAATTAACATTTCGGCATTCGTAACGTGGCCTTTAAGGTCTTGTTACCTTGGGCTCTGTCTGCTCCGCAAGGGATAGAGACGTTATTTATGTATGTATGTGATATAATACATGAGAAAGTTTGTGACGATGTGAGTGAGTGTTCATGTTTGGGGACCACTCGGACCCTCAGATAATGAATTTTAAAACAATCGGTTCAAAAAGTAAAGATTTCAAAATGGCGGTCACTTTTTCCATTTTATATGACGGATACGTGTTTGGGAACCACTCGGATCGTCAGATATCGATTTTGAAAATAATCGGTCCAAAAACTAAAGATTTCAAAATGGCGGGCACTTTTTTCATTTTTGATAACAGATTCATGTTTGGGGACCACTCGGACCCTCAGATATCGATTTTGAAAACAATCGGTTCAAAAACTAGAGATTTCAAAATGGCGGTCACTTTTTCTATTTTATATAACGGATTTGGAACGATTTTGAAAACATTTGGTCCAAAAAGTACAGAATTCAAAATGGCGGCCTGTTTTTTTAATTTTCGATAGCAGATTTGTGTTTGATGACCACTCGGACCCTCAGATATCGATTTTAAAAATAATCGGTCCAAAACTTAAAGATTTCAAAATGGCGGCCACTTTTTTCATTTTTGATAACGGATTTATGTTTGGGGACCTCTCGGACCCTCAGATATTGGTTTTGAAAATAATCGGGCCAATACTTAAAGATTTCAAAATGGCGGCCACTTTTTTCATTTTTGATAACGGATTTATGTTTGGGGACCTCTCGGACCCTCAGATATCGGTTTTGAAAATAATCGGTCCAAAAACTAAAGATTTTAAAATGGCGGCCACTTTTGTCATTTTTGATAACGGATACGTGTTTGGAGAAAACTCGGATTCTCAGATATTGATTTTGAAATCAATCGGTCGATAAACTAAAGATTTCAAAATGGTGGCCAGTTTTTTCATTTTTGATAGCAGATTTGTGTTTCACGACCACTCGGACCCTTAGATATCGATTTTGAAAATATTCGGTCCAAAACTTAAAGTTTTCAAAATGGCGGCCACTTTTTTCATTTTTAAAAACGGATTCATGTTTGGGGACCACTCGGATCCTCAGATATCGATTTTGAAAACAATTGGTCTAGAAAGTAAAGAATTCAAAATGGTGGCCAGTTTTTTCATTTTCGGTAGCAGATTTGTGTTTGACAACCACTCGGACCCTCAGATATCGATTTTGAAAATAATCGGCCCAAAACTTAAAGATTTCTTCAAAATGGCGGCCACTTTTTTCATTTTTGATAACGGATTTATGTTTGGGGACCTCTCGGACCCTCAGATATCAGTTTTGTAAATAATCGGCCCAAAACTTAAAGATTTCAAAATGGCGGCCACTTTTTTCATTTTTGATAACGGATTTATATTTGGGGAGCTCTCGGACCCTCAGATATCGATTTTGAAAATAATCGGTCCAAAAACTAAAGATTTCAAAATGGCGGTCACTTTTGTCATTTTTGATAATGGATACGTGTTTGGAGACAACTCGGAGTCTCAGATATCGATTTTGAAATCAATCGGTCGGTAAACTAAAGATTTCAAAATGGCGGCCAGTTTTTTCATTTTTGATAGCAGATTTGTGTTTCACGACCACTCGGACCCTTAGATATCGATTTTGAAAATATTCGGTCCAAAACTTAAAGATTTCAAAATGGCGGCCACTTTTTTCATTTTTAAAAACGGATTCATGTTTGGGGACCACTCGGATCCTCAGATATCGATTTTGAAAACAATTGGTCTAGAAAGTAAAGAATTCAAAATGGTGGCCAGTTTTTCATTTTCGGTAGCAGATTTGTGTTTGACAACCACTCGGACCCTCAGATATCGATTTTGAAAATAATCGGCCCAAAACTTACAGATTTCAAAATGGCGGCCACTTTTTTCATTTTTGATAACGGATTTATGTTTGGGGACCTCTCGGACCCTCAGATATCAGTTTTGAAAATAATCGGCCCAAAACTTAAAGATTTCAAAATGGCGGCCACTTTTTTCATTTTTGATAACGGATTTATGTTTGGGGAGCTCTCGGACTCTCAGATATCGGTTTTGAAAATAATCGGTCCAAAAACTAAAGATTTCAAAATGGCGGCCACTTTTGTCATTTTTGATAACGGATACATGTTTGGAGACAACTCGGATTCTCAGATATCGATTTTGAAATCAATCGGTCGGTAAACTAAAGATTTCAAAATGGCGGCCAGTTTTTTCATTTTTGATAGCAGATTTGTGTTTGGGGAGCTCTCGGACCCTCAGATATCGATTTTGAAAATAATCGGTCCAAAAACTAAAGATTTCAAAATGGCGGCCACTTTTGTCATTTTTGATAACGGATACGTGTTTGGAGACAACTCGGATTCTCAGATATCGATTTTGAAATCAATCGGTCGGTAAACTAAAGATTTCAAAATGGCGGCCAGTTTTTTTATTTTTGATAGCAGATTTGTGTTTCACGACCACTCGGACCCTTAGATATCGATTTTGAAAATATTCGGTCCAAAACTTAAAGATTTCAAAATGGCGGCCACTTTTTTCATTTTTAAAAACGGATTCATGTTTGGGGATCACTCGGATCCTCAGATATCGATTTTGAAAACAATTGGTCCAAAAAGTAAAGAATTCAAAATGGCGGCCAGTTTTTTCATTTTCGGTAGCAGATTTGTGTGTGACGACCACTCGGACCCTCAGATATCGATTTTGAAAATAATCGGTCGGTAAACTAAAGATTTCAAAATGGCGGCCAGTTTTTTCATTTTTGATAGCAGATTTGTGTTTGGGGAGCTCTTGGACCCTCAGATATCGATTTTGAAAATAATCGGTCCAAAAACGAAAGATTTCAAAATGGCGGCTACTTTTGTCATTTTTGATAACGGATACGTGTTTGGAGACAACTCGGATTCTCAGATATCGATTTTGAAATCAATCGGTCGGTAAACTAAAGATTTCAAAATGGAGGCCAGTTTTTTCATTTTTGATAGCAGATTTGTGTTTCACGACCACTCGAACCCTTAGATATCGATTTTGAAAATATTCGGTCCAAAACTTAAAGATTTCAAAATGGCGGCCACTTTTTTCATTTTTAAAAACGTATTCATGTTTGGGGATCACTCGGATCCTCAGATATCGATTTTGAAAACAATTGGTCCAAAAAGTAAAGAATTCAAAATGGCGGCCAGTTTTTTCATTTTCGGTAGCAGATTTGTGTTTGACGACCACTCGGACCCTCAGATATCGATTTTGAAAATAATCGGCCCAAAACTTAAAGATTTCAAAATGGCGGCCACTTGTCATTTTTGATAACGGATATGTGTTTGGAGACAACTCGGATCCTCAGATATCGATTTTGAAATTAATCGGTCGAAAAACTAAAGATTTCAATATGGCGGTCTTTTTTATTTTGATAACGGATCCATGTTTGGGGACCACTTCGACCTTCAGATATCTTTTTTTTTCTTCTTTCTAATGATAGACTATACATTAGAGTACTACTAGTTTAAATATCAAAATTTTTCATGCAGTAATTCCTACCAAAATCCTATTTCCCATGCTGTTCGCTAAACAGCAAGTAAGTATCAAACCATCCTGCCACTAAGTTCCCAAAAAACGGATTGAAAATAATCACTAACTTAATATAGGTATTACGTGCGACGCGAACTAGTACGACTTTTTGAAGCACTGTTTCGCGCCTATTCTGTGACTCAAACAACATGCTTAGCCAAACCAATATGAAAAAACGCGAAGCGAATTTTGGCAACGTCGCGTCGCTTACGCACTGCCGCCACCGAGCGAACATGCAACGTTGCTTTTTTCTTATTATTTTCATACATCTTATCCAAATTATTTTTTTATTTATTTATCTATTATTTTTTTATTTTTTTTTATTAACGTTTTTGGTTTGATCTTAATATTATTTCATTGTATTATCTTTTTAACATTTTTTTGGTTTACGAATTTTTTTGTACATTGAAAAGCGCCTGATTAAATGTGCGGGCAAATATTGCGTTCGCCCTTTTCATAGGCTCAGGGCAGTACTACTCTCTAAAGCCTTATTTGTTGGCTAATTGAAGCGAACGCACCGTGGAATTTTAATTATGACTTACTAGAGTAACCTCGTCGAGATTGGTAGCAAACAGATTTGTTTCACCCGAGCAAAAGTTGTACAAAATATGTTCGAGACTCTTAGGGCAAACGAATTTTTGTACTAACTACGACATAAAGGAATATGTTTTCGCCGGTGAATTCTAAGTCAAGGCATGTTTTATAGAATGTGCAGTTTTCAAAACCCCAAATTGTGTATTATCGCCATAAAACATGCACAAAAACAACCAATTTATGAGCTTTTGCCTATCCCTTCGCCTTAACATGAACTTTTAAATTTTACCATATAATTTTACTAGTTTCTCGTCAAGTTCGGGTCTTCATTTAGGACACTGTGTGCTAATACTACCTACGAATTTGCCAAAATTGAACCCAGTAGATATCTAAGTAGCAAACTCTAGTCTAGAACTGGGCTAAATAACCTCAAACAGATAGTATCAGGCGGACCAAAGTTCGTGCCACTTGCAGATCCGTAACGCGAACAGCCGTTATTCAATTGGTTAGGAGTTAGCGCTTGACTCGTTCATAGGGTGACCATAATCCTACTTAAGTATATTATTAACATTAGCATGTGTGGCTTGTCTGCAAGTGTTAATTATGAGATTAAATAAATAAATAAATAATAATAATAATAAAAAAATTAAGTGGTCAAATTGCTCGCCAAGAACGTCACTCCTAGCCCGTTGCCCGTCAAATCTGGCGTCCATGAAGAAGCCCATAATGTTGTTCCTATACATTGTTTTTAATAACCACCACTGTTTTATATAGCTTACTCTTCTTCCAACTTTTTGTTTCTTGGTCTTTTTCCTGCTTGCTCTTCTTCTGACTGCAGCGCCACCTTAAGTCTAAACCAGGAACCTAAGTATTCCGTTTTGCATTGGTCCATTGTAGTACCGCACTGCTGGACAGAAGCCTGTCCTGTCATCTGACGTTTCTGGCTGAAAATAAGTGCTGCAGGTGTCTAACACCTCAGCGTAATTCTGAGACAGCGACCGTCTCACTTTTGCGAAGACGCACAACGCTGATGATCTAACTTATATGTCTGTGTTTTTTTTTGTTTCTTTTCTATAAAATTGTGTGTATGCTCTTATTTGTGTGTCTTGCAAAATGAATAAATGTCTTCTTCCTTTCTTTCTGTCGGCCTCCACGACTCCCGGTGTGGCAGTGTCAGAGACCCACTCAAACAAACAAAAATCATACACGGAGGTAGGTACAGAAGAAATATTTTTACCTGATACATACATGCATACATAAATCACGTCTTTATCCCTTCCGGGGTAGACAGAGCCTAAGGTAACAAGATCTAAAGGCCACGTTTAGCATGATTGTAGGCGTATAGGTGGAAAGGGGAATCAAGATAGTGATCGGTTGCTAGCCACATCGCCTATAAATGATTCCGAAGATTTTCGCCCATGCCCTCGATAGGCTTTTACCATCTGCGCGGGAAGAGAAGCAACTGGTACATTCTGTTTTTTCTTTGCTCTCAGAACAGCGTGAAAGCACCTTTACCTAAATGAAACAAACATTTGGAAAATTCTGACAGTAGGTCAGACAAGGCAGCCAGATTCGCTTTTCACAATATTTTATTTGCTACCGTCTTGATATATGTATGTACTTACCTAGGTTATATTTATGTACGTAGGTCAATCTGACCACTGAAACTTGAAAAGAGATGGCGATACTAGCTTGTATCAGCGATAAATTTTTATATATGCGAACAAATGGTCACCCTAGTCGTGGTTAAAATTGGAATATATGAAGAAAATTTATGACGTTTATCGGATCTTCTCTTGAAATGCATAATACCATGTTTTTAACTTAATACCTAGTAGTTAGCAGACTAATCCTCTTATTTATATGAGAAAGAGAGAGAAAGAGAAAGAGAAACATTTATTTACACACATATAAAGAGTTTCAATGCGGTCTGCGTTAGTAGGTAGGGCCTTACCATGAGAAAGAGGACGGGGGAGAGAGTCCCACATAACCCCCGGGTCCCCCCGGGCCCTGAGGTACTCGTAAAGAGTTTTCGCTGCGTTAAAAAAAAAAAGGGGCCTTACCATGACGTCCTAATTCTGACTCAGTTCAGGCTTTACACTCGGTTTCAATAAAGAAGGGTTGTATGTGACATTGACATTGACAAATCTAGAGGTGAGGCTTCTTTGTGACACCTTTCACATAAAACGATTATCGATTAAGGTAGGTACTACTACTAGTACTAATAATAATCGATTCTATAAAAATAACGACTGCATATTGATAATTGAATGCTATTCCTATTTTACGCTTTTTGCCAAGTTGTATTTTTTCAACAAAATAGGTTGTATAAAATATTATTTAACTTCATAGTGAAATTGAAGTTCTAAGGAATCTATTTATTACCAATAAAATCGATTGATAAAATAGGTAATGTATTGTTAATAAAACAATATTTGGGAAAACAAAGTATTTTATTTTATATTCTCGTTATAATGTCCTGCGTACAGTTTAGCTAGGTGTAGCAAGAGAGAGCGACCACAGACAAGCACCACAGACAAGTCATGTCGGAGTTCAGTTCAGGAACTCACATTATACTACATCATCCCCTTTTCTTTTTGACTTTAATAAGTACCTATGTTTACTACATACAATTTCTTTCCCCTTCCAATGAAGCTACATACAATACCGTGACTTATTCTTTAATCTTATACTATACATTGTAAATTTAGTTATCTTAAAATATGCTAACTTTACTTTAAAAAAAATCTGGAGCAACACACCCAGCGAGAAGCTGAGTTCTGGAAACAACAATCACCCAGGTCGAACATGATATGAGGTCCTTGTGTATCGTACATTGTTACTGTCTATTAAATCATATGATCTAAACCCATTATCTTTTATTATTATACCTTGTCTCCACTTATTTATGTTACAATCTTTCTTAAACCAAATCTTTTGGCCTAAGGTGAAACTATTTTTACTTCTGGTATTAGAATTATAGTTATTTACATTCCTAGTTACAGTCTTATTAAATTCTCCCTGAATGTTAATATTTAACCTAGGTCTTAAATATCTATGAGTAACAGGTAGTTTAGTTTTTAGTTTTCTATTCATTAACAATTCTGCTGGTGAAAATTTGGTGCCACACACAGGAGATGATCTGTATTGTAATAATGCTACTCGGTAGTCAGACTGATCTTCATTGCATTTTGTTAATTTTTTTTTGGCAATTTGTACAGCTTTTTCTGCCATGCCATTGGACTGTGCATATCTTGGGCTTGAGAATGTGAATTTAAATCCCCACATGTGTGCAAAGTCTTTGCATTCTTACGAATCAAATGGAACATGATCACACACCACTTCATTTGGGATACCAAATGTACAAAATAAATCTATCAGAACATTAATTATTGCTTTGGCACTTTGACTACTTATTAAATTCACATTAAGCCATTTTGAGAAATAGTCATATGTTACCAGATACCTTTTATTTTTATATTGCATAATATCTGTTCCTATTTTAGAAAAGGGCAAATCAGGAATGCTGTGTGGCAACAAAGGTTCTTTGGTATTACTATTTTGGTAGGTTTGACATACAAAACACTGTCTTACATATTTTTCTAAATGTTCGTCTATTTTTGGCCAATAATACATGCTTCTTGCTAACTGTTTCAGCTTAGTCATACCCAAGTGCCCTTCATGCATTTTTTTCATGATTTCTAAACGTAGTGACCTAGGTATCATCAATCTGTTTTTCATAAAAAGCAAATTTTCATCTAATGATATGTCTCCTCTGAACTTATGATAGTATTGTACATTATCTGGAATTTGTTTTATTTTATCGGGCCAACCATTTTTTGTATACTCTATTACTATTGACAGTTCCTCATCTTTGCAAGTTTCTCTAATGAGCTCTTGTTTTACTTCGAAATTACAGTTCTTGGCCATTTTCACTCAGTGCTGTGTAGAAACTGTCAAAGTTTTCACAGTCTTCTTGAACACGTTTGTTGAATTGCCACGAGTTTATAACCTCATTTGTTTTGGGTTTGAAGTATTCTTCAAACGCATTTATTACATCTTCCAGCTTAGGGATATCTTTTTCTTCTGTATTATTTAGCGTGTTTAAGTATAATTCCTGTGCGGGTTGCCCAATGCAGTTCAGGAAAATTGACGCCTTCCTTGTTTCTGCTATGTTTCCGAGACCGGCGGCCGACAGGAAAATCTTAAATGCCTGTTGGAATCTGAGCCATTGAGGATATAATTCTTCAATAATCTCCAAATTCAGCGGTGCCGGCATGCGGTATTCAATGCCACCGCTTGCCATCTTGTTTCGAGGTGGATTTTCTTGCTTCTTTTTCTTATTATTAATTTCTGGAGCTTAGCTCTTCTACGACTGCGCCATGTATTGTTAATAAAACAATATATGGGGAAACAAAGTATTTTATTTTATATTCTCGTTATAATGTCCTGCGTACAGTTTAGCTAGGTGTAGCAAGAGAGAGCGACCACAGACAAGCACCACAGATAAGTCATGTCGGAGTTCAGTTCAGGAACTCACATTATACTACAGGTAATTGTGTAGTGAGTGTGAAATAATGTAAAATACTCGCTTCATATTTTTGTAGGTTGTCTTTGGATGTTCGATTACACGCGATTTTAACCGATTACCCAATTATACATAGTTACCTCTCTAGTTTTAATGACCATAGAACGTAACCTAGCAACGTCTCGTTAATAATGGCATATAGAGAAAATTTGTACGTGAAAATTATGTAAACGCAAAAAACATCGCCGTGATTTTTTTTAGAACGTGATTAATATACAGTAACAAGTATTGGTTTATTTCTAAGTAATTCAATTTAGTATTTATTTTCTGTCAAAACTTTCGTGAACACTAACAGTTACATTCTATGGATCTGTCACACAACCCTTCGTTATTGAAACAGACTGTAGCTGTCATTTTTATTATGGATCTGACAGCGTGCGAACCTAAACTGAATTAGGGTGCGACCCCACCGCCACTTAAAAAACGGTGACGTTACGGAATCTCAACAAAATGTATGAAGAAACAGTGAGAAAACGTGACGCATACGACACGTCACTGCGTATACGCGGCGGTTTGGTCGTACCCTTAGGTTACAGGTTCGTGAAACACTCCTTTGCTTCCAGAAAATCTCAATCTGAACCAAGAGTCATCCAATGAGGCTGGCATAGTAACACAGGTGCACTTAAGCCTCGGAAAAAATTTAGATTAAAAAAAAAAACTGAATCGCATTAAGACGTCATGGTAAGGCCCCAGAAAAATACAGGCTGCATCGCCATTTCCTATTGACTTACTTTGTCTCCCATGACTTGCCGTCGGTCTTGAGGTACACCAAATAGTAAGACACCTGGTTTCGGGTAATGCTTGCAAGTAAGCGGTGAAGTAGGGATGTGACATTCTACGTAAGAAATCGATTTTTAATTAATCGATTATTTTTTTCGCATTAAAAATCGATTAATAAATAATCGATTTTTCTTAAAAAAATAATCGATTTTTATTTTAATCGATTTTTCCTAGTTTTTTAATGAATTTCAAAATAAACGCTCTAAATATTTTATTTATCATGGTTTTATTAATTAAAACTGTTTCAAAAGCACAGAAGGGCTGCCATCGTAGACGCACAGATGGCATTAAAGCGTAATATCATCTCCATGGAGATAGTATTCTGTGATAGTTCGCGGTCCGGGTTATAAAAGACCATACTTAATGTCGGGGGTGGTAGATGAAAAATCGACTATGCTTGATTTTTGATTATAAAAAAAATCGATTATTTGTAATAAAAAAATCGCGTATAAAAATCGATTTTTACATTTAAAGAAATCGATTTTTAATCGATTATTTCCATAATCGATTATTTTTTCACATCCCTACGGTGAAGCGGATAGTAATGAGTGGACTGTATTAGAAATATGGTTGAGAAGAATGGATCGCAAGGAAAATCAGGTCCTCAGCTCAGGACTAGTTTATTGACACTGACAAGAGTTCAAAAAACAGGCAAAAACAATTAAAAAATATATAAAAAGTATCAAAAGGTAAAGAGTTCGCGACAAGCGGGTCAAGTTATTGTTGCCATCTGAATCTTCCGATCGTAGCAGCCACTTCCCGGATGTGGTACGTTTAGAGAAAACACGACAGCATTCAGTCGTTATTATTAACTGGCTTCTGCCCGCGACTTCGTCCGCGTAGAATTAGCAATTGATATGTTATCGCTATCCCGCGGGAACTATACAATTTTCCGGGATAAAAAGTAGCCTATGTTTTAATCTAGGGTACCAGCTATCTTCGTACCAAATTTTATCCAAATCCGTCCAATCGTTTCAGCGTGAAGAGGGAACAAAAATACACACTCACTCACTCACATCTTCACATCGTCACATCGTCAAAAACTTTCGCATTTATAATATTAGTAGGATTAAAATCTCCCCAAAAGAGAAGTTATATCTCGTATAAAAACCCATGTAATAATTTATTAGAATAAACCTTGTACCCACACGAAATAAATAAACCTGAATCGGTATTAAAGCGCTCAAATTTAATTTAAAACGAAACATTTATCCGAATGTTCAGGAAATCGTTCTTTGTTTTTATTACATTTGTATCTTTTAAATAAATTGGTAAAAGGGTCCGCTCACCAAACCGCATCCCAATACGTCACGTTTACCTTTCATATGTGTGCAAGTCACAAGCGGCAGCGGGAGCGGTATAAAAATCTCCTTTTGAACTATAGGAATGTACCTACCATCAGCCAAATATTATTATGGTCTGCCACCGTAAGGTTGAATTTTGAAAAACTTTAACACGTCATAAAATAAAACGTCGTGGGTTCACGGTGGATGCAAGTCGCATCCAAACAAGACAACTGGAAGTCTGTGGGGGAGCCTATGTCTAATAGATGTCCTTCGGCTGAAATGATGATGAAGACGTGGCTGACAACTTGAAAATTCGACTTTAGCGACATTCTCATTTGATATGGAGTTGGATGACAAGTGATAGACCAGTGTTTGGACGACCGTACATAACTTCAAATGTAGCCTGAATGGAGAGTATCCAGTGGAGCGTTCGGCGAGGTAGGCAGCTTGAAGGGCAGCGGCAAAGGGCTCTGTGCAGCGAGCACTCAAGGCTCACAACAATTTGCTTGCATTTAATATGACGCCGCACACCCGCCCTGCTGCAACGCTCGTGCATTCACTCAGGCTGTTTGCGCATTCTACAATCAATAGAAAATGAGTAGCTATAAAATATTTACCAACTAACGTTGCGATTTCATCAGCGAATAATTTGTTTATCGCTTTCCCGCGGGAACTACGCAATTTACTAGTGACTATAATCTATTTCTGACCTGTATTTCAACCAGTCAATTCTGCCATTCAAACGCGATTGACTAACAAAAATCCATCAAAGCTTTCGTATTTACAACAAATGGTAAATAGTTAGACTCAAAACAGCTGCGCCGCAGTAACTTTTTGAAGTACCCCGCTTTCCGCTTGTACCTTACACCTCACCAGCTCAGTGCTATCAAGGGCAGACAAATTCCCATTTCATCAATATGCAGAACCTTAGTAATCGTACCTGATCGTCTCATACACTCTGGGACCTCTTTCATTCGTTCATGCAAACAGGATTATCTTCGGGACCCCCAACATATTCTAAGGATTAAGATTATTTAAGGAGCGGATAAATTGTGAAAGTTTCTGTTGCCCAGGATCTGTTTTCCTTTGAGATAAAGTTGATCGTATTTCATATAACAATAACATTTTTTTATCCTTTCATTGTATGTCTCACGCAGAAGGTCGTTGGTCCAAGAAAATCAACCGAATTTTTCCAATGTTATAAATAATCCTACTAATAGTATAAATGCGAAACTTTGTGACGATGTGACGATGTGAGTGAGTGTGTATGTTTTTTCCTTCTTCACGCTAAAACATCTAGACGGATTTGGATAAAATTTGAAATGAAGATAGCTGATACCCTAGATTGAAACATAGGCTACTTTTTATCCCGGATAATTGTATAGTTCCCGCGGGATAGCGATAAACATACCAATTGCTAATGCTACGCGGAGGAAGTCGCGGGCAGAAGCTAGTGTGAAATAAATAACATTTGAAATTCGAGAACTAGCTTTTCGGAGAAAGAAACCTGAATACACATGTGAAGCAA
The DNA here is from genome assembly GCA_963854515.1 of Pandemis heparana. NCBI lineage: Eukaryota > Metazoa > Arthropoda > Insecta > Lepidoptera > Tortricidae > Pandemis > Pandemis heparana. Next base: position 6,417,434 of record OY978022.1, on the reverse strand, counting down.
TTATGAAAGAAGAAAGAAAGAAGAAAGAAAATACGTTACATGACGTGTAAGAAGTTCCCAATCCTCACTAGGCCCGCGAGGGGACTGGTAGCCAAACCCTCTGATCCTAAGGAAAGGCCTCGGAATGAGAGGGCTTGGGCTAACATCTAACACGGGGTTATGTCGTTAACCCTGGACCTTGCAAGTGGCCCTAAGAGAGCATCCTCTCGAGCCTATATATGTCCCACTGCTGGGCACAGGCCTCCTCTCAGAATGAGAGGGCTTGGGCTATAGTTCCCACGCGGGCCCAGTGCGGATTGGGAACTTCAAAAACACCATTGAAATGCTTCGCAGTTTTGCGCAGGTTTCCTCACGATGTTTTCCTTCACCGAAAAGCTCATGTTTAGAGAGCATAATTTTTCAGTTTTGTTTTAACGACCGACCAAATAAAAATGAAAGACAGAATCCGCAAACGACCAAATGAGCGAATGAGGTGTGTGCCTGTGCATAAAGCAGCAAGTCCACCCCAATAAACCCCACCAAGCATACTAGTTGAACTACACACACTTTGTTACTCGTAGAATTTCGTCTTCACTTTTTATGTTGTTTAGATATCGCAATGCATGATGACACTGACATAAGGACTAAAACACGATTAGGGGCCTTACCATGACGTCCTAATTCCGACTCAGTTCAAGTTTTAGCTGTCACTTTTAGTATGAATCTGACAGCGAGCAAACCTAAACTGAATCGCATTAAGACGTCATGGTCCCTTGATGGCTATGACGAACTTTTAAAGGGTTCTGTTCGAGTCTTTGGCATATGGAACCCTAAAAAGGTTACGGACGTCCATTTCACTGACGACGGAGGGGATCGTGTTATAATGGTCGATTCCGCATTAAAGAAGCGTTTCTTTACGGGCTTACCCTTCTTATTTATTTAAGCCCATGATACCTTTTAGGTATACAGAGGGCACGTTGATCGTTATACGGTTTGTTTGACATTATTTTGTAAATATATGTCGGAGCGTCGTCACAATGACTAGACTTTTGATAGCTAAGGAGATGTACCTTGTAGTTGCGAACATTCGTTAAATTGTACTTTGTTGAATGTACCCTCATAAGTTATTGCTTTTATGAAACGTCAAGCGGTATTGCGGTATCGCTTGGGGGTGGTCTGTGTTTGGCTCAGTTGCAACTACCTGCAATGTTAGTTAGAATGACAGAATGACATCTGGTGAGAGTGAGAAGCGAGAGGCATTCCTTGATCGTGACTTGACTGAGTTCAGACGTCGAAAGTGATCCGTTTGCTTCGACGTACCGTTTTATGTTTAATGGTGAATTGTTAGTGATTCGGATTGTTAAGTGCGATTGCACTAAGTATCGAGCCTTATTTCAGTGCTAAGCGGTATTGAGAACATTGATAGGGTAGTTCGTGGGCGCAAGCACTGAACTCTCCGCGTTTCATTATTAGAGTGTGTAATAGTCCACAGTCCTATGTGTAAGCGCTATTTCAATAAAGACTGGCTGTACAAGTGAAACATGATGTGTGCTGTTATTTATCTCATTAATGTACCTTGAAGATGGACAAGACGGTGACCTAAGCTCGGCTATGCATAAAGCTCGTTTGAATTCTAACCGACCAACCTGACTGTTTATCCAGCCTTTGTCTTCGACATATATATATAGGGTTTTGCTAACAACAGGATAATGCTGGTTTAAGCTACGCCGCGCTATGTGTTCTTACAGCTAGATGCAGCTGCAACTAAACATCTTCAAGCAGAGTTATAGCTACACAAACGTACGTGGCAATGCGCTGTTTAAAGGATGCGTTCCAAAATGGTGAGCCATGACGTCCTGATTCCGACTCAGTTCAAGTTTAGCTGTCACTTTTAGTGTGAATCTGACAGCGAGCGAACCTAAACTGAATCGCATTAAGACGTCATGGTAAGGCCCCAGCTCACATTAGGTAGCATCGGAAGTTTTATTTTTTCTTACTAATTGATTTAGCAAGCAATGTACTGGTGGCGGCAAATAAGTAAAACGTGGAGGGGATATGCGAAGTAGGAAAATGATGTTGTTTTTCATTCTGCCCATATCCCCTCAACGTTTTAATTATTTGCCGCCTACTATATCACACAACGCGTCGATTAAATTAACGTACTTACCTACAATAAACGTCACTCTTCTCTCTCTGCTAAGTTTCTGATATCTTAAGAGTCAGATATCTACGTCATAACACTTATGTGAAAATAAATGTGATTGTACGTGTTACATTGCTCCTAAGATATACTTAAAAAAATTAACTACGCTTCAATAATAAAATTTACTAACAAAATATTATTCTCAAGTGATTTGTATGATCGTTAACTACATCTGGATAAAATATATAAGCCTGTATGAAATTTACACACTGTAGAGTGTGAATTCATGTACCTATTGTGTTTATTTCCCGTTATCGGAAAGTTTGATGAAAAACCCATTCCAAACTTCGACTGAAGCATGCTTTTGCTTGTGAAATATTTTTGAAACAACTGACGAATGGCGTTTAGTAAAAACGTCTCAAAATGAATACGTAATAAATTATAACTTAAGCCTTTTGTGTTTATATATAGAGTCTAAAATCCACTGTTGAATGGGTTACTTTATGCTCTTTTGCAAAATCTCCTTAGCTATAAACAGAGTTGTAAATCATGCATTGAAATTCGTTTCGGATTGGGATTCGTATTTTAATTTGGAATAGTTGGGAGTTTAACTTTAAAATCAGTCATAAAAAGTACATATAACATAGTATAGATAGTCTATCAAAGAATTTCTTTATCCTAAAATCAATAGCATTGACAATAACGGTATTTTCGAAAATGCTAGTGCAATATGTTAAGAAAAATAATCTGTTTCGGAGATTATACTTTTTGTGGCAAAAACTACGGCCTGACCCAACTATCCTAAATAATAATAATAAATAATAAAAATGATTTATTGCACAATCAAAAACAAGCAAGTTACAGTAGGTACTTACGGAACTATCAGATGTACGGAGAAGTCATATATGAAGTGTCAAAAATTCCCGACCCCCAAACTAAAAGACCTGTGTCTTTTGGGACTGAGTTTGAGTTTCCTGCATATACATACCAAGTTTTAAGTCAATTGAACAAACCGTTGAAGACTTCCAATTAACTTGCAAGATTTGATTGCAGACACCGGGACAGGTGAAACTAAATAAATAAATAAAAGCTATATAAAAAAATATCTTAATTCCCTTGGGATAACTATAAATGAGTCTTAGCACGCAAGGTCGCGGGCAACAGCTAGTCCTACTAATATTATAAATGCGAAAGTTTGATGTGACGATGTGAGTGAGTGAGTGTGTATGTTTGTTCCTTTTTCACGCTAAAACGACTGGACGGATTTGGATAAAATTTGGAACGAAGATAGCTGGTACCCTAGATTGAAACATAGGCTACTTTTTATCCCGGAAAATTGTATAGTTCCCGCGGGATAGCGATAAACGAAGTCGCGGGCAGAAGCTAGTAGCAAATAAACACCTCACATTTCCCCTATAATGCCGACCAAAGCGCCATATAATTTCAATTCAGCTGGCGTTTCAAAGAATTACAATAATAAGCGTACGAGAGGTGCAATAAGGACAGCTCAAAAGCTATTACATACTGTATATACAAACAAAAAGCTATTATGGCGCCGTGGACGCAATTCCCGCCTGGTCTGACGAGGAAATTGACGGCCATTTTGAAAAATCCGTAACACGGCACGTCGATAGACGATTATCGGCTTTAGTTTAGTTAAGGGACTTTTTTAACCTTGTATTTTTAAAACGATAAAGGTGATGATGAATTACGTTTATGAGAACAAATTCGGCAAAAAGCAAAACAATCTGCACAAGGATAACTAACAATTTGAATAACTTTACACTATGCTACGAGTATCTCCTTGATATAATTAGTGAAGTCAAGTCGTGGAAAACAGAATTACACTCCCGCTAACTAGTTTAGAATAGATATAAAAATTACTAAAGTTAAAAATTTAAATATCAACTAAAGGCGAAAAACCAACCTCGGTGCCTTTTTTAAATTCAAACTATTTTTTTATAAGTAAGTTCATCTTCTCGTACCAGCCATAGAATATACACAACATAATGATCTATGAAAAATTGAAGACTGGTTGTTTCAACTTATTAGCTGCTAGAGACCCTTGGAACAGGCGGACTTGAACTTTAACTAGGAACTAAAAAGAGTGGTAAAAAGGATAAAAAAAATGCTAGCTGCTTCGTATCTTTCTTGTATGTGCCTACGTGTATACTAAAATATTTGGGCTTTACGAAAATTCTCAAAATAAAACACAAATATTCTTAAAACTGTTTATTTTCCTATTCTCAAAATTCTATCATACACCTTATACAATTGCACAAAAAACTGACATCTTATTCACACTTTGTATGAACTACACCACCTAATCAATTCATAGTAATTAAGTCTTCTGTTTTACTATTATTATTATTTTAAAATTAATAATAATGTAACCGGGTACAATTAAATCATGACACCAACTTAGTAGGTGTCTCCTTTTAATTCGTTCGAATTAAAGTAGAAACTTTAAAATATTTAGATACCCACTTAAATAAATAATAATAATAATAATACCATTAAAACATTTGGCAAAACTGGAGCGATATTCCTAAAAACTCAATAAATTCTTATGTACAAAAACAATTCATAACATTTGATAATAATCATAAAATGCTAAAACGAATAAAATGGTTAGATTGAGCTTTTATTTTTATTTTTTTTAAATTCTGGTGTAACAGTAATATTCCTAAGTAAAAAAACAAATGCTCAAAACGAAAATGTCTTAAAAAGTAGAATAGTTTGATTACATTTTGCCTTAATAAGACTTCAAACACGGATTCATCAGTATCACACTAAATCATTGATTCTCAACCTTTGATAGATTATTTTTTGTGTTTTTACTTAACTTCATCAGTTCATACTTGGTTTTTATTCCTAAACCTAGGTCGGTACAATAAATAATAATAATAATAGTAAAAGTATGTTTTTTATCAAAAAAGGTTGAGAATCACTGCACTAAAATACCTATTGATCCCAATAATGAAGAGTGAGTTTTCAAAATCAATATTATTATTTCCAGTAACAAATCAAGAGTTAAAATTATTTCAAAATCAGATAGGTGTATAATTCCGGAGAGGTCCCAATTCACTAATCAGGTCAATTAGCAGAACTAAATTTAGATTTTTTTTAATAAAACACATCTAATTACCCCCAGAGAGGTTAACAAAAATCTGAACTTAATTTGACATACGTTCATACTTTTAACTAAATGAAACCTTGTATTTTTGAAAACCCACTCTCAAATTGGATATCCGTCACTAGTCTATATAAAATAATTAACAAATATGGTCAGTCATTACTTTATTGAGTAGTTATGTTAGGAGCATCAACCATCAAACTTTCTTATAGGTACGTAAAATTCTTACCCCCTTGTTCATAAAAAAGTTACATAGGTACCTACCTGTTACAAGGAAATAGACCTTTATTGAGCGAAGTGACAAATAATCAAATCACAAACGAATGGTTACTTAGGTACCAGAAGTTTCAAATTTTATGTAAAAGAGGGTAAGTAAATAGATGAAGAATCTTACGCTGTTTTCAATGGCGGATAATTATTTAGGGATTTAATCTGTATTCCTTACATCTGTAGTCAATCACGTTGCTTATTGCCAGGGAACTATTTTTACTTTTTTAATAACCTTACGTTTCCCTATCAATAAACGTCGCAAATTCTACTAGAACCTACCTAACGCGGGGAAAATATCAAGGGTAAACACTCGCAGACGGCAAATCTTCTACGTTACATAGACGTCGTTCTCTCAGGCTGTTTCTCTTCTCTCAATGTGCATACTGATCGTCGGACAGCACCCCCCTTTCCTCGCCCCCCAGAAACATGATGAAGAACCTCCGGCAACGACTCCCCCTCAGAATCTATCAATGTATCATCAGTCAGATCAGCGCTTTCGTCTCGTCAAGAGCGATGCAGGAACTCGGGCGTCAGGACCTTTTGCGTGGTTTTGATTATCTTTTTGTGGTGTCTCAGACGGTGGACTATTTCATCATGCAGTACGTTAAAACACATCGCCGTGAGAGCAAGACCTGTCATTATGTAAATCGAGCAAAACCATACAGTACCAGTAGATGCTCCACTCTTTTGTGTAGCTCCTGGCGCGAGATGCCCAAACCCAATCGTACTCAAACTCATAAAGCAGAAGTAAACGCCGTCGACGGGACTCCAACCTTCCAATTGATAAAGAACCAATGCACCAAAGAAGATGTAGGTAAATATAGCCGCAAGACATAATGATAGAGGAGCGAGAATTGAGAAACCGCGCAAGGAGACCTTTGAGTCAGTATCGGTACAACTAAGGGAATCACAATCGCGAAGAAAACTTAAGCCTTGATTCTTATCTTTTATAGAAGTTGTGCTGACACTGTGTGCTTGAGACGCTGAAATAATCGTTCCTGAAGGTGATCTGACATAGTAAGGCTCTTGAAGATGAAGAGTTTGATTTCTGTAGTCATCTTGTCTTCTCACTTTGTCTTTCCTTTCTTTACCTCCTATAGCTCTTTCGTCAAGACAGCAGTATCCGCATTTTGTGCATATACAGCAACAGAGTGCTCTGCTGAATATGCTTCTAGCGATCCTGGATAGGAGAGCTCCGACCACTGATAGGTAGAGCAGTGTCAAAGGTATACCTATGACGGCATATCCGATAGTTACCGCTTTGCCCAAAGCCGTTCGCGGCGCGACGCTGCCATAACCTGAGCAAAAAAAAATGTTTTTAGAAAAAAATATCAAGGTTAAAGCAGTATTGAAAAGTATAAAAATACCATTAGTGTTTTAGGATTATTGGCTCGGATGAACTCGTATAAACGTAGACAATTATTAATATTAAAATTGGTAAGCATGTTTTATTAGACACCAATGAATATCTGTGGGGTTTAACCCTACAGCGCATACAGTTCCGCATTAGGTACAACCAAAATATTTGCAAATTGTGTCTAAAGTCAGGAAGGCAGCGACATCTGTTGCACTTTTGAGGGTACTTAACATACCAGGCTACTACATAGTTCAGCGTGTGGTCGCAGCATTAATTGCACATGACATCCAGCGATCGATCAAATTTCGATAGTCTGTGGTAAAACCAGTTTAGACAACTTTCAAGATGCGATAAAAAAATAACTTTAGAGTAAAATAGCTAGAAAAAATTACTATGTGACTGGAAAACCTGTCCTAAATAGAGGAATAAATTTAGTTTTACAGTATTGAGATATTTAGATAATGTCGAGTAGCATTATTCAAACGTTCCCGATACGGTACTCCATGCATTGACGTTCATGTCACTAATACAAATCCAGAGAAGAACTCTTGCACTTCTCTGAGTCTCTATGTCGTTGGCATAAGTTTCAATTTCGCCTTAGCTGTAGGAAAGTTTATTATGGTTTTGTGGAACTTTATCACATTAAATATTAGGTATAAGTTGTTATTGGATCATGTGACAGAAACCCTTACGAGATACAGATATAGAAAATTTTTGATCAATACCACCTGGAAGTGAAGATGATAGTTATTTTAACATTGACATAAGTATTGCGGATAGCAATCAATCGGGTCTCTGAAGAATCTAGTGATTCCGAAAAAAGTCGATCATAATGGCTCAAGTAAACTGTTTACCTGGCCCTGCCGTACGACATCATTTTAACCAATGCACAACTCCATACATCCGAATTAGATGTTAAAATGTCGGAATTGGCATCTAGTTCAACGAAGAGTTAGAGAACTGAAACTATTAGAACCAACACTGCAAAAATTTTGACAGCTCAAGTAAGATTGGGCCAAATAATTGTGTTTGTGTGGCTCATTATGATCAAGAAGTCTGGTCAACCAATCACTAGAACTGAAAATTTTGTAGCTGAACATAAAAAAGACATATGTGGCGATTCTTCCTCTTCAGGATATATAGAATAGGCTGTTTCTCTGTGGGTAACAAAAGACGCCAGGCTTCTTGATGTCGAAGAAAAACTTTTGTGGGTTGTCGAAATTGCAGGGTTTAGCTATACTATAACAAAGATAATAATTATTTCCGTTAATTTCACATTTAGCACAAAACACACGATGTAAAAACATAAAACTGCCATATTTATTATATCTGTATGCCATGTTTTAAATTGTTCCTCAATGCATGAAGTTCCTAATCGGGAACACAAATAAAAAAACATTTTTTTTCGAAACTATGGGTTGTTTATTTTTTTTATTATTTTTCTCTAGGAGCAAATACCAGTACTTACAACATATAATTTTATTTCTCAAAAAAAAAAGTCATGCACTGTAGGGTTAATACGTTATAATAAAATTTATAACAAAGTTAAATAGCTTCTTGAATATTTTGCTTCATTGTACTATTTGCAATTTAATATCATAATAAATAGATACAATATTCTTCGTGTAATTTTAGTATTTATTCAGCTAAATACTTACCAATGGTCGTCAAAACTGTCAATGAGTAGAGGAAAGCCTTTGCAAAGTTCCATTCGTAGTCATCTACAATGAGGGCCGGTGCCGATTCCAGCGCTCTAGCACCTCCATACTGCGCAGAAACATCAGCAGCTACTCTCGCTACCAACTTCTCCTGAAACCTTGCTATCTCCTGAGCGGCCAATCTCGTCCAGTTCTCTTTGTAAAGAATGTTCAGCGACACAGTTATTTCCCAAATGCTTTCCACTGTCTGTGACCGCAACTCAGCACTAGCCTGTGCGATAGTGCTATTCAATTTCGAAATCGGCACAGTCTTCTGAACTTCATTCGCTTGGTACGACGTAGTCGCTAAGGTCTTTTGGTGAATTTTTGACGCATTCCCTTCGATAGCCAGGAATATAAATGCACCAAGAAGAGTGTAGGCGAGGAGAAGTGCGAATATCCCCACGTTTGTAACGCAACCGGCAATAAGACTCTTCTTTTGACTTTTCTTGGTTTTAACGCAAAAACAGCAGGTCGTATCAATGTCATCATCGAGTCTGTAGTTCTCCGTTTTACCGGTCTTTTTATATTTGCCGTTCACATTGTTCTTCTTCTTTGCGTTTTTGTCCATGTTTGTCTTCATAAATGGCTACAATGCATTCTCGCAATGTTTATGAAAGTCGAGACGTTTGATGTGATTTCAGGATAATTGGACACATCCATCTGGAAAAAAGAAAATAAGCTATTTCAGGGACATTTTTGCAAAATGTAAGTACGGGTAAAGTTTATCTTTCCATAATGAAATGTCAATTCGCAAGGCTCTCTGTTTATATTATGCCGTATTCAGCAAACCAAAATAATGTCGCGATACTTGGAAAGGGCGGATCACTAAGAAAAGGGAGACGGGTTTTAAAAAGAAAACGTATTTATACTGAAGATTGTTTTCGTTAAAAAAGAAACTATTACAATTTTCATTATACCTAAAAAGTTTAGAACAAATTTTAGGTTTAGATGTAAATTTTTTTTGTTGTTATTTTAGATAAGTTAGTTTAAATAAATAATATCGTTGTCTAGTTACAATTTTCATTTCATCTTTTCTATTAACATATACCTACGTAAAAATTTATTATCTTGAACGTTAATTATTCTACATAAAAGATACTTTAAAGCTGAAAATATTGTTATTTATTACGAGAGAAATAATATAACGTAAAGAACCTACAAGATTTTTTTTTAATACCTACTAATTTTACTTGAACTTTTGTATCAGTCATTATCATCTCGAAAGACATACAAATTGACCTGATCTTTAAATTTGTAGATTTACTAACCAATTGAATCTTAAAACTCTTTAAAAACCCAGGTCTTACAACGACATAACCACGGTTCTCCCGGCCGAACATTAAACTAAATTAAATCAAATCGCAAATCTGATGATCATTTTTCGTTCGTTTCCGCTACATTAGACCAGGACCGTCGTAATGCTGGATCAAATGGTTCAGATTGCCTGCCAGAAACATGGCAGATAAAACGGTGTCTACGGAGAGATTTACTGCATGCCTAAGTGTGTTTTATGCTTTATGGCTCGCTTTATAGATGGTAAATTGCGGAACGATGGAGAAATTGAAGTTTTATGCAAACACAATAATAATAACAGTCGCAAGAGTGCGCGAAAAACGAAAAATGTATATATAATTAAATAAATCTACGTAGCGGAGTAGCAAGGTAAGTGTTTTTTGTTCAGTATTCAGTCAGACTAATCGAACTTACAACTGAAATGTTCTGGAAGAATATTGCGTCGCCTTGTGTATTCAGAAAACACAACTTGTAGACAAACTAATAAAACACAGTCTTAACTGGGGCAAAAGTTTAATAGCGTCAACAACAATTAAAACTTCACGTTTAAATCTACTTAACACCATAATTAAGTCTAATCTTATTCACAATTTATTGATTAAACTCGTTTTATCTCTGCCACGTTCATTTATTCCTCTTATTTATTAAACGTTGTCTGATAAAATTATTGCTAAAGTTTGTGGGACATTATCCGCGAAGGCAGCGGAGGCATCTTTAATTCCAGTACATTTAGCTCGAGACACCTATAATTATTGATCTTGTGAACATTTAGGTTGAAGTATTTGAAGTTTTCGAGTAGGTACGAGTATGGAGTCTGGAGCTGTGTTATTGGTATCAAGTTTAAAACATTTTGTCGGTTGATTGTAAAAGTTTTTGAAATTGGAATTAAGACAATCATGTGAAGAATAAATGTTAATGACTAAAGAAAATAATCACATTGATGAAATAATTTCGGAAGGAACGTAATTCTGTAATAATTTTAAAATACAATAAAAAAAGGCAAATTAATTTATTGAACAATCGTTACTTTGCACTCAGAAGCTCGCGCTCAAAGGCGTTTTGGAGCTAAAATTTATTAAGCGTCGAAATTAGTTTAATTCAAATGACTAAAACTTTTACTAAAAACGAAAACCAAGAACACAGACAAATAGACACATACATAAATTACGGATTTATCCCTTACGGAGTAGACAGAGCCCAAATACAGTAGGCGGCAAATAAGTAAAACTTGGAGGGGATATGCACAGTATGAAAAACAACATCATTTTCATACTGCGCACATCCCCTCCACGTTTTACTTATTTGCCGCCTACTATTAGTATAGGTGGAAAGGGGAATCAAAATAGTGATGGGTTGCTAGCCGCATCGCCTATAAAGAAAAACCTAAGATTTTCGCCCATACCCTCGATGGACTTTTACCATTTGCGCAGGAAGAGAAGCAACTGCTACCATTGTGTTTTAACAACACAACAACAACATAGAATAAATTCTATAAACTTCAAAAGTTGTGAAACGGGAAAGAAGCCGCGGGAAACAACTGGCTAACATTTCAACAAACTTCATCCACATGCTAAAATTCAAAGTATCAATACAACATCACCACATTAACACTAACACCAGCGCTCATAATGTTGGTGTAATGTTGTTAATATGTTAGAAACATAGTTGAGCGGGAGTCGCCTAGGTGCTCAGTTTAATCTAGCGAGTGTACAGGTCGTCGTTATTGCATGTAATTATGCCTAACTGCTTTCACAGTACAAACTGCCAAAAGCTAGCTCAGTATTCAATAGAACTATCCGTTTGAAGAGGCTTCCGGACTAACCTAATAGGAAGTTAAATTCAAATGTAGATTTATTTTGGAAATAATTACAAAAGTATTAATAGAAATTGTAACCAAAGCTTCCTGTTTCACCAATCTCTGTTAAGTCCTAGTTATCTTAAGTATCAGTTATCTGTGATGACGTACCTATCTCTCTGTTTCGTAGTAGGTAATAAATACAGTCAGAATGATTTTTATTTTTAAATAACACTTAAGATGACTGAAACTTAACAGAAAGTGGTGATACAGCCCCTAAAAGTAACAATCATCATCATCATCTCCAGCCTATATACGTCCCACTGCTGGGCACAGGCCTCCTCTCAGAATGAGAGGGCTTGGGCTATAGTTCCCACGCGGGCCCGGTGCGGATTGGGAACTAACAAGAAATTAACAATAAATAAAACTTATTTAATAAATAAATTAAATTAAAAAAAATGGACCTTTAAGTTCACGCAAGCAGTACAAAACGTTTGACAGTAGTCAGGAAATGGTGAATCTGATTGCGATTCCAATTGCCGGTATAATCATTGCCCGATGTAACTTGGACGAAACTGTGGCCTTTTCAGTTTGAATTTTTGGATTTGCTTTTATTTGCATGTTTTCTTTTACGATGGATTAACACCTACTTGACTTTCGACTGAACTTGGATATTTCCTGACGATCGGACTAACTACTAAACTTACCTATCTACCTATCGTTTTTGAAGTGATAACTTCTTATGACAGAGTAAACCGCTTCGTAACGTAACGCGTTACGGCGCCAGTCTGGCTGGCTTCCCTTTCTCTGACACATACGGCAGCGGCAGCGGTAGGCAGGCTCTTCCTTCCTAACCCACAGCGCCTGTCGTATTTCGGACAGACGCTTTCCCCCTCTCTCTACGCAGTGTTTAGTGTGTGATAGACATTATACTGTTAGTAACTTAGATTAGTTTAAGTTATCACTTCTGTCTGGCGTCCCGAGACGCACACGTTTTTTTTAAATACGCTGCATCGTGCAATGCAAAAGTTACTACATGATTATCTCGGGTCTGATAGTCACTAGTGAAAATCTCGGGAGATTAAATCACAAGTGGACTAGCTGTCCTACTCACCAGCACTAGGGTGTCTACCCGTCGCTGGAATTGGCAGGAATGCAGTGCACCGCCGTCTTGCGGTATTGTGGACATTTAGCGCGACGTTGTTTACTGCTCGTATTAATTTGACGTGTGCTCAGTTTCAACGGGCCGAATTGGTATTAGAATGGGTGTTGACTTGACACTTTTATTTAAGCTAGTTGATAATGTTTAATGAGGGACAAAAAGGTGGAAAGACCTTAAAATTAATCATTAGGTCATGTAGAGTAGGGGTGGTAGGGGGCCGAGAGGGGTGCGGGAGGCAGGCGCACTACCCTTTTTTTTTTTATGGTGTGGAAAATGCGCCTTATGCATCCGCCCAGTACGGGGTTACCGGGGGTATGTGGGGCTCTTCCGCGACGGCAGGCATACCCACTAAAAACCACACGGATTCCCTCCTCGGTCGAATGTGAGGCGCTGCGGGAGAACAAGGTGTCACCGCAAACGCCCCACGACCACCCCGGGATGGGGTTCCCTCTCCGCGGCACCTGTGCAATGCAGGTTTGGGAATTCCCGCCCTCCCCCGCTGGTGCCGCTTGGATTTTTTATAGAGGTTATCTCCTCGTGGCCCCAGTCTTGAAAAAGACAGCGGCCCACGTTCCCGGCGCCTGCGGGCCGGAGTTACGTGTTGACCGACAGTGGCCGGAGCCACGCCGCTCCGCGATCGCGTCCCTTACGGGGCGCACCGCTCCGACGGCAGGCTTATGCCCGCCGACCCTCACGTCAGCTCTCACACCCTCATGTACTACTCTGAAAGCAGAGCGGTACCGAAGGCATGATCGCGTCCGTCACCAAAAGCACCTGCGGGTGCGACCCTCTGGATTTTTTATAGAGGTTTACTCCTCACGGCCCCCTGTCTTGAAAAAGACAAGCGGCCCACGTTCCGACCCCATGGGCCGGGTTGCGTGTTGACCCCTCCCCCCCAGTCGGATATTAGCCAACAGTTAACTAACTTACTAAATAAATTAATTAACCGTTGTTGCCCAGGGTGCACCGGCCTAAGCGTTACCCTTCCTCCAGGCGCACTACCCGCCCGCACCTCTATCGATCCCTGTGCCGCGAGGGCGAGGACTCATTTAAGCGGTCAGTCTATAATTCCAATTCAGTTTAGGTTCGCTCGCTGTCAGATCCATACTAAAAATGACAGCTAAAAGCTGGGGCCTTACCATGACGTCCTAATTCCGACTCAGTTCAAGTTTTAGCTGTCACTTTTAGTATGAATCTGACAGCGAGCGAACCTAAACTGAATCGCACTAAGACATCATGGTAAGGCCCCTTGTATTACCTTAAATTTTAAATATGGTCTAGATTTGTACCCTGAGTTTTTTTTGTTTCTTTTTTTTCAGATGCAGCGCTGCGTGTCATCTATAGAAGATTGTAATTTAAGCGATTGGAAATTTGTATAAAACCACATTTGAGGCATAAACCATCGAACTAAAAATTCAGTAGACTTATTGTCTAACTCGCTCGCAATCACCTTCGTGTTCATTTTGACAGTTCTTGTATGAATGTGACAGCTAGCTGATTCCGATGCCAATGGTCAGCCCATACATGAACTGTCAAAATGAACACGATGGCGATTGCGAGCGAGTTAGACAATAAGCCTACTCGTCTATTTTGTTCACGACCGTGTTGTATTTAAATTGAATACCGAAGATAGAAGCGTATCGTGAAGTGGGCCAGCGCCGTATCGGCAAAATCGTATATAATCGTATATAATCGCAGCCTATCGTATAAGGTAATATGATACCGACATCGGTAGGCATTACAAAGTGGATCGTACCAGTAACCCATATTCAGCGATAATCGATTGCTGTTAAAAAAGACGTTTTGTCTAACGTGAAAAATATTATTAAACCGTCAAATATTAGGCTAAGATTTCAAATTTGCAAAAATTATGGCTTACTAGGATCACCAATATAATTATTAAAGAACAAACATAGATAAAATTGAGTCATAAAAGTTTGCCCCTGGATTCCTGTCTGCGTGATCCAAATTTAGCTTTTGACGCTTTGCTCGGTAGGTAATTTTTGCTGCGATTTTAAAAATGAAACCTAGCTAGATCGATTTATCGCACCCAAAACCCCTACATACTAAATTTTATGAAAATCTTTGGAGCCGCTTCCGAAATTCAGATTTTACATTATTACCTATATTTACAAGAATTGCTCGTTTAAAGGTAGGTATTAGATAGATAGTTAGATACATTGTTCTCTATGTAAATAAAAATAATCACCAACTTGTCACCAACCCTTGACCTAGATATTATCCGCTTTTCAAGATTCAAATAACACAAACGCTGACAGATCTGATGTCCCCCACCCATGTCTGCTTAGTAACTTTGTAACCGACTTCAAAAAAGGAGTAGAGTCTCAATTCATCGGGTTATTTTTAGGGTACAATTTCCAGTTGCCACATTCCAAGTTTATTTCTACCAGCTCGCAATGTTCCAATTTAAAGTGTCTCCCGCAAATGTCGACTTCCAATATCCGTGTCGTGAGATGAAAACCAAAGTTGCTAGACCTGTTTTTGCTCTCGAGAAACTAATTCGCAAGTTGCGCTCATACTCTCAAGTTGGTTATACACGAGATATACCTAAGGACGTAAAGTACCTATCCTACTAATATCCTACTAATATTATAAATGCGAAAGTTTGTGAGTGACGATGTGACGATGTGAGTGAGTATGTTTGTTCCTTCTTCACGCTAAAACGACTAGACGGATTTGGATAAAATTTGGAACGAAGATAGCTGGTACCCTAGATTAAAACATAGGCTACTTTTTATCTCGGAAAATTGCATAGTTCCCGCGGGATAGCGATAAACATTATCAAAAATTACTACTAATTCTACGCGGACGAAGTCGCGGGCAGAAGCTTAGTTATAAAATAATGTGAAAGTTTGTAGGTAAGGATGTGAGGATGTGAGTGAGTGTATATGTTTTCTTCTTCACGCTGAAACCACTGGATGGATTTGAATAAAATTTACAAGATAGATAGCTGGTACCCTAAATTAAAACATAGGCTACTTTTTATCCCGGAAAACTGCATAGTTCCCGCGGGATAGCGATAAATATGTCAAAGGTCGTGGCGGTCTAGAGTTGCAGCGTAAATAATTATTGAAAACTATAATATAAACATCTGGGGCCTTACCATAACGTCTTAATGCGATTCAATTCTGACTCAGTTCAGATTTTAGCTGTCATTTTTAGTAGGTAGGTACCAATGTCACCCACCGCTGAAAAGCTTGCCAGGCGCTCGAATTGATTAATAATGATAGTATGGCATACTAACTAGAGAGATTTCGTTGCTCTATAAATTGTATACCTATTTCCGTAGTTAGTTCTTAGACTATAACCACCTGCTCAAATATTAGAGAAAAAATCTGAGACATTTTGTATGAGTAGGTACGGTCGCCCAAATAAGTGGTCTACCACTTTTCATCCAACTTCCTATCAAATGAAAATGTCGCTAAAGTCGAACTTTCAAGTTGACAGCCTGTCTTATCGACGTTATATATTGTGACGTGCAAAGGAATTTCAACCTTAGGGTGGTAGATCACATATTTGGCTGATGGTACCTACGTGTTCTAGTCTGTCAGCAAGTAAATAGCTTCTCAATTCGACTTAATGTTACCTACATCATCAACTTCATACGTTATCACAAAGTGTACCATGAATTTATTCTGAAGTCATGTTTTTTGATCTCCACCGAGTTCTCTTTGATGTGTTCAGGGTGAAATATCTTGGAAATGCTTTTAAGTGGCTCATTGTTCTTACAAAGCTATCAGAAATTTTATATCGTATTTAGATATAGAACATTTTGAGAGTTTTAACAATCTTTGTCTAAAAAAATAACTGATTGTTGCATCTTTTTTCGAAATAATGCGAAAGGTGGTAGAAAATTTATGGGCTTTATGGTATTACATGTCATTTCAACAAGTCTATATATGTTGATTCTTCTGAGCCTCTAGTGCAAGTTTTCGCATATAAAAACATCTCGAACGCGTTCACGTAAACGTCTCAGTTACTGTGGAATTTAGTAGCGCCACTTGCGGATCGAATCGGCAACAAACGGTATGCTTAGTGTAAGTTTTCGGTTACAGAACACCGTCTCGAAAGCGTTTTCGTTAAAATGACAAATACTATGGGATTGTTCATTTTTTTTTACCCCCCCTTTTTATATATTTTTTAGAAAATATGGAGCACTTTAAGAAACTAATTTGATTATTTTGTCATTTCATGGCTTAATTTAATTAATATAATTGTTTAAAAAAATCAGATACGACTTTTCGTAAATTATATACGGCCGGCTGAAATAGGCAATTTACCCACAATGCTTTGGAAATTAAAAAAAAATAGTTGTCATAACTGTTGTGACTGTCATCTCAATGTCAAATACATATACTGTTTACCTTTGGTTTACCTACAAGCTTATTGTATGTTGCGTTAAATCCTGATCATGGTTATAATGAGTTGAAAATTTATGAATGTGGAAGTATCTGGCATTGTGTTTTGGTACCTACTTACATCGAGATGATCCTCGCGACAATATTGAGTACTTATAAACTTTGAAGTATTCAACATTTTACTTCGCGACACCTCTTTTCTCTTAAATCTTCTCGGATCCGTGCGAACTATTGTTTTGGAGCTGTTTTTAGTCGTTATTTCAGGTTGGAACGAAGCATTTTCTGTAATTTCCATTATTTCGTTTTAAATCGACCGACAATTGTAAGTTTTCAACAAAACAATATTTATTTTACTGACATTGGTTGACACTGATAACTAGTTGACATATAAATTTAATAGACAAACTACTTAGATATTTGCCGATTTATTTTTTGGAACTACCAACAGCCTCTCGGTAAGGTCGAATAAAGGTCAATTTTTTTTTTTGCAAAATATCCGTAATCCCTGAGTATTTTTGAACGCCAGTAAGATAAAACAGTCCGCAAGCCCCATACTTCGAAATGGTTTTCAAATCAGGGTATGTTGTAAAAAAATGAACAATCCCAATTTGTTGCCGTTTCGATCCGCAAGTGGTGCTGCCAAATTTTCCATAGTAATTGAGACGTTTACGTGAACGCGTTTGAGACGTTAGTTCGCGTGAAAACTTACACTAGAGGCTCTGTTCTCATAGTATTTGACATTTTAACGCAAACGCGTTCGAGACGTATTTTGTGAATGAACTTACACTAAGCATACTGACCGATTTTGGTCATGGCGACCCCTTCGACTCCTAGTTAGTTATGACGCTCATGCACCCGAAGATGGCTTGAATGCACAGGTCTATGTACTAAAATTACAAAGGAATAACATTTGTATTTTTGCTGGTAAAGAATATACTCAAAAAACTACTCGACCAATTTTAAAAATTATTTCACTATTAGAATGCTCCATTACCCCTGATTTTAACATAGACTATATTTAATTCTTCGCGGACAAAGTCGTGGGGAATAGCTTGCATATAATATATTATGTAGATTAGAGGACTTTTTGTCCTTAATTTGTGAAAAAGTTAAGTTAAGGTTGTATACTTAAGAATTAAAAGTTATACCTATTTGTTCCAATTACTTATAAGCAATCCATATGATAGTCCACTTTTCTTTGATGTTGATTTCGTGGTTTTAAGTTTATTTTAACCCAACATCAAATTTTTCACATAACTTATGTATACTGAGAACTGAGAGAGAGAGTAGATAAATATATTTTTGTATACCTATTTATTCTTGCGGGAAAGTACCTTCGTAATTTTATTCTAGAATATTGCTATATTTTCAAGAAGAATCGTTTGCTCAAAGAAAATACCGGCTTCATACCAAGAGAAAATTAGAAAGTCCTGAACACTTCAGATATCGAGTTTAGTAAATAGTAGTTTCAGACATTTTCCCTTGAAAGGTTATTTTTTTAGGGCTTTGCTGTCTGTCAGTCTGTCCATCTACGACCTTAAAATTCCTGACATGGCTGATTTCTTAAGATGTAATTCTCATCAAGACACGACGTCTTAATAAGATAATTTTATCAATTCAAAACTTACACTAAAGACTTTACCCCTATTTCCATCAAACTCAGCCTCAATCCCTACTATCATTATAATGCGAAAGTAACCCTATCTGTCTCTCTGTCTGTTACGCTTCACGCCTGAATCTCTAAACCTATTTTAATGAAATTTGGTACAGAGTTAGTTTCAGTCCCAGGGAAGGACATGCGATAGTTTTTATCCAGGAAAATCGCATAGTTCCCGCGGGATAGCGATAAACGAATTCTGAACCGACGGAGTCTCGAGCAGCAGCTTAGTAGAATAACCCCCCGAGTAGGTACCTAATACCTAGTAAAATTTTATTATCAATTTCAGAATTTATGCACACAGTTCGTTCCGAATCCGTTGAACGTAGGTACGCGGGGTAATGAAATAAGTCATTTAAATTGGAATAGAGATTTGAATGGGGGGACATTAGGCGGAGGGGAGGCCAAAATGCGGGTAATATTGGATTATATAACTGATTTATGCAAAATCTTTATCGTTGGCGACACCTGGAATTGGATTTCGGTATCGTCACACTCCTTCAGGTAAAACGAGAGTGGAATATCAGATCAGGATTTGAATTTTTTCGCCGCTTCCCAAAACAATGAAGGATTCAAAGATGTTCCTCTGTACACTTGATTTTTTGAAGTGAAAACTTCTTTTTAGTGGCGTCGTGCACTTTTTTGAGATGGGTAAAAAATGGTAAACTCGCGTCAGATCGCGTGACCGTCAGGACAAGACAAGTGACCTTACCATGACGTCTTAATGCGATTCAGTTTAGGTTCCCTCGCTGTCTGATTTATACTAAGGCCCACTTGCAGTAAAAGATAAATCTTGACTTAGTCACTAAATATGGTTTAAAGTTTAAAGCTTCACAGTTCCATACAATTTGACACTACTAAATTGATTTTACTAAACCGAGGTTTAAATTTTTCCAGCAAGACAGCCTTAAAGTGACAGCTAAAACTTGAACTGAGTCGGAATTAGGACGTCTTGGTAAGGCCCCAGATCGAAAATTCGTAAGACGGAGGGAGAGTTGCTGCTAGGACGTTTAGAAGGTGCAGGGCGCTTGCGCGTGTGCGTGTGTGTAGTACTCTCGGAGTGCAAGTTCTAAGACTTTGCTGTCCGTCCGTCCGTCCGTCCGTCCGTCTGTCACCAGGCTGTATCTCAAGAACCGTAATAGCTAGACAGTTGAAATTTTCACAGATTGTGTATTTCTGTTGCCGCTATAACAACAAATACTAAAAACAAAATATTAATAATAATTAATTTTAGCCCTTTTTCATGGCTACCACTCGCCGAGCTAGATCTCAAGAACCGTAATAGCTAGACAGTTGCAATTTGCACAGATTATGTATTTTTATTTTGGCTACAACAACAAAATACTAAAATCAAAATAATAAAAATAATTGAGGGGGGCTCCCATACAACGGAGTAGTTGTTGGCGTTTTTTGCTATATCTCATGAAC
The DNA here is from genome assembly GCA_963854515.1 of Pandemis heparana. Lineage (NCBI taxonomy): Eukaryota > Metazoa > Arthropoda > Insecta > Lepidoptera > Tortricidae > Pandemis > Pandemis heparana. The sequence continues at coordinate 6,397,135 of OY978022.1, read as the reverse complement.
CGTTATTAGCAAGGAGGTTAATTTCTGGTACGGAACCCTTCGTGCGCGAGTCCGACTCGCACTTGGCCGGTTTTATTTTTATTTTTAAGTGAATAGAACGCAATAAATGTCAAAAACTTGGTCGAGAGTCAAACCCTGTCCTTGTTGTTTTGTTGCAATACCACAATTTTCGATCAATTTAAGTACCTACTAAAAAAACCTAAATCATTTCATTACACCTCAACAGTTCTCATTACTGTAGATTTTGTGAAAAGTGCATGAAAATTCTTTCTACTTTTTGAGATTATCGCGAACAGACCGACACACGCACGGATGACTTTGTTAAATACCACACATACATCACGACTTTATCCCTTACGGGGTAGACAGACCCTAATAGTCACGTTTAGCATGATTGTGGGCGTATAGGTGGAAAGGAGAATATAAATAGTGATGGTTTGCTAACCGCATCGCCTGTAACATTTTTCCAAAGATTTCCGCCAATTCCCTGGGATTTTACCATCTGCGCGGGTAGAGAAGCAACTAGTACATTCTAAGTTTTTTTAAGAGGCTGACAACACCTAATTTTGTTGAAATTGATGTTATTTAAACACTTTTTTAAGAAAAACTGTGCACAAAAAAATTACAAAAAAAATATAATGTTAATTTTAATCATAAATATTTCAAACACGCTAGACGGGCTCGATACATAATTGAACAAAATCGGCTCGATAGAAAATAATTGCAAAGATTGGTCTTAAAATCATCATTAAACGGTTCTATGTCTTTATTTTTTCGATATATGGGTCTGCAATTAAAAACATAAAGTCAACATATTCATACCTAAACGGCTAACGAGTCATATTTCACAAATAATCCATACTTTTGTTTATTTCTTATGATTTGTGTCTTATTTGCAAGATTTTAGACGCGCGCCAAGCTGCCGGAATAGTTTCTTCTCTTTCACTAACAGGTACGTGAACCGTATGTGTGAAGAGTGGCGCTGCTCCAGGTCATTTGCTGTTGACAGCGCCTTAAGCTTATACCTACAGGTAGGCCGGGGTCGCATACCCGTGTACTAAATCACAAAATGCCGGACAGGCATATCCTAATATCTACTCTTTCGTACATAACCAAGAAAAAATAACTTTAACTTGTATTGTTTTCTCTACTAACCTGTCCAATGTAACTTTAACCTGTACCTCCAAAACTTCAACAAGCCTCAATTTCTATATTTTTATGAATAATTATTGTGGTGCCTTTTACAAATATGCCCCAATTGTAATATTTTAAAAATATTTTTCACACTCCATTGGTAAAAGACCGATTTTATTTTTACAAAAAACTTTAACCTGTCGATGATGTCGATGTGATTTTTGGAACTGCCCACCTATTTATGTATGTACTTGTGTAGTATAATAGTGTATACTACCAAGTATCCAAGTTTTAAAGGCGCTTCGAAGTTAGCAGATTTAGCGTCTTTCACGCGAGATTACGGCGTCACTGAATCTTTGCAAGTTTATCAATTTCAGGCTGCAGGAAGCTTAGCTAATAGACGTTAGAGAGATGTGTAAAGCTTGGTATGAACAATGAAAATACTACGTTAAATCCCTAATAATGTTATAAATGTAAAAGTAACTGTCTGTCTGTTACGTTTTCACACCTCTAAAAGCTCCGAAAAGTACACGCAAACAACGACACGTTTTGTTATGTCAGAACTTACATCAAACTCAGCCTCAATCCCTACTAATATTATAATGCGAAAGTAAGTCTGTCTTTCTGTCTGTCTGTTACGCTTTCACGCACCGCTGAACCGATTTTAATGAAACTTGGTACATAGGATAGTTTTTATCCCAGAAAATCGCATAGCGATAAGAAAATTCTGCGCAGACGGAGTCGCCGGCAACCGCTAGTGATTAAATAAATAATTGTTTAAATTTATTTTAGTTTTAGTTTAATTTATAAATCTTGTAAAATTATTATTTTTTTCCATAGTTTTTTTAAGTGTCATGTTAATGTTTCATTTGTACTTAAATACCTACTTTGTGTTTTGTAAAAACAGTTAAAATATAGATTATTGTATTTGTATTAAGAGGGTGCATCCGTGCTGAGCTCGCAACGTCGCATTTTTGGTGATTTTTTGCGAGTATTTCACAGAAATTGAATGAAAGAATCAAATATCCGTCTGTAGTGCACTTCATTTTTAGTGTATTAATGTGTCCAATGCCATGATTAATGGTGATGGACTTTTATTTTCGTATTAAAGGGATAATTTTATCTCGTTTAATAAGAAAATAAAAGTACATCACGATGAATTATTGCATTAGACACATTAATACACTAAAAACGAAGTGCACTACAGACGGATACTTGATACTTTCATTCAATTTCTGTGAAATAATCCCAAAAATCACCAAAAATACGATGTTGTGAGCTCATCACGGATGCACCCTCTTAAGTATATTGTAGTGTAGAATCAGTAAAAATAGCACGGCAATACAAATTTTACGTAAAAAGTACAAACGCAAGCTTCTCTTTTTAAAGTCCGTTTAAAGTGGGCGTGGTTTGGGTTTGACAAATTGTTGAAAAAGCCGGACAAACGAATACTTTCCTACTACAGTCTCACGGACGAAACCAAAGAATTCTTCGCTCGACAGACAAATGCGTTCAAAGCCACTCTACTTTGTACATTTTTTATATGACAAGGACGGCAAATGAGCTCGCGGGCACCTGGCGGAAAGTGAGCACCACCACTCATGTACACCCTCAACACTTCCCAGCCTAGAGGGCTAAGATATTCCTCATGTGGCAGTCATTTCATCAGCTGTTGGAACACAGGCGCGAGCTCTGCTGCTTGGCGGCAGAATTAGCGAGTAAAGGTGCGACCGCCGCTTAAAAAACGGTGACGTTACGGAATTGCAACAAAATTTATGAAGAAACGCTGAGAAAACGTGACGCCTACGACACGTCACTGCGTATACGCGGCGGTTTGGTCGCGCCCTAAGACAGTGGTAGTGCTTGGATGGCCTTTGCAAGGTCCTATTATTCGTCTCCGGCAAAGTCAAAAGGGCTATTTATAGGAATGACTTATGGCTTTGGCAGACTATGTGTATGGCTTGTGCCTGCGAGTTTTTTTTTTCTTAATTAAATGTTATTGAAATATCCGATTGAAATCAACATTTTTCTACTTTCTAAATGGTAACCAATGACCGACTCAGGGGATCTACTCCTGCAAATATTGTTCCAAGCTCAAGCATTTTATTTGCGTTGATATCTACAAGATCAAACTCTGGTAGGGCACTGCAAAAGTAAAATTTTAGTAAAATTCTTTTGTTTAACTCTATTATTGTGAGCGGGACGGCACTATACGATATTTGAATTTCGAATGACGGAGTATAATTAAGCATAGAATAAGTAAGAACATAGTAGAACGGAATCTCCCGCTCCGGCCGGACACAAGGTCACGATATTACAGTACTCACTAAGCGAGCGACTCAGTCAGGCTGCCACGGCCGGCGCCGCTGCACGCGCGTTTGGCACTTAAAAAGAAAGAAAGAAAGAAAGAAAGAAGACATTTATTCATTTTACAAGACACACAAATATAAGAGCAAACACACAATTTTATAGAAAAGAAACAACAAAATCAAAAACAAAGACATAAAAATTAGATCATCAGCGTTGTGTGTCTAAACTTAAACTACTACTAGTTTTACGTGAGCCTTTATGTATTTTATTTTATTTTTGTCGGTAAGATACTTAGGTACTTAAATCATCTTAAAATGGCTTTATTTGGTATGGCACTTGTAATAACTTCTTACTTAGAAGTACCTATCTACCTATAATTATGTAGGTACGTACCTAATGATTTATAAATTTCATATTTTGTAAAACTAGAATAAAATAATGATTTCAAAGTAAATAAAAATTTATATTTTAGCGATATTATCTTTAGACGTAAGTATAATATTTAACGGTAAGCAACCCTAGCAATACGCCTGGACGAGAGAGGGGTGTAACGACGTGAAGGGGGAAGTAGGTATATAAATGGTGGCGTTTTGGACGCGGTCAAAAGAGATTCCGTTCTACCCTGTTATTATTCTATGGTATAAGGCCAGCAAGCTTATTACGTAACTCGCTCGCGATCACCATCGTCTTCATTTTGACAGTTCATATATGGGCTGACAATTGGCATCGGAATCGGCTAGCTGTCACATTCATACAAGAACTATCAAAATGAACACGATGGCGATTGCGAGCGAGTTACGTAATAAGCCTGCAGGCCATTGTTGTCTTTCGTACGAAGCGCCAATTGAACTGTAAACAACTGGTTTCAGTTACAAGTGGTCCTGTATAAGGGCAGTAGAAACGTCATGTTGTCGTGTTTCGAGCATCCGTACTTCGATACAATTTAGAATGTAACGAGTACACCCTGTATAGGAAATCGAGTGCGCCCGTGGGGGTGTATTACAAATTTCATTTTTAATACAAGCCTTTTTGCTGAATGAATTTTTGGTTGACTTTGGTGTACTTACTAATACATAGATAGACATAATATAGTGCTTAGTAACCATTTATAATTTACTAGCTTCCAGTGGCGTGGCGTCAAGTATATCAGAAGGCAAGCCGAACGGAACTTAACTAGCCTTTTCCTCTAATTCTGCACAATAAATTGCCCAACTGCCTTAAAATAGGCAAGCCAGTGGGAATCGAGTCCTATGGACGCCACGCCACTGCTAGCTTCTGCCCGCGACTTCGTCTGCGTAGAATTAGCAATTGACATGTTTATGGCTATCCCCCGGGAAACTATGCTATTTTCCGGGATAAAAAGTAGCCTATGTTTTAATCCAGGGTACCAGCTATCTTCGTTCCAAATTTTATCTAAATCCGTCCAGTCGTTTTAGCCTGAAGAAGGAACAAACATATACACTCACTCAGTCACATCGTCACATCGTCACATCGTCACATCGTCACATCATCACATCGTCACAAACTTTCGCATTTATAATATTAGTAGGATTTGTACAATTGATTATTTTAACAAATTATTTGATTTGATTTGATTTGATTTGATTTGACTTTACTTGCATCGTCATCTATCCCGCATAAGTAGGTTATACCAAATTTCAAGTCAATTGGGTAAATCGTTGACGAGTTTCCTTAGGCCAGTATTTAAGCTTTTTCGGTCAAAGATCACTTTCAAAATTCAAAAAGTTCACGATCCGCAAGTCTAAGCTTAATATAGCAAAATATTACTAGTAAGTACTCGTCAGAATTTCACTTCAAAATTATTGTATTTTCACCGGACTTACATAATTTTATATTTATAAGCCTTTTTATTCCGAATTCGCTACAATTTCAGTAAGTACATGTTGTTGTTATTGTAGTTTATTTTTTATTTATTTATTAAATTGTCGCGAAATTCGGCGTGCCTCATGGCATAGGCCTCCTCCGTGTATTGGAGGGTTTGGGCTATAGTTCCCACGCGTGCCCAGTGCGGATTGGGAACTTAACACACACCATTGAATTTCTTCGCAGATGTGTGCAGGTTTCCTCACGATGTTTTCCTTCACCGAAAAGCTCATGGCAAATTACAAATGTAATTTTCGCACATAAATTCCGAAAAACTCAGAGGTGCGAGCCCGGGATTTGAACCCACGACGCTCTGCTTGAGACGCCACAGGTCAAACCACTAGGCTACCACGGCTTACATAATAAGTATGCCAAATTTCACGTTAATCTGACTACTGGGATGGGTCAAAATCCACTTGGAAGATTTGATAACAGACATCGGGACAAGTGAAAGTAAAAATTTGTAATTTTAAGCAGGACCCTATTTCATAAAGCTACTAGTTACAATTTACAAGCGGAAGTCTCTATCTAACACATAGGGTCAAAAGCCCCTTATCAAGCAATAAATGGATTATTATTATTATTATTATTATTATTAAAAGAGACTTCCGCTTGTAAATTGTAACTAGTAGCTTTATGAAATAGGGTCCAGGTGACATGTCTCACCTACATTTTCGCGTCAGTGCAATTTACGTCAGAGCCTCTAGTGTAAGTTTTCGCATATAAAAACGTCTCAATTACTATGGAACAATTGGCAGCGCCACTTGCGGATCGAAACGGCAACAAACAGTTCCCATAGTATTTGACATTTGAACGCAAACGCATTCGAGACGTATTTTGTGACCGACAACCTACACTCTAAGCATACAGAATAACTTCCAAACCATTCGATATTGCGCCATCGAGAATAGGCCCCCATACAGGATGCTTTTAATTGAACAGTGCAGGCCGACACTCGAAATAGTCGAGCGTAGCCAAATTGGACAGAACGGGCGGAGCATACGTTGCTATGATCAATCCATTGATTGGTATTGCTCTCCTTTTGTACAATTTTTTTTTTTTTTTTTGTATATTTTATATATTTATAGTTCCGTTCCGTACTTAAAGCTCGATAAGTGCTAGTTTCACGACCTCTGAAAAGTAAGAAGTACTTACCTAAGACGGACGGACGGACAACAGAATTATTTAATTAGTAAAATCATTTGTGTATAACCCGTAACGGACCAAGACGCGATTTATGTATGTACGATTTAGGTATCCGTTCGTCCGTCTGTTTATTGTCAAGGCATAATAATAATAATAATATTTTCTCAGAAAAGGGTAGGGGTATTAATAAATTAAAATTAAAGCCTTTTACTTAAATGTACAGTCCATTCCGGTGATAAATATTTAACAATAAAGTATGACATTTTTTATATACCCCTTTTATTAATTATTCATCCCTCTCGGGAGCTGTCTTCATAATTATAAATCTAATTATTTCACCACTAGATTTTTTATGCACAAATAAAAAAAAACCAGCCAAGTGTGAGTCGGACTCGTGCACCGAGGGTTCCGTACCATTATCTATAAATATCTATAAACCAGTGTAAGCAGAGCTCTGCTACAAAGCAAAATGTACGCAGTGTGGGGTCACTTTATATTGGTCACTGATATTATACAGACATACATAGGTACATATTTACGGTTTTCGCAATTATTCCTTAATCTGTGCTATAAGACCTACCTTCATACCAAATTTCAATATTCTGCGTTCACAGGAAGTACCCTGTAGGTTTTGATTCCCTTGCGAGTTTCGAAAATTTGCGGAAATTTGCGGCATAAACGGCTGTATCTTTTGATTGCGTTGGCTTAGAAGTTTAAGTTTTTCACAGCTCCAAGGGGCTACTGGCTGGAGTTTACTAACTTGAGTATTTGATATAAATTTCAGCTTGATACCTCCACGCGTTCTTGAGAAAAGGGGTCTTGACAGACGGACGGACGGACGGACGGACAACAAAGTGATCCTATAAGGGTTCCGTTTTTTCCTTTTGAGGTACGGAACCCTAAAAATCAAAACGAACGAACTAAACGAACTAAAATTCAAAATAACTCGACAACCCTATTGCGTAGAAGCTTGTCAGGAGTCGTAAAACTACAGTCCATTTCCGTACTAAAGCGGTTTAAAAACTTGTCGAATTTTGTGTACATCGTAAAAATCATAATAGGGTTGACAAATAAGCCATCAAGCCAATTTTATGGGGTAGATATTTATGACCACTCAAAAACGTTGCCGCTAACATCGACGAATTTGAATGTCCGTTTATAGTTCCCGTAACAAAGTAGGGTTGTCCCTAAAAATATTGTTACGTATTGAGCAAGACGTAATTCTATATCGCATCTTTCATAAACTGAGTGAATATGAAACGAAGTGGTTCTAAGATCCAAGACCGATGCTTGTTTTTAGATCACTGTATGACTTGCCTCTCTTATTCGTGAAAAGTAACGGTTGTGACATAGTTTGTCTGTGTCTGACAAAGATAAATACCAAGGCGCCAGACAAAGAGAAACGAAAGTTTAATAAGCGTACTTATATAAGTAACGAGGTTAGAGCTGCAAAAAATGCTTCAAAATTGTACCTTCATCTGTTTTAATGCGGGAGAAAAGCAGTTGCGTTGCGAGGAAAAAAATCCGCCTGTAAAATAATAAATATCTTGGGACAATTAACAGCGAATAACCTATTCCCAAACTAAGCAAATCAGCAGTTCTTCTATATTATTATGTTCTTTATATTTCCTCCAAGACCCGTAGAGATTGCGAGAATAACATGGTTACTCAAAACGTGCTCACTGCTCAGAGGATCTGACGTCAAACAGTAAATAGGCCTAAGTGGTGAGCGTTCAGCGGGGCAGGCAGCGTGGCAGGCAGCGGCAAGGACTGTATAGCGTGCACTCAGGACACTCACATACATTTGCTCGTGTTTACAGGTGGCGGCACGTAAGTCTAACGTGGGGTACGCCCGCCCGCGTCCCCTGCACTCACCCGCGATGCCTTATTTTCGACTACTACGCATCAACGGTCACCGCTAGACTTACGTGCCGGCACTTGTAACATGAACGTCCCACGCCCCGCTGCACGCTCCGCTCGAGCGTCCGCTCAGGCCGTATACTAAGTCAACCATTTAGCATTCAACTTGCCAAACAGATTTATAAAATTTATTTACGAATACTAGAGTCATCGGTCGGGAACTATTGTGAACTTTCTTTGATCGAGCCGACCCCAGTGGCCAGTTAAAGTTAAATTAGTTCGGTCTACGAAAGAGCGGTGTATAATTTGAGGTCGCTGATCTGCGGTCTCTGTTTATTCGATTAAACAAATGGATGCTGGGAAGTTTCGGTGCTGAAACATGAATTCCTTCATGAGAACGAATAGTGGGACAGTTAACATTTTTCTAATCTAATTCAAAGCAACGCTGGCGACGACCGTGTGAATGAGAGGGATTGATATATTCAGCACAACATAGAAGAACACATTACCTCATTTTGTGACTAAGTCAAGTGGTGTAAAACAGTCCCACGATTTTTTCTTTTTTATAGGAAAAATAAGGGAAACATGCTAGTGCTTACACTTAAATGGTAAGTGAATCATGGATACCTGCAACACTTGAACAACTATAGAACTAAAAAAACCCCGGGTAGCACTCCAGGAGTGCCGGCCTAGGCCAAACGCAGGTACGTTAAAGCGACGAAATTAACGTACCCACACTTCAAAAATCGAACGCGACTCTAGCTTCATTCGTATTTCAAAATAAGCTCTCAGAGGATCCTGATATCCTGGTAGGTACTTACCCCCTTATTCATAAACGCACTATAGGCCTCTGCTAAGTTAGTAATCGTTTGTCCTTATCTGTGAAAGGTAAATGTCAAAGTGACAGATAAGGACAAACGATTACTAAGTTAACAGAGGCCTATAGTGCGTTTATGAATAAGGGGGTTAAACTCTCCCTCTGTATTACGTTTGACGCGAGTTTAACATTTACCCATCCAAAAAAGTGCCCAAAGTCGCTAAAAAAGTATTCACTTCAAAAACATAAAAATCGGTTCACAAAAGGCGAAAATACACACATGCATCAAAAAAGCCGAATGAGAATCGAATCGAATTCTGTTGAAACACTGTGAATTTTGCGAATGAATATGAGTATGCCCGCGCCATCACTACAAAGCCAGCTTACACCATTTGACTGAAATAGATATCCGTCGTAAACCGCCCCACGGAATGGTTACTCACTAAACGTATTATTGAACTTGTTTTACGAGATAACCAACCGTTATTGGTTAATTTGGTAACCGAATACCCTGTAAAACGAGTTTATTTGACGATTAAGCCCCGTATTGGTCAATGAACTGCTTTATTTTGGGGAAAACGGTATAAATAAATAGGAACCCTAGCTAGCCCATTGTAGAACCTTATCACAATCCACGTCGGAGTACTTTGATACAGAGTTACAGACTGTCACAAATAACAAGCCGATCTGTATAGCGATAACGTTATAATAATGAACCAGGTTGACCGAACATAATTTTATTATAATTACAACAAAATGGATACCTAACTCACGTATAAAAAGCCGGAAGAATGCTCCGACAATTGTTTTGTTTAGTTGTAATTATGTTTGAGTCTCGCGGTAGTAGTTCATAATTTTATTATTTGTTGCCATTATAATGCTAACGAATTTTTTAAAACAGTTATATGTAATTATAATATCACTCAAGAATCTAGTGACCTATCACTAAATAACTAACTGTCTCCAACTTATGTCTTTGTCTTATTGGTTGTCTGGTAGAGATCGCTATTAAGCGATAAGACCGCCCATTGTCTACTTTCTTTGTTTCTGTACAAAACAATTTTTGTACTTATTTGTGGTGTTCAATAAAGAGTAAGTACAAGTAAGTACATGCAGTTAATTTTTTAGTGAACCTGTTTACCTGACAATGTAAGCCAAGTACTCGTTTTAAAGAAGTTTAAACATTAATTAAAATTAACTCTTAATATACCTAATAGAAATTTACCTATTATAATCTAATCCTGCTCCAGGTACGCCTTGATAAGGCACAAGAAACAGGCGATAGCGTGCATGTACGACACTCTTTAAATGCTCCACTACTTACAAACAGTCATAATCAATTCTCATTCCCGTCGAAATTAATCTCGATAGCGAGATTTTGATTGGTACTTTTAACATTGCACATAATCTGACAGTCGAGATTGATCTCGAAGACACTACGATTGGTGTAATTCAAGCTTAAGGTGTTGAAAGAGATAATACGCTGAATAGGGACATAAAAAGAAGTCTTTCATCCCCTTCCTTTCACAATTGTATAAAGTTTTATATACAAAAGATCGCATCAGAAATGGGGGGATCAAAATGATCGACCACAAAGAACTGACAAGTGGAAATGGCAATAGGCTTGTCAGATTAGTCGCAGATAACCATTGACCCCAACGGACTAGTTTTCGAGTGTAGACCACGTCTCAGAAGTCATAGCGCAGTACAGCCCCGCTAGATAAATAGACAATCTATTCAGGACGGCTGGCAGATTATGGCTAAAAAAACGCTCATACGCACAACAATATAATTATATTAAAAGATATTGATGATAAAAACCGGCCAAGTGCGAGTCGGACTCGCGTACCGAGGATTCCGTATCATTATCTATAAATATCTATAAACCAGTGTAAGCAGAGCCCTGCTCCAAAGCAAAATGTACGCAGTGTGAGGTGACTTTATATTGGTCACTGATATATACAGACATACATACTTATTTACCACTTTCGCAATTATTCCTTAACTAGCTGTTGCCAGCGACTTCGTCCGCAAAGAATTCGTTTATCGCTATCCCGCGGGAACTACGCAATTCTCCGGGATAAAAAGTAGCCTATGTGCTATTCCAGACTTTTCTCTATCTATGTGCCAAATTTCATCCAGATCCGTTGGGCCGTTTTGGCGTGATTGAGTAACAAACAAACATCCATCCATCCATCCATACTTTCGCATTTATAATATTAGTTAGATATGTGCTATACAAACTACCTTCATACCAAATATCAAGATTCTGCGTTCACGGGAAGTACCCTGTAGGTTTTGATTCCCTTGCGAGTTTCGAAAATTTGCGGCATAAACGGCTGTATCTTTTGATTGCGTTGGCTTAGAAATTTGATTTTTTCACAGCTTCAAGGGGCAGTAGACCTGAGTATTTGATATAAATTTCAGCTTGATAGCTCCACGCATTCTTGAGAAAAAGGGTCTTGACAGACGGACGGACGGACGGACAGACAACAAAGTGATCCTATAAGGGTTCCGTTTTTTCCTTTTGAGGTACGGAACCCTAAAAATACTTTATATCCACGTTGCCCGTGACTTGGTCCGCTCAGAATAAAAATTAGTATCCCAGGCTTTCTTTTCTTTTCTTTTTTCTTTTATACCAAAAAGAAGGTAAACGAGCAAGTGGGCTGCTTGACTTCTCCCAATACTTCCAACAACTATCGTTATATTTCAACCAATTTACGCAATACCTTAACAAATTATATTAAGCCCTCCTTACGAATCATTCTATCTGTAGGTGAAACTCTCATGAATATCCGTTGCGGAGTTTTTGAGTTTATGTATGATAAAATTGCACAAGGTAAAATTTCGCCGCAAATATCAATTTAAACAAATATCAAGTTCTGGTTTCATAAAATGTTCCATCAAATCTCCTCTCACTTAAATCAAGACGACTTAAAAACAATAGCGTCGTACCAACAAAAGCGTATTGTATTGCGGTTAAATGAAAGACAGGGGCTTTTAGATCAATTATTCATTGGACTCGATTTTATAGAATAAACCGCGGCTTTTAAAATTCCCAAGATTTAGGGTAAGCGCCTTGCGGGCTCATCATCATCAGGGTTTTTACGACTATTGGTAAAAAGAAAAGAAACTAAAGAGATCAAGCTCTAATCTTTTGTCAGCAAAATAAAAAAATAAAAAATTGCGGCTAAGCTTCCTGCATATTGCTAGTTGCGCTCTGCGTCATAGATTCCAAAAAGTTATCAAAGATGGCCGAATGTCACATGACCCCAAATGTTATTGTCACAATAGTGTTTTTTTTTTACATAAAATAGGCTTACGTTTGACCTCAATCTCGCTTGATGGAAGGCGAAGATGAGGCCTAAGATGGTACACGTTTGCCTATTGGCATTGATTTGGGAGTTTTGACTGTTTGTTGTAATGATTTGTTTTTTTTTTTCAATAAACTGTATTTCTAAAGTGTTTCATTGAAATATCAATTGGTGCATATAGGTAATATTTAAATAAGATTATTTTCTCAGACAGTTGAATTTAATTTTATCTTCACAATTACAAAATTCTTAAAAACGTGTACTGTAGGTACTTTATTTATCATTTAGAAAAGTTAAAATTTACTGGTTTAAAACTCATTGGCAACAAATTCGTTTTTTTTTTTAATTTAATTATGACGACTAGTATAACAAAGTGTTAAAAAGTGACGCGTGAGGGACGAGGTGTACCTTATCTACCGGTTGGGGTGACTTTTGACACTTGAAACTGACAGTAGAGGAGCACCATTAGTGCAAGTTTCTGATTTATTTATTTATTTATTTATTATTTATTTATTAGCCTTTTTATTCCGAATTCGCTATAATTTCAGTAAGTACATACATGATGTTGTTATTGGCCTTTTGTTTATTAAATTGTCGCGTAATTCGGCGTGCCTCATGGCATAGGCCTCCTCCGTGTATTGGAGGGTTTGGGCTATAGTTCCCACGCGCGCCCAGTGCGGATTGGGAACTTAACACACACCATTGAATTTCTTCGCAGATGTGTGCAGGTTTCCTCACGATGTTTTCCTTCACCGAAAAGCTCATGGCAAATTACAAATGTAATTTTCGCACATAAATTCCGAAAAAGTCAGAGGTGCGAGCCCGGGATTTGAACCCACGACGCTCTGCTTGAGAGGCCACAGGTCAAACCACTAGGCTACCACGGCTTTCTGATACAACAAAACATCTCAAAAGCGTAATTGGAACACCTTTAGTCGACTCATAACTACCTAAGTTGTGTTACCGCGGCTCATTGTACCAACCAAAACCAGAGCTCGTTAAAGCAAGGAAATCTTTGATTGACTTATTATCTTGAACGGGACGTTAATTAAGGTCGTTTGTTTCCAAACTTCCTCTAAGCTTGTTTGCCAATAATAACACTAGGCTTCCGTGGGCCCGTTTCGTTTGCGAATAATTACAAGCAATTTTAATTAGAGAACTATTGTATTTCTAGACGAAGCTGATAACGCATGGAAAAATCCGAAAAGTAAACCTATGGCGGGAAATCGAACCTGGGTCCTCATCATGCGTGCTTTTACCCCTACACCATCCATAACAGGTGTAAATCTTCGAATTTTTCCATCTTTACCGCTGTCATTTACTAAACTATACACGGTAAGCATAAAAATCTAGTATCTGCGTGTTTCTTATTCATGGAGTCAGCTTCTGTCGCCATATAACCACCGATGCCACGTATTATGAAAAAGGGCCTCGGGCAGTTCGAAACGCGTTGCATGATAAACCAAACTTCAAGTATAAATACGTTGCTGATAAGTTTGTACAGCGTTGACCGATAGGTAAGTAGGATTTGCTAAAGATTATCGGCCCTAGGGTTAGATCAAAAATGATTTGCGATGCCAGGAACCTCTTTAGAGTGCCCTAGCGTTACAGTTCCCTTCTGTTAGAGCTTCTTGGACTCACGGGGGGGAGGTTAGGGTAACACGAGAGGGAACTTCATCCCGAGGTGGTCGTGGGGCGTCGCGATAACACCAAGTGCTCGCGTAACGTGCATTCGAAAGAATAGGGAAACCGTGTGGTTTTTAGTAGCTATGCCTACCGTCGCGGGAGAGCCTACATACCCCCGGTAACCCCGTGCCGGGCGGATGCGTAAGGTGCATTTTCCACACCATAACAAAAGGCTAAAGCAAGTGGAGCGGCCGGTCTAAGCGCCAAGTGGCAATGGGCGCCAAAATCAGGTGGCATAGGTAGTAACTTCAATCTACTAAGTGTTTTCGGGATTATCTTAAATTCCCACATCTTAGTGAATAAAGAGAATTACCTATTATTTTATTCAACCAGCTGATAATAGAAACTCCATATCGTAGACGCATTCCTTGAGGATCTTAAAGGTGCACTGAGAGGTTTGTTGAAATTTCCACGGGAATAATGTTCTATTACTGGAGCAAAGCTTCGGCTTAGTTCAGTATAAAATTTATCAATGTTCTATGTCTGGATTTTGCAAAATTCATTGTTATTTTTCACAAGAACACCATTGTTTTAACAATGGAAAACCGTTATGCGCATTTGTTTTTTTCCTCAAAGTAGGCGTTAATAATAAACAAGGATAAGTACAGAGTATGGTGATATATAATACTTGATTCATAGAATCGATAGAAGGTTCCAAAAAGCTCTTTTGATGTAACTTATCTATTACCGTATCATAATATTTTATGTCTAACATTTACCTTCCAAACCCGACCCACTCGATTCTTGTTACGGCTGCTAGTTTTCCAAAAGTGGGCATTTCTCGTTGCACATCCCTATATCCCACGATAAATGAGCTCAGTCACAACTCGCCAAGTTCGTTGCAAATCCTAGCAAAATCCAGATAAGCCACGTAAAATATTGCAGTCACTCATCTCCAATGATTGTCACAACGCTGTCAACACAGTCTCGTACCATCCCAGTTGACTAAAATCTTACATATTACTCGCTCAGAACAAAAACACTTCACATATCTACAGTTTTACTTTGCAATACTAACATGTCACCACTTTTTTTCGTCATTTGGCCACGTTAATGGTTTTTGTTTTGATTTATGGCGAGAATTAGTCACTACAATGGGTTGAGAGCCCGGCACTCGCGGCCATCTTTAGCCAATATTCACGCCTGCGCATTAAGCGGGGTTACGGGCATGCGCTCTGGACGCTAAGAGAAATAAAACAAGGGTACTAGGTACAGAAAACGCAGAAAGGTTTTGAGATAGGTTTTGAGTAAATTTGGGGCGACGTCTATTCGTAAATTCTTGGCTGGAGCGCTGCCGTGCCCCTGGTTGAGCTGACGTTTTTATTAAACAGTAGCTGTTGTCCGAGACTTCGTAAGCGAAGGAGACGTTTAACATCGTTTCGTGGGAGCTCTACAGTTTTCCGGGATAAAAAGTAGCTTATTTTATGTCTTAACGTCCAAAGTATCTTCTTGCCAAATTTCATCACAATCGGTACAGTAGTTTTACCGAGAACGGGTAGTAAACAGACGGACAGAGAAACAGAAAAACAGAGTTTCAGAGTTTTATACTTTTAGTAAGGAATAAAGATTAATAAAGCAAAGGCTAAAAAATGCGTTCCATTTTTACAAGCTTTTTTAACTTGGGATCAATTTTCGTATACTTATGATACCCACTTAAATAAAGTAGGTATCATTATTTGCGTTTGAATCTTGCAAGTGAATTTTAACCCACTTCCGTTATTAGTCTTATTACTGGTAACACTCTACCAGTGAATTCATACTTAATTTTTTTTGGCTTAAAGATCCAGAAAGCAGGTCATAAATTTTAAAAAAAAGTTATACTTAATCTTTCAGACAATTAATGGTTAATTCGAGCACTTAATTAAATAAACACAATAATGCAGATAGATATATTCACCTTTTCAACTAACAATTACACTCGGTTTCAATAAGGAAGGGTTGTATGTGACATTAACATTGAGGAATCTAGAGGTGAGGCTATTTTGTGACACCTTTCACATAAAACGATTATCGATTATATCTTAGTACTAATAACAATCGATTCCATAAAAATAACGACTGCATATTAATTTATTACATAAATGCTATTTCGTTATAATGATACTCAAGTCAATCTCCTAAGATTAATAATTATAATTTCTATTTTACGCTTTTTGCCAAGTTGTGTTTTTTCAACAAAATAGGTTGTATAAAATATTATTTAACTTCATAATGTAAATGAAGTTCTAAGGAATCTATTTATTACCAATAAAATCGATTGGTAAATTGGTAATTGTGCAGTGAGTGTGAAAGAATGTAAAATACTCGCTTCATATTTTTGTAGGTTGTCTTTGGATGTTCGATTACACGCGATTTTAACCGATTACCCAATTATACATAGTTACCTCTGTAGTTTTAATGACCATAGAACGTAACCTAGCAACGTCTCGTTAATAATGACATATATTGAAAATTTGTACGTGAAAATTAAGTAAACGCAAACAACATCGCCGTGATTCTTTTTAGAACGTTATTAATATACAGTACCAAGTATTGGTTTTCTAAGTAATTCAATTTAGTATTTATTTTGCTGTCAAAACTTTCGTGAACACTAACAGTTACATTCTATGGATCTGTCACACAACGCTTCCTTATTGAAACCGACCGTAAACCCTGTCAGTGTTAATGTCACTACTACAACTACATAACATTATGATCATTCCTCCGATTCCTTTCAGTTGTACTTTGCATTCCATTCCAGGCAAAGTTTTTCCAATTCAATATTTACCCACAATGCAAAGCTGGATCCATGAGACTGCGCTGCCTTCTTATCGTCCTATCACTTCGGCTTCAGTCCTTTAAACTTTTCTTTCAAAGAAAATCGTATTTATTCCAAGTCTAGTGGTTAATACCCTTTGCTGTGAGCTCGCAATTTATTTTCCGTTTAGTGGAGTGGAGTTGTGGCTGACAAATTTTACTTTTAGGATTATTTTTTAGAGAACCAAAATGATTGACATAGGTAGCTCACAGGATTAAATGACAATAGGCTGGTCCTGTTGCTAGACGGGGCGAAGAAATTCGCAAGGCGGCGGACAGTGATTGGAGGAGGAGAGCTGAAGATCGAGCCCAATGGAGTGCTATGGGCCTATGTCCATTGCAGCAGTGGACTGACACGGGCTGATGATGATGATGATGGGCTGGTCAGGTTAGTCGTAGAACCGACGATATTTAAATTAAGCCAAGTTTCTTGCGGCGCATTCTTCTTGGCAATGATGGTCTTTCCGAATGCGCTGGTAGATTCAAGAAAAGACATGTAAAAGAGCCCTTGGCGGCCTATTTGCAAAATAAACTTTTGACTTTTGATTAGATGAGTTCTAGAGTAGATACCACGTTTTGGTGGATGTAGTTTAGGACGTCTCCGGCTAGATAGATGGTCTGCACAGGGCAGCTGGGCTGGCAGTGACTGAATTTGGAGAAAAGACCAAACCAAATGACGACATTGGGGGAAGCCTATGTCCGGTGAACTGCATTACGTTGATGTCGATGATGATGAATCCTTTTATTAGTAATGAACACAAAATATTTACCTTGCTACTCCGTTACTTTCGTGCAAGATAACCAAGCTTGTGCGAAATGTATACGTTGTGCATGCTAGCCCTCCCTCCACTACTGCCACACAAAACGCACACAAATCCCACAAAATTAATCCTATCACCATACAAACACTGACGCGCGTTTCGATCCCTCTACGGGATCATTATCAAATCCTTATTAAATAAAAAATATCTTTATCTTAAATTATTATCCTTTTATTAGGTAGAAACTACAGCTTTACGAAGCTACGAAGATCTGGAACCAACTTCCTGCTGCAACATTCCTTGAGCGATACAATTTAGGGATCTTTAACAAGCGAGCCTTCCTGTACTTGAAAGGGCAACGCACCTGTGATTCCCCAAGTCGTGCAGGTGTCCCTGGGCGATGGTGATTACGTTCCATCAGGTGACCCGTCTGCTCGTTTTCCCTCTCTTATATATATAATATAAAAAAAGCTTTTCATAGTAAATAACAGTTCATGTGCAGGGTGTAAAGCTAACCTAAAAGCTAATTATTTTCCGCGTTTTTATTGAACACAATATACGGGAGACTTACTTGATGGTAGTGGTCGGAAAAGAGATCACGGGTCCGTTGGCAACTCGCAGAGGTTAAGTGTAAGACCTTAGTGGACGCTCGAAGCGGAGCGTATAGCGGGGCGTGCAGCGTAGCGGGCAGCGGTAAAGGGCTCTGTGCAGTGTCAGGGCACCAGTGTGAGTTTCATTTGTTTCATGCACGCCGCACGGCCAGCTCGAGCGTCCACTTAAGCCGTACACGACGGAATACTTCTTGCGCCAATTAGGCCGTTTGTCCACCACCGCCGTCACCGTCACGTCACCGAGAACGAGATGACGGCGCCGAAGTAGCGGTACATACATTTACTTAAGCCGCGTGTCCACCGCACATCCATCACCCGAGCGCTGCGGTGGACACGCGGCTTAAGTAAATGTATGTACCGCTACTTCGGCGCCGTCATCTCGTTCTCGATGACGTGACGGTGACGGTGGCGGTAGACAAACGGCCTTAGTCCCCCAGCTCTGTTCTGAAACTCTTTACTTTATTGGATTATCACAGAATGTCAGACACAGATAAAAGAACAAAGTAAAATCATATTAATTCTGGATTCAGTATTAGACACTTGCAAACTTTTTAAATATACCTACGTAGATACATCATCTACTTACCTTGCTTATTTACTTATTTTAAGCGTGGGTGTTGGGTCGTGTTACCCCGGGTTTTGTCTACCCCGTTAGGTATAAAGACATAATTTCTGTATTTATATGTTATGTATAGAATCTTTAAGAGCAGACATTATGAAATAATGAAATTAAAACTAAAATGACGGGGAGTCTCAAAAAACCTAGTAGGTAGTTACTGCAATTAAGAAACTACGCGGATACCGTTCGTAAAAACCTAAGAAACCGTTCACAATTGTTTCATTTAAGTGTAATTGTACATTTTAACACACCATTTTGCCTTTTAGCACCTTGGGCGTCGTCCTGTTTGTCCCTTAGTACCCTTCCTACATTAAAATAATACAGCACTACAAAGGTTGAGACCACAACTGTCAGAGGGTACCTCTTTGAGCCTAGAGGGATTATTCTGGTAGCAGTATTGCGTCGGAACGTAAAATACTAGTATGTAATACCTAGGTACTTAGTTTTTTTTTACTTAGGTTTTATCATTAAGAATCAGGAATTATTTTCGTTTTTATTTGCTTGCATTCGACGTCAAGGAAAGTAAAAAATACAGCTAAGTTGAGTGTTAAAAAATCTTATAAAAAATGACAAGGTCTTCACTGTAATATTTTTCTTATTTGTTAGACTTTAAAGTTTGTGACGATGTGAGGATGTGACGATGTGACGATGTGAGTGAGTGTGTATGTTTGTTCCTTCTTCACGCTAAAACGACTAGACGGATTTGGATAACATTTGGGACGAAGATAGCTGGTACCCTAGATTAAAACATAGGCTACTTTTTATCCCGGAAAATTGCATAGTTCCCGCGGGATAACGATAAACATGTTAAATCATTGCTAATTCTACGCTGACGAAGTCGCGGGCAGAAGCTAGTATTTTTATAAAAAACTTTTCTTTTTAATCTGTAGGTAGTGAAATAAGTACACATAAGCGAGTATCAATAAAACAAAAATCAGCAAAGATTGGCAATACCAATGTCGACCAATACTCAGGCACAAGCCAAATGGTCCATAAATTAGAAAGTTTCACAAAAATCTTTGACGAAAACAACACATGCCAAGTCAAGCTTTTACCAAAGCACACGTCGACTGCAAACGAAATAAAGTTTCGCCGAAACTCTCCGAATACTACTTTCAGTCATAAAACATTACGTAACGAAACGAGCTTGTGCTTGACAGCGATATTAAAAGCTTAGCATTGTAAGTTCACGGGGAAACGGAAGCTTCATAAACCGGGTAGTTATTAAGCTTTTACTCTAATTTACATAAGATTACTGCATAATATCTGAACTCGGCCTAAGTCCGTTGGTAACGAGTATTTTATTATTCCAAGACCTCGGAATTTTTGGGGATAAACCAAATGAAACACAGTGAATTCGTATGCGATAAATCGATAAGAGTGAATTTTACTTAAGGTGGTAAAAAAAAAAAAAAAGCATTTAGCTTTTTAACTAAGACGTACATGTAAGCTGATCTTAGTTAACCACGAACAATAGCAAAGTAGTAGAACGAATCGTGGAATTTTTGGAACAAAATTAGATGATAGAATAAATAATTCTTTGCGTAGGTATCGATGAACTAGTACTTATCGGTAATTCTCGCCAACTCTAGTGATTATGATCACGTCTTGTTTATATATTGACATAATTATAATAATTTGTCTTGAAAATCATTTTCTTTAAGAATTATAATGTCGAAACAAATAAAATGTTTCAAGCGAAATAAAGTTATTTGTATTTGACTTCTACAAATTTATAATCTCGAGCGAATTAATGATTCTAATATTTTTAACTAACATAGAGTTAATAGTTAAGTTTGCTGAGTAATATTTTCTGTGAAATCGCTAATAAGTAAGGCAATTTAATTTAAAAATAGGTAAGTATGCATACCTACCTAAATTTCTGAAAAAAGAATAAAGACAAATGCCAACAATAAATTTAAAACCCTCCAAGCCACGTTTTGTAAGCAAGTAGACACGCAAGGAAAAACTGCAAGTAAATAAAAATAAGTTGATTCAACACAAAACCTAGCAAGTTAGATAAATAAATCCGACAAAATCCACAATAACCTTTCTTCTAATAGAACATTACGGGAGGATACTGAAAGATGAACAAACAAAAATTGTAAACATTTACCCCGGTTGTATCAAAGCTAAGGAAACGATTATTTTTCTACTGCCAACAAACATCCTCACCTTGAGCAGATAAAGATATAAATCGTGGGAAAGAGACAAGGGTATTGAAAAAATATGACCTTTCCGGGTGGTTATTAACGTCTGGCATTGCTAAGATAAAATGCAAACGATACCGAAGTTACAAATGGTCGCTGTGGCACTTAGGCTTTTTTGCAATTTGGGATTTTGATGCCATTTTAATCATTCATCGCGCAAGCTGTGCAAAACATGCACTAACTTCAATTAAATCCACCAAGCGGGATTTTTTTTGTGCAATTTGTAATTTAGTAGTAGATTATGTACTTAATTCTGAGTAAATTCTGTTGCCAGTTTCAGGTCTTTTTCAGGGTTCTGTACAAAACGGGATCCAATTACTAAGAATCCACTGTCTGCTGTCTGTCCGCAACGAGGCTGTATCTCATGAACCTTGATAGCTAGACAGTTGAAATTTTCATAGATGGTATAATATATTTCTGTTGCCGCTCGTTATAGCAACCCATACTTAAAACAAAATATTTTAATATCTATATATCTGTGTAAGTAACCATTATACACCTCACACTGCACTGCCTACATTTTGCTTAGGAGGCAGGCCTTTGCTAACATTGAATTTTATACTCATTTGCCGAATTAGTACGGAACCCTCGGTGCGCGATTCAGACTCGCACTTGGCTGGTTTTATTTCTTCTCGGTTTCATGTTTTGCAGTCGGTTTTTTGATTATTTTTAGGTTAGAATTTTATTTTAAAAATGGCCGTCATTACACTCCTGACTGAACTAGGCGGATCGACCGTCTCTTCAAGAACACGGAGGTCCCATGCAAACTGATCGCGTTGTCGAGACTGACTCATAGTTGTTTACACTTTGATACCTATACAGTTACGACACGGATGTTAGAATTTAGGATTTGGTCGCGTAAATGTCACAATAATGTATGTACATATTGTACAATTTCAGGCTTTAGTTTACGGAGGTCCAATGGACAGCTTTACATACTTTGCTACTCCGCTAATACTCGTAGTGAGTTCGACTCATACAAAATTGCCGCGCTTGCGTCGTGTATTCTTTATTCATGCACTACCTTCTGCCCGCGACTTCGTCCGCGTAGAATTAGACTAAAGAACGTTGATAGTATATTCTGTAATAATCATTTACGTTGCGACTCTAGGCAGCTACGACCTTTGACATGTTTATCGCTATCCCGCCGGAACTATGTAATTTTCCGGGATAAAAAGTAGCCGATGTTTTAATCTAGGGTAACAGCTATCTTCGATTTAAATTTTATCCAAATCCGTCCAGTCGTTTTAGCGTAAAGAAGGAACAAACATACACACTCACTCACATCGTCACACCGTCACAAACTTTCGCATTTATAATTATTAGTGGGATATGATTTAACCCACCCTTCGACTCCTTTAGAAACTGAAATAATCAATGCAAAAGCAACCGAACCTTTAACAAAAACTACCAACTAAATACAAAATACTGCGGACACGCGTTTCACCTCCCTCCGAAGCATCCATAGCGGTTGAGGACGCTCCAATATGATCGGTTTTCAGAGTATTTTTTGTGTTAATTGTGACGCTTGTCTATGAATTGATAGTGATGTGACGTGATTTTTTTTAACATTATTTTGTAATACTCATGAATCTACAAAGAAATAATAACCGATTAAAGTAGTATTTACTACACTATTTTTTTTGGTATTTTTTGTAGTAGTTATTTATTTATTTTGTATTTTAGTATTTTATTTAGTACTTTGTTCTTTGTTTCTGTATTGTTTTGTACTGATTTGTGGTGTTCAATAAAGAGTATTTTTGTACTGTATTGTATTGTATTTTTGCCACTATTTACCTTTATACTCTCTTTATACTAGACTATTTGGCGCCCCACTGCTGGGCAAAGGCCTCCCCTTTTCTCTTTACCTGTGTCTTTTGCGAGGCTTCCCCAGTTCGGTCCAAAGAGATTCTTCGTCAACTTTTTTCTTGAAACTGGAACTTTTTCTTTTCTTGCTATTTTCATTGCTTCAGCTGTCGCTGATAGGAACACCTCTTCCGGCGATTGATTTACGAGTACACAACCGAATTCACTATAAGTATGTAAATCTTCACGAATGTATTTTATTTATTTGTTACTTGAAACAAAACTAGTACCTACACATTATGAGTACAATACTGCAATGCAATACAGTGTAAATATCTTGTAATTCTAGTTTAAATAATAAAAAGCGACGGGTAGCACTCCGGGAGTGCCGGCAGAAGTGAAAATAGCAGCTTAGATTAGATTTTAATGTTGTAACATCCATGGCACTCAAGACGCGTACCGTACTGGCCGCTTACGAAAAAAAACGTACGTATTATCTATATTAACAGATCTCTAACAATTCGCTGATGCCCTAGTAGCTACTTTTGCTCCACGGCTCAACAAAAAAACACTTCAAAAATGGAACGCGATTTATTCGTATTTCAAAATAAGCTCTCAGAAGATCTGATATTATGGTACTTAAACTCTCCCTCCGTTTTACGCCTGACGCGAGTTTAACATTTTTTACCCATCTCAAACAGGGCCCAGCGCAGCTAAAGAAGATTTCACTTCAAAAAGCGCCAGACGCAATACCACTTGATACCCTGCATTCTGATTGGCCAGCCCTGGATGAAGCTCGACAATAGAGTTGAGCAAACAGATAATAATTATCGACATCGATAGTATCTTAACTCGCTTCTTGTGTCAGCACCTGACTGCGATTATATTTGCTTGTACGAGTAATTTGATGATTATAATTATTCGAATAACTGTAAAAACAACCGAGGTGCTAAAGCTGCGAGCTGCGAAAATGCGAGCTGTCAAAGATTTGTCTACCTCTTTCTAGAAAAAACAATTCTTAATATATGGGCGTAGTGTTTTATGAGATCAATATGACATAATCAGGGGCCTTACCATGACGTCTTAGTGCGATTCAGTTTAGGTTCGCTCGCTGTCAGATTCATACTAAAAGTGACAGCTAAAACTTGAACTGAGTCGGAATTAGGACGTCATGGTAAGGCCCCTGGGGCCGGCAGCGGGGGGCAGGGGGGATTTAGTATGAATCTGACAGCGAGCGGACCTAAACTGAATCGCATTAAGACATCATTGTAAGGCCCCTGATCACTCTTTTTAATCGCTGTCTAATTAGGAGTTTAAAACTCTTATTTTATTTTTCATTTTATTTTTGCCATCTTTTTTACATTTTCCTCTTGTTAAGAAACGTGTTTTTTAATGCATAAGTACTTCAATTTCATTCCCAATAGTCAGCTTGACATGTTTAGTCATCGCATACCTATAGCTCACACTTGATTCAACCGCGCATTTGAACGACGAATAGCTTTTACATTCACATAACAAGAACTCATTTTAACCCGCACAGTGTGCAAAGGACGTCAGAACTACTTGCGAACAAAAAGTTCGGGGTCTGAAAGACCGCATTCGCTTTGCGAAGTGTCAAATTAAATTGTGTCGAGCATACGGGACCGCAGGCGGTGTGGGCGGAAGCCATGTCACTAAACTCACTCTTGTTTAAGTAAGTACGTAAGTAAAATAAGTATTTATTTTATAACTGGCCAGTATTTATTTACTTCGTCCGCGTATAATTAGACTTAAATTAGGCAGCTACGGCCTTTGAAATGTTTATCGCTATCCCGCGGGAACTATGCAATTTTCCGGTTTGAAAAGTAGCCTATGTGTTAATCTAGGTTACCAACTAACTAGGTTCCAAATTTTATCCAAATCCGTCGAGTCGTTTCAGCGTGAAGAAGGAACAAACATACACATCCATCCATCCATCCTCAAAAAGTTTCGCATCATCACTACATAGTATAAAACAGTCGCTTTTTCTGTCCCTATATCCCTATGTATGCTTAAATCTTTAAAACTACGCAACGGATTTTGATGCGGTTCTTTTTAATAGATAGAGTGATTCAAGAGGAAGGTTTATATGTATAATACATGCATAATATACCGTGCGAAGTCGGGGCGGGTCGCTAGTTTGTAATATGCAGAAGGTTACAATGTGTTTGTTAAACTATCCCAATTAAATGCGAAAGTAACTTTGTCTGCCTGTCTGTTATGCTTTCACGCTTAACCCTACTACATGTGCTACAACTACTATATTTATTTTGTCAAAATTGTGCTTTTGATCGCCAAAGGCCATGTTTTAAAACAAATTAATTTTATAATTTTCAAGTTTCCTTTGTGTTGTTTAAACTTGTAAGAGTATGTTAACATTTTACATATATAATCTTGGTATATACGCAAAATGTACATGAGACAACTATGCTTAATGTAATTATACGAAGTGTAATTAACAAACAGGGCCCTGTGGGAGTCTCCAGACTAATATCTATCACAACTTGCGAATCCGTTTATCTAAAGTTATGTACACGTACACCTATGAATAATGTTATAAAGTCAAAGAGATAGTGATAATAATCTAACTAATATTACAAATGCGAAAGTATGGATGGATGTTTGTTTGTTACTCAATCACGCAAGAACAGCCGAACGAATCTGGATGAAATTCGGCACATAGATAGAGAAAAGTCTGGAATAGCACATAGGCTACTTTTTATCCCGGAAAATTCCCGCGAGATAGCGATAAACGAATTCTTTGCAGACGAAGTCGCAGGCAACAGCGAGTATGTAAAAAACCGCTAAGGGTGTGTCGGACTCCCATTGTAGCTAATTCATAACAATAATTCAACAACAAAGTTAGCATAAACAGTTAAGTTATTAGAATACCTCATGTGCCGGTAATTTCACTGGCTGAAAAAAGACACGGTTTTAACCTCACTTCTTTAGGGTGCGACCACACCGCCGCTTAAAAAACGGTGACGTTACGGAATCGCAACAAAATGTATGAAGAAACGGTGAGAAAACGTGACTGCGTATACGCGGCGGTTTGGTCGCACCCTTACGGTATATCGACGTATCGGCGCTATAGAGCTCCTATTATAAATTTTTGAAAAAAAAATGTAAGGAGCGCAACAATGTCTTACTGCCAACTTTTTCATAGTAATTAAGGCATGAACGCGTACGAGGCGTCATTTTTGTGTGAAAATTTACACTCCCGGAGTTACGGAAGATTTTTTAACTTAAACCGCTTTTCTACTTACCCTAACGCACCTTACAAACTGTGTCTACAGTGCAATTACTTTTAGACGTTGCACAAATTCATATGAACCCATACTGACCGCAATAGTACGGTGGTGTAGTAAACGAAGATTCGTTTATGTTACAGTCATTTCGAACAAAATTATATTTTCATTTTTGACATTCCACTGAAATATTTAAAGATTCTGCTCACGTTTCAATATCCGCTGCACGGCACACTTACAATTTAATTCTACGAGTATACATGACATTTTGCTTACTCGGACAACGTTGATGCCTACTCGTAAGAATTTCATAATATCCGGGTGATCATTATAAACATAAAAATAGCTGTCAAAATAAAAATACTTAATTCTTGATTCTTTGTATCGAAGCTTACGCTCATGGATTCGCCACAGTTGTAGAACCAATCCATGGGAATTCAGAAAAATCAGTTCTTAGGTATATTTCATACCAAATAACTACATCTATGCAAAATTTAAGTTTAGCTCTAAATGGTTGTCCATCCAACTTCCTATCAGTTGCTAAAGTCAAACTTTCAAGTCGACAGCCACGTCTTATCGACATAACATTTTAAGGATTTTTAACCTTGGCAAGGCAGACCACATTATTCGGCTGATGATAATAACAATGTCACTAGAGTCTACATTACTAAGTGAGACAGCGACACTAAGGCGCTTAGAGCAAAAAGACTTAATTTCCTCCAGCCAATCATTTCCAGCTGCTCTAGCCTCATTACAAAATGCAAAATTTTCAGATTTCAGACACGGTTAGAAAATTAAACTGGCCGCCCGTCTAATTATTTCTCACAAAATCGCCCCAAACTCATTTCCATACATTAAAATTAATTATCAAACTACGACAGACTTTGATTTTAAAGGGAGATTTTGAACTTGAATGGAGACAGGAATAATTTAAATTTGATAAAACCGCTGGGCTAGCGACGTTAAACGAATATGATTGTAAAATTTTAATGCCGTTTCGGGATTTAATCAGGGAAAGTAAATTAAATGCCATTTGCAAGCTAGTTTAGAGTAAAATTTGTAGTTGACGGGAACGAGGACAGTCTGTCGCTGTATTATGGCAGCTTTTCAATCATTTTTAGCTAAGATTCTGAGCTAATACCTAGCCTAGACCCAAATCAGTAAGTACTTAAAGACGGTTGACAAGTCTCCAAGCGACCGAGCTTCATTTTGCGGATTTAGACTTTGCAATCATAAATACCTAAATTAAGGTTGGCAAACTATTATCTAACTAATATTATAAATGCGAAAGTATGGATGGATGGCTGGATGGATGGATGGATGGATGGATGTCTGTTTGTTACTCAATCACGCCAGAACGGCCCAACGAATCTGGATGAAATTTGGCACATAGATAGAAAAA
Organism: Pandemis heparana; assembly: GCA_963854515.1. Classification (NCBI taxonomy): domain Eukaryota; kingdom Metazoa; phylum Arthropoda; class Insecta; order Lepidoptera; family Tortricidae; genus Pandemis; species Pandemis heparana. The sequence goes on along the minus strand of OY978022.1, from coordinate 6,369,513 downwards.
AGTCTGGAATAGCACATAGGCTACTTTTATCCCGGAAAATTTCGTAGTTCCCGCGGGATAGCGATAAACGAATTCTTTGCAGACGAAGTCGCGGGTAACAGCAAGTAATTTATAATGTGTAATTTCGACTCAGAGCCAGAAATTATTGAAAAATTATATAGTAACCAAAAATACTATATTTCGGCTGGTCTTAATGAATGGGGTCTGAGTTTTTGTATATTATGTTTATTTGGGGTCTATATTTTGTCCCATAAAATTGAAGTGCGATTTGCCATAATTTTCGTTAATCTTATGGCTTTCGTTAGTCTGCGTTTTACTTTTGAAACAGTAAGTTTTTTTTTTTAATTGATAGTAAACTAACCTAACCTGCTACATTCTGACGACTTTTCCAAAATATCTGAAAAATGCACGATTGTATGTGTTTTGACCAAAAAAAATATGACTAATGAATGTTATGACAAATGAAAATTATGGTGTAACGTGTTACGGACAAAAAAGGACCCGGTTTATTTGACCAGTCAATATAAAATTACATCATCACTTAAAATTGATTTTTCATTTTATACACTGGCCTATTGTTTGTTGTGAGTGGTAATTCTATGAAAGATTAAACGTCAATTAATAATCGAATAAAAATACAATAGATAGAAAATCAAAATTAAAAAAAAAAAAAAAAAAAAATGTCTGTTGTACTGTTTTTTTCAATTGATTGGCAGCAAACCCTAACCTAAACCATAATTAACTTAAATGATTGACTCACAGACACACTATACCAACTAGAGCTTGAAAAGTCTCGAAAAGACTTGCTTATTTTCGTGCATTTCACTTTTCCGCAGCAAAGTCGAAGGCATAAAATTGTCCAAAATAAAATATAGGTGAAATAAATTACGTTATACTATAACCGACTGTTTAGATACACCGTCCCTTCTCATTCCGATGACTTGATGAGGGTGCTAAGCTGGCCTATACAAACACTTCTGTCTATTGTTAACGACGTGTCCATTCCTTTATGAAAATAAGTCGGAAAAACTTATGGGAAAATTACAGAGAACGGTCAAATAAGTTCAAACAAAAATAAGATAAGAAAACTGATAATTTTTGGTAAACTGTGTTTATGTATAGAATAGAATAGTTTATTTGCTAGAATACATTCACGAATAGGGTACAGGATGTTATGGTAGATACAAAACAGTACAGTATTCAGTCGACGCAAGGAACGACATGCAAATTACAATTTTCTGCTCCGGTATGTATGCTTCAGGATTGTAAAATATTAAATAATAATAGAATAGCAAATCATAATTAAAATTAAAAATCATCATTAAATAGTCAAACAAAATATTAAAAGTAAACATAAAAAAAATAATCAATTCAATGTACTAAGTTGTACGTTGTGCGTTGTGTGTTGTGTGTTGTACTAAGTAGGTAAATTATTTTTGCTCCGCTTGCATTAAAAACTGTCGATTTTCAAGTCCTATATCACTAACCTCTCTTGTTTTTATCTCTTTTTGAAATGAAGACTTCTTTAGCAGCGTTGAGCACTTTTTGGATGGGTAAAAAATGTTAAACTTGCGTCAGACGTAAGACGGAGGGAGCGTTTAAGTACCAGGATATCTGGATTTTCTAGGAGCTTATTTTGAAATACGAATGAAGCTAGAGTCGCGTTCGATTTTTGAAGTGTACGTTAATTTCATCGCTTTAATGTATGTGCGTTTGGCCTAGTGGTATAAGGTGTGGAATAACCAGAGTGTTATCTCAGGTAACCGCAGTGCAAATCTCGTGTATTTTTTCTTTTCTTTTTTCTTCTTTTTGCGCGAGTGTGCGTGTGTGTAGTTTTCACTTCTGCCGGCACACCCGAAGTGATACCCGGTGTTTTTTTTTGTTGTAGAAAAACGGTTACAGATACGAGCAAATTATCAGACAATAAGTAAATCCACGTTAAATTTTCTAATAATAAATGCCAGATACGATAACTAGTTTTTAAAATTCCGTTTCTAAGTTTTCCTGCGTGTATAGACAAGATAAGACAGCCTGTAAATTACTTGAAGAAAGAAAGAAAGAAAGAAAGGAGACATTTATTCATTTTGCAAGGAACACAAATATAAGAGCATACCTACACACAATTTTATAGAAGAGAAACATAAAAAAAAACTTGCCTATAAGGTTCTCCCTCTAAGTTGGCAATGTATCCACAGTCCTATGGTGCTGTGAGAGCTCTTGAGTAGGTAATGGTGATAATTAAGAGGTGGAAAGTAGGTATTATGCAGCATTATTAAAGGTCTCCGTTTCCCATTCACAAATTCGATTTAAAAACTAAGTTACAGCTAATATAACTTCGATGAGCAACTTTTTCCAATACAACACGTTAAAAAACCGGTCAATTGTGAGTCGTAGCCGCGTATCGAGGGTGCCGTAGCCGAGTTCGACTAAAGTCCCATATTTTCGCGATATATATATCTCTCAATCTGATCGACGGATTTTCTTCCTGCGTATGGTTAAAGCCCAATAAGGGAATGGCAACCCATCACTATTTTGATTCCCCTTTCCGGATGGAAAGTCTGTAGATATAGGCTCACAATCACATCTATAGGCTCTGTCTACCCTTTAAGGGATAAAGACATGATTTATGTATCGACTTAGTTCTAGTGCCTTTTGAAGTTTTACGGCACGGAACCCAAAAAGCTGCTCTGCTAGTCAAAGTAAATAAACAACGAGCAAAGTGTCGCTCCGGTTCGGGATTGTTCTAGAAACTTCGGGAAAAATCGGCAAAAAGCCGAATTACGAAGTCCCATTTTTACGGAGGCCAGATATTTATTTACGCCGCGCTCCGCACCGCTGCCCCCCATCAGTCGGCCGGACCCAATAACCCGAGCCCTGTCGTCGATCTACCAATTTAATATCATATTTTTAAATGGTTTACCAACAATGATTTTTGGGGGAAGGGATGCTGCATGAATGTTGATCTCCGATCCTCTTGAGTCCTCCCATGAGGCTGACATAGTCACCCCTGTGTACTAAAGCCTCTTTAAAATATAAGATTAAAAAAAAAAAAAAAAACAATGATTTGCTAAACAACTTTTCTCAAATGCATCATTTCACAAACTTTTATTTTCTACCAAAACATTGACTTTTTACAAACAAACCTAACCTTACCTAATGAGAGCAACGCCTAAAGGTTTTCGATTTTTTTTAAAGTTTACGGTTTATCAGATATCAAAGGGTTGTCAAATGATGAGTTTGTGAAATGATGCACCTGTGAAAAGTTTTTAGCAGATGATGAGATCCCTTTTAAAATTATACTTTCCTCTGACTTTCCTTTTTCTTCCCAGCTGGCTTGGAAGCAAAGAAAAATCATAGAATTTACCAGTTGCTTCTCTTCCCGCGCCGATGGTCAAAGCCAGCACATGGAAGGAAAGGGCGAAAGTTGTAGGTATCATGATATAGGCGATGCGGCTAGCAACCTATCACTATTTTAATTCTGTTTTCTACCTATACGCCCACATACATGCTAAACGTGGTCTGAAGATTTTGTTAAGTGCCTTGGGCTCTGTCTTTCTCCTAAGGGATATGGACGTGATTTGTGTAGGTACGTGTGTGTAGGGTGCTATCTTCGAGTGACAAGCTTTCAACAATTGACCCACTGATATGAAAAAGTGACTTAAACCACCTTGAGATACAAACTTTCAAAATAAATCATCCACGTATCAATATCAAGTTTAGTTCGACGTGTATCGGACTTATCCGTAGTCCTAAAAAGATTTCCTCGGCGACAACGAAATATACCGACCAGGGGCCGTACCATGACGTCTTAATGCGATTCAGTTTGGGTTCGCTCGCTGTCAGATTCATACTAAAAGTGACAGCTAAAACTTGAACTGCGTCGGATTTAGGACGTCATGGTAAGGCCCCTGGGGTCTTACCATGACGTCTTAGTGCGATTCAGTTTGGGTTCGCTCGCTGTCAGATTCATACTAAAAGTGACAGCTAAAACTTGAACTGAGTCGGAATTAAGACGACATGGTAAAGCCCCAGCACTTGATTTTTATACGTGAGCAACCCGTCCATTGTTACAAAAATCGTTGCCAGTTACCGAATAAAGGGTCTAAACACCAAACCGCATTGTGAACCAGGGCTGGCACAAACGGATATTTGTAAACGGGCGCCATTTTAATGTGTCACTAAAAGAGTCTCTCTCGTAACAAATCCAAACTTTATTCCCGCGCGGCAAGTCCCAAATTCACGCGGATAATAAATTGATTTCGAGTAAAACAACTTTGGTTCGCTCCGGTGATTTCACATTAGCTAGTCTTTGGGGTAAGTCTGAGTGAGTACTATACATTTCATAAACCCTTTTGGGTCTCATTCAAGTTACTGCCGCGTTGACAAATAAGGGATAAGGGATGTATTGTTTAATGTAGTATTAAGTAAATCGTGTTGGTTACTTCGTCCGTCTAGTTGTCTAGGAACATTGAAGTTTACTTTAAGTACCTAGATTATTCCTCAATGACTGGGATTCGAGAAGTTTCTACTGAAGCGAAATTACTATGAGTACAAGCTTTTATCTCGTAATGTATGACTGTTATGTATTTATGTATGTTGGGGTGGAATCTTGGGACTCAATTGAAGCAGTATCTTCAACCGACTGAGCAGAAATTTTTCATTTGAGTACCTAAGTCGGATGACAATACAATAATCTGGGGAGTTCTGATGACCCAGCCAGTACCGTCCCCGCAGGAGGGACCTCTTCACAGGTTGTTCCATTGACTTCAAACTTGGTACATACATAATGTAGGGCTCATCCGCCCATAATCCCAAAAATACAGTCAGGAGAAATGCTTGTTTTTTTTTTATGTCAATAGGAAGGCAAACGAGCAAGTAGGTCACCTGATGGTAAGCGATCACCACTGGCCATAGACACCCGCAACCGCGGAGAGATTGCAGATGCGTTGCCAACCTAGAGGACTTAGATGAAATGCCTCTTGTGCCCGTAATTTCCCCGGCTGTCTTACTCTCCACACCGGAACACAACAGTGCAAGCACTGCTGCTTAGCTCTCTTTCACCGGGTCCATAAATGTTCTTCTTTGCCTTCCTCTCTTCCGCTTCCCTTCAACCTTTCCTTCAAATGATCTTAATAATATTCGTTGTGTCCTAACAAATTGCATAAAATTTTATTTAACCAAAACTTTTTTAGACTATCCTAAAATAACAAGCCTAATCATAATCATAATAATCACAATCATTTATTTATTGTCTAAAGGCCATGTTTAGCATGATTGTGGGCGTATAGGTGGAAAGGGGAATCAAAATAGGGATGTTGCTAGCCGCATCGCCTATAACACGACTCCTAAGATTTTTGCCCGCTCCCATCAGCGCGGGAAGAGATGCAACTGCTACATTCGGTTTATTCTTTGCTTCCAGACCACTAATTGTGGGTAGTAGGGCCTTGTGCAAGGTCCGTCCGGATCGCTACCACCATCTTACTTGCTAATCCTGCCGCTAAGCAGTGCTTGTACTGCTGTGTTCCGGTGTGGAGAGTAAGACAGCCGGGGAAATTACGGGCACAAGAGGCATTTCATCTAAGTCCTCTAGGTTGGCAACGCATCTGCAATCCCTCCGGGGTTGCGGGTGTCTATGGGCAGTGGTGATCGCTTACCATCAGGTGACCCACTTGCTCGTTTGCCTTCCTATTCACATAAAAAAAAAACTATGGAAGGAAGAATGTATGAAGTGTTTAATGTATCTTATTCGTTATATACAAGGTAATAGCTAACTAAATACATAGTAGTTGCGCGAGATAAACCACCCCTTTAATTAATACGAGAACCAGGGACCGACTTTACATTAATTTCGACTTCCATTTACTTTGCAAGGGTGGTGGGTTACTTAACGCTATGCTATGCGAGGCTGTGAAAAGATGGCTGATTTCGAAATATGTAATTAGATCAAGAAGTCAGTGTTCCGGGTACTCGCACGAAGCGCTTCGCTTCATCGCCTTCATCATTTATATTGCGAACTGCTAAGGAGTGGAATACGCTTCTTCTGTCGTCTGTTTTTCCGGATAAGTATAACTTAGGACTATTGAAATCCAGAGTGAATAGGCTGTTACTGAACCAGTGAGCTACATCTTCGGTCTCATCTGCACTTACCAAGAAGTCAGTATTCCGGGTACTCGCACGAAGCGCTTCGCTTCATCGCCTTCATCTTTTATATTGCGAACTGCTAAGGAGTGGAATACGCTTCTGTCGTCTGTTTTTCCGGATAAATATTAATTAGGACTATTGAAATCCAGAGTGAATAGGCTGTTACTGAACCAGTGAGCTACATCTTCGGCCTCATTTGCACTTAAAATCCGTTGGGCCGTTCTGGCGTGATTGAGTAACAAACAAACATCCATCCATCCATACTTTCGCATTTATAATATTAGTTGAAGTTAGTTGAGTATGAGTATAGTTTCGTGATTTGGCCGCTTTAATCGCATCTCTTAAGTTTCGCTTTTAGTGATCTCTGTGTCTAAAATAATGTCGAATAGTCAGCAGTCTTGGTAATCCTTCGTAGAATTCTGCAGTTCGTCTTTGCGAGAAGCCATTTTATGATGAGACTGCTGCAAGATTGTCAAAACGTATTAAATCTGAAGTTTGATTGGTCAATTTCAATATTTCAAATGTCTTGATACTTTTGTTAAAATCATTATTAGTTTGGTTTTAGACTGAACCACGTTGTTGGACACTTGGCAGCTGGCTCGGCTGATGGTGAAAATTTACCATAGCCTATAAACACTTCACCTTTCGCAAATCGTCACTGCACCTGCCTGGCTCCTATCTCACAAACGCGGCAATAGCCAGTGACAAGTGACAGTTCTGCTTACATTATCTTATTTTATCTTACTAATTAGGGGCCCTTACGGATACACTTCGGCCCATTTGTGGATCTTTTGTGCAATTACCCCTCCTTCGCACTATTCCATTGCTTTTACCACCTCATTCATGAGTTGGGTGATTTGGCGCAGTGGTAGTGCCTTGAAATCTCCTGGTTCCGGGTATCCGCTGCCGAGGAGTTTCATTCTTAGTCTGGCGAGGGCATCACACTCACGCATAATGTATTCCATCGTTTCAACCTCTTCGCCACATATTCTAGAATCGTTGACGTTATTGTCCTGTAGTCCCATCTTTGCTTATAAATATTTAGTTCCGAAGTGACCTGTAAACGCCCCCATTATGTGTTGGAGTTGTCTTCTGTTGAGCGTCCAGAGTTTACTGGACCAGCTTGGGTTGACGTTTCCTATGAACCGCTTTGAGTGCTTTAGACCTGCCAATGCTTTCCACTCTTGTTGGTGTTTGGCTTTGGTCTGGTCGTTTATCGCCGTTTTTATGGTACCCTGAGAGAGTCCCACAAATGGTTCGGGTCCGATGTACTCGTTGTTTGACCGTTCCCTTGCTAGTTCGTCTGCTTTTTCATTGCCGGCGAACCCTTTGTGTCCTGGAATCCATACCAGTCTCACTTTGTTGTGTCTTCCAAGCTTATTTAGTGTTTACATTACAAACTCGACGAGAATCAACGCCGGTTGGCTCCATATTGAATAGGCATTGCATTTGGAATTGTCACTTGTCACCGACAATAGTCAGATGGTAAAATAGAGGCGTGGAGGGCGACCCACACTACGCTACCGTAAACCGTGGGGTGTGTGTCGGGTTACCTCTACGTGTGGCCAAGAGCTGCGGTTCGTTTCTGGATCCGTCCGGGGGGAAGAGCAGTGCTTGGTCCGGTGCACCCTGGGCAACGGCTAATGATTTCCTGGCAGTATCTGAGGGATATCATTGACCGTCGGCTAAGAGCCCGACAGGGGGGGAGGGGGTCTTTGACCGTGTTACCGTACAACGTTGCCGACATTTTGTCACAAGATTTTATTTTAAGAAAATTTTACCTTGACATTGGCGAAGTTGTCGTCGCTATAACGACTTGTAACGCCATAAATATAAAAAGGAAGAAGAAGAAGTAAACCGTAAAAATAAATACAAAAATCGAAAACTAACATTCTTGATACTTCGATCTTTTGTATAAAGTTTGAAATGAAAAAAGGACACGGTAAAAGAATTAGTATATTCAAAATATCACAGGTTAGCTTATTAGGGTGAGTCTTCCATCCAGAGACGGAATAATTGGAGTTATTTTCTTCATGTAATCTTTCACAACCTCGAAGTCAATGCCTACCAAAGATATATCTTTGGCGTGAGTTTTCAGCGGCTGGAAAAGAAAGTTCATTTAAGAAAACTTAAAAAAAATGCAATACATTTACCCCCTTATTCATAAACGCTCTACAGGCTTCGGCTAACTTAGCAATCGTTTGTCCTTATCTGTGAAAGGTAAATGTCAAAGTGACAGATAAGGACAAACGATTGCTAAGTTAGCAGAAGCCTATAGAGCAGAGGTTACCAAACTCTTTTGTTCCATAGACCACTTTCAAAATTTTGCTGGATCCGGTGGACCCCCTGCAGCTACATTACCACTGATTTCTAAACTAAATCTCGAAAAAAAAATTAAGATTAGCTCTATAATCTATGGAAACTTGCGTTGTTGCTGAGTTTCAACGATAAATTAACAGTTTTCGAAAAAATTGGTTAGAATTGATTGCCTGATAGGGTTAATTATTTGAAAATAAAGTCGACTAAACAAATTTTCAATTAAATTATATTTTTGTGCTGCGAGTGACTCCATCCTACTTTACTTTCTTGAAATCTACAATGACTCACAGCACAAGAACCAATCAATTCTCACAAATTTTATTCAATTTTCATGCACCCCCGCTTGCGATTGTGGACCCCCATTTTTGTCCACGCCCAACGTAGACCCCCGTCGAGTCTTCCGTGGACCCCTGGTGGTCCACCTGGACCACTTTGGGAACTGCTGCTCTATAGGCTTCTGCTAACTTAGCAATCGTTTGTCCTTATCTGTGAAAGGTAAATGTCAATGTGACAGATAAGGACAAACGATTGCTAAGTTAGCAGAAGCCTATAGAATAGAGCGTTTATGAATAAGGGGGTTGATTTGACGGCGAGTACCAGTAACATTGAATATTTTGAAAAGTTTAAGGAATTTTGCCATCATACCTCAAACTGCTGTTTAAGATATTTAGGCGTTATGATCTGGTATTCTTTATCCTCGTCTAGTGGTATCCATCCGTCTCCCTCCTTCACTAACATGGTAACGACTTCTTTGGTCTTCGTGTTGATTGTCAGTTTTAAACCTGAAAATAGGCAAAAGCATTAAGTATTATTAAGTTTTAATTCCTTCACAAATACAAACTAGGACACTTACTTTCGTTGTATCTTTTAAATATACATACATAGGTACATAAATCAAGTCTTTATCCCTTACGGGGTAGACAGAAGATTTGGTTTTAGTTTATTATTATTATATCGTATGACTTTTTTCCTCAAACACAAAATTTTACAAATAAATATACAACTACTTAAAAATCTACAGCTTAACATCTAAATTGAGTAACCAGTCCCTCGCTCCCGGTCCAAAAAGCAAGCAAGTCCCGCTTGGTTTTAGTTCAGTTTTAATTTGTTTTTACTATTTCAGCTCATGATAAGATTTACTTTTACATGAAAAAATTTATAATAAAATACCCTTGGAAATTCGAAATATTGCAAAACCACATTTATTCACTAATAAGCTAAAAGATTATTTGCTGTCAAAGTGCTTTTACAACCTCCAAGAATTTTTCGATTGTAATGAATAAGTAAATATATCCTGTTGGTTTTAAGTTACAAAAATGTTAATTGGATAAACTGTTTGTCCAGCAAATTGCGGTGCCCTTGCAGGGTTTATGTTGGCGCATGTGTTTAATAGATTTAAGACCTCTTATACCACATAATTGCAATAAACTATATATGACTATGACTATGACTAATTACTTTTTTTATTATTATTAAAAGTCTACAAACTGGATACTTACATCCTAACTTACAAAGTAGAGTGCTTAGGTAATTACACTATTGACTTACACCTCGTGTATAATCCTAATATAGTAGACACGTCTTAAGGTAAACGGTTATTTACAAAAAAAAAATATTCTTACAAAATCCTAGAACAACAAATTACTATTTCACAAAATACATTCCAGTTATCTCAAGCGACCGTTATATTTATGCCTCCGTCTATTTATTACCTACTACGAACAAGACAGAAACGTCAACATATTTTTTTTTTTTTATAAGCCTTTTTTATTCCGAATTCGCTACAATTTCAGTAAGTTGTTGTTGTTATTGTCGTTTATTTATTAAATTGTCACGTAATTCGGCGTGCCTCATGGCATAGGGCTCCTCCGTGTATGGGAGGCTTTGTGCTATAGTTCCCGCGCGCGCCCAGTGCGGATTGGGAACTTAATATTAACACACACCATTGAATTTCTTCGCAGATGTGTGCAGGTTCCCTCACGATGTTTTCCATGCCAAAGCTCATGGCAAATTACAAATGTAATTTTCGCACATAAATTCCGAAAAACACAGAGGTGCGAGCCCGGGTTTTGAACCCACGACGCTCTGCTTGAGAGGCCACAGGTCAAACCACTAGGCTACCACGGGCTTCCAACTTAAATACACTACACCTACACTGACACTTAAGATACCTGGAACTTAACAGAGAGTAGCGACACAGGCCCTAAGAGTGTATACGTCACTTTTTAGATATTTGTATGTTCTATGTGACTTGTCATACCTGCTACGTGTGGCACCGCCGCATGCGCATCGAATTTCCGAAATGCATCTTCTATAGCTTGCTTCACATATTTTCCTTGTATGGTGTATGACCATATGACGTTGGCAAATGGGTTCACGTTCATAATGTCTCCTGTTGTTATATCTGGAAACAGGAAAAACAGTTTACACTGACGGGCAAAAATAAACGGTCACTTTTCATACAAAGTTCTATGAAAAGCGACCCGTTATTTTTGCACGTGAGTATATTTGGGATATCATGAAGTAAACCATCATGCTTCGAAGGACCGACTAGGCGTACATGGTAACCGGTTACTTATTGTTTGGAAATAACCGGTCACCTTACCGACTATTTCTGGAATAAATATTTAAGAAGAGGAAAAATACATTTATTGGCAGAAGTTCGACACAGACCGGGCAGTTCCGGGCAGCATCCGTAGCAAGGTGGCTCAGGCTCTTTGTTTGACGTAAAATCCAAAACTACATAGTCCGGATCGCTACCACCATCTTACTCGCTAATCCTGCCGCTAAGCAGCAGTGCTTGCACTGCTGTGTCCCGGTGTGGAGAGTAAGACAGCCGGGGAAATTACGGGCACAAGAGGCATTTCATCTAAGTCCTCTAGGTTGGCAACGCATCTGCAATCCCTCCGGGGTAGTGGGTGTCTATGGGCAGTGGTGATCGCTTACCATCAGGTGACCCACTTGCTCGTTTGCCTTCCTATTCACATAATAAAAAAAAGTCATTTTAAACAGTGTAAAACTCACCTCCTTTCTTAATGTCTGCTCGAATCATAACTTTAATTATATATGAGAAACTTGTCAAGTTCGTCGGTGTTCTCTGTTTTGCCTGAAATTTAATTAGAAGTAAATGAAAATCCATCGTCTTTGGTATATTAAATACAGTACAAAAAGGCAAATCGGTTTTTATAAATAAGTCTCTAAAATTTTCCCAAATCTCGTTATTTACATTCACTTTGACTTTCAGTTTTCATTTTCTCCAGCCTATACTCGTCCCACTGCTGGGCACAAGCCACCTCTCAGAATGAGAGAGCTTGGGCAACCCCACGCGGGCCCAGCGCGGATTGGAAACTTCACACACACCATTAAATGACTTCGCAGGTGTGTGCAGGTTTCCTCACCATGTTTGCCTTCACCGATAAGCTCATGACAAACAAATGTAATTTCGCACATAAATTCCGAAAAACTCAGAGGTGCGAGCCTAGGCTCGAACCCACGACCATCTGCTTGAAAGGCCACAGCCACAGGTCAAACCACTAGGCTACCGCGGCATTTTTTGAGTTCACAGACATGATTTCAAAAACCTAGGATTAGAAAGCTAGAAAATCCTTACCTTATTCAGGAAAGATTCTGCAATAATATCTCCTAAAGCACACTCTCCGAAACCGCAGGCATCGAGACTTAAATCCTCACTGGTGTTACCAACTACCCCCTTAACGATTTCATCTAATTTTTCCATGTATGGTTTCAAGGCATCCTTTATCTTCGGATCTGAAACAAAGTAACTTGTAGAATTTCTTAGGATGTGGGAGATCAACACTGCAGTACAGTACTGTTTGCCTTTCAGAACAAAATGGCGTCTTCTGATAGGTCCGAAGCTAGTCGGACCGTTACTGACTTAACCCTTAATTCATAAGCGCTCTTTAGGCTTCTGCTGACTTAGCAATCGTTTGTCCTTATCTGTCACTTTGACATTTAACTTTCACAGATAAGGAATAACGATTAAGTACTAAGTTAACAGAAGCCTACAGAGCGTTTATGAATAAGGGGGTTATACTCGCTCGTCAGTAAAAGTTTTTTATTTTTTAGAAACGTGAGGTTTTTTATTTTAGCTCGCTGATATTTGACCATTTGGTCTTTCCGTCTTCATAGATGCCCCCAATTGATTAACCAGCTACGACACTACCTATCTTAATAACTGTTCTATCGCTAAATAGTTCAAAAACCTTTTCAAAGATCAGTCTTTCCTGAAGCCTGATGCAACTATTGAAGGCGATGCAATTATTTTTTAAAAAACGGTGATTATGACTATTCTGAAGGACCAACCAAATGTTTCCTTAACATACCTTCAGGAATGCTCCTATTCAAGAAAACGGGCTCAGCTTCAAATGATACCACTTCTCCGTTGGCGTCGAAATCAACTCCGATGTACCCTAAATACTTGCTGAACGCTGAAGCAGTAACCACTAAAACCTGCAACAGAGCATTACAACATTAGATGATGTAGTACTATCAAACCAACTGAATCCTGAACCTGTGGAACTTTTTCACACTAAATGTCGTAGTTACGTTAAGTCGAATTAACGAGGAAAATCTTTAGGAGGTTTAATGTGCAACAGCAACATGCTTCGCTATTTCGCGTTAATTGTTAGCTTGTACGTAGTAGGACGTAAACTGTTGTTGCTCGTTGAATTGATCTGGACCCTTGCAAAGTAATGCCTGATAATAGTTACTATTAACAACTACAGATACAAGAAAAATTAAGTACCCTTGAACTAGAATAAATCTGTAAAAGACCTGTCCCACGGCTTAGAAAGAACCAATGGTAGCAGCATTCCCTCGCCGTATTACAATACTGATTCGTTGTGCGAGAAAGCTGCCAACTCTTCGGTCTTTAATAGAGACGATATGTCTCTTTGTTATCTGGGTTTGTTATTTGGTGGTAATGCCACAGCCAAGACGAAAAAAGTAGGTGGAGTACTTACCTGTAGGTTTATTGTCTAACTCGCTCGCATTCGCCATCGCGTTCATTTTGACAGTTCTTGTATGAATGTGACAGCTCGCTGATTCCGATGCCAATTGTCAGCCCATACATGAACTGTCAAAATGAACACGATGGCAATTGCGAGCGAGTTAGACAATAAGCCCACTGTTCTCGAATCGTTTCGCCGTATTTTCAAACCCTCATAACATCATCTCAGTTTACACCGGAGAGCCCAAATTCACAGCATTTCATGTGGTTATTTCTTTATACTAAACTAGCTTCATCCCGCGACTTCGTCCGCGTATACTTCATTTATTGACAAATAGCTTTTGCCCGCGGCTTCGCTCGCGTGCACCAGGAGTATTTCAATCCCGTTTTTTTTCCGTTCCCGTAAGAATTTCGGGAAATGTTCTCTTAATGCTCCCTACACTCCCCAAAGAACCCACTTGCCAAATTTCAGCTTTCTACGACCAGTAAAACGAAAAATCCCGTTTTTTCCCGTTCCCGTGGGAATTTTGGAAATTCCTCTCTTAATGCTTCTCTACACTCCCCAAGCAACCTACATGTCGAATTTCAGCTTTCTACAACCAGTAAAACGAAAAGTCCCGTTTTTCCCGTTCCCGTGGGAATTTCAGAAAATTGTCTCTTAGTGCTTCCCTACACTCATCAAGCAACCTACATGCCAAATTTCAGCTTTCTACGACCTGTAAAACAAAAAATCCCGTTTTTTCCCGTACCCGTGGGAATTTTAGAAATTCCTCTCTTAATGCTCCTCTACACTCTCCAAACAACCTACATGCCAAATTTCAACTTTCTACGACCAGCAGTATAACAAAAAATCCCGTTTTTTCCCCGTTCATTTCCATCAAAATTTTGGGAAATCCTTTTGTATAGTGCTCCCCTATACTCCCTAAGGAACCTGAAGGCCAAATTTCAGTTTTCTACGATAATTAAAACGAAAAATCGATCCCGTAGAACTGAATATAAATCCCGTTTTTTCCTTATCCCGTTGGAATTTTCGAAAATCCTTAAAACTGTTTTTTACTATTATAATCACCTACTTCTATACCAAATTTGAAGTCTAGTAATTATAGTTCAGGATTTCGTTGAACTGAATAGGTATAATATAAATCCCGTTTTTTCCTTATCCCGTGAGAATTTCCAAAAATCCTGAAATCATTTTCTTAGTTTTGTAATCATCTCCCTCTGTACGAAATTTGAACAGTATATTTATTAAGTATAGTTACTTAGATAGGGTCACTCGGAATCGAATATAATAAATCCCGTTTTTTCCCGTTCCCGGAAATTTCTGTGTGTGTGTGTGTGTGTGTGTGTGTGTGTGTGTGTGTGTGTGTGTGTGTTATTGTTTTCGTAATCAGCGACCCAATAAACCGTACAAACAATACTACCCACTATAATATAATAATAATAATACCCACGTTGATTTTCAGACTTTGTCACCCCCTATCCCCTTTTAGGGGTTGAATTTTCAAAAAACCTGAAACAGGTGTTTACTCATTTATCGTTAGGAATACTCATGTGAAGTTTCGAATAAAATAGTCTAACTAATCTTGTTTCCCCATACAAACTTTGGACCCCCATTTAACCCCTTTAGGTGTCGAATTTTGAAAAATCCTTTCTTAGTGCACCCCTAGACCTTATAAGGAACCTACGTGCCAAATTTGGAATCTCTAGAACCAGCGGTTTGGGCTGTGCGCTGATATGTCAGTCAGTCAGACAGTCAGTCAGTCAGTCAGTCAGTCAGTCAGTTTCTTCTTTTATATATTTAGATATGCGCTTGATTGAATTAGATGTGATGTTGTTCTTCTTGTGATAGGTATGTAGGTACAGGGTACAGTTTAATAAGATTCACCTTATGCCCCGGCTTATTGATAGCTTCTTCGTATTCTGGATAAGTTCCTGCCACCACTTCATGGCTGGGGGCTGTACCGTTCCACAGCAGGCTGTGTGTATGCCCACCAACTATTATGTCGACATTTTCACCAACTTCCCTTGCCATTGCTCTGTGAAAAAGATGAAAATAGCACAGTTTTACAAAAACGATCGTCTTTCTGTCTGTTTGCTCGAGGTAGCAGACGAGAGTTAGAAGAATTTATGGAATTAATACGATGCGGCTAGCAACCCATCTAAGCTCTGTCTACCACGTAAGGGGTAAAGACGTATGTATGTATCATATTGTGTAGGAGAACCACGGATCCCTAAATTTGTGCGTGGCCGAGGCGTGGCCCGACTTTGATGTGTTAGCAACATTTTTTTTTGTTTCCAAGAAATTGACAGACAAAATAATAAACATAGAAATAATTATGGTTTAAGTAGAAGTAACACAAAATAATATACCCTTTGGAGTCTCGTATTCAAATTATACTGTTACAAAAGAAAGACAGAGTTGTAAAAATGTTACAGAAACTTTTGTCGCGCTCGATTCCGCCGTATGCCGTTTGGCCACGGGGGCTGTCTTCGGCACTATACTTTATAGCATGACAACTTTATTAGAATTTATAGCAGGAGGCTACTGTCTTTGCATTTAAATTGTCTTTAAGTCGTATATAAAATAAACTTCGACAGATATGGAGATCAGCCAGATAGTGTCTTTCATCAAAATGAAAACGGATTATGCGAGAGAGGAAACCAAATCGAAAAATAATCGAAGTAACTTTTAAAGTAACAACGAAACGAGTTAAAAAACTTAGACAATAAAACTGAACTTCGTGTTTCCGTTTCTTTGTTTGGAATTCTGCATGTGAATTTTGACCAACTTCGAGTTGATTTAGTAAGATTATAAAACTGATGACAATAATAATATTTAATCAGGTAGGTCAACTCTTGTCAGCCGAAAAAAATACAATATTGGGGCTTAGGATTGTACCTAGTGCCTCGTTATTTCGTGTCGTTCAAACGGTAAAACCGAAAAAATAACAAACTACCTAATCGTAAAATTAGACAATAATAATATATTATATATTAGTAGGTAATTAGAATTACATACTTGTCAACATAGAGCCCACAATGAGATAGGACAATTATTATGTCCACGCCTTGGTCGGTCAGTAGTTGTGCCTCTTTTTTAACTATTGGTGCTGGGTCGAAAAATTTCACTCCCTCTGGATTTGAGAGCATCTGAAACAGAACGTCACTTTTATGAAAAATTAATTAAGAAAACCGAATTAAAAAAAAACGATTGTCTATAAACGACGTTTACGGACGATAGATTTACGTGATAAATTCAAACTGCTAGCTCTGACGTCACGCGAGAAGATCGTGCCTCTCTATTGCTTGTTCCGCGCTCTCGCTTTCACACTGACCTCACGTGGAACGTGACAATGAGACATGCTTTTTTGTGGGTGCAGCCGTGTTCATCAATAAAATTTATAAAACGTTATCACGTCAAAACCATTTAGAAACGGCAACCTCTATTAATTCTCGATAGAACGTTAAATAAACTAAGTTCCGTAAAGTTGGTCTTTGACTAAACGGAGAGTAACTTTGGCTCATATGAAAACCGCATACAGGGTTCGACACAAACCATAAAACATGGTTGGTTAGCTAGAACCAAACATACAATTGAATGCATTAATAAAACCTGGAACGAGTTAATCCCAAATGCCAAAGTTACTCTTCAGGACTAACCCGACCTTAACAGTTCGTTAAATCGTTGTTCCTGAATTTTGAAAGAAAGAAAGAAAGAAGAAAGAAAAAATGTTTATTAAACAAACACCGTACAAAAAATAACCGTGAAAACACACACCAAAAATTTTGCCGCTCAGCATGTGTCAGATAAAGGCACCTATGTCTAACGCTGGTTTTCAGGGCAACCAAAAACAAAAGACAAAACAAACAAAAACTTACAGCTAAATTAATTTTAACCTTATTTATTTAGCGTTTTGATTGGCTCTTTCCAGGTCTGAAGAGTACAACAACAAGTAGGTAAACATGTTTTAATCTATTACAGGGGCCTTACCATGACGTCTTAATGCGATTCAGTTTATAGGTTCGCTCGCTGTCAGATTCATACTAAAAGTGACAGCTAAAACTTGAACTGAGTCGGAATTAGGACGTCATGGTAAGGCCCTTCTTACCTTAGTATCCGGCGTTGTTACTCCAATGATACCGATCTTTCTCCCCTTCCTTTCGAGTACAACATGTGGCTTGTACAAACCATTCATCGTAGGCTCTAAGGTGGTATCTATATTCGCCACTAGAACGGGGTCGCGGAGTGCCTTAAGGTACGGTACTAGGCCTGCTACTCCATCGTCGAACTCGTGGTTTCCTAATGTCTAAAAAAAGAAGGAAATAAGCACTTGATACGTTCTGTGAAAGACTTAGTAGAAACGAAGGATTGCCTAGCAGGAAATGATAGTATTATGAATGCTGACCAAGTTGAAGACGGCTCAAATGGTGTAACGTTTATTATCCACACATTGTTTGCTTCTGTAACTGTTTGTACACATTCTTCTTCTTCTTTTTTAATATGGCCCCATCGATCGATGCGATGATTTTGCTAATGTCGAAAGTAATAAATACAGTATTCAAAAATCTTATGACAAAAATGTCGACAACGTTGTACGGTAGAACACGGTCAAAAGACCCCTCCCTCCCCTGTCGGGCTCTTAGCCAACGGATAATGATATCCCTTAGAATCTCACATTCAAACGGTAGAAAATTTACCTATACACTGTGCTCGTTGACAGGTGTAAAATTTTCTGTCACTACCAGACGGTCTTTGCATCATTTCCTTAAAGTTAGTAAGTACTTACACGATTGTTAGAGTTCTAACAATCGTGTAAGTACAAGTCATTGAGATGGATGCGTATTAAAAATATTAATTTTACGTTTGATTTAAGAATAAGAATAAGAATAAGAATCATTTATTGTTTAACTGTGTAGGTTAGGTACATAAGGGTGAACAGATTGGTATCAACAGCGGCCTGAACAGGCATACAATTTAAGGAAGTCAACATGACATTATCAATTTGTTAAACAACTGCACGTGACATATTCACGTTCGCTTATCACAAGGCACTTGAATAGAAACACGCACTATGAAACAGATAAGCGTCTGGAGATAGTTTCTTTGTTAGATTTTGTATTGATTGCATATCATTATCTTGAAGTTATTTAGTTCCTCATTCAAGTGGTTTATGATCGTCAAGATGAACGAGACAATCCAAAACATCTTGGCACGTATAACTTAAAAGATACTTGAGACAAATTAAAGACCTACATTATTTTTATGCTGGACTGGGATCAAAGAAAAAACATATCATGTAAATATCAGCTGCATCTTGTTAAAGGACATGTTGGGAATGAGCGAAAATCTTAGGAATCGTGTTAAGTATTGGCGATGTGGCTATCAACTTGTCACTATTTTGATTCCCCTTTCCACCTTAATTTCTACCCCGTAAGGGATAAAATCGTGATTAATAACTGTATGTTAAAGACTTACATGAGCGTCATTTGGCAGCATGTTAATAAATTTCGAAATCACTTTATCCTTTAACAGGGTGAACCAGTAAGTGCCCTGGAAGTCGTCGCCAGCATTCAGGAGTAAGGCATCTGGCTTGCTGGCCAGGATATGCTTGATCTCATAGTAGAGACGAGCGAAACCTCCTATACACTTCTCATCATCAGACTTACAAACTGGATCGGTGATAGAAGTTTCTTCGAACCTGGAAAAATAAGCTTCAGTATTAAAAGGAATCCAGCAGACTCCTGCGAACTTCACCAGCAGGCTTATTACGTAACTCGCTCGCAATCGCCATCGTGTTAATTTTGACAGTTCTTGTATGAATGTGACAGCTAGCTGTTTCCGATGCCGATTGTCAGCCCATATATGAACTGTCAAAATGAACACGATTACGATCACGAGCGCTCTACGTAATAAGCCTGCAGGAGCCTTACCATGACGTCCTAATTCCGACTAAGTTCAAGTTTTAGCTGTCACTTTTAGTATGAATCTGACAGCGAGCGAACTTAAACTGAATCGTATTAAGACGTCATGGTAAGGCCCCAGGTCATCAAGAGAGTATCTAATCTACTCAATTTTAGCTTTGTAGGTCCAACATTTTATTTTGACATGTGTAGTTCTGTTTCACTTTCTGTCACAACTTTTGTTCCATTGCACCACTACGTAGTAAGAGGTAACTACTGATAAAGACTGATGGAACTACTGATATAGACTGATTTTTCTCATGTGTACCTATGTATCTTGTGTGTTTTTGTGCATTTATGTCTATATATTATTTAATAATAAATCTTTATGTGAATCCAATAAAGACGTGATTTTTTTTTTAAAGTAAGGAATAAGTAGGTACCATCGATATGGGCACATGATATAAATAAATGATACCATTGAAATGAAATGATGTGGTAAAAGTCTGTCTAAAACCATCGTTTGTTACTATTTCACGCCAGAGGCAACTTAAGCTACTTTTTATCCTGGAAAATTGCATAGTTCCCTCGGGATAGCGATAAACGAATCCTCTGCAGACGACGTCGCGGGCAACAGCTAATAGAATATTACTCAAGATCGGTGACCCAGTTCGTTGAACTTCAGACCTATTAACTTAAATTGATAATAACTTGTTGACCTCTGTCGTACAATTGGGTCTTTACGTCAGAGTTGAGTAAGCGTCTAATCTGCTGTGACTCGGCTACCATTTTTAAACTTGTATGTATAGGTACTTGCTTTGTTTAATTAAACAAATTAATAAATAAATGTTGCCGAACAATTTATACCATTTATTTTGCATGGACTTCCGTATAAAGTAACTCCTGAACCCATACGAGGCCTTACCATGACGTCCTAATCCCGACTCAGTTCAAGTTTTAGCTGTCACTTTTAGTATCAATCTGACAGCGAGCGAACCTAAGCTGAATCGCATTAAAACGTCATAGTAAGGCCCCAGTTTTGAACCTTAATCTTACAATCGTAAACTTGTCGTAGACTCTTGCGTGATATTAAACTATCAGTTACGTCTGAATATAAAATATACACGTATTTTTATAACTAGCTTAAAACAGCGACTTCACCTCCGTTTTATTTTTTTTCACTTTCCCCAAAGTTTTCTTTTTACAACCTCGTTCTGACATTTACAGATAAATTAATTCAGTTCTTCGGTCGAGGCTTTCATACATTCGGTAATTGATTTTTATTTGTTTTAAAGAGATAAAAATAATAAGGATAGTAATTGATGTGTATATGCCATGGCCAGAGAAGAGGGAAGGAAGCAGAGGAGGTCTTTGTCATTCTTATTCATTGCCCAGTTATGGCCCGGGTGTTAATACCTTGACCTAATACGTTCAGCCGGATGGCTCTTACCATCTCGTGCGCTAAACCTGCCGCTAATCTACAGTGCCAGCGCTGCTGTGTTCCGGCGTGGAGAGTAAGACATCCGCTAAAATTACTGGCACATGGGATAGACCAGGTTAGTCCGCTAGGTTGACAAAGCTTGCAATCTTTTGGTGTTGCGGGTGTTTATGGGTTTCCACCCTATTTCATAGTCATACATCATATATTAATTAATTATCTTATTGTTAATTATCTCAACGTAAACTCATACTATACTACACTTCGTTTTTTTAGCATTAGTAAAAAGGTAAACAATTTTGACTTGTATTTTTATCGAAAAACACTTTATAAAAATCGATAACTGGAAATTATAAAACCATAACAAAACAAATCACAATATTCCAGGTATTTTGATTTGTGACGTGCAGTAATTTATTTTTTAAAACGGTTTTTCAATAAAAAGACATGTCAAGATTGCTTCCCTTTTTCCTCGTCCTAAAAACACGAAGTATAAAAGCTGTATTTTACGATTGATTATTAAATCGTGTTTCCTCATTGATTTGAAAGTAATTTGATTAAGTTAAAAGTATCATTTTCCTAATCTTTCGACAATTAAATGCAAATTACGTGTATTTTGTGAAAGTAATGTTTGCAATTGAAAGTGAACGCAACGAATTCAAGTTTATTCGGTATGCCAGTCACGATGATAAAGACCTCTAGTGAATTAAATGCAGTCTTGTTAACATGCCACAGGGTCTCAATTGTAAGAACGTCTTGTTTCTGTTTCTTTTTTTACGTATATTTTGTGACTTGGTTGCGTATACTCGTATGGTAAAATATAAATATGCCATGTTGTCTCTCGCTCTGTAAATTCTAAAATTTGACTAAAGTTCGAGACATTTTTTTTAATACTTAGGTACAGGGGCCTTACCATGACGTCCTAATTCCGACTCAGTTCAAGTTTTAGCTGTCACTTTTAATATGAATGTGACAGCGAGCGAACCTAAACTCAATCGCATTAAGACGTCATGATAAGGCCCCTGATCAATTTTGTGGATTCAAATTATCCTGTAAGAATAACTTTTTTTTTTTTTTGCTATACTTACCAACCAGTTATCCATATAAAACTAGTGAACAACAAACAGACGGGTAGAGATACTATATACGTAGCTTTAATTGATCACGATAATTCCGCATAAATAATATCAGTATGATGCAGTAGTGTCGATTACAGATAGTTATGCCCACATGTTGTTTTGTATTCCTCGTGGTAATTATTTTTACACTGTCGGCTTTACCAAGATACATCGATTAATAATAAATTCAATTAATGACCATGTAATTTAGACGCGTTTAATTTATATCACTAAAAAGTATAAAACAAAGTCATTTTCCGCTGTCTGTTTGTCCTTATGAATGCTTAGATTTTTAAAATTAGGCAACGGATTTTGATGCGATTTTTTTAAATTGATAGTGTGATTCAAGAAGAAGGTTTATAATGTATAATACATGGATAAACCGTGCGAAGCTGGGGCGGGTCGCTGGTTATCGTATAATATAAATAAATTAGCGGGATGACTTGGACGTAGGTATTATTTCAAGTAGAGTGGAGGAAGTATGCGACCGGAATGAGTGGCGAAAAAAGGTGAGGCTTTTGTCCAGCAAAGGGACACCCCAGTCGGCTAAAATAATAATAATAAAATAACTGTTGCCCACAAATTCGTCTGCAGATAACTCGTTTATAGCTATCCCGCGGGAACAATGCAATTTTCCGGCATTAAACTAATGCTTCCTACGCCGTGTAATACAGTAATTACTGAATTAATACAAAATACTCAATCATCCCAATGTTAGCAAGGCTGCTAGGACTCAATCGCTATATCCGGTGTGTTACAATGTTTACGAACCAGAACCAACGTCAACTACCTCGCGAACACATTTACTGGAAGGAAGGAAGGTCTTAGTTTGTGTCCTCATGGCACATTCGTCGTTTTGAATAACAAAAGTGAACGTGTCTGTCATAGAACAGCTAAGGCTAAAGGCTCTCTATACTACGTATTCTGGAATGTAGCCACATAGCAAGATGGGATATCAACAACCTGGACAAATTGATGATCACTGGCAAGGTAGAGGATAGAAGGCCAAGAGGGAGAACCCCACGATGGATCGACCAGGGGGGCTAACTTCAAAATCGTACCGTCCCTTTTACTCTCAAATTAATGATTATTAGTATGAACGGAACGGCACCAAATGAACTACGAAATTTGAAATTCACAGTATGAGGCACGCACGGCCCTTAATACCACTGTCCATGTGTTCACTCTTCTTGGGATAGAGGGAGATAGCGATACATAATTTGCAAAAAGATGCTCCATCGAGAGACCATCAGCAGTGAGAATACAGACACGAGGGGCAACACACGTGACGCGTTTGAGACGCTGACCTTACTTATTTTTCTGCAATACCTAAGTCAAGTTGCAAGAGTATAGAAAAACTCACCTTGCATGAAAATCATTATAATGTACGAGATCCAGCCTGAACGTTCCATTGTCACTGCGCAGCACGCCGCCTTTTATAGATCCTATAATCGTCAAACATAAAAACACGACACTGTTTGTCAACATTTTTCCCTATACTATACTTAGCTACAATTTTAAGTTAATTTAGTTCTTCATTGTAAAGTTGAGTAAAAAAACGTGCGGACCCGTTGGCCAGTTAAGTTGTACTAAACGATAAAAAGTTATAGTAGTAGAGCCTTTAGTGAACAAAAAACGTATAACATTGCGCCATCATATTACAGAATAGCTCGTGCAAACTATAGCTCTATTGTGATGTGAATACGAGTGTGAATGCGCGGGTTTCTTTGTGCGAACGGCAGAATAAACTTTGTTTTTTTGTTTTTGAGTGTCACTTATTTTTCAGGGTTGCGTACATTATAAGGAACCCTTGAAGTTGGCGTTTGTAATGTCACATTGTTAACCGGTTGTTGATTGGAAAAAAACATTTTGAGCCATAAAGTTTGTACTGTATTATAGTTGCGTCAAAATAGCTTTTATAAATAGAATTGAATATACATATAAAGAAAAGAAAGAAAGAAAAAGTTCATTTACGACAATCACAAAAGTAGTTAAAAACAAAAAACATGCAAAATTACATAAAATAAATTGCCACAAAATGATCCCAACTCAGCATTTGCTGGCCTTACAGCCAACGCTGGTCTTCCTTTGGGGCTATCGGGAGAATGTTTACATTAAAAGTTATATATACCTCTATAAACAAAAAAAAAAGCCGTGGTAGCCTAGTGGTTTGACCTGTGGCCTCTCAAGCAGAGCGTCGTGGGTTCAAATCCCGGGCTCGCACCTCTGAGTTTTTCGGAATTTATGTGCGAAAATTACATTTGTAATTTGCCATGAGCTTTGGCATGGAAAACATCGTGAGGGAACCTGCACACATCTGCGAAGAAATTCAATGGTGTATGTTAATGTTAAGTTCCCAATCCGCACTGGGCGCGCGCGGGAACTATAGCACAAAGCCTCCCATACACGGAGGAGGCCTATGCCATGAGGCACGCCGAATTACGTGACAATTTAATAAATAAACGACAATAACAACAACAACAACTTACTGAAATTGTAGCGAATTCGGAATAAAAAAGGCTTATAAATAAAAAAAATATATGTTGAGGTTGAGGTAATTTGCCATGAGCTTTTCGGTGAAGGAAAACATCGTCAGGAAACCTGCACACATCTGCGAAGAAATTCAATGGTGTGTGTTAAGTTCCCAATCCGCACTGGGCGCGCGTGGGAACTATAGCCCAAACCCTCCAATACACGGAGGAGGCCTATGCCATGACGCACACCGAATTACGTGACAATTTAAAAAAAAAAAAAAAACGACAATAACAACAACAGCAACATGTACTTACTGAAATTGTAGCGAATTCGGAATAAAAAGGCTTATAAATAAATAAATAAATAAATATAGAAGTAATTATAGTAGTTGTAATGACGAAATAATTCATTTTTATTTGCATTTACTGCTTCCAAACGATGTCTTCATCAATTGCCTTTATGTATACGTGCCAAACATATATACGTACCGCATGCGGACGATTAAAAATTTCATGTGCTTAGACACACAAGATACGAGCTTTTACAGCTTATATAATCATGGGCAGTGGCTGGAAAAAGAGCTGTTGGGCGCAGGAAGAAATCCTGGCTGCGAAATATCCGGGTATGGACTGGAATCACAACTGCAGCGGAGCTTTGCAACCTGGCCAGGGACCGTGAGAAGTATGCGGAGCTGACTGCCAACCTTCACTAGTTGGAGAGGCACCGTAAGAAGAGAAGAAGGTGTGGATTTTATAGCAATTTTAAATTAAAAAAAAAAAAAAAAAAAACAAAGTTACCCCGGTTTACGGTACATTATTATCTTAACGGATTTTAATACACTCAGGGACATAAGTAAAGATAGCAAAACGCGACAGTTTAATGCATTTTTCATTAATGCTTGACCAGAAAAAAATAAAAAAATAAAAGTTACCTACACTTTTTTTAGTGTTCCGCTAAATATGTCCCTGAGTGTACTAATTTATACGTTAACACTACGGAACCATTGTAGAGTCTGCCACGCTCGTTGCCGCTTTTTATACTTAACGTATAGTAATTATAATTAGTAATGCTGAAATAATAAATTAAATTCTACATTAAAACTTTCGCATTATACTTTTTTAAGTCTTTTATTAGTAACTGTAAATTTAATTAGGTACTCAGGGACCTTGATTGAGGTAATGAATACGTACCTACAACATTTGTCCATTTCTTTTAAGCTAAGGATCAATTTTATATATAGAGGAAAAAATATCATTGTATTTTTTTTTCATTTATTATTCCACCTTATAAATTAAATTTGAAAAAATATGGTTCTTTCGATATTTAATATTTTGTATCCCCAAAAAAAGCACTCATCTATTACCTATTACGTCATTTACGTCTCATTTGAAATTTACCATGAGCTTTACGGTGAAGGAAAACATCGTGAGGAAACCTGCACACAACTGCGAAGCAATTCAATGGTGTGTGTGAAGTTTCCAATCCGCACTGGACCCACGTGGGAACTATAGCCCAAGCCCTCTCATTTTGAGATGAGGAGATGAGATGAAATCAATGCACATATCGGATCAAAGTATCGGCTAAAATATCGACCAAACAAATTAAAAATATCGGTATGTTGATGTATTGATAATTTTTCAACAAGCCTATCTCATAGATATCTGATAACGACTCTACAATTTATTTTAGCTTGCAGGCCTGTAACATCTTTGCAGTTCGTTTTATCTAACTAATATTATAAATGCGAAAGTATGGATGGATGGATAGATGGATGGATGGATGGATGTTTGTTTGTTACTCAATCACGCCAGAACGGCCCAACGGATCTGGATGAAATTCGGCACATAGATAGAGAAAAGTCTGGAATAGCACATAGGCTACCTTTTTATCCCGGAAAATTGCGTATGTCCCACAGGATAGCGATAAACTAATTCTTTGCAGACGAAGTCGCTGGCAACAACTAGTAATGCAATAACTGTCATAAAAATGGTGAACACTTGCTTGGCTACACAATAGCAGGTACCACTTGAAGGTAAAAAAAGGGTAGCGATACAGGTAAAATACCACAAGCAAGCCTACTATGAAGTAAGAAAAAAGAAGAGTTTAAGATACGATATAAAGATAAAAAAATAAAAATTCTTTATTTCAGACCAGACTGATCCATAGAATGTTAGTAACAATTGACTTAAGACTAGTATATTAGTAAAAAAGCCGTGGTAGCCTAGTGGTTTGACCTGTGGCCTCTCAAGCAGAGCGTCGTGGGTTCAAATCCCGGGCTCGCACCTCTGAGTTTTTCGGAATTTATGTGCGAAAATTGCATTTGTAATTTGCCATGTGCTTTTCGGTGAAGGAAAACATCGTGAGGAAACCTGCACACATCTGCGAAGAAATTCAATGGTGTGTGTTAAGTTCCCGATCCGCACTGGGCGCGCGTGGGAACTATAGCCCAAACCCTCCAATACACGGAGGAGGCCTATGCCATGAGGCACGCCGATGTACGCGACAATTTAATAAAAAAATAATAATAATAATAATAATAAAAAATAAAAAATAAAAAAAAGGCTTATAAATAAAAATAAAAATTAGTAAAACTTATTGACTACCAAAACATGTTTTGATATGATGTGAACTTCGAATTTCGAATATCGGAGTCTGAGTAGTCCCTAGAGCTCACGAGGGTACAAACAAAGAGGGATCAATGATACAGTTTTTGGTACCTATAATGCGATTTTTTTATACATATTGCCCCGACCGGGGATCGAAACCGGGGCCTCAAGCTTCATTGTCAGATTCTCTAACCAGTAGGCTTATTGTCTAACTCGCTCGCAATCGCCATCGCGTTCATTTTGACAGTTCATGTATGGGCTGACAATTGGCATCGGAATCAGCTAGCTGTCACATTCATACAAGAACTGTCAAAATGAACACGATGGCGATTGCGAGTAGGGGTGTCCACTTTGAAAAAACATCGATGTTTTTTTCGATTCGATATATCGGAACTGTACATCGATGTCTTTCGATGTATCGGGTGAAAACATCGATGTTTTTTATGCATCGAGTACTTTTTTAGGGTTTCGTCCATAAAACAAAATGTAAATTTGTAATTCAATTTCTGTTGCCGCTTATAACAACAAATACTAAAATCAAAATAATAATAATAATAATTAAGGGGGGCTCCAAACAACAGGGTAGTTGTTGGCGTTTTTTGCTGTATCTCATGAACCGTAATAACAAGGAGGTTAAAATTTTCACAGATATTGTATTTTTATTGCAACAATAATAACAAATACTAAAAATAAAATATCAAATAATATTTAAGGGGGCTTCCATACAACAAAAGTATTTTTTTACCGTTATTTCTGGTACGGAACCCTTCGTGCGCGAGTCCGACTCGCACTTGGCTGGTTTTTTATTTTTAATACACGTCGGCCACGACGGCATTATATTGTCAGACCACTATTGAGTAATAAACTTTTCTTTTTTAAATAAACAAATAGGAAAAAGATTTTAGGTAAAATTTTAGTGGTCAAACTTGAGTTTTTATGAAATTAATTGGTTATCATCGATTCGATGTTTTCTTACTAAAATCTGAAAAAACATCGAGTATATCGAAAGTATTTCAAAACATCGGATCGATTCGATGTATTGCATTGTAAACATCGATGTTTTCGATACATCGATGTATATCGAATATCCCTAATTGCGAGCGAGTTAGACAATCAATAAGCCTACAGGCTTTCCAGTCATCCTATACATAAAAGCGCTTATAACACTTGTCTTTTGCCTTTACTGCATCTACCTGCGCATTCTTTTGTGTGAGAGCTAAAATCAAATGAAAATCCATCAGTTAAAAGTAATGTTAACCTTCCGAGTTTCAGAAAAGCAATGTATTTAACCTGTTTCTAATTATGTAACGTTACGCGATTGGTAACCTTCACTCTTAGATTTCTAATTTTAACTCATTGGTTGCCAAGTTTTTCTATTGTTACATTAAATGAAAAACGAACGATCGAATGTCAGTGCGTTTGTTACAGATGAATAAAATTATACAATAGTACTTGAATAGATAGTTCATACTTATTTATTGCTATTATTGTAGAGTGTATTGTGCAAAATGTGAAATTAGCTACGCAGCTAATAAATAATTTATTACGAAGATTTATAAATATAAATTAAGTGCTATTGCAAAATTTGACGTCATCATTTTTGCTCTTAACTTGGACTTGACTGAACAGCCTTATTTCCTAGCAATAAACTGAAAAAAGAAAAAAGAGACAACTTCTACGTATGGCATCAGCGTAACGAACTAATGCATTTGTCTTTAAAAACTTGCACAAAGGTTAATGGAGTTTTAACCATGCATAATGCTTTGGACGCAACATGTAAGGTTTATGAAAAGATTTTAAAAGCATACGAAGTGCTTATTCGTATAATGAATATTGAATCAAACAGGTCAAAAATATGTTACGAAATAAATGTTTAGAGCATATAATGAAGCTTGATAAAATCTTGATTGTAACGAACCATCTCAACTTCATTTTAGTCTTGAAACTTCGCTTAAAAACTTTTCTTCGCGATTGAGAGAATAATCAAATTATGTTATAAACATACCGACGCTTGAAAGGAGAAATGTCATAAGCGACATTTTTTGTGATATTGAGTTATATATATCGTTGAAATCAGCAGATTTTTCCGCGTCGAATGGGCTAGGTCTCGTGTGCGTATGACGACTTTCGTGTCGCTTATCCCATCGGTGATTTTTAGAGACACCTACCTATTTTTTCTACTAAACGACGTCTTTTTTTTTAAATTTCTGAATATTGGAGATTAGATAAAATGATTTTTTAGACAATGTACCTTAGACGGTTTGGCTTTTTACGACTTTCCTTCCATTTGTCGGTTATATTTTTTTACCTCATCGTATAACGTATTTTTATTTACATTATATCATTTTACCTATATCTACATAAAAACAAAAAATGGCTTAGATCAAATAACCTAAATGTTATTATCCGCACTATTGTAGGTTATCACCTTTTAACTGATATTAGTTTCGATAATCATGTCGCTTATCCTTCTTTACTTGCTATAATTTTTAAACACTACTGTCGCTTATTCCTTTTTACCTGGATATAAATATAAACTAGGAGGTTGGGTAGATCGTTTTAAAAAACAAATAATTTATATTCGAGCTAGTTGTTAGATAACTTTTTCTATACATGTTTCTAAAACAGAACGTATTTATATCAATAGAGCGCATTTAAAAAGTCTGTTATTACCCATCTAAAATATTCTAGGTGTTGCATACGCACCGTCCGCCGAAACGTGTGTACCACACAAACGCCATTTAAATAAATTCAGTACGCTTCGGGACATGTAGGTAGGCATAATTGATCGAGCTGTACTACATCTTAAGTAATTTCACACATAAATGCTAATGATTTACGGTATAAATATTTTGTACCAATGATTTCGTTATGTATTATTGTAAACTCTTTTATAATCTTTTTTTATTTTTCTTGAATAATAAATTGAAAAATGCGAATTTTAGATAGTGGCCTTGAAAAGCGCCGGGATACGGATGCTGCATATGCGAACACGAAGAAAGTGAAGATCTCATATTATGAGTGTGATTAGGTCTGGAGTGACCAATTTATTTTGTGATTATGTTTGTGACAAAAAATGTTTGTGGTCGACATACATACATACATACATATCGTCACGCCTCTTTCCCACAGAAGTAGGCAGAGACTACTTTGTTCCACTTGCTACGATCCTGACATACCTCTTTCGCTTCATCCACATTCATCAATCTCTTCATACATGCTCGTCGGTTTCGGGTACTCTTGACCTGGCCTTTTTCCAAAACGTCCCCAATTTGATCACGGAACGTCCATCTAGGCCTTACCCTACCAACGCACCCATTCACACTTCCCGTATAAACCTGTTTAGTTAATCTTCTTTCATCCATCCTCTCTACGTGACCAAACCAACTAAGCATACTTTTTTCTATCCTAGTCACTATATCTTCTTTCACACCAGCACGTTCCCTTATCACACTATTCCGCATTCTATCTTTCAGTGATACACCTTCCATACTTCTTAACGCTCTCATTTCTACTGCATGTATTCTACTTTCATGCTTCTTTTGCCATACCTAACTTTCGCTACCGTACATTAGTGTTGGAATGAGCACCCCTCTGTGAACAGCCAGACGCGCCTTCTTTGACACCTTCTTACTGCTCACAAAGGCGCGCAGCGCTCCATTGACCATGTTTCCTGCATTCACTCTTCTTTCAATATCTCTTTCACACTTTCCATCTGTCGTAAAAGCCGAGCCCAGATATACAAACTCATTTACCTGTTCTACTTTCTCACCTGCAATCATAATCTCACATTCTGTCATGATATCGTCTTTTTCGAATACCATAGCTTTCGTCTTGCTCACATTAACTTTCATACCTTTCCTTTCCAATGCCCCACATAAAATGTTAGCCATCCTTTGCAACTCCTCCTCCGACGATGCTTACAACACTTGGTCGTCGGCGTCCAAACACACTTCAAGCATTTGATGGTTAACTCGTTCATCCTTAGTCCACAGTCATTCTCTTTCAAATCATTCAGGCACGTATCCATGAATAGGTTGAACAGCCACGGTGACGCAACACATCCTTGTCTAACACCTTTTTCGATGCTAAACCATTCAGTGTACGCCCCGTTTATCCTCACACAAGCACTAGAATCCTCATAGAGAGATTTTTGTATCAGATTACAGTTCACCCCATGCATGGCTAACGCTGACCACAACTCATTCCTCATCACCGTGTCATACTCGTAAGCCTTCTCCAAGTTGACGAATAAGCAGTATATTTTCTGGCCTTTGGACATATACTTTTCGGTTATACGCCGATACTTGATCCGTGCATCCCAATCCCTTTCTAAAACCCGCTTGTACATCTCATATTTTCTCATCGGTCTCTCTTATAACTCTTTCAATCAATACCTTTGCATAAAGTTTGCCGACGACGCTGAGAGTGCTTAGTCCGCGGTAATTTTTGCAGACTAGTTGTGACCCCTTTCCTTTGTACAGCGGCACAATCATGGCTTTGCACCAATCCTCCGGTACCCAACCGTTCGTCCAACACAAGTTGAAAAGGTGGCACAACTGACTAACTACCACGCCTTCACCGGCTCTCAGCATTTCGACCGACACCCTATCATACCCCGCAGACTTTCCTAACTTCATTTTTTTCATGGCGTTCACAATTTCATCCATACCTATCTCATTTTCCTGACTACTTTCACTCTTCTCTCCGGCATAAGCTGGTACTTGCACTGCTTCTTCTGCTCTTTCAAACAAACTTTCAAAATGTTCTTTCCATCTTTTTAGCACACACTCTTCTTCTTTTATAACACTCCCATCCTGGCTTCTGATTTCACTCAGCTCCAAGGCTGTGTTTTTGCCACGGGCTGTCTTTATAGACTTCCAGAACATCTTAATATTTGTCCGGAAGTCATCAGAAATCCTCCTATCAAAACTATCCTTATATTCTTCCCTCTTTCTGTCACAAGTCGTCTTTACTAATCCTTTCACTCTTTTGTATACGTCTTTCGCTTTACATACTTCTTCATCCATCACCTTTTGTATTCTTCGATTAGCCTTTTTCGCTAACCAATCCAACCATGCCTTCTTCTTTTTTCGCACCATCTTTTATACTTCAGCATCCATCCATACGTTCCTCTTCTTTCTTCCTTTTCCCCTTTTGCACACCCCACACACCTCAGTAGCAACATTCACAACTCCTTCCTTAAATGCCGTCCATGCCTTTTCTATCTCACACACCTCATCTACATCACATAATCGACTTTTTAATTCATCCTTGTACCTCTTACATTCTCGTCTTGCAGATTCTCTACTTTTATTCGCTCTAGGACACTAGTGGGTTCTTTGACCCGGTGCCGCCATCGCTTAAACAGACCACTAATTCGGCATATCACCAGGTTGTGGTCTGTATGGATGCCGACTCCACGATATGCACGAGTGTCTCTGACTTTAGCCATGATTGACGACCGGATAGCCCAGTGGTTAGTGCCCCTGACTATGAAGCTAGAGGTCCCGGGTTCGAATCCCGGTAGAGGCAGACATTTGTATGATGAATACGAATGTTTGTGCTCGAGTCATGGATGTTGTATGTATTTAAGTATTTATTTACGTACATTATATAAGTATGTTTATCCGTTGCCCGGTACCCATAGCACAAGCTCTGCTGCTTAGTTTGGGACTGGGTCAATTAGTGTTATTAGTCCCATAATAATTATTTATTATTTATTTATATTTATTTAACCCTCAATCTTTCATCCACGATCACAATATCTATCATACTCTTCGCACTTCCTTCTTCCCTGGTGTACATATGGATCTTTTTATGTGCAAACATTGTGCTTGTCAAACAAAGATTCCACTCCAAACACACTTCAAGCATACTTTTCCCGACAGTGGTCGACAAGTTGTTTAATAATTAAGTATTATATTATTTATATTATTATAACTATATTTTGATCTCTAATGATTGTATAGTAAATTTATTTGTTTGTACTTTCTTGAATAGGTGAAGTACTTACCTACATCTAATTTTGTTTTCTTTTATTAAAAATTTAATTTCGTAACAGGCGTTACATTTAATTCTTTTATTAATGACTAAAATAAAATTCTGGTGGTGATTAATGTAGAAGAGAAATAAAATGAGAGGCAAATTTAAGGTTAGATCAAATATTTTTAAATTTAAAATTGTCGCTCATTGCGGTTAGATTATTTATCTTGATTAAATTTCTGGGCCATAGTGACTTTTGTATAATATAACCGTGATATTAAATTTGAAATGTTTGCGATTGGATAGTTTCTCTTAATTATCTTTCAAATCATTTTTCCGGTTAGACTCTTTTACTCGATTCATTTTTCGTCACATAATTTGGTTAGATCATTTTACCCCCTGCTGTTTTTGGGACCAATTTGCGTAAGCGACACTAAATCCTGATATAATACTTTTTTGGGTAATGTATTAAACACATTATATAGAGAACACCACTATGATCATGTACAAAGTTGATTTTCTAAAATAAGTTAACAAATAGAATTATAATGATTTTTTTTCAAAAAATTGCGCGGTTTTTTGGCTCTCCTGTAAAGTTACCATCGTGTCGCTTATGACATTTCTCCTTTCAAGCGTCGATACGTACTTACACACTAACTATTTGATTATCTTCCTAGAAATATTTTTTTAATCAATTTATGTAACACTAGCAGCCCGTCCCGGCTTCGCACGGGGTAGACAATTATTTATTTTTGGAAATTTAATAATAATAATAATAATAAAAGATATTTATTTGGATATAAAACACTTTTTCACAAATATTTTTATTTGTATTAAAAAATTCGTAATATCTTTCGAATGGAAAGTCCAATTTAAATAATTTAAAAACTATTCTATAGGTAGTTAAATGGTCTTGACCATAAAATAATTTATTTGGATAAGGATTAATATAAACACATAAATAGCATGGTTTGAATTTGGTTAGCATTTTCATTAATGTTTAAAATGAAAAAAAGTTGTTGTAGTGACATAACTACAATAGTTGGACATATGCTACCGCGGAGTTTTTTGTAGACATTATGATGTTCTTCAATATTTTTGTACATTGTTTTGTTCTATCGCTAATAGTTTCGGCAGCGCATTCGACGAAAGACATTTTAAGACTCATTTTTCTACACCTTCGGTTACATTGTTCAAATTTTACCAAGGATCCCTAATTTTTTTCAAAATGAAATGTAGCCTATGTCAAATTGGAAGAATGTAGCATTCTATTGGTGAAAGAATTTTTTAAATCGGCCCAGTACTTTTTGAGCCTATTCATTACAAACATACAAACATACAAAAATAGGTACAAATCTTTCCTCTTTATAATATTAGTGTAGATGTAGGTGATTACTTAAGTAGTCTCTGCCTACCCCTGTGGGAAAGCGGTGTGACGGTATGTATGTTGTATTACTTAAGTATGTTATGCTTGATTTTTTTGTCGCCTTCAGATACCTAAGAAAAAGCTGTCCAGAATCTAGACTCAACTCGTCGATGCCCGAAATTCGATTTTCGAAGTTGATATCATACTGTCCCTTTCACTCTCAAATTAACTATTAGTGTTAGCGGATTGGCTGGAAACGAACTTCGAAAATAAAATTACCTAAGGCCTTGACGCGAACCGTACCTATATCAATCGCGCAAGACGTGTTCAGATATTTTTGAGCAACAACAGTATTACTATGTACCAGCACAGTTCTGGTGTATCTACTTCATCATCATCATCATCATCAGCCTATGTTTGTCCACTGCTGGACATTAGGCCTCTCCCATGGCACGCCACTGAGCACAATCCTCGGCCACTCTCATCCAGCTCTTGCCAGCCGCCTTGCGAAGATCATCGCTCTACCGAGCGTGTATCTACTTTACTTATGGCAACTTTACTACTTTATGAACATTGTTAAAGTTGCCATTCCGACGAACGAACTATCCCATACAACATTCACAGTTCATCAACACCCCACTCCCCGCAAGAGTGGAAATAATACACCTGCCATAAAAAAGGCGTTATTACTCCATATAATTAAATTTTGGAAGCGGAGCAGTTTTACGATTTCAGCTTTATGGGGTCGGGAAGCTTTCGCAAAACTTCATATTTACGTCCTATGTAAAAGGGGCTTTAATGTACGTTTTGAATTGCAATTTTGGCGGGGTAAATCGTAAAGTTTGCCTCTAAACAATACGATAAAAGTGAAACATTTTGATGGAGGTATCATCTTAATTACGTAAATTATGATTTATAAGCCGCGGTTAATGTGCGCCGTTCCTTGGAATCTGGCTGTTTGTAATCGCGCGGGGACTGGCCGCTTAGCGTCGTTTTATAAAAAGAATTACTCGAGTTATTTAAATGTAAAAGGTTACGCTTGAAAGTACTCTGAAGACTCTGAATAATTTTATCGTTCTTTACAAAATAGTACATGGAAACGCAGCCTTCGGTGTGCGCAATAAAATAGAGCCTAGAAAGGCAGCTCATTTCGATATTGCATGTTATCATTACGTTTTCTCAGAAGTAAGACCGATCTAGATCGTTTTTATGACTCTTACAAACCCCGATCCGGCAAATTCCGTTAGTTGTTTTCAAGAACTCAAATCATGTTCGGTACCTTGTAATAAGTTTTATATAGCCTCCTAAGACGTTTACATAATTTTGTACATAATAAAGTTCACCTTTCAGGCCCCAACATATTATAAATTGTATAGTAACAGACACCTACTCGTAATGTACATATTTTTGTACAAAATATTTAGATGCCACGCTTTTTAATTTAAAACTTTGCGGGCTTATTTTGACAGTTCATAGAGTTCTTCTTCTTTTAATAATATGGCCCCATCGATCGATGCGATGATTTCGCCAATGTCAAAGTAAAAAATACAGTATTCAAAAATCTTGTGACATAAAAATGTCGGCAACGTTGTACGGTAGAACACGGTCAAACGACCCCCTCCCCCCCTGTCGGGCTCTTAGCCAACGGACAATGATATCCCACGGAGACCGCCAGGAAATCATTAACCGAAGCCCAGGGTGCACCGGACCAAGCACTGCTCTTCCCCTCGGACGGATCCAAAAACGAACCGCAGCTCTTGACCACACGCGAAGGTAACCCGACTCGCACCCCAGTTCATAGAGTTAATGAACACTCTTTTAAATCATTTGGCAGCTGTAAACTGCCAAATATATCACAAAAGACGAAATCATAAAATAAATCGATAATTTCAAAGATTGGAACTAATTAGTCGAATTGCTTGGCAGCACAATGTTTTTGTCCAAATTTTTGCACTTGGGGTCTCAAGTACTAGTCTTATTTATTCCACTTTTTAATGATTTTCTGACTTTTTTGTAGTTCTCAACAATGTTCTCAAAGACCAAGACATTCTGGAATGTCTTGACAATTCCGAATATAAAGACGACGATACTTACTTTCAAGATAATGGTAGGTACTGACGACGAATTTTTGCTCGAAAATCGGAAGGATACTGATGAAACTTCGAGTTCTTCATCAGAATCATCATCGGAAGATGACTCGCCGTCATTTTTAGAACAAAATCCATGATAGTTAAGTTGAAGCTTAGACCCTGTGTACATTGTACAAAAGATAGGACGATTTAATCTACATCATCACATTCTTTACATACCGTCCATACACGCAAAAAAAGTATCACACCTAAACCTCTTCGAATTTTGAAGTTACGATGTAAAGTTTGCCCAGGACTGACAGCTGATATTTATTATGTACAAAAAATTGTACAAGGGGTGCATAGGACTTCGACATTAAATAAAATCTGGGTCTCAGGAGGATAGGATGGTTGAATATCTAAAATTGATTGGTCTAATGTATTATTTGGTCGAAGATCGTTTGTTCTGAATTGAATTTATACGGAAACCATCGTCTTTCAGAAAAAATGTAAAATAAACCTAACCTAAGCTCTCACGAGCAAACAAAACGGATCGCTTTTCATAGAACTTTGTATGAAAAGTGACCGTTTTATTTGCTCGTCAGTGTAGTGTATACATACCAAAAATGTAAAATATTTTCCGAAATATTTTTATTGCCGGAAAATATCTTCAAAAATCCGTGACACAAAAACACCGAAACAGTTTCAAAGGCCTTTATTTCACGGCATTCCCACTCTCTCTTAAAACTTCACCGCGAAATACGCATAGGTGTCAAATATGGATGGCTCTCAGAATGTTCACTCTCATTAGAGCTGGTTTCCTTCGCTTGCTCCATTTACCTGATAGCTGTTTTGTTTTTGCATGAATGGCAAATGTTTGCTTCTTGCCTGCCCGCGTCTCAATGACTGGGTCGTGTATTTTGGTGTTCCCATTTAAAAATATGCCTACTTCTATTTTAAGATTTGATTATTTTGGATAAAAAAAAGCCGTGGTAGCCTAGTGGTTTGACCTGTGGCCTCTCAAGCACAAGGCTGAGGATTCAAATCCCGGGCTCGCACCTCTGAGTGCTTCGGAAGTTATGTGCGAAATTACATTTGAAATTTACCATGAGCTTTTCGGTGAAGGAAAACATCGGGAGGAAACCGAACCAATCTCAAGAAGGCTTATAGTTACCCTTCTGGGTTGGAAATTCAGATGGCAGTCGCTTCTGTAAAAACTATAGTGCCTACGCCAAATATTGGGATTAGGTTGTCAAAGACTATAAAACAAATAGTTTTTTACTCATTAAAAAAATAAATAATTAATAGTATCACACACCACATCATCACACCACAAACGGGAACAAAGTGTCTCCCACACTTAACTTTTACGGCATTTAAAGGATTAGTCTAGACAAGATTCTTCAGTACTTCACATCTCGAGTAAATAATAAGCAATTCTCCCTGCGTTTAATGATGGCCGCAGATCCGGTGGGTTAGTTCTGAACATAATGGAGCAATTAGGAACAGTTTCAGTCTGAAGGGGGATTCGTGCCATGTGTCATATAAAATGCAGTTTCTTTGTTAAAACTAAGTTTTGTTGATACTACGTACATACATCCGTATGCCTCTTTCCCACGGGGGTAGGCAGAGACTACTTTGTTCCACTTGCTACGATCCTGACATACCTCTTTCACTTCATCCACATTCATCAATCTCTTCATACATGCTCGTCGGTTTCGGGTACTCTTGACCTGACCTTTTTCTATAACGTCCAATGTACAATCTATTATTCTATTTTATACAGCAGCACCGTCTAAATATCGTCATCCTGTGCCATAACACTCCAATTCGAAGAAACGCCGGTGGGCCGCATTAAATTCTTTCGCGGGCCGGAGTTGGCCCGCGGGCCGTAGTTTGCCCATCACTGGTCTAGGCCTTACCCTCCCAACGCACCCATTTACACTCCCCATATACCTACCTAAATCTGTTTAGTTAATCTTCTACTATCACGTCAATAATAAGATATTATCGGTTTTACGTTAACAATAGGCTCCGACTAAATCCTTGTAGCGCTCCGGGCCGCTATGCGAGCGGAAACTTTCACTTCCTGGCCAGGGGAAGACGTAAATTTGTGATAAAGAAAATATAAGGTCGCAATGTTTATCGCCCTCGCCTTTGGCTCGTGCGACAAGTTGCTGCTTACTGCATTCTGAGTTTTTTTTTTATTTCACCACCCTTGGAATGTAATGTACTATTGTATTTTGCCATTTTTATTCTAATAGGCACATTTTGCCGACTAGTTGCCGACTACAAATGAGGCCGGATAGTCGGATTTCCCGACTAGTCGGCGACTAGTCGGTAGATCTCTAGGTTGTACCATAATCAAAGACACGAAATAGCGTTGAAAAATTTATTACGTAACATTTTTTTGACAAAAAATTATAAAAACACATAGAGGAATTAAATAACAGAGTGGTAATATGACCTATTTAAGCCTGTAACCCATTGGTCAATCATTTTTACCAGCCTTGACCGTAGCAGCACAAAAAAAACAAATGTTAAGTAGGGTGACGGCACCAGTAATGGACATGACCCAATAATGCACAATAACTCTTATTTAAAACACACTAAAGCAAGTCATTTATTTAACAACATTCAATTTAAAACCATATCATTTTTAAATTAAGAATGAAGTGTCCAACACTGGTGCCGTCACCCTAGTCACTAGAATTACGACTATTATCAAATTGTTACTGATAATGATGATTAAGTAATGACTAATCTTTTACTATCAATTTACGTACCCATCTTATCAGAGTGCAGCAATCGCCACGTTGGCTTTTTTACTAACTATTATGGCATTCCCACTCTGTTGGTAGTTCATGTATGACAAACTGAACAGTTAACTCTTAATTAATATTCTTCCGTCCGGCGCTATGTTGAGGGGGGAATGATTTTTCACGTACTCTTCGAAAATTCTCTGGTCACGGTCAATGACCTGCCTTTCCATCCTGTTGTCTTTGAACATCTGAATGGAAAATAAAAAGAACAATGAAAACGAGGGTAGTTGTGCGCCGCTGTCAGCTGCGTCGAGTAGCCGCGCGAGCAGAGCGCTGGCGCGCATTCACAGAATATATAATAGTACTGCGCAGTGTTTGTTTCGCTGCCGCCGGGGCGAGCGCTCCAAGAGGAAGGACTACGAAACATGTCCAGCAATACTCGACTTTTATACCGGTACCTAGGTAGGTTTAAGCAGGTCATATCTTATTGGTTGTCTGGTAGAGATCGTTATTAAGTGATAAAACCGCCTATTGTATATTTTGTTCTGTTTCTGTATTGTTTTGTACTGATATGTGTTGTGCAATCAAGAGTATTTTGTATTGTATTGTAAAATGGTAATTTTACCGTAAACCCGTCGCCTCCGTCAGCTAAGTAGATGGGTGCCGTGACTTGGTACATTTTGTTGGGGTTCAATTCTTTCGCGTCGTTGTTGTTTTTGCCAACTGTGACCGCTGAAGTGACGCGGTGGCCTTCCGGCAGCGAAACGTTGTATTCTACACGAAGACCTGAAAAAAATTGTAAATATACATATACACTGAAATGGTCGTAATAGGGGGTTATTACTTTGTCATGGCACAAAACCCCTTCTGAAAAATTATAAAGTCCACGTACTCCTCATTTTTTGTGAGATAAAATATAAATATTAAATAAATACTCATTATGAGTCGCTTAACTTCAATTTTGTGTCTATTTTGTTGTAAAAAGAAAAGATAAAAAAAAAAACTTTTTCTTCGTACCTATATGCTAAAATGTTAAAAGCCATATTTTGTCTGAGCGTATTGGGAATTCGCTGCGACCCCCTAAAGAAGTTCAGCAAGCCCCCTAGGGGGTCGCGACCCCCAGGTCGAAAGGAACTGCCTAAATGTTGCCCTGATTCTTACCTGATACTTGCAACACCCACGGTCCTTTGAACGGGTTGAACGCCCAAGCATTACTGACGCTTCTTTCTAAAGCTTCTAGAATATGTTTTCCCTTTAATTTGAATGTCTCCACGCGGTCGTTGTAGGGTAGGAGCTCAAATACCGATCCTTTAGTGATTTCTGGAATAAAAGTCAGTTAAATCAATATTTAAAAAATATGTTGTTTTGACGACCGGATGGCCTAGTGGTTAGAGAACCTGACTATGAAGCTTGAGGTCCCGGGTTCGATCCCCGGTCGGGGCAGATATTTGTATGAATAATACGAATGTTTGTTCTCGAGTCTTGGATATTTAATATTATTTTATCCGTTGTAGTGCCCATATCAAAAGCTTTGCTTAGTTTGGGACTAGGTCAGTTGGTGTCAATTGTCCCGATTTTTTTTTTTTTTTTTTTTATATGAGTTCTGTGCTGTGATGGGAGGCCTTTGTGCAAGCCGCCAAATAGCAGATTTTCAGCACTTGGCCTCAATACATTAACGAGAAGTAATGGAAGGTATTCCCTTATTTCGTGAATTTATACAGAAGTTTAAAAATATATTCATTAAGTAGGTATATACCTACCTATTGAAGGATTTGGAAGAGGAATTTCTTTGACGAAATTATTATGGACAATTATTTCATACAACTTTGCATCTGAAGTGGCTTGTTTTTCGGTTGTTCTTGTAATTATTTGGAATTGATATTAACAAGATTTTTTTTTAAAACCGAACACGTTTTTCGGGTGCTTGTTATTTAGTAGGTTTGGTCGGAAACGCTTTGGTAGCATAGTCGGCCAAGAGATGAAAATGAAAAAAGCTTAGATTTTGTAAGCAAACAAGAAAAATAACGAGTTATGGATGATACTTACTTCCTTTAAATATTGTCGATTTAATGTTGCCGCGTTGAATAAACGACAGATATTCTTGTTCTGTTTTAAGCACCGATCTGGCCTGAAAAAAAAAGTGAAGAATTTAAATTATTGTACTGCGGAGCTATAATAGAACTGGGGCCTTACCGATTCCGAATTCCGATTGAGTTTAGGTTCGCTCGATGTCGGATCCACACAAAAAACGACAGCTTATTAAATTGTCTAACTCGCTCGCAATCGCCATCGTGTTCATTTTGACAGTTCATGTATGAAGATTAACTAAACAGATTTATATGGGGAGTGTGAATGGGTGCGTTGGGAGGGGAAGGCCTAGGCGGACGTTCCGTGATCAAATTGGGGACGTTTTGGAGAAAGGCCAGGTCAAGAGTACCCGACACCGACGAGCATGTATGAAGAGATTGATGAATGTGGATGAAGCGAAAGAGGTATGTCAGGATCGTAGCAAGTGGAACAAAGTAGTCTCTGCCTACCCCTGTGGGAAAGAGGCGTGACGATATGTATGTATGTATGTATGTATGTGACAGCTAGCTGATTCCGATTGCAATTTTCAGCCCATACATGAACTGTCAAAATGAACACGATGGCGATTGCGAGCGAGTTAGACAATAAGCCTACAGAACTGAGTCGGAAATCGCATTAATACGTCATGGTAAGGCCCCAGGGCCATTTCTGCCACATAAAGCATTAGAGGTGAGTTCACAAGCAAGATAATACCCCCGGAATCGGAATAATATCGGAATTATTATATCGAAACTATACAATGTCGAAATCCCAACCACAAAGACAAGTCAAGTTTTGCTCGTGCCCAACAATGGAAATGAATTAGATTTGTGTAAATTTCCATGAAATGAAATATGATATAATGAAATGAAATAATTTGTTTTGCTTTAGACATGGTAAAAAAGTGGTCTAGTAAGTACCTAATTAGTATTAATGTCCAGCGACACGTCTAACCAAATAAATTGGCATGCAAACACTATTATATTTTCTAAAGTGGAATTTGCAGTTTGAAATTTGAAATACTTAGCACATACTTTCTTAGGGATAAGTTCGCCTTTGTACTATTTTCTGTGTGATTCTGTATTTTTAAATTTTTATGTGCAATAAAGAGTACATACATACATACATACACATTTTACAGTTTTCATTATTATTAAACAATAAATTGAAATAAATTAAAATATAAATGTTACTATAAATTGTTACATTACAGTTACAATTATTGACATTACAATTACAATTACCTATTTATTTTAAGTATTCTTTGATTTTTTTTTATGTAAAATAGGGTAACAAAAGAGCCACCACCTATGGACACCCTCAACACTAAAGGATGGCAGAAGCGGTGCCAGCTTAGGGGGGTAAGAAGGACCTCATATCTCAGCAATATCACCGGTATGGATCGCGATATGCCTAGATCACACGATAAAATTCAAAGTTCAAAAGTTTATTTTGCAAATAGGCCGCCAAGGTCTCTTTTACGTGTCTTTTTTGAAACTACCAGCTTAGGTAATTCAATGTCTGTACACACACCATTGAATTGCTTCGCAGTTGTGTGCAGGTTTCCTCACGATGTTTTCCTTCACCGAAAAGCTGGTAAATTTCAAATGAGATATCGCACATAAATTCCGAAAAACTCAGAGGTCCGAGCCCGGGATTCGAACCCACGACCCTCTGCTTGAGAGGCCACAGGTGAAACCACTAGGCTACCATGGCTTTTATGGCGATCTATAATGGATGTCACTAAAATTGAGAAGCAATGGCTTACCCGATCGTTGAGTCCATCAACCAATAGGTCCCCGAGAGCGCATTCCCCGTATACACAGTCTTCGAACCTTAGCGTGGTCTGTGTCTCTCCTAGAGGCACGTTTTCTGCCTCGTGAACCATCATAGCGTAAGGCGCCAGCTTAGCTTTGATTGTTTCATCTGAAATGAAAGAGATTTTAATGGTTAATTTAACAACAGTTAAGTGACCCTGCCTGTGAAGCAAGCGACCCGGGTTCGAATCCTGGTAAGGGTATTGTGTGATGAGCACGGATATTAGTTCTTGAGACATGAATGCTTTTTCTATCTATTTAAGTATATATTTCTCTATATAAGTATGTATATCGCTGTCTAGTACCCATAACACAAGCCCTTGATGGACTTTTATTTTTTTACTAAACGAGATAACATTCTTATATCCCTTTAATACACTAAAAACGAAGAACACAACAGGCGCACGATTTCAAACTTACATTCCATTTTTGTGAAATAAATGTAAAAAAACAACACCAAAAATGCTAAGTTGTCAGCTAAGTAGGAA
Organism: Pandemis heparana; assembly: GCA_963854515.1. NCBI lineage: Eukaryota > Metazoa > Arthropoda > Insecta > Lepidoptera > Tortricidae > Pandemis > Pandemis heparana. The sequence goes on along the minus strand of OY978022.1, from coordinate 6,325,992 downwards.
TAAACGCTCTTAAAAATTACCAGACATGCATTTACAATATTGTGGCTTGTGGCACAACATTTCTTAAACATTGCATTTGAAAAAGTTCCATTCTGCTAAGTTTCTTGATGGTGGGAAAAAAGACATGTATCTAAAAGAGCCATGGGCCGCCTATAAATTTGCAAAATAAAAAAATTGTTTTTTTTACTACCTACCTTTGTCCTCTCTCTTACGGGACAGAACAACAACCAGAAATAGTTGATCCAACCGTTTAATATAAAGTTTAATATTTACTAAGTTACCTTCAAGTATCGTCCGGTTTAAGAAGATAGGCCCACCTTCCCACTTGACGAAGTTACCACGAAAATCGAAATACACAGACAAGTTTCCCATGTATTTGGTGAACGCTGAGGCTTGTACTATTAATACCTGAAAATATTCAGATGAATACTTTAATGGAATATGTTTTTGTGTATAAAATACTACTACTGTGCCCTCCACTACCACTACTGTCTACTACTACTACAATTACTACCACTACCACATAATAAGTAATAGTACTAACGTACAGATAGAAGGCTCTCTCTCTGGAGTCGATTAAATAAATACGAACTCTAGCCGCGTACACATAAAGCACAATCTAGCGCGGACCTGATATATTTACCTACAGCGATAATAGCCTACAGCCCAATCCATCACATTTCCCGCAATGCATTCATGCAAAAATAAACCGTAATACTACGCGAGAGCGCTTCTTTTATTTTAACCGTTTCAATCACGGCCGTTCACGACGTCACCGCGATCTTATTAGGAACTACAACGAACCAGACGAACCTCATTCAGATGAAATTTTACACACGTTGTTATTATATTCTTATTACCTTGTTCTATCGAGGGAATAGGCGAAAATCTTAGGGATCAAGGACGATGTGGCTAGCAACCCATCATGGTCACAGTACATATAAGCACAAGCAGTAGGGAATCTACGAACAAATCGGTCGAAACGAACGCACACATAGACACGCGCTTTTACACGGCCCCTAAGCGGATCTCGCGGTGCCGTCAGTCGCGAGTGGCGCATTGAGACGAGCGGCCGTGTTCGTTTTAAACATGCCAAGAGCGTATTGCGCATTGTACGGCTGCTTGAACTCGGCTTCTTCAAAACCGGAGCTTTCGTTTTTTAAACTCCCTGCTGATGTTGAAAGGTAAGAATGATACTATATTATTATGAAATAAAATGTATATATTATTTTTATAACCAGAAATGTCAGATGTCACTTCTCCGACAAATGCTTTTTCTGTTAAATAAAATGTTTGGCTGTTTAGATGATAAGTAAGTAGTTGCCGTATATTATAGACCGTGTTTTTGGTGAAAAAAAATTCTACGGACTTTTATTGTTATCATTTTGCATCTATAGTATATATGTACTAATATATTATAGAAAACTACACTTAAAGGATAACTTGTCAAATACCTATAGGTAGGACAAACCTTGGTTAAAAAAAACTATTCAATTTAACAAAAATTAAATCGACAACCCTAACGCTTTATTGGAGCATAGGTACTTATTTCAAAAAGTAGTCCTATCTTCCCTACTGCTTTAGCTTATATATATACTGTGTCATGGTTTTGATTCCCCTTTCCATAACGCCCACAATCATGATAAACGTGGTCTTTAGGTCTTGTTACCTTAGCCTTCGGCTGTCTACCCCGTAAGGGATAAAGACGTGATTTATGTACAATTTGTCTATAAAGTCGTGGCATTAAAAAGTGAACACAAAATATTTACCTTGCTACTCCGCTACTTACGTGCAAGATAACCAAGCTTGTGCGAAATGTATACGTTTTGCATGCCCTCCCACCACTACTGCCACACAAAACGCACACAAATCCCACAAACTTATTTAATCCTAACACCACACAAACATTGACGCGCGTTTCGATCCCTAACTTTGATAATGATCCCGTAGAGGGATCGAAACGCGCGTCAGTGTTTGTGTGGTGTTAGGATTAATTAAGTTTGTGGGATTTGTGTGCGTTTTGTGTGGCAGTAGTGGTGGGAGGGCTTGCATGCAAAACGTATATATTTCGCACAAGCTTGGTTATCTTGCACGTAAGTAGCGGAGTAGCAAGGTAAATATTTTGTGTTCATTGAAATGGACCTCCGCAAAGTAACGCCTGATTCAATAAAGCATTAAAAAGTGGCAACACTGTAGTGTCGTCCCGTTTTCTTATACGTATAGATTAGAAAGGGACGACACTACAGTATTGCCACTTTTTAATGTCACGACTTTATAGACACACTGTATGTACCTTGTGTTTCTGGTTAGCACTGGTCTCTACAAAGACAGGATAGGGACCCGCCACTGCTTCTCCGCTTGGCGCGGGTCCATTCCACAGTAAGGAATGCGAGTGTCCACCAATGATGATATCTATGTACTGTCCGTAGTCACGGGCGAGCTGTCTGAAACAAAAGCAAGCTGGGGCCTTACCATGACGTCTTAATGCGATTCAGTTTAGGTTCGCTCGCTGTCAGATTCATACAAAAAGTGACAGCTATAACTTGAACTGAGTCGGAATTAGGACGTCATGGTAAGGCCCCTGTTCAGTGAATAAGGACACTTCTGTCTCTCTCTTTCGTTTTTTTTTTCTTATATGATTTCAGCGCTAGCCAGTCGTTCTTTATGCAACATTCTTTTTTCAGGAGCGCATTTTGTTACAACGCTTTTAACCAAAATATGTAGGTAAGTAAGTGAATTTAAAAAGTGCACAACATAAAATTAATATTTTTATTTTATCCCTAAATAAAATACTACTTCATTTGCATAACCAGGATAGCAAGAGAGTAAAGTTTAGCTCGCAGCGTGTTACTTTGAATAAGTAGATCAATATTATTGAGAAGCATTGACATAATTACTATGAAGTAGGTACTTATTTAATTTAATATCTTAATTTATCAATTATTGCGATAAGCATATTATACTTATATGGCTTTGACCTAGCAGTTTATAAATAGTTTCTATAATTATTAATTCGCATAGTTTCTGTTGTTATTGACGTTAAGTAGGTAAATCTTTAGTGTAAGTTTTTGACATTACAAAACGTGTCCCAACTAAACTGAATCACTTACAGTCAAGGGCATAAATATTATAGGTACGTTACCAAGACGTCAAGAACATCCGCACATACACATGATGGATGTATCGATATTTATGCCCTCGACCTCTGTGGAACCTTTTCTCAATATCTTTGGCATTATGGTAGGTCATTATTACATTTGCAGTGAAAGGATCCACAGCGGTACGCGATTCAATTTCTTTCACTTTACTTTTGGTCTTTGTAATGTTATCACAAATAAATGTTTTCATTCTTTCTTTCTTACTTGTCGATATCCAGTCCACAATGCGAGAGTAGGATGATGATATCGACTCCCTGGTCGTTTAGTGCCCTCGCTTCACGCTCCGTAGCCTCTCCAGGGTCCGTAAAGGTAACGTTGCCAGGTGATGACAGAGTCTGCAAACGGTAAATAATCATCGCTACATAGCATAAAACAAAGTCGCTTTCCGCACTCTGTCTGTCCCTATGTATGCTTATATCTTTAAAAATGATCGATATCTTAACTGTCTTGTATCATTGGTATTAAATATCTTGATGAACACATTCATTAAGAACATGACAAATTTGATCATTATTCGTACTGTCTGGGCCATGTCATATGTATAAATATGTTGCTTGGGATATGCCAACGGCTGAGTCAATATGTTTTTGAAAATGTATGAATAATTAACATTGTATTATTCAGAATGCCACCATGTGCCGCGTAATTCACATGCAGATTTCTGTAATGTCTGACTGTCATTCAGAATTTTTCAGCAGTATAACGACCAATAAAACTATTAATCCCATTATTTTAAATCTCCCGTACCCCACATGCGGGCCCTATAGTTAGTATGGCTTATGGAAGTCTCCTAATGTACCCCGCATGCGGGCCCACTTTAACCAATGAACCTGAGGCTTACGGTACATTATACTGTAGACAATTAACTCTTCCCCCTTCCTCCTGAGACCATAACATAAATAATATCATGGCATACCTTAGTGTCTGTTGTAATAAGTCCAATCAGCCCTATCTTCTTTCCCTTCCTCTTGATTATTGTGCTGGGTCTGTACAACCCTTGGAGTGATGGCTCGTTGCTGGTGTCCATGTTGGCCGCTAGAACTGGGGCTTTTAGTGCTGATAAATATGGAGCCAACCCTGCTGGGCCATCATCGAATTCGTGGTTCCCTATAGCCTGGAAAGCATAGTTATAAAACCTGTTACAAAAATACTAGACTAAGGGCATGTCTCACCACTCCTTAACTGTCAGTTATCTATGATTCCGTCTCTATTTATTACTACGAAACAGACAGAGACGTCATCATAGTTTTAAGCACTTAGGGCCTACACACTAGCGATCTTTTCGCGCGATTTCTCAACGATTTGCTCAGATCTGGTTAATGTCGCGGGTTCACGTAGACACGAGCCACTTCCAACCGATTCAACTAGAGGTCCATGGAGGTCTATGTCCAACAGTGGACTTTCTATGGCTATGATGATGAGAACCGACCGTCGTGAAGATGGGAAGGCCTATGTCCAACAGTGGACGTCTCCCGGCTGATATGATAATGATGATGATGATGATGATGATGATGATGATGACAGTATTCCCACCATTACGTGGCATAAGGCAACCTAATAGGATAATCTGTCGCAAACGAACGGAACTGCACGTCAAGAAAGTATTCTTTATGCGTGAGCTAGCCAATTGGCTTCATTAATGCAGTAATTTATTGTTTCCTTCCCTTGTGATCTGAGATACTGTCAAGAGCGTTAATTTTATCTGGTTGTAACGATTTTTTGTACAAATATGCATTTGCAAAGTAATATATTCCCTGTTTGAGTGCTGGAGCCTTGGTTGCCATGACGTCTTAATGCGATTCAGTTTAGGTTCGCTCGTTGTCAGATTCATACTAAAAGTGACAGCTAAAACTTGAACTGAGTCAGAATTTGGACGTCATGGTAAGGCCCGTTTTTAAAGTGTTGGTAACGTTTGGGAACAATGCCAAGTTGAGGAAGTTGGTTGGAATTCTACACCGTAAGGTGTGTGTATGTCAATTTTTTTTCTTCAAGAAACTTACATGGGCATCATGAGGCAGTAAGTTCATGAACTCTTGCGTCACGTTCCACTTGAGCAGGCTGTACCAGTAGGTGCCCTGGAAGCTGTCCCCTGCGTTCAGGAGTACAGCATCAGGCTTCTCTCGCAGCAGAGTTTGGATCTCGTTGTAGAGGCGCGGGAAGCCGCCGAGGCAGGAGTTGTTGTTGAAACGGCATGTCGGCGTTTCTACGGAGGTTTCTTCGAATCTACGCAAATCCTACTAATATTATAAATGCGAAAGTTTGTGACGATATGAGTGTATAAATGTTTGTTCCTTCTTCACACTAAAACGACTGGACGGATTTGGATAAAATTTGGAACGAAGATAGCTGGTACCCTAGATTAAAACATAGGTACTTTTTATCACGGAAAATTGCATAGTTCCCTCGGGATAGCGATAAACATTGCAGAGGTCGTAGGTGCGTAGAGTCGCAACGTACCTAAATAATTGGGTATTGCAGAACATAACTATCAACATCAAATCTTCAATCCGCTTCTAAGTCGCGGGCAGAAGCTAGTATACCATAAAATAGGGATCCGTTTATAGGTTTGGCGAACGCATCAGTTGGCAATGATTTATTAGGTATACAGTCGCCACTGTACTACCCATGTTTGTAACTTGACCGTGCAATGCAAATCGAATAGCTGTCAGCTATTCGGTAACATCGGTCATTGATTACACGGCTAAATTGCGAACATGCACCACTTTGTTATATTACTTGTCATTAACCTATTTGAAGCGGTTCACTAACGTTTGACCTAAAAATTATTGACAAAATGATCATTTGACAAATTTTAAATATCTGATAAACCGTAGTTTTTTAAAAACTTATAAAACAAACTTAACCTAACCTAATGTGAGCCACGCCTAGAGGTTTTTCGATTTTTTTAAAAGTTCACGGTTTATCAGATATTTAAATTTTGACAAAATGATCATTTTGTAAAATGATGCTTTTGTCAATAATTTTTAGGTCAAATGGAAGGACACCATTTGTTTGAAGCACCTACCTAATACATAATAGGTACATAACTTTAAGGTAAGTCCGCTTTAGAATTACGTACCTAATAATTTTCTCTATTTATGCACCTATCTCTTTTCTTTAAGTATTATTTAGTGTGGTGATCAATAGAGTCATTATCATTATTGTATTTTATACGTAATCCCCTGTGTCAGTCTCAAGAGAATCGACGTTACGTCATGATAAGTACCTAGGTATTTAGATAAATTTGAATACGGCGAAGTGATCTCACATCTTTTATCTTGATACTTGAGCCTACCTACTTCAAAACAATGTACCTTACATCGTGTTTTAGCGTAAAAAAGGCAGACCTATTTTTAAATGCTCGATTATCACGTAAATGGGGAATTTCAGAAATAGGGTACAATTATGTTTATTATGTTTTTTTTTTCTCAGATTTTAGAAATTTTTGCATGGATTTGCTCAGGATCAATTGATCAATTGATTTATAATGGTGTAAAAATATGTCCCCAGTCTTTGCTACAAAAATTTGTGTCGGTTTTGTTACATTCAAAAGGGTAAATGAAAGAAATTATAATTTATGTCACGAAGTCCGCCAAAACCAGGGAAAACTGAATGTTATTGGACCTCACGCGACACTAGCGCCTCTAGTGGCAAATTCACACGCGAAGCCTTTGAAATAATCGCCAATATTTATGTTTATGTAGAGCAGTAGTTCCCAAAGTGGTCCAGGTGGACCCCCAGGGGTCCACGGAAGACTCGACGGGGGTCTACGTTGGGCGTGACCAAAAATGGGGGTCCACAATGGGGGTCGGGGGTGCATGAAAATTGAATAAAATTTGTGAGAATTGATTGGTTCTTGTGCTGTGAGTCATTGTAGATTTCAAGAAAGTAAAGTAGGATGGAGTCACTCGCAGCACAAAAATATAATTTAATTGAAAATTTGTTTAGTCGACTTTATTTTCAAATAATTATCCCTATCAAGCAATCAATTCTAACCAATTTTTTCGAAAACTGTTAATTTATCGTTGCAACTCAGCAACAACGCAAGTTTCCATAGATTATAGAGCTAATCTAATTTTTTTTTTCGAAATTTCGTTTATAAATTAGTGGCAATGTAGCTGCAGGGGGTCCACCGGATCCAGCAAAATTTTGAAAGTGGTCTATGGAACAAAAGAGTTTGGGAACCTTTGATGTAGAGATTTATATAATTATGCCGTTGACACTTTGTCAATAAACAAACCTCAAGGTTACTTTTACGACTGACTTGATAATATATTATTATGGCTAAGTACAGAAATAAACTGTTTACTTGATTTAATTCAGTTGATACTACCTACACATATATAAGTCCTGCGCTTACGTAAAAGTACCTACCTACCTTAGTAAGTTTTTGTCCTAATATTTAAGTGTGTCGTGATCACAAAATCCCTACCATAATATTATTGTTATAAATTCGAAAATAACTCTGTCTGTGTATGTCTGTCTGTCTGTCTGTTACGCTTTCACGCCTAAACCACTGAACCGATTTTAATATATAGGCACACAGATAGTTTCAGTTCTGGGGAAGGACATAAGATACTTAAGTCTTCATCCCGGAAAATTGTAGTTCCAGTGGGATAGCGATAAGCGAATACTGCGCAGGAGTCGCGGGAAACAGCAAGTACATTATAAAACAACAATTGGGCAGAGGTAAATTGGAGCTTAAATATTATGGTTCTTCTTCCCTTAAAAATGTTTTGATGACAGAAAGATCGACTAAGTAATACTTACCTTTAAAACAAGGGCTTTAAAGAATGGGCATTTCGGTACTACAAAAACAATACAATTTTATGAGTGACTAGCTTCTGCCCGCGACTTCGTCCGCGTAGAATTTTATTAGACTTAAAAACTTAGTGCATTCTGCAATACTTAATTATTTACAAAGCAACTCTAGCCAGCATGTTTATTATCGCTATCCCGCGGGAACTATGCGATTTTCCGGGATAATAAGTAGCCTATGTATTGTAATCTAATCTAGCTATCTTCGTTCCAAATTTTATCCGAATCCGTCCAGTCGTTTCAGCGTGAAGAAGGAACAAACATACACACTCACTCACATCGTCACATCGAGTAGAATATAGGATTTATTTGTTTGTGTACCTATGCAATTTACGGACACAAAACACAGTAAACAGGCACAAGAATTAATATGACAAACCAACAAACATAATCCAAACTTTTAATGACTTTAAAAAACATACCTTGCATGAAAATCGTTATAGTGCACTATATCCAACTTGTATAGTCCTTCACAGGGCAGAGTAAACCCATTGGCCAACTGAGTAGCCAGAACGGAAATGAAAAATTTCAAAAAATTGCTCATTTTCGAAAAATAAAAAATACGGATAAGTTAGAACTTATTGTTTCAGATGCATCACTTTCACGGTCACGGCGGATAAGTCCTCTTCTGTGGAGGAACAGAGAGCGACTGAATGTCTGAGTCGAGCGAAAGAGTGATAAGATAATGACCTACCAGTTGACCAAAAGGTACATTCACACTGGTGACGATTAAGATCCATTTTCATTAGTCTTCGGTTTTTCTTACAATAACAAAAAATCAAAAAAATATATTACTTAATTAAAAACAAAAATACGTTTTTGCTTTCAACTTAAATATTTTATTGAATCAGGCGTTACTATGATGAGGTCCATTTCAATGAATAGAAAATATTTACCTTGCTACCTACTCCGCTATTCAAAGTAGCTGTAAAGTACAGTGCAATAGTTTGGCGCAAGATAAAATTGTTTTAATGTCACTTTATTTGCGTGTCGTCAATTGTTAGGTATTTAAACAAAGTGTGTCGAATGCAATTAAGTTACCAAGTGCGACTTTCTCTTTTCATTTTGATTAGTTTAGATAAGATAAGATTATTTATTCATTCAATAAAAAATACATCACAAATTGTACATTGTCAAGTTAGGAGAATTTTGATCGAAATAGTCAAGAGTAAATAAAATTAAATATTACAAATCAATTTGATGGTTTGTAGAATTATACAAAAAACAAAAGAATAAACACATATGCCCTACATTAGGATACCTGTACCTAGCCGAACTTATTCATTTAAGGGATCTCTACCAGTATTCATTTAATAAAAAAAAGATTGAAACTAAAAAAGCAGTAACTACACAAGAGATCCAATTACCGTTCCCGTTCAACAGATACCGGAGATAAAAACTTTTCGCAAGGTCAACTTACTTTCTTATAGTTAGTGTCCGACCGAAACACGATTTTTAGCCGAAACCGAAACCGAATATTCGGTTTTTTTCTGATTTCAGCCGAAACCGAAACCGAAATTTTTAAGACGTATCATATCAAACAAAATATTCAAAATTACTGTACAACTCGTAAGGAAAAGGTTATTGCAAGGATTTCTTATATGAGTACAGTTACTTTTTTTGTTAAACAAAATAAAAAAAACTGCATGCATACTACTGACGCTGGTCTCAGCTGGGCCGGTCGCCTGTGCATTACCTATACCTACCCGGCCGAGCGTGCCCGAATTAAGCCGAGCGCTCCCGATGCGAGAGCCGCGAGAGGCCGCGAAGTAATTTCGGCCGGATTTTGGCCGAAACCGAAACTTCTGCCGAAATCACTTTTTTGGCTGAAATTGGCCGAAACCGAAACCGAAACCGAAACTTCGGTCGGACACTACTTATATTGCTTTTTTGTATTGCCAAGCGGTTTTGTTACACTTAGGGCCTGTCTCACTATCTCGGTTAAGTTAAGTATCTTAAGTGTCAGTTATGTATGTTTACGTCTCTATTTATTACTACGAAACAGACAGAGACGTCATCATAGATAACTGACACTTAATAACTGGAACTTAACAGAGCCTTTAGGTTCAATTGGCGTAAAGGACAAAATGCCGAAAATTAGTTAAGTATACAGTTTTGTTCAGAATTTTAAGCTCTATCGAACTGTATACTTAAAATTTTGATATCTCGTAAAATTTGACCTTTACGCCCCATATTTTTAGGTTTCTTTTTTTTTTAGGTTTAGAGATTATTTATTCTCACTAAGAATCTTACAATTCACTTATTATGAGAACTTAAAATTAAATATGTTTGTAATGAGCGTACATAAGGACTAAGACATAAAAAGAGGGTAGATGTATACAATTTTTCGACAGAGTTTTGTGGGTATATTAAATATCAACTGCACGGGTTAGCTTCATGCGCCCGCGCCGGATTGCGAAACAAGATACCAACGATCACCGAGTTACGCGGACTGGAAGTGGCATAGCGTAGTTGTTATTTTAATGTGTTTTATGGCTTGACTTTTACTATAATAATACTAGTGTGTATTTTAAAATTATTACTATTATTTGTTTATTGTATTTTACTATGTTTATTAATTTATTTTCCTGTAAGGGATAATAAAGATGTGACCCATGTATGTATGTTTTTAATTATGTTTATTAATTCTTGGGATTTGGTATAGGTATTTATTTATATTCTACTAAGTTTGTATTAGTAACATATTGTTTAAGCAGTTTTTTAAAACGATATATTGACTTAGTATCTTTAATATGTTTGGGAAGTTTGTTGTACAACTGGGCACCCTCATATAACGCATCTTTTCCCGTATTTTGTTCGGGGTGGACGCAATATTAGATCATTTGCATTTCTAAGCCGGATTTTTTGTTTTGTAATTTTTTTTGTAAATTTTAGTTGTGTATGTATTTTTTTATATAACACTTTGCGAATTAAAATACAGGTGTTGTATGTATACGATTGCATTATGTTTAATAACTTTGTTTCTTTGTATATTTTGTGAGAGTAGTTGTACTGAAACAGTGTTTTTATTAATTTATTTTGAGCTATTTGCAATGCTTTGAGGTTACACTTTGCAGCTGTACCCCAAACCTCAATAAGATAATCTAGGTGAGGTTTTACCAGCGCGTTATAAATAGTATACCGTACTTGTTGAGGAAGAAATCTAGCAATACCACGGAGTTTTTGATTTTTTCTATATGCGGTTTCCAATTTACATCTTTATCCAGAATAAGTCCGAGGTATTTCTCTTTGTCTACTCGCTGAATCACCTGATCATTTATACTTAGAGGATCATACTCTGTAATTTTTTTGTTTTTTGCTAAGAATATAATGTAGTTAGTTTTGTCTGTGTTAATTGTGAGTAAGTTACTTCGGAACCATTCATTCAGTAGGTTAAGGTCACCTTGTGCTTCCATTATAAAATCCTTAATTGTGCTACCAAAGTAAAACAGGCTTGTATCGTCTGCGTAAAGTGTAATATCTCCTCTTAGACCCACCTGGTATATATTGTTTATGTAAATTAGAAATAATAGGGGTCCCAGGATGGATCCTTGAGGGACACCGCATGTGAGTTGTTTTGGGCTACTTTTGTAGTCACCAATTTTTACGATTTGATAGCGATTGCATAGATAAGACTTGAACATTTTGTGAGCAGTTTCTTTAATACCTATGTCCCTTAATTTATTTAGTAGTAGTTCATGACTAATTGTATCGAATGCTTTCTTGAGGTCTATGAAAACTCCTAGCCCTATTTGTTTTTGATCAATGTTTACTTTTACCTTGGTAACAAGATCTATGGTAGCAGAATTTTTGGATCACTTATCACCAAAATGTGCTTTTTTTGTGGGTGTAAGTAACAAACCTGAAATCACATGGAACGTAAAAGAAATCATGAAGTTATAATCAACGACGTATAGTCCTAAATTTACCATATTGTCCTTTAAGACCTACTTTTATAGGACTTAATTTACTTATTTGCCCTTTACGACCTTTACTTCTATACATTATTTTTTAATACCAAATTGAAACTATGGCGTAAATGACGTATATACCAATATATTTATTTTCTGGATTATACGACCTGATTAAGACACTTACTTAATAAGACACTACAATTCTTCTCCCTACGCAGTAAAATGGTAACCACAACGATAAATAGCATATTTTAGAAGTTAAGTGTCCTTTACAAAAAAACGTCGGCAGTCCCTTACGCCCCGACCTTTCTAAAGAACTCAAAAGTTTTGAGGTTGTAAAGGTCAGTTTTATATATAATTATATAATTTTGGGGTGTATAGTTCACTGTAACTTACTAAATAGTTCTTAAATAACCGTAATTGCTGATTCCCCTTTCCACCTATACGCCCACAATTATGCTGAACGTGGCCTCTAAGTATTGTTACCTTAGGTTCTGTCTACGCCGTAAGGGATAAAACGTGATTTATGTATGTTATATATGTATTATTCTTTATAAATATAAATATATTTTATAAATATAAGTATACGTGTCGTATAGATTTGCTAAAGTTAAACGTTAGCATTCGTTATCTTAATACTATGTTATTAGTTATGTAGCATTGAAAATTCATTTTACATATTTTAGACAGTTAGGGTGCGACCACACCGCCGCTTAAAAAACGGTGACTTTACGGAATCGCAACAAAATGTATGAAGAAACGGCGAGAAAATGTGACGCATACGACACGTCACTGCGTATACGCGGCGGTTTGGTCGCACCCTTAAGTTATATTTACAAACGATTATTTTTGTAATAAAACGTGTAGATTTACCCAGGTTAGGACTATGTAGTAAATGAAAGCTCAATAGTCATAATGGTAACAAAATGTCCAAATATTATAAATGTTAATCAAGTATCTAAGAGCTCACAAGTATTAAGCATGTCACTTATTAATTATTCAATCCAACTAAGTGTCATTAGAAGATTTTATGTACCTACAATTTGTCATTTGTCATTAGTTATTGCTCACGTAAACTGAAATCATTAATTGCCAACAAGTATAAACATAGGTATACCTTATTAGTAGGTATTAGACAGATGTTGAAAGCAATGTTCGTTTGTTAGCAATATTTAACAAAAAAACACCAAAATACATAATTTAAAGGTACCTAAATGATACAAAATTTAATTTATAACGATCGCATTTTGTGTATAGTTGCGTTAAATGATAAATATAAGTGACGTACTTATTAATGTTTATGATACCTGATTTAATACTTATAATGATCAAACATTTTGTTACAATTATTATAATTCGTGTTTTCATTTACAATATTCTTACCCTGGACAATCTACATGTTTCCACTACAAAAATAGCAGTTCACGAATATAACTTACCTGTGTACAATATCTTTAAGACGCTGTCAACCGCCAATTACTTTGAGCAGCGCCACTCTTCACACATATGGTTCAGGTGCCTGTTAGTGAAAGAGAAGAAACTATTTTGGCAGCGTAGCGCGCGTCTAAAGTCTTTGCAAATAGGACACAAATGATTGTCAGCCTCTTAATGACATTTGAATGCTACATTACAATACAATACAATACAATAACTCTTTATTGAACACCACATATAACAAGCACCAACCAACCATACCAATAACAACCAATAATACAAAAATATAATAAACCACCAATATTACCAATAATATAAAAATATAATAATTCCCAAAGTTACATTAAATTTTAGCAAATAGTAAAATATTTTGCGTCATTGATACCTTTAATTACGGTTATGTAAGGAAAATAACATAAAACGTCTAAATTATAGTGAGCTATACACCCGAAAATTGTATAATTTTATAAAAAAAACTGACCTTTACAACCTCAAAACTATTTTATTGAATCAGGCATTACTTTGCGGAGGTCCATTTCAATGAACACAAAATATTTACCTTGCTACTCCGCTACTTAAAAGCGCAAAGCAAAGCGCTTAAGTAGCGGAGTAGCAAGGTAAATATTTTGTGTTCATTTTAACCTCAAAACTTTCGAGTTCTTTAAAAAGGTCGGGGCGTAAGGGACTATCGACGCTTTTTTCCGGGGTGTAAAGGACACTAAACTTAACTTCTAAAGTATGTTATTTATCGTTGTGGTTACCATTCTACTGCATAGAGAGAAGATTTCTAAGCACTTTTGTCATATACATCGAATAAATAGGTCCACAAATGAAAAAAATACAAAGGTTTTAAAAATAATAAAAAAACGTTTTTTGCTTCTCCTGAAAAGTAGCATTTTGTCCTTTACGCCAATTGAGCCTAAAGGTATCGTATGCTTCTGTTTTTGAGATTAAAATCAGATTGCCTGTAAAGTCGGTTTACGGAAGATAGTTTTGCGTGATAACGTCATAAAGAAATATTCGAACTGCTAGCTCTGACGTCACGCGAGAAGATCGTGCCTCTCTATCGCTTGTTCCGCGCTCTCGCTTGCACACTGACGTCACGCTGAACGTGACAATGATGCTTTTACGTGAGTGCAGCCGGCGTTCAACGATTTATAAGACGTTATCACGTCAAAAACATTTAGTTCAATAAACTAGGCAAATAAATTTGCCAATCTGCAATGGCCTTTAGTGATTCACATAAAATGAGAGTTAATACTGACATACACATTATGTTCTGTTAGCCAAAGGAATGTACGCCGTGGTACAATACGATACAGTACACTTTGCTTATTGCACGGTGCAATTTGTCATTTTGTAGCAGTTTCATGCATATTATAAGTTATTTTATTATGGTTTTGTTTCTTTTATTACCATGACACTTCAGTAGCTATCAGGATTTGAGATTTGTGAAAGCGAGATGAAATAAGTCACGAAGAAGTTATAGGTAAAAAGCCTAAGACAAACGACAATTAATTTAAAAATTATAATTTATTTTAACACTACACATTATTATACACTTAAAACAATACCTATAGGTATACTTTATTAACATAATTCTCTCGCTTTACTACTTAAGAGGCGGCCAATCCATTGCCACATCATTATGCGCAGATACAGGCATCCATTTTAAATATTCGTCGAGCAAATCTGGAACAATCAAAATCAAGGTTAACGTATAGAAAAGCGTCGGGTAGCACTCCGGGTAGTGCCGGCAGAACTGAAACCAGCAGCTTAGATTAGATTTCAATGTTGTACTCCATGAAGCTCACGACGCGTACCGTACTGGCCGCTTACAAATAGTAGATTGATAAACAAGGGTTGAAATATACCCATTTCACCTGAGATATTTCTGGTGCCCGAACGAAGTGAGGGCACCAATGGTTCGAGGGTGAAATGGGTAATTTCACCCGAGTTAAACATTCTACTTTTCATTTCGAATATGAGGAAATTAAAATTTGACTAACGTCGCATGGTCGCATTGAATATTTATTACGTTTGTCATTCTCTTCCCGCTCTTTTTTCTATTGCGCGATTTGCGCGTATTGCGCATTTCTTCTGCGCACCAATGGCGGCCGGCTAGTTTTTTTTTTAAACTTGCAGACACGGAGGTCGGTATCAATTAATTGTCGACTTAAATATTTCAAGCTAAAAAAATTTTCCGAACGTAATAATTTCTACTAATTCTCGTTGTATACGCTTGCATAAGCTTATATATAGCGGGAATGTTATTTTAAGATTATTTTGCCTTTTACAATTAAAAAGGAACTATTAGTATAGATTTTTATTTTAAACATAGATTACATGGCTGTATACGTATTTCCATTGCTATGTCCCTCATTTGGATTAGCTAGAAAAAAAAATTACTTTCAACCCAAGGGTCGCGATGAGTCACTTTCAACCCTATATCCAGATAATCAATGACCTACTTTCAGAGTATGAGAGATGAAAAAAAACGTGCGTATTATCTATATTGACAGACCTCTAGCAATGTGCTGATGCCCTAGTACTTTTGCTCCACGACTCAACAAAAAAACACTTCAAAATTCGAACGCGATTCATTCGTATTTCTAAATAAGCTCTTAGAGGATCTTATATCCTGGTACTTAAACGCTCCCTCCGTCTTACGCCTGACGCGAGTTTAACAATTTTTACTAATCCCAAAAAGTGCTCAGCGACGCTAAAGAAGTTATCACTTCAAAAAAAGTTAACACAATTGACCAAATCCCAAACTAAGCAAAGCTTCTTCCATGAACCAGGCAATGAACAATTATAATTATAACTATACAGATAAAATTATCCTAAACTTAATGCTTAATGTATATAAAACTAGCAGCCCGTCCCGGCTTCACACGGGGTAGACAATTAATTATTTATTTTTGGAAATTTGGATATAAAACACTTTTTTTCACAAATATTTTTATTTGCATTTTCATTAATGTTTAAAATGAAAAAAGTTGTTGTAGTGACATAACTACAATAGTTGGACATATGCTACCGCGGAGTTTTTTGTAGACATTATGATGTTCTTCAATATTGTTGTACATTATTTTGTTCTATCGCTAATAGTTTCGGCAGCGCATTCGACGAAAGACATTTTAAAACTCATTTTTCTACACCTTCGGTTACATTGTTCAAATTTTACCAAGGATCCCTAATTTTTTTCAAAATGAAATGTAGCCTATGTCAAATTGGAAGAATGTAGCATTCTATTGGTGAAAGAATTTTTTAAATCGGCCCAGTACTTTTTGAGCCTATTCATTACAAACATACAAACATACAAAAATAGGTACAAATCTTTCCTCTTTATAATATTAGTGTAGAAGTGTAGATAAATATAAACTACAACTAAAATATTACTAAACTAGCTTCTACCCGCGACTTCGTCTGCCTATTATTTTTTATTTATAAGCCTTTTTTTATTCCGAATTCGCTACAATTTCAGTAAGTACATGTTGTTGTTGTTGTTGTTGTTGTTGTTATTGTCGTTTATTTATTTAATTTAATATGTCGCGTAATTCGGCGTGCCTCATGGCATAGGCCTCCTCCGTGTATTGGAGGGTTTGGGCTATAGTTCCCACGCGCGCCCAGTGCGGATTGGGAACTTAACACACACCATTGAATTTCTTCGCAAATGTGTGCAGGTTTCCTCACGATGTTTTCCTTCACCGAAGAGCTCATGGCAAATTACAAATGTAATTTTCGCATATAAATTCCGAAAAACTCAGAGGTGCGAGCCCGGGATTTGAACCGACGACGCTCTGCTTGAGAGGCCACAGGTCAAACCATTAGGCTACCACGGCTTTTCTGCGTATTATACATATTTATAAACCTTCCTCTCGAATCACTCTATTCTATCTATTCACTGCCACCGACGCATATATGCGTTTTCGTTACTTTCGCGGTGCCCCTGTCATAATTTTACATGCAATTGACAATATTTCAATTTTTCAAGTGCTACTTTTTATTGTCTTGCTGGTAAGAGCGCACAATTTTAAGACACCCAAATTTTTTTATATTTGTGAAAATCTTGTATTTTCGTGGAAAAATCTATTTAAATCGTTGCTCAAGCAGAAAGGACGTAAGTAACAAACGTCAAGTATTAGCGAAATGACGTCACTGCTTTGTTTCGTACACTTAAAAAAACGTTGAAATAATTACATTAATTGACCGACAAAACCTGTGCTTAAATAGTTTGACAGTGAATGCAGTTGTCAATGTCGATGAACGTCAAATGAAACGAGCTGACAAACTCAAACAGAATACTTCACAAAAAATATGATTTTAAATGAAAACTTGCAAAAACATTATCATTATTGCCCGGCAAACAGTTATCTAGTGTTCCCGATGGCAACAAAAGCGAGTGGTGTGCGAAGGAATTAACCGTCAGCTGTCAGTAGTGTTGTGTTGTGAAAGTTGTAAATGTCAAAGGGAAAACCGGAAGACAAGGTTTTTTATTATGGCAGTATTGGACCGGCCGCTGGACGTCATTTCCCGTTTTACATATTTTGCTCATTTTCCAAAAAAATACTGTACGAAAAAATCCTAAAATATTTTTTTGTGTTCTACAAGCGTTTCTCTCGAAATGGTTTTTGATTTATGAATATCAAGAAATTTGATATATTGTCAATTGAACGCACATGTGCGTCAGTGGCACCTGAAAAGTGGCTTTTTGATAGTGTTTTTTTTTATGTGAATAGGAAGGCAAACGAGCAAGTGGGTCACCTGATGGTAAGCGATCACCACTGCCCATAGACACCCGCAACCCCGGAGGGATTGCAGAAGCGTTGCCAACCTAGAGGACTTAGATGAAATGCCTCTTGTGCCCGTAATTTCCCCGGCTGTCTTACTCTCCACACCGGAACACAGCAGTGCAAGCACTGCTGCTTAGCGGTAGGATTAGTGAGTAAGATGGTGGTAGCGATCCGGACGGACCTTGCACAAGGCCCTACCACCTGCTTTTTATGATTACAGTGAGTTTTTAGACCTGCCACTCGCAGAATAGATTGAATAAGCCTTATTGACTTGTAATGACTGTTACCAAAAATAAATTTATTTTCATTTTCATTTCATTTCCTGAAGAAGTCTCGGGTTTGGCAGCTAGCAGCGAATGCGTAAAAGGAAACCGCATCAAAATCCGTTACAGTTTTAAAGATCTAATCATACATAGACAGACAGACAGCGGAAAGCGACTTTGTTTTATACTATGTGTAAAGAGGTCCCCTTAGGCATGATGCCGTAGATGATGGCAGCATTGGGTCCCACTGAAAAACAGCTTTCTCTCCCCCCCCCCTCTCTCATATTTCCTTTCTGAATTGCTATGCTTTGTCCAAGGAGGCTGCCAGCTCTTCGGTCCCCTGTGACGTCAATCCTGCTAATATTATAAATGCGAAAGTTTGTGACGACGATGTGAGTGAGTGAGTGACATACACAATGTTTGTTCCTGCTTCACGCTAAAACGACTGGACGGATTTGGGTAAAATTTGAAACGAACATAGCTGTTACCCTAGATTAAAACATAGGCTACTTTTTATCCCGGAAAATTGCATAGTTCCCGGGGGATAGCGATAAACATGTCAAAGCTCGTAGCTGCTTAAGAGTCGCAACGTAAATAATTATTACAGAATATACTATCAACGTTCTTAAGTCTAAGTCTACGCGGATGAAGCCGCTGGCAGAAGCTAGTTAACCATAATTTAAATACACATCAATCCTCAGGTACAATGTTTATATTCAGCATACAAATGTCTGACCCAACCGGGATTCGAACCCGGGGCCTCTAGCTTCACAGTCAAGGTCACTAATCACTAGCTAGGCTATCAGGTCATCTCATTTGATTCCCTAACACGCACGGGTTTTTTTGTTACGCATTCAATAGATAAGCATGTAAAAACCCAGTTTCAAACGTATGAACAAACAAATGTTTAACAAAAGTTTGATTGTTAATCTAGTTTTTAATGTGGTGGCGTGACTTTTGTTAATTATACCAGATTTAGAGATAACGTTTTATGGGTATACAAAACTTTTAAAAGTGATTTGACATGTCTCTCTCTCTCTCTCTCTCTCCAGCCTATAGGTATACGTCCCACTGCTGGGCACAGGCCTCCTCTCAGAACGAGAGGGCTTGGGCTATAGTTTCCAAGCGGGCCCAGTGCGGATTGGGAACTTCACACACACCATTGAATTTGCTTAGCAGTTGTGTGCAGCTTTCCTCACGATGTTTTCCTTCACCGAAAACCTCATGGTAAATTTCAAATGAGATATCGCACATAAATTCCGAAAAATTCAGAGGTGCGAGCCCGGGATTCGAACCCACGACCCTCTGCTTGAGAGGCCATAGGTCAAACCACTAGGCTACCACGGCTTTCACGGGATTTGACATGTACCATCAGCCAAATATGTGGTGTACCACCCTTTTTTATTTATTTTTTCGCAGTGAAAACTCTTTACGAGTACCCCAGGGCCCGGGGGGTTACGAGTACCCCAGGGCCCGGGGGGGGTACCCCAGGGCCCGGGGGGGTGGTGTACCACCCTAAGGTTAAAATTCCTTTGCACGTCACAATATATAACGTCGATAAGACAGGCTGTCAACTTGAAAGTTCGACTTTAGCGACGTTTTTATTTGATAGGAAGTTGGATGAAAAGTGGTAGACCACTTATTTGAGCGACCGTACATCTATACGCTCCTTAATCATGTTAAGCGTGACATTTAGTTCTAGCACAGAATAAGTAATAGTACTAAAGGTTCTAGTTACCTTTGCCTGTCTACTCCGTAAGGGATAAAGACGTGATTTATGTATGTACTAGCTGCTTCCCGCGACTTCATCTGCAAATTATTAGTCTATCGCTATCCCGCGGGAACTATGCAATTTCCCGGGATAAAAAGTAGCCTATGTTTTAATCTAGGGTACCAGCTATCTCCGTTCCAAATTTGATCCAAATACGTCCAGTCGTTTCAGTGTAAAGAAGGAACAAACATACACACTCACTCACAACGTCACATCGTCACAAACTTTCGCATCTTACTAATCTTACTAATATTATAAATGCGAAAGTATGGATGGATGGATGTTTGTTTGTTACTCAATCACGCCAGAACGGCCCAACGGATCTGGATGTAATTCGGCAAGTAGATAGAGAAAAGTCTAAAATAGCACATAGGCTACTTTTTATCCCGGAAAATTCCCGCGGGATAGCGATAAACGAATTCTTTGCAGACGAAGTCGCGGGCAACAGCTAGTTTGTAATATTAATAGGACAAGAAGTTTAAAAGTGATTTGACATGTACATCAGATCTATACGCCTCTCAATCATGTTAAACGTGGCCTTTAGGTCTTGTTACTTTAGGCTCTGTCTGCCCCGTAAGGGATAAAGACGTGATTTATGTATGTATGCATGTATGAGAAGATTAACCAAACATATTTATAAGGGAAGTGTGAATGGGAGCGTTAGGAGGGGAAGGCCTAGGCGGACGTTCCGTGATCAAATTGGGGACGTTTTGGAGAAAGGCCAGGTCAAGAGTACCCGAAACCGACGAGCATGTATGAAGAGATTGATGAATGTGGATGAAGCGAAAGAGGTATGTCAGGATCGTAGCAAGTGGAGCAACGTAGTCTCTGCCTACCCCTGTGGGAAAGAGGCGTAACGGTATGTATGTATGTAATCTTAATCGTCCACTTACAATTCGGTTGTTCCCTCCACGCGTCCAACAATTCCTGTCTGGTGCCAACTCGCTTCCTGATGAGAGCCCTCAAGAGTATCTCGGTTCTGGGCTGGAGCTTGGACCAGCTCTTGATCATGGTCGAAGGCGATGACAGCAGGGAACGCGCGTACTTCCGGAGTTTTGGAGCCACAGTGCCATCTAGTAGGAAACGAGCGAACCATCTAGGAAAGAAAATTATCTGATCATTTTTTACCCACGACGGAACGGAGAAGGTATATGCGTTTAGGGTGATAGGTTGTATGTGTGTGTGTGTGTGTGTGTGTGTGTGTTTGTCCGCAAACAAATGTTCCCATATATCTCGAGAACCGTCAGACCGATTTAGATGCGGTTTTCAGTATTAGGTTCGTATTTCTTTAGCGGTGGGTCTTAGCTAGGTGTTATGTTCTTTGACCATGAGGGGGCGCTGCAATATTTGTATATGTAACAAAGTATTTTGTTACAAATGTTTGTTACAATTTCTTCGTGTTTACTTATAAAGCAGAAAATATATGAATTCTTTAAAAAGATTAAAATAAAAAGCCAAAATTAAAAATTTTGAAAAACCCACGACGGTTACAAGGAAAAAGAATTAAATAAATTTTACGAAAGCCCCCGACTAAATCACAAAGACAAGAAAATGCGTCGGGGGCTGCCTTTACCGCCTCTCTGCTCTATCCATTATAAAATGTTAAGAAAAGCTTCTACGAACATAATTATTAATTAATAATTATCTTTCATTAATCACAAATTCATACAATAACTGCAAATGAGGCAGGTAATGGCAGCCTCGACGCATTTTCTTGTCTTTGTGATTTAGTCGGGGGCTTTCGTAAAATTTATTTAATTCTTTTTCCTTGTAACCGTCGTGGGTTTTTCAAAATTTTTAATTTTGCTTTTTATGTTTACTACCCCGTATAGTGTCGCGTTGGGCCGCGCTAGACCAACTCGTCGCACAAAAATGTTAATGGCGCACTCCCCGCCCGCACCGAGAAAGCTCCCCGCGGTCGTCCTACCCCGCGCCCGCGAAGAACCACTTAAGCGGTCGCTCTGTAGCATTGACCGGAAACCGGTTCATTTTTGAAACCGGTATTGTGCACTCGCCCGAGAACGAAAAGGATTTCGTTCCCGTTCGCGGTTACCGGTTAAAGAACTGCTCAATTGAGATACCGGTTTGTGCGCTATTCGTTCGTCATTCGTTTTTGGGGAACGAAATTAACCGGTTAAATTGAAAATCACGAAACAAGAGCATGATAGAAATTGTATTGCTCACTTTTACACCACTACTGGCGTCTGGCGTATGTCGGCGGTGGCTAGGTTTAATTTCGTTAACGCGATTAAAATTTCGTTCTCTGTACTTAACGGTAGCCAAGACCATTTCAATTTTGTTCGTTCCATCAATTAACCGGTATATTATCGGACGAAATAAAATAACGATATTGGATTGTTCCAATTAACAGGTAAATCAATAACGGTTCCGGTCCCTCTATAGTAGTACAGTTACTTCTTGAGTAAGAACGACGTGGAAGGGGTAAGTTCGCGCATGTACTTTTATATCAATAAGACACTAAATTCACCTCTGCACATTCAAGGTCATGCTCAAAATGTTTGCCAGCAACTGTAGTAGTGATAATTTATACACTAACCTGTACTTTTCTATCTTATCCGGGAAGTCTATCTCCACGGTGGGTAGTTCCCATCCCGCGTTCCCGAACGAGCCTTTGTAGTGACACTTGACGCGGCCTGTTCTCTCGTCGAACCGGGGCTCGGGATCCGCAAGGGGCTCATCTGGAGATAGGTCCGACAATAAGGATTCGCATCGCATGAGACAGATATATGTGGTACGAGTATGTCAAAGAGAGATAAATCCCTACTAATATTATAAATGCGAATACTCTGTTACCTTTTCACGCCTAAGCCCCTGGACCGATTTAGCTGAAATTTGGTATGCAAATAGTTTCAGTCCCGGGGATGGATACAGGATGGTTTTTATCCCGGAAAACTGCATAGTTCCCACGAAGTTTGTAGCGACACCAGCTCAGCGTCAAATAGAAAGTTCTCTATAGTATAACCCACATATTCATAAACGCTCTATGGGCTTCTGCTAAATTAGGAATCGTTTGTCCTTATTGGTCCCAACGGAAGACCAGCGCTGGCTGCAAGGCCAGCAAATGCTGAGTTGGGACCATTTTGTGACAATTTATTTATTTATCTGCTGTTTAATGTGTTTTATTTATTTGATGTGTTGTGATTGTCATAAATAAACTTTTTTTTCTTTTTTTTTTCTTATATGTGAAAGGAAAATTTCAAAGTGACATAAGGACAAACGATCGCTAAGTTAGCAGAAGCCTAAATGGGTTAAATAATGGGTTAGTCTCTACTTATCATGGTCATGGCGTCGCCGGGGTAGGCAGCGGGAGGGTGGTACATACGTCTAAGGTCTTTTCATTCTTTCACAGTTATGTCCTATTTGGTAAACAAAATTCTCAAAACGTCTCATTTTTCTTATTTTTTAACTATTTCATCGTAAATAAAGGAACTGGAAATAAATGTCAGCAAAATTATGTACATAATAGTGCCTCAGGTTTATTTGATAACATAATACACCTTAATCTTTACAAAAATTTGTACATTGAGGTTAGAATTTTGTTTACCAAATAGGGTCAGATTTGTTCTTTTCTCCGGTCCGTTATGGTTGCCTGGTAGAGATCGCTCTGTAGCGATAAGGCCGCCTATTGTTACCTTATTACTTCTGTATACCTTTAAGTACCTTTCTTTCTGTTATGATTGTTATATGTGGTGTTTAATAAAGAGTTATTGTATTGTATTGTATTGTAGGACGGTTAAGAATGAAATACCTTATAGTTGACATACCTAAGTGACACAGCTGTGGTACAAAGATGGGCAGCCACTCCGGCTCTATGGCAGTCACGTTCCTCATGACCATCTTCCGGCGGCCCTCTGGCCCGGTCTCGTATAGCTCCTGGTACACCACCCAGTCTGGTATGGTGCGCCTGAGGATGGAGTCAGAGTGGAGGAAGACCGGCTCTTCGAGATCGCCGCAGAGGTACGCGTATTTGTATTTACGTTTGTCTTCGCCTGGAGGGAAATTTCTGTTTAAAAAACTAGCGCGAAAATCAATATACACTAGTACGGCTAGCACGGCTAGCACAAGGGTCGCGCGCGAGATAGATTACCCGTCCCTTTCTAAAACGAACAGTAAGAAAAAGAAGGGCAATCTATCTCGCGCGCGACGCGACTCTTGTGCGCTGTCGTGCTAGACGTGCAGTGGCGTTCCGTGAATACCTATATATTTATTTGCGCACATATCATTAGTGCTCTATAATGTGTTCAGATACAGGAAATGACCAGTATTATTACACCCTTAAAAAATCTATACTACAATAACATTAAAGTACAGATTTTACCTACTACAGCAGACAAGAAAGTACTCATAGTATAAAAAAAAACTCACAGTATAATACATACATACATCTATTCTTTATTCCTTACGGTGTAGACAGAACCTAGTGTAATTGGTTGTAATAATTCTGGTCATTTCCGTACTGCTTCTGAACCCATCTAAGTCCTTAAATTCACATAATTAAAAAAAGAACACGGTTCAAGCCTCACCGTAATTTTAGAGCCCAAAAACTTGTGTTAAAAAAATACAAAAAGGTATTCTTAGAACTTGTACAATATATATAGTATACATTGCAAAATTAAGGGTTAGAATACTTATGATATATGTGTAGATAAAGTACATTATTATTTAGCCCAGAGGTTCCCAAACTCTTTTGTTCCATAGACCACTTTAAAAATTTTGCTGGATCCGGTGGACCCCCTGCAGCTACATTACCACTAATTTGTAAACTAAATCTCGAAAAAAAATTAAGATTAGCTCTATAATCTATGGAAACTGGCGTTGTTGCTGTTTCAACGATAAATTAACAGTTTTCGAAAAAATTGGTTAGAATTGATTGCTTGATAGGGTTAATTATTTAAAAATAAAGTCGACTAAACAAATTTTCAATTAAATTATATTTTTGTGCTGCGAGTGACTCCATCCTACTTTACTTTCTTGAAATCTACAATGACTCACAGCACAAGAACCAATCAATTCTCACAAATTTTATTCAATTTTCATGCACCCCCGCTTGCGATTGTGGACCCCCATTTTTGGTCACGCCCAACGTAGACCCCCGTCGAGTCTTCCGTGGACCCCTGGGGGTCCACCTGGACCACTTTGGGAACTACTGATTTAGCCTTACCATTTTTAATACATTATCTAATATACTAAATTTATTATAAAATATGACATTCTATTATCAGCTCGGTGAGGGTCGACTAAGGTTAGTATGTTAGCCTATTGTCAAAATGACAAGTACAAGTAAGCATCTACCTGCTTTAACTTCATTGAGCCCTATTTTCCTCCCGACCTGGTCCCCCAGGCCGCAAAGCAGCAGCTGCCGCATCAGTCGCGCCTGGTTGTCGTTTGGCGGCTTCATGTTCGGGTCTACGGTCATGTCCACAGATTCTATGGCTAGGTTTATCTCGGAGGTCAGCTGCTTTCGAAGCTTGCGGATTTCTTTAATCGCCTATTAAAGAGAATTTTATACAAATAAGTGTGGAATTGAACGTAAGAGGGTGCGATTGAGACAGATGATATAGGAGTGAGAGAGTGAATATTCGATTTGAAGAATAATGTGGCGTATGAAAGATGTTGAGGATTCAGTTAGCAGCAAGATTTGATTGTAACTTGAACGAAATATACTTTAACGGTGATTAAATTGGTTTTTCTTATTAATTTAATTTAGTCCCACAAAGGTATATATATAAGTATTATGTTATTGACACTAATTGGGAATAGGTGGTTATTTTAAAAGCGCTTGACGATTTTTCTATTGATAGGAATGACCATCCTTAGCTACAGAAAAAGTTACAGAATTTTCCGTTGAGCCAGATATTTTATAAATAAAAAAATACTCAGTCTCTTATCGGCCCTATAACGGCTGATAAGAAGTACGTCCATGACATCACAAATAAAAAAAAGCGGCAGCTTGAATCTGCAGTACACAATGACGTTTTGTCACTGACGTTGACCGCACAGCACTCTCGGAAGCTAAGGCCGGTGGCATACATACGGAATTTTCATACGGTTTCCGTACGGAATGATGTCAATTCGTAGCCCAGGCCTTATACTCCGAAATCCGATTTTCGAAGTTCGTTTCGTGCTGTTCCGCTCTCACTAATAGTTATTAATTTGAGAGTGAGAGGGACGGTGTGATACGAAGTTCAAAAATCGAATTTCGGAGTAGCCCCCCTCTCCCGTTCCGTTATATAGCGATGTCCCGTTCGCTGACGTCATTCCGTACGGAAACCGTATGAAAATTCCGTATGTATTTGGCCGGCCTAAAAGAAGCAACGGCTAAGTGGTGCCATCTGTAACCAATCGGTGTTACTACTAATTTAAAAATTACCACATATATTCTTTCTCAGATTTAGGAAATTTTGCGTTATTTCTACTCAGAATCAACATAACTACTGATTCTTATGCGAGAAATAATTAAAATGTGCCACCAGGTCATTTTTATTACCAAAAAATACTACGTAAAATTGGGGACACTTTTTTTCTTGTATGAGAAACGATAGTATTCATGATCCTGAATAGTTTTCGACGGAGCTCCGGGCGGGGCTCCTTTTTCTGGGTATTTTGCTCTTGGGTAACTGAAGATACCCAACTAACCTAACCTTGTAATTTTTGTATTTAAATTAAATATCATTGAGTGATTCGAAATAATAGGAGCATTTTATCCGGGTGGGACAAATTAGTAGGACCACGGGTAAGTGTGTCAGTTGTCCGGCTTGCTGGACATCACCTGGAGGACACACTAAAGCAGGGGGTGTACACTCCGCAGTTTAGGTACGATCAACCATCACTCCTGTCGGGCAGGATAATGGCAGTAGGTTGCCACTCGCGTCGCACGCTAGCGTCGCGCGTTATTTGTGTGTTACCTAGTTACCTAGCAACGAACAACGACTACTACAACCCTAATAAGTTCGCGGTGACGTCGTGAACGGCCATGATTGAAACGGTTAAACTAAAAGAAGCGCTCTCGCGTAGTAATACGGTTTATTGTTGCATTGCGGCAAATGTGATGGAGTGGGGCTGTAGGCTATTATCGCTGTAGGTAAATATAACAGGAGCGAGCTAGATTGTGCTTTATGTGTACGCGGCTAGAGTTTTTATTTATTTAATCGACTCCAGAGAGAGAGAGCCTTCTATATGTTAGTATTAAGTATTACTTATTCTGTGACTAAAGTTTTTATACCTTTTCCCTGATCCCGTATTTAGCGCAGAACAGTTGTTCGTCACCGTTCGCGTGGGCGTACTCCACGGCCCCGACGGCTCGGAGCAGGACCCCAGGGTCCCCGAGCAGCTGCATGTTGCCGGTCGCCGGCCAGCTGTCCGGCTTGCTGGTCAACACCTGAAGGATGGACACACTAAATGCAGGGGTTCCTTAGGGGCCATTAACATTTAAAAAATCTCTACTTCTCCTTACTTTGGTGAAACCAATTGTTTGCAATGAAGTATTTGAATCGTAGTTCTTTAAATAATGAGCTTACTAAAGTCTATTTTATTCGTAATAGATACTAAAATGACATTACCTGTGTTGCCTGTTTTTTGCAATTCAAAAATAGTGATGTGCCACCTCTATCGAAAGTTAACAATAAATTAAATTTAGAATAGATTTGTGTATGTATAAGCTAGTGTAATCTAACTAATTTTATAAATGCGAAAGTATGGATGGATGGATGGATGGATGTTTGTTTGTTACTCAATCACGCCAGAACGGCCCAACGGATCTGGATGAAATTCAGCACATAGATAGAGAAAAGTCTGGAATAGCACATAGGCTACTTTTTATCCCAGAAAATTGCGTAGTTCCCGCGGGATAGCGATAAACAAATTCTTTGCAGACGAAGTCGCTGGCAACAGCTAGTAAAGTAATAAACCTTTAAATTTGCTTGATTATGATAATCTTATTTTTTTCTTAAAATATAACATGACCAAACCACTTGTATCCAGACCACAAACATTGTCAATGGTTTCAAGTACACCACTAAACAATAAAAACTAGTATCATTATTTCACAATTTGACATTTGCAATTGTCAATTTAGTATCTAGTATGAATAAACAGACTATAAGTGAAATTTTCACGTTTCCAAGAATTATTATTACTACAAATTAGTTAGCTGAGGTTGGTAAGTCTTTTATTAGCCTCTTATCAACATGTAGAAAAATGTGCCCCTAATTGACACAAGTCGTTATTTAAAAACAAAAAGGTAAAGGCAAAACAGCCACAGATGCTCTTTTTGTTCATCCTGAAATATTTTCCATAATGTTACAGCCTTACCTCAGGCACGGTGAGGGCTGACACCAGCAGAATGGTGTACGCCATAAGGTTATACTGGTGGCTAAGCGACAGCATCTTCCCGTAACGAGGCAGTAACGGGAACGCGGCCACTGCTTTACCAAGCGGAGTCACTTTGAATATCTTGAAAAATAATAAGAATAATAAATAATAACAAATATCATGGGACAAATTACACCAATTGACCCAGTCCCAAACTAAGCAGAGCTTGTGCTATGGGTACCAGGCAACGGATAAACATACTTATATAATTTAGATAAATACATACTTAAATACATACAACATCCATGACTCGGGCACAAACATTCGTATTCATCATACAAATGTCTGCCCCTACCGGGATTCGAACCAGGCACCTCTAGCTTCATAGTCAGGGTCACTAACCACTAGGCTATTCCGGTCGTCAAAATATAATGAAATATAATAATATATAACGTCGCTTAAACCAATTTGGCTTTGAACCCTCGGTATAATGAAAAGAAGGTAGGGTTTACATTACTGGCTATAACTCACAATTACAATGCTAAGTAAAGAATAAAAAAAGCCAAAGATTTCGCGTATTGTGAAACATCCGAACATCACAATTGCAAACGCTGTCTCTTTCTACCCTCATCCGATACCGTTTGACAGAAAGAAATGATGAATGCGATTGTGATTTTAAGTGAGGTCTTCAGGTCTCGGACAGAGCTTTAAAACGTTATGAAAAGAACCATATAATACCGGTATATGTCGTTTGTGTTTAAAATTTCGTTCAAACAAATTCTATATTCCTTCATAACGTTATATTATATCACAACGGAAAGAAAACCATAACGTTATGAAATTGTGAGCGCGTTAGACAATAAGCCCTGCAAGCTTAATTTGTTACGTAACTCGCTCGCAATCGTAATCGTGTTCATTTTGACAGTTCATGTATCGGCTGACAAATTAGCTAGCTGTCACATTCATACAAGAACTGTCAAAATGAAAACGTAATAAGCCTGCAGGTTGATCTCAGAAACGAGGCCTTAATTACCTAATGCACTCTTACTCATAGTCGCATTCACCGCCAATTTTATACCAATAATTGGCAGACAGAAATGATTTTTTTTATTGCAAACGAGTGTTTGATAATAAAATTACCGATTATTATTGTTTGTTATTTAATCTAAATACCAACTAACCGCTTCTCCATCTTTTCTCTGGCTGTTCTGGTATCTCTCCAGAAGACTTAATATTTCAAGCCTCTTCTCCGCCATACGGAGTTGCAGGCGGTCAGGAGCAGTCGGAAACGGGAAATTCACCACCTGGGGAATAATAAGAGTAAGAATAAAAGTTTACCCCCTTAGGGGCGACCACACCGCCGCTTAAAAAACGGTGACGTTACGGAATCGCAACAAGATGTATGAAGAAACGGCGAGAAACCGTGACGCATACAACACGTCACTGCGTATACGCGGCGGTGTGGTCGGACCTTTATTCATAAACGCTCTATAGGCTTCTGCTAACTTAGCAATCGTTTGTCCTTATCTGTGAAAGGTAAATGTCAAAGTGACAGATAAGGACAAATGATTGCTAAGTTAGCAGAAGCCTACAGCGTTTATGAATAAGGGGGTTAGTACGTAAATTTTTGAAGTTAAAAGAAACCATATACTTTTCTTTAATTAGGTACCTATCAAATTTGAGTTGTTCTTAATTAGATGACCATTTTGTTGAATTCCGTTAGACCGACACCAAATTCAAAATAATGGCAAATAAATAGATAAGTTTTTGTTGAAAATTTCGTCAAATTAAAGCTTTAACAGAAATATTTTTTGACGATAATTTGAGTATTTACTAACAATTTACCACATACGAAAAAATCTGATGTGCAACTTGCGGAAAATTTCCAAAAAACAGAAAGTTCTCAGAACTTGATTTTTTTATTTTTTTATTGTGTGAATAAAGAGCGACAATGAAATTTGGTAGCGGAACACGATGGGAAATCGAGTTGTTACGACACGCCACAACTATACCACGTATCCAACCCACCTTATCGATACCCATACACTTCATCTGCAGCAGCAAGTCGTCGATGGGCCTCCGGCAGAGGTCCGGCGGGTGCTGCGCCGGACAGTCGTGCTGGTAGACCGCGGAGCTGTACAACCGGTACGCATGCCCCGGGCCCGTCCGGCCGGCCCTGCCGGACCGTTGCTCGGCGGACGCCTGCGACGTCCAAACGACGCGCCATGCGCAAGCGCCGGTCGACTGGTCGTATACACTGAATAATATAAAAAGGTTTTAATAGTTATTTGTGTCACAAGGGAGCAAAACGATGTATTTACGGCGAGGGCACTACATTGAATCCAGAATGTAGCGAAGGATTCTATATAAAGTAGAATCCAGAGCGTAATGAGGGATTCAAATGTTAACGCCCAAGATGAAAATAATTTTGCTCCCAAGTGGCTCATACAACTTTTCACACCGAACATTAAAAACTTGAAAAAATATTTCTTAGCTATCAGCATAGAAAATGGCGTGGTTTTACAATTATCAACATCAAAAAATTGCATTTGCAAAAAAACACTTAGAAAAGCCTTGAACAGAAAAGTTGCACTTTGACCCCTCTCGAGAGGGAGCAAAGTTTACTTTTCTGAATGAGAGGTGTGAAAACATTATTGTCATGAACAAACAACTACCTACTAAGGTCTTTTCATTCTTAACTGCCCTATTTGGTAAACAAGATTCTAACCTCAAAACGTCTCATTTTTTTTATTTTTTAACCATTTCATCATAAATAAAAGAACTGGAGATAAAATATCAGCAAAATTATGCACAAAATATTGTCTCATGTTTGATAACATAATACACCTTATTCTTTACAAAAATTTGTACATTGAGGTTAGAATTTTGTTTACCAAATGGGACAGTTAAGAATGAAGACATAGACTCCTAATCACGCTTAAAAACTGTCGGAAGCAGAACTCTGCACGATGCGTCTATATAATATACAGTTATTGTGACCAATATAATGCATTACGCTATGACTCTTTTTTTTATGTTAGAGAAGCCAGACAAACGAACTAGTGGGTCACTTGATGTTAAATGATCACCACTGTCCATAGACACTTGCAGCGCTTTACGCAATGCCAGTGCGTTGTCGGCCCTGCAGAAAATTGTACAGTCGCCTCTTAAAGGCACCCAGGTCGTAACTCGATGGGAAGACCCCAGCGGGAAGCTCGTTGCAGATTTTGTAAGTTCGAGGCAAAAAAGACCGATTAAACCGCACCGTCGAAGACTGCCGTTCATCAATAATAATAATAATAATATAGGTACAATATAGGTGCTAATTTGATTATTGCATGCCAGTACCTGGCTGGCTGTGATGTGCACCAATGTTTAGTTTTTACATCTTTATACTTACTCACTTAGTTGCAATAAATGATTTGACTTTGACTTTATCAACATGATGTCGATGAAATTAACGCTTACGACGTGTGGATCTGTAATGGAATCCCGCAGCTGGAATGAGGCTAGAGTTCCTCAACTCAAAGACTCTTCAGGTGTATCGAATGTGTGTAAATAAATATTTTTCTCTCTCTCTCTCAATACAAGTACTCACCGCATCTTCTTCTTCCCGCTATCCACGATATACTTGATCCCTGGTATCGTGAGCGACGTCTCAGCCACGTCAGTGCTGACAATACAGAGCCTCGCACCATGGGGCGGCGGCTGGAACACCTTCGCTTGCTGAGCCGATGGCAGCATAGAGAAGAGAGGGAGAACCCATAGAGGCTGGCGGCAGGACTTTATTACATGCGCCAGGGTGTCTTCTTCTGCGTCTGGCGTACGGAATAAAATAATCACTACAAGTCGATTCACCAGAAAAAGACTTACAAAAGTGTATATTTGGAACATAGCACTATACGGCTGCGAAACTTGGACAATGACGCAACGCGATAGAGAACATCTAGAAGCGTTTGAAATGTAGTGTTGGCGGCGGATGGAGAGGATTAGCCGGACTCAGAAGGTGACGAATGAGGAAGTGCTTGATCGAGTGAATGAGAAGAGGTGCCTGTTGAAGACCATCGAGAGCAGAAGAGGAAAGATGTTGGGACACCTGATGCGACGCGAAGAATACATTAAGATCATAATTCAAGGAAAGGTTGAAGGGAAGCGGAAGAGGGGAAGACCTAGAAGAACATTTATGGACCAGGTGAAAGAGAGGGTAGAAGTCGTGTCGTGTGATGGAAGTTAAAGAAAAGGCCCTGGAAAGGAGATGTGCTCCTTGGAAATAGCTCTACCGACAAGAGCCTAGCTCTTAAGGCGCTGTCAACAGCAAATGACCTTGAGCAGCGCCACTCTTCACACATACGGTTCGCTCGCCTGTGAGTGAAAGAGAAGAAACTATTCCGGCAGCTTGGCGCGCGTCTAAAATCTTGCAAATAAGACACAAATAAGAAGAAATAAAAAAAAGTATGGATTATTTGTGAAATATGACTCGTTAGCCGTGTAGGTATGAATATGTTGACTTCATGTTTTTAATTGCAGACCCATACGTCGAAAAAATAGACATAGAACCGTTTAATAATGATTTTAAGACCAATCTTTGCAATTATTTTCTATCGAGCCGATTTTGTTCAATTATGTATCGAGTCCGTCTAGCGTGTTTGAAATATGATGAAAATTAACATTATATTTTTTTGTATTTTTTTTGTGTGTAGTTTTTCTTAAAAAAGTGCTTAAATAACATCAATTTCAACAAAATTAGGTGTTGTCAGCCTCTTAAGTTTATGATTATGAGGTCGATTCACAAGAGCTGGCACGAATGGATTGAACGAACTAATGTCACTTGTCACTGTGTGAGTGACGTTCTTGTACACGGGCCTTCCTAATATTTTGTAAACCAGTACATAATACTCAAGAAAAGAATAAACCTCAACCTGTACTTTAATAATTTTGTTATATAAATAAAAATAAATAAATAAATAAATATCATTCACTCATTCAATCCATTCGTGTCGGCTCTTGTGAATCGACCTGTACATTACGTATTATAAAATACCGCGTTTGTCTGTTTGTCTGATCGCGATAAACTCAAAAATTGCTTTTTGTAAATTCTTCATACGTACTTGGTTTTCTTGTAGTTTAATCATCATCATAAGTAGGTCGGCATTGTACTATAATCTTAATCTAAATATATAAAAGAAGAAACTGACTGACTGATTGACTGACTGACTGACTGACTGACTGACTGACTGACTGACTGACTGACTGACTGACTGACATATCAACGCACAGCCCAAACCGCTGGTTCTAGAGATTCCAAATTTGGCACGTAGGTTCCTTATAAGGTCTAGGGGTGCACTAAGAAAGGATTTTTCAAAATTCGACCTCTAAAGGGGTTAAATGGGGGTCCAAAGTTTGTATGGGGAAACAAGATTAGTTAGACTATTTTATTCGAAACTTCACAGGAGTAATCCTAACGATAAATGAGTAAATACCTGTTTACGGTTTTTTGAAAATTCAACCCCTAAAAGGGGATAGGGGGTGACAAAGTCTGAAAATCAACGTGGGTATTATTATTATTATATTATAGTGGGTAGTATTGTTTGTACGGTTTATCGGGTCGCTGATTACGAAAACAACAACACACATACCTACCTGACACACACACACACACACTAATTTCCGCGGGAACGGGAAAAAACGGTATTTATTATATTCGTTTCCGAGTGACCCTATCTCAGTAACTATACTTAATAAATATAGACTTCAAATTTCGTACACAAGTAGATGATTACAAAACTAAGAAAATAATTTCAGGATTTTTGGAAATTCTCACGGGATAAGGAAAAAACAGGATTTATATATTCAGTTCAACGAAATCCTATGAACTATAATTACTAGACTTCAAATTTGGCATAGAAGTAGGTGATTATAATAGTAAAAAACAGTTTTAAGGATTTTCGAAAATTCCAACAGGATAAGGAAAAAACGAGATTTATATTCAGTTCTACGGGATCGAATTTTCGTTTTAATGATCGTAGAAAACTGAAATTTGGCCTTCAGCTTCCTTGGGGAGTATAGGGGAGCACTACGAAAGAATTTCCCAAAATTCTGACGGAAATGAACGGGAAAAAAAACGGTTTTTTTGTTATACTGCAGTGCAGGTTGTAGAAAGCTGAAATTCGACATGTAGGTTGCTTGGGGAGTGTAAAGAAGCATTGAGAGGACTTTGCAAAATTCCCACGGGAACGGGAAAAACGGGATTTTTCGTTTTACTGGTCGTAGAAAGCTGAAACTTTGCATGTAGGTTGATTGATGAGTGTAGGGAAGCACTAAGAGACAATGTCCTGAAATTCCCACGGGTACGGGAAAAACGGGACTTTTTGTTTTATTGGTTGTAGAAAGCTGAAATTCGAAATGTAGGTTGCTTGGGGAGTGTAGAGAAGTATTAAGAGAGGACTTTCCAAAATTCCCACGGGAACGGGAAAAAACGGGATTTTTCGTTTTATTGGTCGTAGAAAGCTGAAACTTGGCATGTAGGCTGCTTGAAGAGTGGAGAGAAGCTATAAAAGATCATTTTTTAAAATTCTCACGAGAACGGGAAAACGGAACTTTTCGTTTTACTGGTTGTAGAACGCTGAAATTCGGCATTTAGGTTGTTTGGAGAGTATAAAGAAGCATTAAGAGAGGAATTTCCAAAATTCCCACGGGAACGGGAAAAAACGGGATTTTTCGTTTTACTGGTCGTAGAAAGCTGAAATTTGGCAAGTGGGTTCTTTGGGGAGTGTTGGGAGCATTAAGAGAGCATTTCACGAAATTCTTACGGGAACGGGAGAAAACGCGATTGAAATACTCCTGGTACACACAAGCGAAGCCGTGGCCAAAAGCTATTTGTCAATAAATGAAGTCTACGCGGACGAAGTCGCGGGAAAAAGCTAGTACATATATATTGATCCTGGCAGGATCGCCATGTGAGGATGGGCGTTGGGAGGCAACTAATATGAGTTCCAAGTAAATACTGCCTTTTAATATAGTGAACGCTCACGTTTATATACGGTTCATATTGGGAGAGTGTGAGCGTGGCACAGCTCACACTACAAGGCATTTATAATAAAAATAATATAGCCTTTTTATTCCGAATTCGCTACAATTTCAGTAAGTACGTTGTTTTTTTTATTTTTTTGTTTAATTGTCGCGTAATTCGGCGTGCCTCATGGCATAGAGGCATTTAGTACACACCTGAATCACTTAAATGTCCTTCGCTGTCGTCGTCGCTGCCCACCAATTCTGCCTGTCCGTCATCGTCTGGCATGTCATAGTCATCAAGGTTGATCTTAGGCAGCTCCTTAAATTTTTTATTTATTTTCCTTCTCTTTTTGAGCGCCCGCTTCATTTCCTTTTCCACCTGAATTTAAAACAAGAACCTCGAATTAAATTTATCGCACAAGTGCCACCGGATTTGAGCAGCGCCACTCTACACACATACTGTCGGTGTGCCTGTAAATGAAAGAGAAGGAACGATACCGGCGGCACGGTGCACATCTGACTGATCGCAAAGAAAAAACGAGAAAATTAATAATTTAAAGAACACTCATTTCTAAACGACACTGAAAATCAGAACACATAGAAAAATCCGAAAAGTAAAGCTATGGCCTGTACTGTGGAGTAAGCCTTAGAATTTTTGTTTTTTTTTTTTAAAGGACACTTACAGTACTCGGCCATAGAAATTGCACATGGGTCTTCAGTTTATTGTTTATCGTTATCCCGCGGAAACTAGGCAATTTTCCGGGATAAAAAGTAGCCTATCTGGGGTACATGCTATCTCCCTTCCAAATTTTATCCAAATCCGTCCAGTCGTTTCAGCGTGAAGAAGGGACAAACATACACACTCACTCACATCGTCACAAACTTTCGCATTTATAATATCAGGAGGAAGTAGGATTCTTACCTCATCATCGTCAGACTCGATAT
Organism: Pandemis heparana; assembly: GCA_963854515.1. Lineage (NCBI taxonomy): Eukaryota > Metazoa > Arthropoda > Insecta > Lepidoptera > Tortricidae > Pandemis > Pandemis heparana. The sequence goes on along the minus strand of OY978022.1, from coordinate 6,289,551 downwards.
CTTCAGGCTCCGAATCCAAGGCTGCGTATTCTTCGCTGACCGCTTTTTTCTTATTAATCAGCTTGGTGTAATTCACGTTTTTGCGGTACGGGAACGAAGCTCTAAGTTTACGCACCAGATAGTTTATCTGGAAACAAAAGAAAAGCATTTCGAGATTAATCTTCAACATATCTTTTATCTACATCCATATCATAACTTCCCTACAATATGTTCAGGAACGATTAGCATAATGGCCTACATTAAGAAACCTGTATCTGTGGTTGTATTATGTTTACTTTAGAGTATCAATATAGACACTTTAATAAGGGTGGGTGTATTATTATAATGTTTACATTAGAGATACTCTAATTACATTTAAACTTCGAACATCTTAAATAACAAAATATCTTTGTCTATTGTTTAAGAATTTAAGAAAAAAAATATGGTTCCCTTTGTCGTCCTACCCTGCGCCCTACCCGCGCAGGCGAGGACACAAAGCGGTCAGTCTTTAGCTTGATTTTTAATTCCATTGCAGAAGGATTAATTTCGAGTTGAATATTGGTTCATGACCGTGGCGTGAGAGGCATTCTATTGGCTGTCACTGTCACGACTAGACTGGGGCGATAAAGAGGTTAATTATGTTACCTCTTGTTGTCCAGTAACGAAAATCAAAATTCCTCCCTCAGGCAGTCTCGTGTGAATTTTGACTGTCTTTTTGAAGGCCTCTTTCAAATAATCGCTGTAAGTGTGCCTGTTGAAGTGCACGGTCACTGGAAACTGTCTCGAATCAATCTGCAAAAAAATAGATTTTAATGTTGTAACCTCCATGACGCTCCAGGCGCGTACCGTACTGGCCGCTTACAAAGAAAATCGTACGTATTATCTATATTGACAGACCTTTAACAATATGCCCTAGTACTTTTGCTCCACGAGTTCCACGACTCAATAAAAAAAAACACTTCAAAAATCGAACGCGATTCATTCGTATTTCAAAATAAGCTCTTAGAGGATCTGATATCCTGGTACTTAAAGTCTTCCTCCTGACTGACTTCCTCCTTCCTCTTACGCCTGACGCGAGTTTAACATTTTTTACCCATCCCAAAGAAGTTTTCAGTGAGCGTCAACAATGAGATATTATCGCTAAGGCCGATGTACCCGCATACCCAAAATATCACCGATACATCGATTTCGTTAGTGATGCAACTATCCCCAGAAAAACGTACTAAATTTCCTTTCGTTTACTTCAATTACCTTTATAACCGGCGGTGGCTCTTTAAACAACTTAGTGTTCTCCGTAAAGTCCTCAACTCTGAGTGTGGCGGACATGATTATGAGTCTTAGCGGAACCCCTCTCTTTCTTCTGAGCGGGACTATCCGAGACAGAAGACCCAGCAATACGTCTGTGTAGACACTCCTCTCATGAGCTTCATCGATGATCACTACAGAGTATTTGCTAAGGAGGAAATCTACTTGGATTTCTTTTAATAAGACACCTGTAACGAAATAATAAATTGCTAGAATGCGAAGTATTTTTTAACAGCCCTTGCATAAATAGTACATTGTGCATTAAGGGCGGTAAGGAATTACGTCTAATAGAGGCCCGAAGTCGAAGACTGAGGGGTTTCTGAGTCGAGGTTCGTAATTCCTGTACGGTCCGTGAAACATACAATGTTTTTCATCACATTTGCGAGTAAATAAAATTAAAGGGCAGATAAACCGCGTGCCGGAGACGCGGCGTTTGTCAGCAAATCCCAAGGGTTTTATATGGGGCATTACGGCCAAGTCAACCTGTATGTTTTGATACTGTTTACGTACAAGTGTGATGAAAAATTACAGTTACTTTGAATTAAATTGACTTTGTCATTTAGTAAAATGACATACTAACCGTCAGTCATAAACTTGATCTTTGTATCCTTAGTAACGTTCCCCTCGAACCTCATCAGATAGGACACTTCTTTGCTGCTCAGACCGAGTTCATACCCGACCCTGGCTGCCATGGCAACGGTGGCCACTCGCCGTGGCTCAGTGACCGCTATCATTTTGCGTTCAGCATAACCTGCCTCGTACAGGAACTGAGGTATTTGGGTCGTTTTACCGCTACCTGAAAATATATTTTTTAATTTTTTTTACAAAGCTTAAGTGCACATGTTTGACTGCCAGTATCATTGGTGGACTCTAAAGACAATTTCATTAAACACTTCCGTGTCTACTCTTTACTGTCCGATTTGCTAGTATATTTTTTAACCCCCTTATTTATAAACGCTGTGTAGGCTTCTGCTAACTTAGTAATCGTTTGTCCTTATCGGTCACTTTGATATTTACCTTTCACAGATAAGGACAAACGATTGCTAAGTTAGCAGAAGCTTATAGAGCGTTTATGAATAAGGGGGTAAATCTTCATTTATAATAAAAGCTTACGGCAACCTTAGCACCATCTAGTCATTAACTATATTAATTGCTACAATGTACAAGCAGCTTGAGCCAGTGACGTCACAATGTTCTACATAGCGCCAACGAAGTTTCGTAACGCATCGATAAATACTTCTAACTCTCCTCTTTCGGACTTCAGTCCCCATTTCCCCAGCTAGGTATCCTAAAGAGATCACACAAGCTTTGGAGACAATAGTACTTTGCCATCCAGCTTTCTACATAAGCGAGTATAAATTCACTTTGATATTGTAATTTAAATCACATAAAATGCAGTCAACAAAAACCTTAAAATTGTCTTCGCAAATGAAGTATAATGCAAAAACATGCCCTGTATTGGAATATGTAAGGCTATTATCATTATAACGCTATTCTTAAGCCGGATTCACCTTATGCAACTAATTTCCTGCAACTTGCATTACACTGCGTCATTTGATTAATCACTTTAGAAGCGTTAGGTTATCGGCCAAGCAATGTAATGCTACTTGCACCGTTGCACCAAATTAGTTGCATGATGAAAATTCGGCTTTACGTAAGTATTATTTGACAAAAACAAGAATAGAACACTGTTTTTTTTTATCACATTCAATAATTAAATCTGGATGCCTACCTGTTTCACCAGCGACAATAATAATCTCATTTTCATTTATCAACTCCATGATTCTCTGTTCTTCGCCCAAAATTGGTAGCTTAAGTCTAGCCACCTGGATTTTAGGATCCCTTTTCACTTCAACAACTATGGTAGGATGCTCTAACACAGGTTTCTTCGCTTCTTCCTTTACCGGTATTTCTTTAGTTGGCTTCTGATTCGTTGGAATTTTGGTTTCCTTTTTTCTGTCTTCAATTACAGTGTTATCGTCATCAGTAATTTCAATAACTTTAGTCTCATTAGTTACCGCACCATTTTGAATTTCTTTTTTCTCTTCTACCACTTTTGCCTTTACCGCACCATTTTGAATATCTTTATTTTCTTCTACCACTTTTGGCTCGTCCATTTCAGAATCTGAACTGGAAACATCAGTAGATGATTCTTCCAGTCCCACTACATTAGGGTCATACTTCGGTTTCTTTTTTTTTTCTGGACTTTCAAATCCCAGAAGGCGCATTCGTTTTTTAGCTCCTAGAAAAATATAGTTAGTGTGAATACATTTCTTGTTCATATCATTGTTAATCTACATCTACATCATATCATAAGTCCGCTATAATACGTTCAGAAACATACTTAGTGAACATCATTACAGCAGTGTTATTATAGCGTCATAATGATACCTAAATCAATATTAATATAGTTGCAGTTTTTTCGGTTTCCGAACCCATCTTGGAATTCTTATCTAATTCTATCTATCTATGTAATCTAATCTCTTTTAGCTCTCATCATACCTTTAAAATCTCGGAAACGGCTCCAATGATTTTCATGAAATTTAGTATGCAAAGGGTTTCGGGGGCGATAATTCGATTTAGCTTTTTTTTTTTATGTGAATAGGAAGGCAAACGAGCTAATTTTCATTTTTAGAAAATGCACCAAAAAAAAATACCGAAGTCATCCAAGTACTTTCCTATTAAAGGTACTTTGCACTATAATATCGTTAAACAATAACTCATTTTACTGGATAAAGTACATTACCAAAAATTATTCAACGTAAACACCAAAAAATTTAGCGCATGGGTGGCTCAAAGAACATTAAGAACATAGAGAATAACCCCCTTATTTATAAACGCTCTATAGGCTTCTGCTAACTTAGCAATCGTTTGTCCTTATCTGTCACTGACATTTACCTTTCACAGATAAGGACAAACGATTGCTAAGTTAGCAGAAGCCTACAGAGCTTTTATGAATAAGGGGGTCAGTCGGTCAAAGCTCTATGAAAATCAAGCTCAAAATGATTAACAAAATTACCAGCTATGGTACTAAATCTCTTCTGTGTAGTACCAGCAACCTTCGCTGGTGCTGCAGACTTTAACTCAGCAAGTCTCCGCAAGCCAAGTGTTTGCACAGCCGATATGGTAGTCATCTGTTTCACCTCATCTGGAGACGCTTGGACTTGTGTGAGGGACTCTAAAAGCGCTGATCTCTGTAATATTCGAAATAAATTTGATTAGATATTCGAAATAAATTATTAGATACATACCTACATAATATATAAAATATCTAAAACCTGAGAAATAAATATTTGGATTTTAACATATCCCGCTTAGTTATGTTCACTAATTACTAGGCTATCTTTTTGACGACTGGATAGCCTAGAGGTTAGTGACCCTGACAATGAAGCTAGAGTATGAGTATGAATACGAATGTTTGTGCCCGAGTCATGGATGTTGTATGTATTTAAGTGTGTATTTAACTACTTTGTCTCATGATATTTATTTATTTATCTGGTCATCATAATTCATGCGGTATTAGTAACTTACATTTTCCTTCTTCTTTTTCTTGTCCACTATCTTCTCCAGGCGTTTCCTCTGCTGTTTTGACAGGAAACGTGTAGTCTCTTTCTTTTCTTTAATAACTTTAGTTTGCCGCTTCTCAGCCGGCAGGGCAAGTATATTACTTGCATCGCTAGAACCATATTCACTTTTTCCAAAGTCGAGTTTAATCTGTAAATGCGTAAAATACAGTTACAATCTGTCTGACGATCATGAATGTAGGAAATTAACCTCGTAAGGCCCAACGTCCTACTTATAGGACTACGAAATCTAGTCTTTTCAGCAGTGGCGTAACTACAACGTCAGCGGCCTGCGGCAAATTCATCAGATGGGCCCCTTCCTCACTATAAAGTAGTGCACCATCTTCCCTTCTGTGCTCAAGGCCAAGCCAGTTCAGGGCCTAGAGCTGGGGGCCTGTGGCATTTATAGTTACGCCACTGCCTTCCAGCCCAAGTAAATACCTATCGTAACTTATCAAAAACCAGCCCAACAACCCAAAAGTTGGAGATACATAGCATCTACCAATCTTTGAATTTGGTGGGTGGGACTCCAGCTCTAAATAGGTATGCCATTTTCAAAACTTTATAGCAATTAAAAGGTCAGCACGTTTAGCACAAGAGCGCACAAGAGACGCGTCGCGCGTGAGATAGATTGCCCGTCTTTTTCTTACTGTTCGTTCTAGAAAGAGACGGGTAGTATATCTCGCGCGCGACGCGACTCTTGTGCGCTCTTGTGCTAGCCGGGCTGGGCAGCTAGAATAAGTGCCTAAAACTGTGTCATTATAGTAAACCCTAATCAGATCTTTGGCCTTACAAGGTTAAAATTTGTAATCACACCTACCTCATTGGTTTTCCTGTTGTCGACGCTTGTTTTGACAACTTGTCTAGCTTTTGCATTATACACACGCTTACCCATTTTGAAGATATGGTTCTATGTATTAGTAACTATAATTAAACACTTATGAAGATGCATGTGTGAGCTAAAACTTTTGGAGTATTATGTCCCCATTTGTCGGTGAGATGAATCCGTCACTAGAACAGAAAAAAAAAACTACACTATAGTATAGACCGACTGTTTGACTGAGTTCTCGCCCGCGCGGCACAGGGGCGCGGGGTAGGACGACAAAGGGGGCCGAGAAGTGCGGGCGGGTAGTGCGCCTGCCGCCCGCACCTCTCTCGGTTAGCTACTAGATTAAGTACTATGAGTGTAACCCATTATCGGAGGTGCAATTTGGTAGCCGGACTCTTATAGAGACAAGTAAAACAATTTATAAAAAAATAAAAGACATAAAAGTAAGTCATCATCATCATCAACATCATCAGCCTGCAGACGTCCACTGTTAAACAAAGGCCTCCCCCTTAGCACACCATAATGAACAGTGCTTGGTCCGGTGCACCCTGGGCAATGGTTAATGATTTCCTGGCAGTATTTGAGGGATATCTTTGACCGTTGGCTAAGAGCCTGACAGGGGGGGAGGGGGGTCTTTGACCGTGTTACCGTACAACGTTGCCGACATTTTGTCACGAGATTTTATTTTAAGAAAATTTTACCCTGACATTGCCGAAGTTTTCGTCACTATAACGACTTGTAACGCCACAAATAAAAAGAAAAAGAAGTAAGTTAGCAGAAGCCTACAGTGTTTATGAATAAGGGGGTAACTCACTCACTGGACATTAATTATTACTTCAAGAATGTCACTGTAACTAGGACATAATTGAATGAATTTGCATTTTATTTTTACTAGAAACATCCAGCTACTAAATTCTAATCAAATCTAACTATAAGACATTTTGGGAGGGAAATTAAATATTAAACTTAAAAAATATATGTATTAGGAACTAGAGGAGGAACTAGAAGTAATATAGTAAAATAATATAACACAAGAGGGTGAACATGTGTTATATATTGAAGGTAGTTAAAACACAGAGCTACTAAGATGAGATGTTACAATAAATGATACAAACCATGTGGTATTTTTACCCAGTAGCGATTATTCTAGGATTAATATATCGACTGTGGCAGTCGGTCATATAGACGAACAGATAATCCGGAACATTCTAAAATATGGGTTCCAAAAGTGAATCAATTATTATTTATCTTGGGTGAGGGGTAGAAACGATACCCGTTTATTCTATTAGACAACGAGCCTCCCCTAACGGGAGGATCTTTGTCAGTCATCCTTAAAATTCCAAAACTTACCAGACACTTCTTCATCCAGCTATTGGTTATACACCATCACAGATATTTCTTATATTAACGTGGTATTAAACAGAACTAAACTTTACGTGGTTTCTCCTGGGCACGTGTGTACACCAACGCGACAGAGAGAAGAATGAAATTAAATCCCACCCAAGCTAAAAGAAAGAATAAAGTTTAACAAACAAACACACGATTCTAACCCTAAACGCATATCGTCTACCGTCTCCGTTCGTGCGTGCGTTTGTTATGACATGACACTAGACATGACATTCTGACATTGACAAATGACAGTGCACTGACATTTCTTTTTTAAATTTGCCTCTACAGACAAGGTAAAGAATTTTAATTTCATACAATCCCATCTTTAATAAATAGTGAATTTAGTGAATATTGTCCATTTTTTTTATATCATTCTAATCATCAAAATACAAAAGAAATTGCTTCAAATTTTAACAAAATGCATGCCTTGGCTTGGCTGAACAAAAGACGAGACGACCGTTTGAACGTATGTACTGTAAAACTTCTTCATTATTATCAGAAGAACATTTATTTGTGGACCTACCAGATTTTTTTTATGTGACAATTAGCTGCATGGACTTGGAATCTTTTTGTCTAGCCCAAATGGGATGAATTGACTACAATGAAAGAAAATACATACTGAAGACGTTTTATCGGACAAGACTGCAATGAAAGAAAATATATACTGAAGACGTTTTATCGGATGTGACAACCTAAAAAGAAAATACTCTGAAAGTAATAACTAGAAAGAAAATATTGTTATGTCTCTGACCTTAGCCTGTCCGTACGGACAAATTAAAAAAAAATGGGATGAATTAAAAAATATGTGACACTGACAACTGACTGATGTTTTGTTTGAGGTTATAAATTGTATTGTGTTTGTTTGTATGTATTGTGTGTGAATTTATGCGGTGGAATTTATTTGTTTAACTTGAATATTGCTGAAAAACGAATATAAGATTCAAACTATTATAAAATGGATCAGAAACCACTACATGAAATATCAAGACGTTCGATCACAGTCAATAAGAGCGAAGAACCTTTGATATCTTGGCATAATTCCTTTTTGACCGTGCGCACCGAAAAAGGTTTGAATCTTTTGTACTTCTCGCAAGATTTGCAATGTATGGACAAGCAAATAGACTGGTGTATGACAAGCATACCTTCCCCAAAGTCTTGTCCTGCCACGAATTTGTTTTCAAGCAAATTCAAGCGACGGTGCATGAATAATTTGGAACATGAAAATACGACAATGCAACCTTTAGTGCTTCATAACCCTCTACTGCTGGAAGAGGTGGCCAGTGTAATTTCCTTTGAATGGTCCCCACAAGATTTCATCCACAACAATGAAAGTGTACTAGCAGTATTAACCAACATAGGGAATGTAGAACTATACGGGCCAAAACGTTGTGGTTTCAAAAGCATCTTCAGTATTTCATCTGTAATAGAAAGAATATATAAAGAGAATTCAAACAGCTTGTCGCAAGAATTAGAAGATTTAAAAAAAGGCATCAGAGCTGTGGAAACATCAGCCATATGCTGGGGTAATGAACACGATGGTGCTTTTATTTTTGTAACGGCTCAGAAAAATGGTGACATTCACTTTTGGAAACTCAAATGTGAAGGTGAAATAGTTAATATAGATCTGTTGACTACAATTGATACTAAACATGAAGAAATTGTTACTATGCGCTGGATTCCTTTTTCAAATGGAGAATTTTTTATAACAGTAGCAAATAATTCTGGCCAGTTATTTATGTACAAGTGTCATTGGGAGAACAGCAGCATAAAATTAGTGAAACTGGAATGTTTGTGGTCACATAAAGACAGATATGTTATAAGTCATATCAAATATTCTAAGAATGGTGATAATATAGTTTTAATGTTCAACAAACATAAACATTTAATTACTCAACTTGTAGATGGCGATTGTAACCAAATATCTCAATCGATATATAGTTTTAGTGATGGTGATAACAAAATCACTAGCTTATCTGAAAATGACAATGAATTCTATGTGAGCACAGTAAATTGCAAAGTATACAGGGTTAACATTACAATTTCTAATGGATTTATAAAAATTAATACAACACCTATTTTGATCAAAGATAATTTTGCGAACAAAGAATTATATGATGTACAGTTCTCAAAAAACAAAGTTATATGTGCATTAGCTTTTGTAGATAGAAAGATAATGCATAGGAAAGAGAATGCAACAGTTGACATAATTTTTCTCTGTGAAGAAGCTAACCACGAGAAAGAAATCTCATGTCTCCTCACAAATACCACAAAAAGTCTCACTGACTACAATGACTGTATCGAGATGCTGCGGTACAAAACGATGAAGTTAAAAATCTTGCCAACAATAGACTACATCCAATTCTACTTAAACAGTACCGAAGATTTGTACAAAATGAAGGTGTACCTCATACTTCTTACGTTGTTCAACACTTTAGAGAAGATTCTAAGAAACGGTTCAAAAGGTTGGCTTCCGGAAACATCTTTGGAAGTCATTAGAGAAAAGATTTTAGCATTACATGCTAGTTATGTTATGACAGACTTGTACAAAAAAAAACACAGCAGTATGAATTTAGAAGGTCTGAAAGCAGAGACATTTGCGGGTAGTAAAAAATATTTGAATTATTATTGTCAGAAATATAATGTGCCTCCAACCGATTTAGTATCTTCTGACGTTTTTAATGTTACAGACATAGATTGTAAATACATTTGTCAGTGTTGTGATCAGGAAATAAATGGATTTTCTTGTTCTAATGGACATTTGAACATGTTTTGTGGGCTTACATTGACACCAATACAAAGTGATGATTACCTTTTTTGTAAAATATGTGGAATCTTGGCGAGGGCAGAGCTGCTGGATGTGAAACCGGTTTGCGTGTTCTGTGATGTTCATTTAAATAACTATTCATTGCCTTGAATAAATGTGTGTAAAATAATAATAATAATAGCCTTTATTCAAACAGTGTTTCAATACTTACATATAATCAGTTAATAATAATAATTAATTTTATATTTATTTAAGTAATCAATTAATTAAATTGTCCCCTTAGTCTGTTTGCCACATTTGGCAAAGGCCTCCTCCACTGTCTCCACTTCTCTCAATTATTGGCTACTCATGTCCAAGAGTTCCCCGCAATGACTTTGATTCCATCAATCCACCTTCAACATGGTCTGCCTCGCTTCCTTTTCATGTAAAATAAAGTTTCTTTGAATTGCACAACTTCCATCCCTAATAATAACTAAAATCTCACTTTTATTGCATTATAATCATATTTTCAAAACAAAATTTACTTTGATTTGACCAAATCTTAAATGACATTTCACTACTTACTTACTCCATTACCTTGGGAAGAAGTTTATAATTCTTTTTTTTTTTTTTTTTTTTTATGTGAATAGGAAGGAAAACGAGCAAGTGGGTCACCTGATGGTAAGCGATCACCACTGCCCATAGACACCCACAACCCCGGAGGGATTGCAGATGCGTTGAATTCACTAGCAAACCTGGCGAACTCCGTTTCGCCACCAGATGGCATCGTTTGTAGTACATGCTATGTATCAGAGATGGCGCTGTATGTGAAAAAAGATTTTCCCGCTTTTCTGTTGAAATTTTCCTGAATTTTCTTTGCTATAAACCTCACGGAGCCCGAGACCTTTCCAACGAATGCAAAACCGTGGAAATCGGTTCGTGCGTTCTGGAGTTATAGCGTCAGGAAGGAAAACCCGACTTAGTTTTATATAGTAAGGAGCTAAGGAGAAGATTAGGATCTTGTTTTTTTTTTATACTCTACTCGTATCTCAACTTTCCAATGGTAATTTCGAGTACTGTGCTGTCAAAAATCAGGTCCAGTAACATGAACCCATAACTCACATGTGGTACAATCAATGGCATAAATATATGTGTACTTATGTACGTTACCAAGACGCCAAAAACATCTATACACCTTTATGTCACAATCAAGTGGCAAATATATTTGGCATGATGGCTGTATCGATATTTATGGCCTCAACTGTACATCTGTAAACGAATTTGAATAATTCGTATCTAAACCGCGATAAGGCGAGGATTAAAGACATTGCACTTGTTTTATCGTTTCTTCCAATTGCTATCGGCTTAAATAGCTTAAAAGTGCAATGAAATCAAAATTACGTGAGGAGCGAAGTCCAAGGTACGGCTAAACGACGATACAGGTGGCGGCACGTAAGTCTAACGTGGAGATCGCCCGCCCGCGTCCCCTGCACTCCCCCGCGATACCTTATTTTCGACTATTGCGCATCAACGGTCATCGCTAGACTTACGTGCCGGCACTTGTACCAGGCCAGGCCAAAGTAATAATATATACCTAAGTAACTACAAAGGGCTAGCGTTAAGGCCGGCGCACATCAAATACGTGCTGAGTGCTGCGTGACACGCGTAGGTACGCACCTGTAATGTAGGTATGAAACTATGAGATAGATGCCAGACCAGGCTTTATAATCCGATTTTCGAAGTTCGTTTCGTGCTGTTTTGCTCTCACTAATAGTTATTAATTTGAGAGTGAGAGGGACGGTGTGATAAGAACTTCGAAAATCGAATTTCGGGGTTGGCCCCATGCGTGGTCACGCGCGTGCGTACGCCACGCACCAGGTCTGGCATCTATCTCATCTCATAGTTTCATAGCACGCAGCAAGCAGCACGCATTTGGTGTGCGCCGGCCTTTATAGTAAACCACCATTGATGTCACTGTACGTCACTGCACGGCCAGCACGCGAGTTCTTGTCTTGCCAGAACGAAGAGTAAGAAGAAGTTTCTGTCAAAAATTTAATCTTTAATACAAGCTTTTTTTGCTACAAGTACCTACCTGCATTGTCATCCGTCCTATTGTTAATGTGAGTAACAGTTTATGTGTCGTATGCTTTATAATAACTCTATTTTCAAAATTGTCTTAGGTATGCTCTGGCAATAATATTGTACTATTTTTGACAGGGCAACATTTTTTTTTCTCTTTCGTGTGACCTCTGCAGCCCATGGCCGCAGGCCCCTCTTCTCCACTGGGCACTATGGGCACGTGCCCAGGGCCCCGCGATCGAATGGGGCCCCCTAGTTCCTGCCAGATTACCAAATGATAACCGATATTTAGGTCATAGGGGCCCCATGATACTAATGTGCCCAGGGCCTCAAATAGTTTAAAGACGGCCCTGCATGGCCGCTCTATTTGTGTTTCTCATTTATAATTCGATGTATGTACTGCATGTGCAAAGATCTTGGTGCTTAACGTATATTTGTACAAAATATAATACAGTTCAAGTATCAACAAAGTTTTATTTCGGCTCTCCCGCTGCCCACGCCACCAATACCACTACGATCCACGTAGCACCTCCTAACACCTATATTATTATGTGTATACCAAATTTCAAGTCAATCGGACCAACCGTTGAAGAGCTCCCTCCTGCGGAGACGATCCCGGCTGGGTCACCAGAACTCCACTACCAGATTATTATAGGTAATTTAGGAGATATAAGAACATTTCCGAAGTGGCGCTAGTTTCGCGGCTGTTGTCGCCTTAGAAACTTCGCTGGCGCGATGTACAACATTGTTACGTCACTGGCGCTAGCTACTCGTGCGTCGGAGCAGTTAAGGTATGTAGGTAAACTAGGGTTTCATCTAAAATCTAAATTGATCCTTGAACCCGGATCTCAGGTTCTCTGTGCATGTTATACTTCACTTGTTTTGTACCTAAATTACCTATTTCCTTATCAATTTGTAATTGGACTATAGTACCTAGGTACATAACATCGGACAACGCACGTATCTAGATCTAGATAAAGATACACAAACAAATATTCGTGTGCATCGGAAATCGAATATCCCTTGGTTACTGCGGTCACTTGTTTGTTACACTCGCCTCAATAAAAAGTGTTTTAAATTAATTGATCTAGGTATTTGTCAAAAGATGGCGACACGTGAAAAATAAAATATTGTTAGACGAACGCCTTTTTTCCAAATCGTTGAAGTGACTAACTATTTTTAATACTATATACCTACTTCATTTAATTTAGAATGAGAAACCACAAGAATGTTATATTGCGGCTCGTGAACTGTAATCTCTTTACGATTTGTACTACAGTAACAATTGACGCCACGCAAATAAAGTTTTATTTTATTTTGCGGCTGCCAAACTATTGCACTGTACTGTTTGCTAGATAAGAAATAGTTGACCAGCCGCAATATAATGTTATTGTGGTTTCTCATTCTAAATTAAATGAAGTATAGCCGTGGTTCAGATTCAGATACCGTGACTCAAGTCACGCGACCGTAATAGTTCTTTAGATGATACTAGATGGCAGTACGTGTCCCTATAATATATTATTTTAATGAATAACTGCATCCGCACTCTAAAATAGTGATATACCTTATGCCTTATACTTAGGTCAAGAGTACCCAAAATCGACGAGCATGTATGAAGAGATTCATGAATGTGGATGAAGCGAAAGGTATCTCAGGATCGTAGCAAGTGGAACAAAGTAGTCTCTGCCTACCCCCGTGGGAAAGAGGCGTGGCGGTATGTAGGTGCCTATGTATTACTTAATCATATTAAATCGTGATGATATGAAATATCAACTGAGCTTATGAATACTTCGTCACACTTGTAACTACTTCAGAAATAGAGATAATTAATCATTTCAGTTTAGTCACACTTAAAACCAACTGCTACTCACACCCGGATCTGATCTGATCTGATTAGCTACAAGGTAACGTTTTTCCTTAATTAAACCTTTAGCTTAATTATCAAGATCACTACCTAACCACAAAACCAACTGTTCGTCATATAATTTAGAACTTTTTCACGCGCATAACTTTTTGTGATGAATAACTACGTAGTTCCATGCAATTATGTAGAATTTATGTAAAAAAGCCGTAGTAGCCTAGTGGTTTGACCTGTGGCCTCTTAAGCAGAGGGTTGTGGGTTCGAATCCCGGGCTCGCACCTCTGAGTTTTTCAGAATTTATGTGCTATATCTCATTTGAAATTTGCCATGAGCTTTTCGGTGAAGGAAAACATCGTGAGGAAACCTGTACACAACTGCGAAGTAATTCAATAGTGTGTGTGAAGTTCGGAGATAGAGATACCAGTAAGGTTCAAAAGTTCCTGGCCGTATATATTTAAAAGAAGAAAACAAGAAACAAATGAATGTCATTTTATTTGTCATTTATTCAGCTATTGTGTGGATAATTTCGTGGTTTGTAACTTTCGTTTTCATAAAATTTTCTTTGATTTAAATATAAAAAGCGGTGTAATTTGTACAATGTTCAAATTGGAGTATCGATCAGTGATAAAATTTCTGACAAAGGAAGGCATAAGTCCAACTATAATCAATGAAAGGTTAGATAAAGTGTACGGGAATTCCTCCCCTTCGTTTTCGACTGTTAAGGATTGGTGTAAGCAGTTTCGTTTAGGGCGTGAGTCCATCGATGACGAACCCCGACCAGGCCGCCCTGTTGAGGTTCTTACGCAAGATAACGTCGAATTAGTCGAACAAGAGGTACTGAAGGACAGAAGACTAAAGACGGAGGAAATAGCGTCAAGAACGGGACTTACGAAAATAACAGTCCTTAGGATTCTACACGACCATCTAAACATGAATAAGGTTAGTGCAAGATGGGTCCCGAAACTTCTCTCGAGTGCTCAGCGAGCTGAACGAGTGGCGTGCTCCAAGGAACTTTTAGAGGAGTTCAAGTCATGTGAGAGTGAATTTATCCAGTCCATTGTTACCGGAGACGAAACTATGGTCTTATACTATGATCCTCTTTCGAAAAGAGAGTCGATGGAGTGGCGTCGTTCTGGGGAAGCACCCCCTCGAAAGGCAAAGGTGTGCCAATCTACCAAAAAGATAATGGCCACAATATTTTGGGATTGCGAAGGGCTATTGCTTATAGATATCAAAGAACGCAATCAGACAGTAAACGGCAGTTACTATGCTTGCCTTATAGACCAGTTGCGAGAAGCAATAAAGCTTATACGTCGAGGAAAACTCAGCAGGGGTGTCCGTCTTCTTCATGACAATGCGCCTGTCCACACGGCTGCAGTTGTAAAGGCGGCTATATCTAAATGTGGATTCAAAACAATCCGTCACCCACCTTACAGCCCTGATCTAGCCCCAAGCGACTATTTTTTATTTTCTAAACTTAAATCGGACTTAAGGGGGAGAAAATTTTCGTCCGATGATGAGGTCGCTGCTGCAGTTTTCGAGCATTTCGAAGACAAAACTTCCGAATATTATTTTAAAGGCATAGAAATATTAATCAAACGATCTGAAAAATGTATAACAATAGGAGGAGACTACATTGAAAAATAAAAATATTTTTTTTAACCTAAACGTTAATTTTCATTATTAGGCCGGAAACTTTTGAACCTTACCACGTAGATGTAGAATTTGATACAAAACACTCGTAGTTAGTTATGAATATGTTTTTTGTACCATTTAAAGTCTAGATCTAGAACGTCTGATGGCAAAGTTTAAATTCTCGCGTTGAACATTTTGCGCGTAGGGTTTTGTCAGGTGCTTTTATCACGCGTTTCAGAAGTTAAAAAAAAATTGGCCAGGTGCGAGTCGGACTCGCGCACTGAGGGTTCCGTACAAATTAGCTAAGTTTTATAAAATCCTGTGTTAGCAGAGCCCTGCTTTTAAGCAAAATGTAGGCAGTGTGAGGTCACCTTATATTGGTTATTTATATAGACAGACAAATATTAAAAAAAAAAAACTACTTACTAATCTCGTTCAAACCAATTTTGGGTGGAAGTTTGTAAGGTAATGTACATTATATATTTTTTTTAGTTTTATCATTCTCTTATTTTAGATGTTACAGGGGGGGAGGGACACATTTTATGACTTTGGAAGTGTCTCCCGCGAAAACTATTCAGTTTAGAAAAAAATGATATTAGGAACCTCAATATCATTTTGGAAGAACTATCCATAGATACCCCGCACGTATGGGTTTGATGAAAAAATAAATTCAGTTTCAGTTCTAAGTATGGGGATTGGGGAACCCCCAAAAGTGAAAATTCACAGAATACATCTACTTTACCAAGTTTCAACAGTATAGCTCTTATAATTTCGGAGAAAAGTGGCTGTGACATTCGGACGGACAGACAGACATGTCGAATCTATAAGGGTTTAGGCCTGGGTTTAGGGAACTTACTAATATTTCTAGAAACTAACCACTCCCAAAATATTTTTTTACACACTTCAAGTACCTAAAAACCTATCGTTCGATTTCCAATAACCTCTGTGACTCATGATAACGCAATCAGTGATAAACGCTAGGTTTATTATTAAGTCGGTTATATAAACCCGATATCGGTGGTCAAAAATATATGATGCGCTATCAATTTTGCCAAATGCAAGCCTGTTGCCATGGCTAACCTTCGCCGGTTTGTTTTTACCACGGTTCTAACCTATAAAATTAACTTTTCACGTCTCATGCTCAAAAAGTTCGACTTTATGCTGGATGTAGGCTGCATAAAATGGCATTTTATGCTCTTGTGCATAAAGTAAAATCTTCGTCTAAGACCAAGACAATCGGGTGCCAACAGCCACAAACAATCACTAAAACTTTACGACATCATATTTTGTTTATTTTTTAGTTTTTTTTATTATAATCTGCGGTCTATTAAACTGTTTAATTAGTACCTAAAACCAGGTAACAATAATTTGACAAGTTATTATTGAAACAAATAAGTAAGTACATGAAAAATAAAACTTTTTAAAATATAAACCTGCCTACCTACCTGCCTACCTCAAATAAACATTTATTATTATTATTATTGTTGGTACGGGTTTCCGATCATTATTATATTATTTATTATTATTATTATTATTATTATTATTATTATTATTATTATTATTATAAATCAACACCTGCCTACTCGAACGTTACCGCAGTATCACGTTTAAAAAAAAAAAGAAAAAAAAAGTTAATTGGCGGGAACGGGAACTCAAGCGGGAACGTCCTATTTTCTCTTAGTAGGATTTATGTTGCAATTTGTTACTGTTTTATGATCAATATTTAATAATTTCGTGAAGTGAAGAGGAAATAACACTGACTCCTAACACAGTCAATTTGCCAGGAATAACCATTAAATATATCGAATTGTTCCAATGTCACATTTAATTTTAATAATTTTTTTTTTGCATTGTTTTTGTTTGTTTTTTTCGCAATCTAAGTGAAAAGCAGTGTATAACTCGTTCATAAAACCCCTTTTCCCCTCGACGTGTCTATCCACCCTCGCCGTACCGGCTCGGGTGGCTATATGAACGTCTCGGGTAAAATGGCTTGTTTTATGCTCTTGTTGTACAATCTACTATTTAACATAAAATAACACGCTACGAGTAGGTAAACACATTTGGTATTTCTACGATATCTTAATTTCGATATTATTGACCTATCTATGTGCATTGTGATTGTGTGATTGTGATGCAAATTCCGAATGTTTCATTAATTAGGTATAATATGGGCTATATCTATAAAGCTTATTATGGGCTATAACAACTAACATGACATGGATTTATTAGAAACATTCCTATCATGCGCATTAACAATTACATCACGATAATTACGACTGTAAGGGCCTAAATCACCACTCTCTGTAAAAATCACGTCTTTGTCCCTTACAGGGTAGACAGGGTCTAAGGTAACAAAATCTAAAGCACAGAATCTATACATATAATAAAATCGTTGAGACCAAAAAATCTGTACATTGAATATTTAAACAAAAAAACCGACCAGGGTGACTTAAAATAAGTAACTGAACATATTAAAACCATTTTTAAAATTTTTTTTTGTTTGTTTGTTTGACTGAGCATCACGTAAAAACTACTGAACGGATATTAATGAAATGTTCACAAATCTTCTATATACATAATAATAAAATCGTTGAGACCAAAAAATCTGTACATTGAATATTTAAACAAAAAAACCGACCAGGGTGACTTAAAATAAGTAACTGAATATATTAAAACCATTTTTAAAATTTTTGTTTGTTTGTTTGTTTGTTTGACTGAGCATCACGTAAAAACTACTGAACGGATATTAATGAAATGTTCACAAATCTATTTAAATACATTCAGAATAGGATCTAGGCTATAGAAATTTTGGAAAATATTAGAAAAAGGGGGTGAAAAGGGGGGTTAAAGTTTGTATGAAAAAAAAAATTTAGATTGTTCTAGAATCATGAAACTCAGAATATATACTCAGTAATAAAAATAAAGAAATGCCTGTTTTAGCATTTTTTTTTAATCTCACCCAGAGATGCAAAAAAGAGGGTTTTGTGTTAAAAAATAATGAACTTCATACACCAATAAAATAAAAACCAATGAAGTTTAACCTTTTAAAGTTGCTACATAATACTTCCAATCTAATACAGGTAAATATAATTTCTCAGTTTTCTTGAAATTTGATTTTTGAGTTGATTACGCAAAAAATAGCAGAACTCAAGAAAATCAGCTTTCCTCGGTAAAGTAGTTGGTAATAATTACAAATACAATAATACTACGAAGAAAATAGATAGATACGAATGTACATAAGACATAAAGGCGGAGAAGTGTGTAAATTGTGAAAAAACATTAATAAAATAATTACATTCTGCACAGGTATTTTTTCAACGAAGACATTTTTGTCCAACCTAAATAAACCTAAATTGGCGTCCTAAATTGTGTTCTTTACCTAACACCTAAAGTTCAATATGAAATACCGTTACTTTGTTTTTATTTATTGCGCTATTATTCACAGCGCGTTCGGTTTTCGAACGCACTCTTATTTGAAAAGCTGATATTATTATGAGGGCGGCGTGAAACGCTTGGCTGTATGCTCTCAGTACCTTTGCCTAAAAAAAGCAAAATCCAACGGCGCGTTTACGCCTGCGCTATGAACATGTCAGAATTTTATTGTGAAAAAGTTGGTAAATGAAATAGTAAAAGTTTCTGTCCTCAGACTTTATATAAGATTTTTATTGTTTTGGTTAAATACCACACTGCCCAAGAATATACATATAACGCTGCGCTGCTGGGCCTTAGCGCAACATGTATCTTAAACACTTCAAGGTAGGCTTGCTTACAAAATTTTCACAAATACTTAAAATCTGAATGTACATGAGCGTTTCTAAAAAAGTTTGTACATTTGGCGGACAGCATAGGCTAATTTGAAATTAATACTTTTCGATATTATTTTAAGCGCATATTATTACCTGGTTCTTAAAGATTCTAGATAATGTATTTTTTAGAGATTCGAACTACAAAATAAGCTGTAAAGTTAAATCTACTGAGTCGGGGCAGTCGATAATTCCTATTTTGTTACTAAGATTCAATTAAGTAAATAGAAACCACACACATTATTTAGTTGGTTTTATTGAAGAAATAAGGTAGCAATAATAAAATTGTGTACGTTTTTAATGCTAATTCTTTACTCTTTTAAGGTAATCACAAAATAATAAAGATATTCACTCCTTTTTGTTACCATTTGGTCAAACGTACCCTGAAAATTTACAATATAATGCTTATTTTTAAAGTTAGGTTAATATTTTTTGGAAATTATCATAATTAAATTGCTAAATATTCGTCTGGAATATTTAAAATATATATATTTTAACAAATATAAACAAATATGAACAAAACTTCGTATTTTTTTACGGGACAGTAACAATAAGAGGAACATTGGTAACAAATTAGGAACTCTTAGGCACAGTATTCATTAGTCAGGTTTCAATATTATAATCACTACATACATTTTTTAAAAGATAGAGTGATTAAATACCATAAATTTTTGATATCTACGTTTATATTAAATATCTACGTTAAATAAAATACACAAATACTGTCAAATAAAAATAAAAATACCTCTCATGTATATAAATAAAGTCATTTTCAAATAGTCTACACACTGCCTTAGGAATTCTTTTTTGTTACTCTCATTTCCTAGCCATACGTTACCATTAAAAAGTAACAAAAAAGGAAGTAACCAATGGTGGAAAATATGGTGCCCGGCACATTTAAAAAATTCGTGAAACCAAATATAACGTACTATTTGAACGAAGAATTTAAGAATATGAATCTTGATAAAGTGTTTATAAATAGAATTTAGTTCAAAGTAATAAAAAAACAAAATTTACCCAGGTTTTTCCAGTAACAAAAGAGGACTTTTATTTCAGGTTTTACCATCGACTCACTTTATCAACTCGCAGTTTTGATTTTTGAAAGGTGACTGTTTATTATTAAGGTGGCTATATGATGCTAGTGTTACCAGCATCCTATAAAGAATCTACAAATTTTTGTAAGAAATACCTTTTGGGACGAAAATGCGGTAACAAAAACTGGAATCAAAATTGGAACTTTTTCTGGGACAAACTTTAATCGTTAATTTTCAATATTATTTCTTAGACAAGGATATGAAAACAATGTAGAAAGTAATTGCTTGAGCCTATAATAAGTTAATAAAACACACCACGGAATCGAGAACGTAAAACTGATTTCAAAAATCGATATTTTAGGTTCGAAATTTACAATGGGACATTTACCTTTTCATACAAACTTCACTGAACGATTATTTTAAAAAAATATTTTTTAAATGATCAAATACATATACATTTAAGACAGTTAATTTATATTTAAGATAATGAAACGAATTTTATGCTCAATAACTCAAATAAAATACACAGTGGCCTGGTGATTAAAGAAAATAATAAATCTGCACAGGACACCTACAAACGACAAATGTACAAACTTTTTTAGAAACGCTCACATGATAGTACCTATTCGAGAAAACTATTTGAATGTGTCTGTTTCAGGATTAGTACATATTATTGCAAGGGTATAATAATAATAATTTTGATATCGAGAATAGCTATAAAGTATCACAAAATACACACGCGGACGAAGTCGCGGGCAACAGCTAGTAAGTAATAGTCCTAAAGGCCATCATTTAGCATGTCTGTGGGTGTATGGGTTGCTAGACGCATCTTCTATAACATGATTCCTATGCCCGTTCCCTCGGGCTTTTACCATAATGCGCGGAAAGAGAAGCAACTGGTATATTTATGTCCTACTAGCTGTTGCCAGCGACTTCGTCTGCAAAGAATTCGTTTATCGCTATCCCGCGGGAACTACACAATTTTCCGGGATAAAAAGTAGCCTATGTGCTATTCCAGACTTTTCTCTATCTATGTGCCGAATTTCATTCTGATCCGTTGGGCCGTTTTGGCGTGATTGAGTAACAAACAAACAAACATCCATCCATCCATCCATCCATCCATCCATACTTTCGCATTTATAATATTAGTTAGATATTTTTTCTTTACTCCCAAACCGCATGAAAGTAATTCCTGTTCTTTAGTGCCAGTTTTCTATGATCCCCTCTCTATTTCTTACCACGGATCAGACAGAGACGACATCATAGATAACTGACACTTAAGATAACAGGAACTGTACAGAGTGGTGGGAGAGGCCCTAAAAGCCACATATAGACATACACGCTGCTCGGCTACTCCGAAATTCAATTTTCGAAGTTCTCATCTCACCATCCCTCTCACTCTCAAATTAATGACCTATAGTGTGGGTGAGCTGGGGATATGTGCCCAAAATTGTGTTGTTATTGTGTGTACATGCTCTTATAGTTGTGTGTCTTGCAAAATGAATAAATGTCTTCTTTCTTTCTTTCAAAAAAAGGTGAGAATGCGCGCCTGTACGATGGATGACAGACGCTGCTTAGTGTTGAGCTCCTGCAAAATGGACACATTGGTGCGGAAATCCGTTCATGACACTCCGAGTAGCCTTCGCCAGCACCACATCTCAAAAGCGTCAATCCGCTTCTTTTTTGGGCAACTATCCCGGCGTGATGATGAATCCATTCAGCGGCTGGTGGCTCAGGGTCGAGTTGAAGGTAGGTACTCGAGCACGCGGAAGGTCGCCTATGAGATGGACCGATAAGTCAAAGCAACCGTGGACGGTACCGTGCACACATGTACCAGGAGGGCAGCTGTCAAGGACGAGTGGCGGCGTATTGTGAGGCGGGTCACGAGTACAGAAGTGACGACCACGACCACTCTGTCAAGAGTGTAACGAAGAAGAAGAAGAAGAAGAGTGTGAGTGGAACAGCACGAAACGAACTTTGAAAATCTGCTTTCAAAGTACAAGGGATGCATTGAACTTATGTCTTCTACAGCAGAGATCCAAAGTTAGTAGATTCACTAGTCATCCTGATCTTAAAAATGAAATTGGTCTTCGCTCAAAGAAGGATTTGATTATAAGTGCACCGGATGACGATAAATACCTACCTAGTTATCTATATTTTATCTATAGGACAATCAACCTTTGAGCACCCACCTACATACATATAATCTAACTAATATTAAAAATGCGAAAGTATGGATGGATGGATGGATGGATGTTTGTTTGTTACTCAATCACGCCAGAACGGCCCAACGGATCTGGATGAAATTTGGCACATAGATAGAAAAAAATCTGGAATAGCACATAGGCTACTTTATATCCCGGAAAATTGCGTAGTTCCCGCGGGATAGCGATAAACGAATTCTTTGCAGACGAAGTCGCTGTCAACAGCTAGTATGATATAATTCATGCAGTAGATACAGAGATATAGTATTCGGCAGTGTTTCATCATGACTTTTTAGAACTGGCCTTATCATGAAGTCTTAAATGCGATTCAATTCTGACTCAGTTCAGGTTTTAGCTGTCATATTTAGTATGGTTCTGACAGCGAGCGGACCTAAACTGAATCGGAATTGAATCACATTAAGACGTCATGTTAAGCCCCCAGGCCTTATAATTTGGCAGGCGAACGATGTTGACTTTTTTAACTTTGCGATATTTTATAAGTAACTACTTAACTATTAATTTTACACTCCATACAAGTGTCGCAACGGTTTATGAGTAGAATTCATTATTTGGGTCTCTTTGGCGGGGGGACTGAGGCGCGACGCGGGGATGTAGCGCGCCACTTGACGCGAATGCATTCTATTGGTTCGTTCAGTCGCTTCCCGCTCCCGAGCGCCGTTCACACGTCTCGCGTATTTAAAGAACCGTTTACACCTGCGCAAACACCCCCACCGCTTTTGCCGAGCGCTCATAAACCGTTGCGACACTATGGGCCTGTCTCACCACTCCTTAACTGTTAGTCATCTATGATTCCGTCTCTATTTATTACTACGAAACAGACAGAGACGTCGTCATAGATAATTGACAGTTAAGGAGTTGTGAGACAGGCCCTTATACTGCAAAAAATAACATTACCTACTACGTAAGTAACACCATATAACTGAATACGACTCCCTGAGCTATGTACACTTTTGAACTTCTAATGTAACGTTAATTAGAACTACATCTATGTTCGACCTGCTGTGGTATTTCGTCTAAGCTGCCTACCCTTGGGTTTGCAACCTTGATTGGCAACGCACCGGATGCCCTTCTGCTGTTGGAGTTACCAACAGGTGTTGATAATTATACAGTGTGTAAATTTCATACGGGCATATATTTTATCCAGGTGTAGTTAACGATCGTACAAATCATGTGAGAATGATATTTTGTTAGTAAGTTTTATTATTGAAGCTTAATTAATTTTCAATAAACATTTTAACTAGAAAAAGCGTAATTAATTAGGAATACAAATTCATTTGAAATAATTAAATGCGTTTGTTAGTCGCGCACTCGAAAACGGCTGGGCCGATTTCGCAATAGTAGATTGTTTAACAAGGGAGGAAAAGAACCAATATCACACGAGGTAACTTGGCACCCGAGCATGCGAGGGTGCCAATATTTCGAGTGTGATATTGGTGTTTTTCCCGAGTTAAACACTCTACTTTTCATTTCGACTACAAGGAAAGTAAAAAAATATACATAAGTATATGAGAAAAAATGTATTAAATAAAAAATTAACTACAATTAATTCAGACATTTGTGCAGTTCCTAAAGGAAAACGTCACGTTTTTCCAGGAATATTTACTCATTTTTTATTTATATTTTTATGTAAAGTTTTACCAAATGAAGAATGCTTTCGCGCCAAATTCGAGCTCGGTTTTTCTAAACTAGTTGCATTGGCAGCAAATCAAGTTTTTTTTAAAACAGGTCAATGTGGTTATTGACAATTATTTCAATATTTACCCATAAACAACATTTAAAATGTTTTATATAATGATTAGAGAAAAACTGTAGATAAAGTAGGTATTTTAGTCAGTTGAACCGCGAGTTAAGCGGAATAAAGATGGCTGTGTGGACATATATACCATTGTCATTTACAATGTATTTTTTTCTTTTTTTTTCTAAGACAGCATTAAATCTACATAATGTCTGTATAAAAATAAAGTAATGTAAATAAATTAATAAAAATAATATTTGACTAAATAGCGTTATAAAATTTATAATCATTATTACATACTTAATTAAGAAAAAAACATGGATATGTCGTAATGCTTGGCTGAATGCGTATGTGTTTCATTGACTGCCAATGCCTTTATTTTTTTTAATTCATATCTACCCTTGGGAAGAAAATAATAGTTATCCTCCTGTATGTCAGATATGATTTGCCTCACTTTCCGAGTATGAGAGATGAAAATTCTTTTTTTGTTGTGTTCGTTATTGATGTCAGAAGGTTCTTATAAAATAAAAATTCGAAAAAATGGAAAAAGCTGGGACGGGGCGAAGCAGCGGGCAACAGCTAGTTTGAAGTAAATGGTATGACGTTTATAGGTGCCGATGTAGTGCAAAACGATTTTCCAAGATATGTTTCGTTGAATCCTATGCGGTTTTCAACTTTAATTCCATCTAAATAAGGTTCTTATTTATAAAACAATTTAATCTGACAGCTGCATTCAATAAAAACTGGATAAAATGCAACGAAATATCATGAAAAAACTTTATGCTACATTATGCATGTACATACTTCAAATTAATCGACGCATTTGTGTGATGCATTGCTAAATTAAAAAGTAATTTTTTTTTAATAATGTTGCTGTTACATATATGTTTTACGTTAATTAGTGTGTATATTATCAGTTGTCAAATTATATGCCCGTATGAAATTTACAAACTGTATAAAAATGCATGGTATCAATGTGAGCTAATACTCTAAGTTTAGCCTATCTGAGTGGATTAACTGCAATAAAACCCAACAGATATATTAGTACATAAAGATTACAAAGACTATAAAAGAAGTTTGCATGCAAACAGAACATTATTTTACGGTCAAAAACGAAATCACCATGTCCTTCTTTGGCAAGCAGTTCAAGAAAGTGAAGGTTGAGAATGGGCCAGAGTTCTTTGAGCAACTAAGTGAGTAGCTGAACGCTCGTACGGATTTGATATTTGGAAAGGGAATTGAGGATTGAGGAGCACTGGTGTAGCAGACACTAAGGGACGTGCTACAATCCATGATCTGCATCATCTATTTTAAAACGTTTACCAGAAAATATGGCGTGGCCAGGCCACATTACAAACCTATACTCAGATAGCGGCGAGAATACTTTCAAAAGGCGAACTGCAAAAGATTGCAGATCAGTGATTTTTGGAATTTTGTCCTTTACTAGTTGTTAGGCCCTACTTCTTGCCAAGTTTTAAACTCTTTAATGGGATATACTTCTCAGCCAAATTTTGGTGTGAGAATACACCTTCAAAAGGTTATGTGTCTAATCTCATAGCAATAAAGCAACAAAAAAAAAACAAGTAAATCCAATGTCTATGATCATAATTATTTGTAATTTTCCGCTGTTGGCGAGAAATAATGGCGAGCCAATTTTGCATAAGCTTCTATTTCTAATCTCTGTCTTCTTGCTAACATAAATCAAATCATGAATGCAGTATCCACTAAAACCACAACCTTTAATCAAATCCCTTATCAATTTCCAGAGCTCTCCGACCATCTCCTTGGGCTCCTCCGTCAAAAGGAATCCGTCACAACTTTCACCAAGACCAGTGACAGCACCCTTCAATACGTGGTCAAAGCTGGTGGCAGCACAGTCTTGGACCAGAACATCGATCTTGGCAAGGAAGTAGACTTCACCACCCCCGATGGCATCGTTACCAAAACGTTCTTCGCCCTGGAAGGAGATGTATTGAAGTCTTACATGAAGTTCCCAGGAGGCGCGACCGTTCATATGGACAGGACCTTCGATGCTGCTAGCATGAAACTGGTAAGTGGTTTAGTATTTGCATCTTCCCAATTTAAAGACTGTTTTACATTTAGTTAACTAATAGAGAGGCATTTCTTGGCGGTGTATAAATAAATGCTTGAAGCAAACCCCACTCCTCGAGCAGGGGCCTTACCATGACGTCCTAATTTCGGCTCAGTTCAAGTTTTAGCTGTCACTTTTAGTATAGATCCGACAGTGAGCGAACCTAAACTGAATCGCATTAAGACGTCATGGTAAGGCCCCAGAAGAGGCAAGAAGTAAGCGGTTATGTGATTACCTAAGTGAGATCCTCTCTTCTACAGTAGCATTCTCTCTGCTAAGTACTTACTTGTCTACAGCAGACTAGTAACTTAGACAGAGGGAGTGGAGGGGAGCTGGACTCACTAAGTCATCGGCGCTTATATTATCCACTCTACCTTTTGATTTGATTTTGATAAGAAAATTAACAGATATTAGTAAAACGGACTGTACTAATGTATACCTATAATTACTCATATCTTACGCGCGTATCTTGATTTCTATAGCTTTTTAATAATATCTCACGTTACATTTCGTTTTAAGTATAGTAAAGTTTGACCGTATTGCACTGATTGTTTTGTACTGATTTATGGTGTTCAATAAAGACTATTTGTATTGTATTGTATTGTATTGTATTGTATTGTAGGTGGTGCTAGTGGCCGCCTATTGTTACCTTTTATTACTTCTGTATACCTTTCATTCTGTTTTGATTGTTATAATGTGGTGTTCAATAAAGAATTATTGTATTGTATTGTCCGGGCCATGTTCACGAATATCGCTATCATTAATTGTAGCATTATTCAGAGGCTATAAATTACAAAAAAATAATACAAAGTACCTACTCTGTATATCAACGTTTGTTATCGTAGTCGGGTTAAATTTATTGTTTTATTATTTTTGATATCAATGACTGCAATTTTTTATCAGTATCACCTACCTGTAGACTTACCTTTATTAGTTAATTTCAATTGAAACGAGCTTGGTACTGGCGCGCAAAATCATCGGTCATTTTTGTAGGTACTACTGTATACTTTTGCTCTCGAAAATTGTGGGATGAACGAATAGATCCTGATAGTACGATCAATCTAATCTAATTAAATGTAATCTAATCCATTCATCATCAATCTCAATTATTTCAATATATTCAAGCAGCAATCGCCGCAGTGGTTTTTTTTTTTTTTTTCAGGGCTATTCACAAAGAGAATATAATCACTTCGGTATTATTCAATCATATCCACTTTATTAGTACCTACCCAAGTTAATCATTTGGTCACTAGGTGACCAGTGGCCTTTGTACCTACCGTAAACCAGGGAGACTGATAAATTTGGGACTACTTTGATAGTTTTCAAATTGCTATAAAATCGATATTGTCCACATGCGGTGAAAGTTTGGCTTTTGGCTTGTACACGAAAAGAAGATCGATGAATTTCGTCAATGCATCTACATACTTTTTAAAGTCGCCCTGTGAACCAAAGTCAAAGGTTTACGGAACGTTACCCAGCCATAAAGATTGCGGTTAATTTTGGCTTCGTAGAGCGTTGTCTCGCTTTAACTTACGAGACGCCAATTGTCTCTTTCCAAAGACCGAAGTGCAATCTTTATGGCCGGGTAGGTAGGTACTGTACATAAATGAATCTTGGTGACGGTGGTAAAGATGTACTCGTACGTATATAAAAATTAAAAGCAACAGGATCTCACGTTTGCGATATATTTTGTTCTCAGGAACTCTACGTCGACGGCAGCCCAACAAGAGCGACTGTTTTCTACGACGCTGTGTAATTTGACTATTCGAACAGTATTCCTATTTATTATATAGTTTTATGATGTTAATACACATTTGTTATTTAAATAAGCGTTTTCTTGGATACGTCTAAAGAAGAGAACCCAAATCGAAGTCTGCCCTTTTTTGAATTCCTGATAAAGTAGTAACGTGGCCTTTAGGCACAGAATATGCTTTAGGTCATGTTACCCCAGGGTTATGTCTACCACGTAAAGGAAAAAAACATCATTTATGTGGGTACATAAATAATGTTTTTTTCCTGAAAATATGGATGTAGTTTTGAACTAAAAATATCATGCCTCATGATTCATGCGTTTAGATTATAAAACTTATCAGATGACTTTACGAGTAAAGTTCGATGGCATCTGTGTCATCCTGTAGACAAATTTTGTACGCATGTGCTGTTGTATATTTCCGGGAAATTTGTAAATTATCTCTAATGTTGCCAGCAATAATCCGGAATAATGCCAGAGGAGGAATTTTGTCTTCTTCTACTTCAGTTAATCATGAAAGGCTCCGTCACTAAAGTTTTTACCTATCACAAATATACAGGAGCGACCACACCGCCGCGTATACGCGTAGGCTTCTCACCGTTTCTTCATAGGTAAATCTTTTACGAACCGGCGGTGTGGTCGGACCTTTAGTCCATGATCCCTTACGCACTATAAGTAGTTATTTTATTACGATTGTCAAAGGTTATGATAATGACAATAACGGAGTTTGTACTTAACTATTTTTAAAAAGTCCCGGCAGGTTTCTCACCCTTTTGAAAAGTCTACATACCTACTTAATTATTTGGTTAAGAGGTACGGAATGAAAAGTGTAGAGGAGTTTTAAGTCCGGACATTCGGTGTTTGTTCAAAATTTGAGCCACTAAAATAAATACCTAAACGAATCGAACCAGTTAAAGGAGTGTGACCAATCAAAACACGACACGTTAATATTTAACTGTAGAAATCACATACAAAAACTGAAAAGTGAACTCATAGCGATAATACGACTAGGTACTTCCTGTGAACTTTGACGGAATAGTAATAAGACGGAAAATTGATTACATCCACACCTAAATTCGACTTTCTTTGCTAACTCGACGAGACACCCGGACTTCTGCACCTTTATCAGATACGATATCGTTCAGATTAAAATGTAGGGTATAAATACAAACATTTGAAGTTTGATGACCATTGTAGTAATAACAGCAATAAACCAAAATGTCGTTCTACGGTAAGAAATTCAAGAAGGCCAAGTTCGATAAGGTGTTGGAGCTGATGGACGCTATGGGTAAGAAGACTTTTAAAAGTACAGTTTAAATTTTACTTGATCATCTTGAAGAAAATTAAGTTGAGATTAAGACAGAAAACGATGATTTGGTATATAGGTGGATGACTCAATCATTTTTTTAGTGAGGCTAATTTAGAAGACAACAAAGTTGTTGAATGAACCTGCAAGTGTAACAAAACTTTTCCAGTATCTACCTATTTACATTGATAATTACTTTTTAATTTGCGATAAGAGTTTAATAATCGCATAAGTTATCGTTTTGTTCATTTCTAGAAAGTATTTTCTTCGAACCTGATACGAACTGGTAGGATAAAGATCATGGTCACGACATTTTCCATCGTTTCCATTTTCAAATATTTTGAAATTGCTAACTTTAACGACATCGTGTTAATCCTATGAATTATCAAACTTACAGAGGTCACAGAGAAGACCCGGAGCCTCCTAAAGCAGTCAGAATCCATCACAACCTTCAAAGACAACGGCGACAACACCATCCAGTATTTGGTCACCTTGGGAGACAATGAGATCATCAATCAGACCATCAACCTCGGTGAAGAGAAAGACTTCAAGACTCCTGAAGATATCGTCACCAAAGTTACCTTCAGCCTTGAGGGTGGGAAACTGAAGTCAGTGATGAAGTTCCCTGACGGAAAAGTCTTGCATATGGACAGGGAGTTTGACGACAACACCATGACACTCGTAAGTTTGGTTAAATGTTCTTATTTAATCATTAATTAGTCAAGGAGCCTTACCATGACGTCCTAATTCCGACTCAGTTCAAGTTTTAGCTGTCACTTTTAGTATGAATCTAGCAGCGTGCGAACCTAAACTGAATCGCATTAAGACGTCATGGCCCCTGTCATTGACCTGAACTAATGCTTACAAGGGTGTATACAATCATATATGTTGGAATATGATTGTATAAAATAGAAAGAGAGCTAGATACTTCAAGTCTGTTAATCCAGAATGTTTTCGTTGACGTTTTAGAGACCAGAGGTCTTACTATGCGACGTCTTAATGCGATTCGAATAGGCTCCGAAACTACTGGACCGATTTGAAAAATTCTTTCAAATTTAGAATCCTACATTATCCCTGATGAACATAGGCTATATTTGATTCTGCGCGGACGAAGTCGCGGGCAACTGCTAGTTATTTATAAAGTTAATTCATTAGTCGGTCTTAGTAACTAATTCCAATTTTGAATTTCTTTTATTCGAATGGTCTAATGTTGTTTTTTTTTTCAGTACATCTGGTTGGAGGGCGTTGACATCAAGGCCAGTGTGACTTACGAGGCTGTCTGAATAATTTTAAGCTACTTTTAATGTAATAATTTAAGTATTTATTAATTTAAGAGTACAAGAGTGTTCTCAAAATCTCAGTCTTGGAATTCTAATAAAATCAATTTTTTTACCAAATGATGTTATTGTTATACTTTCTTAGTAAACTTATCCCTATTTTTTGCTACTCTTAGGGGTCTGTTTCACCACTACTTAACTGTTAGTTATCTATGATGACGTCTCTGTCTGTTTCGTAGTAATAAATAGAGACTGACAGTTAAGGAGTGGTGAAACATGCCCTTAGTAGAGACAGTTGTCTTTTCAAACTTAGAAGTCGTTACACTAATTGTGGTCAACGTTGATGATCTGAATCTTTACGTTCACTTCTTTAAAAATTGTGTGATGGTCTCACTTGCCTTCCACACTGCATTGCTGGAGTTCATAGTGTGCAATAGAGACCGTTGTTGTGTTGCCCACTCTCACATCAGTGCATCTAGACTAGTGATATAGGTAGCTCCGAAGCGTATGGATGTCGACAAACGCTTGCTAATAATAAAAGTTACGTTAGATCACATTTGAAAATGCGATACGTAGCCAATACCAAGCCAATCGGTGGTGATTTTAGTCGTTTAAGTATAATGAACAGAATGGTCACTGGTCATCGACAATTGTCACGTTGAAATCAAAAAATCCACGTCTCGCTGCTCCCGTTGTGCCCCGCAACTAATCATCTCCAGCTTAATATGTCCCACTGCTGCGCACATGCCTCTCATGGGGGCTTCACGACGGCCCAATTGGTCTATTCTAAACGTCTCCGATCCTTAAACAACACTACCGTGAAATCGCTGCCTTATGCAGACAATAGTAACTAGAAATGTCTCGCGGCGTCACACGAGTCAGGCCCTATTTTACCAACGCGACAATAGTCTCTGAAAGTGACATTTCTGTTTACATTACGAACTCGTCAAAAATCCACGCCGGTTGTCTTCATATTGACTATGCAATATGCATTACGTTTCGAATATGCATTCGTTTTCGAGATTTTGGAATAGAGGGGCATGGTCTTCCGCGTTTTAGCGTCGGTCGTTTAAGTCGCCAAATGGCGAGACCTTTGAGGGAAACTGCACGCTTTGAACATCAACCAATGCAGGAAGCATTAATTACACAGATAGAAACAGATTGTATATGTATAACACTGTTTTTGGTAAATCTATGAAAATATTTATTTTTATTGATTTATTACACACTTTTCCTACACAAACTTATTTGTACTGATTCCTGTCCAACGCGTTTGATGCAAGGATGTGAAGGGTTTGACTGAAAATCAGCGCTGTAGCAGGCACCTACTGATGCAGCAATGCTGAGTCGAATTTCTTTTCGGCATAATCAACTCAGTATTTTTTTGTATTAGTTTAAGAGTCTGTGTATTTTTTGATGTCGAATAAACCTAAGTCCATGTCTATGTCTAGTTAAGCACGAATAAAATAGGAGTGCTAGAACTTATATGACATTGAGAAGGCATGGTTGGATTACTTGGGTTGGAATAATGCAATTTGACTATGAAATAGAATAATTTTAATTCAGATAACAATTATACGACTACATGAGAAAGTGTTCCATAGAATGGATGCTCCTATGATATTATAAGACTTAAACAGCCTCGTAGTGCGTAATGCCTTTTACAGATTCATGGCCCTCACCCCACACGATCTGAAAATAAAAAAGTATTATACTCAATATACAAATCTATTTCTTTAGCCGTCCTCAAATTGCTGTAAAGTTTGACAAGTAAGACAACCAGACATAAATATAAGGGTTCCTTTCTCCTTTTCAGGTACGGGAAACTAAAAATGGCTCTCTCCATTCGACAATTTCACCAGTGTCAAAGTAAAAGACAGTTTTAAAGCATATTGGCCAATTTAGAAGAAAGAAAGAAAGAAAAAGGTTTATTTGGTGCAATATAAAACAAAAACCGTACAAAAATAACCATGAAATGAAAACACACACCAAAATGGTTGCCGCTCAGCATGTGTCAGACAAAGGCACCTATGTCTGACGCTGGTTTTCAGGGCAACCAAAAACAAAAAACAAAACAAACAAAAACTTACAGCTAAGTTACTATTACCTACTAAAAAACATTTACTACTACTCTTCCCCTGCCAGGCTAAGGCAATGGTCAATGGCTCAGAATGTGCCCGGAAATCTAACTAATATTATAAATAGAATACAAGAAGCTTCACTTTTATTTTAAATAGAATATTTACCGCATGATATATGAAAAATACAATATTTAACGTATATTATAAATGCGAAAATATGGATGGATGGATGTTTGTTTGTTACTCAATCACGCTAGAATGGCCCAACAGATCTGGATGAAATTCGACAAATAGATAGAGAAAAGTCTGAAATAGAACATAGGGAAATTCCCGCGGGATAGCGATAAACGAATTCTTTGCAGACGCATTCGCAGACAACAGCTAGTCATTAAATGATGCCCAGGGTGAACCGGACCAAGCACTGCTTTTTCCCCTGGACGGAACCAAAAACGACCTGCAGCTCTTGACCTCTCGCGAAGGTAACTAGACTCACGTCCACGAAATAGATATACCTACTGGTATATCTATTTAGGCATAAAATGTCAATCATTTAAATAGTTATTTCCAAGCTGGTCTGGGAGCAAAGGAAAATCTAAGAAATTTCATTTGCTTCTCGTCGCGCGCAGATGGTAAAATCCCATCGAAGGAATGGGCGACCTTAGGAATCTTGTTATAGGCGATGCCGCTACCCCTTCTATTTATACGCCCACAATCATGCTAAACGTGGCCTTTAGGTCTTTTAATTTACCTTGGGAAATATCTACCCCTTAAGGGAAGACGTGATTTATGTCGCCATTTCACTTTTGCGAAGACACACTCAACACTGATGATCTATTTTTCATGTCTGTCTTTTTGTTTCTTTTCTATAAAGTTGTGTGTATGCTCTTATATTTGTGTGTCTTGCAAAAAGTAATAAATGTATTCTTTCTTTATTTCTTTATGTATCTATACTTACGAGTTTCATGGTGTTGCCCTCAAAGACTCTGTGCAAGTTCAGTTTCTTGCCATCTGGGAAGGTCATGACTGATTCCAAAGTGTTACCCTTCAGTTCAGAGTGTATTTTGGTGGCAATGCCGTCGGGGGTTGTGAAGTCAGAGGTGGTTCCTAGCACCATTTTTTGGCTGAAGACTTCGACGTCACCCTTGTAGGTTGTGTGTTGGATGGAACCGTCATCGTTCTTGGTAACTGCCGATTGGGTGTCCATGTTCTTGACTAAGAGCCGGGTCTTCTCTGGGACATCTGTAATTCGGAAAATGAGACTCATAAATTACAGAACTTGAAAGTCATTTTTGCGTTAACCTATTAGGTAGGCCATACTTTTTGAGCAGCAAGCAAATTTGTGATTCACAGACTCCTTCCGCTGAGCTGTGACCTAGGAAGCAGTCCACGACAAGATTTAGAATCTATCCTACGTCAAACGTACCTACGCACCGTATTTATAATGTAGACTATACTAA
Organism: Pandemis heparana; assembly: GCA_963854515.1. Taxonomy (NCBI): domain Eukaryota; kingdom Metazoa; phylum Arthropoda; class Insecta; order Lepidoptera; family Tortricidae; genus Pandemis; species Pandemis heparana. Next base: position 6,255,408 of record OY978022.1, on the reverse strand, counting down.
AAAATAATTGTTTGTATTCTCTATTTGTGTGTATTTCAAAAGAGAATAAATGTCTTCTTTCTTTCTTTCTTTACACCGCATGGTTAAGTTTAGTCTGTGAGTGTATGTGACTGATTGTGACTAGTTATTATATTTTCCGGTTTTCGATTTTTAACCTCCGATACAAAAAGAGGGGTGTTATAAGTTATAAATTTGATGTCGATGCTGTGTGTGTGTGTGTCTGTCCTATCTGTGTCATCGTAGCTCTCCAGTGGATGGACCGATTTAAACGCAATTTTTTTCATTCGGTTGATCTTAGCCATTTTTAGGGTTCCGTAGCCAAATGGCAAAATCGGAACCCTTATAGATTCGTCATGTCTGTCTGTCTGTCCGTCCGTATGACACAGCCACTTTTTTCCGAAACTATAAGAGCTATATTGTTGAAACTAGGTAAGTAGATGTATTCTGTGAACCGCATTAAGATTTTCGTACAAAAATAGAAAAAAAAAACTAATAATTTTGGGGTTCCCCATACTATACTATTGTATGTATGTATGTAAACTCTTTATTGTGCAAAATAAACAAGACAAATACAATTGACAAACAATGAGATACATGCACAAAGGCGGACTTATCCCTTTAAGGGATCTCTTCCAGTCAACCTTTGAGTGGATGAAAGGAGTATTACATTAGGGATGGACGAGTGAGTTTAAAATTGCAAACACTGAGAGCCACAATACATAACTTTACCGAATATAATACATAAACTCATAAAACCTAAACATCAATAAACTACTTTATACTACCTATAATATATACCTATCAATAAAATATAATACATAAAATAAATAAAGAGCACACTAAACAAATACTATTGTATTTGTCTTGTTTATTTTGCACAATAAAGAGTTTACATACACATACATACATACTTAGAACTGAAACTCAAATTTTATTTTTCATCAAACCCATACGTGTGTGGTATCTATAGATAGGTCTTCAAAATTGATGTTGAGGTTTCTAATACCATTTTTTTTCTTAACTGAGTAGTTTGCGCGAGAAACACTTCCAAAGTGGTAAAATGTGTCCCCCCTCCCCATAACTGCTAAAATAAGAGAATGACAAAACTAAAAAAAATATATAATGTACATTACTATGCAAACTTCCACCCAAAATTGGTTTGGACGAGATCTAGTAAGTAGTTTTATCTACGTAAAACCAATATAAAATGACCTCAGACTGCCTACATTTTGCTTAAGAGCAGGGCTCTGCTAAGATTGGATTTTATAATAACTTGGCAAATTTGTACGGAACCCTCAGTGCGCGAGTCCGACTCGCACTTGGCCGGTTTTTGGTAAAAATCGGTAAATTAGTAGTTTGAGTTTGAGAATCTAGCTTTTTTTTCAAAATGATGTAAGGCATTTTTGGCATAAAATTGAATATTTTTTATTTACATAATCACCTAAGTACTCGATTAATGTGTGGGGGGTTTTGTAATTTTTTTAATTTCATATTTAAGTATTTAGCTTTTAGCCAGTTTTCTCGTGACCACGACCACTGCATCGTGGCAGAATCGGCAAGGCGATTTATAAAATAAACTAGGTATTAGGTACGTGATAAAGACCCAAGTGGAGTCATTGTTATGCATTTTATAAATTATCAAACATCCGATAACTCATTAAGTAACGAATGCGGATTATAAGTTATTATGTTGCATTCACCTTTAATTATTTTTCAGCTTGATTGATGGTACTCGTTGAGTTTGGTACAGATTAAATAAAACTTGATCAAGATTAATGCTGCGATAACGATTACAGTTAGGTAATAACTATCTCCTGAAAAATACTAACACATTAACGATAAGTTAAAATCATTAAGTACCTACGTTCAGTTTCGATAAACATCAATCATTGATTAAGAAAGATACTAAAAAAACCGATACCTAGATCAAGTCTTCTAAATGATAAGAACCGTGTTAAATATTATATATAAATTAAAAAGATTTGCATTAGCAAATTCAGTTTTTAGGGTCCAAAACCCCAAAAAGAAACGCATTTATTCCTATCTCCGTTGTCTGTCCGTCCGTCTGTCCCAGCCATTTTTTTGCTAATTTAGCTAAATCGAATAACATGAAAATTGGTACACACATACACTTCTGTAACCTGGAGCCTTACCAAGACGTCCTAATTCCGACTCAGTTCAAGTTTTAGCTGTCACTTTTAGTATGGATCTGACAGCGAGCGAACCTAAACTGAATCGCATTAAGACGTTATGGTAAGGCCCCTAAATTCAGTCAAACTCAAACGCTTGAATGCTTGCTCCTTATAATAAATAAGGAGGTTTTAGAGTCGTGAAATAATATTTTTGTTTGATAAGGTCAAATTTTGCATTGGGTTCTCTTAAGATATGGTAAAGCATAATGCATGGCAATGCGAGAACAGTCAACATAAAATACAGCCAGAAAATCACTGATACCCATGTCTGAATAGCGACCACCATCGCATTCTGAAAGCAGTGCTTGCGCCATTTCACCAGTTGTTTTAAATAGGCATCACATCTTAGCTCTCTAGGCTGGGACGGATATGCAATCCGAGATACAGTAAAGAAGAGTGTTCATGGGTGGAGATTCTCACTTGCTAACCAGGTGACCAACTTGCCTGTTTGCAACACTAATTATTTAAAAATACCTACCTATATAATTTTAAACACTCACTTAGTGCGTCCAAAAGCTCGTCCACATTTTCCAGCCTGACCTTCTTGAATTTCTTCCCGTAGAACGACATTATGATTTAATTGGCTCAATTAACACTTAATCACTGCAATGGTTAAAAAATATCTAATTGGGTTATATATACCGCGTTTATCTGCCCTATTATCAGATAAGCTACCGACTCGATACCTACTTACTTAACTTCATTTGCTATAAATTATTACACCGTCATTCAGTAATCTTCTGATTTATAACAATTTTATAAATTCGCGGCCACCGAAGAACCGCTGACCGCTCGTAACTAGGCTGTGAACCGAATTCCATGAATTTCGATGTCTATAATTAGTGCCATGTTAATTTCCTATCCACCCTTCTCACATTTTTTCATCCTTAATTCACTTACACAAGCCTAATCGTATGTGTACATAGGAAAGTAGATTAGCAATCAGATAGGTTTCACCACTCCTTGCCTGTCAGTCATCTATGATGACGTCTCTGTCTGTTTCGTAGTAATAAATAGAGACGGAATCATAGATAACTGACAGTTAAGGAGTGGTACGACAGGCCCTAAGGCTCTCAATTTTGCTGTATAACTGTACTCGCAGAATATTCTTGAAGTTTACCTATATCTTACGCACTTACTGTCACACAATTACCTACCCATGACTCACTCACTTATCCGTGCCTCATTTAACTTACGCCTCACTCACTATATAACCCACGCTCCACTTGCTTGTATCAAATTTTGCTCACGCGTCACTCATTAACTCACGCCTGTCTCACCTTATTCACATTTCACTCGCTTACGCCATGCCTTACTCATTTTCTATGACATACTCACTTACTTATATACCTCTCTGTCACTTACCTCAACTCTCAATTCGGTAGGTACTGTTAGTCAGGCTATGTTTTTGGCAAGAACTGTAAATTGCTGAAGATATTTTCTTAGTTTAGTACTTAATAGGTATGTGATTTGTTTTTGAGAACGAAATGATAATCGTTTTAACTACAGTACCTTATCTAGTGCTCGACTTAAGATTAAGTACACACCTTGCTAATTTCGCAATCACACTGAGTATTGAAAAAATAACATGATGCAATTCACACCATGCTCATGTCTTGATTAAATGATCAGCTAGCTTATTACGTAACTCGCTCGCAATCGCCATCGTGTTCATTTTGACATTTCTTGTATGAATGTGACAGCTAGCTGATTCCGATGCCAATTGTCAGCCCATACATGAACTGTCAAAATGAAAACGATGGTGATCGCGAGCGAGTTACGTAATAAGCGTGCAGGCATTTTATACGTGTCATTGTGAATCAGACTTAGGGGTGTGTTTTTTATAGTTTTTTGGCGGACTAAGTAGGTTAATGAGTCTTCTGTTGGTAAATGAGCACCAGCATTAGTAGAGATACCCCCTTTAAAGGGATAACTCCGCCTTTGTGCATGTATCTCAGTGTTTGTCAATTGTATTTGTCTTGTTTATTTTGCACAATAAAGAGTTTACATACAGACATACATACACCCTGGGAAAAACCTTGAACCTTGACAGAAGTGAAAGGGAGAAATAAAAAAATAATTTATTTGCAAGAATACGGTTTGTTACAGGTCGTAAATTTATGTCAGGGCAAGCGTATTCAACCTGCGAGCAAGTTTAGTGTGCAAATTATATAACAAAATGCTAAATTTAAAAGAAATATTATTTATTGTTGCCTCAGATAGTCATTAATAACATTGGTGATGATACCATTAGTCAGCTTATTTTTAATTCAGACACCGTTCGAGAGAGAGAGAGATCGTTCAAAGGTTAACTGGAAGAAATCACTTTTAGGGATAAGTTCGCCTTTGTGCATTTGTGTTTTTCTGTATTCATCTTTTTCACGTGTTTTATATGTAACTAGCTTCTGCCCGCGACTTCGTCTGCGTAGAATTAGCAATTTACATGTCTATGGCTATCCCCCGGGAACTATGCTATATTCCGGGATAAAAAGTAGCCTATGTTTTAATCTGGGGTCCCAGCTATCTTCGTTCCAAATATTATCCAAATCCGTCCAGTCGTTTTAGCGTGAAGAAGGAACAAACATACACACTCACTCACTCACGTCACATCGTCACATCATCACATCGTCACTAACTTTCGCATTTATAATATTAGTAGGATAAAGAGTTATACATACATACATAACATACATACACCTTGGGTTCAGTTAGTAAGTAAGTACCATCGAACAATTTGATGTCTGACCCATCGTAGAACGTTCTCATTCTCACCGTAAACGTTTTCTTGAAAAGCTCCTTCACTACATATACTTCATATCATAAGCCTTCCTACACATACCTACAACTCCGTGGGTCATTTGACTAAATATGCCTCGTGCAACCGTACCGTTAAGAGGCTGACAACACCTAATTTTGTTGAAATTGATGTTATTTAAGCACTTTATTAAGAAAAACTACACACAAAAAAAAAACAAAAAAATATAATGTTAATTTTCATCATATTTCAAACACGCTAGATGGACTCGATACATAATTGAACAAAATCGGCTCGATAGAAAATAATTGACAACATTTCATTTTTATAACACCCGAAAATGTATATATGGTTCGAAAGCATTTTGCCTCTTGATCACTGGAATATGTTTATATAATTTTAATATCGCTAATTATAAAAAATAAAAAATGATTAAAAATATGTCCTAATTTTACCAAAACTACCACATGATAGGTGAAACGCCTTTGCTTTTTTCACGAGAAAAATAAGGGATCATAACTTTGTATTTTTGACAACTTCAAAGTACAAGGGGGGCAACTCTGAAATTCTATTTACGAAGTTCGTTACATACCTTCTCTCTCACTCTCAAGATAATGACTATTAGTATGAGCGGAACAGCACGAAGCAAACCTCGAAAATCGAATATTGGAGAATAGGGCCTGACGTTAAAAATTTAAAATTAACGTCAGTTTTTTTTCTATAGAGAAAAGACAAAGGGATAAGTGTGTATTCTGTGATAGTATCGGAGTTACGCCCTTTTAGAATAAGCACAAATTAATAAATTAATTATAAATTAAATACAAGCCCTAGCGAAAAAATTAAACTGTCAGCATGTTCATCTTTTCAAACAAAATACAGAGAACCATTAAAATTATAGGCTCAGAAATATGGAATGTTGTCAATTGTAAAGATTGGTCTTAAAATCATCATTAAACGGTTCTATGTCTTTATTTTTTCGACGTATGGGTCTGCAATTAAAAACATGAAGTCAACATATTCATACCTACACGGCTAACGAGTCATATTTCACAAATAATCCATACTTTTTTTTATTTCTTCTTATTTGTGACTTATTTGCAAGATTTTAGACGCGCGCCAAGCTGCCAGGATAGTTTCTTCTCTTTCACTCACAGGCACGCGAACCGTATGTGTAAAGAGTGGCGCTGCTCAAGGTCATTTGCTGTTGACAGCGCCTTAAAACCAAAAGTTTCGTCAGCCATTGCCGCTCTCACCTTCGGAGCAACCAGGGATCGCCGTTGACGGATACGTCAAGACGAACATGATGATGACATTTACTGTGAGAGGGTTATACAGTTGATCAGTAATTGACAATATTTCAAATTTCTTTATATTCATAAATCAAAAACCATTTCGAGAGAAACACTCGTAGAACACAAAAAAAATATTTCTGGATTTTTTCGTACAGTATTTTTTGGAAAAATGAACAAAATATGTAAAACAGGAAATGACGTCCAGCGGCCGGTCCAATACTGCCATTATAAAAAACCTTGTCTTCCGGGTTTCCCTTTGACATTTACAACTTTCACAACACAAACACTACTGACAGCTGACGGTTAATTCATTCGCACACCGCTCGGCTTTGTTGCCATCGGGAACACTAGATAACCGTTTGCCGGGCAATAATGATAATATTTTTGCAAGTTTTCATTTAAAATCATATTTTTTGTGAAGTATTCTGTTTGAGTTTGTCAGCTCGTTTTGACGTTCATCGACAGTGACAACTGCATTCACTGTCAAAGTATTTAAGCACAGGTTTTGGCGGTCAATTAATGTAATTATTACAACGATTTTTTAAGTGTACGAAACAAAGCAGTGACGTCATTTCGCTAATACTTGACGTTTGTTACTTACGTCCTTTCTGCTTGAGCAACGATTTAAATGGATTTTTCCACGAAAATACAAGATTTTCACGAATATAAAAAAATATGGGTGTCTTAAATTTGTGCGCTCTTTCCAGCCAGACGATAAAAAGTAGCTCTTAAAAAATTGAAATATTGTCAATTAATTTGTTCGATAGTAGGTAGGTACTTACCTAATTCCAAATCAGTCCGACCATGTAGGACAAAATTCACTTGCAACCACGTCTAATTGATAAGAAAAAGCTTGTAATTAAAAAGGAAATCATCAGATTTGTCGCAACTATAAATTGACAAGCTTTTATCCGCGACTTTACGCAGTTTTTTCTTCTTTCCTAGCGAATAATAAAATAAAAACTCCTTTAGCTGGGTAATAAATGAAATAAATGAACTATATTCAGCCTATACGATTCTTTCCTGAGTCATGGTTCTATTTCATTTAGGAATGTATTTCTATATAGGTATGTATGTACTAAACGTATGTCCAGTACCCATAACACAAGCCTTACGAGACCTTACTTTAGGACTAGATCAATTTGTGTGAATTGATCTCTGATATTTATTTATTATTCCTTAACTAGCTTCTATCCGCGACTTTGTTTGCGTATTATCCATATAAACCTTCCTCTCGAATCACTCTATCTATAAAAAACACCGCATCAAAATCCGTTGCGTAGTTTTAAAGATCTAAGCATACCTACATAGGGACAGACAGACATTGGTGGTGCTTAGCAATGTTTGGTAAAAATCAATCCAGTAGTTTGAAGAATTTGAAATGTTATTTGAAATTTACCATGAGCTTTTCGGTGAAGGAAAACATCGTGAGGAAACCTGCACACAACTGCGAAGCAATTCAATGGTGTGTGTGAAGTTCCCAATCCGCACTGGGCCCGCGTGGGAACTATAGCCCAAGCCCTCTCATTCTGAGAGGAGGCCTGTGCCCAGCAGTGGGACGTATGTAGGCTGGAGAGAGAGAGAGAGTTTGAAGAATATCAGCTCTTTTTTAAAAAAAAATAAGGCATTTTTTGCTAAAAACTAAATTATTTTGGTTAAAAAGAAAATTAATATTATTAAATACTATCGCACTGTACTGTTTAATAAGAAATGATACAAATTATAACGTCAAAAATAAGTGCGTGTGTGAGTGTGTGGTAAGTGTGTGTGTATGCTCTTATATTTGTGTGTCTTGCAAAAAGGAATAAATATCTTCTTACTTTCTTAAATATAATATACCTAAGTACACACTTTCACAATTAAAATATTAGTAAGTAAGTTACTCATTTCTGTATGACTCTTGATAAACTTACATAATTAAAAGAAAAGTATAAATTACCGATGGGGTTTAAATTAAAATACATGTTTGTAAATAAATAAATGCTTAATTTAATTCATATAATAAATTAATACATGACATGAGAATTGTAATCTATTAGAACCTATTACGTTAAATTATAGCTTCAGATAGCCTCGTAGTAAGTTATGCTTTTGAGGTCAACACCATCCTTCCACGAGATCTGAAAAAGAAAAGTTAATAATTATAACGACAGAAATATAAATACATATCAAGCTCGTTTTTATCCCTTTGACACAAGCTTTTGTCAAAACTAGGATTTGACAAGCGTCCTAGCTTCCCTAATTTCTGATAATGTCATCATGTGACAACTGAATGGTTGGTTCTAATCAATATGGCCTTTTCATCTGTGACTATTACAGATGATTCAAGTTTTCTATCAGGGGCACTTTCTTTACTTGATTGCTTATTGATTACACGAAAACAGCAGTATACGTATATAGGTAAAACGAATTTGACTGAATAACTATCATAGTCATTGTAGCCTTTGCCAAGTTAACGAATAATCGACCAAAAGTCAAAAGTCAAAAGTCAAAAGTTTATTTTGCAAATAGGCCGCCGAGGGCTCTTTTACATGTCTTTTTTTGAATCTACCAGCGCATTCGGAAAGACCATCATTGCCAAGAAGAATGCGCCGCAAGAAACTTGGCAGAAAGTCATTTTTTCAAAATAAAATAGATTTACAATAGTACTTAAATTCTACTTAACTTACCTAATACAATTAATACATTTTATAAAAAGGGATGTAAAAGGTCCCTAAGTTAAGTCCGTACCTTAAATTACATTGGTCTATAGTAGAGATGTATAAAGTCTCTACTGGTCAAAACCTAATATTGTACTGCCTTGAACTGTCTCCAACTTATTTCTCTGTGTCATTGGTTGTCTGGTAGAGTATACTTTGTTCTTTGTTTCTGTATTGTTTTGTACTGATTTGTGGTGTTCAATAAAGACTATTTGTATTGTATTGTAAATACTACAGAACCCTGACTGTTATTCGAGTGGCTACAGGCACTTGGCCTGTTGGTACTTACTTGCTTCATGGTATTTCCTTCAAATACTCTGTCCATATGCACTTTGTCTCCATCAGGTAAGACCACCACCGACTCTATCGTGTCACCTTTCAGTTCAAAGTGAATTTTGAATACTTTCCCGTCTGGGGTTTTGAAGTCGGTGTCGCCTCCAGGTGTTATCTTCTGGTTAAATACTTCTTTGCCGTCTTTGACAACCACGTACTGGATCGAACCGTCATCGTTCTTGTTGAAAGAGGATACACTGTCCATGTTTCTGGACATCACTCGAATCGGCTCTGGGACCTCTGAAATTTAAGAAAAGGTCATTTGTTAGCTTTGATCATCAAATAGTGCTTTACTGCTGAGGCCGGGAAGGAGGGGCCAGATAAATAGGATACGAGGCAAGCCTTTTTCACGCCAAATTGTATATTGAGTGCTTTTCTCAGACATGATGATAAAACAGAATCAGAATCCAAGCTCGTTTGCCTTCCTATTCGTATAAAAAAAAGAATCAGAATCACAATCAGAAATGTTTATTATCATAGCTGTTACATAATTAACACTTTGTACAACATACAGATATCAAAAAGAACAGACATGACTCGTCATTGTAGATCTAGCATGAAACATAAAAAAAAAATAGATTAAATGAAATGAATTCAATTGCATTACTGTTAATCGATATTAAAAGAGAATTTTATTAAGCTCAAAATCATCTATTAAACTTTTCGCCTACAAATAAAAAGATGCAAGAAAAAATAAAACACGGATGACTTTGTGCATAGAAACAAAAGTCGTTGGTATTGCCTTCAAAATTCAAGATTAAACACTAACATACAAATGAAGATAGACAAAAGATTGCAACAAGGCTATAATTAATCAAGAAATAGATAAAAACAATACCATTTTTAAAGTTGATATCACGAGTTAGTCACTTTTTTTAAACTAAAATATTTCCGATGACTTTCGAGCCAATTCTTTGTCAAGCTTCTCAAGTTCTTGAGAGAGAACCACTGACAGATATAACGATTGTAATAATGAAGCACGTCTATGTCTGATTCATGGTTTCGTAATCAAAAACAATTTAATAAACTAGTTTTAATCTTTCCTGAAGTCGATCTTCAAACGCGTTCACGACAAGTTAGGCCGTTTCGTTTGTAGTTTTCTTAACTCATGATTATCTGTTGCGGGTGGTAGGGCCTTGTGCAAGGTCCGTCCGGATAGCTACCACCATCTTTCTCGTTAATCCTGCCGCTAAGCAGCAGCGTTTGCACTGCTGTGTTCCGGTGTGGAGAGTAAGACAGCCGGGGAAATTACGGGCACAAGAGGCATTTCATCTTAGCCCTCCAGGTTGGCAACGCATCTGCAATACTCCGAGGTTGCGGGTGTCTATGGGCAGTGGTGATCGCTTACCATCAGGTGACCCACTTGCTCGTTTGCCTTCCTATTCGCATAAAAAAAAACTATAATAAGAATATCAAAAATTACACTTACTCAACATTTCCATAAACTCCTCCACATTTTCCAACTTGGTCTTCTTGAATTTCTTTCCGTAGAACGACATTTTGCTCCGGTACACTGTCAATCTGTGCTATGATTATAAAACTTTTTATTGCGTTATTTATACTATCCTTTATCGTAGAATAATCAGCCATATCGTAGTAGATAAGCAGAATTCAATCTGTAATAAACATTAGGTACCTCTTAATTATAATTAGGAACGTATCCCAATTACTTTTTATAAAATGTATTAATTGTATTAGGTAAGTTAAGTAGAATTTAAGTACTATTGTAAATCTATTTTATTTTGAAAAAATGACTTTCTGCCAAGTTTCTTGCGGCGCATTCTTCTTGGCAATGATGGTCTTTCCGAATGCGCTGGTAGATTCAAAAAAAGACATGTAAAAGAGCCCTCGGCGGCCTATTTGCAAAATAAACTTTTGACTTTTGACTTTTGACTTTTTGACTTTTGACTTTTGACTATTAAAATTTTTGCGATTTTCACATCACTACACCAAGAGCGGTTAATTTGATAAATTTGACTTTTAAATATTATGCTCTAAATAATACGTGCCATGCAATATTTATCGAAAATAACTTGATAATAGGCCATTACCTCCGATGGCGTTTATCATCTTGCCCTATCTTGCGCAGGCCCATCTGCTCTATGCCTACCCATTATTAACCAACAGTACTATCCCACCGACTTTACACAAACTCATTATTAACCAACAGTATCCAATCTACTCTACACCTACAAATTATTAACCAACACCATCCCATCTACTCTAGATCTACCCATTTTTAAATAACAGCTTAGTATCCCGTTTACCGTACCCATTTATTATTTAACAGCACCCATCCCATCGACTCTACATCTTTCCATTATTAACCAATAGTAACCTATTATTAGCCATTATTATTCAACAGTAACCCACCTACGTGGGCCTTGCATCGACATGGTTCCATCATTAAAGTAAGAAGCAAATAAAAAACATAGATCGTACCAGTTTACCTTCACGTCTGCCCAGGGGCCTTACCATGACGTATTAATGCGATTCAGTTTAGGTTCGCTCGCTGTCAGATTCATACTAAAAGTGACAGCTAAAACTTGAATTGAGTCGGAATTAGGACGTCATGGTAAGGCCCCTGGTAGGTACATTTCAAATCTAATCGCACATAAATTCCAAAAAACTCCGAGGCACGAGTCCAGGTTTAAACAAACCCTCAATCTTCTACTTGAGAGGCCACAGGGACCCCATTTTTGAAAGCACATAACTCGAAACCACTCGAAAGTGGTATAAATCTTCAAAACTACAGCTCTTAACAAATTTTTGACTATTTAGTTCACAAGATTAATGAGAACTGTTAAGCATAATAAGCGTAGTAAGCATAATTTTTCACCACTTTCGTATGGTATTTTTACATACATGTGCTTTGAAAAATCGGACCCCAGGGCAAACTAGGCTACCACCGCTTACCACGATAGTATACATTTTCCTTTTTCGTCCCCTACATAAAAAGTGCATTAGTATTTTTTAAACAAATTGTGTCATTATATTTCGCATATTTATTATGATGTGGCGAAAACGTAGTGGTGTTAATTATTAGCAGTATAAGCATTAGTCAAACTCGACTATCGATATCTTTGTCAAGAGGTTCAGACGATATCACATTAACGTACCTATGTATGTAAATACAATTTTGGTTGTGTTATTATGCGTATGTGTTATGTGTCACTATGCGTGTCTAGTATTGAATGATTCACGCTCAGTTACATTAAAATATTTTATACAGGATGTAAACCGCGATTATCTTTTTCCTCAGTCTATATAATTATTAGGTAGGTACCTATAAATGCATGTAAAGCCTGGTACTCATCTGCCAGCTGTAACCATAAAGCCGAATTTACATTATGCAACTAGCATTACATTGCTCGGCCGATAACCTAACGCTTCAAAAGTGTGTATGTATGTATGTATGTAAAACTCTTTATTGTACATACACAAATGCATAAAGGCGAACTTATCCCTAAAAGGGATCTCTTCCAGTTAACCTTTGTACGATTGACAGGACATAGGTATTAAGCAAGGGTAAACAGAAAAAGTAAAAGAACAGATCAAAACCTAAAATAATCCTAAATGCCTAAATTTTAAATACTTAATGTAAGATATAATACATAACAGATAAATACGATAAACTAATACATATACATAATAAATACATAATAAATACATAATAAATAAGTGTAGACACACTGGCCTCTTCCCACGTCCACGAAACAGCTATTAGAGCAGGTGCGGCAGCAGAGGCGGCCGAAAAATTAAAAACTAACAAATATAAAGGTCTCGGCCCCGAATACTACTTCCTGCGTTTCGGGTTTGAGACCTTAGGTCCGTGGGGTCCCAGCGCGCATGTATTCATGAAAGAATTGACTAAGAGGCTGATCGACTGCAACGGAGACCAAAGAGCTGGCAGCTTCCTCGCTCAGCGTATCAGTATTGCAATACAGCGGGGAAATGCTGCCAGCATCTTTGGCTCAATGCCGCGGGGGAGTACGTTTTTAGATTTATTATAGTTTTAGTTAAATTAGTTTATCTTGTTATTTATATTTAAGTTGTATTTTAGGAGTTTTGTTAAATAAATAGTTACATAATAAATAAAATATATTACACAACATATACATGTAAATAAGTTACAAAACTCAACACATTCATTTAAGATGAGAGGACCCATCAAGCCAACACGCCTTCAAGCGACAGCGCAGGGTAGCAACATTGTTTAATTGTTTAATTTACTGTCTTGTCTATCGCATTAGGTTAAGGTACCTGTAATGATAGATTTAAGTCATTTAATACAAAAAAAAAAAAAAACAGTGCGATTGCCTGATATCATCTGGCAACCGATTCCAGAGTGACTAATCATTCTAATCAAACGCCGCAGTGTAATGCTAGTTGAACGAAATTAGTTCCATAGTGTAAATTCGGCTTAACTGTCGCACGTTACTGTAACCAAAAAGCCTACTGTGGTTAGTAATGCACCAAAAAGATGTTACTAAAGTTGAGAAATTTTCTAATGGAACGTTCTCAGCAATATAAATTAAGGGTGCGACCAAACCGCCGCGTTTACGCAGTGACGTGTCGTATGCGTCACGTTTTCTCACCGTTTCTTCATACATTTTGTTGCGATTCCGTAACGTCACCGTTTTTTAAGCGGCGGTGTGGTCGCACCTTTAAATGATTACCTAATGGGTTCACGTTAAGAGTCCGCAGCAAATATTATTTACTAGCTGTTGCCAGCGACTTCGTCTGCAAAGAATTCGTTTATCGCTATCCCGCGGTAACTACGCAATTTTCCGGGATAAACAGTAGCCTATGTGCTATTCCAGACTTTTCTCTATCTATGTGCCAAATTTCATCCAGATCCGTTGGGCCGTTCTGGCGTGATTGGGTAACAAACAAACATCCATCCATCCATACTTTCACATTTATAATACTAGCTGTTGCCAGCGACTTCGTCTGCAAAGAATTAGTTTATCGCTATCCCGCGGGAACTACGCAATTTTCCGGGATAAAAAGTAGCCTATGTGCTATTCCGGACTTTTCTCTACCTATGTGCCGAATTTCATCCAGATCCGATGGGCCGTTCTGGCGTGATTGAGTAACAAACAAACAAACATCTATCCATCCATCCATCCATCCATCCATACTTTCGCATTTATAATATTAGTTAGATTATTTATTAAATTGATTATCTCATGAAAACGCAATAAAATAACATGAATATATACCCAAGAAGTTTTTGGTATATTCCCGTTTTAGGTATTAACTTTAAATTCTCGTGAAAGTTTCTGGAAACTTCTGAGGACATTCTTGCTTTTTTGAGAATTTTCAGCAACTTGGACATTGCTAAGTGTGAAGTGTGGCTCGCGGTCGTGATTTATATTTTGCAAATTATACTCAGCGGCATATTTAGCGGAACACAAAAAAAAGTTAGCACACGCACACTTAATAATATAATAATTATTATAATGTCATTTATTTCAGATAATAATCCATAATGTCAAATATGTATAAAAAATAAAGTTAAAATGAGCAAAATATAAAATAATCAAATTAATACTTTACCAGAAAAAAAATAATAATAAAAATAGTTACCTAGACTTTTTTTAGTGTTCCGCTAAATTTGCCGCTGAGTGTATTTAGGTCGATGTGATTACACGTAGAATTCAGTTCATGAAAGATTATAGCTCGTTGTAAAAACACTCCATACTGTGGACGTATCTAATGTTCCATTTGCGGCAGGCTCGTGACTCCTGAGCCACATCCAGGGCTTTTGGTTACTGTAACGAGCAAAAGTTATTGTTACAGTTGGCAGCAGTGTTGTTATGGATATCCATATCCGTAACCGAAACTATCGGATACCTATCCGAAATAAAAAAATATCCGTAACCGTAACCGAATCCGAAATAAAAGTTTTGGATAGTTACGGATAGGGCGGAGTCTAACTAAATACTACAACTCTCGTACGAATTAACTGTGCACTCCGCTGGAATGCGACACCTCTTCCGCTACCTAATGACGTCACAGCGCGAGGTGCACAGCTAATTCGTACGGGTTATACTTTATAGTAAATAAATACATATAACACGTCGTGACAAGTTTTTGTTTTTGCCCGGCCGGCAACTTTAGAGAAGTGTTGTTATGGATATCCATATCCGTAACCGAAACTATCGGATAATCCGAAATAATTTAATATCCATAACCGTAACCGAAACCGATATTATATTTTACCAATATCCATATCCATATCCGGGTCCGAAATTATATATCCATAACATCCCTAGTTGGCAGATGAGCACCCGGTCTACACTATTACTTATTCTGTGGCTCTACATTGATAAAACTCGTAGCTACCTACTACTTAAAATAATAAGTTCGCTTTTGTACATCTGTTTATTTTGTAACCTGTAAATGTCTTGTATTTTACGTTCAATACCTACATAAATGGCATACAGTCACGTCTCTTTCCCATTGGGGACAGGCAGAGACTACTTTGATCCACTGCTACGAATCTGACATACTTCTTTCGCTTCATCAAATTTTGACCAAGGGCATTACCATGACGTCTTAATGCGTTTCAATTCCGACTCAGTTTAGGTTTTAGCTGTCATTTTTAGTATGGATCTGACAGCGAGCGAACTTAAACTGAATCGCTTCAAGTCGTCATGCTAATCCCCCTGACCTTTTATCGAAACGTCCCCAATTTTGTCACGAAACGTCTGTCTATCTAGACTATCCCTTCCCACCGCACCTATTCGCGTTATAATTATCGCTAAACATAATACGTAGAAAAAAGTATTCATGCTCTACAAAAAAACTGCTAGCAATAAAACAAACACGAGACTTATTCATGTTTAAAATTTTAGGCACCTATTTTATAGGATGTCAATGTCACGTCACTATAAAATCGCAGTGTTCTGGGGCCATACCATGACGTCCTAATTCCGACTCAGTTCAAGTTTTAGCTGTCACTTTCAGTATGAATCTGACAGCGAACGAACCTAAACTGAATCGCATTAAGACGTCATAGCAAGGCCCCTGAAACTGTTTACGCCATATCAATTATTCTCTAATTACAATTAAAGGAATAAAGGATAGGATATACGGGTCCTGTTGCGCGTTTCTACTTAAGGTGTGAATTGGATGAAAATATATAGCACATAATATTGACGTCAAACAAATGAGTGCCTGTGGAACCTATTTCAGTAATTGTTTTTGTGTGTAATTGCAGTTTTATATCGAAGGACATCATTTTGAAGACAATATTGACGAGACTAATTTGCATTGTCATTTGATTCACATACCCTATTGTTAAATTTCACGTCAATGAGACCATTAGAAGGGGGTAGAGTCGAAATCTCTTTATAAGATGTGTTTAATGAACACGAAATATCAAGCGGAGTAGCAAGAGTTGAGTAGCGGAGTAGCAAGGTAAATATTTTATGTTCATTAAAATGGAACTCCGCAAAGTAACGCCTGATTTAATAAAATATTTAAGATATATTTACTTAAGATTTAATTTTGCTTTTAACGCATCTGAAAAGACTACTAGGTACTTACGTATTTATTTTCCCAGCCCCGTCTGAAAATAAGTTATTTTTTCAAAAATGGGTACATAAGTAATTGCAGAGATTCTGTTTCAACAAGTTTAAGGATCTTTTGAAGTAAGTACCTACTTAAACGTAATTAAGTGAATCCTATGAAAACAAAAGTGCCTATGACGTATTATTTTACCGCAAATCAGAATATTTTTTACGAAAATAAAAAAATAAATATAAATAAAAAAATTGGATTATCTCGACTCAAACTCTTCTCTCTTAGAAGAGTCAGTTTAAATTAATCTTAAAAATAGTCTTAAATGAAAAAAACAAACATTTTTAATGAATCCAACACAGATTATACCTAGAGATCATACAGTCTACCTACCTATGGGTATTCCTACCTATGGGTGGTGTAGCGATATAGCACGCATCACGGAATGATGAGCATCCGGTATCGATTCCCGACCATAGCTTTACTTTTCGGATTTTTCTGTGTTCTACTTAATTGTCAGTATTGTTTAGAAATTGAAAATACACACACTAAAAAATACAACCGAATTGAGAACCTCCTCCTTTTTTTTTGAAGTCGTATAAAAAAGCCTTGGGATAATCACTATCCTTAGACAAATTTGATGTTTTGGTATGCCTAAGTACACTGCCCTCGTAATGAAGAATGCAGTAATTGCAAAAACACTGTTTCGAGTAAATAAATATTTAAGGTTTTTTTTGCAACTTTGAGCTATGTGAGATGAAATCAGAAAAGTTTCATATTATAAAAGCTTAAAACAGTACTTTCCGTCATATTGTTTAGTTAATAGTTTGAAAAAGTGTGAAAATAGGATTTTAAAGTTGAATACTGCAATTTATCATTGTACATTTGTTAGGATGACACGGAAATTACAAAATAAGAATGCAGCAATCATGTAGAATACTGCATTTCACCTTGGTTACATATTATTACTGTATTTCATGTATTAGGAAGATGATTTAATTGAATTAGCATTCAAAGATGAAATGCAGTTAAAATTTCAAAAACCTATTATGTACTTCTTTTTATACAGTTTAGTAAAGAAAAATTGAATTAATTGAGAAAATATAATATATATATATATATTTTTGAACAGAGGATAGATAGGTACTGATTAGTAGAAATTTGTAACTACAAAAACAATTATAACTATATCAAACAAAAGTGACGATCATACACTGAGCTACTAGTGTTTCTCGCAGTTTTGACGTATGCTACATGCCGAGCCTTTCGCTATGCTAAGTTAAAACGCAGCATTCGCACTTGCTGCGGTTCAGCTTAGCTTAGCGTTTTAATTACGTTTTCTGTAATATGCAGTGAACGACAAAGTACTGCATTATACTTTAGTATTTGATAAATGCTGCATTATAATTTTGTAATTTATTCTATTTGTTAGCGAATGCTGCATTTTTGCTTACTAAAAAACTATGTTACAGGCTGTAAAAAAATATAAAAAATATATACAAAGATAGATATCGAATCACTGGTGCCATTTTTCATAAAAAGTCAAAATCGTAATTTGGTCGATTACTGCATTCGATACGATTCGATTCGATACGATACGAGGGCAGTACATTGATATGTTCAAAACTGTCGTGGGATAAAAAATATCCTTAGACATTTTTGATGAGTGTAGCTTCTCTATAGTAAAAACAATGTCTGGTCGTCCAATCCAATTCTTGAACGTCACCGATTACACCTAACCTTACAAGTGTGTTATTGACCGACTTCGAAAAATAAAGATTATGCGAATATTAGCACAGTTAATCATGAGTTGGCAAAACCTACTAGGTGTGTTTAGTTATCAGTCCAGCGTATGATAATTTGATAACGTAATAATCGATGAATGATGCATGTATTTGAGTGATAGCGTTTAATATTACACACAGCACAAGATCTCTAATAAATCATAATTATTCTTAATGATTTCAGGTGGTGGTTGAGTCAGATTCACTGGAAAGTGTTACAGGCGTGTAACACTCTGTTTTTCAGAATTTTTCATATACTGTGCTTGACAAAAAATGTTTCCATACATTTTCCACATATTTTAGTCTCCTTATCTTTTTAGAATAGTATCGTTACAGATGACTCACTGACAGACAACGCACGACCTAAACCACTTTTTTTTTTGTGAATTGTATCTGTTTCTATATATTTGTACAATAAAGCATTTACTTACTAACTAAAGCAAGAGATTTGAAATTTAGCAGATATTTC
Organism: Pandemis heparana; assembly: GCA_963854515.1. Taxonomy (NCBI): domain Eukaryota; kingdom Metazoa; phylum Arthropoda; class Insecta; order Lepidoptera; family Tortricidae; genus Pandemis; species Pandemis heparana. Next base: position 6,236,354 of record OY978022.1, on the reverse strand, counting down.
AAAATTTCTGTAGGATAGGGAGTGAAAGGGGGTTTATAATAATATTTTCACTCCAAAGTGGCCCTCTGATTATATCTGTATGTCTTTAGTTTTTCCGAAATGGCTCCACCGTTTCGAAAAATGTCCTACCTAAGCCTGAATCGACAATAAAAGCATGTACTTATACTTAAGTCACCCGGGGTTATTACGCATATGGGGCAAAAGAATTTTGACCCGACTGCGGCGAAACCAGAACGGAGTGTTATGTTTATAAATGTGTTTGCCGCGTATGTAATTATGTCCTTTCCTATGTCTGTTCGTAACTGCTCAACGGCTCAACCGATATTGATAGATTATACGTCAGTAAATTGTCTTAGTAACACGAGTGCTACCGGATTCACAAAATTAAAAAAAATGCGTATTTTATGCACTTTAATGTACGTTGTGAAAAAGTTTTCTTTTTTCCGAGACCTAGAGTAGGATATCGTTGTATAGTTCTTTTGGGTACCATGCCACAGAGGCCCTTTTTAACCGACTTCAAGAAAAAAGGAGGAGGTTCTCGATTCGGTTGTATTTTTTAGATTAATTTTAGTTTTAAGAAGCTAGTTTTATTTAAGATTTTGGTTTAATTTATTTTCACTTCATGTAGAGCCTCATGTCATGTCTTTCTTGAATACATACATACATACATATCGTCACGCCTCTTTCCCACAGGGGTAGGCAGAGACTACTTTGTTCCAAAACTACTACCTAAACTACTTTCTTGAATGCTTGAAATATATAGTGAAGAGGAAATTCGGATCACTTTTAACACAACTTTATATGAGAAGCGACTCGTTATTTTTGCTCGTCAGTGTGCAGTGTATTTTTTATGTGCCATAAAGAGTTTGTGCGTAAGTTATTAGTGTTATTATTATCACGCCACCGCGTATCGGGTGCGCACATAATCGGTTCATAGATTAGATTAGTATAAAAATGAAACTAAAGAAAATGATTGCGACCTTTATATTGAATCACGATGATATTTTGTTTAGTGCTTTATCATTTATAAGGCGAAGGTGGAAATGATTGGAATGACTTAATCTTTATCATTCTCTGATATTTTTCTAGAATCACATTTGCTTGTTTGAGACCATTCGTAAAAAACGTTGACGCATTCTACAATACGACGATTACGTTTTTACTAGTACAGATCACGGCACAAGCAAACTTGAAAAATGGCGGTATATGTATATTGGATAGCTACGTAATGGGCAAACTTGGCTTTCTTTCCCAGTTCTTTCATTATCAACATATACTGGTGATAAGTCTCGTCTTTGCCCTTCTTTCTGGCCGCCATCAGCTCGTGCATCTCTTTAGTATTGGTCACCTCCGGAAATTCTCTTTGTAAGGCAGCTTTAAGCTCTTCATAGGTCTTGAACACCTTTTCTGATTTGAGCCACAGGCCGCCGTGCCCGACAGAGACCTGCGCGCCATTATTAATTTTTGTTGCGCATTCTAGCCGAATATCTCTGCGTTGTCCTCAACATCCTGGGCCCATTTTGCTGACGAGTGCGATTTATCTTGACCGTTGAATTGAGCAATACTTCCTTCAAAATAATTGAACATCATGTTCGGCGCCGTCGTGGCCTGTTGTGGCGAAGCCTGTGAGCCTGAGCTCGCTTGAGATCCATTTGCGCCGCCTGACATCGTTGTGGTCGGTCCAACCCGTCTTAGTTCGTCGATTTACGTCTTAAAAATCGGTCTTCCGTCTTTGAATGCACTTCAATCGTCGTGAGCCGCGCTTCGCATGGTCACGTTGCGTCTTTAAGGTTTTGCGCGCCGCGTCGGCCGCTGCTTCATACGTCGTAATGTTGTGTTTTTACTTCCCCGACTGAGCGCATCCCGGGGGGCTCCCAAGTTGTGGGGATTATTTGCTCAGAGTGAAACAACGTTTATTTCAACACAAACTATTTATTTTATCGAAAGATCACTCTCAGTACATTACCACGATAACCCGCCATTAGCCTTCTTCTATCCCTCTCTCTCATCCATCTCGCTCGCACCAACGTTCTGTTTCCCACATCTATAATGTGATTATCCAGGGAGGAAACAGGGGAATATATAAGTTTGTATGGAGAAACGGCCTACCCGTTGGACAGCCTAATTCCTCTTAGCATTTCCCGCATGACTGGTACCTACCTAACTTTATATATGTTTATTATAGTTTCAGGTAAAAATGCACCACTTTTCGCATAAGTTGGCGTTCTTTAAATCTGGATATATGACATTATTTTCCTGCGTGGCATATTTATAAAGATACAAAACTCGTATTTTGCTTTGTCGATTATCAAGAATGATTGTCATTATTATGTATCATAATAATCCTGTGGTATCAATTTTTCAATTCCAAGATCTGCCATAAATTTCTAATAATAATATAATAATATTGTAAATAATAATATTGTGGGACAATTGACACCAATTGACCTAGTCCCAAACTAGGCAAAGCCTGTACTATGGGTACTAGACAACGGATAAACATACTTATATAGATAAATACATACTTATATACATATTAAACACCCAAGACTCGAGAACAAACATTCGTATTCATCATACAAATATCTGCCCCGACCGGGGATCGAACCCGGGACCTCAAGCTTCATAGTCAGGTTTGCTAACCACTAGGCCATTCGGTCGTCTACTTAATCTATTATCATGTTAGTCAGGACATGTTGTGCTGATATTTTTATTATTTTACTAGCTGTTGCCAGCGACTTCGTCTGCAAAGAATTCGTTTATTGCTATCCCGCGGGAACTACGCAATTTTCCGGGATAAAAAGTAGCCTATGTGCTATTCCAGACTTTTCTCTATCTATGTGCCGAATTTCATCCAGATCCGTTTGGCCGTTCTGGCGTGATTGAGTAACAAACAAATATCCATCCATCCATACTTCCGCATTTATAATATCAGTTAGATTGTACTTACCCCAAAAATATAGTAATTATTTTAATGACAATAGCATGCCTGAATAAATTAATAATTACTGCCACTGTATGACTATTGTAACGTTTGGTGTAATGTATTATCATGATTATTCATAACTAATTGTATTATAATATTTATAATGTTTGACATAATTTATTACCTTATTATTTGTTTAACATAATTAATTCCTATATTCGAATTAGCAGTCAGGTGACATTGTAATTTGTTTTTTGTATGCCTAATGGGCTCATCATGGTCTTCGTACTGAAAACCCCATTTTACAACTGTTATTGTTATCACCTGTGATGACGAAATAAACGTATTTGTATTTATAATTTTTGCGAGGCAAAATTTGCCCTCTCATTCTGAGAGGAGGCCTATGCCCAACAGAGGGACGTATAGGCTGAAGATGATAATGATGAAGATGAAAATTTGCAATTGAGTTAATCAATTATATTAAAATTGTAGGTATATCAAAATCAAAGTATACTGTGAGGAGGCCAAGCAGATGTATGTGGGCTGAAGAGGATGATGCTAAAATTAAAGTAGTGGTTTAATCTAGCCTCTCAAGCAGAGGAGTAGCAGTGTACTATCTCGATGTTTTTAATCCATCGCGTTTAGCGTCGAGGTCAACTAAACGCTTGCTCTTCGAAATCGCAGACTTTGTCCTTTTTTATGGTGTGGAAAAAGCGCCTCATTCATTCGCCCGGTACGGGGTTATCGGGGGTATGTTGGGGCTCTCCCGAGACGGCAGGCATATAACGTGACCATTTTATTTTTTGCCAGAGCGGGACATCTGCGGAATTATAATAATAAAAATGTTTTAGTGTTTTACAAGTTTTTTGTTATAGAAAATAGAATAACACAAAAACAATCAAAGCACTTAACACAAAATAGTTACGTAGGCACGGCTTAGGTACTATACCCCAGTAGTGGCATAACTTCTAAGTCATATTTATTTTTAAATTTGTCAGCTGAACAAATTTGTTTCAAAATATCGGCGTTGAACCACGCATTTCGACCGTGAAAAGTATATTTTAAATGATTGTATGTTTTATTTGTTAAGTAAGCAAGTACATAATTAAGTATTTATTCATTCTAAACTGTGTACAAAGATGGTAAATGACAAAAGTAGGTATCAACAGTTGCTCATTTCGAGCATACAAAGAATGTAAAGAATGTTGTTCAGTGGACTAATATTAAACATGAATTAATTACTACACACAGCATTTGAAAAGAATTCGTTTAAATTATAAAATACATTATCCATCAGCCAAAAAACTTATTATTAAAACTATTTCCATCAAGCATTTATCTATATTATACCTATTTTTATTTTTATTTCATTAATTACCGTCAACTAGGGTGACTTTGGTAATTTTGGGGCTACTTTGATCGTTTTAAAATTGCTATAAAATCGATATTCTCCATATCCGGTGAATGTTTGGCATGTAGACGCAAACGCAATCGACGAAGACATCGATTGGAAGCAGTAAACGCAAATAAAAAATAATGGTTTTGTCACTAAAACTACTTTTTAAAGTCACCCCGTAAATCAAAGTCACCCCAGATGACTAGTGCGTTAAAGACGTATTGCCGTCATGAACGCGCTTTTATAGTACAATGAGTTATGGGATTTCGGACGTACTAACTTATATTTGTACTTTTCCCTCAAATTAACTTTGAAAGAGAAGACTAAAATATCTCTATGAGGATTCTAGTGCTTGTGTAAGGATAAACGGGGCGTACACTGAATGGTTTAGCATCGAAAAAGGTGTTAGACAAGGATGTGTTGCGTCACCGTGGCTGTTCAACCTATTTATGGATACGTGCCTGAATGATTTGAAAGAGATTGACTGTGGACTAAGGATGAACGAGTTAACCATCAAATTGCCTCCTATACGCCGACGACCAAGTGTTGTTAGCATCGGAGGAGGAGGAGTTGCCAAGGATTCTAACATTTTATCTGGGGCATTGGAAAGGAAAGGCATGAAAGTTAATGTAAGCAAGACGAACGTTATGGTATTCGAAAAAGACGATAGCATGACAGAATGTGAGATTATGATTACAGGTGAGAAAGTAGAGCAGGTAAAAGAGTTTGTGTATCTGGGCTTGGCTTTTACGACAGATGGAAAGTGTGAAAGAGATATTGAAAGAAGGAAGAGTGAATGCAGGAAACATGGTCAATGGAGCGGTGCGCGCCTTTGTGAGCAGTGAGAAGGTGTCAAAGAAGGCGCGTCTGGCTGTTCACAGAGGGGTGCTCGTTCCAACACTAATGTACAGTAGCGAAAGTTAGGTATGGCAAAAGAAGTATGAAAGTAGAATAAATGCAGTAGAAATGAGAGCGTTAAGAAGTATAGAAGGTGTATCACTGAAAGATATAATAAAGAATAGTGTGATAAGGGAACGTGCTGTGTGAAAGAAGATATAGTGACTTAGGATAGAAAAAAGTATGCTTAGTTGGTTTGGTCACGTAGAGAGGATAGATGAAAGAAGATTAACTAAACAGATTTATATGGGGAGTGTGAATGGGTGCGTTGGGAGGGGAAGGCCTAGGCGGACGTTCCATGATCAAATTGGGGACGTTTTGGGAAAAAAGCCAGGTCAAGAGTACCCGAAACCGACCAGCATGTATGAGAGATTGATGAATGTGGATGAAGCGAAAGAGGTATGTCAGGATCGTAGCAAGTGGAACAAAGTAGTCTCTGCCTACCCCTGTGGGAAAGAGGCGTGACGATATGTATGTATGTATGTATAACTCTTTATTGTACATAAAACACAAGAAAAAGGTAAATACAGGACAACACAAATCACACACACATATTGTACGTAAACATCTTTTTTGATGGACAAATGTAGAATGAACATTAACAGAATTTCTTCAAAAAATTATACCGTACGTGAGCTGTGGATACCTACACATTACCAAAATAAGAACTTCTAGACATCCTCAGAGCAAGTACTGGAAATAATTGACAACGCATAACTGACTAGAAATTATTTTATTAATTCTAGCAACATGAGCTTTCCAATTCAAAAATGTATCTACAGGATGTATCAGACACCCCCTAACAATAATCCACTGGGGTATAATTATAACCATAGCTATAGAAGCTAAAAAAATAAAAAGAAAAATTGGAGTATATATTTTTTTATATTTTCTATAGGAATTATTACAGTTAATACCTACTACCATTCCTATAGAAAAAAAATTACTTACTCCAATTTTTTATTATTATTTTTTTTAGCTTCTATAGCTATGATTATATACCCCAGTGGATTATTGTTAGGAGGTGTCTGATACACCCTGTATAGTAACTCCCAGAAATCGTGCACTATCAACTTGTAGGTAGAGATGTCCCGGCCGGGTAGGTACGTATTAAAATCCATAAAGTTTAAAATGTATAATGGGTTAAAATACATAATGGTTCAAAATATTTATTGCGCTTTATTCAGAAAATTGCGAATTAACAGAATTGTTATAAACTAAACCTAACCTAACCTAAACCAATCTAAATAAATAAATAAATATCTTGGAACAATTGACACCAATTGACCTAGCCCCAAACTAAGCAAAGCTTGTAATATGGGCACTAGACAACGGATAAACATACGTATATAGATAAATACATACTTAAATACATAAACATTCAAGACTCGAGAACAAACATTCGTATTTTCACACAAATATCTGCCCCTACCGGGGATCGAACCCGGGACCTCAAGCTTCATAGTCAGGTTCTATAACCACTAGGCCATCCGGTCGTCAAACCTATAGATTAGGAACGCTATAAAAAAAATCATTATACCTAATAGTTTCACAGAAAATGGCCATTATACATTTTGAACTATTATGCATTTTAACCCATCATACATTTTAAACTTTATATAATCTGATCGGCTTCCGTCCCGGCCATAACTATATCCAAATGCACTGGATCCGTTTTATAAATTCTAACTGAACTGTAACATTTAGTTTTATTTAAATTAACTCTAAGTTTTATTGTTTTAAGCCAATTTACTACTCATTTTAGGGTTCAGGGGATAGCGGGTTTATGTCGGCCTCGCTGGGGACACCGGGACAGAGTGCCTAAAAGCGGGAGTAGGTATGATCAAGTTAGGCATAGGTACCTACCCACGAAAAACCGCACGGATTCACGAACTGGCACCAACGTCTGCCATTCAATGTCAGCACAGCGTCATCCTTCCCACTGCACGTCTAGCACGACAGCGCGCAAGAGTCGCGTCGCGCGCGAGATAGATTGCCCGTCTTTTTCTTACGGTTTGTTCTAGAAAGAGACGGATAATCTATCTCGCGCGCGACGCGACTCTTGTGCGCTGTCGTGCTAGCCTGGCTGAGAGGACTTGATGTCGCAAAGAAATTAAAACTTAAAAATAATACACTTTGTAACAGTTACTCGAATCAATCAATCGAATATTTAATGTAAGTATTTTGACCCGAAGAAGCTTGCAAAATTAAAGAATGTCCCACCAAGGATCCCTAAAAACAATCACTCTTTTGACGTAAATATACTATCTAAATTGATTCCTGACCCAATGTGGAACCTTGTCACAGTAAATGTCGTAGTATCGCCTCATATCACTTACAAGGAAAAAGATTGTGATAAATTACTGTAAAAACGTTCTACAGCGGGTCACGACACGAATCAATTGTGTGAAATACTAAATTAAGTATTTGTTGATCCGATAAGATTAACAATATTATTACAAATTATCTCTTAATATAAATAAGCAATTAAAACAATGTCTACTCATTACACCTGAAACATTTGTAAGAGACAGTCATCAAAATAAATAACAACAACACGATGTCGTTCTTAGGAAAACTATACAAGAGTGAGAAACACGAGAATTTGGCGGAATTCTTCAGAGCTATTGGTAAGTCTACCTAAGAATGAGTAGGGGCAAGTGCTCCACCTGTGGACACTTTCCAGTTTTTAGACTATTTTAAATATTTAAAAAAAACTGTCAATAATTCTGTAAAACTATTTATTATTTTAGTATCTTAATTAAATAGCCTTTCATAATCACCGCTTTGTTTTTAATTATCTACTAAAACTATAGAGATCTAAGCATATTTAAAAAAATGCTCATTTTGTCCATAGGTACAATTACTGTTTGTACCTATGGACGGCATAATTGTATCTGTGGACGGCACCTTACCTATGGACAAAAAATTAACAAAAAATAATTAAACATGAAAATCTTAATAAAATAAAACAAAACAAATAGCAAAGTATTTGGCAACACATTCAGCATCTCCTAAATATATTATTATTTTTTTAGAATTACAGTATTCTCGATATAACTCTTCAGCGAAATCGTCGGAGTTACAATAGCCTGCGTCTTTAATAGAATCATCTGAGTCATCATTTAACACATATAATTTTTTTTTTGACATATAAAGCTGGATTCGTCAGAATCAACAGTAACCTTGTGAGCCTTTAAAACACACGTCTTATGATGTCTTGCAGTACAAATGCTGCATGTAAGTAAACTTGTAAGTCGACTTAGGTACATTGAATTTTTTAGCAGCTTTTCTTAGAGAACATCCATTTTTTTTTTACTTCTTTAACGGCCTTTGTTAGACTTACAGGACATATTTTTTTTGCGTTTGGCCAGTTTTTCTAGAAGGCGCCGAAATTAAAGAGAGAAATAAATTCAAATTTAACTGTCCACAGGTACAGCTTTTAATGTTGTATCTGTTGACAGTCCTCAGGTACAAAAAAATACTTGTCCATAGGTACAAATTCGACACTTTACAATTTAAACTGATGTCAGTCCGTTAGAGGTCGCCCGAGAACAGCAATCTAACTAATATTATAAATGCGAAAGTATGGATGGATGGATAGATGGATGGATGAATGGATGGATGGATGGATGGATGGATGGGTGGATGTTTGTTTGTTACTCAATCACGCCAGAACGGTCCAACGGATCTGGATGAAATTCGGCACATAGATAGAGAAAAGTCTGGAATAGCACATAGGCTACTTTTTATATCGGAAAATTGCGTAGCTCCCGCGGGATAGCGATAAACGAATTATTTGCAGACGAAGTCGCTGGCAACAGCTAGTAACTACATAAAATAACAAACAAATCATGAAATCATTCATTAACTACTAAGATACTCGAAGTATTATGCCTAAAACTTTAGAACTCACACTCAAAATACGAATAAAAATATACTTTTGGTGACGAAAACTTTCCGCAGCCTTAAAAACACTACTAAACTGACAAATACGAAAATGACAGATAGTTAATGTTGCCATACGAGAAAAATGCTATTCGGGTGTGTTCAAGATAACAGTCTATTCCTTTGATAAACAATAACTGTAGATACACAGTCGCGCTCCCGAAAATCTCCGAACCAAATAAGCTCCAATTTAATAAAATTGGCTTAATTTTTTCTCAGTACGTTGTTGTCAATGCCAGCGTAACGATGTCCACGTATGTCTTCAAATAGTGCAAAAATCCCTCGCAAAAACGGAACAAATCTGATGGAATATCATACTTTCAGTGAATATCTGTTGTTTTTTCTATTAAATTCTAAGAATCGGAGAGAAATATTAATCTGAATTAATTTTAAAACCATTTCTAAATTGCTAATTTTTGCCAGAATTCGACAACATTGACATAATGCCTTGTCTTTGTCACACGCACAGGAAAGCTTATCAGTAAAACGAAACAGATAAACAACAGAACATAGAACAAAAGTGTAGTGGAGTTGCCATCACCCTATTTTTTATTTCTAGAATATTATGTGTTTTTGTGTGAAGCTTTGATTTCCTGGATGTATATACGTAAGTCATGTATGTGTGATTTAGTTTTAGACTTATTTATTCATCAAAAAAAAATATATATAAAAACAAACATGCATGTCACCAATATAAGTATTTCTGTTGAGATGTCAAAAATTAATAATAATAAGAGCATAATAAATTATAAACACTAAAACAATAAAATAAAATACAATGTCAAAAATAATAAGTTTTGTAAAAAATTATGTCAATTTTATAATTCTAATAACATTTGAATAAAATTTATCTTGTGTATGTGTTACTGGGAAACATGTGCGATAGTTTGACTGTTTGAGAACCACTCGGACCCTCAGATATCTATTTTTAAGACAATCGGTCCAAAAAGTAAAGATTTAAAAATGGCGGCCACTTTTTCCATTTTTGATAACGGTTTCATGTTTGGGGACCACTCGAACCCTCAGATATCGATTTTGATAGCAATCGGTCCAAAAGCTAAGAATTTCAAAATGGCGGCCAGCTTTAAAACTTAATTTTCACACTCAGAAACGCCAATTAACATAATAAGAACTCTGAGTGCTGCAGGGATGATTAATTGAAACTTGAACTTGATCCATGAACATGGTAAAACAATTCTAAATTTCCACTGTCAGTCAATACAACCGACTGGGTAGGTAATTAAAGTTAACTTTCCTACTCAGAGACGTCGATTAAGTTCTAATAATCATAATATCTCAGAACGGTTCATCTGAGAACAGTTATGATATATTATTATTCTGCAATAATTATATACGTTGCCACTTTAGGCAGCTACGACATTTGTCATGTTTACCGCTATCCCTCAGGTTTTTTTTTTTTATATAAGAGGGGGCAAACGAGCAGACGGGTCACCTGATGGAAAGTAATCACCATCGCCCATGGACACCTGCAAGACTTGGGGAATCACAGGTGCGTTGCCGACACATTCAAGAACAGGAAGGCTCGCTTTTTAAAGATCCCTAAATTGTAGGTACCGCTCAGGGAATATTGCAGCAGGAAGTTGGTTCCAGATCTTCGTCGTACGAGGAAGGAAATTGCGTTTAAAACGCACGGTACTTGACTGCCAACCATCAAGATGTTGAGGATGGAAGGACAGACGATTCCGCGAAGTGCGGTAGTGAAATTTAGCCGCAGGCAACAATCCGAAAAGTTCATTGGAGCACTCCCCATGATATATTCGGTATAATATGCAGAGGGATGCTACATCCCTCCGCACAGCCAAAGAATCGAGCAGACTAGAAAGTGCCTGGTTATCGACAATTATGCAACTTTCCGGAATACAAAGTAGCCTATGTGTTAATCTAGGGTACCAGCTATCTCCGTTCCAAATTTTATCAAAATCCGTCCAGTCGTTTCAGCTCGAAGAAGGAACAAACATACACACTCACATCGTCACATCCATCCATCCTAATATTAGTAGGATATAGATACGTATCTCGAAAACGGTAAACATTTGGTTTGGAGTAAAGAAAATTAGCTTTAAGATTATCTAAATGACTTGCCCATTCATCCTGTAAAGTATTGGCGTTAACATTAATTTCACCCTGTTTTTTATTGCATTAATTGTCAAAAACTTTTAAAAAATTAAGTCCTCTCCGAAAGTCCGAATGCATTCTTTGTTCAACAACATAATTTCGTCCGTCAAAGCAACGCCAAACTCGTCAAAGCGTCGCCTTCAATGTAACAAGTGGAATTAATCCCTCTGCCGTTTCTGATAAGGCTTACATTCATATCCGAGTTTAAACCAAACGTGTGTGAAATTGTCAAGTTTAGCTGTCAAGGTGTCAAGCGTTTTGGAGTTTTGCCGCTACCGAAATTCGACTATAATGAAGTAAAGACTAGGTTCAAATTTCGTCACGTATTCTTTCAATTCGTCTGTGTGGTGGGATTACTTTTCTCTACGCACACGTAAATATATTTTTAACTGTGGAGTAGCGAAATTCAACTTTAATTAAGTAAAGACTAGGATCAAATTTCGTCACTTATTCTCTTAATTACTTTGTGTAGGTGATGATTTTATTTGTTACGCAAACAAATAAATAGTTCGGACATTTTTTGAAGGGGATTTTGTATGGCACTGTGTATCTACAGTTATTGTTTATCAAAGGTCTATTCTATGGTTTGCAGTTTTTTTGTTACTGCTAGTGTCCTTAATAGGTACACTCGTCCAAAGGTACAACCAGTTGCCCCTATTACTTAATTAAAGTCCCATTTCTATAAAGAAGGGGTAATTTTATTGATAATGCCAGGCCCAGACCCGAGGTTCTTAAATTGTATGATTTTTTTGACAATTCAGTTTTTGTGTATTTTTGAAGTAAAAAACTTCTTTAGCGGCGCTGAGCACTTTTTGGGATGGGTAAAAAATGTTAAAACTCGCGTCAGGCGTAAGACGGAGTGAGCAGCGTTTAAGCACCAGGATATCAGATTCTCTAAGAGCTTATTTTGAAATATTTTTAAAACCGTTCAATTTTTGAAGTGTTTTTTGTTGAGTCGTGGAGCAAAAGTACTAGGGCATCAGCACATTGTTAGAGGTCTGTCAATATAGATAAATACGTAGTTACGTTTTTTTTGTAAGCTGCCAGTACGGTACGCGTCTTGAGCATCGTGGAGGTTACAACATTAATATATAGGTATCAAATCTAAGCTGCTGTTTTCACTTCTGCCGGCACTCCCGGAGTGCCACCCGTCGCTTTTTTTTCAAAGTGCCAAGCCATGGAGGTTGCAAATGTAAAGACCTGTAGTTAGATGGATCTATATCAATGGTAATATATTTCAACTTCAACAGGCACTCCTGAGGCGCATATTGCACCTATGGTGCAATCGGAACCCACTACGAAGTTGACGAAGGATGGGGATACCTACACTCTAACCAGCACAGGGATAAGGAACTCTGTGACCACCTTCACTAACGGTGGCGAATTCGTGGAGAAATTCGGTGAAAATGTTACTGTAAGTATACAATGTGTCTCGATATTGTACCTAAATCATATTGTGCTTAACAAACAACGCAATCACCCCCGCCCACTTCCGCAGCAAAATGTTTAGAGGCCTTTAGTTTTAGTTTAAGTCGCATAAATGTCCTTATGAATAATAATATTAATTAGCTCATCGTAGTTGAGGGCCCTATACCATCCTCATGATAAATGTCGTGCGCTGTGTAAGTAAAGGTGCAGGCTTAAAACCAGTGCGGGGAAGCACAGCCCTCCCCGCACATGCTGAGCCTGAGCCTTTTGCCGCACTTATATACGGCAGGGCAATAATAGTAGGTTGTACAAAAAGAGCATAAAACAAGCCATTTTACCCGAGACGTTCATATAGCCACCCGAGCCGGTACGGATAGACACGTCGAGGGGAAAATGGGTTTTATGAACGAGTTATACACTCAGCTTTTCACTTAGATTGCAAAAAAAAAAAACAAAACAAAAACATTGTAAAAAAAAAATAGGTTAATTAAAATTAAATGTGACATTGGAACAATTCGATATATTTAATGGTTTTTCCTGGCAAATTGACTGTGTTAGGAGTCAGTGTTATTTCCTCTTCACTTGACGAAATTATTGAATATTGAATCGTAAAACAGTAACAAATTGCAACATAAATCCTACTAAGAGAAAATAGGACGTTCCCGCCTGAGTTCCCGCCAATTAACTTTTTTTTTCTTTTTTTTTTAAACGTGATACTGCGGTAAGGTTCGAGTAGGCAGGTGTTGATTTATATTTCAAAAAGTTTTATTTCTCATGTACTTATTTGTTTCAATAATAACTTGTCAAATTATTGTTACCTAGTTTTAGGTACTAATTGAACAGTTTAATAGACCGCAGATTATAATAAAAAAAAAACTTGAAAAATAAACAAAATATGCTGTCGTAAAGTTTTAGTGATTGTTTGTGGCTGTTGGCACCCGATTGTCTTGGTCTTAGACGAAGATTTTACTTTATGCACAAGAGCATAAAATGCCATTTTATGCAGCCTACATCCAGCATAAAGTCGAACTTTTTGAGCATGAGACGTGAAAACGCTTTTTTATTTATTTATTTTTCCGGAATATTTTCAGCAGGTGGTTGCTTCAGTTCGACTGAACACTACAAAGATTTGTCATTAAAATGTTTGATACAAAATTTAGTCCCGCTCTTGACGCAGTTCACTTTGAACGTCAATCAATGTGTGGAATTTGCTCGGAATTTGTCAGCTACGATTCAAGAATCCTGAAAAACAGTTGCTAACCCAACCATCTGTTGAAAATTTCAGACCTTGTATTTAAAGAACGAATAACTTAAATAAATTAAAAGCTATCTTAGGTCATGATGACATATGAGGCTACGAGCTGAACAAACAGTTTCCATAGTATTTGACATTTCGTGACGTATTTTGTTACCGACAACCTTACACTAAGCATACTGGTCTCCTGACAGAATGAGAGAACTTAGGCCACACGACACTATATTATTATCCCATTTTAAGTACATTATTGGGGTGCGAGTCGGGTTACCTCCGCGTGTGGTCAAGAGCTGCGGTTTATTTTTGAAGAGCAGTGCTTGGTCCGGTGCACCCTGGGCATCGGTTAATGATTTCCTGACGGTCTTCGAGGGATATCATATCATTATCCGTTGGCTAAGAGCCCGACAGGGGGGAGGGGATCTTTTGGCCGTGTTCTACCGTACAATATTGCCGAAATTTTTGTCACAACATTTTTGAATACTTTTTACTTCGACTGGCAAAATCATCGCATCGATCGATATTAATAAAAGAAGAAGAAGAAGTACATTATTAGGTACCCACGACGGACAGAACGGTACGGAGAGCGGTATATTTTATGCGTTTGGGGTTTATTTGTTTGTTTTAATTTCCAGTTTACATCCACGTTCTCCTTGGACGGTAATGTCCTCACGCAGAAACAAAGTAGCAACGACGGAAAAATCGCGATCACTGTTACAAGGGAGTTCTCCGAAGACAGCCTGAAAGAGGTAACACTTAGAGCACTTTTATGTCTTTAAACTAATATTGTAAAGAGGTGTACCTAGTTTGTGAGTTTGGGAGGTTGTATCTCTGAATCTACCGAGCCGATTTTGAAAATTCTTTTACCAATGGAAAGCCACATTACTTGTAAGAGTCATAAGCTATATTTAATTCTCTCTAGCAACAGCTAGTAAAACACTTCAGGGGCCTTACCATGACGTCCTAATTCCGAATCGGTTCAAGTTTTAGCTGTCACTTTTAGTATGAATCTGACAGCGAGCGAACCTAAACTGAAACGCACTAAGACGTCATGGTAAGGCTCCAGCAGGTAGTAGGTTAATGTTATTCAGGGTTTGGTGTTTGATAAAAGTTTCCATGCATGGGGCATAAGTCGGTGTCAATTTTGACTTACTTTTACAGGAGTCTTCATTTAAACTTAACGAACTGGCTGAAATATTTCAGAATTATTCTCAATCAAATTAGATTCAAATCTTGATCAAACAAACTAATTAAACTAAGACAATAATACTTAGGTACCGAAAATCGATCTCAGCTAATCATTCACCAATTATGTTTCGTTTTTTTGCAGAAAATCAACGTTGCTGGATGGGATGGTGTTGCTTACCGTTACTTCAAAGTTTAATTCATTTTTAATTATTTTATATGCTTAAAATGTTTTTCTATTAAATAAAACTACCGGCTGATATTAATGTCTGATTATTTCATTTGAGCAGCAGCATAGGGCTTTCCCAAGGATTTTCTGGACAACCCCAATAATAAAGCCGAGTAGCTTACATTAAATTGAAATTATGACTAAAAATTTTAAAGAGATTTTATCAGGGTTTAACTATGCAGTAGGTACTGCCATAAAGCCGACCATTAGATCTTATTTATTTCGAGAAACACACTTGTTCAAATAATATTAAAAATCCAAGTCTCGAAATCAAACATTCGAGTTTTTCTTATATAATTATCTGTCTCGACTGAGGTCCGATCTTGGAACCTTAAGCTTCGTAATCTGGATCTCTAGCCACTATGTTATACGTTCGACATTAGGTATATAATTGTGTTATGTTTATCAATTTAATTAATAATTTGCGAGCGTGGTAAGTTATTCCCCTTCGCCATTCAGTCTCCACTTGGCGTTCGAGCGATACGGAGTCGCGCATGCGTTCTGTGACTCCTCAACATGCGCTCTTTTATCACTCTCATATCCCTACTGCTCCTGGTCTATCGGTGCCACTCTCTCAGCCCGGACACTCACGCAGCCAACCGCGCGAAGATCCTCCACGATGAAGAACTGCTAGCCCTCGGCGGAAACATCGTCCTAACAGAACAAGAGACAAAAGTCAACAACTGCCTAATGCAACACAAATCGAGAGAAATCAACTACGCGTTCGACAACCCGCAATACTTCAACTTTACAAACCACTTCTTTAAATACAAAGCCGATATCCAGCGATCAAAAGTTTACAAAATCATCAAAGATTTACCTAAAGGCGCGGCGTTGCATTTGCACGACCTCAGTGTCCTTGGACCTGATTACCTGATGAACATCACCTATATGGAACACCTTTATGTTTGTTTCGCGAATGACACTGTGCAGTTGAAGTTCTTGGATCATGTACCGACTGATTTTTGCTCTGGACATTGGCAACTGATGAGCGAAGCGCGGCGACAGTCGAAAAACGTGACAAACTTCGACGCTGAATTAAGAAAACATTTCACAATGGTTGTGAATGATCCGGCCAAGGAATACCCTGACATCAACAGCACTTGGAAGGCATTAAGAAAGTATTTTTCTGCTACCGGCCTATTGGTGAGCTATAGACCGGTAAGAGAACAATATATCTACGACATTCTCAAAGCGTACAAAGAACAAAATATCATGTATGTGGAATTAAGAACCTCTTTGTATAATGTATATGAGCTCGACGGGACGACTTATGACCCCGTTAACGCGGCTAAAGTCTACAATACATCTATAACTAAGTTCGTGAAAGACTACCCAGACTTTATTGGAGCGAAATTGATATACGCTCCGGGCAAAAAATATTTGAACAAACAATCACTGCCTGAATATTTGAAAATAGCTGGAAGAATAAAAGCTGAATTGCCTGAAATATTTGCCGGTTTCGATTTGGTTGGCCAAGAGGATCTGGGGAAGCCTTTGATAGAGTTTGTAGATGAACTTTCCGACGCTGCGAAAAATTTTACGTATTTCTTCCATGCGGGTGAAACTGACTGGTACGGTACATCGACAGATGAGAATTTAATAGACGCTATTCTTTTGGGTGCCAAGCGACTGGGGCATGCATACGCTTTGCCAAAACACCCGCTGTTAGTAAAAGAAGTACTGAATCGCGATATTGGCATAGAAGTGAATGTGATATCTAATACCATATTGTCTTTAGTGCAAGACGTTCGTAATCACCCTTTAGCGTTATTCCTTGCTCAGGGTCTGCCTGTTGTTTTATCTAGTGACGATCCTGGGGCATGGGAAGCTGATCCGATATCTGAAGATTTTTATGTGGCGTTTGTGGGTGTGGCGAGTAAATCCTCGGACTTAAGACTTTTGAAACAGCTAGCTTTAAACTCTTTAAAATACAGCGCGCTCGAAGACAACGCTATGAAAACGGCTTTGAAAAGATTTAATTCTAAATGGAATGATTTCATTAATAATTTCGACTGTTCCGCTTATTAAATCAACTATAGAAATAATCTTATATGTTTAATGACTAGGTTATTAAACTTTAGAAAATAAGCAATAACTAAGTAGGTAGGTATGTAATTATCTACTTAGATTTCTCATTCGCAAAGAATGATCTAATATTTATTATTTCATCTGAGTTTTGATTAGAATTGAATTGCCATTAGAACGTTGATAACAGAACAACAACTTCATTTTCCTGTTTTGAGTTAAAATTACCCGGATTTTGTATAAATAACATTATCTGGGGAACTAGGAAACACTGACATAATAACATGACTAAACTGTCAGTCAATTGAAATTGCAAATAATGTTAAACAAACCTTGTAGGTATTTAAAATGTCTTTAATTACCATTTTCCCTCTTCAAATACTGCTAAATTCGTGTGTTATTTTAATCAATACTTAGTAACACTTTTGTTAAAAAATAAGACGAAAAACAACATAAATACAATGTTATTCAGCACCCAATGTACACTAAACAATGCATGCAGTTAAGATAAAAATTATGATTGAATATCATTTGTATCGCTAAAGCCTATATATTTAGTTAAAGGTTTCGCCGTATTCCGTAACGTAGTTAGGTATATAAGATTCTTGAGTTACTAACATTACTAACAATAATATGGACAATATAGTTTTATGTGGTCTGAATTAAATGTTTTTTTTTTTTTTTTTTATTCTAAATCCACGCTGTAGGTATATTCTCTTTTTCTTCTATCCCAAATCCCGGGAATTTCATAGTGCCGAAAGAACCGGTTCTGAAAGTTCAATCCCGGTTCTCACGGTTCTTTAAAAAAAATACATTTATGACAAATCATTTGGAGCATAGCACTATACGGCTGCGAAACGTGGACAATGACGCAACGCGATAGAGAACGTCTGGAAGCGTTTGAAATGTGGTGTTGGCGGCGGATGGAGAAGATTAGCTGGACCCAGAAGGTGACGAATGAGGAAGTGCTCGATCGAGTGAATGAGAAGAGGTGCCTGTTGAAGACCATCGAGAGCAGAAGAGGAAAGATGTTGGGACACCTGATACGGCACGACGAATACATTAAGATCATAATTGAAGGAAAGGTTGAAGGGAAGCGGAAGAGAGGAAGGCCAAGAAGAACATTTATGGACCAGGTGAAAGAGAAGGTAGAAGTCGTGTCGTATCAGGAAGTCAAAGAGAAGGCTCTGGAAAGGACCACATGGAAATTGCTCCACCGACAAGAGCCTAGCTCTTAAGTTTAAGAAGAGAAGATGACAAATCAGCCCAAATCAGGGTGTTCCAAAGCATCGAAAGGATTGTTTTTGTGTCACCGGAACGTAGAAGTTCACCAAAGAAACGCCTCACAAAAACAAAAGAGCAATTGCGACGGTCATACTAGACGCTGGTAGCCGACTATAATGCACTTTAGTATTAAAGCGGAACTTTACATTATTAAACGCAGACAAGCAGTTATGCGCTAAACTAGTTCCGAAATATAACCGCCGTATAAGGTGGTACAGAAGAATTCCCCAGTTATATAGGTAGGTACTGGTTAGAAGACAGATCAAGGAGAAATCGCATTATAACCACCCATATAAAAGACTTAAAACCGTATCATAAATAAGAATAACAAGAAACTCTAAGTATAAGTACCTAGTTTATTTTTAAAATATTCTTCTCTTCTATTATGGACAGAGCACACATCCACCCGAAAGTTGTAAGAAATGGATAAGAATGACGCCTACAAATCAGCTGATACCCAGTAAAACAAGAAGAAGAAAAATAATAAAACAGGCGTCGATTAGAAAAAGAGAAGTGTACCTAATGAATCTAACTAATATTATAAATGCGAAAGTATGGATGGATGGATGGATGGATGGATGGATGTTTGTTTGTTTGTTACTCAATCACGCCAGAACGGCCCAACGGATCTGGATGAAATTCGGCACATAGATAGAGAAAAGTCTGGAATAGCACATAGGCTACTTTTTATCCCGGAAAATTGCGTAGTTCCCGCGGGATAGCGATAAACGAATTCTTTGCAGACGAAGTCGCTGGCAACAGCTAGTGTTAAATAATATCAAAAATAACATTATATTGATTATGTATTAGTCCCAAGAACCTACTACTACTACTACTTTTAAATAATACATACTGTTAAAATAATTTTAAAAATTCAGGTAACTAGCATAATATTATATAATCTAATCTAACTATCTAACTATAATATTATAAATGCGAAAGTATGGATGGATGGATGGATGGATGTTTGTTTGTTACTCAATCACGCCAGAACAGCCCAACGGATCTGGATGAAATTTGGCACATAAATAGAGAAAAGTCTGGAATAGCACATAGGCTACTTCTTATCCCGGAAAATTGCTTGGTTCCCGCGGGATAGGGATAAACAAATTCTTTGCAGACGAAGTCGCTGGCAAAAGCTAGTTAAGCATAATTCAACCACCCGTCCCAAATTAAGGGTTAGGTACTTAAGTAGGGAATCCACAAAACATTAATAGAGTCATGAGACTATAAAAGAGTCGAGATAATCACTGTAAATCGAAATAAAAGTATTCTGAAAGGACGCCAGAGGTCCGATTTTTTAAAGCACATCACTCGAAAGTGGTATACTTAAATCAAAATGAACACAAAATAAATCTGTTTATATCTTCAAAACTACAGCTCTAATCAAATTTTTGCCTAGTCTAATAAAAGTGACTAAGTGACTGTATTTTACTTAATTTTACACGTAATATCTATAGGATTTTAAGTGCGGATCATTCTGTGATAAGTTTAATGTACACACAATCAGTGGTAGAAGTAGAATTGATAAAAAACTTGTTTCGTTACTTAAAAAAAAACACCTACAGTAAAGATATAGAGTGCATAGTCTCGGTAAAACAGGTAAGCGCCTCGGATGGCGCGGCGCTTAAGCTCTTTTTCTCGAACAGTTGAAAGATAGAGACGAGCAACTGCGGAGCATTTATTGCTGTGATATTCTACATTATAAACGAACGACGCTGAAAATCTGCACAGTTGTTCATTGTTTATGGGACCTGTTACTGAACCTGATGTAATTCGTATAGTAGTTTATAGTATTAGTGTGTATTGAATAATGCTAATTACCAGGTCTAGACATTGAGATTTACCTTTTATATACTGTTACAATATGCATTGGGTTAGGACGGGTCCATAATTTGTCCCATAAAATTTTTGGTCATAATTTTGAAATCCATAACGTTTATTGTCATACATTTTGTTGGTCATAATATTGATAGTCATAAAATATTTCGTCATAAAGTGAAGTTATTATCATTGGTCATAATTATTCTGAGCCGTAATGTTTATTAACATAACAATCAATGTATTACTTGTATCACATTTCATAATAATTCATGTCATATTGTCATTTATAATAATTGTTGGTAAGGCTTTTATCGCATTGTATAATTATTGTTAGTCACAAAATTTGTTGGTAATAACATTCAATGATATGATTGTATGATATATCATAATATTAGGTACTGGTAATAAAATCGCATATTATAGTTATTGAACGTCATAAAATTAGTTCGTAATGACATACTATCGTAACACTAACATATTTTATTTATCATTTTAAATTTCTAAAAGAAGGTACCCGCGAGTTAAAAACCCGAGTGGGTACCTACTTTAAGGAGTGGTAGGAGGGTAGTTGTTTTTATTTATTTAGTGAAAAAATATGCATAGGAATGATAAAAAAACCTAACATCGAAAACCTAGCCTTCTGACCCTAACCTGTCCGACTCGCTTTTTCTCTGGCCCATCTTGCTCGCTCGCTTCGCTCGCTCACTAAAATACTAACAAAATGAAATTAGTTATGCTGTTACAAATTAAGAACATCTAAGATTATTACGTCACTATATACCTATGTGTAAAAAGATTTCTGAGTATGTATCGATATGCCTTCAAATGTTATGAATATTAATTTAAAGTACCCAGCAAACGTTATATAATGGATAAATATATTACTAAAAACAGTTATGACTTTAAAATATATGCCGTAAAGTATTTCTGAATATGTATCGATATGTATTTTAATATCATAGATGTCAATTTTATGACTTTTGTCATCTATGATTATTCCAAATTATCCACCACTTGCGAAATTCGGAGTAAAAAAAATATGGGACAAAAAAGGACTCTGGTTAAGACACTGTATGATCGTATTTGCATGTATTTTTGTACTTAAGCAAATAAATGAATGATTATGATAATATTTTTATTGTGATTACCCAAGCCCTCTCATGCTGCGGGGATGCCTGTGCCTAGTAATGGGACGTAGGTATTTAAGTTGGAGATCAATTTACGCTAGTAGCGTGACTGGTGTAATGTATATAATGTACCTACAGTAACCACACTTATGAGTTAACTAGTTTACGTATTTTGTTGCTTGCAAAATTGACATATATTCCAAGAAGGACCCCTAAAAACAATAACTCTTGACTATACTATCTAATTCTAAACTGATATCTGACCCATTGTGGAACCCTCTCACACTATATGTCAAAGTAACGCCACCTAGAACTGACAAGGAAAACATTGTGACGTTTACTGAAAAAACGTTCTACAGCGGGTCTCGAATCATTGTGTGAAATACACTTATGTAGTTGTTGATCTGATAAGATTAATTATCTCTTAATATAAATAAGCAATTAAAACAATGTTGATTCATTAGACCTAAAACATTTTTAAGAGACAGTCATACAAATAAATAAGAACAACACGATGTCGTTCTTAGGAAAAGTATACAAGAGTGAGAAACACGACAACTTGAAGGAATTCTTCAAAGCAATTGGTAAGTAGGTACCTAACAATCCATTAAAGTCCCTAAGAAAGGAGAAGAAATCTGAAAAGTGATGCACCTTACCTACATTAAGCAAAAACCCTTGTGTGGATTTGGCTATTGTAGCTTATACTACAAATTACCAGACGTTTACTAACTGGGACCCATTTGTTGTTATTTGAGTCCAATCTTGCAAGGTCTTTTGTTACTGTCCGGCTGTCCGCCTGGTCTATTCTTTTCCGTAAGTCGCATTTTTCGACCGATTCTCGAGAAATTTTGTTAGTAGGTTTTATAATCATATGGTTTTGTTTGATGCTATAGTTTTTGGAAGATTTCTAAAATACCCATGGGAGCCGAAAATGCCTTCTCTTCTGCCTTGACATTATTATTCCCACATTATTTTGGACCAGCACTTATACATTACTAGCTGTTGCCAGCGACTTCGTCTGCAAAGAATTTGTTTATCGCTATCCCGCGGGAAATACGCAATTTTCCGGGATAAAATGTAGCCTATGTGCTATTCCAGACTTTTCTCTATCTATGTGCCAAATTTCATCCAGATCCGTTGGGCCGTTCTGGCGTGATTGAGTAACAAACAAACATCCATCCATCCATCCATCCATCCATACTTTCGCATTTATAATATTAGTTAGATTACTACAAGGCTCGATTTTGTATATTGATACGCATCTGTACCGCTTGCTTATAAACTTTCGAATAGTCGTCAAACGAGTCGTCGGCTGGGGTTGAAAAAGTAGGTAAAAAGGCCAAAGACCCAAGTTATTAAACCCACGGTTATGCCACCACATTTTATAATTTTCCAACTTCCACAGGCACTCCTGAGGCGCAAATTGCAACTCTGCTGCAAACGGAACCCATTATAAAGTTGACGAAGAATGGAGATACCTACACTTTTAGCAACACAGGGGCAAGGAACCCCGAAGTCACCTTCGCTAACGGTGGCAAAGTGGTGGATAAATACGATGACAATGTGACTGTAAGTATACAATGGACCTTAAGTGTAAGGCAGCTTTTTATAGTCTCTAATATTATTAGGTATCATAGTGAACATGTTTACGACAGTAAGAACGTTCCATGTACCTATTCAAAGACCACAATACATTGGAACGAGAGACAGATTCAATACTAAATTCATAAAATCTTATATGTATAATTTCAAATGGCCCATTTATTTAGAACAAAATGAACAAAATACTGAATATCTACCCGATGTCTAAAATCGAATGTAAGAAAGCTGTTACTACTTGGCTACTAAATAAAAGTTATGACGAAACGGAAGCCTTCAATAACAATCAACAGCAATCAGCAATAAGTTAAACACACACACACACACAACACATGCATGCGCATGTTGCCTTGCTTGTATTATGTACCTATGTATTCTGTTCTTAATAAACTTTAAAACATCGTGCTTTTTTAAGGGGAGGAGCGCTGCTTATCCTATAGCACAGGTTTTTACCTATTTAGGGAGCAGAGTGCTAGTGAAAGATACCTTGTAAATGATGTTTTTTAGAAATAAATATTATTATTATTATTATTATTAAGGTGTCTCGATATTGTTCCAGAATATTTCAGCTGGTGGTTGTGTTAGTTCGACCGAATACCCTGAAAGATTTCTTCATTCAATTTTTAGGGTTCCGTAGCCAAATGGCAAAAGAAGAAGATTTTCACACAAAAATAAAAAATAAACAATTAATTTTGGGGGTTCCCCATACTTAGAACTGAAACTGAAATTATTTTTTTTCATCAAACCCATATGTGTGCGGTATCTATGGATAGGTCTTCAAAAATGATATTGAGGTTCCTCATATAATTTTTTTTAAACTGAATATTTTGCGCGAGAGACACTTCCAAAGTGATAAAATGCGTGTCCCCCCCCCCCTGTAACTTCTAAAATAAGAGAATGATAAAACTAAAAAAAAAATATGTACATTACCACACAAACTTCCACCCAAAATTGGTTTGAACGAGATCTAGTAAGCAGTTTTTCGTTTATTAATATTTGTCTGTCTATATAAGTAACCAATATAAAGTGACCTCACACTGCCTAAATTTTGCTTAAAAGCAGGGCTCTGCTAACACTGGATTTTATAATAACTTAGCGAATTTGTACGGAACCCACAGTGCGCGAGTCCGACTCGCACTTGGCCGGTTTTTGATTCAAAAATCCTGAAAAACATTTACTTACAGGGCTATTTAGTCAAACCAACCGAACCACCTGATGAAAATTTGAGACCTAATAAACAACTAATAATATAATAATAATAATGCCACGCTCTCTCTCTCCAGCCTATATACGTCCCACTGCTGGGCACAGGCCTCCTCTCAGAATGAGAGGGCTTGGGCTATATAGTTCCCACGCAGGCCCAGTGCGGATTGGGAACTTACCACGCTCTACTGGGATAGATCTGTTATCACGGACAGGACTATTGTTGCCAATAAGCCTGATATCGTGCTGACAGACCGATCCCAGCGCCAGGCAGTGCTTGTTGACATCACCATCCCCCATGACGAGAACCTCATGAAAGCCGAGAAGGACAAACTCAGCAAGTACCTTGACTTGGCTCACGAGGTAACCGCCATGTGGGATGTTGACTCAACAATCACTGTCCCGATAGTAGTTTCGGCGAACGGTCTGATAACGAAGAGCCTTGACCACCACCTTAAAAGGCTCTCGCTAGGTGGTTGGATCAAGGGTCAGATACAGAAGGCGGTACTCCTGGACACAGCCCGGATAGTCAGAAGGTTCCTCTCTCTGTCGCCCTGACCACCGGCAGCTTAGGCCCCGCCTCGCTGCCGGCGGCACCCTACGTTAGGTTTTTATAATGTTTTTATATTTTGTATTAATATTGCTTTATTACTTTTTATTAGAATATTGTAAAAACCTAACTTAAGATAAAGGATAAATATACGGAATAAATTTGATACCTACCGAAAGCTTACACTATACAAACTGGTCTCCTGTTAGAATGAGAGAACTTAGGCCAAACGACACTATATCATGCCATTTTAAATAGATTTGACCTACGTCGGCGTCGGACAGAACAGTACGGAGGTGTATTATGCGTTTGGGGTTTATTTGTTTGTTTTAATTTCCAGTTTACGTCCACATTCACCCTGGACGGTAATGTCCTTACGCAGAAACAAAATAGCAACGACGGAAAAATCTCGTTCACTGTTATAAGGGAGTTCTCCGAAGACAGCCTGAAAGAGGTAACACATCAGTCAGCATTGGAGCATTTTCACACTGAGTCTTATAAATAAAACGATATACTTCACCAAGTGTTTCAGGATGTTTAATTGTGGTTGACAAAAGTTTCTTTATACATAGGGTGTCTGCGGAAACAGTCCAGAATAATTCTCACACAATGTACTGAAAATCAAACTGACCTAATCATTTCTGTTGTTTTTTTGCAGAAAATTACCGCTGCCGGGTGGGACGGCGTAGCTTACCGTTACTTCAAAGTTTAATTCACTTATAATTACTTTATGTGCTGTGCTTAAAATGTCTTTATATTAAAATCAACGAGTGATATTAAAAAATGTTTGATTATTTCATTTGAGCCAAGGATCTTCTCGACAACTAACGAATAAAGCTATTTTACTGATAATAATCAATAATAATCCCTTTTAGCCCCTGATGCGAAAGTTGCGAAACTGAGAGGTATTCAGTTATAATTATAACGTTATACAATTACAAATCTTTATAACATCAGTGTGGTGAC
Source organism: Pandemis heparana (assembly GCA_963854515.1). NCBI lineage: Eukaryota > Metazoa > Arthropoda > Insecta > Lepidoptera > Tortricidae > Pandemis > Pandemis heparana. The sequence continues at coordinate 6,210,376 of OY978022.1, read as the reverse complement.
ACCATTAAGGTTAAAAGCAGAAGTGGCTCGAGTTCTTGACCAAACACATAACTATTGATACTTGTACCTGACTAAGAAGCGAGAACATCTATGAACTAATTTATAAAGCAGATATCTAACCAGAACATAAAAGCTAAGCGAATAAATAGCAATATCTGGTCACAGATTTGCTTATGACGTAGAAGGTTAAAAATTTATTCTCTCTCAGCTTGTAAAGCGATCTCCTTGAGTTTTCTTCTATGCACCTTCGTGGAGGCAGTCTGTGGTATAGCATTTAGGAATATCACTCCTCCTCGTAGTTGTTTAGCGTCTGCCAGATTGTCTGAAATATAAATAACATTTATCGAGTAATCATAAGGTAAATAAGTTTATGCCCAAAAATGCTTTACATCATTTTCAAAAAGAGTATCAACTCTTCAAACTGTTGTCCCAATTTTGACCAAACTTAGCTAAGAACCACCACAAGGAAACTGGCTTTAAATTTAAAAAAAAACGCACCCTAATCAGTACATTCGCGTAAGAGCTGCGATGTCACAGACAGATACACACACACACATACGTCGGGAGTTAAGGGTTAAAAAAGCGTTTTGCTTGGACCTAAACTTGAATAAACAAGGTGGTGCGCCTGAAAAACAAAGAAGAGATACCTTTTCCCTAGCAGTGGGTTACAAATGGACTAACATTTGAAATAGATGTAAGTGCCGTGAGAATCAGAAATGACAACAAAAAATATCCTTCTCCCGCTCTCCCACAAACAGCTCATACATTTTATTGCTAAGAATTAGACCTATCCATAGGAATATGTGCTAGCTAGTAATACCCTCTTCAAATCACTGGTGGACATTACATTTTCTTTAATTTTTAGTTCGAGAACGCAAACACTTCTGCGAATGATAATCAATTGTCTGGCAAAAAATGACAAACTTCACTATTAAGATCTATGGAATTTTGCCAACACGAATACTCTGACAGCTTCATATTCGCTAACTGCAGAACGAATAGGGAATACCGTGACTAGACTTCTGTGCTGCATTTTCGTTGCGAGTTTCCAAACACCTTTGAAACGCAAGACTTCGTCCCGATCCCGTCATTACTGCACATCTAGAGACTGCGACGTCTTTTACACTGGCTAACTGCTGACACCGCCCTAGTTATGTTACAGCACTGGCTGACCTTTAACAATATCTTTGATCTCGTCCGCGGTGACATCGTGGCCTGGTCGCCGCACGACGCACGCGACTGGTAGTTCCCCACATTCAGGGTCTGGTACACTCGTCACCGCCACGTCTGACACTCCTGGGTGCTGGCGGATCACGCCCTCCAGTTCCACTGGCGAGATCTGATGGTCATATTTGAGGTTTAGCTTAGCTATAAAATGATTAAACGATCAGCACCATTCATCGCTGACATAATCATAGGGCTCTGGTAAAAAGTGATATTTCCTTTATCTGAAGACAACGCCGTTATCATTTTCAAAGACTTGATTGGTATGATACTGAATTTAGGCTACATACAATATATTTTAGAGACAACTTTCGATATTTATGAATGCGTTGGAAGCATTAGATTAGATTACTAATTTGTTTTATTACAATACAAAATCTAGTTGTATTGCTACAATTGCCCCCGGAATTTTACACCACTCACCTGAGAAAACGATTAAGATCGATGAAATTTACACACTTCTTCTTCTTCTTTTAATAATATGGCCCCATCGATCGATGCGATGATTTCGCCAATGTCGAAGTAAAAAATACAGTGTTCAAAAATCTTGTGACATAAATATGTCGGCAACGTTGTACGGTAGAACACGGTCAAACGACCCCCTCCCCCCCTGTCGGGCTCTTAGCCAACGGACAATGATATCCCACGGAGACCGCCAGGAAATCATTAACCGAAGCCCAGGGTGCACCGGACCAAGCACTACTCTTCCCCTCGGACGGATCCAAAAACGAACCGCAGCTCTTGACCACACGCGAAGGTAACCCGACTCGCACCCCAATTTACACACTTATATCGGTATTATTTAATTTTAGCATTGCGACATTTATGACATTGAGTTTCACTAAGCGAATGATGTGACCGCTACAGTCTGTCGGACCTTTCATTACAGACATTTCGTTCTACCTATACAATTAAAACAAAACATGTCTTGAAAAATCGTAGCTTAGTGGAACTCTATGGTAAGCCAAACCTCGCATTGTATCTAGGAATCTTCTTAGAACTTACTTGATTATTCTTGTATTTAAGCAATAACTTTATTCTCTCAATGAAGAAGAAGTTGTAGTTTTCGTCTCTGTAAAACATGTCTCCGGTTTTGAACCAGCGTCCCTCCGCGAAGGCATCTTCCGTGGCTTCTGGGTTTTTGTAGTAGCACTTGATTATGCCGGGGCCTTTCAGCCACAGCTCACCGTTCTTGTTGGGCTCGTAAATATCTTCTTGTGTCTCAACGTCGATCAGCTATAAATAAAGTTTGGGAACAAATAAATCTGTTCCATCTGGTAGGTGAAACTTGCAGAGTTGCCGAATACTAGGGAATCCAATCCTGAACTTAATGTATACGTAAGGCTTTGTAGCATTTTATATAGGCGCTCAAAAACTATTGGAATTTTTATTTGCGTTGTGTCAATACCATAATAATCCTTGGTATCATATTGTGTTGTTCTGAACAGACGAAAAAGACGCATAGGTATATATACATATACTCAGGGACATATTTGGCGGAACACAAAAAAAGTGTAAGTAACTATTTTTTTTCTGGTCAAGCATTAAGTATGTGTTTTGCTAACTTTTTTTTCTGTTCCGCTAAATAATGTGTCCCTGAGTGTATATTTTTTTTATGAAAGTTCTTACTCTATATTGAAGACATCCTATTGGTTTTCCACTGGATCCGAGGCAGGTGTTGTCATCAACAAACGCCAAAGTCGTCAACTCACTGAGCCCGTAGATATCCAGTACTTCTGTGTTTGGTGTTACTTTCTGGAAAGCAATGATGAACCCGTTACACCCCAAGTATACTGCGCTCCATTGCCCTTTGGCAAACATTCAATTTGGTCTTCTCTGGGAGTGACCATGTTTGAGCACCGTAAGTGTGGCTTTTACTTAAATCGTAAAATTTCGTTACTAACCCTTATTTCTTGAATCAGCTCCGGCAGGACAGCACTGCCGCCCAAGAGAATCGTCTCCAAGCAACTGAAATCGCAGGACCCGCTGTCATTAGCCATCATGAGCGTCGTCGCAAACGTAGGACTTATTATCGTCACCGTTGGCTATAACAATAACTTCAATGAGTTTACCTATTATGTAGGTAGTTCTGGTAGTTGTCCCATTTCATGCTCTTTCTGGGGTGATTAGATGGGGGAACGCCAATTCTTTATTCAAATAGGTACGTACCTACTTTTAAAATTCTGGGTGACCGCGTGTCCTTAAGTAGGTGTCCACTACAACTGGCGACTTTAGATATTTTTTTATTTATTTTATAACACTACCTTTTTTACTTTTTTTAGTGCATTCCTTTCTTACCAAGTGAATTACAGAAGGCATACTGCATAACGGAACTGAAAACAAGCACAAGGAGAAATCGCATAAAAAAGCGACTTAAACGAAATAACATTGGAACTAAGTTGCAAGAATCCGCTTCTTTCTAAAGCAAAATTAGTCAAATGATTTACTAATTAATACCAATCACGCAAACAAAACGACATCATGGAGGTTAATTAGTTTACAAATTGTTTCATGGTTCTTTTTCAATACCTAAGGCATATTGTCTTACTTGTTGCAAATTGTGTTGATTAAGTAATTTTATATCCGTAAAAACGGGTCATTAAATTTTTTGAGGAAACGTGATATTCTTTTTTTTTTTGCATTGCTTTTTTAGGTTTATCAACTATAGACATAATAAAGAATAGTTTTTGTGGTTGGTTGTAAGTTGTTTTAAAATTAAAGTTCGAGGACACTTTAAATTGTTGCTTGTTTTTCTGATTTATGTTATATCTGTAGCTGTAGATTGCTTTGATGTATGAAGAAATGAATAGTTGTAGACCCTATAAATTTTATATGTGCACATATTCTTGTTACTTCTGATTTACTTTCCTTCGTAGAGTTAATAAAAACATTGCTTGAAGATCTTCATTATTTTTAGTTATGAGATGAACTAAGATCCTTAGGAAAAATCTTTATTGTACCCACGATGAAAAGTCAGACCCCAGATAAAAATTAATCACTGGGAACTGGCCCGCAGTGTGAACTTCTGCCAATTGGGATGAAAACAAAATGCCCCTCTTTCTTAAAATTTTGAAAGAAAATGCATTGGACGACACGCGCCTTATTTCCTTAACCTCTTTCCCTCACACTACACTCCACTATATTTACGTTACGGTACTCTTTGGCTTTCATACTTGATAAGTATTGATGAGGTAGCTAGCATGCTCTAGCGTTAGTGGTTGGGAAGTCTGCAGGCGCGTGTATCTTACTACAGCTGACATTATGAAGTTGATAAGGGCCGTCAGCCATTGAAGCGGTGATCCGACCATAAACATCTTCGATGGATGTGGAAACTGCGTGTGTCTTATCCTGAAGCAATATAGCAGTTTATAAGTTCTGCATGCAATAAAGAAAGGAGAGGAAGCAAATGACATGAGATATTAGGTTAGGTTAGGATGGAGCTGAATTAAGTAAGTTAACAAAACTTTTCGAAGAATTCTATGCTTGAGATAGGTAGTACAAATAAGTCCTATAACAAGTATATGATAATCTTCTTATCCTTGCCCTCATTCTTAAAGGTATAATATCCTAAAAAAGTATTCTTTATATTTGAAAGCCAGATCAATCACATTAATTGTGGTTATAATTTCGTAATTAGCATTGTTGTAATCTTCTTAAGTAGTAAGCAGACTTCGAATTAAAAAAACCGCATCAAAATACGTTGCGTAGTTTTAAAAATCTAAGCATACATACAGACAGACAAATAGACAGACAGCGGAAAGCGACTTTGTTTTATACTACTGTGATTGAGGTATTTACCATAAATATGGTCCAGTGATAGTGAGATTCTTGTGAGAAGCTGCAGCGCCTTTTGGCAAACCTGTGGTACCGCTAGTGGCGATCAGCAGAGCGATGGTATCTTCAGGGTCAAAATCAGCTGGTCTAAAGATCAAATATTTCAAAAAGCAATTTTAATTAGGTCTTTACTGGCAGCGGTGACCAAGAGATCAAGGGCCTTATCATGACGTCTTAATACGATTCAGTTTAGTTTCGCCGCTGTCAGATTCATACTAAAAGTGACAGCTAAAACTTGAACTGAGTCGGAATTAGGACGTCATGGTAGGGCCCTGGGGCCTTACCATAACGTCTTAATGCGATTCAGTTTAGGTTCGCTCGCTGTCAGATTCATACAGTGACAGCTAAAGCTTGACTGGAGTCGGAATTAGGACGTCATGGTAGGGCCCTGGGGCCTTACCATAACGTCTTAATGCGATTCAGTTTAGGTTCGCTCGCTGTCAGATTCATACAGTGACAGCTAAAGCTTGACTGGAGTCGGAATTAGGACGTCATGGTAGGGCCCTGGGGCCTTACCATAACGTCTTAATGTGATTCAGTTTAGGTCCGCTCGCTGTCAGATTCATACAGTGACAGCTAAAACTTGAACTGCGTCGGAATTAGGACGTCATGGTAGGGCCCTGGGGCCTTACCATAACGTCTTAATGTAATTCAGTTTAGGTCCGCTCGCTGTCAGATTCATACAGTGACAGCTAAAACTTGAACTGCGTCGGAATTAGGACGTCATGGTAGGGCCCTGGGGCCTTACCATAACGTCTTAATGCGATTCAGTTTAGGTTCGCTCGCTGTCAGATTCATACAGTGACAGCTAAAGCTTGACTGGAGTCGGAATTAGGACGTCATGGTAGGGCCCTGGGGCCTTACCATAACGTCTTAATGCGATTCAGTTTAGGTTCGCTCGCTATCAGATTCATACAGTGACAGCTAAAGCTTGACTGGAGTCGGAATTAGGACGTCATGGTAGGGCCCTGGGGCCTTACCATAACGTCTTAATGCGATTCAGTTTAGGTTCGCTCTCTGTCAGATTCATACTTAAAGTGACAGCTAAAACTTGAACTGAGTCGGAATTAGGACGTCATGGTAAGGCCCCAGGTAAGTCGGTCGTATTCACCCTTGTCGCATAAAAACTTACTTAAAGTCCTCGATAGGACTGCTATCACCATAGGTCTCGATGAACTCTGAGAAACTGCACAGGTAGTCGCCCTTGTCAAAGGTGACGATCAAAGCATCTGACTCGATGCTGTTCAACGCCAATTGCACCTCTGGAGCCTTCTCGCTTTGACAGAAGATCATCTTCGGCCTGTTCACGTCAAATGTGCCTTGAAGTTCATCTGTAAATACAAGATTAAAATAAAACTAAAGAAACCACTTAACAAGAGACAAGGCGTTTAGATGACAGGGGCCTTACCATGAAGTCTTAGTACGATTCAATTCTGACTGTGTTCAGGTTTTAGCTGTCATTTTTAGGGTTCCGTAACTCAAAAAGAAAAAACGGAACCCTTATAGGATCATTTTGTTGTCCGTCCGTCCGTCTGTCTGTCTGTCAAGACCATTTTTCTCAAGAACGCGTGGAAGTATCAAGCTGAAATTTATATTAAATAGTTAGGTCTACTGCCCCTTGAAGCTGTGAAAAAAACAAACTTCTAAGCCAACGCAATCAAAAGATACAGCCGTTTATGCCGCAAATTTTCGAAACTCGCAAGGCAATCAAAATCTACAGGGTACTTCCCGTGAACTCAGAATCTTGAAATTTGGCATGAAGGTAGGTCTTATAGCACAGATATAGGAATAATTGCGAAAACCGTGAATATGTATGTATGTCTGTAAATATCAGTGACCAATATAAAGTGACCCCTCACTGCGTACATTTTACTTTGGAGCAGGGTTCTGCTTACACTGGTTTACAGATATTTATAGATAATGGTACGGAACCCACGGTGTGCGAGTCCGACTCGCACTTGGCCGGTTTTTTAGTATGGACCTGACATTGAGCTAACCTAAACTCAATAAGACGTCATGGTAACTCCCCCGGTATAAATATGCTCAATGAAATTAACAATGGCGATACTCACTTACGCTCATAGTTCTGTCTGTAGCAGACACTATGACTCCAAGGTAGAAGGCGGCATAGAACGGTATAGCCAGGTCTATGTGGTTAGGAGCCATAAGGACTATGACGTCACCCAGTTGCAGTCCGAAATTTCGCATGCTAATAGCGCAACGTACTGTTCTCTCCAAAGTAGAACCACTTGTCTCGGATTCTCCTGTCGCGCCATCGATCTGAGTATGAAAATAGGGTAGAATTTAGAACACTTCCAATCAATGGAGATGCTCTTTATGGGCTGGTAGCAAGCTGTGATTTGGCACCTATTTGTTCACTAACTCAATTGCCTACAATATGTATGAATGTGTGTGCTTGTTGAGTATGTAACACAGTAATAATTAGCTCTTTGTTGCTGCTTTTTGTTAGAACGTAGTCTGCGTGCATGGAAACGCAGCGCCCTCAGGCGGCGTTCCTGCGAACTATATATTGACAGCCAGCCTCGTAACGTATAATAACATGATTTGTAACGTGTCTTGAATAAACATTATTAAATCTATATCCAAACCAAATGCTTGTCTCAATAGTCATCTACGATTATAACATGGTGTCAGAAGTGAACAAGAAATAATAAATAAATAAAAAAGTCAGAAGAAAAAGAAACATTTAAAGAAGAAGTCAAGTCAACGGTTCCAGGTCAGTCAGTCCATCCATATTAAAATTCAAAATTCCAACGAAACGAAGTCAGAAATTAAAAATGCAGAATAATAATGGCTCAAGGCGAAGAATAACGATAAATAGTCAACTAGAAACACTTTCGTTGCAAGGAAATTTAGCCGTTAATTGGAAAAAATGGTACCAAAGTTTTAAATTATACATGACCGCAAGTGAACTGTCGGAAGAAAGCGAAAAAAGAAAAGTAGCCGTATTTTTGCATACCATTGGACAGGACTCGCTAGATATATTTAATTCTTTCGGAGTGGATGAAGATACTATTAAATTGAGCGACCTAGTCCAGAAATTCGAACAATATTTTGTACCAAAAACGAACGTTACATACGAGTCATTCAAATTTTTTACGAGAAAACAAGTTCAAAATGAATCGATAGATGACTTTATGACAGATTTAGTTAATCTAAGCAAAACTTGTGAATTTGGCACGCTTAAAGAAAGATTAATAACGGATATTTTTATATGCAACTTAAATGAAAACTACCAACATGTTCGAGAAAAATTACTATTGGAAACCGACTTAACTATGACAAAGGCACTACATCTAGCTAAAACACTAATTACAACACAGTCACAGGCAGCTGAACTTAATAAAGAAAAACAGGTCTTATATAATTGTCAAGAAAACAAGTCAAGAGTAAGAGAAGCAAGTCAGAACAGAAGTCAGTCAAGAAAGCAATACCCACAGAATCACAATTACAAGAGTCAATCATCAAACAATATAAGTAATCATCAGTCAAGGTCAAGAGATCGTCAGTCACAGTCACATAATTATCATCGGTCAGCAAGTCAGTCAAGAAGTGGATGTCAAAAATGTGGTCAGATCCATCGTCATAAGTGTCCAGCGACTAATGCGAAGTGCAGAAAATGTTTCAAGATAGGTCATTATGAAGCATTTTGTAAAAATAAGATGACAAATTATGTGGAGGTAACAAATAATTATGAAAATGAAGGTGAGAATTTTTTTATAGGAAATCTCAACTCATTTAATAGTTCTCATTGGACTATTGTCTTATATGTCAATGATGTTAATTTTGAATGTATTTTAGATACAGGCAGTGATGCTAATGTTATGTCTTATGATGTCTATAAATCATTAAAATTGTCAAATAAAATGTCACATTGTAATGCAAAAGTTACATCATACTCAGGAAATTCTGTCAATATAGTGGGTCAACAATATATTAATTGTCAATATAGTCACAATGGTCATAATGTAATAAAAAATATTTTGTTTATTATTGCTGATGTCAAATCGCCTACCGTCTTAGGAAAACATACTTGTTCTGAACTTGGTCTTGTTAAGAGAATTTTTAATATGAAAATGTCTAATAATTGTTTAAATTTACAGAATATTTTGACGAAGTATGACTCAATCTTCAGGGGTTTGGGTTGTCTGCCAGGTGAAATACACCTTGATACAGATCCAGGTGTGATGCCTAAAATCGATGCAGCACGTAAAGTACCATTTTCATTGCATGACAGACTCAAGAATGAACTTGACAACATGGAGCAACAAGAAGTCATAACCAAGGTCACAGAACCATCATCATGGGTGAGTTCACTTGTCTTAGTTGAAAAGAGAAACGGAAAACTGCGTGTTTGTCTAGATCCACGAAATCTTAATCAAGCAATAAAAAGGTCTCACTATCCTATACCTACTAATGACTATATACGATCTAAGCTACAAGGAGCAGCATATTTTTCAACATTAGATGCTAATAGTGGTTTTTGGATGTGTAAGCTTGATGAGGAAAGTTCGTTTCTATGTACTTTCAATACACCTTTTGGAAGGTATCGATTTAAACGTCTACCCTACGGAATAAATTGTGCACCTGAAATTTTTCATAGAATAATGACAGAGTATTTTGGTGTACTGCCAGGAGTTATAGTCTATGCTGATGATATTTTAGTGTATGGAGCTACACAGGCTGAACATAATGTCAATTTACAACGAGTTTTTGATAAAGCCATAGAAGTCAATCTAAGATTTAATAAGTCTAAATGTGTCTTTGGCGCTACGCAAGTAAAATACGTTGGTCATGTCTATTCAAAGGAAGGAGTGTCCCCTGATCCAGAAAAAGTACGAGCAATAAAAGATATGCCGTCGCCGTCGTCTGTCAAGGATCTACAAAGATTCCTGGGCATATTGAATTATTTAGGAAGTTTTATTAAAAACATGGCACAAGAAACTGAAATATTAAGAGATCTGCTAAAAAAGTCAAGCGATTGGCAATGGAATGCTAATCATGAAGCTACATTTAATCGTTTAAAACAGATTATCTGTCAAAGTCCAGTCTTAGCACATTTTAATATTAGGAAACCTATTGTCTTGTCAGTAGACGCAAGCCAGTCAGCAGTCGGAGCTGTGCTACTACAAGATGGTCACCCGATTTGCTACGCTTCAAAAACAATGACGTCGTGTCAACAGCGTATGGCTCAAATCGAAAAGGAATTATATGCCATAGTCTTTGGATGTCTAAGATTCCATCAATATATTTACGGTCAAGTGGTGAGTGTTGAAACAGATCATCGTCCTTTAATAACACTATTTAAAAAACCATTGGCAGAAGTACCTACTAGATTACAACGACTAATGCTTAAAATACAAGTATATGATTTAAGAGTAGAGTACAAATCAGGCTCTAAAATGTACATAGCCGATTCATTGTCGCGCGCACCGCTACCAGAGAGTAGTGAAGATGAACTTGATGAAAATTTAACCGTACATGTCAACTTACTTAAAAGTAATCTACCAATATCCAAAGAAAAATTGGAATGGTTAGAAAAAGCAACAATTGAGGATGAAACTATGAAGTTACTTAAAGAGTATTACATGAAAGGATGGCCTACAAGCAAGTCTCAAGCTAATCATTTAGTCATACCATACTGGAATTATCGTGATGAAATACATGTCATAGGAGAGCTTCTACTAAAAGGCAATAGTCTGATTATACCTACAAAACTGCGACCAGACATATTAAAAATGATTCACAGTGGTCACCAAGGTATAGAAAAATCTAAAAACTTTGCAAGAGGCATAGTATTTTGGCCTTTAATGTCACATGATATACAGAATATAGTGGAAAGTTGTACTACTTGTATGTCAAACAGGAGTTCAAATCCGTCAGAACCTCTCATGCCACACAAAATATGCGAATTTCCATGGCAAAAAGTTGGTATTGATTATCTGATGTACAAAAGACAAACTATTGTTGTAATAGAAGACTATTATTCTAATTTTATTGAAATAGCTCATGTCAATAGCACTAACGCCAGAGAGTTAATAACAGTTTTGAAATCAATATTCAGTCGTTTTGGCATACCGGTTGAAATCATAAGTGACAACGGTCCACCTTTTAATTCCATAGAATTTATGAAATTTGTAAAAGAATGGGGAATTGAACACAATACTACAAGTCCCTACATGGCAAAGTCAAATGGTTTAATTGAATCTGGAGTCAAAATAGTAAAGAAAATACTTACAAAGTGTGATGAATCTGGAAGTGATCCTTATTTAGCTATGTTACAGTATAGAACAACTGCAAGAGGTAATTTACCATCACCAGCTCAGTTACTGATGTCAAGAACATTAAGGACACAGATACCTACACACTTGAAACATCTACAGCCAAAGGTATACAGTTACAGAAATTATGTGGAAAATAAAACAAAAAGTAAACAACAACAGAAATTTTATTATGACAAGAAGGTTAATAAGCTACCAGAGTTAAATATCGGAGACTTTATATGGTTTAAGAAGAAACCTGAAGAAAAATGGCTTCCTGGAAAAATAGTAGAAAAATGTAGAGAGCCAAGATCTTACATAGTGGAGTCTACCGAAGGAGTCCGTTATAGAAGAAACCGTCAGCATCTGCTTAAAAATAAAATAACGCAAGCAGCAACAGCAGCTACTCCCATGTCGGCACCACAGACTATACCAGTGCAGAAGGAAAGGAAAAGTAAGGAAAGATCAAATATAATAATAACGGAAAGTGAAATAGAACAGGAAAGGGAGACAGGACAAGGTCAGAGAGAAGAATGTGATCAGAGTCAGTCTAGCACAACACAGGCAACTGGAAGTGTTACTTTGCCTGCAGAAAACGCGCATAACAGCTCACGTCATTCGGATTCTGGTACTCGTTCAATTATTAGGACAACTAGATCTGGTAGACGAGTCAAACCACCGGTAAGATTCAATGTAGATTTCGAAATTGACTAATGTAATGTAATGTAATAATAATGTAATAATAATGTCTAATAATGTATAATAATGTAATGTAATGATTATGATAATGACTTGACTTTGCTGTATTTAATTTAATGTTTTTTATGTCTGACAAAGCTACTGCAATTTAATATAATTTGAATGTGTTTATTTGACTTATAATTAATGTGAATAATGGTTGTTTTTTATAATAGGTCTTATTTATTATGGAATGTCTTAATGTTTTAATTAATGATAATTATTTTATGTCTAGCTTTGTTTTTGTAAAAAAGGAAGATGTTAGAACGTAGTCTGCGTGCATGGAAACGCAGCGCCCTCAGGCGGCGTTCCTGCGAACTATATATTGACAGCCAGCCTCGTAACGTATAATAACATGATTTGTAACGTGTCTTGAATAAACATTATTAAATCTATATCCAAACCAAATGCTTGTCTCAATAGTCATCTACGATTATAACACTTTTGTAATCTAATTTATATTAAAAGCTAATGTTCTCTTTAGATAAATAAATAATAATAGCATTGTATGTCGCTACAGGCTGAATGCTAAAAAAAGAGATAGTAATTAGTAGTGATTATTCGTAACAAAATAAATAATTCCCGAACATTTTGCCTAGAATCATTCAATATTGTCATTGCTATTGATTATTGACGTAACCTACTAACATACTACAGGAAAATGTTCTCGCAGAACCTCTTAAAATATTCACTGGGTCGGCTCATCAATAAACCATTCCTAAGGCCAAGAGCGAAGTAAGTGTTCTTGAAAACGTAATCGGAGCATACAAGCAAACGACTTTTATTAGAAAACCGCACTGAGAATAAGGTTGACTGACGTAAGAATATGAATTATTTAACTGTTGTCTTCAATCCCGTTCTAATTACGGTTTAGTAATACTACCTAACCGTCTCCACGTCTTAGTAACAGTTACCTTGCTAGTCCACGTCTGGTGATCATGAGGTTTAATTTTGTTAAGTGCCTATCAGTGGCGTGGCGTCAAGTATATCAGAAGGCAAGCCGAAGGGAACTTAACTAGCCTTTTCCTCTAATTCTGCACAATAAATTGCTCAACTGCCTTAAAATAGGCAAGCCAGTGGGAATCGAGTTCTATGGACGCCACGCCACTGGTGCCTATGTATTTTTGGTTGCCACAAAACAACAGTATTTTCATCGAAAAAAAACTCGTGCTTGCCTGTCTAAAAGGCAGGAGGTAGTAAAAATACACCCTGTGTTGTATTCTTGTATTCAGTATTGCCGATATTATTATATGTATTTAAATGCGATTTGGACGCGTATATTATGTAGATAGCAACGGACCGGGAGTTATGGAGGTCGGGACGAGAGGCATTTGCCCAACAGTCCCCCTGATAATTTAATAATTGACTAATTTCAAAGTGTGGTGATTAACTCTTGCATCTATGAAAGGATTACATTAAATTTACCTGTAAGACGAAATCAGGCTCATCCTTGAAACTTTGCAGCAGGATCTTGCCGAGGTGATGCCGGTCGGTTGGTATCCCAGACTCTGCTACGATACGCGAGGTCAGCTCATTCATGAACCAATGTACAGAGTCGTTGGCCCTTCGTGGCGGATTCATTCTAAGAAGATATACAATACAATACATTAACTCTTTATTGAACACCACATACTTATAACAATCAAAACAGAAAAAAGGTATAGTTAGGTACAGAAGTAATAAGATATTTACTGAATGAGGATTATAGTGCACTGGAGAATATTTTTAGGTGTTCTTTAGAAGACTTCTGTTAGCTATACTATACCTATACTGTCAATACCGTACCCATCATCATACACCCATCATCATCATCCCTACCATCATCATCACCACCCATCATCATACCACCCATCATACCCATCACCCATATTACCCTTCATTTTCAGATTATTTATTTACCCTTCAATTCAATATATTTGTTTATCTGCTGTTTTATGTGTTTTTTTTATTTGATGTGTTGTGATTGTCATAAATAAACTTTTTTCTTTCTTTCTTTTCTTTCTTCATATTCAGTCTTACGTATTTCTACCAAATTTTTTGGAACAATAGCCAGTTGTACCTTTATTTTTAGGATTTCTTTTGGAAGAATAAAAAACTATACTGCATTAGTGCCTTCCTCGGAGGTCAACGAATAAATTAAAAAAGTCAGCCATTAGTGGTCAGCCATTTTCCATTTTTCTACTCAGCTAGACATTAATCCATTTTTTTTTAATTTATAGATGTACAGAATTAGATTCTTACTTACATACGTACGTATGTTGACGTGAAAACGTATGTTTTGAAAAACTCGTGATAATATTCTATGTAGATAAAATTATGAAAATAATGAATACAGGACAACACAAACGCACAAAGGCGAACTTATCCCTAAAAGGGATGTCTTCTAGTTAGGTAGGTAACCTAAGTTAATCACAAATGCCAAAATTACCCTCCAGGGCTAAAGTAACCCGACCTTGCGGTTGGTTCTTGTTTTGTTTTTGAGGTTTTTTTTTACCTTTACCTTTTATAGTCTTGAATCGTGGAAATATTGCCTCTTACCTCGGGGTCATCCAGGATCCAGGTACTTAATTATAATTGTGCATCAGTCACTTATATAACCATTTCTAGTAAACTTGAACTTAGTAATACTTTACCTGTTTAAATTTATCGCCGTTGAAGACAATCGGGTAATTTTAATCGTCGCCAGTACTTTTTTTATAGCCAATAATGCACTATAACACACTATGAGTTGCTTAGGCTATTGTTGTCTTCTCTTCCCAAAGGCCTATTAGCTTCTGGCATGAGAAAAACCGGTTATTGTATTATGTACCTAGGTACCATAAAGTTCACAGGTAAAATTAACTATAAAGGCGCGTTCACAATGAATGACTTTTTAAAGATCGTCGTTTATTTTTTAAAACGACCTAGGAGTAAAAAACTTGTGAACATTTGCACTCTGATTTACAATTGTATTTAGAGGCACTTTATTGTACATAAAACACAATAATTTTACAAATAATTACAAAGTATGATGACACTCGGTCCGTGCTCCGTGGGGCAAGAGCGCACGTGGGCTCTACATTATTTGTAAGTAGATTTTTTTGCAAACAAATTTAAAATTTATTCAACTGAAAAGAAACGACTTTTATTTGAATTATACAGCAGGAAGGGTTTGTTTTTTGTGATTTGTTTGTTTTTCTGTTAGTTACTTAAATGTTATTACAGTAGAGTTTTTAATTTTTCAATAATACTTTATTTTATCTTTTTCTTCGCCCGCTACCCGGATGGTGCGCGCGTCATAATGAGTTTGATCGCTCACCGACTTTACACCGTTGTAAATCCTAAACTTCAATATGAAAAATAACTCGAGAGATCTAAAAATTATTTAGAAAAGCCAATTAAAATGACCGATGGTCTTGAAAAAAAAATTCTGAACTACCCAACTATAGCCCAGTATTATAACTATGGTTCATATAAATTCAAGATGACTTTATCCATACCTACCAATATTCTTTTTTCTTTTGTCCAAGTTTTTCCTTCTGTTTATGAACATACGTAATTTTTACCACTGAACTTCCACTTTCTAATAAAAGGCGCACCTAAACGAAAATATGTGAATCAGATTTGGACCATAGTTGGGAGCTTTTGGACTATAGTTGTGTAGTTTTACGGAACGCACACTTAAGTGCACAAAGTCTGCGAAACTGTTCAATATTAATTTATATATCTAACTAGCCGCAGGTTACCAACTAAAACTATTACATTTATTTTTTAATTTCTGTTTAGTTCGATCAATACATGTCCTGAAAATAACGAACACAATAAAAAAAGCAATTTGACGCAGTTCAGAAGTTTTAGATTTGGCGTCTGATTGGAATCGGTTATAAGCGATAAGAGAGCCTATTGCTATTGTCTACCTTGCCTTTCGTTTTTAGAAACTCACTATAATGATTTGTACAGTCATTGGTCACCAATATGTACCAATACATCCAAAGTATCAAAAACATGTACACGTACCTTATTAGGCGTACGTTAAGGTTGATCAATTCATATACCTACTTACCTACGTCAAAATACATATCGAATGACAGATTTTTCAATTCCTTTCTCATCTCAGTTTAGTTATCTAGGTAAGTATGTATAAGTGGTCTAGAGTTTAGAAAATGCTTTGGTCTGAAAGCGCCCTATTTCTACATTATTCAGACCATAATGACATACATAGATCGAGAAATGATAGCCTTGCCGCACAATTGAAAATGAGTGGCAATCATATATTTAGAGTTTTTCAAGGAATACAGGTACTAGTTGTAGTTGCAAGCCAGCGACACTATAACCTTGTTTAAACTTTAATAAAATATGGCTAGTACAGTCAGCGTCATATAGTATGAAATATCCAAGTTAATCAAAAAGTTCGACACACCATACTATTTCTATGGTGTACCAAACTTTTTGGCCGACTTGGATGCTTCAAACTATTTGACGCTGACTGTACAGGTATTCAACTGATTGCCAAATAATTTAATGTTACATTTAAAATTACTTTTACTGCCAATAATAAAGTTAAAATACCTCCATTTTTAACCTGTATATATACACGCTGCTTGCTTGCGAGTATCGTGAGCTGTGCCGCGTTCAAAAGCTAAGTGACTTCAAAATTAAAATTCGTAGTCTTACGTAAATCAATGGAAACCAGCCATGTTTGTAAATGATCTGCATAATAATATAATTAAATAATACCTGATTTATTCAAATAATGTGGCATTATAATCCGCGATATTATTTTTTTACATGACCCGGTTTATAGCCATCGAGTGTAATTGTCAGGTTTGCAAGGTAATTAAATTAGGTATTCCGTTGTCTCTACTTAATTAATGTGAGATAGTATAGACAGGTGACACTTGGCTTTTTGTTTCTCGAACTTAAGTAGTTAGACTTCTATAAAATCTATACCTAAAAGTGTAAAAGTACAAAATGTATCGTAATTAAAGATTTGTTTCCCTAACTGACTTATGGCGTGCTATTTTCTTGCATAATATAATTTAGGACTAGACTTACTCATACTCAGGGAACACTACCTGTCATCTTGTGCATTAGTGTTCTACGGCTTTATACAATACATACATAAGGTATTTACATTCTTATTCTATTTGGTGAACAAAATTCTAACCTCAAAACGTGTCATTTTTGTTATTTTTTTACTATTTCATCGTAAATAAAGGAACTGGAGATAAAATAATAGCAAAATGATGTACAAAATATTGCCTCTGGTTTATTTGAGGTTAGAATTTTGTTTACCAAGTCAAGAATGAAAAGATCTACATACATGTATATCACGTCTTTATCCCTTACGGGGTTGACAAGGCCCAAAGTAACAAGATCTAAAAATGCCACGTTTAGCATAGGTGGGGCGTAGGTGGAAAGGGAATCAGAATAGGTACCTAGTGATAGGTTGCTACCGCATCGCCTTTAACATGATTCTTAAGATTTTGGCCCTATACAAGCTTTTAATTAACTTGGCTGTTTGTTATTCATTTGTTTGCTTGAGTCAAAGCTCACAACTTAATTTTGAAGCAGATATCTCAACCGGTTGAGCTGAAATTTTGCACGCACATGTACCTATATTGCATGATAATGCAATTTTGTAATAACATGGAGCTGATCCGATGATGGAACTGGAAGCCGTAGGAACTCCGTTATAAAACAACCTAACCCCATCGAGTTAGGGCTCATAATCCTTTTGACGTTATTTACGGTGTGATGATGAAGCTGGAAGGAGGCCATAGGATCTCCGTAATAAAACGACGCAAACGAATCGAGTTTGATTCGTCTTAATCAACACTTTGGTCCTGGAAGTCAACGAAAAATTTTGCCGAACTGCAATACAGTTTACTGTCGAATAACATACAGAGCCTCTAGTGTAAGTTTTCGCGTACAAAAACGTCTCGAACGCGTTCACGTAAACGTCTCAATTACTATGGAATAATCGGCAGCGCCACTTGCGGATCGAAACGGCAACTAAAATTTCTCATAGTATTTGACATTTTAACGCAAACGCGGTCGACACGTATTTTGTGACCGCAAACTTACACTAAGCATACAGTTTGTTTGCGCACTTAGGGTGAGACCAAACCGCCGCGTATACGCAGTGACGTGTCGTAGGCGTCACATTTTTCACCGTTTCTTCATAAATTTTGTTGCGATTCCGTAACGTCACCGTTTATTCCGTAACGTCACCGTTAATTTTTTACTCTTCCCCTCATTGACTTAACTACAATAAACAACTAGACTCCAGGCCCCTCTTCTCCACTGGGCACTATGGGCACGTGCCCAGGGCCCCGCGATCGAATGGGGCCCCCTAGTTCCTGCCAAATTACCAAATGATAACCGATATTTAGGTCATAGGGGCCCCATGATCCTAATGTGCCCAGGGCCTCAAATAGTTTAAAGACGGCCCTGCTAGACTCCCAATCACGCTCAAAAACTGTCGGAAGCAAAAGTCTGCACGACGCGTCTATTGTGCAGAGTTATGGTTCAGTCGTGTTTCGACCGCGCTACGATAACAATGTACATACATGTCTCTTTCGCACCGTAATCTCAAACGCTTGAGAACAAGAGACAGACAGGTTTCCAGCGCGTGGCGTCGTGCTATTATTATTACTTCTCACGATCGTATGCAGTTGACATTAAACATTACTGCCACGAAATAAGGTGTTAATTTGAACGAATATGTTATCTGTGTAAGTTGATGTGTTGACACACACAATACATAGACAACGCCGCTCGGACGTTTCTTGAGGCACTTTTGTTTGCGATTGGGAATCTAGTTGTTTATCGTAAGCCGTGAACCCTTATGGCTCCATTTTAAGTAGGTACATACAAAATTACAAATACTGGGTCGCGAAAATATTATGAGATCATACCTATGCATTATTTTTGCAAATACAAGTAAAAAGGGTGCGACTTGCAATAGCACTCAAGTGACCGATTATGTACGATAAATAATAGCTATCTCTTCAAAAAGATACCGTTATATTACAGTAGTTACATTATTTTTATCAGGCCATAAAAGATAAAACTACTTTATGCAATGTAACGTAACTCAGTCGTCTGTAGTAAAAAATATTGCTTATAAAATCTTTTGCACTTTACACTTTACATCATTACTCCTCGGCATAGAATACTAGATGGTCCAGGCCATATTCTCTAACGCACTAGCGCTTGCTGTCGCATTTGCCATCTCTTTCTATCCTCATCTTTTACCGTTTGATAGAAAGATATGACGAATGCTATCATGATGCAGAGTGCGTTAACTAATCAGGCCTCTACTAATTTCGGGGAAGCTGATGTAATTAGGACGATAGAGCATGAGTCACAAAGTTACAATTTCATTGATAACAACTCACCTTAAAAGCATATACCTTCTCCGTTCGGTCGTGGATAAAAAAAGTGTAATTTACTTATGGTTTTTTAAGCAACGCGGTTTAAGTTGCATTTTTTAAAAGCACAAAACTACTATAGGATCTCTGTATACCCTATAAGAAAAATGGTATTTTCTATCTCTATTAACAAAAAAAAAATTACGGACTTACGACTAATGCACCATGAAAATGAGATTACCAACTACAAGACTATGTTGGATATTGTATGGCTTCACAATGTGAATGCATGGAATGATTTAATTGTATTTTTACTACCCACGACGGAACGGAGAAGGTATATGCGTTTAGGGTGATAGGTTGTGTGTGTGTGTGTGTTTGTCCGCAAACGAATGTTCCCATTTATCTCGAGAACGGTTAGACCGATTTAGATGCGGTTTTCTGTATTAGGTTTGTGTTTCCTTAGCGGTGGTTCTTAGATAGGTGTTATGGTGTTTGACCGTTAGGGGGCGCTGCAATATTCGTATATGTAAAAAGTGAATGTTCCCATTTATCTCCAGAACAGTTGGACCGATTTAGACACAATTTTCTTTAAAAGGTTGGGAATTTATTAGAAATGGTTCTTAAATAGGTGTTATGATGTTAACTCGCCAGAGGGCGCTACAATAAAAAAAATCCTAATTAAATTTAAACTTTTCAGGTTTCATAGCCAAATTGGTAAAATTTGGATTCCAAATAGTTTAATTCTGTCCGTCTGACTCCCTATCTTTATGTCCGTCTGTCTATCTTAAAATTGTCCTTTTGTCAAAAGCGTTATTCTCGGAAACTACAATGGTTAGGTACACAATTTCATTTTGAAGATAGTGTCCTTCGTAAATCACTACATATTACAAGCTAACAACAAGCTTCTATTTAGTTTCACCTATCCCGTTGTCTGTCTGTCTGTCCGTAATCAAATATTGCACTCCCAGTAATTGGATTGACGTGACATTTACCTAGCACACTTGTATAAGTCTGATGACAAAACAATAGTCGGGTAAGGAAATTCTGGTGACTCGGCCAGGACAGTCTCCGCAAAAGGGAACTCTTCAACGGTTGGTCGGATTGACTTGCAATTTGGTGTACCTACATTTATGGAGGAGAGATGAAAATGCAAGTACTTATAGTCAACAAAAAGTACGGTCAGAAAAAAAACTGGTAGTAAAAATGACAATACAATACAATACAATACAATAACTCTTTATTGAACACCACATAATAACAATCAAAACAGAAAAAAGGTACTACAATAATGACAATAATATGATATGGTAGGTAATGACATTTTCAATTAATACTATGTCGGTAGGTATGTAGCTAAAAATTACACTTCTTACACGTTACCAGTAAAAACACTTTGCCATGCAACCGAAAATGAAAAACTAACAGAATCAAACGGTAATGAGTAACAAAATCATTAATATACCTACGCGAGCCCACTGCGGATTGAGAACTTAACACGCAGATGTGTGCAGGTTTCCTCACGATGTTTTCCTTCACCGCAAAGCTCATGGCAAATTTCTAATGTAATTTCGCACAAAAAATTCGAAAATTCAGAGTTGCGGGCCTGGGATTCAAACCAATGACTCTGTGCTCGAGAGTGCACTGGTCAAACCTCTAGGTAGCCACGGCACTATTATAATTATTACACCTTATCTATATGACAGGTGGGAGGTATGTACGCAAAGGGGCATACGAGTGCATAGCATTCCCCCTTAAAAATAGATCTGAAACTGTTATTTCTGGCTAAAAGTTAATTAATTGTATGAGCTATAAAAATTACAGCAGGGAAATCCTAATAAAGTAAACGGGTGGAAAGTGTGAATGTAGAAATTCTCTAAAAATACTAAAATAAAAGGCAAAATTAAAATTTTTGTAAAAACCCACGACGGATGCATACATTTAAAAAGTAATAAATAATTTCTAAAATAACCCACCGACCTTAGTAAAATAAGTTAGAGAAAGGTAGAAATTAAACGTATTTACAAAGTTTTTACACGCACCTATTCACCTATCTATTATTATAGTGACAAATCTATGAAGATCCGTCGGGGGCTGCCATTTCCATTTCTGTTACAAAATATATATATTTATATATTAACTAGTACCAATAGAAAATTTACAGCACTTAATTACCTATGAATAGGTTTCCAATTTCCATCAGTGACGACTTGTGAAACTAAACTACACAATTCACTTGAATTCAGGGCAATTAATGGCAGCCTCCGGTGGATTTTCATAGATTTGTCACTATAATAATAGATAGGTGAATAGGTGCGTGTAAAAACTTTATAAATAAGTTTAACTTTTACTTTCTCTACTTATTTTACTAAGGTCGGTGGGTTCTTTTAGAAATTATTTAATACTTTTTGAGTGGGTTTTTACAAAAATTTTAATTTTGCCTTTTTGTTAATGGTAACACTAAAGCTCTATCATCTTCCTATATGTCTTTGTTTTTTTTTCCCTCTGCTGCTTCTGCTCGGGACGACATGCACCTTATTGTGTTAGCTCTAACTTTATTTAAGATAAAACCACATTGTGAACATTATTTTGATAAATATACGTCTTGCAATGTCCATCCTGAATCTTCATTGAGTCTCCTTCGCTTTACCACTGCAGGCACCACTCTAAGATCTACGGACTTCCAACAGACTATACATTAAATTAAACAATAAACAATAACAATTGTCAATAAATTAAATAATAACATTTCCAATAAGTTAAACAATAACATTTTCAATAATTAAAACAATAACACTCATACAATTTTGCAATAATTCGTACCTACGTAAAGTTATTATCTTCATAAGCCGCACTTTGTCTGGTAATTTTCTGTTATAATACCACGACACAGGCTTTGCCTAGTGTGGGAATTACTATTCCTTCTGTGTAAACCTCTCTCAGTTAAAAAACAAACTATTTTTGTTTTTTTTTTGAGATCCTTGGCAATTGTAGGTATGGTCGTTGTAACATTTTGCTCTGGTTCCGCAGAAGTCAACGCACGTAAAAAGAGCTCTTGGTGGCTAGTGGAGGGGATATGTTTGCGTATCTGGTATAGTAGCGTCCCCCACCCGCTCCCGCCAATTTGGTCCGTATTTCGCTCATGTGCCAGGCACAGATTAGAAAGATATAGTTAGTACAGGTAGTGCCAGGAGCTCTTTTTACGTGCGTTTATTTGTACCCGTTTCTGTTTCGTTCATTGTACATGCGTGTTATATTATAGTTGTTTGTTTTGTGTTGCGTATCTTTTTTTTACTAGCTCGTAATAGTGTCCCTCTGCTGGGCAAAGGCCTTACCCCTAGACTTCCAACTCGCCTTGTTGGATATTACTCTATTTTATATACAACAACAAATACACATAGTACCATATACATAGCATAGTTTTACATAGTACAAGCCTTGTTCTTAGTTTGGGACTGGTTCAATTAGTGTAATTTGTCCCATGATATTTATTTATTTTATTTATTTATTTATATCTGGATTCAGATTATTTATCCGTTTGCTTACTTAGTTTACAATTTATTATAAGTTTTTTTTAATAGACATACTTACATATTTATTTTCTTCTTTCATGCTGGTCTGGGAACAAAGAAAAAAAACATAGAATGTACCAGTTGCTTCTCTTTCCGCGCAGATGGTAAAAGCCCATCGAGGGAATGGGCGAGAATAATAGGAAACACGTTATAGGCGATGCGGCTAGCAACCCATCACAATTTTGATTCCCCTTTCCACCTATACGCCCACAATCATGCTAAACGTGGCCTATTAGGTTTTGTTACCTTAAGCTCTGTCCACTAAGGGATAAAGACGTGATTTATGTAAGTACTAGCTGTTGCTAGCGACTTCGTCTGCAAAGAATTCGTTTATCGCTATCCCGCGGGAACTACGCAATATTCCGGGATAAAAAGTAGCCTATGTGCCATTCCAGACTTTTCTCTATCTATGTGCCAAATTTCATCCAGATCCGTTGGGCCATTCTGGCGTGATTGAGTAACAAACAAACATCCATCCATCCATCCATACTTTCGCATTTATAATATTATATAGTTAGATAGTTAGATGTATGTTTATTTTCCTGTAACTATAAGTTTCTACGAGATGATCAGATAAGTATGAATAATAATGGAGTTTATGTTTGAAACTTGTATAGTCAAAAGTCAAAATGTCAAAAGTCAAGTGTTTTATTTGTGAAACATAGGTGATGGCTGCATAAATACAGAGATGTTACATTTCTTAGTGTTGCCCTATGTCTTGCCGGTTGGCGTACACAAACTTTGGCTACTAAGCCAGATAACTTATGCTTATCTGAACATTACACTGCGAGCAGTGTCTGTCAATTGAAAAATGGCAAAATTCATAATTTACAATTCAATACAATACAAATTATGACACAGATAATGTCAGTAAATATAAGATAATCAAATCAAACATGGAATAATAATAAAATAGAAACATAAAATTAAATTAAATTAAACAAAATCAATTACAAACAATTTAGGTCATCATTTAAATAATCCAGAACAAAATCATTTGCATCATCTGGCTGCATTTATTCGTAAGCAAGGTTAATAATTTACGACTCAAAAGTGGTATTGGCAGTAATTTAAGTTCTATTGGTAATTTGTTATAAACTCGCAAGAGAACATACAATTTTACGCATCAAAGCAGTTTTACCAGGAGCTGGGCATAAATCCTCCCTAAATCTTTATAGGTACCTAAACACTTTGATAAATTTAATACATATAGGTACTTATGGCGAACGCTTGATTTTCTGCAAGAGAATGCTCAAGCCTATCAGTGCCTATTAAAAATATCACCTCACAGTTCATGTATGGGCTGACAATTGGCATTGGAATCAGCTAGCTGTCACGTTCGTACAAGAACTTTGAAAATGAACACGATGGCGATTCCGAGCGAGTTAGACAATAAGCCTACTGATCCCACATTTGGGTAGATACTTACCACGTAGTTACCTACCTAACTTCATCATTATCAGCAAAATGCAATAAAAGACTCATAAAACCAACCGATAACTGGCCAAACATAATAATCTAAATCTCCCATATCTATATAGTGACCTATCTGCGCGTCAGTATAAAACCAGGATCAAGTGGTTGAGTTATTTCTGTCGCCCTCCAATTCTGAAGCAATCACTGTCAAGATGGCCTACCTCGGAAAGAAATACAGCTACGAGAAGCACGAGAAGTTTGACGAGTTCCTCGGATCATTGGGTAAGTATTTTAACTATAAGTATTCATCATTTTCATCACTGTTAGGTCTGATCGCAGGTGATCTCTGGGCTACCTGCATTGCACAGGTGCCGCCAAGAGGGGACCCCATCCTGGGAAGTCGTGGGGCATCGCGGTGACACCGAATGCTCCCGTAAGGCCGGCCACATAGGTACATACGGAATTTTCATACGGTTTCCGTACGGAATGAAGTCAGCGAACGGGACATCGCTATATAACGGAACGGGACAGGGCTACGAATTGACGTCATTCCGTACGGAAACCGTATGAAAATTCCGTATATATGTGGCCGGCCTGACGCCTCACATACCTACCTACGACCGATTAGTTAGGAAATCCACGTGTGGTTTTTAGTGGGTAGCTGCCATCGCGGGATATTCCCACATACCTCCGTACCGGGCGGATGCATAAGGTGCATTTTTCACACCATAGAAAAAGGTGATCCCAAGGAATAGTAGGTAGTTCAAAGAGTTTGTCCCGTTTTCACGCCTCAACGCCCATTTAACTATAAAATTTTGCATAGATAGTCATAGTAGTCCTTTTTTGTCCCATAGTTTCCGTTGGACATAATAATCGTTACTTACTCATAATTCGTTTGGTGCATCGTGCATTTTTCAGAAATTTTGGAAAAGCCATCAGAATGTATACCATTTTCGTTCTTACCTGTCCTATTTGGTAAACAAAATTCTAACCTCAATGTGCAAATTTTTGTAAAGAATAAGGTGTATTTTGTTATCAAATAAACCTGAGGTAATATTTTGTACATAATTTTGCTGATATTTTATCTCCAGTTCCTTTATTTACGATGAAATAGTTAAAAAATAACAAAAATTAGACGTTTTGAGGTTAGAGTTTTGCTTACCAAATAGGACGGGTAAGAATGAAAATGGTTATAGTATGTTAGTTTAATATCAATTCTGAAAAAAAAATACTGATTTAGAAATAAAAGGCTTTTGACTAGGTCATAACGAAAATTATGACTAACCGTAGATTCGAAACTTCAATTTAATGGGACGAAATTTAGATCCATCATCATTACTTAGAAGTCCAGAATAAATAATAGGATAGTTTTCATCTCAGAAAATTGTTTAGATCCCGCGTGCGCGCAATAGGCGTATTTTTCACAGACAAAGTCGCGAGCAACAGCTAGTAATTTAATAATTTATTCATCTCATTATCTCATCTCCAGTCTATATACCTGCGTCCCACTGTTGGGCACAGACCTCCTCTCAGAATAAGAGGGTTGGGCTATAGTTCCCACGCGGGCCTAGTGCGGATTGTGAACTTCACACACACCATTGAATTGCTTCGCTGATGTGTGCAGGTTTCCTCACGATGTTTTCCTTCACTGAAAAGCTCATGGTAAATTTCAAATGCAATTTCGCACTTTAAATCCGAAAAACTCAGTGGTGTGAGCCCGGTCTCGAACCCACGGCCCTCTGCTTGAGAGGCCACAGGTCAAACCACTAGGCTACCACGGCTTACACAAATTTGCATAACTTTTTTTCTTTCTTTCTTTCATAATTTATTATTACTTGTCAATTAGGGCAGCGCCCCTTGAGTTCATTGAACCGCCCGGGGTCATCGCCCCAGAATACCTTTAACGCCCTGTGGAGCGGTAATGACCACTTTAGGAACCTAGGGTGATAGATATTGTACCAACAAACTTATTTTCGAATTCCAGGAGTCCAAAAGGCAGCTCAAGATACTATTCTGTCGCACTCCTCGTCACAGTCTCTTGTTAAGGATGGTGACTCATACGTCTTCTCCATGGACGGTCATGAGGGCATCAAGAACATCACCTTCAAGTCTGGTGTTGAGTTCGACGAGAAAGTTGGAACTCGTGACGTAAGTGAACTTTACTAACAGAAAATATAATAGCCGCAGGGAGCGTAACTTTGGTTGCGGATGACGTTATTATGACGTAAATTCACAGTCATATAGGATGTTTTTATATAAATTTGTTCTTCTTCTTCTTCTTCTCTTATTTATAGCGTTCCAAGTCGTTATAGCGACGACAACTTCGCCAATGTCAGGGTTAAAAATTTTGATTATAAAATATTGTGACAAAATGTCGGCAACGTTGTACGGTAACACGGTCAAAGACCCCCCTCCCCCCTGTCGGGCTCTTAGCCGACGGTCAATGATATTCCTCAGATACTGCCAAGAAATCATTAGCCGTTGCCCAGGGTGCACCGGCCCAAGCACTGCTCTTCCCCCCGGACGGATCCGAAAACGTACCGCAGCTCTTGTTCACACGTGGAGGTAACCCGACTCGCACCCCATAAATTTGTTATTGTCTCTAACAATCTTCTTTAACTTAACTGTCAATTAACACTCTGTATGTAGCTTGACGTCACATGCCTGTCATCGGCACCGAAGTTTACGATCCCTGAATATGGGAGTGGGAATCGAACCCAGGTTGACACAAAAACGAATATGTAGCTAAAGTAAACAAGACAAATGCTTGGTGAAATCTAACTAATATTATAAATGCGAAAGTATGGATGGATGGATAGATGGATGGATGGATGGATGTTTGTTTGTTACTCAATCACGCCAGAACGGCCCAACGAATCTGTATCAAATTCGGCACATAGATAGCGAAAAGTCTGGAATAGCACATAGGCTACTTTTTATCCCGGAAAATTGCTTAGTTCCCGCGGGATAGCGATAAACATGTCGAAGGTCGTAGCTGCGTAGAGTTGCAACGTAAATATTTTTTGCAGAATAAACTAGAAACATTAGTTTTTCAACCTAATTCTACGCGGACGAAGTCGCGAGCAGAAGCTAGTTAAACATAAACAAAAGGCAATATGGAAGGATATTTCTTGTCTATTAAAAATAAACTGTGTATTCACTTTTCATATAATATAATTTTTTGGGTCCCTTTTTGTCCCATAATTTTCGTTGGTCATAATAATCGTTAGTCATATTTTTTTTGTCATAACACATGAAACTCTGAAGTTCAGAAATTTTGGAAAAGCCATCAGAATGTGTAGTGGGTTAGGTTAGGTTAGTTTACTATCAATTCTGAAAAAACCGGCCAAGTGCGAGTCGGACTCGCACACCGAGGGTTCCGTATCATTATCTGTAAATATCTATAAAACAGTGTAAGCAGAGCAAAATGTACGCAGTGTGGGGTCACTTTATATTGGTCACTGATATTATACAGGCATGCATACATACTTATTTACGGTTTTCGCAATTATTCCTTAATCTGTGCTATAAGACCTACCTTCATACCAAATTTCAAGATTCTGCGCTCACGGGAAGTACCCTGTAGGTTTTGATTCCCTTGAGAGTTGCGGAAATTTGCGACATAAACGGCTGTATCTTTTGTTTGCGTTGGCTTAGAAGTTTGATTTTTTCACAGCTCTAAGGGGCAGTGGACCTGAGTAGATATTTGATATAAATTTCAGCTTGATACCTCCACGCGTTCCTGAGAAAAAGGGTCTTGACAGACGGACGGACGGACGGACGGACAACAAAGTGATCCTATAAGGATTTTGTTTTTTCCTTTACGGTACGGAACCCTAAAAAATATTGTTTCAGAAATAAAATGCTTTATGACTAGTAATTCGTGCATTCAGCACTTCAATTTTATGGGATAAAAATAATAGACAGAATTTTTGACGTGACAACGTCTTATAAATTGGTTTGCCGGGTGACACTTCAAGAAACTGCGTTACGCTCCGCTCACGTTATGCGCTCACAATGAGAGCGAGTGAGAGGCACGCGGGCATGGTTAGCCCGCCTAAGAGCGAGAGAGACAGACATAAAAAGTGAAAGGCACGCGTCCCTTCCACTCGAGCACAGTTAGCCCGCCTAAGAGCGAGAGAGACAGAGCGAGAGAGAGAGAGTGAGAGAGATAGGCATACACACCGGTTCATGTCTTGCGCTTCTATTTCGCTTAGGCGCCTGCATACAAGTTTACACGTCCTTCTTCCTACTATACGAATGAATATTCACATTAAAATTATTTTACCACTCAAAGTCGTTGTCACGTAAAACTTTCGCCCGTATACCGACTTTACAGGCAACCAATTTTTATTTGCAGTTTTTAATAAAAATGTAAATGTAAATGTAAATATTTCATGAAATTTGAAATTATATTGGGATTTGGCAAGGAAAGAAAATATTTCAATTTATTTAGTCCCAATGGAACTGGCAATTATTATCAAGAAAAGAAATGAACGATTTTTTAAAGCGATCCGCTACTTTTTTTGTGATTATAACTGTCAAAGTGGCTGTTTCAATGTTTCTCCTTTTTAACCGACTTAAAAAAAAAAAGGAGGAGGTTCTCAATTCGGTTGTATTTTTTTTTTTTTTTTTTTTTTATGTTTGTTACTTCAGAACTTCGTCAGTTGTGGACCGATTTGGAAAATTCTTTTTTTGTTGGAAAGGGAATACTTCCAGGTTGGTCCCATTGCCACCAAATCAAGATCTGATAATGAGATCCTGGAGAAATCGAGGGCAACCTTCAAATTTTATAAGCACACCTATAGCGATTTTAACATTTTTGACACCAAATCAAGTATTTACATTCTAAAAGTATAATTTGGTGGACTGGACCTGATGAAGAAGACTGCTGATGGCCAACGGAACTCGTACAAACTAAGTAATGCTCGCGCGGCTATAAGTGATCTCGATTTATATAGATAAGCAACTAAGAAGAAGAGGCTTTAAGCTGATGATTTTTTCGAACTGATCTGATGCTGAAGCCAACGGAACTCTGTTATAAAACAAGGTAACTAAGCCGTGTTTGGGCTTAATGGAATCGCTGTGAGATGCACTTTGGCTACAACCACTAAAAAGTGAGAAATAAAGTGGACTCGTATACCGTGTTTTGCATATTTTTTAGAAACTTCTAACGGTTAGGAATATTTAGACGATACTTTCGATACTTTTAAGTAATATTTAGTAAATAGTGATGAACAGATTGCATTAGAGCTTAAAGCGTATTAATCGTGGTCCCACTGTTTTAAAAATACTCACTAGAAATAATAAAATTAGGTTAGGTTCGTTAGGTATCTTCAAATGCCCGAAGGGCAAACCACATAGAAATAGGTTCCGTCGACCTTATGATGGAGTGTAATTCGACATTTTTATAACAGTGGGGCCACAAGTCCCTAGCGGATATTAGGTGTTATACATACATACATACATACCGTCACGCCTCTTTCCCACAGGGGTAGGCAGAGACTACTTTGTTCCATTTGCTACGATCCTGACATACCTCTTTCGCTTCATCTACATAAATTGGTGTTAAAAATTGGATAAATTACAAAATGAAACTAAAAAACGTGAAAAAAAAATTTTAAAATAAAAAATAGAACCGCCTTCAATTCGCTACCTACTTTAAAAATGTCAAATTAAAATTATTTTTCGGTAAGTGCTACCTAATTATTTATATTGTGTGAAGTCGGTGCCTCAGTTCAAAATAGTTCCAAGCCGAATATACTTATAGGTACGATAATAGGCAGATAGACTAGGTCCACTTCTGCCACGCTTATCACACATAAATATAACAGTAGCGCGGACTGAGGCACCGACTTCAACATATAAATAAGTAGGTAGCATTTACCAAAAAATAATTTTAATTTGACATTTTTAAAGTAGCGAATTGAAGGCGGTTCTATTTTTTATTTTAATTTTTTTTCTGATGAGTTCTTGATATCTTAATGACAGAGACTAAATCATTCAGTCTGTAAATTTCATACGGCCATATATTTTATCCAGATGCATTAACGATTGTAGAAATCGTGTGTGAATGATATTTTGTAAGTAACTTTTATTATTGAAGCGTAATTATTTTTTTAAAGTATGTCTTAGGAGCAATGTAACGTACAATTTCATTTCACATAAAGGTTATGACAAAGATATCTGACTCTTAAGATATCAGAAACTTAGCAGAGAGGTGGAACAGGTCCCAGATTTATCCTTTTAGTTAAAATCATAATTACTTGGAGGTCATAAAATAAATTTCGTCGAGAAATAATCATGCTTATACATATAATTTAAAACTAGCTTTTGCCCGCGACTTTTTCCGCGTAGTAGCGCTTGGCCTTACGTCCGAAAAGGGTAGGAACATTTCACTTCCGGATACCAGCACCAAATTTTTATATGTTACTAGGCATATCATCTGGACCCCAAAACTGCCGGGAGACAGTTTCTGAGGTGTCAGGGTCACCAGTTATGACGTCATCAAATTGGCCGCCGCCGCGTTTTGAAAAATTCAAATTTCACCCAACTTATACAACGCACGTATACATGTGGGGTATCAAATGAAAGCTAGTTAAATATACTATATTTGTGTTTTGAACTGAAATTGCATTAATGTTGAAGTTTTAGAGCTATTAATAGAAAATTGATAATCTTGGAAAAAAATTACAGACTTTTATTTCTTGCACCAAAACTAAAGACTCCAGACTAAAATAATGTA
Source organism: Pandemis heparana (assembly GCA_963854515.1). Taxonomy (NCBI): domain Eukaryota; kingdom Metazoa; phylum Arthropoda; class Insecta; order Lepidoptera; family Tortricidae; genus Pandemis; species Pandemis heparana. Next base: position 6,179,211 of record OY978022.1, on the reverse strand, counting down.
TTACAAGAATGAAAAAAAATTACTAAGCTCTACATTACAATTCAAATTTTGAAAATCAGATATGAAATGTCGAAGTTATGGTCAAAAACTTGACGACGCTGCAGCGTCTAAAATTACAAAAAAAAAATTTCGTCCCGAAACCAGCACCAATTTTTTATATGTTACTAGGCATATCATCTGGACCCCGAAACTGCCGGGAGACAGTTTCTGAGGTGTCAGGGTCACCAGTTATGACGTCATCAAATTGGCCGCCGCCGCGTTTTGAAAAACTCAAATTTCACCCAACTTATACAACGCACGTATACATGTGGGGTATCACGTGAAAGCTAGTTAAATAGACTATATTTGTGCTCTGAACTGTAATTGCATTAATGTTACCGTTTAAGAGCTATTAATAGAAAAATGATAATCATGGAAAAAATATTACGCACTTTTATTTCTTGCATCAAAACTAACGACTCCAGACTAAAATAATGTACTACAATAATGAGTAAAATTTATTAAGCTTTACATTACAATTCAAAGTTTGAAAATCGGATATGAAACGTTAAAGTTAAGGGAAAAAACTTAAAGCGCGCGAAATTGCCGCCATCGCTGAAAACTGTAGACACCTACCTATTTTCACTTAGAAATTTAGCCTGCTCCAAAATTTGACGCGTGAATGATTCGGTGGTGGTGTATTTATGTGCCTAGTAACAATGACTGACGATGAATGGTAATGTAATAGGTAAGTTATTAATTTTCTGCACCAAGACGTTACAATTAGTTATTTTATTATAATTATCATATTAATTACCTAAATAGTAGTAGTAATAGTAGTAAGTATACTAATTGTTCGAAGAAGGAGTTATAGGTATATAAATCCAAAGTGCGTAAGTACATATTTATTTATATTTAAGTACATTTAATATTTTAAAAAAATATTTTTTTTAAATTACCCTTTATGAGGCTATATAAGAATTGAATTCATCAAAAATACCTTGAAACACCAGTTGGCATGGGCATATACACTATGCGCATAACGCGACATGTCGCGTTGTTTGTGGCGTCCGCTGAATTGTCTTTAAACCAGCATAGCTATGTTTTTTTTACCCGATTGTGATGATTTAAATTTTATACTATAGAGGAATAACGTAGAATTATTTGTACCATCTATTTTTTCTCCAACTTAAATGGTTCTCTGGCTATAAAAATAAACATGCATTTTTTCTTTAATTTGTCTGTTTGTTCTAATATTTTTGTTGTTTACATATTTACGCAGTTATTATCAATGAATAAAATGCAGCAAATTTTATTATCCTTTCATTTCATGCCCCACACGTGCATATGCACTGCGTAATTTGTCTAATTTAAATCTTTCAAAACGCGCCGGCGACGTCGGTTGAATGTATGGCATCCGCCGCGCTTTATTTTAAACCGGCATAGCTATGTCTTTTTTTACCCGATGTGATGATTAAAATTTTATACTCTAGAGGAATAACATAGAATTATTTGTACTTTATATTTTTCTCTCCAATACAAATGTTTCTCTGGCTATAAAAATAAATATGCAATTATTTTTTTGTAATTTGTCTTATTTATCCTTTATTATTGGTGTTTTCATATTTACGCACTTACATTTAAAGAAAACAATGCAGCAAATTTAATATCCTTTTACGTGATACCCCACATGTATACGTGCGTTGCATAAGTTGGGTGTAATTTGAATTTTTCAAAACGCGGCGGCGGCCAATTTGATGACGCCATAACTGGTGACCCTGACACCTCAGAAACTGTCTCCCGGCAGTTTCGGGGTACAGATGATATGCCTAGTAACATATAAAAAATTGGTGCTGGTTTCGGGAAGAAAATATTTTTTTTCGTAATTTTAGACGCTGCAGCGTCGTCAACTTTTTGACCATAACTTCGACATTTCATATCCGATTTTCAAATTTTGAATTGTAATGTAAAGCTTAATAATTTGTTTTCATTATTGTAGTACATTATTTTAGTCTGGAGTCTTTAGTTTTGGTGCAAGAAATAAAAGTCCGTAATATTTTTCCAAGATTATCATTTTTCTATTAATAGTTCTTAAACGTCAACATTAATGCAATTGACAACATTTCATATTTCTGAGTCTATAATTTTAATGGTTCTCTGTATTTTGTTTGAAAAGATGAACATGCTGACAGTTTAATTTTTCCGCTAGGGCTTGTATTTAATTTATTAATTTTTGCTTATTCTAAAAGGGCGTAACTCCGATACTATCACAGAATACACACTTATCCCTTTGTCTTTTCTCTACAGAAAAAAAAACTGACGTGAATTTCAAATTGACAATGTCAGACCCTATTCTCCAATATTCGATTTTCGAGGTTCGCTTCGTGCTGTTCCGCTCATACTAATAGTCATTATCTTGAGAGTGAGAGAGAAGGTATGCAACGAACTTCGAAAATATAATTTCAGAGTTGCCCCCCTTGTACTTTGAAGTTGTCAAAAATACAAACTTATGGTCGCTTATTTTTTCTCGTGAAAAAAGCAAAGGCGTTTCACGAATCCTGTGGTAGTTTTGGTAAAATTAGGACATATTTTTAATTAATTTTTATTTTTTATAATAAGCGATATTAAAATTATATAAACATATTGCAGTGATCAGGAGGCAAAATGCTTTCAAACCATATATACATTTTCAGGTGTTATAAAAATGAAATGTTGTCAATTGCAGTTCAAAGCACAAATATAGCATATTTAACTAGCTTTCATTTGATACCCCACATGTATAGGTGCTTTGAATAAGTTGGGTGTAATTTGAATTTTTCAAAACGCGTCGGCGGCCAATTTGATGACGTCATAACTGGTGACCCTGACACCTCAGAAACTGTCTCCCGGCAGTTTTGGGGTCCAGTTGATATGCCTAGTAACATATAAAAATTTGGTGCTGGTATCCGGAAGTGAACTATGTTTTCCGTAATTCCAGGCACTATAGACTTCGTTTATTGACATAAAGTCACATATTGCTATGCATTTTTGAACAGGCACTTAACACTTTAAATGACGATAACTTTTTTTGCTGATCTTAGATTTCAGTAAAATAAAGCCTATAAGTTGTCTTGATATACGTGTTAAGGCGAAGGGATAGGCAAATGACCTTGCCCGTTCGTGACGTGGCAAGCAGTCCGATCAACGCGACATCTGTTAAATAATCGACGCGTGAACTCGATGCGAATGGGCGCGTGCTGATGGATTGAAATATTGCACTGCGATGTTAGTAGATGGCGCTTGCTTTAGTTTTCCGATTGCCTAAACAGACACAGCATAATGTTCAAATCAGATTTTGCAAAAATAATAAAAAAATTAACATTTCGGCATTCGTAACGTGGCCTTTAAGGTCTTGTTACCTTGGGCTCTGTCTGCTCCGCAAGGAATAGAGACGTTATTTATGTATGTATGTATGTGATATAATACATGAGAAAGTTTGTGACGATGTGAGTGAGTGTGTATGTATGTTTGTTTCTTCTTCAAGCTACAACAACTGGACGGATTTGGATGAAATTCGGAACGAAGACAGTTGGTACCCTAGATTAAAACAGGCTACTTTTTATCCCAGAAAAATGCAGTTTCCGCGGGATAGTGATGAACGTGACGTCAAAGGTGTCCAGAGTCTGTTTAGAGTCGCAACGTAAATTATTATTGCAGAATAAAGTAAAACTTGAACGTGTGCGGGAAAGATACAGAATAAGGCATGGTTTTTCCAATGATTATCTTCAAAACCAATATCCGAGGGTCCGAGAGGTCCCCAAACATAAATCCGTTATCAAAAATGAAAAAGGTGGCCGCCATTTTGAATTCTTTAAGTTTTGGACCGATTATTTTCAAAATCGATATCTGAGAATCCGAGTGGTCGTCAAACACAAATCTGCTATCGAAAATGAAAAAACTGGCCGCCATTTTGAAATCAGTTTACCGACCGATTGATTTCAAAATCGATATCTGAGAATCCGAGTTGTCTCCAAACATCGAAAATGAAAAAACTGGCCGCCATTTTGAATTCTTTACTTTTTGAACCGATTGTTTTCAAATTCGATATCTGAGGATCCGAGTGGTCCCCAAACATGAATCCGTTTTTAAAAATGAAAAAAGTAGCCGCCATTTTGAAAACTTTTGTTTTTCGACTGATTGTTTTCAAAATCGATATCTGACGATCCGAGTGATTCCCAAACACGTATCCGTTATCAAAAATGAAAAAAGTGCCCGCCATTTTGAAATCTTTAGTTTTTGGACCGATTATTTTCAAAATCGATATCTGACGATCCGAGTGGTTCCCAAACACGTATCCGTTATATAAAATGGAAAAAGTGGCCGCCACTTTGAAATCTTTAAGTTTTGGACCGAATATTTTCAAAATCGATATCTGAGGGTCCGAGTGGTCGTGAAACACAAATCTGCTATCGAAAATGAAAAAACTGGCCGCCATTTTGAAATCTTTAGTTTACCGACCGATTAATTTCAAAATCGATATCTGAGAATCCGAGTTGTCTCCAAACATGAATCCGTTTTTAAAAATGAAAAAAGTGACCGCCATTTTGAAATCTTTAAGTTTTGGACCGAATATTTTCAAAATCGATATCTAAGGGTCCGAGTGGTCGTGAAACACAAATCTGCTATCAAAAATGAAAAAATTGGCCGCCATTTTGAAATCTTTAGTTTACCGACCGATTGATTTCAAAATCGATATCTGAGAATCCGAGTTGTCTCCAAACACGTATCCGTTATCAAAAATGACAAAAGTGGTCGCCATTTTGAAATCTTTAGTTTTTGGACCGATTATTTTCAAAACCGATATCTGAGGGTCCGAGAGCTCCCCAAACATAAATCCGTTATCAAAAATGAAAAAAGTGGCCGCCATTTTGAAATCTTTAAGTTTTGGACCGATTATTTTCAAAATCGATATCTGAGAATCCGAGTGGTCGTCAAACACAATTCTGCTATCGAAAATGAAAAAACTGGCCGCCATTTTGAATTCTTTACTTTTTGAACCGATTGTTTTCAAATTCGATATCTGAGGATCCAGGTGGTCCCCAAACATGAATCCGTTTTTAAAAATGAAAAAAGTAGCCGCCATTTTGAAAACTTGCCAACAATACGTATGGAAATAGAGCAGTACAGGAAGTCCTATAGGGAACGTCTCACTCTTCACCCCAATCCACTAGTAAAGGAACTGCTGGAGCCTAGCAATCTAAAAAGACTAAAAAGGGCAAATGTGTTCCCATAAAGACGTGAGAGTTGGTCGATGGTCCACCTCCTCACAATCACCACTAACCTCTCAAAAGATCTGATTATAGTCTTACGACTGATGGCAGATATAATAATAAAAAAATAAAAAAAAAAAAAAAAAAATTGAAAACTTTTGTTTTCCGACAAACACGTATACGTTATCAAAAATGACAAAAGTGGCCGCCATTTTGAAATGTTTAGTTTTCAGACCGATTATTAACCGATATCTGAGGGTCCGAGAGGTCCCCAAACATAAATCTGTTTTTAAAAATGAAAAAAGTGGCCGCCATTTTGAATTCTTTACTTTCTAGACCAATTGTTTTCAAAATCGATATCTGAGGATTCGAGTGGTCCCCAAACATGAATCCGTTTTTATAAATGAAAAAACTGGCCACCATTTATCAACCCGTTATCAAAAATGGAAAAAGAGGCCGCCAGCTCAGATATCAATTTTGAAAACAATCTGTTCAAAAACTAAACATTTCAAAATGATGATGACTTTTCTATTTTGTATAACGGATACGTGTTTGGGAACCACTCAGATCGTAAGATATCGATTTTGAAAACAATCGGTACAAAAACTAGTTTTTAAAATGGTGGACACCTTTTTTTATTTTTAAAAACGGATTCTTGTTTGGGGACCACTCGGATCCTCAGATATCGATTTTGAAAACATTTGGTCCAAAAAGTACAGAATTCAAAATGGCGGCCAGTTTTTTTTATTTTCGATAGCAGATTTGTGTTTGATGACCACTCGGACCCTCAGATATAGATTTTAAAAATAATCGATCCAAAATTTAAAGATTTCAAAATGGCGGCCACTTTTTTCATTTTTAAAAACAGATTTATGTTTGGGGACCTCTCGGACCCTCAGATATCGATTTTGAAAATAATTGGTCTGAAAACTAAATATTTCAAAATGGCGGCCACTTTTGTCATTTTTGATAACGTATACGTGTTTGGAGACAACTCGGATCCTCAGATATCGATTTTGAAATCAATCGGTCGGAAAACTAAAGATTTCAAAATGTCGGCCAGTTTTTTCATTTTTGATAGCAGATTTGTGTTTCACGACCACTCAGACCCTTAGATATCGATTTTGAAAAAAATCGGACCAAAACTTAAAGATTTCAAAATGGCGCCCACTTTTTTCATTTTTAAAAACGGATTCATGTTTGGGGACCTCTCGGACCCTCAGATATCGGTTTTGAAAATAATCGGCCCAAAACTTAAAGATTTCAAAATGGCGGCCACTTTTTTCATTTTTGATAATGGATTTATGTTTGGGGAGCTTTCGGACCCTCAGATATCGGTTTTGAAAATAATCGGTCCAAAAACTAAGGATTTCAAAATGGCGGCCACTTTTGTCATTTTTGATAACGGATACGTGTTTGGAGACAACTCGGATTCTCAGATATTAATTTTGAAATCAATCGGTTGGTAAACTAAAGATTTCAAAATGGCGGCCAGATTTTTCATTTATAAAATCGGATTCATGTTTGGGGACCACTCAGATCCTCAGATATCGATTTTGAAAACAATTGGTCTAGAAAGTAAAGAATTCAGAATGGTGGCCAGTTTTTTCATTTTCGGTAGCAGATTTGTGTTTGACAACCACTCGGACCCTCAGATATCGATTTTGAAAATAATCGGCCCAAAACTTAAAGATTTCAAAATGGCGGCCACTTTTTTCATTTTTGATAACGGATTTATGTTTGGGGAGCTCTTGGACCCTCAGATATCGGTTTTGAAAATAATCGGTCCAAAAACTAAAGATTTCAAAATGGCGGCCACTTTTGTAATTTTTGATAACGGATACGTGTTTGGAGACAACTCGGATTCTCAGATATCGATTTTGAAATCAATCGGTCGGTAAACTAAGGATTTCAAAATGGCGGCCAGTTTTTTCATTTTTGATAGCAGATTTGTGTTTCACGACCACTCGAACCCTTAGATATCGATTTTGATAATATTTGGTCCAAAACTTAAAGATTTCAAAATGGCGGCCACTTTTTTAATTTTTAAAAACGGATTCATGTTTGGGGACCACTCGGATCCTCAGATATCGATTTTGAAAACAATTGGCCCAAAACTTAAAGATTTCAAAATGGCGGCCACTTTTTTCATTTTTGATAACGGATTTATGTTTGGGGAGCTCTCGGACCCTCAGATATCGGTTTTGAAAATAATCGGTCCAAAAACTAAAGATTTCAAAATGGCGGCCACTTTTGTCATTTTTGATAACGGATACGTGTTTGGAGACAACTCGGATTCTCAGATATCGATTTTGAAATCAATCGGTCGGTAAACTAAAGATTTCAAAATGGCGGCCAGTTTTTTCATTTTTGATAGCAGATTTGTGTTTCACGACCACTCGAACCCTTAGATATCGGTTTTGAAAATAATCGGTCCAAAAACTAAAGATTTCAAAATGGCGGCCACTTTTGTAATTTTTGATAACGGATACGTGTTTGGAGACAACTCGGATTCTCAGATATCGATTTTGAAATTAATCGGTCGGTAAACTAAAGATTTCAAAATGGCGGCCAGTTTTTTCATTTTTGATAGCAGATTTGTGTTTCACGACCACTCGAACCCTTAGATATCGATTTTGATAATATTCGGTCCAAAACTTAAAGATTTCAAAATGGCGGCCACTTTTTTAATTTTTAAAAACGGATTCATGTTTGGGAACCACTCGGATCCTCAGATATCGATTTTGAAAACAATTGGCCCAAAACTTAAAGATTTCAAAATGGCGGCCACTTTTTTCATTTTTGATAACGGATTTATGTTTGGGGAGCTCTCGGACCCTCAGATATCGGTTTTGAAAATAATCGGTTCAAAAACTAAAAATTTCAAAATGGCGGCCACTTTTGTCATTTTTGATAACGGATACGTGTTTGGAGACAACTCGGATTCTCAGATATCGATTTTGAAATCAATCGGTCGGTAAACTAAAGATTTCAAAATGGCGGCCAGTTTTTTCATTTTTGATAGCAGATTTGTGTTTCACGACCACTCGGACCCTTAGATATCGATTTTGAAAATATTCGGTCCAAAAAGTAAAGAATTCAAAATGGCGGCCAGTTTTTTTCATTTTCGGTAGCAGATTTGTGTTTGACGACCACTCGGACCCTCAGATATCGATTTTGAAAATAATCGGCCCAAAACTTAAAGATTTCAAAATAGCGGCCACTTTTGTCATTTCTGATAACGGATACGTGTTTGGAGACAACTCGGATCCTCAGATATCGATTTTGAAATTAATCGGTCGAAAAACTAAAGATTTCAATATGGCGGTCTTTTTTATTTTGATAACGGATCCATGTTTGGGAACCACTTTGACCTTCAGATATCATTTTTTTTTTCTTTCTAATGATAGACTATACATTGGAGTACTACTTGCCTCATTATCAAAATTTTTCATGCAGTAATTCCAACCAAAATCCTATTTCCCATGCTTGTTCGCTAAACAGCAAGTAAGTATCAAACCAACCTGCCACTAAGTTCCCAAAAAACGGATTGAAAATAATAACTTTTAACTTAATATAGGTATTATACGTGCGAAGCGAACGAGTACAACTTTTTGAAGCACTGTTTCGCGCCTATTCTGTGACTCAAACAACATGCTTAGCCAAACCAATGTGAAAAAACGCGAAGCGAATATTGGCAACGTCGCGTCGCTTACGCACTGCCGCCACCGAGCGAACATGCAACGTTGCTTTTTCCTTATTATTTTCATACGTCTTATCCAAATTATTTTTTTATTTATTTATCTATTATTTTTTTATTATTTTTTTATGAACATTTTTGGTTTTATCTTAATAATTTATTTCATTGTATTATCTTTTTAACATTTTTTTGGTTTCCGAATTTTTTTGTACATTGAAAAGCGCCTGATTGAATGTGCGGGCAAATATTGCGTTCGCCCTTTTCACAGGATCAGGGCAGTACTACTCTCTAAATCCTTATTTGTTGGCTAATTGAAGCAAACGCACCGCGGAGTTTTAATTATGAGTTACTAGAGTGACCTCGTCGAGATTGGTAGCAAACAGATTGGTTTCACCCGAGCAAACCGTACACAAAATATTTTCGAGACTCTTAGAGCAAACGAATTTTTGTACTAACTACGACATTAAGGAATATGTTTTCACCGGTGAATTCTAATTCAAGACATGTTTTATAGAATGTGCAGTTTTCAAAACTCCAAATTGTGTATTATCGCCATAAAACTTGCACAAAAACAACCAATTTATGAGCTTTTGCCTATCCCTTCGCCTTAACTATTTATGAAAACCGCAATGAAATCCCTTGCATAGTTTTGGAGATTATCGAACACATACCTACATAGTTACATACAGACAAAAATAAAAAATATACTTTTTTATGTTTTATTCCTCTCCCCTAATCGTTAGCACTCTATTTTTGATGACTTTATTTAATGTACAGACACGAACTTTCTACTGATTTATTATATTATGTAAGTATAGGGGTTCTGTACGTTATAATAATATGTATACCTACTTATAATTATGTTACAGGCTAAAACGACAATCACTGTAGACGGCAACGTGGTCGTCCAGACTCAGAAGTTCCCCGATGGTCGCTCCATCACCTTCAAGAAGGAATACTCCGGCGACAAACTTGTTGTGGTAAGGAAGGGTCTATATTTTGTCCCATAAAACTGAAGTTCCGAGTGTACGGTTTGTCATAATTTTCGTTAGTCATAATGCGTTATATTTCTGAAACAGTAATTTTTTTATTCAGAATTGACACTTAAGTAACCTAACCTAACATTTCAGCAAAATGCACGATTTCATGTGTTATGACCAATAAAATATGAATAACGATTATTATGATTATGAACAATGAAAATTATGGGACAAAAAGGGCCCCGGGAAAGGGTCCCTACTAGTTCTAGGTACTATAGACCGACCGCTTAACTGAGTCCTCGCCGGCGCGGCACAGGGGCGCGGGGTAGGCGGCCGCGGGGGCCGAGAGAGGTGCGGTCGGCAGGCGCACTCCCCGCCCGCACCGCTCTCGGTCCCCTTTGTCGTCCTACCCCGCGCCCCTGTACCCGCGCGGGCGAGGATTCAGTTTAAGCGGTGTCTATAGTCCTACGAGTCCTACTAGTATTTTAAATGTGAAAGTTTGTGTTTGTTACTCCTAGCTAAAACGACTGGACGGATTTGGATGAAATTTGGTATGTAGTTAGCTGGTTATCTGGAATAACACAGGCTAGGTACTTATTATCCCAATTTTCCCACGGAATTAGTAAATCCTAAAATGATGTACTACCACTAAAGCTATAGACTTGAAATTTGGCATTGTCCTTGATTATCATAAAGCACTAAAAAGGGATTTTTTTAAATTCCCACGGGATAAGGTGTAAATGGGATTAAAGATTCAGTGTAAATTATCTTTTTCACAGGCGGCTACCAACAGTGAGTGGAATGGCGTCGCATACAGATACTACAGCGCGTAAACGGCAGCAACTTTTGCCCAGCAGTGGGACAAGATGGTTACAATTACAAAAACTGCATCAAGTTCGCTTTAGATCTCATAATTCTCGCTGCTGTGTCACTAGTTGCATGTATATTTACAAAAGTATGAATGGTTTTTTTTATTTATTGAAACAATGACATGTTGATAATAAAAATGGTGAGAAATTACTATTGGTTTTCATTTTGTCATAACTTTAAATATTGCGACGGTTAAGTCATTTTGATTTATTAATTAGTTAATTTAATTTAATTAACTGGCTCTATATTTTGTCCCATAAATTTGAAGTTCCGAATGTCCGGTTTGTCATAATTTTCTTTAGTCATAAAGCGTTTTATTTCTGAAACAGTAAATATTTTTTTCCTAACCTAACCTAACCTACTACATTCTAATGGATTTTCTAAAATTTCTGAAAAATGCACGGTTTCATGTATGTACCTGTTATGACCAAAAAAATTATGACTAACCATTATTATGATAATGACCAACGAAAGTTATGGGACAAAAAGGGTACCGAAATTAATTAAGTATTTTATTTTATGTACATGAGGCTATTATGGTATTCCACTGCTGGGCAAAGGCCTCTCCTCTGAACCTCCATAGCTCCCGGCCCGGCGCTATGTCAGGCCTTGTCCTCCAAGTACCAACCAGTCCAAATCATCTCGCCATCTCCTTGGTCTGCCTGATCTGCCTCGTCATCCCTGACCATTCCTTCCCCTGAATATGCCAATTCTTCGGCACAGTTAGGGGCCCAATTTTTGAAAGCATTATGATTCGAAAGTACCTACTTCTCGAACGAGTTTGCGTTAAAATGTCAACAAGAACAGTAGGTATGCTTAGTGTAAGTTTTCGGTCACAAAATAACGTTTTCGTTTGCGTTAAAATGTCAACAAGATCAGAATGCTTAGCTTAGACTATATTATATCACTGTAATTTTATTGTTAGGTACTCTAAGATGCTTAGTGTAAGTTTTCGGTCACAAAATAGGTCTCGAACGTTTGCGTTAAAATGTCAAATAAGTACTAAGTATATGATAACAGACATAAAAGTCTGTTGCCGTTTCGATCCGACCGTATAGAATTAAATTCTGAATTTATATTCCGAAAGTATAGAATAAAATATACGAGTAAATGAGTAATCCATTAGCGGTTAGCAGGTAAAATACCTACTAATATTATAAATTTATGTGAAATTAACTCGTCTAGTCCGTCTGTTAGATACCTTTTCACTCTTAAACCGCAGGACCGATTTAATTATGTTTGGTATACAGATAAATGAGTCCCGGAGAAGGACATAGGATAGTTCCTATCCTGACTAATTGCATAGTTCCCACGATATAGTAATAAGCGCATTCTGGAACCTGCTAGAACGTTCTGCGGCGGGTCAGGAATCAAATTGTTCAATTTGTACAAACTTTCCTGACATTTGCATGATATTTACACTAATAGGTACTTTTCCTAGTGACTAACAATTGTCAAATTAAGTAACGTATTTATTCATTCGATGAATAGATAATTGTCTATCCACTATGCTAATTTCACTGAACTCCTACGCTAACATTTAACCCCCAAAAACAATGGAATCAACACTTTAATAGTTAATTAATGGAAATGATACATAATATTTTTTTGATACCACACTGGAATATTTCTTTCTTGGGTTATTTTTAACCGTCTGTTAACTAGTCCAGCGACTCTCGTCCATTCTCGCAATGTTCCTGCCCATGTCCACATTTTCCTTGCTATGACAGCCATGACGTCTCTCACCTTGGTCTTATTTCGGAAACATTCGTTACGCTTCCGGTCACGAAGGGTGATACCGAGCATCGCTCTCTCCATACCCCTCTTCGCGACTCGGAACTTCTCGGCGGACCCTCGGGTCCTTGAATGAAGACCCAGAGCGGATACTCGAGGGCGCAGCAGACCACCCCAGCACTGTATGGACGACATGACGGTACGGAGGTCGAGACTGGATGAGACGGGCACAAGATCGCCAAGAGTGAAGGAGAGGGAAGAGGCCTACATCCAAGATTGGATCACCAAAAGGCCATGATGATGAGATACCTATAGATGCTATAGATGCTATAGATACCTAGAAATATAAAATTGTGTTAGTTTGGTTAATGATTATTTAACTCAAGAGCTTAGTGGCTGCACAGATTAACACGATCTTTAGTTTGTTAGACTTGTCTCCGTCCTAGCATACCTAGCCTAGCAGAATAAATAATAAAAAGTACGAAAAGATTATGAAAAAAAAATTTAATTCGGTTTCTCACACATGTTTCGATTTGGGTTTGGCCTATTCGATCTGAGGCACGCTTTTTAGTGAATTTTTTGTTTGTATGCTTACATAACTATTAGGCATTAAAATCTGTGAGCGAACAATCTATCATCCCCTGTTTTCCTAGCCTTAGGGTCTTAGGGTAGGATTTTTTTCCTAATTTAAATGGGACCACCTTCGTGATGAAAAAAATATCAAAATCGGACTCTATAAAAAGTTATGCGTGGCGTGGTCATACTTACATAAAAAACATACTCATCAAACAAAATTGAGAATTGAGAAGATTGCCAGTGCAAGGTTAAAAAAACAACAATGCTAATTAAACACGATTTATTATTTATTAGTACTCTAAACAAATTAAGATATATTTGGCAAGTTCAACAAGTTTCGTGTCTTTTCCAAAAACCTCTTTTCTATACCTCAGCGTAATGCTGAGCCAGCGACCGTTTCACTTTTGCGAAGACACACTATCTATTTTTCATGCGTGTACCTATTTTTTATTTTTTCTATTAAATTTTGTATTATGCTCTTATAATTGTGTGTCGTGCAAAAAGGAATAGGTAAATGTCTTTTTTTCTTTTCTTTTTTTTCTTTTTTTTTCCACGCTAGCTTACATTTTTACAACTTATTGATACGTATTTTCAAATGTAGTTACAGATGTAAGTTGATTAAATACCACTTAATTGTCCCACAACTCGCTTGTAAACTCTGACGCATTTGCCGTCCCAGCCCTCGGCAGTGGTAGTCTGAAATAATAAATTAAAAATTATATAAACCCCCCAGACAGTCAATTATGCAAACGTACGTAAAATAAAGATAATTCCATAGGAGAGAGAGAGACATCGGCGTATTTTTGTCCGTGTCTAATATTGTCTAAGATTTATTTAATTTTTCCTCGGTACCTAGGTACGTGTAGTTTTAGCTTAAAACTTAAATTAACCTATTCGCCGCCAAGTCACCATCGTCGCCATCTTACTCGCAAATCCTGCCGCTATGCAGCAGTGCTTGCACTGATGTTCCGGTGTGGAGAGTAAGACAGGCGGGGAAATTACGGGCACAAGAGGCATTTCATCTAAGTCCTCTAGGTTGGCAACGCATCTGCAATCCCTCCGGGGTTGCGGGTGTCTATGGGCAGTGGTGATCGTTTACCATCAGGTGACCCGCTTGCTCGTTTGCCTTCCTATTCACATAAAAAAAAAACCTCAAATACAAAAGACGTCACCCATACGCCAGACTTCTTTATTCCTATGCCCTAAGTTGAACCTAAACCCAATTGAACGAAGGTTGCTTTTGCATTGAAGTAATGCACGTATATATGTCGTTGGCGATGAACCTGCAGTACTGATATATGTATCACTAGCTGTTGCCAGCGACTTCGTCGGCAAAGAATTCGTTTATCGCTATCTCGCGGGAACTACGCAATTTTCCGGGATAAAAAGTAGCTTATGTGCTATTCCAGACTTTTTTTTATCTATGTGCCGAATTTCATCCAGATCCGTTGGGCCGTTCTGGCGTGATTGAGTAACAAACAAACATCCATCCATCCATCCATCCATCCATACTTTCGCATTTATAATATTAGTTAGATTGGCGTCGAAACGGTTAAATAGACTATCAGGCTACTTACTACGGTTATGACGTCTGGTGTGAACTCTCTCACATGTTTCGATGTCCTCCCATTCTGTTCCACTTGAACCTGGATCATTTTGTTACCTTCTACTGTTACTGTTGACTTGACCTGTGAATTAAAAAAAAATTAGAATATGGATAGACTAATTTTTACGGTTGCGTAGATCTCTTTCCACGCAGATGGTAAAAAGTAAAAGTCATCGAGGAATGGGCGAAAATCTTAGGAATCATCCTTACTTCCCTACTTAATATTATAAATGCCAAAGTAACTCTGTCTGTCTGTCTGTTATGTTTTAATTATGTTTTATTTTATTTAATGTTTATTTTTTATTGTTTATTTTAACTGTTGTATCATTCTTTTCTTTTCAATGTATATGTATCACCCTATGGTCCCAACGGAAGACCAGCGCTGTCTGCAAGGCCAGCAAATGCTGAGTTGGGACCGTTTTGTGACAATTTATTTATTTATCTGCTGTATTATGTGTTTTTTTTAATTGAGATGTTTTGTTTGTCATAAATAAACTTTTTTCTTCTTCTTCTTCTTCTGTTACCCTTTCACGCCTGAATCGCTAGACCGATTTAGTTGAAATTTAGTATACAGATAGTGTGAGTCCCAGGGAAGGACATAGCATAGTTTTTATCCCGGAAAATTGCATAGTTCCCGCGGGATAGCGGTAAGCAACTTCTGCGCAGACGGAGTCGGGGGCAACAGCTAGTATTATATGTATTAGGTTAGCAACCCAGTACTATTTTGATTTCCCTTACCTATACGCCCACAATCATGCTAAACCTTTAGGTCATGTTATCTTAGGCTCTGTCTACCCCATAAGGGATAATAACGTGATTTATGGATACATACATACACATACATTAATCACGTCTTCATCCCTTATGGGGTAAACAGCGTTCAAGGCAATAAGACCTTAAGGCCCCGTCTAGCATGATTGTGGGCGTATAGGTCGAAAGGGGAATCAAAATAGTGATGGGTTGCTGGCCGCATTGCCTATAAACATGATTCCTAAGATTTTCTCTCGATGGGCTTTTACCATCTGCGCAGGAAGAGGAACAACTGGTACATTGTTTTTTCTTTGTTCCCAGGCCAGCTTGGATGGATTTATAGATGTACTAGCTGTTGCCAGCGACTTCGTCTGCAAAGAATTCGTTTATCGCTATCCCGCGGGAACTACGCAATTTTCCGGGATAAAAAGTAGCCTATGTGCTATTCCAGACTTTTCTCTATCTATGTGCCGAATTTCATCCAGATCCGTTGGGCCGTTCTGTCGTGATTGAGTAACAAACAAACATCCATCCATCCATCCATCCATATATCCATACTTTCGCATTTATAATATAAGTTAGATTTATAGTACTTCTAAAGGAAAAAATAAGCCCATAAGCCGGGTACTCATCTGCGACCAGTCACCGTAACGGTTGCACGTTACAGTAACCAAAAACCCTAGTGTGGACGTGGCGTTCCGCTCGCGGCAGGCTCGTGAGCCACACCACACTACGGTTTTTGGTTACTATTAAGTTCTACAGTTACCGGTTTCTGCCTGCAGATGACTACCCTGAGACTGCGTATAGCGGTTCTTGAAATTGAATGTCAAAACAATAAAATTATTGCTTTTGTATTATTTTTCGATGATTTAGTTTTATTTGCAGTAAAGAGTTTATAGTATAATATATTCATATAAGGTCCTAGAAAATTAGGTGCGGATATTTTCAGGGTACCTATGTAATTAATAACCTAAGAATCAATAAAAAACATAAATTGTTTAAGTTGTGTGGTATTTTTTATTTATTTATACAAAAATAATTATTGCTAATAATTAAATAATAAAATAATAATAATTAATAATAATAATAAAAATAATAATAATTAATAATAATAATATTAATAATTATTTAATTAATAATTATTATTGATTCAAACTTTCGCGATTTTCACACATTATTATTAAAGCCCAAGGAGGGAATGGGTGAAATATTAGGAATCATGTTATAGGCGATGCGGCTATCCCCATCACTATTTTGATTCCCCTTTCCAGATGTAAAGCTTATAGATCACATCTATAGGCTCTGTCTACCCTGTAAGTACGGGATAAAAACATGATTTATGTACATTATTATATAGTAAAACGGGACTAACAGCCTTATTCATAAAAAATCCTTAATTGAGGTTTGATCAGTCGATTAGTTAACAGACTGATTAAGCTTATTTGACAGTTGTTAAAAAGTATGATTCATAAACGCTTGCTAGCAGTCTGTTAGCTAATGAGCTGTTGATGAATGGATTAGACGCGTTATGTTGTCACCTTGACAAATCATAGACCAAAAATGGCCTTTTAGTGAATTAAAAAAAATTAATTGACAGCAGTGGCAGCGAATTAGCGGGAAACCAGCAGTGTGGATCTAGTTTCCTTTACCATTCACGGAGGGAATAAAAACTTAAAACAAAAAAAACTATCTTGCGTATGGTTTTGCTCTTGCCAAAATCAGCTGTTCACATGTGTGGCGGCCATTTTGTGAGTTAGCAGAGAGATAAAGTAGGGTCTTCGGTCCGCTAACTTTCGGAAGACTTAACAGAGCCTTGATGAATTGATTAGCGCTAATTGACGTTTATGAATCATGTTTTTTTGCATCGGTCCTATAGCGAGCCTCTAACTTTTTATGAATAAGGCTGTTAATCACGTAAATAAAAAAGTATTTTTGTAAATACATCGACGTTTCGGACGCCACTTTGCATCCATGCCATGGTCTCGAGAAGGCCACGAAACGTCGAGGTATTTACAAAAATACTTTTTATTTACGTGATTAAGTCCCGTTTTTCTTATAATAATAATTACCATAACCAGTCCAAAGAAACTCATCCTTGCATTAGACACTAATTAATTACTTAGTTAAGTATGCTTTAAACTGACTGAAAACGATGCTAACAATTGATCCTCAAAACATCCGCATCTGATTTTCTAGCAGCCTGTATAATTAAATATAATAATAAATAAATATCATGGGACAAATTACACCAATTGACCCAGTCCGAAACTAAGCAAAGCTTGAACTATGGGTACCAGGCAACGGATAAACATAACATATAGGTATGTATAATGTAGATAAATATATGCAACATCCATGACTCGAGCACACAAATGCCTGCCCCTACCGGGATTCGAACCCGGGACCTTCATAGTCAGAGTCACTCTAGGCTATCGATCGTCAATTACATTTAAGCTGAACATACCTTTACACCGTCAACTCTCTCTTCAATAAACTCTTCGCCAAGCTTGAACGTGGTGTTGACACTCCTCAACGTGGTATACACAACGAATGTGTACGTGTCGTCGACATTCTTGCGTATACTGACCACCGGCGCTGCGGAACCTCCAAATTTGCGGAAGAAAAATCCCACTTCTGAAACGATGAAAACAAAGGTGATAAATAGCAATAACGATTTGTAGATAACGTTTTTAGGAAATCTGATAATCTATACTAATATTAATAAAGAGTTAAAGTGTGTGACGTTGTAGACTAAGTACTAATAATTTAATGAAACAATATTTAAGAGAAAATAAGTATTCCGTCTCGGCCATTTTGGCGGGAGAACTCTAAAAACGAGTACAAAATAGGACTTTGTAGGACGATACAAAGTTGCAGACAATTAACAAAAAACGTTGATTGAATCAAACTTGCATTAATCTGAGCGTGACTAAAGCCAAATTATTCAAATTGTTTATTAATTGATACCAATTACATCAACATCTCTATTAAACTTTATTTCACTATTATTTCCTAGTAAGTATCTTTATCTTTCAACATTAACTAATTTAAAATCGGCTCGAGTCTTTCACTTTTGAAATGTACAGGAAAGAATAAAATTTTGCGCATTATGATAAGGTAGATAATTGCCAGTATACTTACTACTCAAAACCGCCAAGAGATCATGAGATCAACCAATAACGAATCTGAATACAGTATTTATTAATAGCATTATCTATCTAGTTATGCCGCTAGTTGCAATTCAATGTCAACGTGTCCTTAAGTAATTACTGGAGCGCGCTTATAGTGAATCATGCTTTTTAGGGTTCCGTAGCCAAATGGCAAAAACGGAACCCTTGTAGATTCGTCAGGTCTGTATGACTGTCTGTCCGTCCGTATGTCACAGCCACTTTTTTCCGAAACTATAAGAGCTATACTTACTGTTGAAATTTGGTAAGTAGATGTATTCTGTGAACCGCATTAAGATTTTTATACAAAAATAGAAAAAAAACAAATAATTTTGTGGTTCCCCATACTTAGAACTGAAACTCTATTTTTTTTTTCATCAAACCCATACGTGTGTATCTATGGATAGGTCTTCAAAAATAATGTTGAGGTTTTTAATATAATTTTTTTCTAAACTGAATAGTTCACTTCCAAAGTGGTAAAATGTGTCCCCCCCCCCCGTAACTTCTAAAATATGAGAATGATAAAACTAAAAAAAAAATATTAAATGTACATTACCAGGCAAACTTCCACCCAAAATTGGTTTGAACGAGATCTAGTAAGTAGTTTTTTTATATATAATATTTGTCTGTCTATATAAGTAACCAATATAAAATGACCTCACACTGCCTTTTGCTTAAGAGTAGGGCTCTGCTAAGACTGGATTTTATAATAACTTGGCGAATGGCGAATTTGTACGGAACCTTCAGGGCGCGAGTCCGACTCGCACTTGGCCGGTTTTTTTACTTTTAGTAAGAAAGCAACAATGGCCGCAAAGGTTGACGTTTTCACGACAAATAGATTTTTACAATCGCATTAGTGAAATGAAAACTCAAAATTAGTACCACCTAATTAAACTATCTGTAATGTATACGAGTATTAGTAAGTACTTAGCAGAAAATTACAGATACAAATTGTTTCGACATCAAGTAGGCAGGTATGTTTTTTGCATCACTGATATTTTTTGAAGTTATTAAAAAAAATCAGTCTTCAAAATGTCGTCTTTATAAGGAACTAGCTGTTGCCAGCGACTTCGTCTGCAAAGAATTGGTTTGTCGCTATCCCGCGAGAACTACGCAATTTTCCGGGATAAAAAGTAGCCTATGTGCTATTCCAGACTTTTCTCTATGTGCCGAATTTCATCCAGATCCGTTGGGCCGGTCTGGCGTGATTGAGTACATAACAAACAAACATCCATCCATCCATCCATCCATACTTTTGCATTTATAATATTAGATTAGATTAAATTTATGGTCGCGTTTTCGCAAGTTTCTGGTTTGTTTTCCATGCCGAGCTTTGATTATATCTCATTAGTTATAAACGTTCTCTAACTAGGTAGGTAAGTACTATATGCGAAAGTTCGTATGGATGCGTTTTTTTCACTCAAACACACCAGAACGGCTGAATAGATCTGTATGAAATTAAGTACAAATTATAGATTATAGTCTGGCATGGCACATTATTAACTATTAACTAACATTCTATGGATATTAATCTGAAAATAATAATAATTATTATTATTCTTTAAATGATTTTTTAACTCGACATTAATGTCGGATTTTTTTGGCCATGATACGGGCGTACGCCAAGTATCATGGTACCATTATGTGTTTGTGTGAATGTGTGTGTTTGTGTGTATGTTGTGTTGGGTGGTTGTGTGCGAGTCTATGTCTTTTATTATCATTATTATTATTATAATTTTTATCCCGGAAAATTGCGAAGCTCCCACGGGATAGCAGTAAACGATTGTTTCTATAAAGCTAGTCAAATTATACAGTAAAAAAAAAACTTACCAATAAACTTCATATACTCCGTAAAGTTGTCAGATGTTGCCAACTTATATTCAATCCCGAAACAATCTTCTAGTGCCATTGTTTTGTTTTTCCCACACGTCAGTTTACCAACAAGAATAGATTACAACTGACACTATGAGGTTGAGTGCTTATACATTAACATTTTAATGTGCAACTTGCTGTAGGTACCGTAAACTGCATATATTAATATAGATAGAGCATAAACAAGTCTTAGGTATTGTCCGTATATTTTGAACCAACTTACGCCTCTGTTCCAGAACTCCAGTTCCCAACACAATCCGCTTTTACAACAAGCTTCCGCAGGAAATTACAGAAAAAACTGCAAACCTATAACATGACTAAGAGAAGTCTAAAGGCATTCCTTACTGAAAAGGCTTATTATTCGGTACAAGAATTTTTGACAGATACAATAAGTTGACATAAATTGAATTATTATTATTACTATTATTATTATTATTATTCTTTGAATGATTTTTTAACTCGACATTAATGTCGGATTTTTTTTTTGGCCATGATACGGGCGTACGCCAAGTATCATTATTATTATTATTTTTAGGAAGTATTTGACATAGTTTTATAACAAAAATTTAAAGTATTTTGAACACTGCCTAAACTTATTATTTATTAAGTATAAAATTGTTTTTTTTGTTTTTCTTAAGATATGCTGCATGTATTTTAAAATATGCATGTATCCAAATAATTTGTATGCCCCAAGGCACCACATAGTGATACAAATAATAATATAAGTAACACCCTGTAATTTACCTATGTTGGACAAATAAATCTTTGAATCTTTGAATCTTTCTTTTTGTTTTTGGTTAAGTTCCATTGAACGAATATGCTATTTAGTTCTCGTAGTCCCATTGTTATAAAAATCCTCACTAGAGACAATAAAATTAGGTTAGGTTCGTTAGGTATCTTCAAATGGCCGAAGAGCAATCGAAATAAAATAGATTCCTGACCCACTTTGGAACCTTCTCCCAGTAAATGTCATAGTGACGTTATATTGAAGGAAAGGAAGGTCTCCATACTCCATAAGGAAAATCATGTGAAATTTACTATGAGAACTTTCTGCGGTGGGTCAGAAATCAAATTGTTCTACAAAAATAGGAACCCCACGAAAGCTAAATTGTTAATAATAATAATATGACATTTATCTCAATTATTTAATATCGACTAACACTAGCTTCTTAGGCACGGATACTAACATAATACAATATGGATCATGGTTATCTGAAATAAAAACATTTTATTTTATTTTTATTTTTATTTATTATTTTAAAGCGGGGTTCCGTCGACCTTATGGTGGAGTGTAATTCGACTTTTGTGCTCATTTACCAAATAATGTAATATAGAACAAAAGCACCATTTTCTGTAATACCTATTTCAAAAACTAACACTCTGAAACTAGAGATTTAATAGTTAAATTATTTTTTAAGTTACGTTACGAGCGCTACACCACAGTATATATATAAGCTAAAGCAGTAGGGAAGATAGGCCTACTTTTTGAAATAAGTACCTAGGCTCCAATAAAGCGTTAGGGTTGTCGATTTAATTTTTGTTAAATTAAATAGTTTTTTTTAACCAAGGTTTGCCCTACCTATAGGTATTTGACAAGTTATCCTTCAAGTGTAGTTTTCTATAATATATTAATACATATACTATAGATGCAAAATGATAACAATGAAAGTCCGTAGAATTTTTTTTCACCAAAAACACGGTCTATAATATACGGCAACTACTTACTTATCATCTAAACAGCCAAACGTTTTATTTAACAGAAAAAGCATTTGTCGGGGAAGTGACATCTGACATTTCTCGTTATAAAAATAATATATACATTTTATTTCATAATAATATAGTATCATTCTTACCTTTCAACATCAGCAGGGAGTTGGAAAAACGAAAGCTCCGGTTTTGAAGAAGCCGAGTTCAAGCAGCCGTACACTGCGCAATACGCTCTTGGCATGTTTAAAACGAACACGGCCGCTCGCTCGTCTCAATGCGCCACGCGCGACTGACAGCACCGCGAGATCCGCTTAGGGGCCGTGTAAAAGCGCGTGTTTATGTGTGCGTTCGTTTCGACCGATTTGTTCGTAGATTCCCTACTGCTTGTGCTTATATGTACTGTGGCTACACTGTTACTTTATCAATTAAAGTTATGTATTGTGGCTCTCAGTGTTTGTAATTTTTAAACTCACTCGACCGTCCCTAATATAAATTAAATACTCATACACTCAAAGGTTGACTGGAAGAGATCCATTAAAGGGATAAGTCCACCTTTGTGCATGTATTTCGGTATTTATATATCAACTAGCTGTTGCCAGCGACTTCGTCTGCAAGGAATTCGTTTGTCGCTATCCCGCGGGAACTACGCAAATTTTCGGGATAAAAAGTAGCCTATGTGCTATTCCAGACTTTTCTCTATCTATGTGCCGAATTTCATCCAGATCCGTTGGGCCGTTTTGGCGTGATTGAGTAACAAACAAACATACATCCATCCATCCATCCATCCATCTATCCATCCATCCATACTTTCGCATTTATAATATTAGTTAGATTGTATTTGTTTTATGTTTATTTTGCCCAATAAAGAGTTTACATGCATACATACAGTCTGACAAAAAAAGAGTAGAAATTAAAAAGTGGCAATACAGTTAGTGTCGTCCCGTTTTCTTATACGTATAGATTAAAAAGGGACAACACTACAGTATTGCCACTTTTTAATTTCTACTCTTATTTGTCAGACTATACCTACATTTTTTTTCAGAGAAAAGGCAAAATTCCAACGGGATGCGGACGAAGGTGCGAGCAACAACTAGTTACATAAAATATACTATTTGAGCGATTTCTAGTGTACATATAGGGTGACGGCACCAGTAATGGACATGGACCCAATAATGCACAATAACTCTTATTTAAAAGACACTAAGGCATAGTCATTTATTTTACAAAGAATGATGTGTCCATTACTAGTGCTTGTCAGCTTAAAGTGTCCAACACTGGTGCCGTTACCCCACGTAGTACCTAACTGGCTAACTGCGGTAAGTTTTTTTAAATTTATTTGAACTTTGCCCTTGACGCGATATAATTAATTTTGAACTTTTAATTAGATACAGAGTACATTCAACTTGTTTGTTACATTGTAAGTTAAATTCATACGCATGTAGAATAGTTAGGTATTGACAAAACAAGTGCAGAAAGTACGTAATCCCAACGAGTGCCGGAGGTCTTAAAACATGAGCGAAGCGAGTGTTTTAAACCGGCAAGAGTTCGGATTACGTACTTTCCGGAAGCATGTCATACGTTAAAACATGTCGTATGTCGTGTCGTATGTTAAGCGTTTCTAAAGAAAGCAATATGAGAAAAAAACAGTGCAATGAATTAATAGTGGTTGCCTGGTAGAGATCGCTCTGTAGCGATAAGGCCGCCTATTGTTACCTTATTACTTCTGTATACCTTTTTCTGTTTTGATTGTTATATGTGGTGTTCAATAAAGAGTTATTGTATTGTATTGTAATAGTAAAAGCCAATTTTGTAATTAAATTTTCAAATTTATTTTTCAAACATCATAAACATCAATTTAACCAACAGTATAGAATAAACGATATACAAAAATTAGACAATATATCTCTGAACACAACGGAATGTAAGCTTACTTCGATATTGTCAGATCTTGATGACTGCGCTATAGTTTGATAGGTTCACGGCACCACGCAGGGTTTTCTTCTGTAGATTCTGAAAATAAATATACTTAGTTTGCATGTTTGGATATGTGTTTTACTCAACCAGACAAAAACGGGCGAACAGATTTGGGTGAACACACAGATAATTAGGTATTTATAACCTGTGTTATAACGTCTTTCCTTACCAGGTCGTCAGAGCCTAAGGTAACAAAACCTAAAAGCCACGTTTAACATGAATGTGGCGTATCTAAGGTGGAAAGGGGAACCAAAATAGTGACGGGTTCAAATTTCAAATAGAATCAAAGCACTAACCTTTTTAAAAATACTAGCCATAAGCAAGTTTGTCCTTTTAATGCTCTCTTTCCTGGCTTCTTCTTTCTTTTGTACAACTTCGGGAAGGGACTTGTAAATTTTCTCAGAATGTTTCTTCATTTCTCTTTCACTTATAATTTTGGGTGCATTTTCTGGAACAAAGCATGGAAACCATAATATTCCTGTGTGAAATTTTACCCCCTTATTCAAACGCTCTCTATGCCACAGCTATACCTCTGGACCTTGGCCAACAGTGGCGCCAACTGGCGAGCAAAGAAACGATAGTCCCCATTGCACTCTCATCACAGACTATATACACTTACGTTGACGGCGTCCAAAACCAAGTTCTTTCGCCAAATATCGCATTTCATCTTCAGTCAATGTCGGCAAGCTCCCCATTTGCATTGACAGCACTTCTCGCTGCCGGGTACGCTCACTTGCTCTGCAAAGTTTAAAAATATAAATTACATCCACTTTAATGCGCAATGAGGATATTCACCGAAAATACGTTAGTATAAGATACCTACAGTACAGTTCACAAGTCAAGTCATTATCATGAGCTTATCAGTGAAGGAAAACATCGTGAGGAAACCGGACCAATCCCCCAACCCTTCTGGGTTGGGAGGTCAGATGGCAGTCGCTTCTGTAAAAACTAGTGTCTACGCCAAATCTTGGGATTAGGTTGTCAAAGCGGACCCCAGGTTCACTGAGCCGTGGCAAATGCCGGGAAAAACGCTAGGAAGATGAGTACAGTTCACAAGTATCTTGGAAACTACTGATATATGTAACTGTCTTCCAAGTTGAAATGTTATCCGAGTACTAGATAGTTATAGAGTATACTATACTCTATCAGACATTCATACAATTATGAAAATTTTAGGAACATGAAGCCTCACGTCTATCGAACTCACAATCGCATTCACCATTCCTTTTTGGTAAACGCTGACAGATGAGTTTAGAAAGAGACGGCGAACGGGATTGCGAGCGCCCGCGCGTTAGACAAAATGACTTCTGTTTAGAAGCTTACATACGCGTAAAATGTACAAAAATATAATGTTGTTCCATACATACAAGTGAAATATAAGAATTATCTTTTTATGTTTGTTAGCAGCATAGTGGCGTCTTAGGTAAAAGATTCAATGCGAACGCGATCATGAATATCATGATAAATAGATGAATAAATAAATCGGGACATTTATTTAACTCTAATTGATGTAGTTCCGAACTAAGAAGCTTGTACTATGGTTACTAGACGTGATCACTGGTTAGTGCTGCCTTTAAACATAGGTAGGACACTGCCTATGGCAACTTAATTGTTATAATGAGAGAGAACTTACCAATTCTTGTCACTTCATTCTCAACAGTTCGGACACACGGATCGTTACAGTTATAATTCATTGGGGCACCTATAGAAATGATTAACTAAATAATTACTTCGCAAAACTATTCCTTCAACCAAATCTACGAATAGAATGACCTGAATACCTCCACAACACATATTCGATTGACCCGAACAATTCGTGCAAGGGTTTGGATTATGGATAACGACCATTTTCCACCGCGGCGAGGCTGACGCAGCTTCGTGGCTAGAGTGAGAAATATTGGTAAGTTCTCAAACTAAATACGCACAGCAATTATCAATGTGAACAGATTCCCTGTCCCATGAATCATGTATTGTATATTATATCAAATGTGTTTAAATTGAGATACAATCTACAATTTTAGAAGTTAATATTGGACGTAAGTGAAAAGACTTGTATGGGGACATGGCATCTGTTCTAGGAGAAATTGAACTCACCTGGAGTCACTGATCATTCTAATACAATTTTGACGCGTCGCACATCGCTCCACGAAGTCAGGACGGTTTTTTTCCAAGTAGTCTCTGACAGAGCTTGCTTGCGCCATTTTAACATCATCTGTACTTGAAATACCCTCATTGGGCCAGCTTCGCGATCGATTTTTGGAACATCTAGGACTGCATGAAGCAAACTTCTGCTCTATTTTGGCCGCCATTTCTTTAAAGGGAATGTTCTCTTGTCTCCGTTTAGGCACTTTCACAACAATATTCGGTAACGGCCGGCGGTGTTCGTCAAAGCAATTTTCTTCACTGATCATACTATCAGATGTCTGAAGAATAAGATTGTAAGCCACGCATTTCTTTTTAATCTTTTCCATGGTGGTTTTCGTTCTGTGATTTCGGCATTTGTGCCCTTTACAGGAACATTGATGGGTACGATTACAGCGATCGCAATTAACCGATGTACTGCTAGAAGTTTCAAAATTATGACTGCATTGTGATTTGCATCGTTTCTGATATTTTTCGCACTCTTTCCTTATTTTATTTATAATTCTAGCCGTTGGAGATCCTGATGTGGTCGGTTGATCAGTGGAAGCAGGAGCGTCAGAGGAATCAACTCGATGCTGACAATACATAGATTTTACTCTTCTTGCTGTGGATTGAACACATTTGCTAACGAGTTTTTTTGGTGAATTGACGTTTCTTTCGTGTTTTTTAGTCTTTGAAAATTGTTTGTCGCTTTTACTAAATTTACATTCATGCTCTGAACTCTCCTTGCACTCGGAGGAGTCGTCGCATCCACACTCACATGCTTTATCGCAACTGCTAGGTAATTCCTTCTTTGATTCTTGCTTTTTGGTCCTCGAACATCGACTGTCTCTTTTGTCAATCCTCTTACATTTTTCGTGACGGCCGTCTGAACTATCTTTGCAGTCAAAGTCATCGCATCCACATTCGCATGCTTTATCGCAAGTTTTCGGTATTTCTTTATTAGTTTCCAGCTTTTTAGAGCTCGAAAAATGTTCATCACTTTTGCCTGCTATCTTTTTCGTACATTCGTGGCCTGAACTTTCACCGCATTCGAAGTCGTTGCATCCACATCCACACGCTTTATCTGATGTTATTGGAGATTCCTTTTTCTTTTCCTGTTTTTTAGATATCAACGATTGCTCTTCAACAGTTCTAGTGTCCTCACATTGGTGGTCTGGACCTTCCTCGCATTCTGTGGACCCATCGCATCCACATTCACACTCTTTGTCACAAGTTGTTGGTTTAGTTGACAATGGAATTTTACGCTCAGATTTAGAACTGCTACCATTCGAAGAATTATCAGCACTTGTATTAACAAGGCCTTTTATTTTTGAATCGCCTTGGCCTGATATATTTTTAGTGGAAACAGCGACTGCAGTTAACGTTTCAGCTTCCGGTGATGCATTTCGACTTCTGAGCGCGCCTTTTTCGCCGGTTTTTTGTGACTGTTTGGCAGTTTTTTCAAGGCTGGAACTTTTATTTCTTTTACGCGGAGACAAATTATTTATTTTGAAATCCTTATTGGATGACATTGAATCTTTAGCCTCTTGATAGCAAACTATTTCTGACTTATGACTTTTTTCATTTGAACTTTTGCTTTTCTCTGAACTCTGTGTATCTGCCTGTTCTCCCGCAATACTGTCTCCGCTGTCATCTGTGTCTAGGAGATAATTCAAAACGGTTATTATTTCTTTAAAACACTTCTTTTTACTAGTTTTCTCTAAACTTGTTTTTGAATAGCGTTTTGTAATATCCTGTATCATGTCCAAAATAAGATCCTTGGGAGCACCTTCGTTTGTAATCAAATTAGAGCACATTTCGGCTTCAGATTTTTTACGCTCACTGGATAAGACAATTTTATCACTTGAAGTTTTACTCTTTCTATCCGAGTCTGATTGAGATTTCTCAGATGTGCTTTGGGAAGACAAAGTTTCTTTGAATTTTTGTGATTGTGCATTATAATCAGGAATCAAATTCCTTGGAACAGAAAATTCTTGATCTTGATTAGTCAAAGGACGATAAAGTTGAACTTCCTTGTCGGTGTTATCTACTTTATCCGTTTGAAAAGCCGAACTCGCGCTTAAATTGCCTGTACCAGTATTAGAACGAAGCAATGGCTTATTTTCGTTAATTGAAGCCATCTTTGGGTATGTATTACATTTCGACCCAGTAGGGTGAGAAATTCTTGTGCATAGTTGATTGTCATTATTTTGTTGCATTTGGTTCTTTTCTATGGAATTGTATTTACCACTAAAAGGGAAAACGACAGTTTGTTTGAAATCCGGTATGTTTTTTGACTGTACAGCTTTAGAACAGTCAGCTGCAATTGAAGTGAATTTCTCATTATTTTCGACTTTATCTGTAACTACTCCTGCATTCAATATGTCTTGTTTATCTTTAGATTTTAGTGATCCTCCACCTATACTCACTTTAAGTGTGACATTAGTTCCCTGTATAGGTATCACAATATTATTGTCATCTTTAATGTTTTCAGATTCTTTAGGAGATTCATAATAACACCCAACGTAAGTTTGCGAGACTACTTCTTTTTCTATTGGCTGTTTCATCAAAGGTACATTGTCATCTTCATCTGCCGAAAAGTTGCCTTCACATCTATCCTCAAAAACGATATTATCTTTTGAAGAACGACTAGATGTATTGGTTTTTGCGTCATATTTATCATTAGAACAGATACAGGCATTTTCCGTACTAGACTGAGATACTTTCCGGTACAATTCACTAATCAATTTCACACAGTCAGCACTTTTTATAATGTTAATATCAGATACAGAGGGATCCGAAATTTTGGGATGAATACTAATTTCAGTTTGAAGACATCTAGTGGATTCCTGGATCATTTTGATGTTTTCGTTGCTAGGCTTCCTGGAGCATGTACCAGCACAGTTATTTTTGTAGCTGTCTACTTTTCTTGTAGGTAGTCCATCACCGTTTTGTCGCTTCGTTGATGACGAGGAAGAGGATTCTGCGCTTCTAGCGCTTGACGGTTGTTGCATATCTGAAGTCAGTTTGATATTAGTTTGAGATGATTTTGTCATCTTTCTAGATGATGGCTCTTTTTCTGTATACATTTTCAAACAGCAATTTTGAATTGTGTTCTTATTTTCTCTAGGGGAGTTAACCTGCGTTTTGTTACATTTTCTAGGTGAAGTAGACTTTTCTACATTTATTGTGGTGTTTGAAGCTTTAGACACCATCTGTATTGGGTTCTCAACATTGAGTCTTGAGCATTTATAAATCAGAAACTCATCAGGGTGATGTTGGGAGGCTAGTGCCTTTTCAGAACACAAACAAACATACTTTACTTCTTCAGGTAAGGTAGGAGAGCCACATGGCTTAGACTTTCCTTTCAGAACCCCTAAATCTTCATTTTCTTCAAGATTATCTGTGACTTTTATAGACACTTGCACTGAACTGTCAGTCATGTTAGGTTTATTTACAGTTTGTCTCCAATTACTAGGTCCTGGCCTTGGTGAAGTAGCAATTTCTTTCTTGTCTTTGTTTTTCATACATTTTTTATTTTGGAAATCAGAATTGCCAGAAGACAAAGTAAATACAGAATGGCTTCTCTGTTTTCTCATAAGTCTGTGTTGCAACTCATAATTTGAGGTGGAGCCACCTTCTAATTTACTTGCATCACCCGACCCATCATCATAGTTGTTTCTAGTCAGATCTTTAATCAATTCTTTGAGTTTATTGTTAATTTTTAAGTCAAGTTGTGAAGGTACTTTCAAAGCAGTATCAGATCGGAACAACTTCTGCTTCAAAAACAGTTCCTTATCTTTTAAGTGCTGTTTATAAGCCTCTTCTCTCTTGAGAGCATCAATATATTTTTTATATAGCTCTTCTGACGAAGTTTTAGCAAAAACCGTGTCTGAAGAAATTTCTTTTGCAGAACTGTTAGCAGCAGATATGTCTGTATCCGTAGTAGTTGGAGATACCAACTTAGATAAGTAAGGTAAGACTGGATTTTCGTTACTTACAACAGTTGGTAAATTCGGTGCACTTTGAGAAGTTGAAGCTATGTCATTTGAGTTAAACTTGTTGACTCGGAGTATTGATTTTTTGGGTTTTGTATGCAGCACTCTTTCTTCAGTAGTATCTGCCTCAGAAGCACTAGTTGTAGGTGTTTTCTTGCTAGTTAAACTTAATACTGAGAGAAAATCTGGTGTGCTATCGCCATCTTTATACTTTGACTTGAGTAATCTTTGAATTATTTCTTTAACAAGCTTCTTTTTCAAATCTGAGTCATATTTATCTTTCAAAGCTGATTTGAGAACATCTACGCTTTTTTCTAAATCCTTAGTAAAAGAGTATTTTGATTCTTTACTAGAATCTGTGGTTAAGACAGCACTAGACTCAAGACTAGATTTATTGCCAGCATGGTTATTATGTCTATTTGGATTATCATCTAGTTGATTTTGATTGTACATATGCCCTGGCATATACTCAAAGCTCTCTGCTTCTGATACTTGTTCACCACTTTTGTCTTTATCTTGTGTAGTTTCGTTCAAAGTAATTGTCTTCTTTTTACCTTTGATTTTGGTTCTTCTTGTTCTCATTTTCTTTCTTCTTTGCCTCCTTCTCAGGGTATTTAAGCATATTAAAACTGGAACTTTTTGAAGTGATGTTGTGGCTTTTTCAGTATTATCTATAGAACTTTGGGATATTTCTTTGGGTCTCAATAATGAAGTTTGTACAACTTTGTCAATTTTGTCTTGTTTGTTTACTTCTTTACTGACAGAAGCTTTTTCTGGAGAAACAATGACATCTTTCTTAAGATTATCTACTGTGACACCACCATCTTTGTCTACATTGACAGAAAACTGTTTTGTCAGGTTAACATTTATAGCTTGAGTATTACTTTCAGGCATGCACACTTCTACATGATCAACATCTTTTTTAGAAAACATGATTGTTTTCTTTCCTTGCCCTTTTTTACCTTTGGGCTTGTCATTATTTGGATCTACTGGAGTTGAATGAGCTGTGGGAAGCCCTAAGTCACTACTCTGTTTAATATCAAGAGAGTATTGTTGTTTTTGCGCTAGGACTTCTCTTTCTAGCGTACTCAGACTAGAAGCAGTAGTTTTGCGGTCACTTTCATTGCCATAGCCAACATCAGCTAACGAATCCCATTCAAGCTTCCGTTGAGATGTTACACTACTTGTAGGTGACAGAGGTTTGTTCATAGATGTATCCAATGTTGCATCTACGGCTGAAATATAATTTTACATGGATTTAGTAGATGCTTGAAATATTGCATGATTGGAATAATATGAAAAAATACTATTCTTACATTTGTGCGAGTGATTCTCATCAGCTGAATCATCACCTGAGTATGATGGTCCTGGCAACACATCTGTGATGATGGGAGGGGACTCGGAGTCAGTTTTGGGAGGCGAATCAAATTTCTGTTGATGAGAAAACAACATTAATACTCAGGAAACTTGACCTAAACTAATGTAATGCATTATGTTATGTTATTTTGCTACAGAAATCAGTCAACTACATACTTTTTTTTAGAATAGTTAAATCACAAAGCAGAAATGATTAGTCCTTCAACTTTTGACATTACTACAAACACCATTATTAGACCAAGGTCAGTTATTATACCATGCATTATACAATGTTGCAGAAAGATAAATCAATTGAAGATTATTATTACTGATTAGTTTTTATGAGGAAAAACATTACCTGTGGTTTATCACTATCCGGGATAGAACATTTAATCGAAATTCTACAAATTTCATTTGAAGATTCACTTTTTTTTTCACCAGAGTCAGATGTATCGCTTTGTTCCTTCATTCTTCTCCAGAACAAGCTCGTCGGATCCCTGATTTCGCTTTGCGCTGTAGTTAACGAGAAATATTGTTCTAAATCTCTTTTTCTACCAAACTTTTTGTAATAATCCAAAACCGTCGAGTTCACAGCAGAACGAGGCCTGTCGTCGGAGTAATTCAATAAAACTCGTTCATCTTCAACAACATCGCCTTCCATTATTTACAATAAATGTTTAATAGATTGTTTTCTGGAATTACACAACGAAAACATCGCGATTTCTCTTCTAAAACGGTTTTAAAACAACACTTTCAAAAATCATGACGTCTTCAGTAAACAAAACAATGCAGACAGCAATGTTTCTACGGCATAAAATAAAATGATTCGAGTCACGGTTTAAACTACGCAACGCATTACTTTTTACTTCAGCATGGTAACATTTGGAAACTGTCACGTTACTGCCAATGCCAAAATTGACAAGAATGAAATGACAATTGATTGCGTTAAATATTGTGGGTGGTTTGTTTCGCTATCTATCGGTACTTCGCTACAATACAAAAGTATTGGGGCTCATTATAATTACATATTTTCTTAAATTACGTTCTGTGGCATTAAACTAAATCAACAATGTCTCGGCAAACCTCCAGATTGGATGCAAAGAAAGTTGTAAGTCCATTTTCTATCGCATCGGTTACTGCCCTTTCTGTAACATTGATCTCACCACATTATCTTATAATTTTTCAGAATTCAGAGCTTCTAACGCTGACTTATGGTGCCCTAGTATCTCAGATGCTAAAAGAGATCGATAATACTGATGATGTGAATAAACAGTTGGAGAGAATTGGCTACAACATGGGTGTACGTCTCATCGAAGACTTCTTAGCTCGTACTACGTCTAACCGATGTTTGGAGATGAGGGAGACCGCAGATAAACTACTACAGGCATTTAGGTACCTGGATTCACATTTTCTCTCTCCAGCCTATATACGTCCCACTGCTGGGCACAGGCCTCTCAGAATGAGAGGGCTTGGGCTATAGTTCCCACGCAGGCCCAGTGCGGATTGGGAACTTCACACACACCATTGAATTGCTTCGCAGTTGTGTGCAGGTTTCCTCACAATGTTTTCCTTCACCGAAAAGCTCATGGTAAATTTCAAATGAGATATCGCACATAAATTCCGAAAAACTCAGAGGTGCGAGCCCGGGATTCGAACCCGTGACCCGCTGCTTGAGAGGCCACAGGTGAAACCACTAGGCTACCATGGCTTTTTAATTACACATTTTAATTACATAAAACCAAGCATAGCACTTTTAAGCTATAATAGATAAGACTACTTTACTAAATCCATCCATCCATGCATTTAAGAGTTACTCGTGTTGGTGGAGTAATTGCCACTTCTCCCGTTCTCCCGCCAGTCTCTTGACCTCTTCGTACGACTGGGCGTTGACATGTTCTCTAAATGTGCCAATAATTTCTTATCGGATTTAGTAACCCATCTCTATTTTGATTCCCCTTTTCACCTATACGCCACAATTATGCTAAATGTGGCCTTATAAAAACGTGATTTATGTATGTATGCTAGAATGTTACCATGCTACTTCAAGAAAACAACTACTTATATACTTAACTACTTATATTTAGCGGAACACAAAAAGTTAGCAAAAGGCATACTTAATGCTTTGCTCAAACAAAATAATAATAATAATAATAATAGTTACAACTATTTATTTTTTTTTATTTCTGAGCAAAGCATTAAGTATGCCTTTTGCTAACTTTTTGTGTTCCGCTAAATATGCTGCTGAGTGTAGTCCAGGGATTGATGGCATGTTACTGATAATAATTAAAAAAAAATCTAACCATTAACCATATTTAGCACCAATAACATGCTAAGGGAGTTTTCTTCGTAGGCAGTTTTTGCTACAAATTACGAGCATAGCATGTAGCACTGTGTAGCACCAAAATGTGTTAAGTGTAGGAACTACCACATAGCTGCTCTAATCATAGATTATAATTTATGCAATTTCAGACTTTATTTAAACATGCAGCCAACAGTCACTAGTTGGAGTAGTTCCGGTGATGAGTTCTCGCTAGTATGGGACCAGTGTCCGTTGAGTGAGTGGGTAGAAATGCCCAACAACGGACTCAAGTACTGCATGCTGATACCCGGTGCCATCCGAGGGGCTTTGCAAATGGTGCAATTGGAGGTCCAATGCTGGTTTGTTCAGGTATTTTGAAACTAAATCCATAGAATAGAATATTTAGAATATTTATTTATTTTACGCAATAATTGTCACAATTAACAAACTTACAGGCTAAACATAGCAAAAGAGAAAAATATTGTAAATACCTGAACTAGGATACAATAAAATTCAATAAATGTTATTGAACAATTTATGTCAATGACATAGGCCCAAATTAAGCCAAGCTTGTATTATCAGCATACTTAAATAGATAAATACATATACACATATAGAATCCATGACTCAGACATGTTGCATGAATGTTCTGGATTTTCCATGTGTAAATCCCGATTCTGCGTAGATCCGGATAAAAAGTCATCAATGTGATACCATATTTCATCCAAATCTGTCCAGGACCTTTATTACGTAACTCGCACGCGATCACCATCGTCTTCATTTTGACAGTTCATGTATGGGCTGACAATTGGCATTGGAATTCATTGGAAAATGAACACGATGGCGATTGCGAGCGAGTTATGTTATAAGCCTCTGGTTTTCGTGTAAAATACTTTTGCATATGATATTCGCTTACACAATATAATGTTATGTATTCCAGGACCAACTGAAAGGGGATGCGGTGACTGAGCTACGAGTGAAATACATCAAAAGATTAGAGGATGCTGTACCAGCGGGTGAAGACTAATCATAATCACGTCAGACTGCTAGCTATACCCTGTTATTATTAAACTTTATGGTTAAATTTCATAGTTTTAAAATGTATGGCGGCTGGTAAGGCAGTACAGGTGCCTTACCATGACGTCTTAATGTGATTCAGTTTAGGCTCGCTCGCTGTCAGATTCATACTAAAAGTGACAGCTAAAACTTGAACTGCGTCGGAATTAGGACGTCATGGTAGGGCCCCAGGTCTTGCAATACATGATGGCGAGTCAACTTTAAATGTAGTAAACACGATGTGTGTGAGAGAGAAAGCAGATATGGTAAGCGTAAAGAGAAATATTTAACAATAGTACATTACACCCCCGTCATGGGTTCGAATCCCGGGCTCACACCTCTGAGTTTTTTGGAATTTATGTGCGATATGTTATTTGAAATTTACCATGAGCTTTTCGGTGAAGGAAAACATCTTGAGGAAACCTGCACACAACTGCGAAGTAATTAAATGGTGTGTGTGAAGTTCCCACTGGGCCCGCGTGGGAACTGTAGCCGAAGCCCTCTCATTCCGAGTGGAGGCCTGTGCCCAGCAGTGGGACGTATATAGGCTGGAGATGATGAGATGATGATTTATCAATTCAATTAGAATTTGCTGCTTTTAAGCGTTTAAAAAGTAGCTTATGCCTGTAGCTTCGCCCTTGTGAAAAAACAAAAAATCCCGTGGGAATTTCAAAAAATGCCTTCTCAGTGCACCTCCATGATCACCAAGAAGCATGTAATCGTAATGAATAATGAATTTTCTATAAAATAATGCATTTTAATTCTTAATCCTGTAGGAATACATACATACACAAATCACGTCTTTATGCCTTACGGGGTAGACAGAGCCTAAGGTGACAAGATACAGGCCACGTTTTAGCAAGATTGTGGGCGTATAAATGGAAAATGGAATCAAAATAGTGATGGGTTGCTAGCCGCATCGCCTATAACGTGTTTCCTATTATTCTCGCCCATTCCCTCGATGGGCTTTTACCATCTGCGCGGGAAGAGAAGCAACTGTTACATTCTATGTTTTGTCATACAAAGTTCTATGAAAAGCGACCCATTACTTTTGCTCGTTAGTATAGGTGTCCCTATAAAGCGAAAATGTATAATGTAAGAGTATATCCCCTCTAATTCACCATACCATTTTTTTAAACTATTAACTTGGTTACAGTCAGTATAGTCAGAGGTTCCCAAACTCTTTTGTTCCATAGACCACTTTCAAAATTTTGCTGGATCCGGTGGACCCCCTGCAGCTACATTACCACAAATTTCTAAACTAAATCTTGAAAAAAAAAATTAAGATTAGCTCTATAATCTATGGAAACTTGCATTGTTGCTGAGTTTCAACGATAAATAATAGTTTTCGAAAAAATTGGTTAGAATTGATTGCTTGATAGGGTTAATTATTTGAAAATAAAGTTGACTAAACAAATTTTCAATTAAATTATATTTTTGTGCTGCGAGTGACTCCATCCTACTTTACTTTCTTGAAATCTACAATGACTCACAGCACAAGAACCAATCAATTCTCACAAATTTTATTCAATTTTCATGCACCCCTGCTTGCGATTGTGGATCCCCATTTTTGGTCACGCCCAACGTAGACCCCCGTCGAGTCTTCCGTGGACCCCTGGGGGTCCACCTGGACCACTTTGGGAACTACTGGTATAAATCATTCATTCGGGTGTCATTCATGTTCCTCTTAATAGTTCTTTGTGCTGCACTCATCATATACATTAATTAATTTCAACTGGCGTCTCTGATAACGTCCCTGAGTTATGAATACAATATACTAGAAGCTGGGTACTGATAATAATAAACTAAATAATTAATAATTTCTAATCTAGATGTCGTTTGGATCAGAAACGATTTCGTCTTAAAACTGTTGTGAAGGGACGGATGACGTAGTACCGTTAAAGTACACTAGATGTCGTCAGCGATATAGCGCCATCTAGTTCCCCCTTACGGAAACGTGAAATGCAGAATTGAGGTTCTGTTTGGTGTACCTATATATTGACGACATTATAGATTCCTACTTATGAGCGTTTTTCAAAAAAAGTGTACATAGTAAAATTTGGATGTCCGACTGGTTTTCATTTTTTTTTTTTCACTTTCTACTTGTTAATTGGGAATAAGTGTGATGTATTTCGATTCCTGAAAAGTTGGGCATTCAAAATATATTTATAAAACGATAAATTTACGCTTATTTCATATATTTATCGTAAAAAGAAAATCAAAAAGTGTGAAATTCTTGATGTCCCACGTCGACTTTGCTATGTTCAACAGCAAACCAAAACGTAAAAAAAAATTGTACATAGGTTAAGTGGGGTTATATAGGTTACATTATGAGTCTAGATACCGGGCGTGTGCTTTAAATATGCGTAAATACGTTCTGTAATTTTAAAAACTACTTTTTTGTCTGTCCAAGGAAATCGAATCTACCGGACAGTCCGGTTGCGTCACACTAAATTTAACGACTTGTGCAACGAAAATTCTACTAAAAACGTTAATATTTTGATCGCTGTACGCTGCCATTACCCGC
This sequence comes from Pandemis heparana, assembly GCA_963854515.1. Taxonomy (NCBI): domain Eukaryota; kingdom Metazoa; phylum Arthropoda; class Insecta; order Lepidoptera; family Tortricidae; genus Pandemis; species Pandemis heparana. The sequence goes on along the minus strand of OY978022.1, from coordinate 6,141,687 downwards.
TTTGCTGTCAGTGTCTCATAAACTGTGACGAAAGGCGCGCGCTGCTGATGACCCCAAAATAAGTGTTCCGATAAAGTCACAAAGTTTTCGGTAAACAAAGGTAGTTAACTTAATTACGACACATTTAAATATTAAGAAACTCATGTAGTATCCAAAACTGTAAAGATTTCACTGTTAAACGAGGCCAGACCAGTTAATTTTGTAGTTTAAATTTGTTTTGGTGTAAATCGTCACGTCCGAATCGTAACGTGATGTATTAGCTAGACCATTTTGTGACGAAATAGAATTATAAAGCTTAGTGCAGAATCAAAATTTGACACTTGTTACATATTAATTCACTTTATTAACCGACTTCAATAAAAGAAAGAGGTTCTATGTTCGACTGTATGGATTTTTTAAATATATTATAATAAATTATCATTCTGATCAAAGCGAATGAAACTTTATACTTGTACATAGTTTATACAGGGTTATTGGTAATTCAAATGTAAAATAAATATTTTTTGTGTTATTTACATTGAGTATTGTTTTTAATAACTAATCGTTATTATAAATCAGAAGAAAAATGAGATTTAAACGGATACTTTTTTAAAATAAATTTTTAATGTTGCATTTTTAACTTATTTAAAAAAAAAAACTATAAAACATGATGACTCAAAAATGGTTAACTCTTGCATAATACATATATGGGGGTTAAAATTATTGCAAATAGTCACTCCTATCACCTCCTAAAGAATACACGTCGAATTACCAATAACCCTGTATATACAGTGCTACAAAAACCTCGACCAGAAATTCAAGGGATGCTGAGTTCAACTACCCTCTTTACGATTTACGACATACGTAAAAAAAATTCGAAGAAACAATCTAGATTAAGCTTGGAGACAGTGCTATTAAATGAGTTTACTTCACACAAAACATTTATTTTTTTCTTTTTTTTTCCACTCGTATTGTCTGTACTTACTCGAAGTATGTATGTATATATATATATATATATATATATATATATATATCTCTTATTGTACATAACACATTAATTTTACAGGTAATGAGATAAACAGATGCATGATGTATTGAACTTATCATCTCCCGAATTATAGACAGATAGATATCCTACTTCCTACTAATATTATAAATGCGAAAGTTTGTGACGATGTGACTATGTCGATGTGACGATGTGAGTGAGTGAGTGTGTATGTTTGTTCCTTCATCACGCTAATACGACTGGACGGATTTGGATCAAATTTGGAACGAAGATAGCTTATCAGCTATCTTCGTTCCTAGATTAAAACAAAGGCTACTTTTTATCCCAGACAATTTCTTAGTTCCCGTGGGATAGCTATAAACATGTAATTTGCTAATTCTACGCAGACGAAGTCGCGGGCAGAAGCTAGTATTTTACAACCCTGTGTATTGTTAAGTACCTAGTAGAAAATTGAGCTTTAAATCTACTAGTAAATTATTTTGATACAAAGCCGGATTAAGTGATACTTTTTTGCTATTTCTTGAAAAAAAAACAGGATAGCGAAAATAAACTTGTCTTGTGTTTTTGTTAATTCTCATTTTGTATAATTATCAGTTAATGTCTGTGTAATTGGTTTATATGAAAATAATAACTTACATCTTAAAAAGCAATGTGCAATAAATAAAAACACAATATTAAGGTGCAAAGATCAAAAAACACGATTATAACAGGTTTTGTTTGTTATTTTTCTTCTATGTTCAACCTAGGTGTCCACTATGCCTTACATTTTCCAGATAGTCACATGAGATTCCGCATAGTCACTGTCCCAAGATTTGAATTATGAAAAACAATTATTTTTTGCTATTATTTGTAACATTTGACGTTCTTCTAACGTTAATAATTCAGAACTGATATTCCTTAACACAATTTTAAATATTACATAATAATTTGTACCGTCTTTATGCAAAAAAAATGAATGTTAAGTAGTCAAAAAGAGACAGTTGTGACGAAATGGATACATATTTTATCCTCAGTAAGTATGTGATTCATTCAGTTTATAATTTAAGCTTGATTTAAGAAGTTATTATATTTATTTTCAATTTAGAAACTCTAAATGGTCCATATAACAATTCATTCAATTGATAATAAATTTTATATTTTGTGACGAAATGGAACTAGGTTCACCTCATTGTCACCTAATAATGTCGATATTTTTTAAACTACCCAATATTTTTGTGTCATTTTCTCAGCTAGTATGCCTTAACTTATAATTAATCGAATAAGCAGACAAATTTCAAAATTGGGGTCGAGAAAAAAATACTTGTCCGTTTCGTCACGTATACACTTTTTTTGAAAAACGCTCTTATACATAAAAACTTAGTGGCTTATGTTAACCTAACATTTTTGTTTGTCTCTGTCATTTGCCTTTGTCAGACGCAGACAAAACATGATACCTTCAGATTTGGAACTTTTATGCATAATGTAATGGGATTAAGTAATTTGCCATGAGGTTTTCGGTGAAGGAAAACATCATGAGGAAATCTGCAAACATCTGCGAAGCTATTCAATGGTGTGTGTAAAGTTTCCGATCCGCACTGAGCCCGCGTGGGAACAATAGCCCAAGCACTCTCGTTCTGCGAGGCGGCCTGTGCCCTGTGGGACGTAAACACACTTAATGCTCATGCGAATAAAATTCATACTTGATTATGATATGTATCTACCTAACCTAAGTAAGTACCTAACTTCTAACTAACTGAGTAATATGAAATATTTTCCATATTTTAGTGGTTTCATGTCTTTGGTTGAAAATAAATAATAAAATTTATCCTTACCTGTTATGCTATACCTAGACATAATGTTATGTTATGTTATGTTATGTTGTAGACTATTGTTTACATTTATTTTATAATCAAAATGAATACCTAATTGACAACATTTCATTTTTATAACACCTGAAAATGTATATATGATTCGAAAGCATTTTGCCTCCTAATCACTGCAATATGTTTAGGTATATAATATTAATATCACTTATTATAAAAAATAAAAAATAATTAAAAATGTCCTAATTTTACCAAAACTACCACAGGATAGGTGAAACGCCTTTGCTTTTTTCACGAGAAAAAATAAGCGATCATAATTTTGTATTTTTGACAACTTCAAAGTACAAGGGGGGCAACTCTGAAATTCTATTTTCGAAGTTCGTTGCATACCTTTTCTCTCACTCTCAAGATAATGACTATTAGTATGAGCGGAACAGCACGAAGCGAACCTTGAAAATCGAATATTGGAGAATGGGGCCTGACATTGACAATTTGAAATTAACGTCAGTTTTTTTTTCTATAGAGAAAATACAAAGGGATAAGTGTGTATTCTGTGATAGTATCAGAGTTACGCCCTTTTAGAATAAGCACAAATTAATAAATTAATTATAAATTAAATACAAGCCCTAGCGAAAAAATTAAACTGTCAGCAGGTTCATCTTTTCAAACAAAATACAGAGAACCATTAAAATTATAGGCTCAGAAATATGAAATGTTGTCAATTATGGTAAACCAATTTACTTCACGTCACGAAACGTTTAAATGTTTACATTAGTGTTTGCTCACAAAATTAATTAAAAACTAAACAATTAATATTCAGTAGGTACTAACTATTCCACACATGTTATCTGATTTATTTGTAATTTTGGTACTGATAATGTATGGATGTTTGTTGCTCTTTCATGCCATAACCACTGAACAGATTTAAACGTAAGACACATAGATAGGCTTAATTGCGTAGTTCCCGCGGGATAGCGATTAACAAATTCTGCGCAGAGAGGAGTCGCGGACACCAGCTCCTGTAGTGATGATGATGATTATCTAGTACAGAGGTTCCCAAACTCTTTTGTTCCATAGACCACTTTCAAAATTTTGCTGGATCCAGTGGACCCCCTGCAGCTACATTACCAATAATTTCTAAACTAAATCTCGAAAAAAAAATTAAGATTAGCTCTATCTATGGAAACTTGCGTTGTTGCTGAGTTTCAACGAAAAAAAAATTAGATTGTTCTAGCTAGTAGATAATCTACTACTACTACACGCACTTAGATGCGTCTCCTATAACAAAATTAGCGGTAGAGATTCAACAAGACCTTAAAGAATACCTATTTAGTAGATTATCTACACACTATCTACTCAGCTATATACTACTGTTGAATCAACTGCATCGTAGGTACGAATAGAACAGTCACAAACCAGATGGATCGCATAGAATACAATGAGTTCGTTAGTAGCGATGAGTGTACTCGTTTGAAGTGTGCTAGAGTCTAGTCGGAACATCTAGCAAATGAAGGTATAGCATAACTTAATCCGTGGAGCGAACTACTTGGAAAGGGGAACAAACTCTTTGCTAGTACAAAAAGAGGATGATGTTTGATATCGTTGTTCATCTTTTCCAGAGAGGTTCCAGAGCATTTACCTATAATAAGTTTTTGATACAATAAGTGTCTCAGACGCTTTCGAGTAGACATCCAAGCTACGAGTAGGAAAGTACCTAAGTAAATACCTAAGTACATGAAAGAATTGGCAGCTGACCTAGAGCAACACAACTTACTTGTTTGCAGGTGTTCACACGATGTCAATCTGCCCTGAAATTGCGTGATGAAATTTTTTAAATGAACTTTCACACAAAAAAATGAAAAAACTCTGCCTGAGTTGAGAGGAGACAAATCTGACCATACCTACGGTTTTTTAGTTGGTAGACATTATTAGTATGTTAGCTAAGTATTAAAACTTTAAATATTTCGAAAGTAACTGGAACGGTAAAAGTAACGTTACTTTTACCATAACGTTGATCTGTTGAAGAGCAGGTAACATTACCAAAGTTTTAAAGTTAGGTAATCAAATCCTCCCTTAGAAGGCTTCAAAATAACTAGGTAAGTAGGTAGGTACAAACACGAGTTAAACTTCTAACCTCGCTTATCGCATAAGTAATATTCCATGAAACAGTTTGTGAACATGAATCAATATTTACATACTAGCTTTATCCCGCGACTTCGTCCGCGTAGACTCATTTATTGACAAATAGCTTTTGCCCGCGGCTTCGCTCGCGTATACCAGGACTATTTCAATCCCGCTTTTTTCCCGTTCCCATAAGAATTTCAGGAAATGCTCTCTTAATGCTCCCTACACTCCCCAAGGAACCCACTTGCCAAATTTCAGCTTTCTCCGACCAGTAAAACGAAAAATCGCGTTTTGCCCGTTCACGTGGGAATTTTGGAAATTCCTCTCTTAATGCTCCTCTACACTCTTCAAGCAACTTACGTGCCAAGTTTCAGCTTTTTACAACCAGTAAAACGAAAAATCCCGTTTTTCCCGTTCCCGTGGGAATTTCAGGATATTTGTCTCTTAGTGCTTCCCGACACTCATCAAGCAACCTACATGCCAAATTTCAGCTTTCTACGACCAGTAAAACAAAACATCCCATTATTTCCCGTTACCGTGGTAATTTTGGAAAGTCCTCTCTAAATGCTCACTCCCCAAGCAATCTAAGTACATGTCGAATTTCAGCTTTCTACAACCAGTAAAACGAAAAGTCCCGTTTTTCCCGTTCCCGTGGGAATTTCAAAAATTGTCTCTTAATGCTTCCTTACACTCCCCAAGCAACCTATGTAGGTTTCTACGACTTCAACTTTCTACGACCTGCAGTATAACAAAAAATCCAGTTTTTCCCGTTCATGTCCGTCAAAATTTTGGGAAATCCTTTTGTAGTGCTCCCCTATACTGCCCAAGGAACCTGAAGGCCAAATTGCAGTTTTCTACGATCATTAAAACGAAAAATCGATCCCGTAGAACTGAATATAAATCCCGTTTTTTCCTTATCCCGTTGGAATTTTCGAAAATCCTTAAAACTGTTTTTTACTATTAAAATCACCTACTTCTATGCCAAATTTGAAGAGTCTATTAATTATAGTTCATAGGATTTCGTTGAACTGTATATATAAATCCCGTTTTTGCCTTATCCCGTGAGAATTTCCAAAAATCCTGAAATTATTTTCTTAGTTTTGTTATCATCTACTTGTGTACGAAACTTGAAGTCTATATTTATTAAGTATAGTTACTGAGATAGGGTCACTCGGAATCAAATATAATAAATCCCGTTTTTTTCCCTTCCCGTGGAAATTTGTGTGTGTGTGTGTGTGTCAGGTAGCCTATGTGTGTTGTTGTTTTCGTAATCAGCGACCCGATGAACCGTACAAACAATACTACCCACTATAATATAATAATAATAATACCCACGTTGATTTTCAGACTTTGTCACCCCCTATCCCCCTTTTAGGGGTTGAATTTTCAAAAAACCTGAAACACGTGTTTACTCATTTATCGTTAGAAATACTCCTGTGAAGTTTCGAGCAAAATAGTCTAACTAATCTTGTTTCCCCATACAAACTTTGGACCCCCATTTAACCCCTTTAGCGGTCGAATTTTGAAAAATCCTTTCTTAGTGCACCCCTAGACCTTATAAGGAACCTACGTGCCAAATTTGGAATCTCTAGAACCAGCGGTTTGGGCTGTGCGCTGATATGTCAGTCAGTCAGTCAGTCAGTCAGTCAGTCAGTCAGTCAGTCAGTTTCTTCTTTTATATATTTAGAAGTGTAGCAAAATCAATTTTAATGTATTAAAGTTATTACCTATTACAAAAGTTGGCTAAAATAATTCAAAACAGGAAAACGGACTTGTTATTACAAAAATCTAACTCAATTATCCGCTGCAACCTCATTATATTAATTGTTATTCAAAAACAAATTCTAGCCACAATTCCTATTAAAATTTAAATGACGAAAACATTGTTTAATTCCAATATGACCAAGAAATCGTAATCGTACCTAACGTTCTTATCTATTATAAATTTTATATAATAAGTCATAACAAAAACACAACACAATTTTAACAGTTAAATTTAATAAGCAGAACAGTCGAAATGATTCACGAAATCATTCCATTTAGAATTAAACTTAATCAAAGCCGTCTTCTTAGCGTCGCCTTCGAGCGCGCTATATTGTAAAGAGTTTAAAGCTAGCTGTTTCAATAGCCTTAAGTCCGAGGACTTACTCGCCACACCCACAAACGCCACATAAAAATCTTCGGAGATCACATCCGCTTCCCACGCCCCAGGGTCGTCACTAGATAAAACAACAGGCAGACCCTGAGCAAGGAATAACGCTAAAGGATGATTACGGACGTCTTGTACTAAAGACAACACTGTGTTCGATATCACATTCACTTCTAAGCCGATATCGCGTTTCAGTACTTCCTTTATTAACAGCGGGTGTTTTGGCAAAGCGTATGCATGCCCCAGTCGCTTGGCACCCAAAAGAATAGCGTCTACTAAATTCTCGTCTGTCGATGTACCGTACCAATCAGTTTCACCCGCATGGAAGAAATATGTCAAATTTTCCGCAGCACCAGTTAACTCATCCACGAACTCTATAAGAGGCTTTCCCAGATCCTCTTGGCCGACCAAATCGAAACCGGCGAAAATGTCAGGCATTTCAGCTTTTATTCTTCCAGCCAATTGCAAATATTCGGTCAGTGACTTCTTGTCTGTATTTCTTATCGGAGCGTATATCAATTTTGCTCCGAAAAAGTCTGGGTGGTCTTTCATGAACTTGTTTATAGATTTCTTGTAGGCCTTAGCGGTGATAAGGGGGTCATAAGTCGTGCCATCGAGCTCGTACAATTGAGGTAAAGTGCTTCTCACTTCCACATACATAATGTTTTCTTCTCTGAACGCTTTGAGGACGTCGTAGAAGTATTGTTCCCATACCGGCCTGTAGCTAACCATCGAGCCGACCGTGATAAAATACTGCATAAACGCCGACCAACTTTCTTTGATGCAAGGATATACTTTAGCCGGGTCATTTACCACTAATGTGAAGTGTTTTCTCAATTCAGCGTCGAAGTTTGTCACGTTTTTCGACAGTCGCCGCGCTTCGCTCATTAATTGCCAATGTCCAGAGCAAGGATCAGTCGGTACATGGTCCGAGAACTTAAAATCTACCGTGTCTTTTGCGAAACAAACATAAAGGTGTTCCATATAGGTGATGTTCATCAGGTAATCAGGCCCCAGAATACCGACGTCGTGTATATGCAACGCCGCGCCTTTAGGTAAATCATTGATGATTTTGTAAACTTTTGATCGGTGGATATCGGCTTTGTATTTGAAGAAGTGGTAAGTAAAGTTGAAGTATTGCGGGTTGTCGAATGCGTAGTTGGTTTCTCTTGATTTGTGTTGCATTAGGCAGTTGTTGACTTTTGTTTCTTGTTCTGTTAGGACGATGTTTCCGCCGAGGGCTAGTAGTTCTTCATCGTGGAGGATCTTCGCGCGGTTGGCTGCGTGAGTGTCCGAGCTGAGAGAGTGGCACCGATAGAACAGGAGCAGTAGGGATATAAGAGAAATGAAAGAGCGCATTTTGAGATGTCACAGGACGCGTGTGCGCCGACGCCGTATCGCTCGAACGCCAAGTGGAGACTGAGTTACGAAGGCGCAATGACCCATCGGCTCTCCAATATCAATAACATAGTACTATTGCTTGCACTTAGATTATAATTTAGTACGTGCTTGTTTTCAATTGAATGGTTGCTCGTGAAACGTGAGAAACCTAAACAGTGTTGTTTAATTATGTTACGGACATTGTTTAGCACGTAGGTGTATATAAAATAAAATGTATACCCAGTCCCATATCTACCCATTTTCCATTTTAATTCTGTAAAAACTAATTATTGTTGCGTTGGCTAACCCAAATTAATAATTAAAGTAAGTACAATATCCCATTCATAATCATAATTCTGTCAATGGAAACTTACCTATCTTGTGAGAAATATTTTACAGCGAAATAGTACCTACCTATATATTTAAATTGTTAGTTTAGTATGTACTTAACTAAATAATTACCTGTAGATAAATTAAATCGTAATAAATAAGTAAAAAATTATGGGTCAATAAAACTGACCTGGACACAAACCATGGGTAGGTCTAAGGCGACGGATAAACATAATTACTTATACATTATTATGTAAATAAAGAATGCTTACCTAGGTACTAAAATAAATTCATATTATCATTTAAACCTAGCTAGCTCCCTGCATGTAATATCTGCCGCAACCAGATCGAAGGGACCTCAGACTTCGTATCGTAGGGTAAGCTAGGTCATCAAAAATGCATCAAAAATAATATTTTTCTCCTCACCTCTCTTTTACATTAAAGACTCTTAGGTTAGGAGCCGTCTATAAATTAGGTAGATCACACCATTTTTTTCCCAAATTATCTGACCTAGTGGAGTAATTTATGTAGTTTTTGAATAACCAGCGTAACGAAACGAAGTAAACAAAGTTCGAATGTAGATAGTTATGTCTGTCATAATGTTTGTTGACACGTGCTACATAAAACAATGGAAAATTAAATGGCAGAACGCAGATGTGCTATATTTAATGTGATTCGTCACACAGTGTAGGTATAGTAAGTACCTAAGTAATAGTAGATTGATAAACAAGGGTTGAAATATACCCATTTCACCTGAGATATTTCTGGTGCCCATACGAAGTGAGGGCACCAATGGTTCGAGGGTGAAGTGGGTAATTTCATCCGAGTTGAACACTCTACTTTTCATTTCGAATATGAGGAAATTAAAAGAAGGTATTATGACAAATTTCACTAACTTCGCACGGTCGTTACTACGTTTGTCATTCTCTTCCCGCTCTTTTTTCTACTACGCGATTTACGCACATTGCGCATTTCTTCTGCGCACTAATGGCTGCCGGCTAGTTTTTTTTAAACTTGCAGACACGGAGGTCGCTATCAATTAATTTGTCGACTTAAATATTTCAAGCTAAAAAATTACCGAACGTAATAATTTCTACTAATTCTTGTTGTATACGCTTGCATAAGCTTATATAATATTATATAGCGTGAATGTTATTTTAAGATTATTTTGCCTTTTACAATTAAAACGGAACTATTAATTTAGATGATTATATAAAACATAGATTACATGGCTGTATACGTAATTCCATTTCTATGTACCTCATTTGGATTAGCTAGAAAAAAAAATACTTTCAACCCAAGGGTCGCGATGAGTCACTTTCAACCCTATATCCAGATAATCAATGACCTACTTTCAGAGTATGAGAGATGAAAATGCTTTATATAGTAGCTAGTACATATATTATAGTAGTTGTATAGTAGTTTTCGCCCATTCCCTCGATGGGCTTTTACCATTTGCGCGGGAAGAGAAGCAACTGGTATAGTAGGCGGCAAATAAGTAAAACTTGGAGGGGATATGCGCAGTATGAAAAACAACATCATTTTCATACTGCGCTTATCCCTTCCATGTTTTACTTATTTGCCGCCTACTATACGTTCTGTTTCTTTGCTCCCAGATCAGTTTGGAAGGATCTTGCATACAAGACTAAGTCACCCTTCGATGCCGTACATTTTGAATTTCCCGCGATCTTTACAATCGTCCATCCACCTTGTGGGAGGCCTACAAACTTTTCAACATCCAGTACCCGGTTGCCACTCTAGAACCTTACGACTCTACTGTAAACTCATATTTTATGATTCGAAATTAAGTAGTTAACCTCTTTGACACCGTGTACACTTTAACATCGACCAATGTGAGGAATCAATTTTGTCGATCACAATTTAAAAAAAATCACCGGTACCTACTCCGGCAGTGCCGGCAGAAGTGAAAACTACACACGCACACTCGCCCAAAAAGAAAAAAATACACGAGATTTGAACTGCGGACACCTGAGAGAACACACTGTTATTCCACACCTTATACCACTAGGCCAAACACACATACGTTAAAACGACGAAATCAACGTACACTTCAAAAATCGAACGCGACTAGCTTCATTCGCATTTCAAAATAAGCTCTTAGAGGATCCTATATCCTCCCTCCGTCTTACGCCTGACGCGAATTTAACATTTTTTACCCATCCCAAAAAGTGCCCAACGCAACAACGCAAGTTTTCACTTCAAAAATCCTGAACTTTCCACCTATTAACCTAAACCAACCGCCTGCTGAAATATTCCGGTTAAATTTAGAACATCTAAATTTACTCTCAACATTTTTGTAGGTGCTTTATAAAGTAAGTACATAGCAACACAACATGAGTCTCACTAACACTACATACCTACTTATACCAAACGAGAATCAAAACACTTCGTGGTGGTGTAAATTACAAACCACGGCGCCGGTTGAAAGGGGTTCGCTTTCAAAGCATTCTGGAGAAACTAAAAAAAAAAAAAAATAGCATAAAGAACCCGTCGCATCCGCCATGCTGATTTTGTGCGCTAGGGTTGGGACAAGTGGCACTTAAAAGTACCGCCCCGCGCAATGCACTCGTTATAAAAAAAAAGAAAAATGGCCGCTGCACTGAACATATGCATTTCGAGATGGATATTGCAAGTCCCCAAGTGTTGTCACCTTTCCCTTTAATCTTCTGATTACTCCTAGTGCTTGATAGTGTCAAGTGCTTAGGATACGTAGATTTTCTCAACTTTTTTCATTTCTACACGACACCACTTTACTGATTAATATAATACCTAGAAGGAGTAGGTAGTGTGTTTTTTCGTTCTATAAGCTGGATGCATGTAATAAAATTAATAATGAATAAATAAAAAACAGAAGGTAGGTACTGTAGCGCACTGGCTACTTAGAAGCATTTCAAATTTGAATGGTTCGAAGAGGGATTTGAATAATTGTCAGTCTGCTGGACAGTTAGAGTGTAGACGTATACCTAATAAGAAATACAACTTGGGAAAATACTCAAGAAACAGTTTTATTCATCTCAAAATAGTACATGGTGGAAACGTGGGGTACGATAAATCCCGAAGAATAATTAAAAGGTGATATCAATTCCATTATTTTTATAATATAGAAATAAAGATGTCGTCGACACCGACATTTTCGGGATTGGAGGATATTGAAAATTTTCTTATTGACTTTGAGGTCATTTCTGCCATCAAAGAATGGAAGGCAGAACAAAAAAGATTTGCAATTGCCGCTTATCTGAGTGGGCCGGCTTTGCAATTTTATAAAACCAATTTTGCTGCATTAACGTCCTACGAAGTCTTAGTGGAAAAGTTGAAAGAACAGTTTCCATTGAGGATTAATTATGCTCAATCGTTCTATTACTCAACTCAATCAATGAACGAAACTCTGCTTGAATATTTCTATAAATTGGAAAACCTTGCCATAAAAGCAAAGATTACCGTAGATAAAGATTTCATACAACATTACACGAAATCAATTAGGAAGGAATATCAATATGTTATTGCATCCACGGTGTTTAAAACGAAGGAAGAATTACGAAATTCTGTCTTACAAATTGATGACATTGTAGGACAGGGAGGCAATAAAAAGAATGTAGAATTACCAATAACTGTTCCACAGGAAAATTTTAGTAATTTCAGAGCGCAAGGTGATCCAGGATCCTTAGTGGGTTCATCGCGAACACCACAGTCAGCTTATGGAACACCAAGAACCCCTAATACAATAGTAGGTTCGGCTAGACCGCACCAAGGCGTCTCGCAAACTCCGCAAGGGAGATATAACCTGAGACCGCGTTTTGAAAATGTGAGGGGACAGAGTCAACCCAACACAAGTTTCCAACGCCGTCAAGAATCACAAGCACCAGTTAATGCAGGAAGGGGTTACCCAAATGTGCCGCCACGTCGGTAGAGCACCGGGATAACCAGACGTGGGAAAGCGTGAGTCCGGTGGTTCCAGACAGAACTTCGAATGTAGATAAGGTTCATGTGAATAATAGGGCACCATTTATAAATTTAGATATTAATGGAAAAACCTGTAGCGCCTTGGTAGATAGTGGTGCAACCGTTTCGGTGATTTCTCATGATTTAGTGAAAGGTTTAGGTTTAGAGACTAACGAGATCACCAGTTGTCCATTACGAGCGGTAGGAGGAACCCAGGTAAAAGTACGAGCGTGTACAAGGGTTTCATTTACATTTGATGGATGCTATTGTTCATTAAAGTTGCTTGTGATAGAAGATACAACGTCTGTATTCATATTAGGCCAGGATTTTCTTTCAGAGAATAAGGCTACAATTAATTTTAATAATAAATGGTGTTAGTTATCCAATTTTTCTCGTGTTCTCCATCCTTTTATAATATAGAAATAAAGATGTCGTCGACACCGACATTTTCGGGATTGGAGGATATTGAAAATTTTGAAGGCAGAACAAAAAAGATTTGCAATTGCCGCTTATCTGAGTGGGCCGGCTTTGCAATTTTATAAAACTAATTTTGCTGTATTAACGTCCTACGAAGTTGTAGTGCAAAAGCTGAAAAAACAGTTTCCATTGAGGATTAATTATGCTCAATCGTTCTATTACTCAACTCAATCAATGAACGAAACTCTGCTTGAATATTTCTATAAATTAGACACCATACACAAATGTCTTCAATGATAGGACGCAACAAGATGTGTCCAGATATAATTTCAGGCCACGTCGATTGCATCAGGAGGTGCAAGAAGCAGCTTCCACATCGAACGTCCAGCAACGAGGGCAGGGTGAAGCTCCAAGAGTTGATATATTATCACAGGAACATGTCAATTATGTTTATTCACTTAATAATGATGAGGCCGACACTTATATTCCTCTTGAAATAATGGGTAAGAAGTGTGCAGCATTAATTGACACCGGTGCCGAGATTTCGATCTTATCATCTTCTCTGGCAGAAAAGTTGAAGTTGCGATGGGAGCCATCACATAAGATTCCAATAAGAGTAGCAGGAGGAAACACTATTGAATCGTTAGGATCCGTTGCAACAGCACTCCTAATAGATAATTTTTATTGTAGGGCGAATTTTGTTGTAATAAATTAATCTCCTGAGATTATAATTTTAGGTAGGGATTTCTTAAATTATTATGAATCTCTGATTGATTTCAGAACAAGAAAGTTGACACTGAAAGGGAAGTTTGTTGTCAATTTTATTTCAAAAATGAGTAATAATACTCATAAATATTCAGTGCCGACAGTTGCGAATGATTGCAATGAATCACGACCGAAAAAGGTTGAATGTTTAAATGTTGCAGGTTCTTCTATGAAAGAGAAGTACGATAAATCCCGAAGAATAATTAAAAGGTGATATCTATTCCATTATTTTTATAATATAGAAATAAAGATGTCGTCGACACCGACATTTTCGGGATTGGAGGATATTGAAAATTTTCTTATTGACTTTGAGGTCATTTCTGCCATCAAAGAATGGAAGGCAGAACAAAAAAGATTTGCAATTGCCGCATATCTGAGCGGGCCGGCTTTGCAATTTTATAAAACCAATTTTGCTGCATTAACGTCCTACGAAGTCGTAGTGGAAAAGTTGAAAGAACAGTTTCCATTGAGGATTAATTATGCTCAATCGTTCTATTACTCAACTCAATCAATGAACGAAACTCAGCTTGAATATTTCTATAAATTAGAAAACCTTGCCATTAAAGCAAAGATCACCGAAGATAAAGATTTTATAGATCACTTTATTAAGTCAATTAGCAAGAAATATCAATATATTATTGCTTCCACAGTTTTTAAAACGAAAGAAGAATTACGAAATTCTGTCTTACAAATTGATGACGTTGTAGGATAAGGAGGCAATAAAAAGAGTGTAGACGCATACCTATCAAGAAATACAATCTAAAAAATACTCAAGAAACAGTTTTATTCATCTCAAAATAGTACTGTATTGCCTATGTTGTGTTTTGCATATAATTCAAGTAAGCACGCAACAACTGGGGTGTCACCGTATATGATAATATATGGAAAGGAACCATTGTACGCTTCGGACATTGAGTTGAAAGTAAATAGTGTAAATAGACCGGATAATTTGCAAAGTAAATATGAAAGACAAGCAGCTTTAGTGAATGTTGTTAAAGAGAAGATAAGAAGGGCTCAGTATAAACAAAAAAGGAATTATGATAAGAAGGCTAAGAATGTAGTTTATAGACCTGGGGATCTCGTGATGTTATATTGTCCGAAAAGAATTTCAGACAAAAGTATCAAATTATCCAGATTATATAAAGGACCATATAAGATTATAAGGCGCTTAGGTAAAGTAAATTATATTATTAAGAGATTAGATGTCAGGGGAATAGGGATGAGAGATTTAGTGAATGTAAATAGGTTAAAAAAGTTTTATAGTAGATAAACGCAAGCGCTGTGCCGCGACGCGCCGTAGGGTACTTGACAGCCGCCACAGCCTCCTGGCCGCCGTGGCCGAGAGGACGGACAGTAGCCTTGCCAGGCACTGGTCCTCTCTTCATTTAAGTTTAACCAGTAACGTAGTTATATAAGATTCTTGTGTTACTAACATTACTAACAATAATATGGACAATATTGTTTTATGTGGTCTGAATTAAATGTTTTTTTTTTTTTTTTTTTATAAACTCTTAATGAGCTTAGATTATAAAGTTATAGTTAGTACTTATTTGTTATATTGGATGTATTTAATTGTGTTGTTTATTTTTCATGTGCGGTGATGGAGAATATGTTTTGAATTTTAAGAGACCGGGAGATGACCATCGAAGACCACTCTTTTATGATCAATGGACAGCCTATTAAAGAGAGGAGGAGGATGGAGAACACGAGAAAAATTGGATAACTAACACCATTTATTATTAATTTTGGCATCAAATTGCATATATTCCATCCTGAGGGCTGTGTGGTCAATGGTTGTGGCTCCCGATAACCTGAGACTATTTGCTTTTGAAGGAAAATATATGTGTTTTGGTATTTTTATCTGTATGCATTTAGGAAGTTCACGCCGCTGCAATTGCACATATTGGAGGAGTTGTATACAAATATGTTGCTGTTGTATACAAGTTGTATACATATAAGGGGGATTGTATGGGGGAAAGTTATATTGTGGTATGTAGCTGGTGTTTAATAAAATTTGTTTCCTCCAAAAGATACTTCAGCAGCGGGAGTGACCAATTCTGAGGGGATGATGCGGCTGGCAGCTGGACATCACATCATGGAGTGTGCCGGTGGAAGGCGAGTTGCCTTCCAAGCCAACGTGCAACATCCTTCCCTTCAGCAAATAATCTTATATTTGTGTGAACTATTCTTGAATATTTAAGTAGGAGTAGTGCCTTAAGCACTTAGGGTTTATTTATTGTTAATTGAATGTGTTAGGAGGGGAATATTCTGACTTTTTTTGGGGTGGTTTTGGGTCAGAAAAGTTCAACTCAATTTATGACCAATCCCTTTGAGTTAAGTTATTAAAGGTCATCATGAGAGCTGGACTAGCCTTTAAGAGGGGCTGTTCCCATTTTAATTGTAACTTGTTCCACCCTTAGGTAGATGTTTTAGGGACAGCTTTCGCTTTAAATAGGGAGGAGAGATGTAGCGCACTGGCTACTTAGAAGCATTTCAAATTTGAATGGTTCGAAGAGGGATTTGAATAATTGTCAGTCTGCTGGACAGTTAGAGTGTAGACGTATACCTAATAAGAAATACAACTTGGAAAAATACTCAAGAAACAGTTTTATTCATCTCAAAATAGTACAGTACCTTAAAGATATTATGTAAGAAAAACTACTCTGGGGTGGGAAGGCGTTGGGAGAGTTTTTCTTCAGCAGAGAAACAATGTATGTTCATATTTAAAATTATATAGCCTTTTTATTCCGAGTTCGCTACAATTTCAGTAAGTACATGTTGTTGTTCTTGTTTTTTTTTTTAACTGTCGCGTAATTTGGCGTGCCTCATGGCATAGGCCTCCTCCGTGTAAGGGAGGGTTTGGGCTATAGTTCCCATGCGCGCCCAGTGCGGATTGGGAACTTAACACACACCATTGAATTTCTTCGCAGATTAACATACATTAATAACCTACAATTATTTTAAATAAAAATAAAACTCGCAAATCCACACCAATTAAATGTGTGTCTGTCTGTTACCTCTTCGAGATTAAACCGTGGACCGATTTAGTTAAAATTTGGTATACCTACCTACCTATAAATATACCTACTCGGGTGCAAAGAAAAGAAACCGGCAGGCTTATTGTCTAACTCGCTCGCAATCGCCATCGTGTTCATTTTGACAGTTCATATATGGGCTGACAATTGGCATCGGAATCAGCTAGCTGTCACATTCATACACGAACTGTTAAAATGAACACGATGGCGATTGCGAGCGAGTTAGGCAATAAGCCTACAGGTCACTTTTCATACAACTTTCTATGGGAAGTGGCCCGGTTTATTTGCACCCGAGTATAAATAGTTTCAGTTCTGGGGAAACTGGGGTTTTTATCCCGGAAAATCGCGTAATTTCCACGGGATAGCCGTAAGCGAATTCTGCGCAGACGGAGTCGCGGGCAACAGCTATATATTAACAGCCTTATTCACAAAAAATCCTTAATTGAGGTTTGATCAGTCGATTAGTTAACAGACTGCTTAAGCTTATTTGACAGTTGTTAAAAAGTATGATTCATAAACGCTTGCTAGCAGTCTGTTAGCTAATGAGCTGCTGATGGATGGATTAGACGCGTTATGTTGTCACCTTGACAAATCATAAACCAAAAATAGCCTTTTAGTGAATTAAAAAATATAAATTGACAGCAGTGGCAGCGAATTAGCGGGAAACCAGCGAATTAACACGACAGACTAGGCAGTGTGGATCTAGTTTCCTTTACCTTTCCCGGAGGGAATAAAAACTTAAAACAAAAAAAACTGTCTTGCGTATGGTTTTGCTCTTGCCAAAATCAGCTGTTCACGTGTGTGGCGGCCATTTTGTGAGTTAGCAGAGAGATAAAGTAGGGCCTACGGTCCGCTAACTTTCGGAAGACTTAACTGACCCTTGATGGACTGATTAGCGCTAATTGACGTTTATGAATCATGTTTTTTTGCATCGGTCCTATAGGGAGCTCATAGCGAGCCTCTTACTTTTTATGAATAAGGCTGTATGTTTCTAAGTTAATTTAGCGCTTAGGTACCGGAGTATAAAATTGAATGTAACCGAGTGTAAAATAAAATCTTCATCTATTTTTTTTTTCAATTAATTTGACTCAAATAGAATATAAAAGAAGTACAAAATACTTATATCTATATACCTCTGCCAAACTGCATAGTTCTGCAAACTGATATGCTCTTCGCGGTAATCAAATTCCATAAAAGTTACCAAATATGGCCGAACGTCAAACTCACAAATGGCATTGTCAGTATGACGTTCCAGATGTATCTAATATCTAACCAATTAAAATTTCCTTTTACATTTTTGTGATTTCACAGTTATCACTAGCTTCTGCCCGCGACTTCGTCTGCGTACAATTATACATACTTATAAACTTTCCTCTTGAATTACTCTATATATAAAAAAAAACCGCATTAAAATCCGTTGCGTAGTTTTAAAGATCTAAGCATACATAGGGACAGACAGACAGACAGCGAAAAACGACTTTGTTTTATACGATGTAGTGATAGTTGAAGTGATAGTTGTATTGTTTGGTAATGAAACACAATATTTTGGATATCGAGTGTGTATTAACATAAGACGCCATTAAGCCGAATGCCCGCGCTGTCAAACATTCCTTTACATTTTTACCTATTGCAACATCCTCCCTTTTTTATAATAACAGTCACATAAAAACTAATCAGTAATAGCACAATAAGAAAACTAATACAACTTATGAAAATCACTATTCAACACATCAGCAGAACACTAAGCAGTTTAAAACAAATAACATTGATCACAAAAATAATTCTAATTATGTAGCAACATAATCCTTCATCCAGACTGGTGGGATTCTTTGTCTCCTCCCTTGCCTTAAAGTATTATTATCATTGTTAAGATTACTATCAAGATTACAATCAGCATTATCATTATTATTATTATTATCCAAAATCACATCACTGCTTGCATTCTGTCCATTAGAATTACCATCTGGAACCATGCCTAAATCCTCACTATCAATTGAAATATCATGTGAAGGCAGATAACCAGCTTGACTCTGTGAGGATGGTATCAAATGCGGTCTATTTCTGCGATAGAAACCATTATCTGTATCTACAATATATGATCTTGGTTCAACTGACTTCCGTACAATTTTACCATAACGTCTCAAATCTACTACCCAAACTTTCTCTCCTTCTACTAATTCTCTCAACCCCCTAGTCCTATGACTTCTATTATAATGTGCTTCTATTTTTTTTTTCTTTTCAACTTCCTTCTTATGAAATTCAGTCTTACAATTAATTTTCTTACATAAACTACTAGGCAGTCTTGGTAAATTATCTTTTAATTTTCTGTTGAACATAAGTTCAGCTGGACTGAACCCTAAATCTAATGGTGTGTTGCGGTAGATTAGAAGTGCCAAATGAATGTCTTCATTTTTCTTCAGTAAATTTTTAGCTATCTTAACCGCCGATTCAGCACAGCCATTACTTTGCGAAAAATAAGGACTACTTGTAATATGTTCAAAATTATATTGTTTTGCAAATTCTTTGAATTTACTTTTAAACTGCGGTCCTCCATCAGACCTCACTAAATCTGGAATGCCAAACTTAGAGAAAGTGTCCTTACACTGCTCTATTATATAATTTTCAGTGAGATGATTCAATTTTTTTAAGTCAATGTACCTAGAATAGTAGTCCATCATGACCATATACCATGTGTTATCACAATGAAACAAGTCTATGCCAATTTTTTGCCACGGTCTTTCCGGTTGATCTTCTAATATAATATTTTCTCTCGGATTTTTACGCTCCTCAATACACTGTGGGCAATGTTGGATGACTGTTTCAATTTGAGTCGACATTCCTAACCACCACACACTTTGTTTTGCTCTACCTCTACATTTACTAATTCCTAGATGTCCTTCATGAATCTTATTTAGCATTATCTTTTGTAAACTTTCAGGTATAACTAACCTACACTTATACAGCAAGTAACCATTTCCCACTGAAAAATCAAATCTATACTGATAATACAATCTTAATTCTCCTGTTAACTGATTTTGTTTAGGCCAACCCTCTTTTGTAAATTTAATTAACTGCTGACATAACTTACAGGTTGCTTGTTCACCTTTAATTTTTTCTAACAATGAATCCTTGAGTGGAATGCTCTTGAGAACAAAATTCACAAACAGTTCTGAACTGTCCTCTCTACACAAATCAGTTTCTAACTCATTACCAGTCAAAGTATTCCTTGATAAGGCATCAGGGATGGCTAGTTTTTTTCCCGGAATATATGTAACTGTATAATTAAACCGAGTTAATCTCATTCTAAATGTCATTAATCTTGGTGTTAATTCATCTATTGGTTTAGTTTGCAAAATCTGTATCAAAGGCTTATGATCCGTTTCCAGTACAACCGATATCCCATATATAAAATCTTTAAACCTTTCTGCTGCCCACGTTAAAGCCAAACATTCTTTTTCTATTTGTGAATATCTTTTTTCTGTTTCTGTAAGTGTTCTACTGGCATAAGCCACAATATTTCTTTTCTTATCAGTATTTTCTTGCATTAATGCCGCACCTAATCCATAAGAACTACTGTCAGCAGCTAAAATTACCTTGCTTTTCGAATCAAAATGTGCCAGAATCGGAGCAGTCTGCAATATTTCTTTTACTTTATCAAAAGCTACTTGTTGTTCATGACCCCATACAAAATCTACCTCATGTCTTAATAACTCATACAGTGGTTTTAATAAAGTTGCTTGATGTTGTATGTAGTGCCCCACAAAATTTATCATTCCCACAAATTGCATGACCTGTTTTTTATTTTTTGGTATCTCAAAATCACTTATAGCCTTAATGCGAGATGGATCAGGTGTGACCCCGCTTGCCTCAATAATATGTCCTAAATATTTTATTTTCTCAACCCCAAACACACATTTTGTTTTATTTATTGTGATGCCTTTTTCGTCTAATCTTCCTAACACTTTTCTCAATATCTGATCATGTTTTTCCATGGACTCTGCATGTACTAAAATATCATCGACATGGACTACTACGCCCTGAATGTCCTCAAATAATTGTGAAAATTTCATAGAAAAATATTCTGGTGCGCAGTTCAAACCAAACGGTAACCTATTGTACAAATAGCGCCCATACGGTGTAATGACTGTAGTTAGATGTTTTGATTTCTCTGAAAGTACAATCTGATGGAAGCCCGCAGTGGCATCAATTTTAGAATAGAATCTTGACCCTTTTAACAAGGCTTAAGTTACTTCAATCTTAGGAATGGGAAACACTGGTCTATGTATATTTTTATTGAGTTCTGTATAATCCCCACAGATCCTAACATTGCCATCACCCTTTGGAACTACCACTATAGGTGATACATATTGTGTTGGTTCTTCTACTTTAGATATAACTCCTAATTTGCTTAACCTATCCAATTCAGACTTCAACTTTTCCAACAAAGGTATAGGTACTACTCGAGGTGTATACTGTACAAAACCCTTCATCTTATCTACCAACTTTATATCAAACGCCTCATTAAATACCCCTAACTCATTGAATATGTTAGGAAACTCTTTCTCAACATCTATAGAAGTAGTGCATGACACTCTATTAACACCCAAAATCTTAATCATCTCCATTGCTTCTAAAGCAGGTACCCCAAGTATAGGTGATTGTAACCCCTCTACTACATACACATCCCCGCTATAATATCTGCCTTCACAAGATAATGTCAGTTTTAAAATACCTTTGACAACCAACTTTGTGTTATCTGGACCTCTTATATTTGCATGGCATGGCTCCAAATGTGTTTCCTTAGCAATACAGCGCTCCGGGACAGCAACTATATCAGCCCCTGTGTCAATTAAAAACAATAAATTACATTTTAAATGTCCATTATTGTACACATCAACCTTAACTTTATACTTGTTACCATTTACTAAACAGACCTTCAAATCATTGTCCTCATCCTGTTCCTGCTGCTTTTCCATATTCATCAACTTTCCCGCTCGACAACACCGAGCAAAATTCGAAATATTATAAACGGGATGTGAACCGCGATTACCTTTATTGAGCTCCCGATATTTCGATACAGTTGCATGTATCATGATCACGGGTAGACTGTTACATGCAACTGTATCGAAATATCGGGAGCTCAATAAAGGTAATCGCGGTTCACATCCCGTTTATAATATTTCGAATGAACTTAACCGTGAATCATTAAAAACTCTTACCGAGCAAAATGTCCCACTCTGTTGCATTTTTTGCATCTCGCCCGTACTGCTGGACACATTTGTCTGCTTGTGTGTCTATCTCGTCCACAAAACCAACATCCGGACTCTTTTGAACGTGCGCCCGCTCCTTGAATTTGATTTACCTCTATTGCTTCAAAAGACGCTTGCTGTTTTTCATATGTCTCCACTGATTGGCAAATTTGCACTGCTGTTTCCAATGACAAATTGACGACCATGAGCATTTTTTCCCTCGCTCTTTTACTCAAAACACCAACAACAATCCTGTCTCTGATCATTTGCTCTTTCAGTGACCCAAAATCGCAGGATTCCGCCAACACATACAAAGATCGAATAAATTCATCCGCTGACTCGCCTGTTTCTTGAGAGCGACTGTTAAAACGGAATCTAGAATACACTGGATTCCTTTTAGGTTGGAAATGCGTCTCCATTTTTTTCAACGCTTGTTTGAGTGTACATGTTTTCTTTGTAATGTTTAATTGGATAGCTAACTCCTCCGCCTTCTCTCCCATTAAGTACAGAAGCAAATCCACTTCCTCCTCATCTTTTTCTCCAGTTTTATCCTCCTCCGCAGTTTTCTTCTTGGAAAATGATACACTCACATATCTCTCGAAACGTTTCTTCCACTTGTCCCAGTGCTCGGGATCAAAATCAAATGGCCCCGGCGCTGCTAACTGATTCATTTTTATATTTTAATTGTTTTCCGCTGCCACCATGTATTGTTTGGTAATGAAACACAATATTTTGGATATCGAGTGTGTATTAACATAAGACGCCATTAAGCCGAATGCCCGCGCTGTCAAACATTCCTTTACATTTTTACCTATTGCAACAATAGTGATAGGCTATAATTTAGGACGCAACAGCTACTATTTAAATAAGTTTGTTTTCTCCGGCTGTTGAAGGAGTACAGAAGGTGTGTCTTTTCACGGGTGCGAACTAATTGTGCGTCGTTCATTACGATTTGTTCATTTTTTTTCTTACATTTTCATTGAAAAAACTTACAGAATGAGAATTACCCGTTATCATGGAAATAACGGTATACGATACCAATTAATTACCTACAGTTGATTGACATTTGAATTGATTAATTCTTCAGTCGGCTGATTAATTTTTTTATCGAGTCGCGCAAAGCACTCTTAAAGACAAATCATTAACGAAACTACATCCCTGTCCTTTATCTAAATACTATAACGTTATATCTTATCATAGTTATCATTATCAAATAAGCCCCTTCATTTCAATCAATTGTAAAATATGGATCACGTAAATATATCTCCAATCAAGATTGTAGTATGGAAATTATTTTGACGCCGGGTCGATATTGTATAGGTACGCTGTGTCATAGGTACATAACTACATGACAATATTTGAAGGTGCCATAGTAATACATGTTATCGTTGACTTTGACTTCTAATCTGAGTTATGATAACAGTCAGTACTGAATCAATGCGTCGGTAGTTCGGCCACCTTCAATTTGTTAATATATTTTCGTGTCGACTGATGAGAAAGCAACCTTGGTCCCGATATTGGTTATAAACTAGTTATAAAGTGACGTGTCACGAAGTCACTTTACTCAACAGTCATGTGGCCAGTGATCGGTTGTTTATTATGTACGTCAATAATTCCAGTGTTATCGAATAAAATACAAACGGTGCAAGATGAAAGAAACAGGCTGTTTCAAGACGAACTTGAAATGATGCTCGGCAGTGAAATAGTTCTAAGTGATAGTGAGCAAAGGGCCAATGAGACAATTATGAATTTGAAATTGAACGAGTTGGACAATGGCTTCCAACAGCCTCAGTTTTTCAATTATTCCAAACACTTCTTCGAATATAAAGATGAAGTTAAAAAGAGTGCTTTGTTTAAGATAATCCAGCGAATGCCGAAAGGTGCTGCTTTGCATTTACACGATACCGGATTACTGAGTCCTGATTATGTTCTTGAACTGACTTATTGGGATGACTTATACATCTGTTACGAAGACGAAAATATACAATTCCTGTTTTCGCACACACTTCCTGTCGTGAATTGCCAAAATAAATGGCAGTTGCTAAAAAACGTTCGCTATTCTTCCGGTAACGTTGAAAAATTTGACGCAGAATTGAGAAAACATTTCACGCTGCTAGTAGATAATCCTAGAAACGTTTATAAGGACGTAAACAAAGTGTGGAACAAGTTTCAAAACTATTTTATTACGACCAGCGGTATAATGTACTATAAACCACTCTGGGAGCAATACTTTTACGATACATTGAAAGCCTTCAGGGAGGACAATGTCATGTACATCGAAATGCGCAGTGTTTTGCCACATCTGTACGACTTAGAAGGCAATGTTTATGACTCTGTGGCGACTGCTGAATCTTACAAAGCGGTTCTGGATCGATTTATGAGGGATTACCCGGATTTTTTCGGTGTTAAACTTATTTACGCACCACTCAGAATGGTGGACACAGGTACAGTTGAAAAATACCTGAAAGTAGCTAAGGCTATTAAGAAAAAACTGCCAGGTTTCTTTGCTGGTTTTGACTTAGTTGGACAAGAAGACTTAGGAGTACCGACTAAAGAATTTCTGCCATTGTTAGCAGAAGCAGCTGATGAGATTGATTATTTTTTACACGCTGGTGAGACCAATTGGAACGGCATCTCTGATGAGAACTTATTTGATGCTATAGCTCTTAACACAAAGCGTATAGGCCACGCTTTTGCTCTAGTGAAGCATCCTTTACTGATGGAAGAAGTTAGAAAGAGGAACATAGCATTAGAAGTGAACGTTCTGTCAAACGCTGTTTTGAAATTGGTTGAAGATCTCCGGAACCATCCTTTAGCTACTTTCCTGGCACGAGGTTTGCCCGTTGTGTTATCTAGTGATGATCCAGGTATTTGGGAAGCGGAACCCTTGTCCCACGATTTTTATGTCACATTTGTCGGAGTGGCCAGTCGTCATGCAGATTTAAGACTTTTGAAGAAACTGGCGTTGAATTCTCTCTACTACAGCACTTACCCAGACAAAGACAAGATCGTTTTCGAATTTGAAAAGAGATGGACGAGATTTATAGATAGCAACAGGTCAATTTATGCGCAGTGAGGATTTGCGGTTTTATTCTTAATGAATAAGTTAAATGGGGGCCGTACCTAATGTAATGAATAAGTTAGAGGATCCCTTGACGTAAAGTAGGTATATCTATGTACTAAACATCAATCTTGTACTTAGCTACATCGATTTGCGGTTTTCGCTCAAGTACTTACTTAGTTTATGTAACTATGTATGTAAACTCTTTATTGTGTAAAATAAACATGCCTAAGACAACAAATACAACTGTCAAAAACTGAGATACATATAATTTAAATTGTATGTACCTACCTACATGTATGTACTTCCTACTTTCTTATCCCTGGTTACGTAAAATTAAGCTTAACTGGCGTTTATGAGGAGGGCTTTAGTTCCGTAGTTAGTGATTAAGTTAGATATAATAATATAATTAAACAGAAAAAGTACCTAAATCGAATAAAAGTATGAATGATTCTTAACTGATTTTTATTGGTGTTCCTGATATTTTGTCGAATTAAATAATTTAAATTCCTTCAAATGACAAGGCTAAGTGTTTTAATAGCTAACTAGCTATTGCCCCCGTTCCAGTTTTATTTTCTTTCTCAAAAATTTGTTTTATAGGTATGAAACTTTCTCCTGACAATAACGAACACAGCAAAAAATATTAGCAAAAACGGCCCAGCCGTTCACGCGCGATGCCATGACCAAGGGAAATAGGGATTCATCTAATAACTTGAACCTCGGAAACGGCTCCAACGATTTTCATGAAATTTGGTGTGCATAGGGATTTGGGGACAATAAATCGATCTAGCTAGCAGTGGCGTGGCGTCCATTGAACTCGATTCCCAGTGGCTTGCCTATTTTAAGGCATTTGGGCAATTTATTGTGCAGAATTAGAGGAAAAGGCTAGTTAAGTTCCCTTCGGCTTGCCTTCTGATATACTTGACGCCACGCCACTGCTAGCTAGGTGTCATTTTTAGAAAACGATCCAAAAAAATACCGAGCAAAGGTCATCCTGGTACTTCTTATATATTATGCATATTATTTAGATAGACTAACTTCGTCCACGCAGGTACCTAACGTCAAAGTACCACCCAATCATTTCTTCAAATATTAAGTTTTCTTATTTCCTATCCCGTCCTTTTATCTCGTGAGAAATTTGCAAAATCTCTTCTTTTTAAGGCTTATTTTTTTTTCAAGGCCAAATACCAAGGATCTAGATCATCTTTTTATTTCTTATCCCACGAGAATTTTGCAAAATACCTACAGAAATCAGTTTTCATATATCATAACAATTATGTATAGGTATTACATACTAGAATCTTTAAACTTAGCAAACCAAATTACTAGTTTTAACTAGTTACGGAGATACGACCATTTCAAAGTAAGAATATAAATCCCTTTTACTCCATGTCCCATACAAACTTGGCCACCTTTTTTCACCCCCTTTGAGGTAGAATTTCGGAAAATCCTTTCTTATCGGATGCCTACGTCATATAAAGAACAGACCGTTCAAGTTTCAGGTCTCTACGATCAGCGGTTTGGGCTGTGCATTGATCCGTCAGTCAGTCATTGTATACCTATGTAGGTATGGACAGAAGATAACTTTAGCTGAGCAAATTGTTAGTTATGTTATGATACACAAGAAAATTGAGAATAAAAATAGTAAATAGGTAGGTACGTAACAAAAATACATGCGTGATTTTTATCGACGCTCGCTGGACACGTTCCTTCAGGTCAAAACAGACGAATTCGCATATTTATTATCTCATACCTATACTATTATCATTTCTCATAAAATTACCTACCTATAGGTACCTACTATTATCTATCATATAATTTATCACACCAATTCGCAAAGCAACTGTGACTTTGTAAACTTCTTTATCTATTCTTACAATAACGTCGAACCTTAGTAGGTACCTACTTACGGATGAAGTTAATTTTATCAACCGTAAATATTTAAGAATGGCCGCCAAAAATTGTACGGTAACGGTCTTGAACTGGTAACGCACGGTAACATACGAGAATGAAGGTAACACACGTGAAATTTGTAAAGCCCAGAGTACATGACAGAGATTTCTATCATCATCATCATCATCATCATCATCAGCCCGAAGACGTCCAACTGTTGAACAAAGGCCTCCCAAATAAATGCAAAGGATGTTCAGTCATTGCAATAATAATGTTCACATCATTATCATCATCAGCCTATACAATGCTCGTTTTAATTTTTTAATAATAATAGTATATAATAATATTAGGAGTACAATAGTGCACACTCAGCTTAATAACAGATCACGAATGTTACGTAACACAATATAGTAACACATGGTATCATTCGTGAATCAAAAATGCTGTGGACATAACATTAAACATTTTACATTCGGTGAGTTTTGAAGTTAGAAAGCACTGAATACCGTAAAATGCTGCAACATTGCCAACATGATGCAATTTTGCCTGTTTTGAAAAACTACGATTATTTATCAAACGGCTATCTATTTTTTTCATCGTATAATGAGAGAAATGCTGTCATTTATCTGGCAACCTGTTTTTTTTTTTTTTGTTGCAGTAACACTGATAACTTTTGAATTATTCCCTTTCAAAGTCAACGAAAAAAGTGCAAAAATTTTTGGAGGCTAGCAACTTTTGTTGTTGTCAATATCAAAGACTGTGGCCCTTTGAATATTTATATGACAAGAAAATATGCTCTTTTATTTTATATCAGCGGTTTTGTAATATAAATGTGCTAGTATAAGACTAAAACGATGGGAGGCAATGTTGCAAAGGGTTTTTCTTTTCAAACATTTTTAAAATTTGACATTTAAAATATCACACGCAATGTATCATTTTTCATGATTGTTTGTTATTAGCGATTTTTTATTTGGTACAACCCTGATTACGTTTAAAATTTTGTATGGCAATACCATGGGAGACCCCTCAACTTTGCCTACTTGGTAGAAAAAAATATATGCTATTGTTTTTAATGATCCCGACTTAATCTCACCGTCAACATAACGGTTAAGAATTTAAATTTCAGATCCTTTTAAAAAATACCGCAAATTTTATTACTCCTTATCTTCCGGGCAATGTTGCATTTTTTGGTTACAACTTTGCCTACAACTTTAATGGCGTCTACTGTCGAAAATAAGAGCTTTTTAGGCATTATGAACCATAAACTGTGGCTTATGGTTTCAATTAGCTTACAAAGCAACGAGGGCCACAGATAACGTATACTTTAAGAATTATTCTTGAAAAACATGAAATTCCGTGCAAAGTTGCAGCATTTTACGGTAACTCTATTCGTTAAAGGAATAGTCTCCTCACATCTACAGTTTATAATTATGCATCAACTTATGGATATTTACTGCCCAAAGCGTGAAATAATAATGGAACAAAAGCGCTGGCCAGATTGTTGTTTCATTCTGTCTTACACGAAATGGTGGATTACTTCCGTAGGTTGGACAACATGTAGTGTGGGTGTTGCCAGACCCAATGAATTTATTTGCTGCCCTGGATTCTTATAATTTTCGCAGTAACATGATAACATACGTGAAGTAACACACGGGAACAAAAAGTGAGACAAATGTTTGAAGTTACTTTTAACACACTTTATTGCGCTATTTTAGTAAAATAATTCAATAGGAATAGGTATAGCAAATTTAGTGAAGAACGTTAGCCATTCCGAATTTATAGATTTGCGAATGAAATTGTATGTTTTCTGACTTCGATCTGTGCGATGTCGCAGTGGGACACATAATTTTTGTATGAACGCGAAAATGAACCCTTTGTATATTGTTGTATTAAAATTAATAGGAAACGTTAATCTACTTAAATTAAATTTATATTTATGTATAAAAAGAACTGCTAATCAGATAATCATTTAAATTTATTATAAAACAAAAATACATGAAAGTTATTATAATTTAAGTGAGAGGGACACTGTCATTTTTCAAATGTACAATTTTTGGCGGCCATACCCATTTATCAAAATAAGCACCAACTTTATAACCTAGTTATATATTTTGTTGATTACCATTTTACTGGCGAGTTGCTCATTATCTTCATATTTACGTTCGTAATTTATTATTCAAAATACTTAAGTCACGCTTTTGATGCCATAATACGCTTTTAAAGACCGACTAATACCTATATGAAAATACTAGGTTCTGCCCGCGACTTCGTCCGCGTAGAATTAGCATTGATGTTTTCGCTATCCCGCGGAAACAATACAATTATCTGGGATAAAAAGTAGCCTATGTTTTAATCTGGACTATCAGCTATCTCTGTTCCAAATTTTATTCAAATCCGTCCAGTCGTTTTAGCGTGAAGAAGGAACAAACATACACAATACACACTGACTCACATCGTCACTCACAAACTTTCGCATTTATAATATTAGTAGGATTTGTTGACCAGTAAAAAAATCCAAAAAATTACAGGTAGGTATGTTCAGTTGTAAAGGTTATATAATATTCAACATAAAACTACCGTGAGACTTACACATAGATACCTAATTACAACACAAAGGATAACTCGCGTATAAAAGCCGAAGAATTGCTCCGACAATTACTACTCCTACTACTACTACTACTACTACTATCCTACGATTACTATTCCTACTTTAGACTATAATAAAAATGACGATAAAAATGAGGGTAGTTGTGCGCCGATGTCAGCTGCGCCGAGTAGCCGCGCAAGCCGAGCGTTGGCGCGCAGTGTTCGTTTCGCTGCCGCCGGGGCGAGCGCTCCCTGATGAAGGGCTTCGAAATAGTCCGAAACAATTCCAAAGGGTTCCGTACAAATTCGCCAAGTTATTGTAAAATCCAGTCTTAGCAGAGCCCCGCTCTTAAGCAAAATGTAGGCAGTGTGAGGTCATTTTATATTGGTTGTTATATAGACAAACAAATATAAAATATAAAAAAACTGATATTAACTTAGGGTCAACTCCTACCGAGACGCGACGCGAAGCTGCATTTTTGCGGAGCCGCACGATCGTTCTTATTAAAATGCAGCGTCGCGTCTACTTAGTGTAAGTTTTCGGTCACAGAACACGTCTCGACCGCGTTTGCGTTAAAATGTCAAATACTGAGAGAACAGTTTGTTGCCGTTTCGATCCGCAAGTGGCGCTGCCAATTTTTCCATAGTAATTGAGACGTTCACGTGAACGCGTTTGAGACGTTTGTTCGTGTGTAAATTTAGGTACACTAGAGGCTCTGTTCTCATAGTATTTGACATTTTAACGCAAACGCTTTCGAGACGGTGTTCTGTGACCGAAAACATACACTAAGCATACAGTTTATTGCAGTTTCGATCCGCAAATGGCGCTGCCTACTTTTCCATCATAATTGACATGTTTACGTTACGCGTGAACGCGTTCGAGACGTTTTTATTAGGTATGCGAAAAGAAAACGATAGGTAGGTACTTAGGTATAAGTGCCGGCACGTAAGTCTAGCGATGACCTTGTATGTGCAGAAGTACAAAATACGGTATCCCCGGGTGCGCAGATCCCCTCCACGTGACTCGTCATCGCTAGACTTACTTGCCGGCACGTATACCTAACCTAGTTCATGACTTCTATCAGCATAATCTATTAAGTCGGTTGGAAAATAGTTAAGTAGGTATGTATAGCTTAAATACTTATCACATTATCCGATACCAAAACAAAAATGACTAACTACCTACTGTTAGTTGCCAAGTCGACAAATAAGGAAAATAAAATGTAAACATCATAATTTTAACTGGTTACTGATTAAAACGACAACATACTTAGGTACTTAAGACATTATGGAATATTGACCGCGTTAACGGTTCCTACCTAACCTATACTTACTATAGCCGACCGAAGAAGGGTCAACTCACACCTAGACGCGACGCGACGCTGCATTTTAATAAGAACGATCGTGCGGCTCCGCAAAAATGCAGCTTCGCGTCGCGTCTCGGTATGAGTTGACCCTAAGTTAAAATCAGTTTTTTTTATTTTATATTTGTTTGTCTATATAACAACCAATATAAAATGACCTCACACTGCCTACATTTTGCTTAAGAGCGGGGCTCTGCTAAGACTGGATTTTATAATAACTTGGCGAATTTGTACGGAACCCTTTGGAATTGTTTCGGAATTGTTTCGGACTATTTCGAAGCCCTTCATCAGGGAGCGCTCGCCCCGGCCTCAGCGAAACGAACACTGCGCGCCAACGCTCGGCTTGCGCGGCTACTCGGCGCAGCTGACATCGGCGCACAACTACCCTCGTTTTTATCGTCATTTTTATTATAGTCTAAAGTAGGAATAGTAATAGTAGGATAGTAGTAGTAGTAGTAGTAGGAGTAGTAATTGTCGGAGCAATTCTTCGGCTTTTATACGCGAGTTATCCGTTGTGTTGTAATTAGGTATCTATGTGTGAGTCTCACGGTAGTTTTATGTTGAATATTATATAACTTTTACAACTGAACATACCTACCTGTAATTGTTCGTGTGTAAACTTACACTAGAGGCTCTGTCTCATAGTATTTTACATTTTAACGCAAACGCATTCGAGACGTATTTTGTGACGGAAACCCTACACTAAGCATAGGTACTACATATTCGTATTAAAAATTCGAAAAGAGTCTACGCCGGTTAAATATTGGCTACGCATTCGAATAGTCACGTGCCACCGACAATTTTCGAGTTACATAACATTATATTGCGTCTGGTCAACTATATCTTACCTAGCAAATAGTACAGTGCAATAGTTTGGCAGCCGCAAAATAAAATTGTTTTAATGTGACTTTATTTGCGTGTCGTCAATTGTTACTCTAGTACAAATTGTAAAGAGATTATAGTTCACGGCCGCAATATAATGTTGTTGTGGTTTCTCATCCTAAATTAAACGAAGTATAGGCGCCGCTATGCGTCGCTTGACGACCTCGTGTCTTATGGGCCGTGGCGACATAGTGAGGTGGACCGTATCACACTAATTAGTGTTTCAGTATGGAACACGTTTTGAAGCGCCTGTCAACAAAAAATAGTGAAATCTCTGTTGTGACGTACTGTACAATCAGTAGGTGAGCTTCGATGTTTGGGTGTGAAACAAAGTATTAAGTATTTAGGTGTTTAAATAGCTAATAAAATAATTATGGTGACATTTATGAAAGCGAAAAATAAAAAAATAGGAATAAAGTAGGTACCCGTTACGTTGGCTTGTCTGACTCGGGGGATTAATTTTTTTAGACTGTTCTACGCGTATAGAGTTTACTAGTGACTAATGGCCGATGTGGTAATAAAACATTATATAATAACGAGATTAATTCCCGAGCGGTACTTATAATGTAGGTACTTATGAGTGAGAATCGCGGAAGTTTAAAACATTAGAAATACATCTTTATCGAATAAATTCTTTTGTCAAGCCCCATAGCAGTACCTACTACTACATAAATCACGTCTTTATCCCTTACAATGCAGACAGAGCCTAAGGTAACAAAGACCTAAAGGCCACGTTTAGCATGACTACTACTATAGGGTTACACAGTCGATTACACTGATTGATTTTCACTGCAACGTGGCCGAAACGTCGAAGTAATTAATAGATATTTTTACGCGGTTAAGTCCAGAAATACTTTAAATAAGTGTGCACATTGTTAGTATAGTCTATTCCAAACGATTTTGACACTTTTTTATATACAAACCAGTCTTCCAACTCGAAATAAAATTAAATATACTAATTATAGTACCTACATTTTTTATAAAATATCATGGGATATCAAGTAGCTATCCTTGAACATTCCAGTGAATAAACAAAATTGGTTTGTTTACGAAGGCGTAAAAATGAATTGGAACGGAGATATGACCTACTGCGTTAACACTATGCCACCGCTCTTAACAGCTACATTATACTGTATAATAATTATATGTCTCTTTACACGCAGCGTGGAAGCGTTGATGTTCACAGTTATGCGCCATTGCTTTCGGTCGCGATGCTGATTTATAGTAATAGCTTCATAGCACCGCGGTGTCAATGAAACCGTGTAAGAGTGAATTTTGAAATTTCAATAAAAAAAAAATGCAAAATATGTGTAAACCTGCAGCAACAAAAGTCTAATCCCCTCATAAACGCTCTATATGTGAAAGGTAAATGTCAAAGTGACAGATAAGAACAAGCGATTGCTAAGTTAGCAGAAGCCTTTAGAGCGTTTATGAATAAGGGGTTAAGATATTGAGGAAACAAATCATTCTGTTAAACATAATCTAAATATATAAAAGAAGAAACTGACTGACTGACTGACTGACTGACATATCAGCGCACAGCCCAAACCGCTGGTTCTAGAGATTCCAAATATTGCACGTAGGTTCCTTATAAGGTCTAGGGGTGCACTAAGAAAGGATTTTTCAAAATTCGACCCCTAAAGGGGTTAAATGGGGGTCCAAAGTTTGTATGGAGAAACAAGATTAGTTAGACTATTTTATTCGAAACTTCACATGAGTATTCCTAACGATAAATGAGTAAACACCTGTTTCAGGTTTTTTGAAAATTCAACCCCTAAAAGGGGATAGGGGGTGACAAAGTCTGAAAATCAACGTGGGTATTATTATTATTATATTATAGTGGGTAGTATTGTTTGTACGGTTTATCGGGTCACTGATTACGAAAACAATAACACACATACCTACCTGACACACACACACACACACACACACAAATTTCCACGGGAACGGGGAAAAACGGGATTTATTATATTCAATTCCGAGTGACCCTATCTGAAAAAAAACGGGATTGAAATACTCCTGGTACACGCGAGCAAAGCCGCGGGCAAAAGCTACTTGTCAATAAATGAAGTCTACGCGGACGAAGTCTCGGGAAAAAGCTAGTATAACATAACCTTGTAATTTTTGTGAAGTAATATAAGATGGTGCTTGGGTGAGGTTAGGTTAATTATATACTACTTTTTAACCAAACAGACAAATAGAAAAGTTACCCAGTTTTACTACAACGAAAGTTAATAATAATGATCAACTAATTAAGCCGTGTTCACACATAGCGCGAGCGGTCAGGCGTCGCGTCACTGATGAGTTTTGCCGCCTCTAATTGGCCCTCGCGTCAAAAAGGTCGCAAGTCTATACTTAGCCTTAGATTATGTCACGTGATGTGTCAAATCTGTTTGAGAAACTGCCTTAGATACTACCAGATACTAGGTAAGGTAGGTATTAAGGGGGGTTCCCATACAACAGAGTAGTTGTTGGCGTTTTTTGCTGTATCTCATGAACCGTAATAGCAAGGAGGTTACAATTTTTTTCTGGTACGGAACCCTTCGTGCGCGAGTCCGACTCGCACTTGGCCGGTTTTTAAGCGTGGCCTTGTGGTGTTGTTGCCTAGGCTCTATCTACCCCGTAAGGAATAAAAACGTGGTTTTGTATGTACCTATGTATAGTATGTATGTAGGTATGTATTTTGTATCTGGTACAACTTGACAATTCCATACATTTTGACATTACTAAGTAAATCGAGTTTAACACTGAATCGAGACTTATGGGTGGTGTAGCACAGCACGCAGCATAGCTTTACTTTTCGGACTGTTCTATGTGTTCTAGGATTCATATTGTTCAGAAATATAATTTGTAACGGATAAAAATAAATAGGTACAAAAATCGAGATGTAAAATTCTTGATTCATTGATAGGACCTGAATCGAAATTTAACCTTAGCCAGTAAAACAACCTGGGGCCTTACCATGACGTCCTAATTCCGACTCAGTTCAGGTTTTAGCTGTCACTTTTAGTATCATCTGACAGCGAGCGAACCTAAACTGAATCGCATTAAGACATCATGGTAAGGCCCCAGATACAACAAGTAATTGCCTGATTTCCTTCTCTTTTTTTCTCGTAAGGAATTAAGACGTGATTTATGTATTGTAGGTATGTTTAAAAAACGGTTTTTCGGATTCAGTCAGATTTGATAAAAATAAAAATTCGAGTCCCCTCGTACCTTTGTCAAGGTTTGAAAGGTTCCATGTAACACACTTTTACCTTCGCAGTCCTTCACGTGCTTGAGTTTATTTGT
The DNA here is from genome assembly GCA_963854515.1 of Pandemis heparana. Taxonomy (NCBI): domain Eukaryota; kingdom Metazoa; phylum Arthropoda; class Insecta; order Lepidoptera; family Tortricidae; genus Pandemis; species Pandemis heparana. The sequence continues at coordinate 6,106,414 of OY978022.1, read as the reverse complement.
TAACGATCAGTCACCAAGGCCTTTCGACAACTATTAAAATTGATTTCTCAGTGTACATACTTACCTAAAGGCCGGCGCATAGATACCAAATGCGTGCTGCTAGCTGCGTGACATTCGCACGCAGTGACCTCGGGAACTGTCCCGCGTTTCTTAAATTGTAAACTAGGCTTTTCTTTTCGTTACCTACTGTGGATTATTGTGGTATAGACGTTACTTAAGTTGCAGTGGAAGCGTTTAATAATGTTTCGGTGTTGGTTTGCTACAATAGCAGACTTCCGATAATTTTCTAAAACAGTTTCATTAGGTGATTGTAACGTTGTGTTTTTTTCTGGTCAGTTGATATTATTCCAAATCAAGAGTTTTGCCAATGTCTCGAATAGCTCCTGTCAAAAGGTGAAATGACATTTGAAAGGTAAACAAGACAGTGTCAAAGATAGTTGACAGCTGTCAGCTGACAAGTCATGTTAGGGTTGCTATTTGAGAGTGTTGTGCCTGTTTGGTGGGACATCAAAAGTTAGATTTGAATATAATTATTACTGAAACTATAGATACAAATATGTACAATTTTGGAAAAGTTATATCAAATGATTTTCACAATTGATTGATTGATTGATTGATGTGAGAGTGAGTGAGTGAGTCCCCCACTCACTCACTCTCACGGGGGGGGGTTCCGAATTTCCTTTTTGCCCACGTTAAACACACGATTTAGACTGGTCTTGACCCTTTATATTCTCTCTCTTCGATAGGTATACATAAGAATAATGAAATTTTGATGATACATACACACTTACACAGATCCCTTAAGGGGTAGACAGAGTCTAAGGCAAGAAGACCTTAGGTCACGTTACCATGATTGTCGGCGTAATATTTAAAGCCCGACCAGGAAAATAAAAACCCACTGTACCACTCTGTCACATTGAGCCACCGCTGTAATTTACAAGGAAACCACTGTGGCGTGTGGTGGAATATGGTTCTACTGCGGGTTTTTATTATCCTGATCGGACCTTAGATCCATCTATTACGCCCGGGATTAACGGGAGTCAAAAATGACGCATTTTTGGACCGATTCTCGTGAAGTGTGAATGGGTGCATTGGTAGGGGAAGGCCTAGACGGACGTTCCGTGATCAAATTGGGGACGTTTTGGAAAAAGGCCAGGTCAAGAGTACCCGAAACCGACGTTCTGTATGAAGAGATTGATGAATGTGGATTAGGGTGGGCCGTTAATGTATGAAAAAAATTTTTTTTTTGAATTCTGCAACGCAAGACCCGTCAAAATTTGCGGCCTATAATGCTGATCTTAACGATATAATTTGTTTTTAAGAATTTTAATGTCTTGAGCCCTCTACCAGCTCTCAAAAAATTGACTTTTACCGATTTTTTGCACTAGTTTTGAGTAGGTTACTGCTATGACTAATGATGCAAAAGAGAATATTTTTTGATGCTAGGAAATAAATAAAAGTAGGTTTTATCAGAAAAACATTACATTTTATTATACTTCGTAAGAAAAAATACAAAAATAAATGCAATAAAACATAACATAATTAGCAGAATTTCGTTAGTTTTGGAGATCCCCCGAAATCCTTTTTTGAATCAATTTTGGGCATAAGGGTACGAGATTTCAATGTATTCTTAATTAATCCATCCCTGGCCAGTTCTCCTATAACACTTTCAGAGGCTTCAGTCACTAATTTGACAGTTCTTTCAACCGCTTGTCGATTGAAGTTTGGGCTTGTTTTTCTTTTCTTAACATCGTATTTTGAATTTTCTGTGTCTCTTTTTTATCTGTATTGCCAATAATCATTTTTCTCTCACATCTTTGATCCACTACAAATGCAATTTCTTTCACGGGTACCTTTCGTTCTTTCGGGCAACTGCATTTTTCTGTAAATTTGCAAGAACTTATATGTCAAACAAAGTAATCAGGCAATAGGACTTAAAATCATCCCATTTTTGTTCGAATGCTTTATTCTTTTTCGAATCTGGATACCTTATTAGCGAAAGGTATTTATCAAAATGGAGTTTCAGTAATTGCCTAACACGGTCTTGAGAAACTGTCGGTAGACAAGCGTTTTTCCAAATAAGGTGGATTTCTTCACTTACCAATTGGAAAATGTCGGAGTGGGAAGGTTGTTTTCCATTATGTTTCACCTTTAATTCGTGTCTCTTTAGTAATATACACTTAATAACTTCACTTATTGTAGGGAGCTGTTTATTATTTAGCTCAGTGAACGTTTCGAACATAGGGCAAACAGTTTCACTTCGTCGTGCCCCAGCGAATCCAAATAAAGGATCGTCACACATTTTTGTATTAAATGTAGCAGTATTGTAAGAATAAAAAGTACTAATCAAGTTTAAAAATATTCTCTTCGTACAGGAAACCTTATCGAAATACACCCTGCAGTACTTTTAGGTTTAAAGATTTGACGCGTCGTTACTAGCGGTTTTAAGGCAAAAAATCACGTTAGAACAAGTAGTGATAAAACATGTGTAATCTAGCTGGAATGTTGTTTATTAGTGATAATACCATATAACACAGTAACGAGAGTCTAAATGTGTTCTAAAAAAAATGTTTTTCTATGAAATATATGAAATGAAATTTATATCGAAAAATGTATTTAAAAAAAAATTCTAACGTCGGTAGAGGGCTGAATATACTATATGGGAATTTTTGTATTATTTTTACTGCAATGAGCTATTTTTTCTGCAACTTTTGCGGGCTCTTGCGTTGCGAAATTGAGAAAAAAGTTTATACGGCCCACCCTAATGTGGATGGAGCGAAAGAGGTAGGTATATCAGGATCGTAGCAAGTGGAACAAAGTAGTCTCTGCCTACCCCTGTGGGAAAGAGGCGTGACGGTATGTATGTATGTATTCTCGTGAAATTTCGTGAAGGATCGACAACTAAATATATGGATATTTTTTGTACATTCAATTTTGATATATTTTCAAAAAGGGTGTTAGGATAAATTCAGCCATTTCGAAAAGTGTTCAAAAGACAGACCTTCTTTTAATGCCATTAGAATTAATGCAATTGAATACTTTACTTAAGTAGGTACCTATAGGGGCTAGGTATCTATAGGTAATATACAAAACATTGGCGACAATTTTACGTTTGATAAAAGTATTTTTGTCACTCTAAGGCAGTGATGGGCAAACTACGGCCCGCGGGCCAGCTCCGGCCCGCAAAGGAGTTCAATGCGGCCCGCCGGCGTTCCTTCAAAATGGAGTGTTATGGCACAGGATGAAGATATTTAGACGGTGCTGTATAAAATAGAATAATAGATGCAAAGGCAAAGGAGCCACCTGGACTAGTCACGTAGTTCATGCGTCATGTGTAAAATAATGCATTTTGGAATAACTTTGGCCCTCCTCTGAAATATCTGTAATTTTCTGGCCCGCCATGAAAAAAGTTTGCCCACCACTGCTCTAAGGTTACTGTAGGTAAATAAAGTACTTATTTCAATCGTAAAATTTATTTTGTCTGGTCGCAAATTGTTGCCATTTGACCGAGATTCACGTAGGTACTTTACGTACGATTTGCATCTGTAAAGTTTGCATCAAAAGCAGGTTTCTGCGCAAACGCCACAAAAAAAACTTTTCTCATACATCCAATGAAATACCTATTTATATTGAGTTCCTTATTATAAATAAACTAGCGACCCGCCCCGGCTTCACACGGTATATTATGCATGTATTATACATGATAAACCTTCCTCTTGATTCACTCTATCTATTAAAAAAAAACCGCATCAAAATCCGTTGCGTAGTTTTAAAGATTTAAGCATACATAGGGACATAGGGACATAGGGACAGAAAAAGCGACTTTGTTTTATACTATATAGTGAATAGTGATAGTGATAGTGAAAATACAAGTAATATACATAGAACCTCCTCCTTTTTTGAAGTCGGTGAAAAACATATAACATCCATGATTTAGTATCTGATTAACAAACATTCTTATCCATCAAACAAATATCTATTCTACTACGAATCGAAATATGAACCCAGGAGCTTTAGCTACACAATTATTAGGGTCACTAACCACTTCGACGGTTAATTACAAAATAAATGCGAGTGTATAACTAGATAACAGTTCCTAAAACTATGATCCATCATACCGAACGGTAGCGTAACGGTTTGCAAAACAGAGGTCAGGGGTCAACGACTTAGAGGTCAGATAATAAAATTAACGTCGCTAACTTAGACGCAGATAATAAATTTACATTCAATCTTTAACTATATCAAAATACTATCTCTCGTACATTTGCGTAAGCCGACATTTCCTTGAATTTGTTACACGCGGTACCCACAGTTTAATAACAGAGCTGCGAAAAAGAAAACTAACAATATAAACGTACGGAGGGGATTTCAACGCCGCAGTCCACGGACTAGACGCGGCGAGGCGAGACCGAGTGTCACAATACGGTGACCTGATCGTTTGCGAAGAAAGAAACATGAATGGTCTTGTTATAACAAGTGTCCTGTGTCTACTCATCGAGCAAAGTGACACGCGTGCTGCTTTAAATATCTACAATCAACTCAGAACAAATCTAATCGAAGAGGAAACCCAACAATCAGTCGGAGGTAATCTACATCTCACAGAAAGAGAACAGCTCGTTAACGAAAAATTAATGCAATGGAAATACATAGAGGTAGACAATTCGTTTAACAATCCACAATATTTCAACTTCTCGAGGCACTATTTCAAGTTCAAAGACGAAATGAAGAACTCTAAAGTGTATCAGTTCATCCGGCGGATGCCGAAAGGGGCAGTGCTGCACGTGCACAGTTCCCTGATGCTCAGCGCGGACAATTTGATAGAGCTGACGTATGAGGACCACTTATACGCCTGCCTCACAGACGATGATTTAAAATTACGCTTCTCCCACACCGAGCCGCAGCGACCTTGCCCGGTTAAATGGACCCTGATGAGCGATCTCAGAAACGCATCCGATAATGTAGCCAGATTTGACGCGAAGTTAAAGAATTACTTTACTTTAGACTCCGACGATCATATAGGATTTCATAGTGACATAAACGCTGTGTGGAAGAAATTTAACCAAGTTTATTTAACGATCAAATCTTTGATATCCTACAGGCCTGTGCGAGAAAAGGCGTTCTTCAAAGCTTTACAGAATTTTTACAACGACAACATCATGTACATTGAAATTCGAAGTGGATTATCACGCTTGTACGAACTGGACGGAACTGAACATGACAAAATTTACATGGCGACTTTGTACGATGAAGTAACCAAGCAATTTATGAAATTAAACCCAGACTTCGTTGGAATAAAGTTGATAATGACCAGGGTCCGGTCAGTAAACGTGGAAAAAGTGCGCGAGGTCCTCGATTTAGCGCGTCAAGTCAAACAGGAACTGCCAAATATGTTTGCTGGATTTGATCTCGTGGGTCAAGAAGACTTGGGGAAGCCACTAGCAGAATTTCTACCAGTCCTTTTAGAAGCTCAAGATGAAATCAGTTACTACTTCCACGGTGGAGAAACAAATTGGTACGGAACACCGACGGATGAGAACTTGTTTGATGCTGTGCTGTTAGGAACGAAGAGGATAGGTCATGCTTACGCTTTGATCAAGCATCCAGCTCTTATGACAGCAGTTGCTGAGAGAGATATAGCGTTAGAAGTAAACGTGATATCTAATTCAGTGTTATCTCTAGTCCAGGATCTGAGGAATCATCCTCTGGCGATGTATCTGGCGCGCGGTATGCCGGTAGTTCTTTCAAGTGACGATCCCGGTGTTTGGGGTGCGGAACCGCTCTCTGATGACTTCTATGTGGCCTTCCTAGCGATTGCTAGTAAACATGCTGATCTTAGAATGCTGAAACAACTAGCTATCAATTCTATAAAATACAGTGCACTAGATGATAATGGTAAGGCGAGGTTATTTAGAATATTTGAAAATAAGTGGAATGTGTTCATAGATGACGTTATTGCGACAATACTGTAGTGTCTTTGTTGAGTTCTGTGAATTTCGTGCAATGCTTGTTGACGATTTCATCATTGGATCTGAACAGGCTCCATTATATTTAAGTGTGTATGGCAGAGATATTTAGTTAAGTGTGTGTTTGTGTGTCAAATAATGTTAAAGTAAGTTTTTTTTATTTTGTTGTTTATTTTGTCATAAGTCATGAATATAAATCTGTTTAAGTATTATGATTAATGCTGACCCGGCAGACGTCGTTGTCAAAAGTTTTATTTTTTACTGAACATTTTCATAAAAATTGTCTTCGTAACAACAATTTTATTATCGGATTTAAAGGAATATTAAAAAAATAATCAAATTGGTCATTCATTTTTATTTAAGTACATACATACCTAAAATATAGATTAGATAGGTGTATAGAATCCATCTCAGGTAATTAACGAATTTGAGTGCGACTCGACTGAAACTAAGTAGGTAATGTAGGTACACCAGAAAGAGAGGGGGAGAAAATAAGATTTATTAACATAGATTGGATTGCTATTGGGTGGTTAGCAGTACATATATACCACGTACTTTTCACGGAATGATGAGGTCCGGGATCGATTCCCAGCGCAAGCTTTACTTTTCGGATTTTTCTATGTGTTTCAGTGTTGCTTAGATTTTTTTTATAGAATAGACACTCATAAAAATAAACAGTAGTGGAAAAAAAATGCAAATAATAAAACATCATCATCATCATCTCCAGCCTATATACGTCCCACTGCTGGGCACAGGCCTCCTCTCAGAATAAGAGGGCTACTAAGTATTAAGTGTATGACGCAACCCGCAACTCTGTTTTTAGCCTAACTCATAAATTTAATTAGAATATAATGTCCTACAGTTCCTCGTAATCTCATAATTCCTTTTATCAAGCTGCTGAAGAGTTATATCTCTTATGGAATTATTAATTACATAGAACAGATGCATTCCTTAATTGTTATCATTATCACCTATCACTATCGTCCTATCAAAAGAGGCGACCATAAAATCATGTGATGTTTTTTTATCATTTTACGTGTCTTCCCTCTACAAATAATACTTAGGTAATTTACTTTATTTATAAGATTATCAGTAACCATGTACCGAGGATATTACTCTTATTATATACAAAGGTATATAAATAGATAAATACATACATACACGTCTTTATCCTAACATAAAACAATAGCACAATTCAGTAACACGCACACACACACACACACACACACACACACACACACACACACTCCAAACATTATACTTACCCCATACTTATAGTTGGTGAGTTAGCTTGCTTTAGTATAGGATTAGAATAAGTTAACTTCAGTTAATTAATGCTAAATAAAGTTTTACCCCCTTATTCATAAACGCACTATAGGCCTCTGCTAAGTTAGTAATCGTTTGTCCTTATCTGTGAAAGGTAAATGTCAAAGTGACAGATAAGGACAAACGATTACTAAGTTAACAGAGGCCTATAGTGCGTTTATGAATAAGGGGGTAGACTTTAAGTCAAATATATTTTGTTTTGGAAGAGCGAGGTCTCCTGACACAGGTAAGTACCTTAAAGTACCTACTGGGAGGTCTCAACCTTAACCATTGTAACAATATGTTTAGATCAATAAAGCATTATTATTATTATTATATATTATTATCCTTAACGGGGTAGATAGAGCCTAAAGTAACGTCCCCTTTCCCCATGCCCCACAATTATGCTAAAAGTCGCTTTTAGGTATATACTATACATACATAAATCAAGTCTTTATACCTTACGGAGTAGACAGAGACTGCATCCTATGATCGTAAATAAAATAACCCGTGTTTTTTTCACATGCGAACATAACGTAACGTAATTTCTAAACGACACTGAAAATTAGAACACAGAAAAATCCGAAAAGCAAAGCTATGGCCGGGAACGCAACGTAACTTGGTTTGGTGACCGAACCATTATTTTAGTCTGTGACCGAACTTAAGACTTGTATAAGCAATTGATCGTTTCACTTTCTTTGCAGTGTTTTGTCATTCAGGCGTCGTATTTGTTT